>OZ059791.1:1717348-3099713 GCA_964057025.1 Standfussiana lucernea | reverse complement strand
TTCCTGATCTACTTATAAGGCAGTTAGGAATATATATTTTTTACGAAATTGTTAGTATTTCCCTAATTATTTCTTGTATTTGTTGTAGACTGTCAAAATGTCGGAAACAAAGAAAAAATCCCGAGAAGAAATTTGATAAAAAAATAATGATATCAGTACGTTTTGCTTGGTTTGTCACTAATGCAAAGATTGGTGAAACGTAACATGAAACTCAACACACATTGAAACAAATTCTCATAGTTATTGTGTTACATTACAGGTTGCATTGCATAAATTTGGACAGCTCATTTATGGAAAATTTAATGTTACGTTTCAGTAAACTATACCGGGCATAAGGGTCAACCTATTTTTATTTTAGCGCATTTATAAAAACAACAAAATCAGAGAATTATGTTCTTTATTAAAAGTATTTTGAAAATAAACCTTTGATTCATTCAAGTTAAATTTGTAGTTGCGACGGTTTCGTTCCCTCAAAATTTTCATTTGTTTTCTTTGCTGTATTTCTTTTTCGTTTGCTTGATTTAATTTTTTTAATATCTTTTTTTTTCTTTGGAGTGTTTCCGTTTGATTTATGTAATTCATTGACATCCTGAAACATAAATCATATTAATAAACAGAACAATCACTATTATCATTTCAGCTGTTGAAAGACCTTATTTGCTGAACAGAGATCTCCCTCAAATGTTTACAGACCAGCTAGCTTGTATTATATGGCGTGTTAATAATAATAACAAGATAAACAACGCAAGAAAACATACATTAGTAGGAACTACTAGTAGCACTAGTACAAATTTTGTTATTTTGATTGGTGTCCGGTCTTGTATGTAATAAAATAAAGCAGCTATAAAAATATATATAACAATAAAGTACCTGTTCTAATTTCCTATTTTTTGGCAATAACGAAGCTTTTTCTGGCGTCACTTTTGGATCTATATTCTGTAATACAAGTACAAGTGAAATTCAACATTTAAAACTTTATACACTTCTAAAAGCTCGAAGGTACATATACTTATCAATTAACTTACTTCATCAGTTGTGATCTTCAGTACATCAACAGTCGTGTGTTGCTTTTGTCAGTATTCGTTGCTTTTTCTCTTCAACAAAGCTTGCTTCCTCAAAATGTATTGAACAAATAGTGCTATGCTTTGTTGGGAACCAATCTTTGTTTCCCGTCGCCTCAATCAATTTTTGTTTTAAATTGGGTTCATGTGGGAAACTAAAAAAATCACAAAACGTTACGATTAAGTATTTATTAAAATTGTCTACATAATAATTACTTATATAATACAAAATCATTCCTCTGTTTCCGAAATCGATTCTTGAGAATCGATTTGTGTTGCATATGATGAACAGCACTAATCGCTAAAATTGACAGAAAAATGATAAAAGTCCCTTTACTACAAAACCGAAGCGATATACGATAGTATCGCTTGTTTCGATATTCATCACTTGTTAAAACAACACGTCTCATCAACCGCTCCAAGTAAAAGCCGCATTGTAATACGAATGTTTTGTTTATCTCAAATTTGGTATTACCAGGTATTACTGAGGGTATTAGATTAAAAATAGTTGTTTTTTAAATTAATTATGCATAATATTAATCACAAAATGACTTACCGGTGGAAGGAAACGTTTACTTTATTTTTTCTTCTCGCATTTGTACAGTTTTTACAATTTATAACAGCACAATTAACCATTTTAATATTTTTAACTGACGTCCGACTGGCGCTATACACCGATGCAGACTGAGCGCGAAAGTGGCCACTTACGATTTTTGTACGTAAGCTAGGCACGCGAAGTAGTTGCTCTTGCGTTATCTAGGTCTATCTATATCTGTGTATACACCTCAAATATAAATTGCGTCATTCAACAGGTTACCCACAGTAGCTACCATTATATAATAATTATGTCTAACTACATATTTACATAAGTATGGAGATTCCCCGGTCGACATTATTGTATTTATGTAAAAAAATCTACATCTGATTCACAGAACTTGCTTTTTATAATAAGGCTTTGAGGAGATAAGAAACCATCTAGGTAACTTGGCACGGTATCTACTGCCTAAGAAACGATTAATCATGAAAATGGTGTTAAAAAGCACCAGAACTCCGTTGAAACAAAAGCCTAGGATACGAAGAACCACAAGGAACATGTTGACAGATGTTTAGGTAGTCACAGATAAGAAATAACCCCGTAAGTAATCTGTGGGTAGACTAGACTAATTTGTATGGACAATAACCTAAGACATGGCTAAAAGGTCTAAGCAACCAGGCCATTAAACTTAAAAAAAAAAATTGTATAGTTATTTACTTAGGTACCTACCTTAAAACGGGGTGACTTTGATTATTTTAAACTTGTACACAAAATGTACAAAAAATGTAAAAAAAAAAATGTAGTGTAGACTCGTTGCGTAAATTAATTATTACAACAAACAAATATTTATTTGTAAATATTTTTTTGAAAAATATTAGATATCTGGTCATCAAAGTTATATTGATAATGGGGCTACTTTGATTACCCCTAAAAATCAATGCCGGGCATTGATTTTTATTTTAGCTTTAAAAAATACGCATCTAATGAACTAAGATTTTTAGCGCTATCTTGTTCAAAACATATGAAAAAAACCTTAAGAAATAAGGTAAAATTGAGATAGGGAAATCTTTGTTAAGGTTTTTTTCATATGTTTTGAACAAGATAGCACTAAAAATCTTAATTCATTAGATGCGTATTTTTTAAAGCTATCCGATGGCATAAAAATCAACTTTACGATTTTTTACCGTGGAGATACCGCTTTTGCGCTCAGTAGGGCAGTATGGATGTCGGGCAATGGACTTCTACAGGGTACCTAGGTAATGATGATGCTTCTTGGTCATCACCGGACTTAACGTGCCTAGTGAAGACATTCAAAATTTATAGATATAGGTTTCAATATGTACCTATTAAATAGGTGAAAAATTCATTAAATAGGTAGGTAGATGCTATTGACTGGGCGGATACCCATTAGGTATGTCATTAATAAATAAATCAATCAATCAAAAATGAAAGGAAAATGTACCTAAGTACCTATTGTATTGTACTAGTACTTAGGTAAGGAGGTCTAATTGATTCATGTTATCATCACATTCACACTGGTCAAATACGGGACCTCTATTTTTTAAGTCGGTTAATAAACGTTCGCGTCCATCTCCCAGACATTCGTGTTGGTCGGGTAATTTTTAAAATATGAGAAGGTACCTACACTGCACTGTACAATAACTAATACAAATACTTGTGGTAGGGTACCTTGGTACCTACCAGGTAGGTACCTGAACTTAACCGTCTAGAAACTTTATTATACTCGATATTTTGCAAAGAAATTACATGAAAATAACCAAATCCACTAGCTGCTCAAGTTGCAAAGCGAATGATCCTGTTGAGATGAAACATTAGAGCGGGACGGAGAATCGCTAAAGGTGCGATCGTAATAGTGTAAGCGAGATAGACGACAGGTGAATGAGGGGTCATGAATAGGACCACCATACCGCGAGGGCTTTTATTGGGACGCACAAAGGACAAAGAACTTTAAGGTATTGTGTTGTATGTTGTATTGTCCCTATGTGAATGTCGTTTTTTTTTTAAACATACAAAGATTTACTTGTAAATCATCCCATACTTAAAAATATTTCAACATTTATGAGACTGTGACGTGTGACGTGTGTCGTTCTTGTAAAATCCTCTTCTCTCTCGTACTACAAACCTATAAAAATTCTACAGAACTTTGTCCGCACTGTCCAGCCGTAGGATACAACATGCATGCGCATTATATGTACATTTTTTTAATCATCTCTTTTTCTAGAAATAAAATCTGATACTAAGTCTACGTATACTTACCTATGATATTTTAAATAAAACAAATAGGGAAAATTCAAAAACGACGTCACTAAAATTGAGTGTCGTTTCGTTTCGTGTTTCATCTATTTTTTTACTTAACCCTCATACGTCACGCCACTAACTACGCAGCTGGTACTGACTCAACGTAAACCCCCCGATGGTCACCCTAACCATGATTCATGGAACCCGAGAGGAGTGCGGGGGGGACGCGCCGCCATCGCGATCTTTTGCTTATTTTCTTTAGTAGCATTTCCAACGTCGAAGTCGGTGGCTCACGCTCGCGCTCCGCTCAAATAAACAAGTAACCGCGAGTGACATAGTGCGATTGTGTGTGAACATATACCAACAGTGTGTAGAAATTCATTCAAGATGGGATGTGGAACGAGTTTTGTGAAATACGTGCTGTTCTTCTTCAACTTGGTTGTCGCGGTGAGTAGGGGAAAGGGCGGGCTTGGTTTGGAACCGGTTTGCTTGGCTTTTGTTCCGATAGACGGCTGATGGCTTGACCAGCGAACAGTGAAACTGACGCCCTGCGTTGACCACGAACTATTGAGAGATCTAGTCCGAATCGAACATGTGGTTTTCGTTTTACGACCACGAGCGAGATCTTTAGAAACGGTTTTCCACGAGTTTTTTTTTTCAGAAATTAGATTATCAATTACAAAAGTAAACCTTTCATTGTAAGCTCGCATTATTATATTTCGAGGTCTTCAAACTACATACTTCATCAGAATATTATTCCTCGCAACATTATTAATCCTAAAGAGTAGGTAAACTTTAAAACGCACCACATCTTCTATTTCTGTCTCTCGTAAGCTTTAAGAAAGAGATGGGGCATGTCTTCCTTCTCCGTCTGACTGGATTCGAACATAGAATTCGTAGGGTGAAACGCACTGTTGTTGTCTTCCAATGTTTTTTTTTTTATTAAAACTTATTTATTATTGATTTAAATTTATTGTTCTGATACTTGCACACATTGTATTGTAATAGATTGTATTGTACTTATTTAATTTACTCTTAACAAAAAAGTAGGTTCCTGAGGCAATTACTTACGGAAACATTCATGAATTACTCAATTAAAATTGTGGCCTCTTAACATAACGAACTATGCATAAAGGTTTAACGTTTGTTTAACGTGTTTTTATACGTCTAATAGTAATTTTGAACTATAATACCCCAAAAAAATAAATCCAAATCCAAAGGGATCTATATAAATCGCTTTTAATTTCCGTCACGTGATGATAATCCTTGTGTTATTTTAAACTGTAAGCGAAATGAACCATTTATGCCAATGCATAAATGGTCGTTTTATTACTTAGGCATACATTTATGGCTAAGTAATAAAACAGCAGCCTATTACTACTTCCTAATTCTTTGTTGATTAAAAAAAAAAAAAATTAAATAAATATATTATTTAATTATTTTCCCATTACCATTTTACCTACACAGCTCATCAAGTCATCAACAAGTTTCCGCTCAAACCGGTTTCTAACGTAATATGTATGTTTTAAATAGTAGTGACTATGCAGATGAAATCATGATTCATGAACAATGGCTTCAGATAGTGCTTATTGCATTTTTTTACCACCATAATAGGAATGTACCTACTCCATGTCTCAAAGACAAACAATATGACATCATAGATGTTTATAGTGGCAGTACATTGGAAGGAAGCTGCCCACTACTTGGCTGTAAAGAATTTGATCTGATGTCTTATCTACATCTTGGCGCAGTTTTGTTCGTATTGTCTTGCGTACGTGTCTTCGTGGTCGACGTTTTGCTTGAGTATCACGTAGCAAATAATGAGTGACGGTCGCCGTTTCGTGTGTACGTCTTAATTGAAGGCTGTTGCTATGTGAGTTGGCGCGATAACGAATCAGTCTCATCCGGAGATGGAAAACAGAATCGTTGATGATTTGATACGGAGACTTAGACGTATAGCAAGATCCCAAAACGAGTCTTTCAGTTAAACCTAAAGTTAAAATAACAAAATGTTCCTCAAAAACCAAGTAATCCTTGAGACTTAAAGCATTACGTTAACATACAATGCCATTCCCTTTGAATGAGCTATGTAATGTTAAAGAATCTGGTGCCTTGACAGTAACAGATGTACAAATATTAGTACGTATTACTGTCATCTTGCTCACAGCTTACGTTTCATTGAATGTTACATGTCTGACCTTGGCTCGCAACTCCTTGGTACTGGAATAATTACATTTAATACTAAGCCACGCTCTGGTGCTGTTGTGCATGACAAAAAACCAGTTTTTAGTGCTTATTCGATAAGAAATTTTAACGACGTTTCGTCCACTAAAGGAAATTAGAATGACGATAAAGTACTTGTTAAAACGGGTATTTCGATTCAATATTGGCATGTAGCCTTTAGATTGAACAGCAGACCATGTCGGAAAGAAGTAATAAGTCCAAAACATCTTTCTAATCAATAAAACTGATGTAAACTAGTGGTTTCCGCAAGCCTCGAAATATTTATTGACCCAAAAGAATGCGTTGACCCATTTAGAGTAACTAACTAATGATGTAAGACGAAATGGTATCCCTAATGGAAGAAACTTGTTTCATTAATTACGTCTAAAAGCTTACAGTTGTGGCTAGAAACGTAACGCAAGTTTTAGTCCATTAGTCTTGCAGATAAACGTTATTACAACATTGGACCTACGTCTACATTTGTATTTAAAGGTGAGCTGGTGGCCATCTTATTAATTTCCGTGGTAAACTGGGTCAACAATGAAGTTTGCGTGATAAAAGTCAATTTTCCTTACTCATTCACCCTTCGAAAGTCAACAGGTGAATTCATTGAATAATTAATGAAGAGATACTGTCTTGTTTTGGAAATTTTGTGTGGGAACGTTGCCATAGCAGTGTGACTCAAATACAAAACTTGTGACTTAATGTTGACGAATAATACAATTTTTAATTTCGACAGTACAGCGTAACACCAGTAGTTTAACGATAAACATCAAGGCCAGTAGATTTTACGTTTTGCACTCCAATAAAATCAGTTTGTTCAGCTTTTACGAAGGCTATGTTACAAAGTCCTTGTGTTTTCCTTTAAAGTGGGTCAAGGAAAAGTCCCTGGTCTGGTTCTGAAGGATAACGGCGAACGTGCTCGTGACTCAAGGCTAGAATTTCCCGAAGCTTATCCTCATGAATGACGTAGCCTGAGCTGAGGCATTTGAATAATCCTTGCATATTTGCAAACCTCTTTGCTTACATGCATTCTGAAAATGCCACGTAACAACCAAGTTTTATTCTGAACGACAAAAGGCTAGCCTGTAAATTCCACAAGGGACTACACGACCAAAATTTACGACTTTGATGATAATATTGATATCCTAAGAAGGTTCATCATGCCAATAAAGTTAACTGCTAGTAATTAATCTGGACATTTTGCGCATTGTCGAAGCAATAAAATTATCGTTGACGATACAGCCATAATCCATGATATTCAAACATGGTACACGTGACCTGGCCCCGAGGTGACATCATCGCCACGACCGCCTCTGCCGCCGAAGTGGCGCCCGCAACACTTAACATGCTTGCCCTATTACTTACTTCAGTTGAGGTACCTAAGCCATATTTTATTCAGGACATCTTCAACAAAGAAAGAACAGCAAAGAAGTATATTTCTATAAAAAAATAAACAACATTTTGAATAAAATATATCACCATTTAATTTAAGTAAGTACGTGGGCCTGCCAGCACTTCATAAACAGACATTTCCGACTTCAATTTAAAAAGTTCCATTCGTTTCCTTAAAAACGGTTAGCAGACGCCGAATAATTTCGGTCCGAGTCCAGAAAAAACTCGTTTTAGAACTGGTTTCACGTATACCAGTGTTGCTAACATCCAGCGTTGATGCAATAGTTTTTTTGTAACAAACGTACACGTCCGCGGATGTTGCGCACCACAGCCTTGTTAGTTTGCCACTCGTATTTGCGTTTCTCTTTGGAAATCCTCGGGATTATTTGATAAAGTCATACTCTACTCGTTTCGGTGATTACAGACTTTGTCTCCTTGTCACATTACGCATGATAAAACGTTTGCTTCAGAGACTTAAATTTATAATGGGTCAGAACAGACTTAGTGTTGTGCAAATTAGCAAAAATACGGTTTTTAATACGTTACCTGTACGTAATCAAATTCTTTTCTCGAAATTAAAATGACTGTTTGATTGTGTTACGGACGTCGTAGCTCAATATGTATAAAGAATGTAAATAAATACGAAATAATGTTATGTAAGGTTTAGGATTAAGTTTGACAATAAAGACTGATTTGGTAGTAGGGAAATTCATATAAATGATTAGATTAGGTTTGTTTTCATATCCCTTAGTTATATACGGACAGGTCGAAACCTGTCGGAGGCACGCGTACGAGAACTCTGACACAGTAGGCGGAACACGATAGTCGCACTTTACGCTACCCACTACTTGCACCTAGCGAGAAAAGAGATAAAAGTAGGGCCGCTTGTTGCGAATTTCGCAGTCGTCTCTCAACCATCGCACAGCAAGCTACCCTGGAAAATAAAAGAAGAAACAAGAAGTCTGAAGTTTTATTTACAAGATTCACAGTGCATTACAAAGTATACAGTCCACCCCTACAGTGCTGGTCCTTCGAGCGAGCCGGATTGCGGATTGAAGATAGTGTCTGTGTATAGTGACTCAAGATAATTTCAAAATCAAGACATGAAGACTAGAAGCATTACTGCAAGGGAAAGTGAATCGGAATCAGGCTACGATAGTCGAAGACCTAGAACATTCGAAGATCCGCCTAGGTCGCCGTCGACCATCGCGTCCGCGTTACCGCGCAATCCGTATAGTGCGCCCGCGGCTAGGACCGATTCCGCCGCACCCTCGCTCGCGATCGCACCCCCCGTCACCGCCGCGACGGGGAGAGTTGCGCCGACCATGTCCGATGGCGCGTCCGCCGCGCCGGCTCCACGCCTCGTACCGACGAGTAGAGCCACCGCGACCGCGTACGATCACGACGAATCGCCCGCCACGCCATCCGCGCCATGTTATCCAACGACTTCAGTGCTACGAACCCAGGAGTCAGCGAGAACTATGACAGCTGCGCACAACGTTTCAGTGAGAGATACAGCCAGTACGATACGTTCCAGAAGATCCTATAGTAGTGACGTAGCAAGAGTAAAGAAGGCAGAATACGAGGCACAGAAAAGGATCGCTGCAATACGGAAAGAACAATTGGAAATTGAAAAGGAACTCGTCAGCAAGCGATTCGAATATGAAGTGTCGGTAATCGAGGCAGAGGCAGAGGCAGAGGCCCGTGAAGAGGGCTCCGTGCAAAGGAGTGAAGACAGGGTGGACGAGTGGCTTCAAAATATTGACCGAAGTCACCAAGAAAATGCGGATCGGCCGCAGCGAGAGCAGCCCCCGCGCCCCGTCACTACACACGCAGCACAAGAGACTGCCGCCTATATCGAACCCGTCACTTGTGTCAACGCCGCCACGCCTACTAGGAACGACCGTCGAAGACAACGATCGGCCTCGCGGTCACCCACTAGAGGAGAACGTCGAGTGGGAAGAGGAATTGAACAGCTAGCCGATACGTTGGACAAGATGATGCGTGTACGCCCGCCGCCTCGACAAGTGACTGAGCTGCCCATATTCACGGGGGCAGCCACCGAATGGTTACCGTTTAAGGCTGCGTACACAGACTCGTCGAGTGTCTACAAGTTTACAGCAATTGAAAACTTAGCAAGATTACGAAACTGCATCAAGGGTGAAGCAAGAGAAGCAGTATCAGCACTGCTATTCACCGCGTCAGACCCACAAGTGGTCATGAAGACACTCGAACAATACTACGGGAGGCCAGAGATACTCTTGGATCGAGTGATGGAAGACTTAAAGAAACTACCTCGACTCACGAGCGTGGCCAGTGATCTAAATTCATTCGCGGTAAAACTACAAAACATAGTGTGTGTATTATCGAACATGGACATCCGCGGATACATATGGAACCCGATGTTAGTGCGTGAAGTTATAGAAAAACTAAGCCCGCACCTAAAAGCCAGATGGTGTGACTACGCCTCTGAGGCAGTGGACTCGTCGCGTGAACCGGAAATAGATAAGATAAGATAAGATAAATTTTATTTCATAAAAAGGAGATTGTAGTATATGAGGCATACACAAAGTTATACATATAAGTTTGTACCATGTCAATCACAATCTGGTGGGTGAAGTTCTGCTTTCCTAGCTAGGTTATAGAATAGCCTGTATTAAGGAATAGCAGTCCCTGTCCCTTACAAAAAGTTACAATAAAATAGTACAATATTTTTCTTTCATAATACATACAATAATGTTTATAATTGAAATAATACTGTTATCCAGGTTCCTGATGCGGGAGGCTGACCGAGCCATGAAATACGCCTTCACAAACACAGCGACCGCGCCTGCCCCGAAGAAGGAAACAAGAAACGTTTCCCAAACTAATGCCAAGAAGAAGGCAAGCAGAGAGGTAGTCTACACGACAACGGAAAAACATGAAGAAGGAAAACAAGTATGTTTGTGTTGTAACGGTGACCACGAAGTACCCAAGTGCACGAAGTTTCTAAAGATGAGTGTCGACGAAAGATGGCAGTGGGCACGCGATGGGAAAGTATGTTTTAAGTGTGTAACGAGGCGCCATCGACGCGAACAGTGCCGAGCGAAGCGATGCGGTAAGGAAACATGCAGCCGCCCACATCATGCGTTGCTGCACAAAGAGTTTAAAGAAACATCAAGCGAAAACCAAGAAAAGGCGACCGACATCGAGAATCAAGTCAAGGAATCAGTGATGACAGTCTCCGTGCCAAGTAATGCATCGCAGCGGGTGCTACTGAAGATGTGCCCCGTGACACTCAAAGGGCCTGGTGGACAAGTATCGACGTTTGCACTGATGGACGAAGGCTCGACCACATCACTCGTCGATGAAGAGCTGACACGCCGTATAAAAGTGAGTGGACCAATATGTACCTTACGAATACAAGGCGTGACGTCACAGCAACATGAAGAGTGCAGCCAAGACGTCAAGATTAAAATATGTGGCCAGGACGGCGAATTCCAAGAACTGCGTGCAAGAACAATGAAAAACCTACAGCTTCATGGTCAAACAGTGGACAGGTCGACACTGATGGCCTACCCACACCTCCAGGACATACGAGAGGAAGCATTCTTCGAGGAAGCCACACCGAAGGTGCTGATAGGAGCCGACAATTGGCACTTGATAGTTACACGTGAACTACGCATGGGCAAGAGGAACGAACCCGCAGCTTCACATACCCAGTTGGGATGGGTGATCCACGGGACTGCGCCGCGCACCACGTTAAGGAAACAAGAGGGTCAAGTTGTGTTACATCTTCACGACGTGTCTACAGCAAGACAGACAGAAAACGTACGTCGTGTAGAGGAACTGATGAAATCACACTTCAGTATTGACGCCCTGGGAGTTTCCCTGGCCAAGAAGGTCAGACCGGAGGACAAGAAGGCGATCGACGTGGTCCAAGGCACCATGAAAAAGGTCGGTGATCACTTTGAAGTCGGACTACCATGGCGGAATGAAGATGCCTCAATGCCAAATAATTACAACTGCGCTCTCAGAAGACTGAAAATTATTGAGAAAAAGATGGACTCGTCGACACACTTCTCAGCACAATACAGCGCTCAGATAAAAAACCTATTGGATAAAGGTTACGCCAAAGAGTGCGACGGAAATGAAGACGAGAATAAGAAGGTATGGTACCTGCCACACTTCCCAGTCGTGAATCCAAACAAGCCGGGGAAGATGCGTTTAGTGTTCGACGCCGCGCATCGATACAGTGGAGTGTGCCTCAACGACTACCTACTGGAAGGGCCTGACCTCCTGAAACCGCTGCCAGGGATTTTGTTTCGATTCAGGGAGCGTCCAGTAGCCGTCACAGCAGACATTCAAGAAATGTTTCTCCAGGTGAAGATAAGAGAACGAGATCAAGCCGCACAAATGTTTCTCTGGCGAGGCGAAGAACGTGCTCAGCCGCCAAGAAGATACAAGATGACATCGATGATCTTCGGAGCGTCATGCTCGCCATTCATCGCGCACTCAGTACGAGACGCCAACGCAAGACTGTACGCGAATGAATACCCCGACGCTGTACAAGCCGTAACATCGAGCCACTACATGGACGATTACGTCGATAGTTTTGCGACTGAAGAGGAGGCGATCGAGACAGCGTGTGATGTCATGAAAATCCACAAGAACGCGCACTTTAATTTGAGAGGCTGGTGCTCGAATAGACGCAACGTAGTGACGAACATAACGCAGGAGAAGCAGGCACACGACACAGAAGTAAGACTCGGACAAAGGGAAGAGAATACAGACAAGACACTCGGACTACTGTGGCAGACAGACTCAGACGAGCTAGGTTTCAATACCAGATTAAATCGGTTGTCACCCGAGGTGAAAACGAGGAACAGAGCACCGACCAAACGAGAGGCCCTTGGAGCAGTGATGGCAGTCTACGACCCTCTAGGCCTCATCAGCCACTTCACGGTCACAGGCAAGATCCTACTTCAGAACCTATGGAGGCATGGTATAGGGTGGGACGAAGTAATCCCTGAAGAAGACATGCAGCACTTCGAAGACTGGATGCGAAGCCTGAACGAGGTGACCAAGCTACGTATACCAAGGTGCTACGGGAGGGGTCCAGACGACCTCATAGAGTTACATGTGTTCTGCGATGCAAGCGAGCAGGCCTACGCAGCGACAGCCTATTGGAGAATCCAGAAGCCAGACGGAAGAGTGGACGTCAGACTGGTCGCGGCGAAAGCACGAGTAGCCCCCCTGAAGCCGGTAACCGTTCCACGACTAGAACTACAGGCAGCGGTAATCGGCGCACGACTGGCACAGACGATATTGGACGAACACCGAGATAAACCCAGACGCGTAACGTATTGGACGGACTCACAGACCGTTCTACGTTGGATAGAAAAGGACGCAGTAAGGTACACACCGTTCGTAGCGCATCGCCTGGGAGAAATCGCCGAACTAAGCGACGCCAGCCAGTGGAGATGGGTACCGACCGAACACAACGTAGCGGACGACGCCACGCGCCCCGACTACACCCTCTGCATGAGACCAGACGACAGATGGTTCACCGGCCCCAAGTTCCTGTACCACAGTGAAGAGTCTTGGCCGAAGGAAAAGGTCAAAGAAGACACGACAGAAGACGAAGCAACATACGTGACAGTGGAAGAGAAAAGAGAACGCCCTTCTCACCTGCCCGACATAAGTAGGTTCTCTTCATATGAAAAGCTGCTACGCGCGACCGCTGTGCCCTTCCTTTTCAAGGAAAAGTGTAAGGACAGGACCAGTCAGATGACCGTCGACCTGATAGAGAAGGCCGAGAAATTATGGCTAAAACAAGCACAGCTCGAAGACTACGCAGAAGAAATACGACTACTCGAGAAAGGGAAGCCCGTGCCTAAATCCAGCAGTCTATACAAACTGGACCCCTTTCTAGAAGATCAAGTCCTTAAGGTCAAAGGGAGGATCAGGTACGCGGCAGTCGCAGACACAAAGAAGACGCCCGTTATTCTACACGGCAAGCATCCATTCACTCGATTACTAGTGAAGAACATGCATCACAGAGCTAACCACGCTAACAACGAACGCGTGATCAACGACCTACGACAGCGATACTGGGTGGTCAACTTACGCCCTACTGTACGAGCCATCGCACAACGATGTCAGCTCTGCCGCATCAGAAGAGCTACGCCAGTGAAACCAACAACGGGGGACTTACCTGTAGAACGACTAACGGAGACGCAGCGACCCTTCACCCACTGCGGGATCGACTACTTTGGGCCAATGTCAGTGGTCATAGGAAGAAGACATGAAAAACGCTGGGGAGCTCTGTTCACCTGCCTAGCCACAAGGGCAGTACACCTCGAGTTGGTGTCAAGTCTGTCCACCGACTCGGCACTGATGGCGATAAGAAGAATGGCAGCACGACGAGGTTGGCCCCGAGTTATGTACTCAGACAATGGTACTAACTTCAGAGGGGCAGACACCGAGCTACGCATGGCCTACAAGGAGTGGGCCAAAGAATTCGCTCATTTTGGGCTTGAACATCGAATGAGGTGGAAATTCATACCACCTGGGGCGCCTCATATGGGGGGAGCATGGGAACGACTAGTACGCTCCGTTAAGACTGCGCTTGGGGCGACGCTGCATCAACGGGCACTAAAAGAAGAAGTGCTACTGACACTGCTGACAGAGGCCGAACACTCTATAAACTCTCGGCCTCTAACCCATGTCTCTGTCGATCCTAAAGATCCGGAGGCCCTCACGCCCAACCATTTCCTCATCGGGACCTCCTCAGGCCTTCCCCACACTGGGCCTTGTGAGGAGGCCAGCCGCAAGCAATGGAGAGCCGCCCAAGCGCTCGCCGACCACTTCTGGCGGCGCTGGGTGGACGAGTACCTGCCTACTCTGGTGCCCCGGGGGGCGTCAGATGACCAACGACGGCCTCTTCAAGTTGGCGACCTGGTCATCGTCATCGACTCTACGTTACCAAGAGGGACGTGGCCACGAGGCGTCGTGGAAGCAGTCTACGGCGGCCCAGACGGCAAGGTGCGATCAGCCGACGTCAGAACCACAGCGGGCATCCTACGGCGCCCAGCAACGAAGCTCGCCGTCCTCTGCGTGGAAGATTAAGGCTACGGTAGCCCTGCGCCGGGGGGAGGATGTTACGGACGTCGTAGCTCAATATGTATAAAGAATGTAAATAAATACGAAATAATGTTATGTAAGGTTTAGGATTAAGTTTGACAATAAAGACTGATTTGGTAGTAGGGAAATTCATATAAATGATTAGATTAGGTTTGTTTTCATATCCCTTAGTTATAAGTAAACATATGTCAAAGATTGTAAGGGAGCGTAGAGCATGACTACAAGTTCCGACATGTACGGACAGGTCGAAACCTGTCGGAGGCACGCGTACGAGAACTCTGACACAGTAGGCGGAACACGATAGTCGCACTTTACGCTACCCACTACTTGCACCTAGCGAGAAAAGAGATAAAAGTAGGGCCGCTTGTTGCGAATTTCGCAGTCGTCTCTCAACCATCGCACAGCAAGCTACCCTGGAAAATAAAAGAAGAAACAAGAAGTCTGAAGTTTTATTTACAAGATTCACAGTGCATTACAAAGTATACAGTCCACCCCTACAGATTGAATACTAAGAATTTGACTCATTCATAGTATCATGGTGAGATCACGTTCTATTATTTTATCTGGCCGTACTGTTCGTATCGAATCTCTTGTATATACCCAGCCGAAATTTTTATATGATTTATATAATATGCCACCCACAGTCCCACAGGCGACCTTTAATGTTCGCATGACGTATGGTCGTATGCTGTTTCAATGTCGTTTAAAGGATATCCAAGGACCTTCTCACAGTGGAATTCAACTTTCGTGCCGTCCCTATTTCAGCCATCGTCTACAGATCGTTTTACAAATGAATTTGTTGAGATAACTCGCCAGTAAAATGTTGCAGACCCTGGAGTAATTATTTCTGATTTAACTCCTATTTGCTCTAAAATGTCAGTATTTATTAGGCCATTTAATGACGCTTGTACTCCTTGAAACGAAACAGTAAAAGTAATATTCAAACCTCAACTTGAAATGGTTCTATCTGCGATGGCATTGGAAGTTAACGTTTGGTTTAGAATAGTAATGTCTGTTGTGTACTATTCAGTAGCTCAGCACCAACACGTGATCTGGTTTTAATTAGATTAACTTCCTGCTATATTTGCTTTGATAGGCTACACATACAACACCGACAAGATATCAGACCTTTTGGTTACGAATGTTTCGTTTCAATCATAAACAATAAACCCCTTGTAGAAATTAGTGAAAAAATTAGTTTCGGAAGTTTTTGGCACTGAATTCAAAACTCAAAGGTTTTACGCTTTGTCGAAAACTATCCACGATCTCTTGCATATATACTCGTCACCCATCAATAAAGATCAGGCAACATATGCTCAAAAATAAACCTCAATCCATAACCAACTTTACCCCAAAAATATGCCAAGATTATTCAGCCCGCGAGTTAGACGTCATTTAATGACTCCACAGATCGCCATGGCCTGTCTATGCCCTTCCGCCCTCAAACCTCACCTCCTTCCTCGTCATTGTCGCTCGGTCACCGACCTTACTTATGCAATCCTCGCCATAGTTGTACACCTGGTAATGGTATTGGCTGGGTCACGCACGTTGTGTAACCTCGCAAGATTTGCAGATGAATTTTTGGCTCTTTACCGTGTGCTTGGGAGCATGGCATTATGCGGTGGAGATTGATTTGAGTTTGGAGATTATGGCTTATGTGGTTATAGAAATATCTTAGAATTGGATCTTAAAATTTTTAGTCATTTACATTATTCAAAATTTTATTGGCTAGACTGAAAGCACTAGGAGAGATTTTGGAACTAAACTTCTTTAAATACTGCAAGCTTTGACTTCTAAATATCTATTCACGTCCAAAGTTTAAAGCCTTTGTTTAACGCACAAAGCCTCACTGTTTGACAACTTTCGGCTATTCCCAGTGGCTAAATAAAACTCATTATAGCAGAAGTGTTGGCTCGTCAATCATCATTATGGCGTCAGTCTTGTACTTCATCGTTAAATTGATTTCGGTTTGATCGACAGCGGTAAATCTGGGCAACATGGTTTACGAGATGTTTTAGATAAACAAATATTCTGGAGCATCTCCAGAAATTCAGCTGTGTTTTTTTTTTCTCTTTTTGGCCGTTTTTGACTCCGTCATTTCCATACAGTCGTATTTGACTACTCTATCAATCTTGATCTAAACAAACAAGCCTTCTTTTAAAGTCACGTACAGAATTGTTAACAAATGCTTTCACAGCCACTGTTTATTGGTATATCTAGGTCGCTGTTGTAAAAACATTCGATACCCAGCCCACGGTCATAAAAGTGTGTGACGCCCCATTATTCAAAAGCAACCTGTGATTATTATGGTGTTCAACCTTCCGTAACTGCTAAAGGGTGCTTAATGGCAAGTTTGAGGGGAATAGATTTGTTTTGTGCTAGCTGAGTTGTATTTTAAACATAGGAATAGTTTGAACAAGCTTGTAAATTGGTGCTGAAGTTTTGTGGTGTAAATCGTGAGATGACGAAGCTTTAAAGGAAATAAAAATATCAGAGCCCTGAGCTTTCTTAGCAATTATTTGCGTAATTCCTTCTACCGCTCATAGTAGTTTGAATGAAAATAGCTACGTTCACATACTCTCTTTGTCTTCACTTGTTATTTTGTGTGGAAATGACCGATGGCCTAAAGACGACACTGCAGTGTTAGAAAATTTAGGAAGAAAGAAATATCACATCTCATAAATATACCTGTTTTACACAACAAATTAGGATGAAAATTAGCCTATAATATCCTTTTCGAGGCTGCCTATCTAAACATAACGATTAGTTCAGTGGTTTAGGCGTAAAAGAGTCACAGACAGATGGAATGACGGGTTGAGTTGCTTCAAGTATGGAAGTTTAGTATAGATTGCAGGCGACTGAAAGTCTGCTTTTAATTGGCAAGAAATGGGTTGTGGTTAATTCTCTACTACGTGTAGCGTGGTTTTGAAATCACATGTATGATAAGTGCTGCAGTCAACCATGTCAAGTCCATTTAGGTCAACCAATCAATAGCAAACTCGCGGTCACTGTACAAACAAAAATAATACATTTAACAATCATGTCAACTCCACAATTATAACAAAGCCAATGCTGTTGGCAACCTGCCGATCGGGGAATTCCGGGATTGGTGCTCCCATGAGTCATACATGCTTCAGTCTGGTCTCTTGGCCACAGGTAAATGGCCTAGGTTTTTAGACTAGTTCAGTAACCGGTTGAAATGTTAATTATATTGGCACGACACACCGTTATCAATTACACCGTTATTCGGTAAGTAAATATGGCGGTTTAACTGCATACGAAAGGATAACTCGTTCACAATTTGCAATTACTGTTATTTGTTGTGACAAATATTTTGATGGTTCCCTTTCTTGTATACATGCTCTCAATACTACAACAGTCTTCGACGTATATTTAACGTTACCCAAATGCAATAATAAAAATCATTACATAAAACATGAGTATTTCTTTCAAGTGAATGCGATCATGTCTGCCATTTTATTACGTAACATGTGCACAGGATTACTCAGCTGCCGTACATAATCTATACAGTGTGTGCTGTAGTTATGCAAACGCAACCGCCTGTGAAATATCTCGGCCACGGTGTGCATAACCATACGACTTTTAAAACGAGACGCGTTGTAAATTCACGATAATGAAAGGGGGTCGGCAACTGGGGCGTTTACCTCACGCCACGGCGAAGTGTTTTTAAAATAAAAAAAAATAATGATGAAAGGGCGATAGTTTTGTTTGTGGGCAGTAAATGCGATGTCGTTGGGTTCAGTACGAGTTTTTTTTCTCGGACACCTTTATTTTGCAGGTAAATGTTAAAAGAAATTCTAACATCGATGTCTCTCCTTTTAGCTCAAGAGTACGTACGCTAACGAAACCAAGTTATGTTATTCTTTAGCTAAAAATACAGAAAAGCTAGTTCAACATACGCTGTTATTGAATGAATACATCCATTTCTATGTGCCCGTGATGCGTCGAGCGAGACGCCTTCAAGTCAGTTTGACCAATGACCTAAAATAATGCAAGATTAATACATCCATTTCTATGTGCCCGTGATGCGTCGAGCGAGACGCCTTCAAGTCAGTTTGACCAATGACCTAAAATAATGCAAGATTAATACATCCATTTCTATGTGCCCGTGATGCGTCGAGCGAGACGCCTTCAAGTCAGTTTGACCAATGACCTAAAATAATGCAAGAGTACATAATTGGATACGGAAAACGAAGAATTGAGCGTACATCCGTGTTTTAGTCCAAAAGGCTTAATTCACTCTGGTCCGCCGTCCGTTAGGTTAGGATCAGTCGCAATTACTGGATAAAGCTGGAGAAACTCCAGAAATTTTGCATTTTAGCGAGGCACATAACGTAAGCATTTCACTTAAAAATTGACACTAGTCCTTCCATGCACAAGCTAGATTCAGTCTACGTAACTCCTACATAATGTAACATTAAAGAGTCCTGTTTAAAATGGGTTAACTAACAGCCGCGTATCAAGACTATCAAGTACCTACCAACTTAGCTTGCCGTGACAATTTGCCGTTCGCGGCATTGTAATGGCGTCTTTGTCCCACAAGTCGTAATGGCATGGCGGTGTTGTTCGTTGATTAATATTAATTTTACTTATCGCTACTGTTTGTAGATTTCAGTTTTAACGTCCAATTTTAAACTAAATTGAGGAAAATACGTCAGACGTCTCTATTTGGGTAATGTAATTTTTGTATTTTAGTCAAGGATAGGAAAAATACAGCGTCTTCTTAACGTCGTCGTCATGCAAATAAATGCTCATTGTTGTACTATCAAGTATCAATTAGCATATTAAGTTAGTAAAGGAGCTAGAATGCGAAGAATCTTCGTCATTTCCCTAACACGTCAACAGCTCAACTATTTGAAGGTTAACTTTGTAGCCATAATACGATAAAGATCATCTTCGATATCTTAGTAAGTAAATAATTCTGACCAATACAATGTCTTACAATTGTGGGCGTAGTTCCAAAGTTATTCAAACGACAAAAATAGATCAATAATATTGTAATGGCCAAAGCATCCTCAGATAGGCAGACATCATGACATATATTTGATAACCTTTAACCGATGAGTGGGATCGGATGGAATGACGAGCAATTGTTCAGATAACGATTAATAGCCAGCTCAATAACGGAAACTACGAACGGTCATTAATAAAATGTCACATTAAAACGCCTCCAATCGATAGGTATGTGCGGAACGTAGGTAATGAATTTCTGACATGGAACTGTATAAAATGATTATAAAATAGATTTGAATGAATACAGTATTGATACGGCCGTAATACGATTACTTGGTCAGCAATTGGATACTTCACCCTACTATTTTGAAATATGGATTGTCTAGGTACTGCTACCAAGTGCGAATGAGACGGAGAGAGCGTTCTCTTTCTTTCTTTCTTGCTGTCCTGTAAATATTGCAAATTGTTGTTCGTTCCACATTGAAACCAAATTACTATGCCCACATAAAACATTTTCATCTGTTTAGCAGCTACAACTTCGTGATTTTCTTGTTATCTCGTAAGGAGTCTTTCAAAAGTTAACTGTAAATTGTGAAGTGCTAAAAGTGATATTTTTTTGAGAAATCGGTTGGCCGCTGTAGAAATAATCTGGTCAAATGGGGTATCATCGACCCGTCCCAAGTACAATGCCAGTGTGGAGCCCCTTTGTAGGATATGCCCCACCTCCTTTCTCATCCTTCCCATCCTGCACAGCCACCTGCACCTTCCAGGATTTAAACGAAGCCAACGAAAGAGCTGTGCAGGTGGGTACATACTGGTCGGGTATTATTTGAGTTCATCGACACGCAAAGAAGAAATAATTAAATATTTTAACATTTCTCTCCCTGATACTTTCTGTTTCTCTCTTCAATACTACAATTATCTATTTTAATGAGAGGTCAAAGTTCCTTAATAAATAAGCAAAGTCCTTTTCTTATCCAACAAAGGTCCTATTGTATAAAATAAAAACAAAACAAGTCTGCCAACAACGGTATATTGATACTGCGAAATCATAATAAAAATATCTCAAGAGGTTAACAGAAAAAGAAATAACATTTAATCAAGTATCTACTTATCAAAGGTCAAAAGTGAGTTGCGTCTAGATTACATCTTCAACATACGATTCTTTGAGTTACGTAAAACTTAATAATTTACACTTTAATTGCATAATTAAATGATGAAATATGAAGTTGATGTCTTTGGCTACTTCATCCTCACTGGTATTGATCAGCATTACACTGCTGAACACTATCCAATTTCTCACCGCTCGCGCTGGTTGCATTCCAGACAACATAAAACAGTCCAGTTCATCTCGCCGTCTTTGTCTTTAGTCTAGAGACACTGCCACGTCTTTGGTTCTCTTTGGGTTTTATTCATATTATTTTAAATTTGAGGATCCTCTCCAGCATTCAAAATGACATATAATCCCACCTATTCTGACTGATGGGATTTTCTCCTCACTGAACTGAACCCAGCTTTCTCCTTCTGCTACGATTTGGCCTTTCCACTTAACTTAGTTAACCCCACTTGGCAAGATGGCAGGTGCATTCATGATCTCATACGCAGCACGCGAAAATTCTACATATGCCCCGAGTGCATGGTAAATGTAAATGGTTTACAGACATTGTTTTGTAAACACAAAGACCAGGGGCAGATGTTACCATATTAAACACGTGTTATTGAACTATTTCTTTTTCTTTTGTTGTTCTAACAGCCCGTTCACACGAGGACGATTCGTATTTTTTGACGTATCGTCTTTTTTCACGTTGCGTCATTTTTTTCTGACGGCGGCAATGCTTTTTAAATGCCCGTGTTCACACGCATCACAAATCGTGAAAAATGACGGACACGTCTTAAATCACGTATCGTATTTAGAAATAAGGTACGTCAAAAAACACGAATCGTGATTTTTTTGTGACGGATTCGCTGATGCGCTCGCTCCTGAACAATCACGGAACGAATGTGATCACCAATTCGTTTTTATTACCGGATCGTGATAAAACACGATTCCGTATGCAATGTGGACGTCCATCCGTCATGACGTATCGTGTTTTATGACGGAAGCCGTGTGAATGAGCTCTGACCGTTTTTTTTAGAACCATCTGGCTGAATGTTATGGTTTTAGAGTCATAACTGGTGCTAGTATAAATGATTAAACTTTATCAGCTCTTCTTAGTTTAAAAAGTAACAGAAAAGCTACATCTAAAACCGCTTGGTTTGACAAGCCAAGATGTGAATCTGATGTAACCACCACGGCAATGCGGTAGCAGTGCACAAAAAAATCGGCTACAATTGCAACGTCAACTGATACCCTTGATCTTCTTAGCATTTTGACCAATTCTAAAATCATCAGAGTTTTGGGCATTTCCAGCAGAATTTTCTCAGTAGCAGCCGGAGTCAGGGTTCGTGACCAGTTGATGGCAATAAGCTCACCCCCCATTTCATGTGACATAAACATAAGGTATATGTAAGTAACCCTGCGGGGGTTACTAGCTTGATGTTATGTAATGAGTTAATGATCAATACCACCAATATCTTCATGCATGGAAATTTATCAACGATTCCTGCACACCTCTTTTTATTCCTCTCACCATGAGAATTGAAAACAGACGTGCACGAATTAGTACGGAAATAGTCCAATCATGTTTTCAGCCTGATTCGAGCTCGCTCAGAACACGCGGGAGCTAAAGGGGTCACTCAAATGACGTCAGTGCGTAGGAAATAACATGCAGCTGAACTGAAGTACCGTCAACCACACGTCCATGAGCTAAATTGACTTCCACAGCGCCGCGACTTCGCAGCTTTAAGAGCGGTTTTCGTAGTTCAAATGGTGGTTTGCGGTGCAGTTGATTGTAGGCAGTCACGTGAGGAGTGGTTGGGGCATTGATTGATGCGTTAATTAGGTCATTAATAAACCATTAATGGCTGTATAAGTATTGTTATTGTGATGAAACAACAGGGAGAAAAAGAAATGATAGATGCATTCTGTGACATGATGTATGAAGAAAAGAGTGGATGTAACGGGACATCTGATGGTGGAGAATTTAAGAAAAAATCGTTTTGCTTCGACACCAACCGACAAGAGGTCTAAACAAGTGGCAATCACTTTCAAAACGTTGCATATTTCTTAAACGATTTCCAACAGGGTTGACAATTTTTATACGCGTTTGGGTACCACATAAGAGGAAGTCTGAAAGTGAAGCCGGTGACTGAAAAGTTGTGTGGTAATCGGTTGGCTTGGTATGAAAGGTTTTGGGTATGAATGTGGACAAGTAAAAGAGTAGAGGAAGACCAAAGAAACGATGGATGGACTGTGTGAAAAATGATAAGGCAAGAAAGGAGTTGTCTGATGAGATGACGAGTAATAGAGAAGAATGGAAGAAGAAGACATGCTGCGCCGACCCCAAACAAATTGGGATCTCCTTTATCGTGTGGTTAGTACCTAACCTGGTGTCAGAGTTTTTATGCCGCCCATGAGCCTCTGACTTGACTTTACATGCCGTCGAGAAATATCTCAGGTATGCTGATTGGGTTAAGAGCACAAATTGTGATAAGGTCAGAAGAATGATGATTGGTCATCAATGCTATACATTTTTAACTTTACCAACGTCAGTAGCGCTGATAGAATTTCACTTTATCTAAGCTCAAATTATGGCACAGGAATACTGTTTCACTACTTATATTTTACAGTTCTCAGTTTCCGGCAAAATTTCCATATCACACGGGTAATAAATTCGTGATTTCACACGACTTTTATGACATTCATAATAATTTGCCAAAACAATTGAATGAACGCCGTGTAACAATGACATGTGTGCCCAATTTCCTTCCGGTGACATTGGTGGTGTGAATTTGACAGCGAAGGAAACAGGTGGATAAGCCATCTGTTGTCTATGTATATAAACCACAAAAATTGTTTCTACCTACATAACAGAGGGATGGAGTACGCAAAATACGCGCGTTGGTTGTGGAGTTGCGGACACCGGCCCGCTATACAATACAATACCTACATAATATCCGTGTCGATAGACTTAAAAACCTTCCAACCGATGTTCCCCAAACCGGTTTCAATGCAATAATGCGAAGATGGTTTTACACCACTAAAACAATGCACTAAAGCGTAGTAGCACACGCCGGGTATCCGCTAATTCTGAATATAAGAAGTGGTGGGTCTGGGAGAGTTGATGAAAGCAAACAGTTAAGATAAGACACATACGGATAAGTTCCATTTAACTTTCCCACTGATGGCCACTAGCCTTCTCTATGAGATTGAGGGGGCCATAATCCACCACGCTGGCCCGGTACGGCTTGGTGGACGTCACAATACATTAGCATAACATCAGTCAGGCAGATGTGTTCCCAATAGTACACCCACATTTCGCCAGTTATGTTTAAGTCCCATGTAATAGGGGGCGAGTCATCAACCGGGCAGAAATCCAGACACCGCGGCTGCTACTGAGAAATTCCTCAAGGCAAAAACCCAAGAACACTTTGTCCGACCCGGGGATCGAATCCTGGACCTCTTGCTCAGCAGTCGCGCTTGCGACCACTCGACCAACCCAGCAAAACACATGTCATCAAATACCTACAACCTTCACCGTTTTGAAAGCAGAGGATAACTCGGATAAGTCTATATGTTGAATTTACCGGCCTCCTAATTACGATATCCATTTACCGTATCTATCACTCATTGAACGCATAAACAGTTATTTTAAAAATTAACCTTCTGACATTGATAGCATCTGTTCTGAATCTTAAGCTTTCTGACCTCGAACGAGATAAGAATACGAACATAACATCTTTTCATTCTCTTGTTTTCATTGAACGAAAATAAAATGATGATTGAATGAGTGCCTCGTTTGACGCAACTACGCAAGCGCTATTGCTAAATAAGTGGTCTTTAATTCGATTCTCAAGTCGGGCAAATTGTTATTGGGTTTTTCTCTCAGGTAATGGAAAAAAGACTGACAACGTGGGTTATTAGTAACAGCTACATCTTTCTTTAATACTTTGCGGATTTCAGAGGTGATATTTTGTTATGTAAATAAAATCTCGATGTCGAACGGACCACGTGTCTACCGCACGGTTCTAATTCTGGACCCACCTACTTCCATCATGTTTTTCACTAGATTCTGACTATCCTAACAGTAATTTCCGTAATTAGGACAGATCATTAGCTGTTTGTGGGATATTAGAGTGGCATTGTATTTTATTTTTTGATATATTGTTTATTTAATTGTGATTCTATTTGATTTTATATTGATTATATTCTATTTTATTTTGTTTATAAATATTTAATTTTATTGGATCATATTATGTCTTAAACTTATATCAATTTATGTGTGGCAATGTGTGTTATTTACCTGAAATAAATGAATTTATTATTTATTATATTATAATTGTGTTCAATGCTGTTTAGAGAAATAATTTACTATATGTATAGAGTTAAATACTTAAAACTTTATTTGCTTTTAAAATACCTTCACGAGACATGTTGCTTCGACTATCTCCCACGATGCGAGTTGCGGATTTCGAAATGAAAGCTCTTTGTTTACATACTGGGTACTGGAGAGCATTTCGGTTGAAATAAATGCATTTCTCAAAAAGAACATACATTTTTCGACATTAAAATCTTAAGTAATAAACATGTTGAGAAAAGGTGTGGAGTAGGTTCTTGAAGGTGTTGAATTTGGGTAACCTTCTAATCTATACTTGCTATAATATTATAAATGCGAAAGTTTGGATGGATGGATGTTTGTTACTCAATCACGCCAGAACGGCTGAACGGATCTGGATGTAATTTGGCACTGAGATAGATTACAGTTTGGAATAGCACATAGGCTACTTTTCATCCCGGTAGGACGATACCGTGGGTCAATTATCGAACTTCACGCGGGCGAAGCCGCTAGCATAAGCTAGTAATATATAATGCTATAAGAATAGCTTTCAATTTAGAAATTGGCATCGGCAGTAGCTACCAGTCGTCATGTCAACATCATCAGTACTCTACAACACTTATAGTCACCAATTCAAAAGGCCTACTGACTATCAGAAGTCCACCAACCATTGTGTGCATGGCCATGACCCCACAGATTGGGTGACCAAAGAGTCCAAATGATTGAGTCACCGCAACCAGTGACTTGGCCAAGTCGCCACTAAAATAAATTACTTACTCGCTCGTAAAATTGTTTTTTCGCGGCATTTGCTACCGATGTTTGGCACATTATTTAGCTGTTCCTTCTAGTATCTATGGGCGTAAAAATGTGTAAAAGATCTTTGACAGTCGTAACGGATAGTCAGGGGCTCGAAAGTCGGACATCAGTCTTTTCAGGGGTTGATTTTTTTCCAATAACTGCGTTTTGGAGGTCAGATGGATATTTAAAAAAACGAGTGTTAGGAAAATCGTTAGAACGACAACAATCGGAGTAAAAATGCCCTATTTAAGATACCTCTTTCCTTAACCCACAAAGCACGGGTTGACCGAAAATTGTCTTGAAACTAGTCCCCAAAAATATTCACTGTGTAAGCCGTCTTTCGTCATAAGGAAGTCCAGAAGGTCGAATTACGTATGCACGTAATATTTAAATTAAGTTTTGGTTTTTCTACCGATCTTACACAAGATCGGCAATGTGGACAGCAGTTTTTGCACGTTAGCACAGATAATGTAATACCTACAAGCCTACAACTACCTTAATTACTATGAGCTGATCTGTATTTTTTGCTCTAATGGAAAACCTTTTAAAAAGATACATAATAATTTGCATCTCAAAATTCTGAGGTCCGTTTTTGGTATTTAAATTCATTCTGTCTCGTTTTTGCCAAAAATCGACAGAAAGAGATCGACGCGACGTTTTAAGTTCATTTAGCGCTATTCATGTTTATTTGTGATGCAGTCAGGCCTTACCCAAGGTCTGTTTTCCACCATAGCGTAGTACCGAGACGTAGCTCTGCAAAGACGTGCAAGATTCAGCCAATCACAGGAGAGACGAGAGACGCGATGTGTATTTCAATGTGATTGGTCAATTCCCTCTCCGCTTTCGGTTTGGCAGACACCGGGCTTTAATGATGTAAAGAAAAATATCACGTTTTTTGCCATTCATCCTGTCTATGCCTCATCTAACTTTTTACTCAACGACCATACTAAAACTGTTCTCTTTTTCTGTCCACAGCTCCTCGGCCTAGCAGTCATAGGCATTGGAGTGGCGGTCCAGCTCAACTGGACGGTTGTGAAGGATGAGCTCAAGACACACTTGACGGTCGCGCCATGGGTGTTCATTATTATAGGCGCTGTCATGTTCGTGATAGCCTTCTTTGGTTGCTGCGGCGCGATACGGGAGAGCCACTGCATGGTTGTCACGGTATGTACTTATCTATCAAGTCAGTATCAAGTATCAAGACAAGTTTTTTTCATGAGAGATGTTACTTGAATATAAAGGCGCTTGGATCACCGGAGCATACGCCTGTGATGTAACAATCCAAGATTCGATTTTGTATAGAAACAAGCGATTGTTACAAATTGTATCGAAACAGGCTGCGCACTGTAATGCTCGGTTCTCCTTACTCACTGATGTAATGCGCGAATCTCAACTGTTACATTACAGGCGAAGGCCTTAACACAA
This sequence comes from Standfussiana lucernea, assembly GCA_964057025.1. Lineage (NCBI taxonomy): Eukaryota > Metazoa > Arthropoda > Insecta > Lepidoptera > Noctuidae > Standfussiana > Standfussiana lucernea. Next base: position 3,072,483 of record OZ059791.1, on the reverse strand, counting down.
ACTATAGCGCTGCATGGTTCTTGGTTGCATGACGCGTGACCTTCAACGGCACCATCTATCAAACGCCATTTGCTTTTTTTTAAAATAAAGAAATGTTTACCATCAGCTTGTCATTTCCATTCAAGTGCCTAAAGTACCATTCAGCACAGTAATTGGGATCGATATTCTCGTCAAATTCCCAAGGGGAGCTGACAAACGGCAGCGTGGTCCTGACGAGATTAAAATGACATTGAAAGGACAAACGGTTTTAAAATGCACGTGACGAGGGGACGAAATAGCACACAGATTATTGTAATAGATAGGAACAGGTAGTCTGTGTAATGCTGAGCAAGATTATATATAGTACCTAACTTGAAAAAGCCGGTTGGTCTCTATAAAACCAGTTGTGTACATTTCCATTAGTTTTTGCTATTTCAATACCTAATATAAGCCGAACCACCATTTTGGCAAGACCAACGCTTAAATACATTGGAATAGATTGCATCAATTACAGCCCACATTTGGCGAACTCAATAAGAGCACGAAATATTTCTTCTGCGAATGACAAACACAACTGTCAAACAATACATTGCTGTTTCATTTCACACTTGGAACCAGCGTTCTTCTTCGAAACACGCAATGGAATGTCGACTGTGGTAGACATCCGTTTGGTATTCCCAGTATGATGTACGAAACTCTATTGAATTGGGTGTTTCGCTAACGGTCATGAGCAAAGGGCCTTTGTTGAAATTAACGTGAAACGGAAGCAGTGCTCTCATAACAATTCTTCAAACGATTGACGATTGGTAAATGTATTTGAGTTGAACCTTCTTTTGGGCGTTTTGGCTTTGTCTATGGGTCCTTGTAACCTGTAAATAGTCATACTAATTTATTGACTCTCCTAAAAAGGATGGACCTTAATAACATAACATCAGGCCTATCTTCCACCGATGGGTGGCAGAAGTCTATGAAGACAGAGCTGCACCTACCATTATTTCCGCCAGTTACCTGCTGTTACAGGACCTGCCTGTTTCTAATAATACTACACTACCAAATCTGGCATTATCTGGACTAGACATTAACCGTGTTCACCACAAAAATACTACAAAGAAAGAAATAATACCTTGCAGCACAGTTTGCCAACCGTACATGAAGTTTATACTTAAATAAAACTTGGCCAAGGAATAGATTCCGCCCCCTTCCATTTCATGATACAATGCAGTTGTTATAAAAACAGTTTTTTTTTTATCTAAAGAGGACGACCATCCTGTTTTATGCAAACGCTTGTGTATATTTGTTGCACTATGTTGTCCTCTATGATAATCTTAATTACGATAAATCTGTCTGCAGTCCTGGGTTCGATCCGAGGTCCGGGCATTGTTATTTTGTTTTGTGATGCTTGGTAGGATTAGTAAGACGCATGTCAGTGGTGAAAAAAAACAGTATAAGTTGGCCTTTTATTTTATTAAAACTCCGTACTACATTAGGTCAGCTCAAGGTCAAAGTCTCGCGGCATATTGTACTATCAAATACAGGTATTTCTAACTAACAACAAAATCCTTATCATTCCAGTACGCAATCTTCCTGCTGGTAATCATCATCGTGCAGGTGGTGATAGCAGTGCTCCTGTTCGCCTACGGAGACACCATCAGGCAGAGTCTGGTCAAGTCTGTCAACTCACTGTTCGACAAGAGATCTAGCGCTGACGTCGACAAGGCTACCGATGCTGTCATCAACAATATTCAGCAACAGGTAAATTATTTGTAACACATATCTTAGGTCTCAGGAAACGACGGATGGACTGTGTGAAGGTTTATATGGCTAGAAAGGAGGTGACTGATGAGATGACGAGTAATAGAGAAGTAGGGAAGATGAAGATATGCTGCGCCGACCCCAAATAAATCGGGATAAGGGCAGGAGAATGACTAATGCGACGACATGCGACTGCTTTTCGGAATCGGATCAGTACTTACTCCGAATATTACTCCCTATATAAAAACATACAAACAATTTTTCTCCTATCTTTGCCACATAAAACGGGATCCCGTCCGTTCCCTCTTAATCACAACATGCCATGCCGTCCCTAAACAAACTGTGATTTGCAAAATAAATAAATACACAGGAAAATAAACTTAACAATTTTCAAATGAACAAACAACCTATTAAAAAGAATGACGTCATCACACAGAATAACTAGTAGTTATTGTTTAGTACTTAGACAGGAAAACAATTAATTTACAAAAATAGGTACCTATTTGAATACCCAGGAGACATTGAACTATACTTTGTGCTTAAATTAGCCTACATTATGACGTGCACTTCTAGGCAAGCGTGGTGGACTATTGTCTACTCTCCCACAGAGAGGCAGTCTGCCAGAGTCCAGCCCAGAAGTGGTAAAGTAAGGATGGAACCACATCGCACTATTACATCATCCTATCCTTTTCTGTCGCTCAGAACTGTAATTTGCTAGAGCGAGAAACAGCGGGAATGCTATTGCACGCGGCAGCATCGACGATGCGATCGGTAGCACAGTTCTGAGCTACAGAAACGTATAGGAGCAGAAAAGTGCGATTCCTTGCTGCCAGATGAGATACAACCCTTATAGGGCTGATTATGCACCTCTCAGCTTAATGACAACTGCCGTTTGAAGACTATACGAGAGATTTCGCATATTCAAATAAAAGCGTCAGCCCCTTGGTAGATCCCATGAAAATCACTAGGCTTGGCCATGTTTTGTGGGCGAATAGTTAGCTGCCTGGTTTGAAATCCTCGACTCGACTCGTTTAAGTCTGAGGCGGTACCATTATGCTACCTCTCCTTGGTCTACCACTTGCGACACAAAACACGGCAAAGAATGCTCTAGTCACTCACCATTAAAATACATTTTCTTCCTTCCAGTTCGTCTGCTGCGGTAAAGACGGTGCCCAGGACTACGGCGTCACCCTCTCCCTGCCCGACTCCTGCTGCACCGGCACTAGCGCCATTGGCAACGTCATCGGCGGCAAGTGTACCTTCGACAACGCTAACCGAGGCTGCGCAGCTGTCATATCCGACCTGTACGAGAAGTGGAACAAGCCCATTGCTGGAGTCGCAATTGGTATTGCCTGTATTGAGGTGCGTATTTGTTTTTTTTTTTTACTTTTATGCTCACACATAGGTAGAACTCGCAGGAGATGGCGGAACGAGCTGGACAGAACCAACGACCAGTGGTCCAAATTAGCCCTGGATCGAAGGATTTGGGGAGAGTCCTTTGCCCAGCAATGGGATGACACAGGCTAACAGTAACAGTAATTCGCACATCATGCATAAACCCTTTTCCCTTGGGAATGGGCAAAAATCACATAACGTCACAGACGTTTTACTTAGTTTCGTTTTTAACCAGTAAAACTCCCTGAGTATTTTGAAAAATTCTAGCAGTAAACAATGTATAACTTGATACTTACCTTATTCTTAATAATAATAGTAGTTAAGTAATACAGGGCACTGACTGCAATAATTCCATGGTTAAAACAAACTCGGCCAGGAATTGACCGAGCCAATTTAAAAACTTCGATAATTGTCAGAGTAAGAATCACTAATTTATACAGCCCTTAACTTGTGTAGTACTTACTGTAAACTGCAAATGTAATTATTGTTGCCATACATCATAAATTCCTGCACTCCCATAAGATATTTCAACATTGTCTCACACACCCATGAGCAATTTCCCTTATGTAGGTGGCGAGAGCCACTTTCCATCAAGTGGGCCGTCAGTCCGTCAGCTTGTTTGTCGACCTATTACATAAAAATACGACTTTCTCCAAACAACGCGAGGTTCGATACCATATATGTTTGGATACGCTGGCACTATGCATATCTGTCTATAGCTGTGTATCTGTAATATGTATCATATGATTCAGAAGCAGACATAATAATCAATGTGTTTTAGACACGTTATATGATTAAATATAAGTCAAGTCATGTCAATTATGGCTGTCGTCTGTATGTATAGATAGCAACTTAGTAGTCTAAACATCTCATGCTAGTTATAAATAATGGTCTAAAACCGGTGTATTTGTGAAAGACTAGTCTGTTGTGCCCGCGACCTTATTATAATAATATTACTTCGCTTCACCCCCTTCCCTTCTCTTTTTTGCCTTAGTTACTCCTTAAAACATCAGGCATCTGCCAGTAAAAGTCCCGTCAAAATCGGTCCAGCCGATGAGATGTAATTTCCTATTCAAAACTGTTGTTTGTTCAATAAAAAAAATAACAATAAAAAGAGTATTCCAAACAACCTATTCTAATCGGTCTGACGAAAGACGGCGGAAATAGAACATAAATAGATAATGATGTGAAATTCAACATCATCAAAATCGGGCCCAAACAATAATCGTAGGTCATCGACAAACATCGGTTTGTGTTTAGCTTAGTAACTAAGCTGTTTTATTTTTAACTAGCGACCCCACCGCGGCTTCGCTCGCAATATTTTCATTTAATTAGTATAATTGCGTGAAAGAGTTCCATCCTCACAAACATTCGCATTTATAATAGTAGTAAGATATGATGTGGCTCAGTAACTAAATAATTATTTTTTACATGTTCCAGGTGGTCGGAGCGCTGTTCTCGCTGTGTCTCGCCAATTCCATAAGAAATATGGACAGAAGGTCTCGCTACTAATATTTTGTACAGTAAAACTGGTACCTATGAACACAATTTTTTTTGGTTCTTTTTACTTGATTACTAATTTTGTGAGCGGACTGTACACTGCATGGCTGATTTACTTTTTTTAGGACACAATGACAGCAAGCACAAATGCTACTTTTAGCGTCCAGTTTTAATCGATTTGATTCGATACCGATTTAGTAATCGATTTGATTTCAACTTATAAAACATTTTTACTTTTTGACGATTGCATTAAAATGCATTTTTGTAATTAACGATTTTCAACGCTACAAGTAGCATGTTAAAAACGCCTTTTGAATTTCACTTGAGATTGTGTCCAAAGGGTTTCGAATCTCAAATTATTGTATGCCATATTAATTGCTTGATTAAATCAAGTGGTATTCATAATAAGGCTAAGTTAATACGTTTATATTAAAGTGAGTTTGTCAAAATTACGAACTGCAACCTCTTTAAAAAAAAAGATTTTATTTTACTTATTAAAAAAAAAATGAGCTTGAAGAAAAAAGAGATTAATTTTAAATAAAACCGATGTTAACCTCTTTTTATGAAAAAAAAAAAGGGAAGCATCACCATCTGTTTTCGTGCCCAGCTTAACTCAATAAGCTCAATTTTATATTCACTTTGCGTAATTTTGACAAAAACCATTGATATGTGGAAAAAAAAACAACTGTATATTTTTAAAATAATAATAACGCTTATGTTTGAATATGCTTAACTAACATTGTGTGCGCAATTAACACTAATTAACGCAAACATTTTGATTACAATAATGTGCATTAGGGACATCAGTAACCACACTAAGACGTGTTGGAGCTATCATTGTTCTGTTGCGAAAAAGAGATGATTATATAGCTCCATCTCTCTCTAACGTCAATACAATGACATTTAAGTATGACCTTAGGCTTAGGAAGACTGGTATTCGGCCAACCGTGGCATGATGTCATTTAAAGGCTTGCAGACAAAGAAACTTCTCACTACTTAGCTTTTTTGTCATCTCAGAGGGTTTTTACTAGAAACAGAATTAAAATTGTCATAACATGATATTAGAAACTAAATAATTACTAATGTAGCAAAAAAAAAGAGCTCCACAGGCTCTTGTTAACTTGCATTAGCTTGTTATTTTAGTATCTGACAATTCGAATGAAAGACCTTGCCTTTCTAACAAAAAAAAAGCTGTATTTCACACGGGTACACAAAATTATAGGTAAAGGTTTCATTGGCAGCAATCCATTATAAAAAATAATTTAGATCTTTTTCAGCATTTATTTTCAAAAGTAATTATTAAATAAAAATATTTACTCTTGATGCTTCATATGTTACAAAGGGTTTCGGTCTCTTTACGATTAGAATTACATTTTAAATGATAAATAATTATATTATTTAAATCATTATTAAAATATTAAATAAAGAATCTCTTCTAGATGTTAAAACTTACTAAAAATTATCTCTATTTAAACGCTTCGATCTAAGGAATCTCCATTTATTTTTGTATGTATAAACATTTAGAATCTTGCTATGTGATATTGTATTTTCATAAAAAAAAACTTGTTTAGAAATCTCTAGGAACGTAAGTTTATTGATAAAAATTATTGACGAAAATTTTACCACTGTCGACTGTTCTAGTTTTGATTTGATTATATTTAATAAATATATATTTGTGTCCAATTTAGACTTTTTATAATAATTTTGTTAGATATTTATTTAAACGATTGCACAGACTCTTTAAGTGTTAATTAGTAATTTTCTTATTGTGTTAATGTTTGTGCCAAATTGAAGAAACACCTATTCAAAGGCATGATGGATAGATTGGTTTTCTTAAATGAGGAAGAAAGAATCAATAAGACGAAAAAAGAGTTGTGCCTTGCACTGATTGATTTGATAGAATTTTGTAATCAATAAAGAATGTGTGTAATAAAATAATATTGTTTGTTTCACTAATCTCATCCAAATTTTAAGGCCAATACGCAGCGAAGCCTCAAAGCTTTAAATATTGCACAAAATTAAATGTACCTACTTTTATTTTTGGAATTGTTTGGCCAAAGCATGACATTTAGGTAAGTCACCATTCTGTAAATAAAAATACTAATCTGCATGTTTGTGGTTGTTTTTAAGTTATTTTTGTTGTAATTATTTCATTATTATTTTTGTTGTGGGATGAAGCATGGAAATTATTTTTACAAAACAAACTGAATTTTTTCCACTTGCTTAAAAGAATGTACGTTTAACAGGACTTAAACTGTTCTTGTAAAGAATGTTTGTTGTAATATTGTTGTAAATTATTTTGTACTAATGATTTTCGGTTGGCATGGGAGGGTTAAAATTTTAAGCAATAGTTTTTTTTTGTATAATATTTATGTTTGTACCTATAATACATTTGTGTTTAATTTTCTATGGTACCAGTGTTCTTAGATTCGATTTTTATGTTTTTATTGTACTCTCACAGAAAATCTACCAAATACTGACTGTTTTATTTTGACAATTTCAGGTACGCCTAAAACGAAGACATCACGAAATTAACATTCGAATAAGAACAATAAAAATCAACGACAGATACAAAAACATAAGTTACTTATGTACAAGTTAAGTTAAGGTTAGCTCGGTCTAGCGCAACACCCACCTTTTTCTAAAATACAACCTGGGACAAGTTTACCTTTGTTTTTATAATCGAACTGAGCCTATTGAGTTCAGCTTGTAAACCTAAAATACCAGATATTTTTAAACTTTTGACTTTGGCGCACTAGACTAGATATTTTTAAACATTTGACTTTCATTAACCAATTACAATTAAAAACTTCAAAATGAACAAGCCTAAAAACGGAAGGAATGAACACCATCCTTCCGTTTTTAGGGTACAGACAAAAAATAAAATAAAAAATGTCAAAAAGATAATAGTAAACTTTTCCAGGTCAAGTTATCTCATTTAAGATGGTACGTTGCTGTATTTTACTCTGTATCTTCAAGCATCAATGTAAACTTGATGCCTCGTAGATGTCAAGACGCGCTGTACCTTACCATTATAATTAGTTATTCATTCTCTTTTGTTGCACCATTTTTAAATATAAAGTTTAGGTACTGTTAAGTTAATTAAGCGACTGTTTGTAATGTTGATAAACAATAGAAATTATATAAAATAAAATAAAAAAAGTATTTTCATAAATCGGCGTTATAAAGTTTAAGTAAGTACGTCCATTTTACAAAATAATATTATTAAAGTGTTAAAAAAAATTGATATTTATGCATTTCTATTATAAAATATTAAGTGATTTATTACTCGTTTCACATGCCTGTGTAAATAGTAAATGTTATCGGGAGCAAATGTCTGTTTATTGTATTTTGAATCTCTTTTTGTGCATTTCTGATGAAACTGCTTTTGTGGATGAATTATATTGTATTGTATGGAATAAATAAATTTTCTACTTCAACATTTCTTCTATTTTCATTTCTAACTTTTAGACTCCCAATGTCCCAAAGTATTTTTTTTTTGAGAAATAAATGACTTAAGAGCGTGTACGCCGTAGGTACGGCATTTCATACAAATTTTCAAGTCCTTATTTTTCGATATGACTGAACCGATTTTAATGAAACTTCATACCCATAAGCAGGATACATAGGTCTAAAAAGTTAGTGAAAAACATTTTCGCAAAATTGTGTTACATTTAAATTAGACCGATTTTAAATTTTCCATAGAAACAGAAATTTCCAATTAATTATCTTTTTTTTAAAAAGACATTTCGAAAATGTTTTTCACTAACTTTTTAGACCTATGTATCCTGCTTATGTGTGTTAAGTTTCATTAAAATTTTGCATGAAATGCCGTACGGCGTACACGCTCTTAAACCGTAAAATATTTTACTATAAGGTATATCAAGTATTTAAACAATCTGATAAAGGATCTAGAAGTGCACTTAGGTACCTTGAGCGCAACAACATAGGGATAAACATGAAACAAGTGGGTATGCGTCGTCTTGAAGACCTTTGCCAATTTCGATATGGCTTCCGCGTGGCCCAGAAGCGGCCTAAAATCGTAGTGCTTGGCAAGTTGCCAATAATTAACGAAGCAGTCAAGACCTCAGTATCAGCTCATCCAGGATCTTAAAATAGGCACGGCCCCTATAACATGGACTTGTGAATGTAGTTACTAAACACCTACTCCTGATGATACCTTCGAGCAATACAGGCGTGATGTTATGTCATACAGAACGCACGACGACCAATCAAGCTATACAGAACCGGTCACGGGTCTCTCATTGTACGGGAAATCTGTACACAGAGACGCCATGTTATACTAGAAATGCTTAGCTTGATGTGTCGCTGACACAATTATGTGTGGTGAACAACAACAAGTGCCTATGCAACAAGAGGTTATTTTTACCTACCTTTACTATACAGGTTGGAATGCTTCAACCTCACCTTGAGTAAAAGTGCTTTATCTTGTCCCATTGAATTTATAAATTTAAATTGCATGGTTTTCCTTTCATTTAATTTATCATGTTTGTTAGAGAGATTTGATCCTTATGATTGACCCTATCGATTGATGCCATAAAAGATGTGCGTGTGAACTTGAGGGACAGGAAGTACAGGTGTTATTTTGTCGGATTTTAACCGGTTCGATTCCCGAGTGTGGCAAGCGAATTTTCGAAAATCTTTGAATGCAGATTTGTTCCTTTTTAAAAATAAAGGAATGTTTTCTATGAGTAAAATATGTTATCTCCAGTAGCTGAATACTTTCCCTCCAGGTGAGGTTGAAAAATTCCACCCTGTATATTGAGATCGTTTGTCCCTTTATCTTATGAACTAGAAAATCTGACAAGGTTACAGGTTTTTCTTTCATACCATTTTTTCGCCTGTCGGGTTTTGTAAATATTTTACCACTTTGAAGCGATTCCGAGTTTCCGTGGTTTCTATTCTGAAAAGAGTAATACTACTAAGAATATCATCCCATGATCAAAACAACGAATCTGATTGGTGCACGTCATAATTTTGCCAGTGACGTCGTATGCCGTTCATGCTAACAGAACAGAGCAATTTCCTATAAAAATACCCTGAACGCACTTTGACATTGACATTCCACAAGCTGCATTGATTTGTCAATTTATCTTGCTGTCAATGTCAAATCAGTCTGGAATCATGAAAAAGTCGAACGCTTGTTTGAGCACGTCCTACCTTTTCGTCTTCGGTGTGTTTAATTCCACTTTCACCTCTTCGTGAATACTCATTCGTATCAGTTTCAAATGTGCTGTGATAGAACACGGTCGTCTACTTGCTATATTTGTTAGAAATACTCATGCCATGGCGAAAGTCGCTACCGAAATGGCATACAGAAATTATTGTGTAGTGTTTATAACATTCGCTTTAGTGATAGTTCAAGCGGTCGGTTACAACACGGAGCTGTATGAAACAAAGCCTTGCGACAGCAATGCCTGCTTTGACGAACTCCACGGATCTCTGGGCGACTGTTCGTGCAATGTTGACACCATCGATTACTTCAATAACGTGAAGCTGTATCCGCGCCTCCAAAGTTTAATAAGGAAGGACTACTTTCGTTTCTACAAAGTGAATTTGAAGAAGGAATGTCCATTCTGGGCTGACGACGGCAAATGTGCGATGAGGTATTGTCATATTAAGACTTGTTCTAAAGAGAGTGTCCCTGGAGTTGAGAATGGTTACGAGAACGATCATATAGACGAGACCCCGGCGACCAAGTACACGAAGGAGGCGCAGGAGGAGCACTGTGACACTGATTCGGACCACGACCATGACCTGGGATACCTAAATTTGACCATCAGTGCGGCCAGTCAACATGACATCGCTAAATGGAAGGTTCATGATGATGCCCTTGAGAATTTCTGTGGCTATGATGACAAAGATGTAGATGCGGAATATGTGGACCTGTTACTAAACCCTGAAAGATTTACCGGCTACAAAGGGCCTTCAGCTAACAGAATCTGGAAAAGTATTTACCAGGAAAATTGCTTCCGACCCAAACCTAATCCTTATAGCTCTTTCCCATTTGTGATGACTTCAGATCTTGGCAACATGTGTTTAGAAAAGAGAGTGTTTTATAGAGCAGTATCTGGTTTGCACACTAGTATAAATGTGCATCTCTGTGCAAAATATTTATTGTTTGAAAAAGGAGCAGGATTTACAGCTGATGGTGAGTGGGGGCCCAACTTAGAAGAGTTCCAACGCCGTTTTGATCCATCCCAGACATTTGGTGAAGGGCCTAATTGGTTGAAGAACCTATATTTCGTTTATTTACTGGAAATGAGAGCTCTGGCTAAAGCTGGACCTTATTTGGAGAAAGAAGAGTATTACACTGGTAATCCTACAGAAGATGAAGAGACACGGGAGGCAATTCATAACTTATTAGGTGTCATATACTCCTTCCCGGATCATTTCAATGAATCTTCGATGTTTAATGGTGGCAGTCAGGCAGCAAAACTAAAGGTGGAGTTCAGAGAACACTTCCGTAACATTTCCAGGATCATGGATTGTGTTGGATGCGACAAATGTAAATTATGGGGAAAACTTCAGACGCAAGGCTTGGGAACGGCATTAAAGATATTGTTCTCTAGTAAATGGAACAGTCCTGAAAGTGACCCGAACCAAGGCAAGTTGCCTGTAAGACACAAATCTCATGAAAGGCTGCAAAGGACAGAGGTTGTAGCGCTCTTCAATGCCTTCTCGAGACTCTCCGAGAGTATTCGGCAGTTGGAACAATTCAGGGTTATGCTAAGGTAAGATTTAAATTCCATTTCCTACTTTTGCTGTATATTGGTGATGGATACAATAAACGTAAATAAATATCCTTCCAAACGATTATGGCATAATTTTAGTGCCATTGTCAACATTCTTACTGTAATTTATTTCAATGGAAACCATTTGGAATGTCAAGGATACTTATTTATTTAATTACTTGATGATGTGTACAAATTTTCTAGACATAAATGCATTAAGTTACAGGAACTGATAAGAAATAATAATCCATTGATAAACATATAACTAATATACAAAGATTAAGCAAAACAATTATAAAAAATCATAGGTGATGTCTTCTTAAACATCAATCAAAAGTTATATATAAACATAAAACTCAAGCTTTTTCCTTGATATTTTGTAACCTGTAGTTAAATGCATTTGAACAATTAAATAATTTATTATTCGCATGTTCCTACAATAATAATCTAATCTATTTTAAATGCTTCTAGTTCTCCTAAATATTGTTGTAAGTAGATGTTTCTGGTTTTGGTTGGTGTGTGTGTGTGTTTGTGTGCATGTTTTTCTGTTTTTTTTTTGTAAGGGGGTGGGGTATTCTTTAATTTGTATGTAGCTGTTTGTTTCAAAAAATAATTTGTGTTTAAAAGGAGACATTGCACCTAGTCATCATCGTCATACTGAGTTATGCCTGGTTTCACCAACATTAAACAACACTTAAAATATACCCTAAATTGCGCTGTTATACTGAGCTGAGCATTGAAACTCTAACAGGTGTTACTTAATGTTTGGTTAACATGGGCATTAGTGATTGAATTTCTCGTATTATCACAAGTAAAAATAACCATGAAAAACAATATAAAATTAAAATGTCATTAGATCGTCACCTAATGACATTTAAATTGGCCAATTAGAACCTAATGTGAACTTTAAATGTAAGGAAAGTGAAATTTTGTTACACACTATTGTGTGTAACAAAATTTCGTGTGTTTTTTGTGTGTACTTTCTATTGAAAGTATTACAATTATTTGCTTATGAAACAAGATATTTGTGACATAAAACAGCCTTTAAGTGGTGATCATGTTGATCTTCTAAAAGCTAAAAAAACTAGGATAAGTAGGTATCACAACTTATGTATGAGCTAACTATCTTCCTGCAGCATTACACCATAGACAAAGTAGACCATACATATTAAAATAGAAACAATAAAAGAACAACTGTCACAACAAAAAATAAGGTGTGTAAAGCAATTAACCTAAATTTATTCAAAGGTGTTAATGCACCTAAATAATTATTATTATTATCTACCTACTTTACTTATTTATTACTAGCGGAAGACATTACTAAGTAATCTAAAAATGGCAATATAAAACTTCGTAAAGACACGTTTGTCAGCAAAATGGTAAAAGACACGGTAACTTTCATATCAAAAAAGAGAAAATCAACAACAATTAAAAATCAACTTTGTTGTCTAAAAGTAGAGTTCAAAGTTGAGTGTGTTGTGTAGATGTCTTGTAATGTGTATACATGTGTATACATTCTCTTTATCTTGATATGACGTAAAATAGAGATTGTGCAAGTGTGATATAAGTTTAGTAGTGTCATATATCGTAAGTGGAACTAGGTAACGAATACCATTTCCTTAATTATTTATTTAAAAAAAAACATCATCTGCTTAGCCTTTTCCCACTTATGTTGGGATGCAGCTAAGCATTCGGTACATGCAATGTACCGGCATTACATGTAGCGAATGCTTATCTGACCTCCATAGCACGATACCCTTTGGCATGAAATATTTTCTAGTTTGTTTTCTATAATTGCACTGCACCTTCTAGGAATTGTCTCTGCATCACCCTAAGGTAGACTGGCAGAAAATGCTTAAGGCATTAAGTCCGCCTTTGTAAAGTTTTAATAAATATTTTCGAGTTACTTTTCGTTCACACGTTCAATTTAACAATTATTGATCCATCAACCATCCTAACTATTTTACGGCGATCGTATAATTAACAAAATTGTATCGATATATTGCCTTTCCACGAGTGATCGTACCTATATATAAAAGTAAAGTAAACGTTTCTCACAGTTTGAAAATAGATTCCTACGTGTTTTTTTTTCCAAAAAGCTGGTAATTTGTAGCCTAAACCGCTTTGCCCAAAATAGATTTTACCCCGAAAAATATCAACTCATCTTCTGCCACGCATTTAAACCAGGGACCGTACAACCCCGGTTAAGAGTTAAGCCTTTCGAACGGGTAAGCCGTTTATGAGGTTACCTCTATCATTATGAAACCCTTTTGAATGGGTTTTATACTAGAACCCTTTGAAAGGGTTACATGATAACCCATTGAATGGGTTTTATACTAGAAACCCTTTGAAAGGGTTACATGATAACCCATTGAATGGGTTTTATACTAGAAACCCTTTGAAAGGGTTGCATGATAACCCATTGAATGGGTTCTATACTAGAAACCCAGTGAAAGGGTCAAAACCCTTATAATATATGGGTTATTATAATGAAGGGCATTATAAAAACCCATATATTATAAGGGTTTTGTTCGGGTTATTCAATAAACTTGTGCTAGGTCGGTGGTACGGGAATGGCGGCCGGGCGCTCATTGCCTATAATTCACTAGACGGTATTATACAAATAGCGAGAGTAGGTACGAGCGAGAGCTCCAATAACTATGCGTATTTTGAGTTTTTGAGTTTTTATTATATTATTCTTTTGATCTATCCGAGCCGAAAGTAGCGTGTAGACTTTTTTTATCAATTGGGATGCGTTTGCGTGTTTCAAGCTAATTCATTTATAAGGTTAGTTTTTTCTTGAATATTAAAGTACTTTGTAGATAGTTTGAGTTTTTCTTTGTAGATAGCATGTAGGCAATAGTATTGCCTACAAATAGGCTCACTCGCCCCCAATTACATGAGATTTAAAAACATAACTGACGAATGTGGGTGTACTATTAGTCTATTAGGTACACCTCTTTGGGGAATACAGGCGTGACGTTATTTGTGATGTTTGCAGATATGTAGTTTATGCTCAAAATCCATCCAAGTGCTAAGATGCTAACTCGCACGAAGTTGCGCAGAAGATGGTAGGTAAGGTAGGTTTGTTATTTAGGTATTAGGTTTCAAAATTATAAAAACGAATGTTGGGGCCGGATGCCTTGTATCATTTTATTATACTTATCATTTTATATTTGGTAGTAGAAAATATTACTAAGTATATCAGAGAGTGAAGAAAGTTCTGATGACGAATCTCAACACGTCAATCAGATCCATGACGAATTGTCAAAAACATCAGCAGGAATGTCTGTCACCTACATTCGATCCAGATGTTTCTACGCCTGATTTATTTCTGTTATAGCTTATGCAATAGCTTGAATTTTAAAGCTCCCTTAGGCTCTTTAGGTCCGGCTCGCTTCGCTCGCTCTTGCGTTCTCTTCATCTTGAAACTCTTACTCATCTCAGGGGCCGGGTCGTAGGTCTGGTTTTGAAGTTCAAACCCGGGAGGGGTTTTGACATCTAAATCGACCCCTAAATCTCGGACAACTATAAAGAAATCAACCGATCCGAGGCGGAAAGCAAAAAAGTTCTCGCTCGCTAATACATACCCGTGTTATCGTAATCAATTGAATGAGCAATGAGCAAGTAGAAATTTTGTCTTTATTTTATTATAAATGTCGTTTGAAATAAGATAAGACATTTAATAAAAACTTTTTACAGTCCGTTCAACCGATTTTGACTTCTATTCCGTAGGCATAAGAACGCCTTTAAAAGACGTCTGCGTTGGACGACTGTAAGTATAGGACTATGACACAAATAAGGTTAAATGTAATTCGTTTGGGTGAACGCGAGCCGTAGCCACGTAGGTATGTACGTTAGTGCATGACTTCGAACGAGTGAAGGAGGCCTGCTTTTGTTTTTTAATAACATTTAATAGCTTTTACAATTTCGCATGTAATGATATAAGCCAAATAGCGATATCTAACTTAAAAAAAAATAAAACAACTAATAAGTTTGGTTCTTGTCAAACATCTCTCTTTGAAATTGCTAAGAGATTTCGGCGATTTTCTTCAAAACTTTGAGATAGGTACCTACGTAGCGCTTTTCTGCCTAACAGGGCAGTCTAGTAGGTACTCCATTTTGTACATTTAGTGACCAATAATCTATCCATGACACAAATCAATCAACAATGAAGTGGTACGTCGGACCTTTAGGACATAACATCGTTGCGCAAATTGTTGCGTGAATTGGCAAGTAGGTAAGTATGTAGGACAATCCTACATATTTACCTACTTGCCCATTGCAATAAACTATACAATTGCTATTTTGAAAATTTAGATTGATAAATTACGTAACTTTATATCTACATACCTACCTATTGTAATGCGACCCCGAAATGATCAATCGCCATCAATTTATATTGTAGTATAGTAATATTATCAATCGCTTGGTACGTAAACGAGCTATGTGCAACAAACACGTAATAATTTACAATCACGATTGATCATTTCGCAGACCCCTAAGTTTTCACACCGACTAAATAATAATATAGTAAAACTCCGCAAAAGACGTCCAGGTTCAAAAATCAAACAGCAAAAATGACAGCATTTGTTTGGTACTTGCAATAAAGTAATAAACAAGAACAGAAATGAAAAAAACATAATAATATTAAGTAATTTCGGTATCCGGCCAGCAAAGCTAAAATGAACTCTATTTCACATTCAATAAAGCTCATAGATCCCTGTTTACAACCAGCTAGGTAAGTAGCCACAAAGGCGCCGCCGCCCGCCGCGCTGCCACGGCCGGTCAACGCATGCTATTCCGTTTTGAAACCTATGCCCTTCAGCGAGAGATCATATTACCATGGGGTCTAAACTCGAACAAATTATAATTAGTCATGTAAAGAAAATCATAGATTGCAGCATAGGTAACGATTATGAAACGAACAATCACTAAAATACGTTAAATGGCAGATTTTGACTGAAGTAAGAGATTAGTAAAAATCTAAACTTCCTTGTCTACTCATAAATCACGTAATTTCTACAAAAAAAGATATAAATGAAGCTCTAGATCAATTCGATCCCATAGAAGTAGCCATCTGTTAATCATTTTCTTTAGAGCTCTTTGCAAAAGATGGTGTTTTACTGAATATGTTATATGTCACATAAACTGCAGCGTGAAAGCTCACTCACACAAATGAAACTGTTCCGCCAACTCGAGAATTTTTTTGTTGTTGTTTTGTATACTTGTCCTTGAACGCACGGTGCGATGTCATTCATATTCGATTTGGTTAACCAAAATGGTCCCTTAGCTTAGGCCGTTCAAAAGAGTTATCCAAATATTATGGGTTTGTGACTGTTTAGAAAACCCTATCAAAAACCCATACCAAAACGGTCAATTAAGCTGGTAACCAAAACGATCAATTAAGCCGTTCAAAAGGGTGACCCACACCACATCGTAAGGGTTTTTGATTGACTGCTAAAAAAACCCTATCGAAAACCCTTTCAATGGGTAGCCAAAATGGTCAATTAAGCCGTTCAAAAGGGTTAGCCACATCGTATGGGTTTTTGATTGACTGCTAGAAAAACCCTATCAAAAACCCTTTCAATGGGTAGCCAAAATGGTCTATTAAGCCGTTCAAAAGGGGTACCCATATCGTATGGGTTTTTGATTGACTGCTAGAAAAACCCTATCAAAAACCCTTTCAATAGGTAACCAAAATGGTCTATTAAGCCGTTCAAAAGGGTTACCCATATCGTATGGGTTTTTGATTAACCGCTTCGAAAAACCCTAACGAAAACCCTTTCAATGGGTAACCGATATGGTCCCTGATTTAAACCACAATGGCATCTATTGTGCAGACCATATTCGTATAAAAAATGTAATAGTTCGAAAGCCACGAGCACAGTAAATTGTCTTGGAGCAACAACAATGGTTTTGTGGTTTATAAAACAAAGGTGGTAATTACCGTTCGGAATCTTAAAGGCTGTTAAACGGTATAATGTAAAACGTAATGTGTTACATTGTTAGATTGTCGTTAGGTTTGAATTTCCTATTTTCTAGTGCTCTTGATGTGGGAAAATCAACCTTGACACACTTTCACTGAAAAAGAATAGAATCAGGTCATTAAAAATATCGATACTTAAAAAAAACCCCAAAAGGGGAAAATAACTTTACTTTCGGAAGTCGGTGACTTTTGTTTGTTTCATTGACTTTTTTGTCACCGACTTCCGAAAGTGTCAATTTTATATTGTAACTATAAAATATTAGCACATCATCCACATAGACGAAGACAAATAAAATTTGAAGGGTTCCCTCGATTTCTCCAGGATCTCATTATCAGATCCTCATCTGATGATCATGGCCTGTATCTCATTTGAACTACAGTGTACAGCCGCAGTATGGTCAATGCTAAAAAAGAAATCAAAATTCAAATAAGGAATTCATAGACAAAGTATTTGGTAAACATCAGGTGGGCCACGTCCTCCCAGTCACGTAGGTCGAGAGTAGGAGGTAAACGTCTTCGTCATCTGCCAAAATATGGTGTAATTCCCGCCCGGCCGGTGACATCGATTTGCGTCTGTTTCATGCTACTGACGTGGCCTTTTGTAATTTTAGCATACTCGTAACGTAACATCTTGCGGTATAAAAATACAGAGATTAGCACTTACTGATAATTTGACTGATTGCCAGGGTTTTTTGTTTTGATAAAATCGGTGTTTGTTGGCTGAATAACATCTTCTATTGCATTCGACGATGGAATCTGCCTCTGTTTTTGTCTTCTAGTCTTTTCGATGGTATTTACCTACTCTTTATGTATAAAGTTAATCCAGTAGATGGCAAAGACAATTCTGTTGTCTGTGATTCAGTTAAGGTCCTATATGCTCTCTGGTGCCAGCATAAGGAAGAAAAACTGAAGCAGATGAAACTATATTTAACCAGATTAGATTCTGAGCTTAGGTTCCCAGTACATTCTTTTTGATTTCAATGTACGGAAGAACCGACTTCCAAATCTTTTTTCAAGGCGTAAAATCCCCACATCGTCGTTCTAGATTATTGGATTTATTCCTTATTTATCAACAGCTAACGAATGAGTCATTATTGACCGACGCAGACTCGTGTTTTATTTGGTTTATGATTTTGGCTAATGTTCGCCGGAAAAATATACAAACATATCCTCATACGATTTGGCAATACAAATAATGATAAATCGGTCGGCAACACTAGTGCGTTCAGGGTTATATATACTAGCTAGAGAAAGTCTGTTATGTTGCCTACTTTTTTTAGTGTTTTTTTTTTTTCAAGAATATAATACCAAAAATCCTGTGTCTTTAATTTTTAACTTATCAAGTTTCTACTAACGAAGCATAATTTAGGCATCTTTTGTTGCTAGACTCCCTCGATGCTTGCGTCACTTCGGAAAGATAAAAATACCTAAAATTTTATATACCAACCGTGTGGTTATCAAAATCAAATCTAGCAGTTCTGGCATAATGTGGTATAGTAAGTTTTTAATTCTTTAAATTCCGAGTGTCAGTCATTATACCTACTCGTAGATGTTGTTGTGCCTGGAAATAAAGGTAATTAACATAAGTATAGTTCGCGAGCTCGTAATTTTCCTCATAGCAGAGTATTTTAAGCATTTGTTTTGTATGCAGTTTTGTTTTCCGCTGAACAATAACTTGGAATCGTGCAAAGGTGTGTTATTATAACGACACTTTTCCTCGTCTGAAACACCAAAATAGAATGTCAAGTATCATTCCATCCTTATATTGTTCAATATTTTGCACAAGTTTATAAGTTATTACATCCAACGGCAGAGTTGATTAATTTCATACTTGTCGGCTTTTGTGTTGAAGATTGAGAAGTTTGTTGTGGTCCGAGTTCTTAGGATCCGACATGGTTTACCTATCTTATAACTTCCGGATTCTATTGCCTTAACACGATTCTGATTTCTGTCGATCGATTGATTGGTCTCGAAGTATCGATATTTAAAGTAGACAGTTTAAAATTATTAACTTCAGTATGTTAATCAGGTGTTTTACCCTTATTAGTAAAGCATGTGGTGTTTACGTGTACCGAATGATAAGCCTCTAATTGCATGCCGAAGGGGCGGAAGCCAGATATGTTGATACACTGCACATGTGGCGTTTAAAATGTGAAAGTTGGTCGAAAACAGTCAACATCATTAATTTTCCTGCCCTTATCTCAATTTTATTGTTGTCGGCGCAGCATGTCTTCTTCTTCCGTACTTTTCTGTTAGTCATCATGTCAATAGTCACCCCCTTCTAGTTATATCATCGTTCCACAGCCCATCTTTCGTTTCTTCGGTCTTCCTCTACTCTATCCAGTAAACACTTTCATACTAAAAAACCGTCAAACAAAAGTAGTTGTCAAGTGTCCTTGCAGAGACAATGATAAAGTAAAATTTGGCAACGTGTTTAAATGGCAAAAAATTGATGATTAGGAGCTAATTTAAAATTGCATTCCAATTAGGAGTACCTACGGAGTAACTTAAAAAATGTAAGAACACAGAAAATGCTTTTTTTATGCAATGAAAATTTCTTGTCTTATGCCGTATGGAAAACTGCTCGCAAGGAAACAAGAAATTTCTTTGCAAGAGGATGGAAACACAAAAGTGAAAATTATGTTTAAGTTTTTGTCTATTGTTTTCATGAACAAGGTATAGTTGGTTGCTTTTCAATTCGCAATCCACTAACCAAGCACAGTGGCTTTGGCAATTGACGCCGAAGATTGTTTTTCGGTAAAGAAAATCCATATTTTGCAAGCCATTTGTATCGCTGGAAACTGATGCCAATTCCGAGAACTTTATGAGAATAATAATACAAAAAAAAAACAAACTAATAATTATGATGTCAGCTGCAAACATAATTAACAGTTCATAACTCAATGATCAATAACGGAATTCTCAATAAAATTGATAAGGGCTGATATAACAACAGCGAGTAATTACTTTCACGATGTTATCAAGTTAATAAGTTGATAACAGATACGGGGAAGTTCATTTTGTGGGTCATTATTGAAATTGTATACGGAGAAATACTTGATTAATATCAGGCAGAAATATTTTTTGGAAGTGTTGAGAGTAAAGGCAGATTGGAAGTTATCCTCAACTCGACATAGTTGGTAAAAGGCTAGGCAGGTGATGATGATAGACCAAGGCAGATACGGGTTCGAATGCATGTCTCAAGGTGTAGAATACAATACCTTTGAAAACTGTTACTACAGAAGAAAGTTTTACTTTCAAGGTCTCCTTGACGTTTTTCTTTGATCTTTGGACTATCCTCCATTTCAAAATGTTACGTATATAAGGCTAGGGGCCTTATCTGTTGTCCAGTATTTTGCAAGAAAGGAATAGTTTTATCAATGTTTTCGAGAACCTTTAGAGTTTTATCCCACGTCAATGATGTATGTCTATCGTTACGGGAGGCCTGTCTTACCAAGGAATATTGTTAACCTTGTGACGTGACGGCCAGATGTGCAGGTGCTTCATGTAAATACATGGTATTCAGATCCAGTTACACTGGAAGCTAACTCCAACGTAACTGGGAAAAGTCTAGGCAGATCGTGATGATTAAACGAATTTATGTACTTTTCTAGTTCCCATATTTTGTGGAATATTTATGGTTGAGTAAATAGTAATAGGTTTTTAGTTCATTAAATAGGACTATTCACATTAATTGTATACAATAAACCGATTAGTGAATACATTGTTCAATAGAATGGTGATATTTATAATTGTTTTCTCTGTTTACACAAATGAAAACAATGTTTACTTTGATAGTTTATCGATTGTGAATTATATTATAATAGGATTCTATAATGAAACACTTTGTCCGATGAGTTTTTGATGTGTATATTGTATATTTTCGGTAATTCTGCTCTGGAAAATGATAAAAAACTTGATTTCTGCTTGTCGTAAAGACCTCACGGGTCGCTTACAAATATTTTTAATGTGAAACTGCTGACGCTTCAATTTCCTCTCTGTTACGTATCATCCGGTTTTTGCAAAGTTCCACACTACACATCATTGTCATTTTATGTACCAAACAATATCTTTGTTACTGGAGTATCGTGGGAAACGCACAGGTGTTCACGTTGACAAATATTTGCTTTGTTTGGCATATTGATTGTCGCTGCCAAACCATCGTAGTTTGTACCATTATTGTGCTAAAATGTACACGTGTTTTTTTTCTTTTAATCATGTGGCATGTGTATAGAAATGTGTTTACTAATTATGCATGCTCATCTAGAAATGTAAATATTTTATTGAATGTTTGTTCGCATCTATTTTATGACTACCAATTCGATTCAGTAGTGGGTTAGCAGATTGGATTTGTTTAATAGAATATCTTATTGATCTAAAACTCATTAGCAGAGATGATTTTCTTTTCACATAACTTACCTTTAGGAAATGCGTTTGGTCAATATAATATTGTTTTTAAGCAGATTCTGAATTCCTACCATAGAAAAGTTGTAGTTGCAAATGGGCCCGTGGGAATTTCCCGAGATATTGCATGTCGGTGAATGTCAAAGGGATTAGGGTAGTTTTTAAACCTACCTAGATTAAGGGTAAGTTCAGATAACTACAGTGCCGTTAATAACACCAATAAAATTTTGGGAAACCCTGTTTACAACAACGGAGTCTTTACGTTTTTTATGGAAATCATTTTTCGTTTGTTGTCTGAACTTAATCTTAAGGCTGTATGTAGCTTAGAAATAAGTGTAAATTAAAATAAGTTAAGTTCTCGGGAAAAGCCAGAAATGAAATAGTAAGGCCGGGTACAGATTGGTGAAACGTAACATGAATGTAACACAAATGAGTCGTCCAAACTTTTTCAACTTTTCTTACATTTCACCAATCTGTACCGGGTATTACGTACTTAATTCAATTCCAAAACATCTTACGTACATAGTAGAAGTAATTTATTAAAAACTAATTTTGGCGCCATCTTTCAAATTTCATAATTCTAAAACATGGTACGCCCAGCATGGTTCGAATTTCAAACAAGCACGTTTTGTTCATTGCACGAATAATTTTACTTTTTTTTTGTCACAAACAATAATTTAAAAATATTTTACACAGCTCGCATAAAGAAGGAGGCCAGAAGCAACCCCTATTTGGAAGCAGTCGGGACATGAAGTGAAGAAGATTAGAAATATTCTAGAATAATCTTATTGGCGTTACTAGGAATTAGAAGTACTACTTAATGTTCCTTAAACAATTAACTATGTTTAATATTACAGGATCGTAATTTATTGTGGATGAAGGAAGTGGTCGTGCATTATGTACGGAGGTTTTAGGTAAAGCGTAACGATGTAGAAGAATAGTCTATCCTGACTTTAATAGGAGTGTGACTGCTTTTTAGTTTTTTTTTTACTTTGTCTATGGTTTTTTTTTCTCTTCGAAGAAATTTCCCTAAACAGCCCTTTTCTAAGGTCTGTCCTGATTAGGGACTCACACGTTAATACTCTTTCAATGAAATTATAAAAATCGACTCGTAACTCTTCAAAATAAGATTGACTTTTGCTCTTTTTAAAACTTAAGTATATAATATATTTTTTGGACTCCCAAAAAGCAATTATCATCTTCGACTTAACGGTTGCCTTTTAACGCCAATTTCTTTTAAAATTCATCACAAGACTTAAATATTTATTGAAAACCCAGTGAAGTGTTGAGCTTATTTTTATACAGGGTAAAGCTAAACATCGATTCTTGTCTTTAATTACACTACACTTTGTGACAAACCATTATTTTAATATTCACTGTGTTTGCGGTAATTTTACTTAGTAATTATAGTGGTAATTTGCCCTTAAAATACAGCTTTCAGCTTTGCCACCACCTTTATAATAGTAGTCAATTACACACAGTGTATATTTTTACGAATTTAATAGCACAGGAACGGCAAAGAGAATTCCAAAAGGAGGTCAGATATGAAAGATTTAAAAAAAGCTCTTTACTCTTTTGAAATCGATTTTTAATCGTAAATCTCAGAAAAAATACGTTTCCTAATTACCATTTTGGCTCTTGAATGAACAATACGAACAATCTACGTCTTTCATATTTAAAACCTAAAAAAAAATGGCGCGAATTACCAATTCTTTTTTCTCTGTCCACGGCCTTTAGATGTTCAGCTTTGCCCTCTGATTTGTCTGTGTGTAGAATAAGGTTAAATGATAAGTAAAATAATGCAAAACTGAGAAGAAAACAAAATTCATTTGGAGCATATTCTTTTCTATTGTCTTGTCGTTTTATTAGAACTGTTCTGTTTAATAGGATTCGTTAATTAAATTAAGGTTACTGTTATAAAATAATGCGCTTCTGTTTCTTAAAAAAATCTTCAACGACATCAACATACTAAAAGCTGTTTAGAACAGGAATTAATGTTTTTTGAATAACTGTCAAAATATATGAACAGTGTACGTGGGGACTCGCTGCAATACGAAATCTTTATTTCAAAGCGAAGACCAGTCCAGCCAGTCCTTAAAATTGATGTCGCTGTATAAAATGCATATTCTACTTATCAAATACTATGTTGTTATCGTGATTTCCTATCTAACTTAGCTTGTAAATTTAAGACAAGAACATTTCTAGGTCTGCTTGCACCACAAATCACTAGCATTTAGCGCTAAATGAATATTAAATACCTTTATTTTTCAATGACATTTTGAAGATGGCGGAGACAAATTATGTTTTAAAACTAAGTTATGTGCTAAACACATTATGTATTTTGTAGTGCAAGTTAGCCGTAATGTTAGCCTATTGTGTATTTCATGAATTTAAAAGACGAGTGAATGTCTCAAATACTTAAAAATATCATATTTGTGTCGGATTAGTATAGAATTTGACCATTTCATACTATAAAACTCTTAATATTTCTCTAGTCAAGTATGGGGAAAACTAAACTAACGTGCAATAGTAATGCCCTCCATTTTAAACATTCAACGTTTATTCGAACGTGGAACGAACGATAGTTTTATTGCATTTCTACATATAAAATCGGAGGCACTTTAAAATTTTACTGCGCATCCTCACATTTTCAGTTACTATTCTTCAATTTCGATTGTGAAGAGGTTTTATTCACGTTGAAAATAAAAAAATACAGATTGCTTTGTTATCTATGGATCATTGTATGAGATAATCTGTATCCTACCATTATGTTCATGAGTATACGGTCATTTTCAGGGTCGGTATTTTTTTTTCAATCAAGGTTAAAATTACTTTGATACAATCCCAACAGTAATTGGCCGCTACCCAAATAGCAAAACTAACTGAAACTCATTGTAATTGTGCGTCATTATCAGTAAAATACAACAGTTGATCTACATTTGGTTACCATAGAGATTTTAATGATAGTTTTCATACTCACAAACAGTTTGATTACGGACGATGATAATATTGTCCTTACTGAAATAGGAGTATTTGTGTATACTCTAATAATAATTTAAACTAAATTGATGTATGTGGTTTATAGCAAAATGCTTATCACGTTTTCTTATGTGCAATGCCTATGTTTATTTAAAAACAGTCCTCATTATAAATTGTTTAAATATTATTTTTAAACACCTACCTACTTTTAAGTCAATTGGGTCACAAACGGATTGGTACAAGAATAAGTATTATTAGACAAAATAATTATATCTGTTCTGGCAACACTTCAATAATTTAGTTCCTTTCGCAGTTATTTGTGATCGCTTCTGTAACAATGGCTCGCAGTGGACATGCTTTGATAGTTTTATTATTGGAATTATTCGAGTATGGGTGTCCAATTCGATATTCCTATTTGCATTCGATTATCAATTTGTCCACTGCTTATAAAAGCCGTAATGATTAAGCCATTGTATTTTTTGTATTTGTTTTTATTTATTTTTGTCTACAATATTTATTATTATTATAGGTGTCTTATACTGAGTTATTATTTTACAGTATAGTTATTTGTTTTCGTTAGTTAAATATTGATTCCAACTGCTCGTTATACTCGTATTCATTTTTTTTATATAAAAAGATCTTTGGGTCATATTTTTGATAAACCATTTTTTTTTTATTTCCGGTTTTTCTTAGTTTGGTATGCAACTATACTTAACATTAAAAACTGGTGTTTTCCATTTAATGTATCTACTTATAGTAATATAATATTGAAACAACGAAGAAATAGTACTGGATAATCGTTTTATTTAATTATTTAGGGGAAATAGCAACAATCGCCTCTGAAGATTGACTTCAAAGTCATTTGCATTCCATGTACCGATTGTAACGTTTAATGAATCCTTATCGGTACAATAAAATCCGAGGACCGGTCGATTTATGACCGCCCTAGTTATTTTTAAATTGAATGCTGTAAAATTTCGTCAAAAAAATATAAAATAGGGTAAACTGGTTATAATTCTAATGTCTGTGATTTTAGATTCAAAATGTCATGACAATTTCATTTTTTATTTTATTTCATTTTTAAATAAATGTATTAACTTATTTTTTTTGGTTTTTATTCTTGTTTCCCCGGTTTCCTGATCCTAAAATAAATGGAGTACAAAAGGTGGCTTAGTGTAACCAGTTCTCAAAATGGTTTCCGTGTTAACAATAAAAAGAAAATAACAGCTGTTGTGTGTTTCGCAGATTTTAGCACTAACACGATTTTTATATCGCTTGGGAGTTTTTGGCAGTTTGGTGAATTAAATTGATTTGGTTTTTCAGGTCTATCTTCGATACACCAGTATTTCTGATATGCTCAAAGGGACCTGATGCACGATGATACTGCATATTATTTGTAATTTAGGCTTAGAATAGATATACATTATAAATTTTCAGTGATAATTATTATATTTTACACCGTATTTACTGTTTTTTAGTCATATTTTAACAATTCGATATTTTAGGTCTGCATGGAGGCTGGTATCTCATTTCTTTTTAAATGCCAAACTTACGTCATTATTCCTGGTTAAAGGTAGCTAGCTAATTGGGCGTTCCTTTTCTCTTTCGTAGGAGAATCCTCATCGACACACTCCGCCCGAGAAGATTGGGAGGATTACACTTTTGACGTTCTATTCGGTCATGGGACTAAGATCAAAAGACGAACACGGGATATACGCAAAGATGCTTATTCGTATTGGATTCTTATAAAAAGCAAAAAAAAACAGTTTTGTCAAAGGACAGAATTAACCGTTTCTGATTAAGACAATACACTTCATGGTTAAAATAGTTTAATTTGGCAGGCTGAACAAGTTAAAACATTCATAATACGTCTAAAAATAACCAAAAGGGAGATGACTGACCAATGTCACATTATAATAAGTATCTACCTACCCATCTACTTAACAACACAATTATGTAAATTGGTACTGAAAGTTTCCTTTTCAAAATAATTAAAAACAACTTTGGGTTGGTACCAACTAGTTGATGTTTATTTTCAAGGAAAATAAACACACTTAAATACTATTTGTATCGTAAGTATTATGAACACTTAAGTATATTAATGGTTTTCCTTAAAAATTATTGCACATTGTAAATTCCCATGTATGTCGTAATAGCAGATTGCAGGCTAATAATACGAGATTAGAAAGTTGCTCAGGAGAAGACATTTGTCTAATTTGGGGAGGGTAAGTAATCGAAATCGGGTAATATGAACACATACAATTATTCTAACAGTAACCCTTACAGTCTGAAAATAAAAACCGTAAAACAAGGTACTTATACGACTTACTCGGGTTCAGGTATCAACTGAAATTGCGAAAAAAAATAAATGCCGTCCATATTATATCCTTGATCACGTAACTCGACAAAATGTAGGGCACACCTTATCTTTTTTTTCACATTTCAGGGCTGGCCTCGTACAGTTGTTTATAATGATAGGTACAATGACTCCCTAAGAGGTTTTCAGTTAGGTATTTTAAACGCACATTGTAAACCTACCGCTTCCCTTGTAATAACGTTCAAACACCTGTGTTACCTATATTGAGTGCTTAAACAACACTTATGTACCTAATACCTATCTCAACGAGGATACTTAGTCGTCAGCCTGTCTGCGTGCCGGCACTCGCATTCTGCATGAGCTGACTAATTAGAGGAGTCACTGCACCAACATAATGCGTATTATAACACTTTTATCAGAAATACTGTTATGACTTGTGCGTCATGCAGTCTACGTGTTGGTTGACAAGTGCGCCCTAGATGTTGGTTTATTTACCCTAACGAAGTGGAAATGACGTATGATGCAATTAGCTGCAACAACTACCTACATTAGAGTAGTCGCCGCAGTCGTGGTCGTGGATTCGAACCCAGGCAAAATTCGAATACAGTACGGAAGCCTGAAGAAAAAATCGATTAATTAATCCCACAAAATAATGTTCCTGTAGTAAAATTACTGTTGCACCAACTTTGAATTTGTAAGTAGATAGTCACCTATTTGACCTGTGAGATATCATGCGGCATTTTTATGCGGAAGGAAAAATGGGTATTGTGGTGTCACCCTTTGTATTTACTCCGTGGTGTCACCACTTTGAAAGGAGCATAATTATATCCAATAGATATAGCAATTGGTTAAGGTTGAAGATAGGTACAGGCACGAGCACCAATATGTATACACTTTCCTAAGTTTAAAAGCAATTTTTGCAAGAAATAACGATTGTAACTTGGAGATAGGAACAATTTCATAAAAACATGAGTTCCAAAATGCTTTGTTTGTAATAACATGAAATTTTAATAAGAACAGTAGGAGAAAATCACTTTTAAAAGTTGCTGTGTTTACATATTGGTGCTCGTGACTGTACAAGCGCCTACTATAGTTAGCAAACAATTGTTTGACGATGACTTTCGTGAAAGACACTAAGTCGCTACCTATTTGTTTTTTTTTGTTTCCCTTCTCTAGGATTTTCTTCTGTATTTATTTATTTATTAAAACTTTATGCACAAGTAAAAAACTGTACAAAGGCGGACTTAATGCCTTGGGCATTTTCTACCAGTCTACCTTAGGGTGAACCTGTATCCGTGGGTGCTTTTACGAATATTTAAACTCACATACACAAACAGCCAGGCCCGGAACACGCAACGCAGCAGTCAATCGCTCAGCCACTGCGCCAACCGTGCCGTAATTCATCGGTGCAGACCCAGACTTCCCAAGTGACTTAGGTTAAGTATAACCTAAGTATAGGGTCATTGAACGCTGTGAATTTGCGCAAGTCACGAGTCACCGTGAAGTGATCCGCTATTGTGTCTGTATTTATGACAGCAATGTTTCTTAGGTAATCATTAGAGGTATCCACAAACCATGGGGCACCTAATATTGGAGCCTCCGTGTCCTGTTGTTTGTTCATTGCAGGAATTGAGGGACGCTACTGGAGGCGCCAAACTAGTGGCTCAGTTCTGGGCCGACATAATTTAGATTGCCATAAACACGGTAAGAAGAAGTTTAGAGGTATCCAGCAAACTGGCTAACACCGGTATACTGTTTGGCTGTCACTGGTCGTGGTCTGATTTGGTTAGCCGTTCGGATTCCAGTTTCAGTAAATGGGTAATGTGTGAGTAGGTCTGGCGTTCTGTAACATGGGCACTTTACCACTCAAATATTTATGTCTTTTAAATCTCTTTGGTACTTACCTACACTACACCAACAGGGGTGAAGCCATGCTATGTGTATTACTTAAATACGTACAGTTCCTACGTGCTATACTATTGGTCGATCGTCAGAGCTGTGAGAAGTAAGAGCGATTTAAAGAATCTCCAAAATGTTGCGTCATTCGTTTCCTAAAGCGAGGATCCTGTTTTATGATCTGAGTTGTTGATTCACTTTTAGTTTAAGAACAATAAGATTAGTTTACTGAGAAGCTACCGATATTGTTTCCAGATTAGGCGTTTAGTACGTGAAATAGTAATCATAGTTGACCTCTAGACTTTGCCTAGTCGAGCATAGGTTGAACTCAGATTATATATCTCTTACTATATATACTATATTGACGATTTGACGTCAATTTGGTCCTGGGTTCGATTCCCAGGTCGGGCAGTGTCATTGGGTTTTTCTATTAGGTTTTTCTCAGTAGCAGCCACGCGTCTGGATTTGTGCCAGGTTGATGGCAACAGGCTCGCCTCCTATTACATAGGACTTAAACATACCTGGCGAAGTGTGGCTGTGCTGTCAGGTACACCTCTGCGTAACCCTTCGGGGATTACAGGTGTGACGTTATACTTTTACAAGCAATAAGAACAAACCAATTTAATTTAAATAGATCCTTCGGCCATTACGGCCGAAGTCGCTGAGCTGCATGCATGTTGCGTTTTACGCAAATGATAAAATAAGGGTGAAGCTAACAACAGCGTGGGACTTTGGTTTGTTTGCCACTCAGTTCGAAGTGTTCGAACTATGCACAAAGAAGTAGGTGATAAGACATATAGATGCACATGTTCTACATGCAACTGTTAATCCTAACAAATATCAACCACCTTGGTCCGGCGCGCGGTTACAAGCGCGACTGCTTAGCCCGGTTGGGCTGTGTTATGGAGTTTTTCCATGAGGATATTTTTAGTAGTAGCTCGAAGGCTGGATAAGTGCCCGGTAAATGGTAATTGGCTCACCTCCTATTATACCGGACATAAACATAATTGGCGAAACGTCTGAATATTACTATTTAAATTTGAAATTATTATATTAATTATTTTATTATCTAGCGTTCCAACTGTATTTAAATTTGAAACTTAATTTGTTAAATTTTGCATGCCAATACTCAGGCAGAATGTGCACGGGTCAATATATATATATATTTACCAACATTTTTGTAAAATACCTACATTCTATGCGAATAAATGATTTGATTTGATTTTACTATAGGTAATTACACCTTGCCTTTCGGGGGATAACAGGTGTACATGGCGATGTATATCAACTAGGTACGTAATATCATTAAGAATCTGACGACATTTTTAATTGACGTCACTTGGCAATTAACAGAAAAAAAAACTATAACTATTGAATTCGTCATTATTTGTAG
Organism: Standfussiana lucernea; assembly: GCA_964057025.1. Classification (NCBI taxonomy): domain Eukaryota; kingdom Metazoa; phylum Arthropoda; class Insecta; order Lepidoptera; family Noctuidae; genus Standfussiana; species Standfussiana lucernea. Next base: position 3,042,124 of record OZ059791.1, on the reverse strand, counting down.
GTAAATTAAAACCCACATAGCGTACAATCGGCTTCAGTTCTAGCTAATTGTTACACGGTACCTAGGTACTTTCTTATCATCGTTTTTATCAATGTTTAGCTAATGGTCATGTGGCTTAAATAGCCGAGCAATGCTGGCATGCGGGTAGGCGGGTAGGTAGAATGTGGCCTTTGTTGCATATTGATTTGTATTGTACGTTTTTAAATCTTTATCTGTTGCCATTTTATACATTTGTACTGAACTTCGGTAGGTACTCCATCCATTACATACCAAGTTTCCTCCGTGCCTCGGAAAACACGTTAAGCCGTTGGTCCCAGCTGTCATCTATAGATCTTGTGAGGCGTTACAGGTAGTCAGTGGCCCGAAATTTTAATGACAACCAGTCTCATCAAGACTATCGTATTACCTAGTACTAACTTGGTTGAGCTCAGATAGGCAGTCGCTCCATGTAATATATTGTTATTCTGTTGCATCCGGTTAGAGTGGAAGCCGGCCCTAACATAGTTGGGTAAAAGCTAGGCAGATGATGATGATGATGTAATGGACTTAGGTAGGCAGTTAAATTTACTTTCCAGAATAGGCTTCCCTGATCTTTTCACAGATACCATCTCCATGATGTTGTCTCTTTCCTAAATCAAAAAGGACAAATTTTTCAGTTTTTTTGCAAATACTTTATGAACTAGTCGACGGAGGTCGAAAATAATGAAATTTTAGACGCCCCCTTGTATAAGAACCCCCGGGAAGAATGTTTTCAGATTCGAGAATGACCTTTGATTGATCGTACCGTTACCTTTGTCAAAAATCATTGGATTTACCGTTTGGCACTTTCAATGAGAAACTGACGGTCTTTGACAGCCGTATCTAGTGCGAGCAATAAACTCTCGAATCTCAAAAGAATTTGAGAAGTCAGAAGTATGGCCTCTGGTCTCTGCGGCAGTGCGGCGGCCATTCCGTGCTCCGAGATTGAAGACGAGGCCTGTGGCACCTAATAGTGAAGAAAGTGTAAGGAAGAGGATAGGCTGTATCAATTAAAACAAAACAAATAATTTGGGAACGGAATCGTTTATTGAACCCATCTGTAATAGTAGATAATTAAATTATACTGTTACTCTACACATTTTGTACTGTTCAAAGTACCTACCTATGTCAAGTATTCCTATCTCTTAGGTTAAAATGTACCGACAAATGCACCCAATACCAAGTAATTACCACATTTTATTATTAATCTTTTAATTTTTCCAATTGTGCTCCAAAATTCAGTGGTAGCTACCAATCACAGTACCATTTGGATCCTACGATTAACACATGGACATCCTTATTTCCCATGACAGATGTCAAGTTGACTTTTTATTTTAATAATGAGACAATGACACTAATGTATGATAAGGTAATCAGATTGGTCTTTTGAGAAAAAAAAAACATTTTGAAACAACTTCAAATACAACTACGGTTGTTATTCAGAATATTCTGATAAGTTCCAAGAATTTTACTTGTAGTAACTTACTATAATAAGGATTTTACACTTCTTGTTTGGATACAAACACTGCATCTCTTTTACATAATACACATTGTTTACAATTGTATAAATTCGTTACTTTAATTATATAAGAGGAATTGAATATAAACATTAGTATTAGAACATTAGATAATCATGTCGATAGTAGTTTTTTTTACATGTTTCTTAGCAAAACTTCATACATCAGTGTGTGTATCCAAAACAACTAAAGGGGACGTCTTTTAAATTTCAAATTAGGCATTACATCGTAGCCATTAGTAGCTTACACTAAATAAGTTAATATTTTAGATAATATCGATCGAGTCGTCGCTTCGTTTACATTAATTAATAATAGGTATAAATCTTCCTTTATTGTCTTCATTCTTCACCATTAAAAAAAAGCTGGGTATGAAATATTTGCCAATTAAAAAATTAAGGAACAGTGTTGTAGCGTAACAAGTGGCGGCGAAAAATTGTTTCGTGTAAAATCGCTTTGGTTCAGCCATTAAAATAACAATATAATTAAAGTGTACATTTCTGCCAAGGTTTATAACCGTGTCCAAAGAGGATAATTTTACTGATAGCATATAATAGCGAAACGCTATATAATTGTCTTGATAAAAATAGCAAGCGGATGGTAATTTCCAAGATTTTCAAGCTTTACAATTGGCATATTTTACAATTTTCATTATTTTTACTTTTTATTTAGACATAGTGACGGGCACAATAATATCAAAAAAATTAGCGATATCGATATTGATAGAAATTATATTTTATTTGAATCACAATCATCGTTTGCTACTTTTATCAAATATTAAAATTATAGTGTATCGTTGCCTTAATAAATAATACAAATTCATGATATGTACCTAAGTATACACAGAAAAGATCGACAATACGCAAATGATACAAAATAAATAGCATATCGATGACGTCATAATAATTATATACATACACTTAACATACTTTAGTACCCTTCGATTTTAATGGATCTTTATAAATGGTTATTCGATTGTTATAGATGACTATTTAACCAATAAGTAGTTTCTAGTTCGATAAGTAAATTGTAATCGATATTTACATAAGTACCTATTATTATGATTATTACGCTGCGATCGCACGATTGGATCATCCGTCCCTATCTGATTCGTTACTCAACACGTTTGTGCAACAGAGAGGGCAGCAGTGATCGATTCGCGCGATCGAGTTTACGTGCCAGGTGCACAGACTCTGCTAAACAGAACTCCACCCTAGTTCCAACGTTAACGCTTCGTTCGGTTAGAAAGGAATCCATTTAAATGTATATGAAAATAAGTGGGACTTACAGTATATACAAAAATATCACATTACTTCGAGGCCGCAGCTTTCAATCACTTAGTCAATTAATTATTTCGTCTTCTTACCTAAGTTGTCGGTCGTTGGTTCGAAGCGTAAGCAAGTTAACGCAGGAAGTAATCGATCCAAATTAACATTATATTGTTTTTGAAGCTGTCTTCGCTCGCCGGAAGCCTTCTTTTGCTAAGCGCAAATCACTCAATAGCTCCGATGGCTCACGAGATACATCAGTAACTTTATCATTATTGCTGAACGAGTCAGTCGCGTATAAACTAAACAATTTCCAATTATACAATATTATCATCGCATCCGTGCCTTTAATGCGTTAGTCTTCCCACACCTACTAACGAATATCTAGGAAGAATTTATTTCTTTTAAAAGACTAGGTGCCTCGTCATAGACCTACTAATCCAAAGTGAGTACTACGACACCTACGAGATCTAGTTTCCGAAGCAGAAGTATCTAAAAAGCTGCAGCCGGCGGATCGCGCAGTCGTCGTCGACGCTGCACTACAAACATACTCGGCCGACACGCGTCGGACGGTGACGCCACACCGTCGGCACACCGCCGCGGTCTATCACAACGACATAGAAAAATATAACGATCTGGGACGCGTTTTATTGCTAAAAATTTAGGTACAGTCTTTGGGGGCCTCCGGGGAGGATCCGCCGGAGAAGTCGTCGAGGAAGTCGAAGTTGGCGACGGCGGCGCGCTCCGGCTCACCGTAGCGGACGAAGAACCCCTCGCGGCCGAGGATGGACGGGCGCCGCACCCGGCCGTGCACGCCGCCCGGCCCGCGCACGCGCAGCGCGGCCGCTGCACCAACACGAGCGTCAGCAATACTCTACAAGCGAGCGCCCTCTGGACGAGACAACACGCGTGAGCCACGCGCCCCGTCGTCCAGCACCGCTCGCACACACACGCGACGCAAACCACACCACGCTCACACTCAGTGTGATCGTATCCTGAAGTTTTACTCTTCCTCGAAAGTGGTGAAGAGGAAAAACATAACGGAGTTCAAAGCGGTGGCCTCAAAGACTTTAAAAATTGTTTCTACGTTGAATTTAAAACAAATATCGAAAATATTAATTGGCCACAGCTTGACTTCGCTTTTGTCAGTCATACCATAAGCCCAATACACTTTAATTTACTTTTTTACCCTCAAATAATTTACACCCCGATTTGAATACAGAACTTCAGGATACGATTGTAGAAACATCGACGTTTTTACATCGATACATGACTTGTTTAGACTCCAATAGACAGATTGGCAGAGAAAATAAACCCCTCGTTTTATAGATAGACAGAGTAATGAGCATGGCGTCGCCTGCTGATGACAGTCTACTCGGAATGAGGCGAGAGAGTGAGATGGTGCGTGTGAGTGAGAGCGGAAACGAGTGACGTGGCTGGTCGTGACGACAGACAACATGAAATGACATGACACATCAGCTATACGTCAGCACAGATCTTTGGCAGTTTGTCCTCGAGACTTGTCCTGCAAGGCAGTTCACTTAATTCAATTTGAGCAAAACGTTAAATCAAGAGGTTTTTAGTTTTTTTTTGTGCTTATTGTATTTAGTGAGCTGTCATGCAAACAAAGTCCTAACCTACTATATTATTATAGAAACTAACAAAACTCTATGAAAAAATGCAAACGAATTTAAAAAATAATTTTATATTCTAAACCATGCAGTCAGATCTGTGCGGACTTAAGAGAAACGTTAAATGCAGACATTAAGATTCCAGAAATTCATGTGCAAAATTATAATTTGAGCTGAGTTTTTGTTCTCGGCCAAAAAATTTTACTTACAACACTACTTTTATATCATAATAAATGCAATTTAGATTAAATAAACAACATCTAACGTTTGACAAAAAAGCAAAATTAAAAACAAATGGAAATGTAACTGAATTAAAGTCAGAAATGGAAGAGCATTTTAATGCTTGATTTTATGAAATAATAATAAATTATTTAAACGGAGAACAGAATTAAATTTATAGAAAAAGAATGGTTAAAAATAGAGAGCCAGGTAGTCGTGAAACCATCGATTTCTAAATTGAATGCCACGATAGCACTGCACTAGCAGTTTGACATTATGCTCTCAATTTGGCATTTAAAACGTCATTATGAAGACACTTCAATTCAGATCATGATGATATCAGGAGTAAGGCTGGCCATATACAAACGGAATACCTTTCTGTATCTATAATCTAATTTTGCAAGGTTATTGTTTTACTTTTCAGATATCCGATTGTTCAGATAAATATTCAATCTGTGTAAGGCCAGCCTTAGCCGGCGTAATGCCTCCGGTAGAAATTGACGCATGATTGGAATTTCTGGATGCAAGTATTAAAGGACAAGTGAGTCAGTTTTTACCAGAGTCACAAAGAAAAACACAAGTAGTTGATGGTAAATAAATGGCTGATTTATGAATGTACTTTGAATATTTTCAAGGGTTATTTATTAGTAACATGGCTAAGTTAGATCTTATTGAAAAAGCATAGGACATGAGCGAAACAGGTCAAATGAATCAGCCATTTGTTTCTGGGATTGGACTCTCATCGTCAATACAAATACACAAAAATGAAGCTATAGTTAAATAGACTTTTTTTTTTAATTATTAAATTTGACAAGTCCAGATTAAATTTTTTCTGAACTGGTTTGCTTCGATAGTGATATACGTAGTAAGAATTTCAGTAATCAAATCTGTTTGTAATAAAAGTAACTTTGCAAGAGTCCATCCCAGTATCTACTATGTATATTAATACAGGGTTAAATTGAATTAGTAAGTGAGACTTCAGAGACGTGACGGATATCGAGTATTTAAGTAATTACACTAGAAGCAGTCGTTGCCAGCAATCGGCTACAATTTAGAAAATCTATTTTTGTTAATTTTCTGCTCCCACATATCTGGCGCAAAGGTAATATAAAAAACACTACCCAGCATAGGTGCTGGGTAGTGTTTTTTATATTACCTTTGCGATTTTTTATATAAAATAGAAGAAAAGTAATCTCATCTCTGAAGTTTTGCTAGCAAATTTATTTGACCCTCTGCAATAACATCATTAAAAGGAAAAAATATATAGGGTTATTCGTAGTATGTCGGCAATCCTATGTGAAAGAGATAAAGGGGAGTTATTAAGTGTAGTTAGGGGAGGAAACTCCGAGTAATTTGACATTTTATGTTTTTTTTTTTCAAGAACACTGCGGCATGCAATTTTGAAAATTACTCGGAAATGTTTGACATTTTTATAGGGGTCATTAGGACTCATTTGGTTGCAAATGACTTCCCTATACCACTTAACGGATTGCCGGCCATATTATCAATAACCCTGCATATCTATATAAGGTCATATTCACCTGTCTTCTGTCTCCTGGAGCGATGCAGTCGATGTAGCCGGGAGTACGGGGGCGGCGGTTCGGCTGGCGAGGATCCGCATGATGACGGAGAGGAGTCGCTTGAGGCCAGCATCACGTCGAGGAGGTTGGCTCGGGCCTGGAACAGGTTGGAAACGTCATGAGGATTTTGGTCCTAGCTTGGTGGTATGTTCTTCAAGGTCGTGAGCATCACCGTCAACATCATTGTGATCTTTATTCTCACGTCAATAAAGTTGATGTTTTTGATTGACCGATATTTTGACACTTAAAGTGCCTGTTAGTGACTTTACTCAAATCTATTTATCGGCGATCAATAGGTTGTCTTCTAAAAAAAAAATGTGATGAGAGAGAAATGAAAAAACATACCCTGCTTATACATTGAAAAATATTTTCTTTCTCAAACATCTCATTCATTTATTATAACCACCTTTTATCTATTAATATCGCCCTTTAATTATTTTACAATCTTCAGATAACTTTGAAACGAAAAATGGTTTACTTAAATTTTGTAAAAAAATTAATGTCAAACCGCCATGTTTATTCTCCAGATAATAAATCGATAACACAATAGTCGCCTTACCTTCGGATCACTAAAATCAATGTCCTTTTCGACATGCACCCAGCCGGTGGGCGCCCACAGCGCGCTGTCCTTGTGCGCGTGCGCCCTCTCCCCGCGCTCCCCGCGCTTCTCAGTCTTCACCTCCGCCGCGCCCGTCGAGCCTTCACTCTGACGAATCATTCTGAAAATAATAACACGTCATTATTAAAGACGATAGAACTACAACTAGTGACGCACGGCCAAAATCGGAACTAAATCCGCCATCTTGATTGTCCAATACAATGTCCCTAAACAATTTCACAAATGTTTACCAACAACGCCCCCCTGTCAATGTCGTTTGAATGCGAAAAGATTCTTGTAGCACTCTATGATAACTTGGCACTTGATAAAAATAAAACAGCCATCACTGACGGAAATGTATTTTTTTAAACATACCATGAAAAAACTCAGTCGATATTGATTAGAAAACAAGAAAAGAACTCGGTTTTTAAAATTGAGTAACTTTAACTATAATTCTGGTTTATACTTCGCAAAGTCAAAGTAACTAAATAGTTTTTTTGTGTATATCCTAATCTTAATTATTCCCAATATCACTTATCGTTTATCGATATAAGGAAGGAGCGTCACGTAAACTGATATCGTTGTTATCTTGTCAGCTGTAACAGTGGCATCTGGCGAGCGGTAATCATTGCAAACTAAACCTTATGTCAATCACATAAATGCGAAAAACGCGATTTGCAACGACTATACGTAATCTCAATGGGTCGATGTTTTGTTACGATGACTAACGTTAAAACAAAAATAATATAGCGTCATAAAATACAATGATTTTACTAGAAGAGAAAGGCCCAGCTATGTATTGATTTTCGAAGAATCTCTCTCATATTTAAAGATTTAATCTATTCAAGGGAATACACTTACCTATTAAGTTCCTCAATAACATCTTTTGAAGTAGCAGCCTCATGGAAACTCAACGTGTGTTCTTGCTTCACTATAATCGGTTCCGGTACCGAAGCTTGCGCAGTCCCGGGCTTGTTCCTCTCCACCACGGGAATCTTTGACTTGGTCCTACTCGGCGATGACGGTGGCCTCTTCCCTCCCATCAGCGTCGGAATCCGGCTTCGCTCCCTCAGTTTCCCATCTTTAGTTGCATCGTTCTTATTACTTACTATCACAGTTTCAGCCGTAGACGTGCTAGTTGTATTGGATTCAGTCATTTGTGGCGAACCAGTCTCTGGGGACGAGCCTTCTTCCTCTTCAGGGACGGGAACTAAAGCCCCTGTGCTTCTTCGACAAGCGCTTAACACTTCTTCCACTAAGGATATCTCTTCATTGCTAGCGTACGGAAAGCTGGACGATTTCGTTAGACAAGACTCCACATCCACCCTCTCTAGCGGTGATTGTTTGTTCAACATTATATTCACAGTGTTCTCTTTCAGTGCTGAATTGTGGTCTAAACTTCGACTAGATTCGGTATCACTCGGCCTTTCTTCTTTCACAGCAACAAAAGGCTGGTCTTCAACTTCCACTGATTCGATCACATCAATGCTTTTATTAATTTCGTTCTTTCTCTGCACTTTTATGAGATGGCGTTCATCTATTTCGTTCTCAGCGTTTTCGACTCTCGAAAATTCCTCAAAGAAATCTTCGGATTCAGTGTAAGGGTCTTCGCGTTCGATGAATCTCGGCGTGGACCGTGGCTCGGATACAGTATCACAGAAGGCAACCCTGGGCCGGTCACCGTGGTGGACGTCACAAGAATCGTTTTCAGAGAAACTGCCGAAGGAGTCCGGTCTCTGTCTGTCTTCTGACACTTCACTACGAGGGCCAACTGAGTCGTCGTCGAAATCCGCCGCGGCGTAAGGAGGTGGTAACTCCCTAATTTCCGACAGAGGCCGCGATGATACAGAATCAGACTCTTCTCTATCTCTACAATACTTCTGCTGCTCAGCAATGAAATGCAGGACGTTTTGCAACGCCACCTCTCTGTCCTGCAAAGCCATTGCTTGTACATCGTGAATCCTTAAATGACTGCTCGTATCTTGCGCCGGGATACCTCTGGACGAATTTGATGCTAAGCTCTTTGTGCTTTCATATTTAACGAGGCGGTAGAAATCTCTCGTGAAATCTAGGCCGACATTTGCACAGTCACCGTCTTCGCTCAATGCTGTACTTGATCTTTTATCAGGTGCGTCTGATGCACTGGACCACGAACCACCGGGTGAATGAGTTCCTGTGCAGTCCCACCTTTTCTCTGACGTATCGGGATCGTCTTGTATTCTACATTCGTCTATTTCTATCGTAGCAAAGCCACAGTCATTCCAAAGGCAATCTCCGACATCTTCCTCTAATTCTAACCCATCGTCCTCCCTGATGCTGGGTAACGTTGACAAGGATATTTGGCCTGGCGTCGTTATTTCGGCAAAGGGGGACTGTCTGTCCCTGAGATCTTCGCAGGATAGTGATAAGCTCCAGTCTTCCAGTTCAGCTCTGTCGTATTCTAAATCGGCTAGGTCTCTATGCCTCTGTTGTAATGCTGATCTTGCATCATCTAGTTCTAGCCAATGTTGGACGTAATCAGCGTCGTATTGAGAGCCATCAGCACGGTCATCTAGTGTGCTACCCCACGATACCCTTTCAGAGCTTGTTGTAGAAGCGATAGCCGCTCGCCTCAGCGGTCTTTCAGGGGCAGGTTTCAGATCTAGTACTAAAACTCCAGAGCTAGGCGTAGGAGTGTCTAAGCAGCTGGTTGGGCAAGTTGTTCCAGCAATTAGCTTCAAACAAAGATGGGAATCCGAGAAGCTTCGCACTACATGTTGAAATGGCAGCACTGGTCGCGAGGGAGGGTAGCTGCCTCTGACGCCAGCGAATGCGACTCCTAATGGAAAGTAGATGTAGTCTGCATCCGTTGCTAGGAGTCTTGCGTGTCTTCGAGATTCTCTAGGGTTGATAGAGACGATGGTTTGGTTGTCTGTTTCGTCTGATGCCTCGTTGAGGTCTGGGAGAGCTCTGTCAGCCGCGTGGTCGCTCTGCCTAGATGCGTCAGCTTGCACGTCACTAGACATGGTGGAGTAGCCCTCGTCCTTGGCGCCACTTTCAGGAGACTCAGCGCCTGCTTCGCCGACCTCACCGCTTTCTTCCTCTGTTACTTTTTCTCCACTCGCTCCTGGAATTTTAAATACACATTTCAGCAAACACAAATCAAAAGCGGCATATAATGAACGTAACACTCAAGTTATTGCACTTTACCTTTTTGCGTGTATTTAACAAAAGGAGTCGGTAAGAAAAAAAAAGAATTGTCATAATAATCACAGTAACTTTTTCTAACTTCTAGTGTCTAAAAACTTATATGTATAATATGCTGTTAACCTCTTTCACCATACTCAAGTAAAGTGTCGAGTGGGCTACTCGCCAGTTAAAGTCACACGTGACTTCATAAATGTCATATTTTTGCAGATTTCGCAGCAGGCATTGAGAACATCCAGAAATCGAGTGCTAACCACGCAAATTAACCAATGGAATGGAATTCCATCGGTCATATGTCGGTGTATTACCTCTGACAGGGTCGGTGTTGGGCTGCGGCATGCTGAGGCTAAGGGTGTGGGGTCTAGCCGGGGGTGCCCACAGCGTGGGGTCCACGGCCGACAGCGCGCGTGCTAGGTTCGCAGGAGTCACCTCCAGACCCTGGAAGATGAGAGGAATATTGCAATATTGATGGCTACTGGAAGGGGTGATATCAGTGATAGAATTGGAGTCATCATTGAGTCAAAGGTATTTTCGCAACTTTAGGTAATTTAAGGAACGAGAAATACTGTAACTCATGGATAAGCATCATGGATAAATTTCTCCGGCTGCGAGCAATAAACATCCCTAGGCTTTAAGTTATAATGGTTGACTACTTTACACTTTAGATTTCAATAGGCTGCTTTCAGTGGATGCCAATTTATTTATTCATCATGTTAAAGACGAATAATTAATAAAACTGGTTTCGTATCCTTACCTTCAATTCAGTCCAGATATCAGCTAGTATCTGGTGGCGCCGCTTGTCGTCGTGGCTGAGGGGGTGCGGGTGAGGCAGGGGCGGCGCGGGGGGCGGGGAATCCCTGAACGACACCAGGGACCCGCAGGAGCCGACGTCTACCAGGTGCACTGGAATTGAGGACAGAAATTGATGATGAAGTTTCTTATAGCAATCTGAATGCATTAAGGTTCGTGACAGGTGATCCTATAAGTATTGAGGAATATGTAAGTTACAGAAAGGCGCAACCGTCATAGTGGCATTAACTTCACCTTTGTAACTTTGACTGTTGAAAGACAGTTTAAATAAGTGAATAGTTGTGAAGATACCAGCGGGTTAATAAATCATTCTATGGACCTTTTTCTCAATCTCCAGCTACACTGCTGCAAATCCCGAGCGGAAAAAGGGGTTTGATGGTATCCGATTGTTCCAATGATTAAGAAGCAACGTGAGTATTTGCGCCAGTTAGAGCACTTCCATACAACCTAATTGACACTTTCGGCTTGGGCAAATTTCGTCTCGCATCTTGAGCTGGGTTTGCTTCAGTCTCAACTTCAGGCTGGTCCTTATGAAACACACGCTTCTTACCTTGGAGATCCCTTGGTGTATGAGGCGTGACAGGCGTATGAGGCGTCGCAGGCGAAGGCCGCGGCTGAGGTCGCAGTTGTCGTACCAGCAGGGCACTCAACGCGCGGTTCTGTGCCTCCAGCTCGCGGATACGAGCGCGCGCGCATCCCAACTCTTCGCGTACGCTCTGTAGCAACAAAAAGACAATTATGACTAATGTAGAAAGAACAAAAACGTACCTCGAGCCATGGATAAGACAGGAATGTACATTTAGGAATCGAAACAATTGCATAAGGTTGACTGGTAGAGAATGCCTTGTGGCATTAAGTCCGCCTATGTACCACTCTTGTACATGAAGTTTAAATGAATAAATAAGGCGTTTTGAAGAAAAAACTATTGAAAGGATTGCACAACTCTAGATTATCATAAAAAATTGTGACTGATTCTGAGTCGATTCGTGAATTTTCGATGCTGAGGTCATGGTTTACAAATCATTCGAATGACAGCTGACAGTGGACGAAGTCAAACAGGAATCATAGCAGGAGGCATATCAATCATGGGAAATAATGCGACCTTGTGCATCTCAAGAAATTCTTTTCACGTTAAGCAGATACGATGGAAAATCATTTTGCAAAAAACTCCTCCCAACGCAACTGGTAATATCTTCAACAAGAGTTAGTAAATATTGTTTTTCGACAACCGTAAACAGTCGTACCAATCTCAACAAATCGTTACCAAAAATATCTCCAAAATCTACATCTACTATATTACTCTTCACAAACAGCTATCAACATCAACGTAGAAAACTTCAGCGTATCTCCCCCCCTCACAGGATCTCGTCAAAACACCTTCGAAATAAACGCGTACATTTTAATTATACTTCATTAGTTAAATTAAATTCGAGTAGGGTAATTATAGGGGGCTCGGGAACATCCTTATTTCGTATCCGAGAATCCGAGATCTCGGATGCGAAATAAGGATGTTTCGGGACAGTCTCGGACCCTGTTGAGGAAGATTTGGCGGGTTTAAAGCGCTCATAACTTAGTTAGGGGATAGGTTTAGTTAGGAACTTTGAGCAGCTTATGCGAAGTTTTGGTGGCAGCTTAGCTCTGGGTATGCTTGGGTATATTGCGCTTCTAATAGCGACACTGCATTTTCGTGTGCTTTCACTAAAAAGTGCCTTAATATGCGTTAGTAAATGCTTGTGTCTTGTGTTTTTTTGGCATATTAAGCCTCTGATATCTTAACTAAAACCGATAAACAAATTTCCATCTATTTATTCCGCAATATCCCACTACTGATAAAAGTCCTCCTCATCCTGTCTCTTTCCCACTCGTCTGTCCGGCTCTTAAATTCGGCGAACCTCACCAAGCATAATGCACAAACCAAATTTAATTAAACATTTCCGAGAACTTCAGCAACAGTTTTAATAAATTTAATAAAGCGTAAATAATATTAATGGAGTAGAGTTATAAATTATAAGTGATTTTCATTTAGACAGAACGGATTTAAATGTAACGGTAATGTGATGTCAAGGGGAAGAAGATAAAGTTCCTTTGAAGATAAAATGTTCAGATGTATTTTGGGAGAAGTCTGTATTAATCAGAGTTGATTTAATTATTTTAAGGAGTGGAATTGATTGTTTGTTTTGGTGTCTTATTAGCTGTCGTCGATATTGATGTCATCGTTAAATTATAAGTATATTGTTTTCATTTTAATTTATATATAGCTTGTGATGTTTTAATATGGATTGATTCAAAATTTATAATCATTCCTACCATTTCTATGTTGAACAAAAATTAATAATCAGCTTTACTAATTTTGACAACATTCGTAGATACATCCTTGCATATTTATTTGAAAATATTGTTATTTTGACATCATCTCCTGTGCATTACCAATTCACTCAAAATTACTCTTACGTAAAGTAATAATCTTCCCTGTCGCCTGTCATCCCACATGTGATGTCTCTAATTACTTCAGAAGGAGTCTGTCTATGTACCCATCTACGCTATATTATCAATAAACTCAAAGGAGACAAGCATTCATCATGTCTAATCACTATATGACGTTAATTGCCTGATAATATCCTTAATGTCATCTCAGAATTTACACGGCTGAGCAGCTAATAGATTTAGAATATTGATGAAGATTAAACGCACCAAGTTTCCTCGTAAATTAAGTTTGTAGCTCCAACTTGTCCATTTGCGGTTATAAAACAATTTAGGAAACATTTTATGACGTTAATCTTTCAACTTTCGTTAACTGTAGAAGTTAATTCTTTTATTTCAGTGGAGAGTTCAGTGTGCAATTTTGTTTTTCGCATATTTATGGAAGTTTTAGAGATTCAAATAGTTTCAACAGCTGGCTACATTTACTAAGCGTCACATCAATATTTGTAAGTATAAGACAGTAAAACAGTTCACGCTGAATGAATATTGAACGACCAAAGTTGGTCATTAAGATTTTCCAGCGTTGCGTGAAAACAGGAGCGTCAAACTTTGAAAAACAATCAAAAGCGGTCGTCGCTTACAACCGGCGCCATCTTTATCAGGAAAGTTGGCGCCAAAACTACAGCAACATGGCGGACATTCACAAACTGGATTTAAACACAAACGGTCGCATTATCGGACAGATTATGCCCAGATTATAGTGGGCCAGGCCTTCTGAAATTATTACGGTGCCAGCTAAGGCCGAAGTGTCCCATTTCGTGCGATTTATGTGCGAATGTAGGCACCACATAATCCACGGACGCGAATACAAGGGCGACTATAATTATGAGAAAACAATTTCCGGGATGCATCTTAATGCCAGCAGGGTTTACGGTAGACATTCCCTTTTTTGCGGATTAACATTGCCGAGTGTTTATTTGTTTTAATCTTTTAAAGGACTCGTCGACTTCCGGATGTTTAATTTCCCACAAAGTAACTTGGTTAGCTACGAATTGGTAGCGAAACCTAAAGTAAAGGCAGTGTAAGACAAGGCAGAAGTAGACTACGATGGATGCCGAAAACCAAATTCAGTGCTTTTCAAGACAGAACCGACAGTGTTATGGTCTCTTAAGTAAGTAAGTAGTAACAAAACAGCGATAGACAAGCCCATTATCTTGGTGTGCTTCAGTGCTTGCTCACCTGTGTCCCTCAGACAAGGTGTATGTGACAAGCAAGAGTGATGTGCTTGCCTCTAAAAACTCAAGCCGAAAGAAAGAGTGAGAAGAACAGAACTAAGTATAAGAATCATTGCTGCAAGACCTACTTACTGAAATATTTGAGTGTATTTACAACTGCACTATTGAAGACCTAATGAACGCCGACGCTGTTCTTGACGTGGCCACGGATACTATCGCTTCAAAAAGAAGAAGAAAGCTGCAAGATCTCACCTTCTGCGACAGAAGCGCGCGCACGACCTGCTGGGCCACATCATCGAGGCGTCGCTCGTGGTCACCCGCGCCCAGCCCGGCGGAGAGCGTGGACAGTTGACTGCGCAGCCGATCGTTCTCCGAGCCTAGGGTGGACAGTTGGCTCTGATAGTGGGCCGCAGACGCCTGCAACAAGCACTGACCGTCAAGGGAACGTTGGAACATTCTTCGATTGAAAAAAAGCGAGATATTTTGATGAAACACCCTGGGGAAGGCCTGTCAAAGCTCAAAGTATAGATGGCGTGACCATAGTTGAGTCTCAATCTGACCAATGAGGTCAAGCTATTTTGAATTTCAAAATTACTCTCAGCCAATGACGGTGTTTAAAACTAGCTATACGAGGCGTTTGGGAGTAAACAAGATTGTTTTTTTTATAAATAAAATTTGTATTGCGTCAACTCGGTTGTTCAAATTTTGTTTGTATCCAATAAGGCGTAAAAATAAAGCAGTTTAATAATATTCCACGTCCAAAAAAGAAAAACAAGCGTTTCTATCGCCCACAGCAATATTTTTTCAGTCTCACTCATCAAACTGTCATGGCCACTCCTGTCGTCGGTACTGCTTCACTAAAAAAATACCCCCGAAAAGGGACCATCGTTCACACTCTTAATTAAGCCGGAGTTCTCACAACAAACGAAACCAGTGTAAGTTGACCTACTCCGCCCCCTCTGGCCTTCAAACACGACATCGCTTAGGGGCATTTCTATTCCGAGTCACGGCTCTACTGATGATTGCCGTTCTAGGGTTCTATACAACTTAAAGGACTTTGAATCTTAATGACCCAGCAATAAAGTGTATTGTAAAAGTAGCATTTATGCGGTGTGAGGTTTTCATTAGTCATCAAGTGAGGGCGAGACAGCGAATCTGTTTGTCTGTATGTCTGCAACAACACGCGGTTGATAAGCAATGAAAGGGTTAGGTTTGAATGGCGCGGCCTTTCAATTTGGACATGCTTATAATTATGACTGCGCCGTTTTAGGCGGGAAAAGTCTAGACGAACTACCGTTTTATGAATTATATGAAAGTGGAGTTTTACTTACATAAAATTCAAACTAACTAATTGAATGCATTAAAAATAGACTCCTCTTGATCTCTGGCTTTAATGGATCACTCACTATAATTTTAGCAATATCTCGGGATAACGTTGGTCCAGCAGGTATTTATATTCAGATAATAATTTAACTTCGATCTAATACACAATGGATGGTGCTAAAATATGATGAAAATGACGCTAAAATAAATAAATCTATCAATGTCAAACACACAAACGTCAAATGATACATTTTTTTTTTAAATAGATACTGAATGCAAAAAGTTTTCATTCCTTCTACAAAGAAGGTTTCTTATTTTTAATCTCTTTGGAAGTTGTGCATAAAATAAGACAAACTGCTAATACATCAAGGATTTATTTAAGGTGAAAGGGTCAGGGTATCCCTCAAAATTCAAATTTTCTTATTTTTTTTTGCAATTTATTATTAACATATGATTCGCGGACCTAAAAAAATATGGCTTTACAAAGTTATACGCATTAAATCATCAATATCACCCTCTAAGTTAATTTTACCCTATTGAATTACTTTCCATGAAATAGTTATTGGTTGGGGTAATATGAACTTTGAGGGCTGTACTAATGATTATAATTCTGTAACTAAATACGTCTTACGTTCGCAAATCATATTTTGTTTAACATATAACCTGACAGAGTTCTAAATTTGAATTTCGCGGGCTACCCTGTGTTTTCCCCTTAAGTGTGTGTCTTTAATTAAATACCTAGCTACAGAGACAGACAGACAATGAAACCACACCGTTTACTATACAATGATACTTATAACGAATTAATTAAAATTCCACGTGATTGACGAGCAAATCAAACGCGCATTTATTTCATGATTTAATTATTTACCAACCGCCGTCGCCATTTTGCCGTCTGCGCACTTAATTTAGTGAATTTAATTTATATTTTGAATTGACGAAACCGCAGATGTTTCACGAGATCAGCTAATTAAAGTGAAGAGCCTGTTCGCCATGTTTGATTGCTTTCCCATCGAATCGTGGAGTGTTAGAGGACTCGCATTTATTAATTCGCTCTTATTTGTTTTGATTTCATGTTTAAATCTGCTAATGAAAATGACGGATTTCTGATGGTGGTAGTATTCTTTTTCGTAATGCGTGTACTTATATGATTTATGGTGTACTTTTTCTACGGTTATAGATTGATAATTCAAAATGATGCCAGTCAATACTTAAATGGATCACCAATATGAAATATGATCATGAATATGCAAGCGCATATTTGAGAAAAGCGTGGGTCACAGGTCGACTGCCTATCTGATCTCCACAACTCCGTAATCGAGTAATAGTATTCTCCTTGATAAGTAAGACTTGATGCCAGAGTTTAGGGTTTCTGACTATTCGCGACGACCCGTGATATTTAAATGGATATCTTCGTTAGTATTCGTAGTTGAAACATCGCTTGTGTTATGGCTTGTGTAATCCGCTAAATACTTTCTACAGCAAGCATTATTTTTCAGAATAAATCTAAAAATAACAAAAACTACACGTCAGTTCAAGAAAAACTGACCATTTATAAAACAGATTTATGATATCAATCACCGGCTGGCTATTACGCTTTCCTTAGTTTTATGTTTGGTAATAACAGCGCAAGTTTGAGCATAAATCACAACCTTTTGCATAGCAGCCACGATTTGTCAAATGTCGTTTTCTTTGTGTTGCTTGTAATGGTGATATGTCTTTTCTCTATGGATTAGGGAATCTAGCACTTTGGGATGTCAAGTGGTTTTATTCATACCAATATTCATGTAGCTTATTTACTCCTTATCCACTTTTAGAAACGAAGACATGTGGTATCTACCAATCCGCACTGAGCTCGCGTGGTAGGTTACAGCTCACTCCGTCTCTCTTTATGTCCCAGGCGGTGGGAACATTATAGGCCGATTATGCAACAATTTCAAAAGTCGAATGAAACACAAAAAAAGTTAGAAAGCACAGTCCTTTGTTTTTCCACACATTGATCACATCAAAATATACCCGATCAACTAACTAAACCTAACTACATTAATTAATTCACCTAATTAAATTATCCAATTACCGTCACCATGACAAGTAAAACCACTAATCAACAATTACGTTACATCATAGTTTTGCGAAACTAGCGAATCATAAGATTAATGATTTTCAACAGAAAATCTGAATTGCAGTGATGCCGAAAATAGCTGAAATAGTCATTGTTTCGTAGGTTCGGAACGACAGGGGCTTTCAGCGAAGTGATTACATTTACGGCAATAACTAGAATTAAAGCGGGGGGTCATTAATCATGGCCTGCAGTGTAGACATCATTAGGTTTGTTCGGTCACGCGGCACAAATGTTGGGGGCCCATGTTGTTGTTGTAGTTTCCATTAGTAGTCGGGTATGGCATAGCTTGTAATATACAGCTGAAATGAAGTAAACAGTTCGTCTACTGTTGCGTAAACTTTCTCATAAATTGTCTCCTAAACCAGAGGATTGGTTTCAAAAATCTGAAACCAGGAGTTTGACATCGCCATAAGGAATTTTATTATCAATAGCAGCCTGGAGCCTGGATTTGTGTTCGGTTGATGGTAATAGGCTCGCCCCTTATTACACGTGACTTAACATAACTTGTTCTCGATTGATGGCAATAGGCTCGCCCCTTATTACATGGGGCTTAAATATAATTTGAAAAATCTAGATGAGCTATAGGAACAATTTTGCCAAAAAAAAATGCAAAAAAAAAAATGTTAGGCAAAAATGATTATAAGTAAAAATGTGTCGTGGTGTTTTAGTTTTACAATAAAAGGTCTAGCAATGATAGCCTAGTGGTGTCACCGTCGGACTGCCAAGTCATAGGTCTCAGCTTCGAACCCAAGACACGCATCTCTAATTTATCGAATTCATGTGCGTATTGTATACTTATCACTTGCTTCGATGAAGGAACACATCGTGAGGAGACCAACATGCCTGAGAGATATTTCTCGACGGCATGTAAAGCCAAGTCAGAGACCCATGGGCGGCGTAAGAACTCTGACACCAGGTTAGCAAACAAGAACCAAAAGTTCACAGAAACTCGCAATCAGGTCAAGAAAACACAATTATGTAATTTATAAACTACATAATTTACCTAAACAGAAAACTGACTTGTTATGACTTAACAGATTAACTAGTCCCCGTCGGTGGAGCGGCGACCATTTATTATTCTATCAATAATTCATAACAACCCACCGGTTGGTTAATAGATGGCGCCAGTTTCCAATTTAGTCAGATTATCTTATCGTGGAATATGCGCCGAGTTAGTTTGGCATCCTGTGCCTGTAGTAGCTACCTTGAGCGGGTTTCCATTGTATAGTCCGGTTAGTTTCAAGGAATGCTTAGGGGTGAATATTTTTGTTTTATAGTTTTTTTTTGTTTTAGAGGCCTGAACTTTATGCAGGAGGACTGATGCAGTTATGAAAGTTAAGTAATGTAGATATATTCGTATTGTCGAAGATTCGTCAATATTTTCCTGTCGGTATCCATATTTATTTGTTATCTGAATTTGCAAAAATTGCAATATGGCTGACACCGACAAGAGAGTTAAGAACAGGGGGGTTACCACGACGTTTTAAAGCAGTATTGTTTTAATGTAATTCCAGTGTGAGCACGAGACGGAGCTATAGAGGACGTCCAGCAATATCTCTTTCTCACTCTGACTAGAATAAGATTAAAACAATACTGCTTTAAGACATCATTGTAGGTCACCAGTGTGAATTCTAATTAATAGCATCTAATCGCTGAAGGGTTAGGCACAGGTGTACCTATAACTAGTTCACCCAAATTCCTGATGAGAAATACCAACATCACTTTACCCGACCAGGAATAGAACCCAGGTCATCATACTCAGCATCAGGGATTGTAATCATTCAAAAATATCGTACCGTACAACAACGGACACACACTAATTGGTTTCGTTAGTGCACAACTATGGCGGGCCGGGTGGCGCGCTAACGTAATTATGAAGATACCTCAACCTCTGCCTACCCGGAAACTGTAATGAATAACTTGCCTGCTTGCAGTTTAAAATGCAGCGGTTTAGCGTTCCCACTGAATGTTGCAGATGTGGGGATGCTGGACGTTAATTATTTTGGTATTTTGGTTTAGGCGGGTTTAATTAGTGGTAGGTTTTAGCTGATGTTGTATTACCATTGGAGGTAATATTGGTTACAGGGTTTATAGTTCGATAGGTTTCTAATTAGGGGTGGTTATTATGTATTGAATTTTAGCCTAAAGATAAACGATAATAAAAATAAACGAATATGCAATAGACAATCGTATTCTTCAAGCAATTATGCAGACAGATTTTATTCATCGTCAAAGACCGCGCAAACATAGCAAAGCCAGCTTTGGTCCCAAACGAGAAATGCTTAATACGAAATTATTTTCAGCAATTATTCTCGTTCTAGTAGGGGTCAGACGCCACGAGGCTGTGAGCCAAGACTCTGCATCATCACTACATAGTATAAAACAAAGTCGCTTCCCGCTGTCTGTCCCTATGTATACTTAGATCTTTAAAACTACGCAATGGATTTTGATGCGGTTTTTTTAATAGATAGAGTGATTCAAGTGAAAGGTTTATATGCATAATACATGCAAATTATAGTAGAGAAAACATTAGTATCTACATTGCACCCGTGCGAAGCCGGGGCGGGTCGCTAGTTAGTACTAAAGCACCGTTTAAAGTAAAGATCAAACTAATACGATTTGCTTGCGTATAAGTGGAAGCGACATCACTTATGCTTGCTTAACTAAAGCTCCAAGAAACTACATAAAAACCAGTATTTTATCTGAACAACAGATGCACATATTTACTGGGTCATCTTGTAAATGGAGCACGAACCCAACCTACTTGTATATTTTGTTTATCTTCAGATATTTTCCCATTTTTTCTCTTTTCTTTATATAAGGTTAATTCTCCAGTCGTCGGCGACATGGCGCCGGACTGACAAACTGTGTCATTACGACAACATTTTAGCAGTCACGGGCGAGGTATAAAACGACATTTTGTAAGGAAAATGCAGGATTTTTTATTGCTATTCATTTGATGGTCCAAGGGAATTTGGCAGTAGTTTCTGAATGAATGTTGGGCATTAGGTCTCCACGAGTAGGGGCGCATCCAACTCGGTCAAATGCACTTTGACCTGTCTAGTGACTAACCTTGTCACCTTGATAATCTTTTACTTTTGACTAGGCATGTTAATTGACGACCCGAATGGCGCAGCGGTAGTGAGGCTGCCTTACGTTCATAGGGTTCCGGGTTCGAATCCCGGTAGGAGCAAGTGTTTGTGTGATAAGCATAGACATTTGTTTCCGAGTCATGGATGTTTAAATATGTATAATAAGTATGTATTTACAAACAAAAAAGTATCTATGTAGTATATCAACTATCTGGTGTACACGACACAAGCCTCGTTGCTTAGTGTGGCACTAGATGGCGCTGTGTGTAATGTCCAGCGATATTTATTTATTTATTTAACTAAGGAACAAAGCTATAAGTCCATGTGGTGAGCTAAAGCAAAGTGTGGTTCTTTTGAACAAACGTTTTGTACTGGGTGTTGAACCTAACTTTTCGAAAAACTCCGAGACTCCTGCGAAGTTTTATTCCCGTCACAAATATTACGTTGCTTACATGTTTGTCCAAGTATCAGTGCTTATACTAGTGTAGTACACTGGTTTATTATAGGAACAGTTCTGCTTAATCCTTCGAGTGATTATTTGAGTCAAAAGATATCCGCGACATTTTGTTCCTCCCATAAAAACTTAAACCCAATAGGGGTTTTTTGCTTATACCTACGTGCACTAATCCTAAAAACGTTCGTTAACAAATAACATAACCGCGTAACAGACAAACACAATTAGTATGTGAGTGTAAATTCGTGGCGCGGACGACGCCGGGGGGCAGCATGCACCCTAGACCCCCGACCGTGATCCGTAGGGGTGCAGCCGTTTTAAAGTAATGTTCACAGATAGACAGATAGGCACTATGATTTTAAAACGGTGTAATTTATACGTACAAGGTTTTGGTAAGTTTTTGGGGGTAAGGGAAGTTTGTCGTTTTAGATTTGTGGTTGTGTTCGAGTCACGTTTTAGTTTTTACAAGCTCTGATTAAAATCTTTGTTATAAGTAGTACCGAACCACTTGTACCTCTACAAGTCGTAATTAAAAAATAATGAATAGCCATTGGTTTCTTAAGAGGCGTATTACAAAAAAACACGGAATTGCAAGATTTCCTCGTTGAAATTGTATGTTATCCGTTCGTTGTTTGAAATAACAATTACTTGTTAAAATAGTTCTTTTCATCTACTACAATAATAATAAAGCGAATTTTAGATAAATTATTAATTTGTTGAAGATTATTTTGGTATAAATATTACGTCAAAATGATGTACAATTTCGGAGATATTGGCGCCTCTTAAGGAGAGCATTTAGCTCAAAATCAGCAAGAAATCCATTAAATAACTGAATTATATTTGTGACTGCTCCGAAGTGTTAGGCGTGTACACCAGTCATCGGTGATGCTGTTACCAAAGGATATTTTCCTCTATCTTAAATCTGTAGTATCCTAAATCATTTCAGGTAGAAAATGCCCAAGGCATTAAGTCCGCCTTTGTACAGTTTTTTACTTGTGCATAAAGTTTTAATAAATAAATAAAAATAAATTTCACGAATTAATACACCGATAGAACTCACCTACGATACCGTTTTGAAATAGATGTTACAATCAGGTCATGAGACCGTTACTTTGAAAGTCATTGAAATTATTTCTCTGCTCGATATTTAAACATGAATAGAAACTCCAATCCTATTACTAACAAGCAAGTCTCAGATAATAGCACAATAATACCATGTATCTCCTTCACTTTTTCTCCATAGAAAGTAAGGTCAGAGCTTAATTACCCTTTATTAACGGCAATCGTGATACTAATGGCAATATACACCAATCACAAGACAGTGTGCAACAGCCACGAGAAATAGTTGACTTTCTCCCTTGGTAATAGTTGCTTTGATGTTTACCTAGTGGTTATTTATTTTCTATTAATGTGTGATTATTAGGTCTTTATGTGCATTAATAACCACGTAAATTCACATCATCCTGTTTCGTAATAATAGTGAACTAAGATCAAAAGTATAGCTAGCGTAGTGATTAGATTTATGTCAATTTCTTAGCCTGAGCCTTGTTTTTTTTTTAATAAGAAGGAAGGAACAGTTTTGAAGTCTCCGTACAATGTAAAGTAGACACGATCGGCACTAGCGAATTTCAGTGCGGGATAAATGTCTATGGACTTTCTGGTCTTCTCCATTACATAGAGATCATGATTCTAAGTTTTGTAACGAACTGTGGACTAAATAGCTCCTGGACGATTCAAAAGTGCCTATAAATAGTTTGAGTTTGTTTATCAAATATATTTTAAAAAAAAATCTGACTAAAGTGGGTATGTATTTTCATAACTATTTCCACCTTCAAATCTACCTTTCCACGAAACCTCAACTCATTTATTAGGCAGCTTAAACTATCGATTTTTGAACCGCAACCCTATCCGCGCCCTCAGTAACTGCGCCCTTGCACTTCACTGGGGTGTAGCTGAATTATTGTTTAGAGGGGGTGGCCTTTTAAAGCGGGAAACCCCAGCTATTGTGCATAGCCGATTTCCCGCTATCCGCCATTTTAATGTCCTTCTAGCGCGAGCTTCGCTGCGCGTGTGTGTGAGTGATTTGGTCCAAGTTTTGACAGGACGCTTGCGTAGTCAAGTGACATTAATTTCGCCTGATGCAAAGAAGATCATGAAGAATTGATATGCTCTACGTCAGCAGAATTATTTGTAGATGTAATTAATAGTACTAAAACTTATTTTCTACATCAACTGGTTTATTTGTAGATGCTATAAGAACTAAAATTAGTAGTTTCCGTAAAGTGTTGCGATATATTTTCTCCATGTTCCCGATATTTTCTCTTGTTTCGCTATATGCATTATTTGGAACCGTGAAAGAACGTCGATAAACCCTATCTGAAATGTATTAGGGACAATAATGGACAGCCTTGGATAGGGCATGAAACAGAGCGTTTTCCCATGAAATAATGTTCGTCGTTTGTCAGCTTGGCTTTAATCGCCATCAGCTTTTAACTTGCGCCACGCATAATTTTTCAGTGTGTTTAACATTAAGGTATGAACACAGTCGTGTGTGTGATCACTCCACAACCTTTATTATTGTTCACTGTATTTTCCTATTGTTGTCATGTCCGCCCTACAGGGCAACCCTGTGTCATACTTAGAGGCACTGCCACTGCTCTTTTCTAAGTGCCTTTTTGATACCTGAGTGGTCTTTTAGTTCATGTCTTAGTGAAGGAAATGACGATATTTGTATTGTTTTGATGGAGTTCAGTTTTGTGAGTAAGTTTTATTTATTTTTTGATGCTAATTACATCGCGTCTTATAATCCCCGAAGGGCTAGGCAGAGGAATACATAAAAAGTACACCCACATTTCGCCAGTTTTGTTTAAGTCTCATCTAATAGGGGGCGAGCCTATTGCCATCAACTGGGCACAAATCCGGACTCAGTGGCAGCTACTGAGAAATTCCTGAAGGAAAAACCTAATTACACTTTGCCCGATCCGGGAATCAAATCTAGAACATCATGCTCAGCAATCACACTTGCGACAAATAGACCAAGGAGGCAGTATTTCTCGTCGATTGTCGAGAATCATATTTACGTAATCTGTTAATGAACAGCGAATTAGTAGTTCATGTAAACAGAAGGTTGAAGCAAATGGTTGAGGCAATTGAGTTCAACAGCAACCGGTTACACTGGAAACCGACCCCAAAATAATTGGGAAAAACCTGGTCAGATGATGATTTATCGATTCGAAATTGTTTACAGCGATCATGGTCAAGCTTAAACGTTAAATCAATCATAAATCATATTTTCTGTAAATTGGTTTTAAAAAACACTTTTACACGTCACATCATGTTGTTTTAAAGCTAAATGGGGCTGGTGTTTCGTATCTGACTACTCTGAGAAGAAACTCAGAGGTCACTGTCTCTTTTAAAGTCCAGACATTGGTCAAATCATATGAGGACTATGCAGATTAGTGTCTGAGATGGTCTTCTGATGAAAGAATCAAACAAATTTGAGTGGACCTGTCCTGTCAGTGAAAGCATTTGTCATTGATCGTGTAGCTCGACTCATAACCCAAGGAGCTCAAGTTCGTTGAAGTAACCTGACCAAATAGGTATAGGATCACTTAAGAAAATGCAGTATGAACATAAGAACCGTATTATCATAGTGCTACATTTCCGCAAGCCCATGTTCAAAACACAACGCATATATACAGATATAAGGCAGCATGTGATACTTAAAGCATATTAAACTATCAGGGGTCTGTCAGTCCGTCATTTAGCAGTTATTACGAGGGTGAGGTCTGTAATCTTCGCGGAGGACTCTCAAACCTTTGGTAGTGTATCTTTGTTGTTATATTTTGGATCAAGTCTATGTGGAATAATGTGAAGTTATATGTCAAAGTAAGGCTTCGCACACATACAACAAATCTGTTGTTGTTAATATGTACTGAAGAGCGTTTTGACAGCAGTACACAGTAAGACAATGGTAATACGGTCCTATTTTAAATGCAGCCAGTAATGTGCTCGCGCATTTTTCCGTTCTGTCTAAAGTGACCCTAACAATTATAATTTAATTTCTTTCAGTGCCTATTAATTTGGTTACATGAAACTATGTTGTTAAATAATGTATGATACCCATTTAAAAGATTCGGTTTCGAACTTGGGATTTGAAAACGTAACTAGAATAGGGTTATTTACTTAATTCACTCTGAAGTTAGTTTAATTCGCAAACCAAAAACGATTTGAAACTGTGCTTAGATCTGAAACTAGTCTAGTTTGGATCGGTCCTGGAATACGAATTTCAAATAACCAAAACAAGAACACAATTTTAGAATACCGGCTGTATAACAGAAGGTCTGGTTCATTCATAGTTAATTATTAAAATAACTATTGCTGGCATAATTACTGTAGTTACTCTATTTGAAGATAGCGTCACTGAAATTCAAATTTTGGTTTTAGGTACGGTATAAGTAAGTATGCTTTCGCTCAAATTTAAACCATAAAACTTAATGTTAAAACAACCAACAAACAAGGTTCGTCCCCGCTCGGCCGGCCGTTTAGCCACATTAAACAGCATTTATAGACCGGAGGGGGACATGCAATCATTTTTGGATTATAACTGCTCCAGATAGATGAATTAATTAACGACAAAAACCAATACATAAAGATCCCCGTCACTTTCAGAGTCCCCTTTAATTTCATCATTATTCTTTGATCGCTGCAAGGCGAGGCGGCTCAAGCCAGTTGCAACCGGCTCAAACCAGTTATGGCTGGTTTGCGCCGGTCATAACTGGACGTTCTTTGAGGGATTATGGACGGAACGTGTTTGTGAAGGGGGGATGAGACGTTTTTGCGTAATTAGTGGCGCGAGTGGATTTCTTGATAAGTGCCACTTCGGTTCAGTGTGGTTGGAAATGGATATTATGTAAGAGGATTACTTTACGAGCGGTAGAAGATACAAAATAAGCGATAATGAGTGTATCAGTCTATACCACAGGATTCAGAGATTACTAGAAGCTGTGATAGACGAATATAGTTTGTACCTACATGGATGTTTTGGCGCGTTGAAATTGGAACTAAATTCGCCATCTCGTTCATTCATGGAACATTTTCACTAATCTATATATATAAAACAAAGTCGGGTTTGTTACAACACTTATAACTCTAGATCTGCTGGACGAATTTTCATGGTTATTGATTTGTTGGAATTGTCTCTGCCTAGAATAGCAGAATAAATCTTAAAAACAATGAAAAATCGACGAATAAAAAATTACGAAAGATAAATCATTTTCCCAAAATGTTCCTTGGTTTCGTACCTGTCAAACATTTGATGTCCATCCTGTCAAATACTGTCAGTAGTGACAAATGATTGACATATTTATTCATTGTCAAATATCTATATATATAAAACAAAGTCGGGTTTGTTACAACACTTATAACTCTAGATCTGCTGGACGAATTTTCATGGTTATTGATTTGTTGGAATTGTCTCTGCCTAGAATAGCAGAATAAATCTTAAAAACAATGAAAAATCGACGAATAAAAAATTACGAAAGATAAATCATTTTCCCAAAATGTTCCTTGGTTTCGTACCTGTCAAACATTTGATGTCCATCCTGTCAAATACTGTCAGTAGTGACAAATGATTGACATATTTATTCATTGTCAAATATTTACGCGTGCGTTCAGAAATTTATTTTATTATGATCTAATAGAAAGGTTAATAAACTATTGTCTATGTCGCGAAAGCGTAAATTGTCGGTAGGTAGGTAGGTGGTAGGTAGGTGGTAGGTAGGTGGTAGGTAGGTGGTAGGTAGGTGGTAGGTAGGTGGTAGGTAGGTGGTAGGTAGGTGGTAGGTAGGTGGTAGGTAGGTGGTAGGTAGGTGGTAGGTAGGTGGTAGGTAGGTGGTAGGTAGGTGGTAGGTAGGTGGTAGGTAGGTGGTAGGTAGGTGGTAGGTAGGTGGTAGGTAGGTGGTAGGTAGGTGGTAGGTAGGTGGTAGGTAGGTGGTAGGTAGGTGGTAGGTAGGTGGTAGGTAGGTGGTAGGTAGGTGGTAGGTAGGTGGTAGGTAGGTGGTAGGTAGGTGGTAGGTAGGTGGTAGGTAGGTGGTAGGTAGGTGGTAGGTAGGTGGTAGGTAGGTGGTAGGTAGGTGGTAGGTAGGTGGTAGGTAGGTGGTAGGTAGGTGGTAGGTAGGTGGTAGGTAGGTGGTAGGTAGGTGGTAGGTAGGTGGTAGGTAGGTGGTAGGTAGGTGGTAGGTAGGTGGTAGGTAGGTGGTAGGTAGGTGGTAGGTAGGTGGTAGGTAGGTGGTAGGTAGGTGGTAGGTAGGTGGTAGGTAGGTGGTAGGTAGGTGGTAGGTAGGTGGTAGGTAGGTGGTAGGTAGGTGGTAGGTAGGTGGTAGGTAGGTGGTAGGTAGGTGGTAGGTAGGTGGTAGGTAGGTGGTAGGTAGGTGGTAGGTAGGTGGTAGGTAGGTGGTAGGTAGGTGGTAGGTAGGTGGTAGGTAGGTGGTAGGTAGGTGGTAGGTAGGTGGTAGGTAGGTGGTAGGTAGGTGGTAGGTAGGTGGTAGGTAGGTGGTAGGTAGGTGGTAGGTAGGTGGTAGGTAGGTGGTAGGTAGGTGGTAGGTAGGTGGTAGGTAGGTGGTAGGTAGGTGGTAGGTAGGTGGTAGGTAGGTGGTAGGTAGGTGGTAGGTAGGTGGTAGGTAGGTTGGATAGAGTAGGTAGGGTAGGTGGGGTAGGATTCATTGACTGTTAGGCGGTACGAAGTTCGCCGGGACAGCTAGTATTTAATAACAACGTCCTCCTACTAATGTCAATCAAGCGTCAAAAGGTCCTTGTACCACCGTAGGGTCTATAGGCAAGTGAATGAACGAAAGAACAGCCAGCAAAATATGATTCAAATCCCACTGTGTTCATTCAACGAAACACGTGTCTGAAAAATAAAATGGAACGCGATTCCGCACACATTTTCAGCAAATATATTTCTCCCCTTTCTACGTACGTCTGACCGTACCCATCTACCGTTAAAAGACGTCAATATTAAAGCATAGATAGGGGTTGTTACACAATGGCGAACAGGTACGAAATGCACGAATATCATTCAAAAAGTGACGGGAAATGGAAAAATCAAAATTTCTCATCCGCCATTCAAAACAGATAGCTATGACGAGAAGGGGAAAGCACAATGTCCAACGCTGTAGCGAAACGTGAATATACCGGGATTTTTTAAAATTATTTTTATACTCCTTTTTAAATACGAGGTAAAAACTGTTAAAATTATTAAAGGGTAATAAGTTACTCTCGTTATTTTCGACGGTGTTTTTCGTTAACGTGAGGTGTGTGTAAAAAATCACATGGATCTAATTGGTTATGTTTTTGTCTGATTTATTATTAATGCCCGTTTTTAGCACCTAAATGGATACCAAAATATTGATCATAATTATTTGGTTTCGATTCCTGGGTCGGGTAAATTGTCGTTATTGGGTTTTTCCATCAGGAATTTCTCAGTAGCAGTCAAGGAGTCTGGATTTGGGCCCGGCTGATGTCAATAGGCTCGCCCCCTATTACATGGGACTTAAACATAACTGGCGAAATGTCGGTGTACTCTGCCTAACCCTTTTGGGGATTACAGTCGTGATGTTATATTTATTATTGAACTGTTTTGGAATTAAATCTCTTGGCGCCGAGCTAAGCGTTGAAAATCCGACAAATCTCTGTTGGATTTTCATTGAGGAGTCGCCATGAGGTATAGGACAAAGATTGAAATTTCTTCACACCTTTTATGCTACAATTTTAAAACATGTACAAAATTATCCACAAATGTTTTGTGTTCACTAAACACCTCACTCACACAGCATTTATTTTCTATGCTTATATTTTATAAACAAAACAAAACACATGGTTACGGTTGAAATCTGATCGGAAACAAACATTACGGCTGGCAGAGTCCATTGTAAGTCCATCTTACCCGTTTCTCCCCTAACTTTTCATCGAAAAATGGGGAGAGAACAATGCACCCAGCCATAATGAAATATTTTGAATATTTGTATTTGATTCCTCTTAAAAGTCTATATTAGAACACCATTCTAACGAGACCTCGCAAAAAAAACTTTTTTAATACCACTCCAGGGGAGGAAGGGCCCATTTTGCGCTGGACAGGGGAGAATCGAGGTCTTCCGTGAATTTTTAATTCCACAATTTAGAGGATATTTGCTCAGGAATTTGCGCTATGAAGATAAGTTTTTATTCGTATTTTATGGTTTCCATATACGTGGGCACGCCGTCTCCATAGGGATCGTAAAGTTGGCTTGTCTCGCCATGGAATGCTGAGGTTGAAGAATCGATTTAGGTGCATATTGGGATTTTTATTACATGGTACTTTGGCCCCATGTATCATCATTTACATATTTAAGATTACTTAAGATAAAGTTACTTAAGCTAAAGGGTTTCACGATGGTCGTTACGATTTTTAATATTGAGATGCGGTATTATTTTTGTATCCAGTCCACTACTCTACATAAGCTTCTCCAATGCTCTTTAGCTCGGTTCTCAGCAATTCTTATCCAGTTGGTACCAGCCACCCTGCGGAAATCGTCGCTTCACCGCGCCTGAGGGCGTCCCACCTTACGCTTGCCGATTCGCGGTTTCCACTCAAGAACACGTCTACCCCAACGGTCATCGGTTCCATGGCTAATATGACCGGCCCATTGCCACTTCAGCTTGCTAATGCTGTGTCTACGTCGAGAACTTTTGTACTCTGCGATCACCTCAACAAAGGAACAGCTGATAATAAAAGGCGCTCACCTCAAGTGCTGATGATAAGGACGCCTTCTCCTGCTTCAAAGTTTCCACGCGGCTCTTGTATTGCAGCAGCGATCGCACTGTCTCCTCCATCCTGCAACAACACAGAGAAAATATCATTAATTAGTGATATTTTAAGCGACAAGGATCCTATTAGTCAAGTTTGTAGGTTGTTTGTAAAAAGATGTTTTTTTTTTACAGAAGGCAGCAAGAAATATGGAATCTATCTAAAAAAAAATACGAGCTGCATTTAAGTGGACACTACAATTCTTGTTTTCCAGTGAAACTGAGATTGTATAGCTGGCCGGTGTCCGCAACTCCACGACCAACGCGCGTATTTTGCGTACGGGCTTAAATACTATGCTTGATAACACTGATAATTATTAACCTGTGCATTTTCGACTTGTTTCAATAACACCCTACACCATCATCATCTCCCTAGCCTTTTCCCAACTATGTTGGGGGCGCCTTCCAACCGGATGCAGCTGAATACCAGTATTTTACATGGAGCGACTGCCTATCTGACCTCCAAAACCCAGTTAGTACTGGGTACTACGATACCCCTTAGTAAGACTGGTTGTCACACTTTCGGGTCACTGACTACCTGTAACGACTGTCAAAGATCTACAATTGACAGCCAGGACCAACGGCTTAACGTGCTTTCCAAGGCACGGAGGAAACTCGGTATGTATGGGTGGTGGGTGTTCAATAACACCCTACACCAAAGAAGAAAATAATCACTGCCTTTTAAGGCGACAGTCTGAGCCTTCACGCATGAGTTTTTCATAAGATATCGCATGTCCTCTAAAAACTGCCATAACACAAAAATAATATTAGGTTTTTGAATGATACCTCAATCAACTTCATTTATCCTAAGTGCACTGCGAAAATAAGTCACGGAATGGCATAAGCGACAGTTTTTTACGCAAAGCATCGGTCATCAATATCATTAAGCTGCCCTTATCCCAATTTATTTGGGTTCGGCGCAGCATGTCTTGTTTTCCATACTTCTCTATTTCGTCATCTCATCAGACACCTCCTTTCTTGCCATATCATCCTTCACACAGTCCAAAGCATCGGTAAGGACACAAAAAACTTTAAAATGCGTGTCTCTCAAAACTGCCATTTCTATGTTACGACATTTTTTTGATGACGTGCTTTATACTTATTACAGTTTCAAGATGAGGTAACTTGTAACGTTGACTGACTATCGCTCAAAGTGATAGTAAGTTTCCGAAAACGGTCGTATCAAACACTTCAGTCCTTCGTCGGGCAAGTCTGCCAAGTTGTCGCACGTGCTTGGCATGTATATCTTAGCGTCAGTTTCACTTACTACGTTATTTTGTTGACATTATCGGTGTTAAGATAGATTTGATAGTGTTTCAAGTTACTTATTCTCATGAATATATTCTCAACATGAATGATGTAAGTTTTGAAACAATATTTTTTTTTATATACAGTGTCTATAGAGTTTTTTGTCCATTCTTTTACATACAGATCTGTGCTTTGGATTGGAAAATTACAGTCCGTTTTTCAGTATGTTATGGAGGCTTATTTGTGAACCTGTGTCGCCAGTTTCTATCAAATAATAATAGATGAAGAATATGTTGGAAGTTATTTGTTGCTGGTAATCCATCTTTCCGTTGCTTCTATTTCAAATATAGCATAAAAAACCTTGTCTTTTTCTTTGACAAACTGTGTTTCATCAAGGTAATTATACCGAAGACAGAATAGATCAAAAACAACAGGAGACAAACGGTCTTACGAAACAGTTCATTATGCAGATGGATCAAACTGGCGAGCTGAAGATTTGCATACTCTGCGTCAGAGGGAGACAAAAGATATCCGTTTAGAGTAAGAAAGAGATGAAATAAGTGCACTTGGCTCATGTCGACACTTCATTAGACGGCGACGTCCGTTCGCGGGAGTGCATCAACGTCAAATGACGGCTAAGTGAAGAAATATGGGACTTGTTCCTTTTTTGTGTTGCTATTTTAGCTAATAAGCATCAATCACATGCTTAGTTTCTTAATATTCTTTCGGTAAGTTTCTCACCCTATAAATTCCCTTGTTGCATTATTCTGTATCTTAATTTGACCGATATGTTTTGAGAGTATTTTGACGAATGTACGCGAGCCTTGGCGATTCTTCTTTAGTCGAGGCCTAATTGAGAACAATGACCGTCTAACTTCCTTTTTATGCCAGGCCAGAACCACAACTCTTTTATTTTTGTTCTTGAAAACATTTTCGTAGTAAACAAGAATCTTAATCGGATTTCCTAAGCGCCATTTTAAATGAACGTAAACAAACTGAATTATGAAAACGCTCATCGCGAAGCCACAATGCCACTGTATTAATCTCGGAAATTAATCAACGTTGACTTGCAATTTTAATACTTAATTCTGCTGAAGCTGAATTAAGGTTTTACATCACAAAGGGCTCTGAGAGCCTTCTTAGGAGATAATGCCTGAAACAAAAACCCCTCGGAATGATTATTTCACCCTCTTTTAATTATTAATACACCGTTGAGGGCCAAGATTACAGTATTAAGGGACGTAAAGGGTATTACGGGGTAACACTAAATATTACGTTTAGTAACTGGAGAGAACTGGTCAAATTGCTGCGCAAATAGACCTGGTATTGTCTGGTTGATTTGTTTTTTAATTTAATTTGGGCATTAATGAATTTGTGCATTTCATTTGTGGGGACTTGAATGGGGAGAGGTACAGAAGAGACCGAAAATAAGAAGTTGTGGATTCTTTCAACCAACTAGCATGTTAGGTAACCAAAAGACGCGTGCATTTTAGTACATTATTTTTAGTGTGATTCCTCGAAAATCGTGTAACATTTAGGTATGTTTTTTTTTTTAAGTTTGCTTGCTTTTCATAGTATTCCTTTAAAACAAAGTCCTAGTAATAATAGCTTTAGTACCATCGTCTCATGAAAACCACGTGAATCCTTACAATTGAAGAATTGGGACAGTCCGCGCTTGGTTGCCACCCCATTATTAACTCGTTCCATAACGAATCCTTTTATTATAAAGCTGGCAACGGAATCCATTCCACAGATCCTGAATAATGGAACTTTTTCAATAACTCTGAATGAAATGAGTTCCCTTCAACCGTTGTAAGAAATTATTCGCTTTTTTTTTCGAACTGGCAACACAGGATTCTTTGATTAGAATTTTAAAGTTCTAAAAGATTGTATTCGATTTTTAATATCTTTGTGTTTCGCGAATGATTGAATGTTAGCGTTTAAATTGCTGAAGCTAAGGAATCGGGTATAGTATTCTTACTGAATGTCGAAAATGTATGAACTTTTCCAATGATACAAGAAGTGACTAGTAATGATCTAGTAATATTTTGTAACTTTTTATTGTGCTTTATGTGTCTAGTACAGTTTTTCGAACTTTTTGAATAAGTGTAATAAGTAAGGCGCTTTATTTAATGGAACGTGTGCAACACCTAGGGTTTTGAAAGGTGTCAAGCTAACTGCTTAACCTATGCTTTACTTTGGGCCATAAAAGTAACGCCAAAAAAAAATATCCTCGTTTGTCACTAATACAAAATAACATGCGAGTTTTTGGTAAAATTTGCCAAATTATTATATACACAACAAAAGTTACCAAATCATAACGCTCAAGTCAAACTTAAATAAAATTAATCATCCTAAAATTAATTTCTGGAGCAACAGAAAGCAATTGAACCTTTTTTGCGTATTTCCCACGTGGCATATCTAGTTGGTCGGTTCGGGGGTCGATTACCTTATACCAAGCCTTATTACAGTGTAATTTAATGTTTTGTTTTTTTTTTCGACGGTGTTTTTTTTTTACGCGGGCTATGTTTTACTGCGGCCAGTCACGGCAGTATCGACCGGGGTGTGTTCTATTTTTGATTAATATATACCCACATGTTTTGCGGGTAGGAGAGGAATTTGTTTTACGTGAAGGCATTTTCGGGAAATTGCTTGGGGATGATAGTTTTATAGGG
The DNA here is from genome assembly GCA_964057025.1 of Standfussiana lucernea. Classification (NCBI taxonomy): domain Eukaryota; kingdom Metazoa; phylum Arthropoda; class Insecta; order Lepidoptera; family Noctuidae; genus Standfussiana; species Standfussiana lucernea. The sequence continues at coordinate 3,007,886 of OZ059791.1, read as the reverse complement.
ACAAACAAGTTCTGTGAAGTTTTTTTGTATGAAAGAGAAAAAAGGCAAACAAAACGGCTCCAAACGAAAATAATAAAAGCAACGAAAAAAGGCATTCAGACAAAATCACTGCTGTTGAACCCTAAACGATCTTTTTACTTCGTAAAATCCAAAAAAAGACTTAAAAGCGGGGTAAACAATTACCATTTTTTACCGAAGCTAGCCAAACATGGCGGCTTCACCCCCTAGTCTCCCCTCGCGACAAATTACGTCGCATTCAACCCTTGACCAGATGAGAGCTCGTAAATCTTATCTATTAAAACCTGTGTCGGTAGGTACTGTGGTGTGGTACAAGACAGGAGTATATAGCGGTACGTTGTAACATGAATTTGCAATCATGTATTTACTTGATTAGTTAAACGGAAAGTTTGGTGAGAGTCGGTTGACACCTCAGGGTCGGTTGACATGAATCAATTGAAGGTATCAGAATAGCAGTTGTAGTTACCTTTGCACAAGCTCAAACAAGCTCAGGCTCAAAAAGAATCATAGTTATGACTAAGCAGATTCACTTTGCACTAGTGCTATTATTGATCGTGAACTTCTAAAGTGGCGATGGCAAAAACAGTGCTATAGTGATGCTGCATTACTTACACAACTAAATTGCAGAGCAGAGGTGTGATTCATAGCAGCAGAAACATTATAGGTTATGCATAGGACATAACGCGAAGCATACAATTCAGTTCCTCACACAACCAACCATTGTCCTCAAATCATCTCAATGACGCTATTTGTCCTATATAAAAGAGTCAAGCGAAAATTTTTACATTAATTGCCTTCCTACATTTCCGTCACTTGTTTTGTATCGTAAGTCGCGATTCGCCCTTACATTAGCCCACAACGTCCCCCATATCGATGTATTTGCCTAAACGCGAGGCTTACATTCAAGCCACGCGCCTCGCATTGTCGCCGACGCGCCACAGAGTACCGCCCGCACTGGCCACTCTGCTAATGCCGAAGTAATTACTCATCGTTTATCAGTTAGTCTGTGACATTTGCATGATGTCCCAATCATTGGTGTGTGGAGGCGTGAAATAATGTTTGTAAAAAAGAAGGAGGCTATAAAAATGTATGCACGAGGACAGATTTTGAAATGCATATTTTTTGTAGCATCAGACACAAAAAATCTGCATGGATGGGGCATATGGCCGCTAGGGACGTTAATTTCTCAGCAAATTGTTTCTCAACATCAATTTGCCGAGAACCATTTAATGCAACTGTCGTTCCTTGGCAGTAGTGATTTGTATCAACGGACTATTTACGTTGGTTTCTTTTTCGTGTGGTTAGTGCTTAATCTGGTGTCAAAGATTTTCTGTCTCATGCCGTCGAGAAATTTCTCTAAGGCATGCTGGTTTTCTCATGTTGTTTTCCTTCACCAAAGCAAGTGATAATTATACAATACGCATAAGAATCCGAAAAATCAGAGGTCTTGGTTTCGAACTCGAGACCTATGACTTGGCAGTCCGACGGTCACACCACTAGGATATCACTGCTATTTTATTTACTTCGGGTACTCAAGTTGCTTAACAAAGCATGTATTTTAAAATTTTCGCAGTCTGAAGTTTTACAATCTCCTTTATTGGCAAACAAAACTTCTTTATGGGCAAACAAAACTTTCTTCCTCACAATTCTTGTACACTGTTCAATAGGTTTAGGACTCCTGGTGGGCGTATAGACCTAAGAAGTGTCTAAATTTATACAGAAGTTTGTAAGAAACATCTTCAAGTTGGTATTTATTTTAATAGGCAACCTCTCAAAGTCTTTGAAAGAGGTTTTTAGTAGTCTTTCGACACAGTTTACCGGCAACTTTCACAATATACTAATCAAAATTCAGCTCATAACTAGAGTTAACGAAAACCCTTTTTTACTATGATATAAATAATAAACTTTATCCGCGTTTATCTAACTCCCTTCAGCATAAAACAATGAAACATTTTCTAGATCCCAGAGGATGCTATTTTGTTGTAAAACCCTCGATCAATTACTTAGCACTAGATATACTGCCTGTTCTAATTGCCCATTCGTCTAATACAGTCTTTGGAAAATATTCGTGTTATTGCGATCGTCTTTTGTTTGTTCTCCAGATATTTTTGCTGTACCCGACACTATTTATGTACCTACACATTGCGGAATGCAATAAATGATTGAGCAGCGAGTATCGAGTCTTTTTATATCAAGGAGAAACAACGAATATTGAAAAAAGAGAGAAGCCGAGATAATATCTGTTATATAAAAAAAACCTGCCGATTCTACAAGATTTTTGAAGAAATGAAGAGCGAGGCAGTACGGGGCATGCATCAATATTAAGATAACGTAAGCAGCCGCAGCCTAATCCATAATTAATCTACGTAAAGTGACGATGCTACCTCAGCTTATTAACACGAAAAAGCCAAGCCACGAAGTTCTTCATAATCATCAAGATACTTCTCAAATATTCAACCTCATTTTTAAGCCTCAAAATTCACTTTGATAAACGGCCTGTTGTTCGTATAATTTACGCGTCGGTATACCTTCTACCAGGAGAACAGAATATTACAGAAGGTCCATTCCATACAACCAAATAGAGGTACGCGACAGACGCGAACGTATGGCGACCTCAAAACAAATGTCAGTCGCGAGCACGCTTGCTCTCGTTGAATAGATGTGGTGATTTTATACTCTAATCGAATAAGGATGAGGCAAAACATGTTTTTAATTAAATAAAGTATTTTTGATTTTATTACCTTAATCCGAAACCAGCGCTATTTATATTTTTTGTAACCTGTGAACGGAAGAGAGGGCTTAAAAGTCGACTTGAATATTTATTTCAATATAATTTTGAAGCTCTAGTGCGAGTATTTTTGCTCAATACCTATATGAAACTAACTTTCTGTATCTCTATCTATTCTATGTTCGCAGGTAGCAGTTTTACTGACGATATGCCTTAGTGTGAGCGATGGATGTAAATTTTTAATAAAACGTAAACGCAAGTAGCTGACGCACCTGTGTTGGGGTAGATGTGTATTGACAGTTATATTTTTTAATAGCGACACCTAGTCTTTTAGGGGAGTTTGTAAAATGTTACCTTGAGGAAGTTTAGTGAGGTAAATGAAAAACGATGCGTGTAAATGTTTCGATGTGAGTAAAATTAAGAAACCTTGATATTAATCAATGTTCATGATGTTATATTCATGCTTCGGTTTTAGAGGACAAGGAATGATAGGTTTGTAACAAAACAATTCTTCTTTGAACTCGTTATATAATATTCAAGATCTCACCAATGCGGTTGCACATCAAAGGTAACAAAACTAGTATAAGCTGGCCTCTTATACAATTGAAATTTCATACAACCTAGACCAGCTCAAGGTCTAAGTAATAAAATAACTGATGTGCAGCCTTCTGCATAAATTAGACCAAAAATACTACGCTATTGCGACATTTAGGTGGAAAACTGAATTCCCTTAACATTTTCTTGCTCATTCCTCATAATTGCTTACACCATACGTCGACACTACGCAAGAAACCCTACAAATGCCCACATTTTCAGCTATACCACTCCCTGCTCATATAAGGTGGTCAGCAGTATTTCTGTGCCCAATACATAATGGTTGGTGGCAATATTTCTTTCTGCGACACCCAATTATAGGCGGGTTGCTATAACGAGAGGTCAAAGGTCAAAGGTCTGAGGATTATGAAGACCTTTTGTTGCGATTACGCATGGCTGGCAAGGCATAAAGGCCTATATATAAAGTAGAGGAGTCGTTATATCGAGTATTACTTGATTAAGTTGGTAGGTCAATGAAAATTACTACGTTACCTGGTTTATTTTTTCAGTATACTCAAAGTTTTGATCAGTCGAACGTTCCTTTCTCTAAAATTGTTGAAGTCTGATGAAGTTTGCCAAGATATTTCGCTCTGCAACATAAATGTTTAAGCTGATAAAATATTTACGTGAAGGGACGTCTCTCCTTTTAATTTGCCGTCAGACGAAAACTAAACGTCTTAAAACCGGATTAAAAATACAATTTTCCTACAACCCTTCCCCTTTGTTATGAATAACTGAAAGGCAATATATTCCCTGTGTCTATGGTCATTTTTCAACTTCGGTTTAAGTAAAAGTATAGGAGGAGGGAACGAGACCATTTCTAGGTTCGATTCCCAAGACTCACAATGAGTTTATAAAACGCTGTTTTAAGCTTTCACGGTTTATATCTTATCTTATCGGGAGCTCACAATAGTTAGTAGTGTAAGTATGAAAGTGACATAAGTTTGATTTTGTATTTTTTGGAGTTCACGACAAATCCTTGTCAAAAATAGGAGAGACATAAAAAAATGTCTCAGCCCGTTCATACAGCTTCCGTCATTGACGTACAGCATACGGAATCGTGTTTTATCACAATCCGGAAAAAAAACGAATTAGTGTTCACAATAGAATCCATCACAAAAAAATCACGATCCGTGTTTTATTACGTATGTACCTGATTCTTAAAAGACGTTACGTGATTCAAGACGTATCCGTCATTTTTCAAGATTCGTGATGCGTGTGAACACGGGCATTTGAAAAGCATCGCTGCCGTCAAAAAAAATGACGGAAAAAACGATACGTCGTCGTGTGAACGGGCTGTTAGATCTCTTTTTTTACTTCTAAATATTCTATCTAGAATAAATAAATATAGCTACCTATGCAATCGTTGATCTATATGCCTACCCCAGTAAATTCTATGATGTTGTTTCACTTCAGCAGTAAAGTTTGTAGGTCGAACAAACATAATGTCAGGAAAATATCACGGGGTCAAGGCTTAGCATTTAGTGAATCGTTAGTAAAGTGGAAGTGTGTTAATGTGCACGTAATTCATACGCAGAGTGGAACATTTGAATCATTCGTCTATGCCGATTTCTGCTATGTCTATGCGAAGCAAATCATCAACTTCCTGCCCTTGTCCCATTCTACTTGGGGTCGGCGCAACACGTTTTCTTCTTCCATTCTCCCCTGTCAACGGTCACTGCATCATTTACTCCTTTCTCTTTCATATCATTCCTCACACAATCCATCCATCTTTTCTTTGGCCTTCCTGTCCCTCTCCATCCATCAACATTTATATCCATCACTCTTTTAGTAATATGCGTCTATGCGAAACAAATGACATCTGTTTAAAAAAGTTTACGCTTGACCTTACTCTTTGTATATTATTGTCTTGCAAACAAGCAGGCGGCCAGATTGTAAGCGGTCACCAACCAGTAGCGTGTCTAGTGGGTAAAAATATGACTAGCCCATAAGGCAAGCAGACTGTTCGGAAACCCTAACACCATGAAGAGTAGTAGGTTATAGGCTTGCAAACTTTTAGGCTTGTATAAAAGTACCGCAACTAGTTATCACCACCTGTGGACATGTACCATGCTCTGTTATAGCAGATGTCATAGACAACGGTGACCTCTTGCCAACCAAAACCCAAAAGACAACGCTGATATGTGTCATGTGCCTAGTGGTGGAACTTTCATGCAAGCCTAAAGCTTGGCTTGCCCTTATAACCTACTCATCATAAAGTTTAGGTTTTTGAACAGCCTGCTCACCTTATGGGTTTGCCGTATTGTTGCCCCCTAGGCACGGCAAAGCTAATGTGCCTCTAATTACAGCAGCACCCGTACCCCTTAATGTGGAACAAACAACGCTGCATGTAGAAATATGGTGTTGATATTTCACCGCTGGTGGTTGCATAGGCAGTCACTCTATGTAAAATGCTCGTATTAAGCTGCACCAGGTAGACTGGAAGCCGACCCCAATATAGTTGGGAAAAGTCATGCAAATGACGATGGTAGTATTTGCATGGATGAGCACATAACAAAGAGTTCTAGTGCTTCGATAATATTTCAAGATTTTCGATAATTTACAGCAGATTTGGAGATTAGATATAGTGCGTTGCTAAGACCTGTCTTTTGCCGTTGTATAGTGCGTACTTGAATATAAAGTACGTTCAATGCTAGATTTATTGGGGCTAAGCTTAGAGCTAGCTGAATTTGCCATTGTCCAATGCATGAATAAAGACTTTGTTCAGTACCTGGAAAGCTCGTTTAAAAGATTTAATGATTGTCTTTGTAATCGTAGACACTTTTAGCGCGCAGAATAGTTAGTACAAAAATAATGACGTTTTTCGTTCTGAGGCCTGGTTTCGTACTATTTAAGTGCAATACTGACAGAATGGTTACTCTAACTACGACGATCTGGAAATGGTTTCAAAGCAGATTTTGTAAAATACAGGTTAGGCAGACATTGAATTGAATTTATAGTCTCGGTATTAGCCGGTTAAGGCGGGACATAAGGAAGTTTGGAAAAGAATGGCGGAGGCCTTTGCCCAGCAGTGGGACAGAACAGGCAAAAACAAAAAAAAAACAGTTAGTACTTAGGAGTATATATAATAGTTCGTGTGTACCTACACACGAACTATAATACCGAAACCAAAAGGTTTAAACGTCAGCAATTATGCTTTGGGGATTGCTAAGCGCTGGTTTTGTAACAAACTTTCTAGACTACCAAATGTAAAGCACATGTGTGGTCAATGGCCTCTATTTCCACTGTGATACAAGCAAAAATCGTACCAAAGTACCAATAAAATAAAGCATTAATTCCTTCACAGTTAAACTCGTTAATAACAAAGCTGAAAAGGCGTTTAAAAACCGGTGGCTGTGTAACACGGGCGCTATTAAGGCCTGCATTGACGGAACAATGTATGAACACAATGCCGCGGGTGTACACCTATTCCGAAGTGTGGAGAACGCTTTTAGTCGCACTGAGCTCGAGAGTCTACTCTACGGGGTGTGGTTACAGTCACCGTTACTTATAATCAAGTGTTTTAGGTCAATTTAATGACGCAATTGGTTTACTATAGATAAATTAAAAACGTTAGCCTCCTTTTGGCCTCATTAGATAGACATTATCAATATTATTTTATTACTTTTGAAATCTTAAGAGCGTTTACGTCTATCGCGCGAAGTCAAGTTTAGGTAATTCAATGCATTTTTTACGCACACAAAAGCGCGCGTGCCTGTGTGCATAGCGCTGGCGCGTTCTCTTGCGCTATAGTCAAACTAACCCACTATGATCCGTTCGAGTGCAATTGTTGTAGTAAAATTTAATTTGAATTTGAATTTGAACGTACACGGATTACTAAAGTACGAGTGCATAAAATAAGTATTCAATAATATATTGCAAGTATAGCTATAATTATGATTAATATTAAAGTCGTTTTTTAGTTATTCAAACATGAATTTGTTGATCTAAACTTTAGAAAGAAACCGAACTTCGTTAATTATTATTGATTTGTGACTGATTAATAAATATTTCTTATTCTATTCAAATAAATCACTTTATACGGATTTACTTACGTTTATTTTATATTATATTTTAACCTGACGCGATGTTCCTCTTAGTGACACCTCTTATGAGGGAAATACAATAGGTTGGCGTTAACTTTAAAAACAATTTATGTTCTTATTTACAAAAAAATAAGTAAAAGTTTTAATAAATAAAATTCGTCGGTAAAAAAATAGGGTAGATATTAGTCACTAAAAATATTGTCAGTCATCAAAAATAATAATAAAAAAATTTAATCATCAAAGTACCAAGATTTTTTAATCACACTAAACGTCCGCTATCCTTCCAAGTACGACTAAGGTCAACTCGGGTCAGGCAGAGCGCCGAGCGACATGTCCTCTCTCTAGAAAGCCTCGCGGCGGACTGATTTGAAATTGCTCGCGCGCAGTGATTTATAGTAGTTTTCAAATATTTATAGAAAAATAATCACAGTAAATTATTTGAAATTTTAAATTGGATGTTTTAAAGCATATGTTCTTCTATTATATTATGCTATTATTATATTAAATCAAGTAAGATATATCGGTGAAAAAATCATTTTAATTCCTTAATATTTCACATTGTTTGAACTTTAATTTCTTATATAAAGAAACCTAAATCAAAAAATTTTCTTCTCCAACTATATTCCTTAGGATCTTAGCAATAGGTAAAAAAAAAATCTAATTAGGTTTGCCAGTGGTTTCCTATAATTAGAGCGTCGAAACTGACGCTGAAAGGGAAATTAAGAAAACCTCTGTCGAGTTATCTTGATAGAATTTACCAATACTCTATTAATTGAAATATTTTTCTCTCCAACTATTGAGACAACGAAATTTCCTAAAGTTATTAGTAATTATCATTTTTGTGAAATAAAGGGTTGATGGTATTAAAGGGTTTGAAAAGTACTGTTTTGGAGTCAAACAGCGCATGGACGGCGTAAACGCTCTTAACTAATCACCAAAAAAGCCAATATATTTTATTTTGTAGTTACTAGCTACTTATTTAAAATTTTGTTGGTTTTCTACTGTGTAATAAAGGTTCTATTTTATAGGCCATCCATTCACCCATTAATCTCAAGACTAACACTTATGACCTGACCTGAAAACGCCAACAAAATCGCTATCGCCTATGCCTAAAACCTTGGCCTCAGCCCTTAGCCTAGCGCTGACTCGGCTCGGATATTGATGTAAGCGATAAGCGTTTTATGAGGCGCACATGTGCCTCTTTTAACAACACCTGTAAATGAGTTTTTGTACACAATATGTGAATATGTTGTATGTGGGCTTGTTGTCGTAAATCTTGGGTATGTTGTGGCTTCGTACCGTGAGATAAGTTGGTGTGATAGATAGACATACTTAAAATATTACGCTTTGTTTGTCTCGGTGAATTAATCGATACCTTCTTGTACACAACAGGTAGAATTAATACTGAAAATATCAATAAATTGTAACTTTTCGTAACAAAATTTATATTTTATCATTTTATTACCTACATTTTAACATTTGATACGAGGGTGGATAGAAACCAAGGTAAAAAGAAAAAAAAAGGAAATATATCGAATTATCACTTTGGTCCTAACTTCCGCATTACTATGCTTATCCGTGTTTTTAGAGCCTGTTTGTTGGTGTAGCGTCCAAAAGGGTTTTTGAGCAAGCGATGTTCTTTCACCATAATGTATCTACACCGCTATCAAAAAACGGCATGGGTTCCTCTACCATAGACTTCATAATACATTGTTGTATCTGAAGCCAAGCGATGAAAGCTTCATTAAATCATCTGAGATTTGACCAAGCTTTTAGAAACTTGTGTAAATGGGCACAGTGAGTTATAGTAATTAGCTGATCCACCTTTGCATAACTAGTTGAGATTTTTTTGAATACGAATCGATAGAATTTTATAATACTTTTATATTTTATTTACTTTGCTCGAATAATAAAAATCATAACCATTTATGCAAAGGTGTGTCAGCTAATTGCTAACTCACTGTACATTACATCGATCGATATGATCACAAAATACTCTTCAAATATTAAATTTACATTGGCTGACTGCGTTAGTTCTTTCTTTAATAATAACTTCATATTAAATGTAGAAATATCTAATACTCTTTTCTTCAACCTCTTTATAAGCTATCGTTGGCTACAAAGCGACCCAATGAAGCGTTTCAGCCATTCTCGCAAGACCTGTAACTGCTCATTGATTTGTTCAAATAGAATGGGATTTCTTCAGCTTGAGGGGTCCACGATAACTGGTCCAAAATACTAGAATCAATTTAATTTCGACAATAGATTCAATTTAATTCCACATGTATGTAGGTAAGAACTGTTATTGGAATAATATTCATAGTATTGAAATCAATTTTCATTGAAGAAGTTTTTCTTTTTTTATAAAATCTTTTTCCCACATTAGAAATTTCCCCTGCTTTTGCAAATATTTAAACTCGCATACACAAACAGCCAGAACCGAAACAACTGTCTGTAGGCCACACAAAAACTTGTTCCATGCGGGAATCGAACTCGTAACACGCAGCGCAGCAGTCAATCGATCAGCCACTGGGCCAACCGTGCCGTCGCGATCGTGTACTTAAATGTATTGAGAAGTATTTGCTTACCCTAACATGTTTCTAAGTTGTATGATTTAAACAGTTCAGGTGTCTAAACCCAGCTGCATTGCACAATTTCAATAGGAAAAAAAACATCTTTATCTGCCTACCTTTTTCCCAACTAAGTTGGGATTGGCTTCCAGTCTAACCGGATGCAGATGGATAGTAGTTTTTACATGGAGCGACTGTCTATCTGACCTTCGCAACCTATTTAGGACTGGTTTGTGGAGGTCATCATATTACGAATTTTCCCAAGTTTTGAGACCAAGACCCAGCTAGATCGATCTTTCTGCCCCCTTATGGGGTATTCAACTTTCATCGAAATCGTTACAGCCATTTTCGGGAACGTGATTACAATTATAGCTCAGTTATAGGATAGATTCATCTGCACGAAAATTATACAAAAAATTAGACTATCCCTACCACTACCTATATTTTTTACCGCCCCACTAAAACCTGAAATTCTTATAAACCTCCGCCACCACCATTATGCCCCAACAAATCAGCAAAGATCCAATAGCCATTAAATGATATCCCATAAGTCCCCACCTGTTTGGCACATCTGCCGCACAATCTATGGCTACCGGCCACTTCGGATCACCAGAATCACCGGCGATTAGTAGCCTAATAGCCTCAGTAATAGCCCATGGACATAAATAGCTGGACTATGAATTTGTGGCTAAGTTATGGTAGTGTGTGATGGGTATTAGTGTCATAAGTTTGGGGTAGTGGTGTAAGGGGAGCTAATAAATAAAATAGAATAAGATGTTTCTTGGTGATGATATGCTGAAGATTAAGTTGTATGTACCGATCTTGCTGGTCTTTGGCAAGACTGGTGTAATTGCAAATACTGAATAATCATCAAAGTTACTGTGTTTGGTAAATAAAATAAGCGCGAAGTTCGGTCTCCCATAAAATGATTTTGAACATTTCACAACTTCTCTTATGGGATATAAACTTGTATACATGGTTAAATTTAAGTCGTTTTAATCCTCTTTAGGGGTCATTGTACTCATTATAACGAACAACTTTTACTATGGGACCAAACCTGAAATCAGTTCAGTACATTTTGACGAGTTAGGCGAACATAAATGTACTGAACAGCTGATTTTTTTCTCGCGAATTCATGGTTGGTCCCATAGTAAAAGTTGTTCGTTATAATGAGTACAATGACCCCTTACGAGGATTAAAACGACTTAACTTTAACCATGTATATTGGCGCAACATCGAGAAAAGTGAAAGGTATGTGGGAGGACTTTGTCCAGGAGTAAGAAGGACAGTTATGGCTATGAAAAAAAAAATGTTATAGAATTCAATACGATTTCTATTTTGTGCCACACTGACACGATACCCTTCAGACAAAACGAAGTAGCAGAACGTAGCACCGGCCTCATCTAGTTTTAAAACATATCTTTAACATCACGCTTTCCTTTAGAACTACTTATAAAAAAAGAGTCTTCCGTCAACTTTATCATCTCACAATTCTTTCAAAAACACTACAACTCCAAGTCCACTATACCCCTTCCCCCCCTACCTTTCCTTCCCGTTTCGATACAGTACCATAACTTACCCTGGAGTACCCGGGCTTCCACTCAGCACCAACATTTCCATAGCCGATTGACTTATCGGCCAGTTAAGAGGTCAGCCTGATTTATGGACTCACATTCAATTGTAGCCTCGTGGAGTGTGGACTGTGGTACTGTTCGAATTTGAAGGTGGATTTTGGGTTAGTGAGGTACAGGATAGTTAGGTTGTAGCTGTCGTATGTAAATTAAGTTGGTGCAGACAGTGATCTGGGTAAATGATTACTGAGAAATGTTTTTTACAGTCTTTAAAAATATTTTTTTATTACTCTATCAATTAACTGGCGAAATGTAGGTGTACTATTAGGTACACTTCTGACTAATCCTTCGAAGATTACAGGCGTGATGTCATGGTGTTCAATTTATGATGCATATTATATTTTTTCCAGACAGTCCATCACTTATCGCGGAATGCATTTTTTCGTTTTCATACAAAAATCTTCTTCGCCATTTTCTTTCGTTGGCTTCAAAACACAAAAGTAACTTTGCTCTCGTTTTTACCTTGTGTGTTGAAAAACATTGAAATACTGACCCAAATGTAATTTAAACTTTGTTCCCACTAAACATACATGGCTTTTACCTTGGCCAGAGGCTAAGTGTTGCCATACAACGTCTCAACGCGCCGCCAGTCTCTTGGGCACATTACCAGCTGACAGCGTTGAGGAGTAGTTTTTTGATGCCCTTTTATAGTTTGTTGTTAGTTTACTAATTTTAGTTTTTTTAATAGTTTTGAATTGTAATAATGTTTATAATATGTTTTCTAAATCAATTGTAACATTAGAACTTTAATTCAGGTTCAAATAAACCGTGTACCCTTGATTGACGCTAAATAAAGTACCTGCTCCCGTCTCTGCCCACATAAAAGCTTAGCAAAAAGACGAGCAACTAATAAATCCCATCTGTTCTCATATCACCATTTTTATTGTCCATCAAAAACTCAATAACACGCAGACACGACATTTCTTATTAAACTCTCGCAGGTATAAACGTTCAGTTTGAACGTATCAATAAAAGTAACTGAGACGGTTCAAGTTGAACCGTTCGTTTTTGTCACACATTACCGTTACAATGAGATTAGAGTTACCGTGAACTTATTAAACTGAGCACGTACGGTTCTACGGTAGTATGTTTTATTGCAACGATTAAGAGGGTTAACACACTGGTGGAAAATGTGAGAGAAAAGAGATTTTGAGTTCTAAGTGAACAAGTTACAGTTGCAGTTTTTTATTATTTAGGATTTTTCTGTAGTCTCGAATTGCATCTAGCATAATTAGTATACACGGTGAAACGGACACCGATGCGAAAACGGTCACCACGTACTCAGTACATCGTTGGAACCACATCTGTAGATATTTTTCGTCGGTTATTAAAAAAAGAATGAGCTGTTTCCTACAAAAGTGCTATACCTACACTACACGGCATATGGAACAGTTGATTTGCTTTCAAATAACCGTTGAAAAATTTCTATATAGGGGCCCTTTCCACGTCGGTGTCCCTTCCACCTTGAGAGCTCACTCCCTCTCAAAGAGAGGGAGTGAGCTGCAATCCGGGTATGTCATATGTCTTCGAAATATTGGTTCTAGGACAAGTCCGTTCCCAACTTTCCTTCACTAAATCTTCAATTGATTGTGCTGTAATAGATTATATCCAAAGAAAATAATCTTTTACTCGTTATAATAAATAGTTCTTTGGGGAGACTTCAAATTCAGATTTATGTAAGTACAGCTAAATTCATCATGGGTTTTGTGCGTGAATAAAATATTTCAGAGGTAAGTAAACCCAAGAAATTACAAAACCTTTTGCGTGCATCTAATCCTCTCTCAAAACCTTTAATCCTCTCACGAAATTTTATCCCCAAACGCGGCTTAAATTCTAATTTATTTTCGCTACCTTGCATTACTGTTTAATTACTCACATTCGACCTTTAAAAGGCCTTGATCGCTTCACATTTTCGTGACTGATATTATTACGCACGACAGCGCGTGTGCCGTGTGTCAGTGCTCTTATAAAGCGCGGGAATTAAAGCGGCCGCCATTTTGGAGAAAGTTGGCGAAAGATTGCTTTAGTAATTAGTGCTGTATGTGTAATGTTGAACGTTTAAGGTAAGACGTTTTGTGTTTTTCATACAAAGCGATGTTTTAAAGATGTAATTAGGTAGATTCTTTTACAGATGAGAGATACAATATTCATTATTGTGATTTAATTCTAATGAAAAGATTGCTATAGCAATATAAAAAAAAGTTCTGAATACAAACGTTTATTCATAATATGTTAGTTTGGGGGATGGCAGTCTGATATAAAAAAAAAAGTTAGTTTATAAAAATGTTAATAATTTTATATTATAATAACGACATCGCCCCAAAGTCATGTGTCTATAAATTCTGAGCTTTATCATTGAAACAAAAACAGTTTACCTTCTATATGTAAAATCTTTTTTGTATGGAGAAGAAAACAAAAGGCGTCCCCTTCAAGCGTTTAACTAAATGTGAATTAGTGAGAAGAATTTCTACACATTAATCAGAGTTACCTTCAAAGTTCAAATGACACGTTTTTGAGTTTAATGTAACGTTCAGAATTTTAGAGTTTTCAGACATTGTTCTAAGGAAGAAATGTATTTGTCAGTGTGTATCATGTTTTAGGCAGAGGGAGGGAATATGTATTGAAATAATTTAGGGCAAGTTAGTAAGACATTATTTAACCATAATTTAGACTTTATTAGTTGCATTTGGGTAAGGATCGTTTGGACCAAAGAAACGTCAATCCGGACTGTGTGAAGGAAGATGTGGCTAGAAAGGAGTTGAGTGCTGAGATGACGAGTAATGAGAAGTATGGAAGAAGAAGACATGCTGCGCCGACCACAAATAAATTGGGATAAGGGCAGGTGAACGATGATGATGATGACTTGGGTAAAGATCGTTTCAATTTAGGTACGTTGTGGATGGGCTAGTTTGGGTTAGCTTTCAATAATAATATCTTTTGTTATGAATTAGTTTTTTTTAGAGGGAAAACATTTTCATCATTTTTCAATCCTTTTTCTCGTCTATCAAATTACAGTACAATAGCAGCCATAAAAAAGACGACCTGAAATTACATTTTCGTGTCATTTGACCCATTTCTTTTTGCAATCACCAACACTATTGTCCCATCTAAGTTTATGACATTATTGTACTATCACCTCTAAATCATTTAAGTGCCATTTTATCACTTTTTCCTCCAAGGTTGTCGCATACCGGAACTCGTGGGAGCGGAAACGAGCCATCCCGACATCCGGATGTGACGTCGACTGAATGGCGCCAGAGATTAGCGGCGCCATCTTGAATCTTCCACTTTTCATATGGAAATTGACTTGAAAAACTTTCGAGAAGATATTGTTATGGTGATATTAGGTAACGGGTGAATCTAGGATTTATATTTTAGTGGTAATAGTGAAGATGGCTGGAAAGGTTTTAGCGTTTTGCGTTTAGCAGTTTCAATAAGTAGGAAATATGAAAACGATGTTTAGAATAATGGTATTCAGCTGAATCTGATAAGACGGGTATATACGACTTACTTGATAAATCTCCTTATATAAGTTTTTAAACTGGCGTGGTCACTAACACCATAAAAAATCCCCTTTTAAATCTCATTTTATTATTAAAAAAATGTATAAACATACCATGTTTGAGAAGAAATAAATATTTTTGTATACCAACACAAACCATGGCCGCTGGTCGATACAGAAATAAGTGGTTTAGATTTAAGCAAGCTGTTGGTTATCCAAACACTATGGCTCAACTGCCACTGATCTAATTAACGTTATTCGCATATATGGGCATGTAAACACCACTATTAAGCCATCATCAACGAATTATCATTATCCTACCAAGATCCCAGCTTACCACACCACATAACCTACAGTAATAAGCTCAATATCCCAGCTTCATCATCCATCCATCGATTCAACCTGGATTGGATTATCTCCAGTCTAAGACGGGCGGCCATTAGACGTCGTTTATGGAGATTGCACCCCCCCTACCTCACCTCTTGTCTCCCGGCTTCCCTCGTCTCGTCTGTCCTCATTAATCATCAGCTGTCTATCTGGTAGGCAGGATGGATGGTGGGAAAATGCGTGTGGGTTTGAGATGTTGTGATTAGAAGATGTGTGGTGAACGAAAATTAGCAGGTGCAGGGCAGGCGAGCAGAAACAATTTGTTCTTGACTACGGTAATGTCGCTTTCACACGGTAGGTTCAACTCAAACTCAAACTCAAAGCATTTATTTCAATTAGACCATTACAGGCACTTTTGAATGTCAAAAATACCAAAAAAAAAATAAACTAAGCTACAGTCCCAGTCACGGGGCATAATAACTTGTGAAAGTACTGTAGTTGCCCATTTGAAAGCGTAGATCCTATGGAGAAGAATGGGCAAGAAACTCCATGTTAAACACATTATCATCCTTTTAGTGTTGGGTAAAAATATGTGTAAGTTATTAGTTTATATTTTAACTTTTTTTGGCCTTGTTTTAATTTTGGTTGCGTGTTCTAGATAAAAAAACTTGGATAAAGTTGCAGTTCGTTCTTAACAAGAAGTGCCCCAAACATCAGAACTTTAAAACAAATAAAGGTATTATAAAGTCTGTTGTGAAAAATCCCTAAAAATTGATGAGCAAAATATTCTTATATGTTAATTTCAATTTACTGTGCTTGCAAATGTATTTTTATCAAGCGAATATCTATTTAAAAATATCAAACACCACCTAATTACGAATACTCTAAAAAAAATAAACACAAGACGGTTATATCCGCTCTTCAGATCCACAAAGCATTTTTATCGGCCATTGACAACAATAGATTGAGGTCAGACCGCCTTTGTTAGAACTACAGCGCTGAGGGTCTGAGGGTCATTGTTCTGACATCGAGTGGTCGTAAGAAATCTTTGGCTGTAGTAGCTAAGTGGGCGGATGTTGCTTAGTGAGTTAGCGAGAAGATGGCGGTTTTTTATGGATAAAAACTCCAAGTTCAGTTTTTATATTGTCAATTGCACGAGTTCCAGTAAACCTTAAAGGACAAAGTTCGTTATCTGATGTGGGTTTGATCTAAGCCATTTGTTTGTAATTTACAAAGGACAATATAGGAAACTAGATTTTTTTTATTGATTAAGATTGAATTTGTGGATTCTATTTGGAAGTGTCGTATATAAAACATAATTTATATACGATTTCATCAAGTTACAAATTTCCTGTTAAAGATAAAAAGATAATTATTCATAAACGCTGACTTAAGTAATGGTTAACGTTTATTTAACAAAACAATTTTCATTTCAAAGGTCTCTCAAGTTTAATCAGTGTTTATGAATACACCCTCAAATGTAATTCTATTGCCGTATAGGTATATGAAAGGCCCTTTGTGCTAATTTCCACTAGCAAGCATGACTACACACGCATAAATCAAATTTGATATTTCCACGCACCGAATATGCCTACGCCGTAGCTTCGTAGCTGGCTACGATTCTCGTAGCATTTGCTACGTCGTAGCAGGGCCAGCGCTACGGTTGATTGGGTCAGTTGCATAGAGCTCAGTGAACTGGAAACACTACTGTGCATGGCATTTGTCAGGAGACCCTGATTGATATTAGTTTCTAGAAATGATGACGTTTCTCAGAATCCAGGTTTTTGAGGTTATATTTCATGTCATTTGATGGAAAACGTGAGTTTTTTAAACTACATTTTTCCCTTATGGCTAGCTGCTTTAGTCAGCAATATATCGTAAACAAAAACAGCTGGCAAGGCGATTAACTTGGTGCTATAAAACCAAGCTTCTTGTATCTGACCTACTTTTAGTTGAAGTTACAATTAACTGTTATAAGTAAAGTTGCCGTTTATATCTTAATACCGTTTGGCTTAAAATTAATACAGAAATAACACTGTATTGTTTATTATTCTTCAATTTACTGAAGCTTCTAATAATACAACATAACACAGACCCCCCACAAAATATATCCTTCAATTTGTCACACTACCCACATATTTATCAATACACTTTTGTCACATTTTCTCCGTATTTTTATCTTCGTCCTGAATTCTCCAGTGAGATCAATTTGACGATCATTTTCGTTCGCAGCTCGTCATTAAGGTGTTTCAGCATCTGTCAGTATTCAGTCCCCTCAGGTAGGTGGTAATATATCACTGCCGCCAGTCATTTAGGGGTTGTGAAGGTGCGAAGTATTTTGGATGTGGTATTTTTAGAAATAAGTACATACATAGGTACATACACGCTTTTTTAGGGTTCCGTACCTCAAAAGGAAAAAACGGAACCCTTATAAGATCACTTTGTTGTCCGTCCGTCCGTCCGTCCGTCCGTCCGTCTGTCAAGACCGTTTTTCTCAGGAACGCGTGGAGGTATCAAACTGAAATTTCTATATGATACTTAGTTCTACTGTCCCTGGAAGCTGTAGAAAAATCAACCTTCTAAGTCAACGCAATCAAAAGATACAGCCACTTAGGCCGCAAATTTCCGCAAATTTTCGAAACTCGCACGGGAATCAAAACCTACAGGGTACTTCCCGTGAACTTAGAATCTTGAAATTTTGTACGAAGTCACGTCTTATAGTACAGATATAGGAAAAATTACGAAAACCGTAAATTTTTAGTTTCGTCATATAAAAAAAAGTTATATACCCACAGGTTTGTACGGAACCCTCGGTGCGCGAGTCCAACTCGCACTTGACCGGTTTTTTTACAAAGGCTATGAAAGGCTATGCAAAAACTATAGATATGATAAAACTACAAATAACTAGTATTATCACATTGTTTGGATTTTTGCCGCGTTGGTTTATTGGTCACAATCGCGACTGCTGAGCGTGAGGCCTTGGGTTTAATTCCCGGTACGGGCAAAGTGTAAATGGGATTTGCCATCAGGAATTTCTCAGAAGCGTCACGGAGTTTGGATTTGTGCCCGATAGATGGCAATAGGCTCGGCCCCTATTACACGGGACTTAAACATAACTGGCGAAATGTGGTGTACTATTACACCCCTTGCCTCAGCCTTCTCCCTAATAAAGAAGTTATAGTTTTCCTAGCTAGAATAAAGTCGTCTAAGCTACTAAAGTTCAATCTTACAATCACACACGGGGCACCCGCCGTCTCCATTCTTCAATCATTCCAGTTGTATCACACATACACACAAAATTCTGAAGCCTCCCCCGTCAGTATAGACATCCATATATTAATCTCACGTCCAAGATCAATGTTTTGACGTTTTGTAAAGCCTTATTTATACAAATACACTATTTACCTTCAGAATTAGAAATGATAAATAACTAATCGTTTCTGTCAAATAACTAACCAAAACCTCAAATTTCCTTTTTATGATTTAATTACGACAAGAATTCTTTATCATAGCCTCAACGTATTTTACGATATAAATGTGTCTTACAAAATGCTATATATTACGAAATATATATCTGTTTTTATTGTTATAAAGTCTGCCAATCAACAGAATGTCATGTGACGGCAGAATTAATACTACGTAAAAAAATATATTGTTTCGCATGCCACCGTTAACAAACACAAAGAATTTCATTTGTACACGGATATTGCTTTTTTGAAGTAACACATCGCACGTAGTATTTACAAAAAACATGTCGAGAGATATTTTGTAAGAAAAAATTTTGATTAATAAAACTCATCAAAACACGTTTTCCAGGCTCAAAATTGCTGAAATACGTCTCCTTCGCTTTTATATGTATGCTTTGTATAAACGTAAGATACTATCACGAATGTATTCTCAAAGGGGGCAAACAGTGGAACACCTATATATACTAAGTATACCTACATTTCACCCGTTTCGTTTAAATCACACGAAGAGTCTATTTGTTAGAACTTGGCACTTAACTAGACTCTACCGAGATATTCCTTCCTTGGCTCTGTATATCGAACCAAGAATCCAAAGCTTAGGAGTCGTAACTACGGTCACTAGACCTACGAAACTTGTGACGATACAAGATCTCCTAGTACGGTACAGAAGCCTGTTTTGAACGGATTAATTTACAAAACAGTCTCTCCAGTATAAAAATATCTGTAGGTAAATCATAAATATAAATGTACAGCGTAAACATTCGGCTATCGATCTGCTATACTGGCAAACGTTCCAGTTGATTATTCAGCGTATTTTCCTTTATGCTTTATGCGGTTATAAATCTCTGACGACTTCACGCGCTCGTGACGTGGTGGGGTCGCAGTTGTGGGGGTTTATGTGTTTTTTTTTAAAGCCAGGGCACTTAACAAAAAAAAAATACTATTACCAGGCTTACACTGAGCTCACTTAGTCATATTTAAACTATATGACAGTGATATGACAACATTTTTAAAGACAACAATATATATTTTTTTCAATGATTGTTTAACATGTCCGTTTCTTTCAGCCATTTAAAGGTTGTCAGTATCTAAACTATAACGACATACAAAATTGACTAAATAAATAGTCTTAAATGTTCAATATATGTAGGTACTATTGTAGTATTATAACTAGTAGTATTGTAACAAACTTGTATTTTCCCAGAAAGTTACATTTAGTATTTCACTGCTTTCACAAACCATTTCGTCAAAATTCGCTTTCACTGCTTCCCCACCCAGATATTTATGTAAAAGCTTTATGAGTCAATCCAGTGACTTACGCTGGATGTTATTATGCGTTCCGTTTTTATGTCACTTTCATTTGGCAGCAGGCACGACATCAACTATTTTCGTACGATCGACGCGCTCGTAAAACGGAACGCAACGTTTGGTGTCGCATTGAATTTTATGAGAATTAAGGCATTTTATTTAGTATATGTGTTGTGGTATCAGCTTTTATCTTTTAGAGCGGTGTTTGGGTTGTATGTTATGTAGACCTTCCGGATTTACTGTTTGGGAAAGTGTTGCTGAGGTATTTTATGAAAAAGGACTGTCACCTTTTTCATTCCACTTTCTAGTTTTATTAAAGCTTTTTTATTGAAACTTTCCGTTTACTGTCAGTGTTTAAAAGTGAAAGATGATGGTTAGTTCGCGGTTTTAAAGGTATATTTTTGTTAATTTAGCAATATATTTGTAACAGATGCTGCTAACTTTCGCCTGCACAACTGGAAATGGCGGGAGAAAATTTGGACGAAATTTTTTAGTGAACAGTAGGGCTACTATGACGTCTTAATGCAGGAATGTTTTGAGATAACAAAGCTATACAGGATGTCTAGAGCCATCTCTTTCCCACACTGGAATAGAATTAAAAGAACAACACACAACATAACATTCTATTCCTGCATTAAGACGTGATGGTAGGCCACCTTGCGTGTGTATGAATGCTTGTTCTTATTCAGTTCTTTCTCCAGTGGGAAAATCACATCCAAAACTCATTATTCTTATTATCTCACAACAACAGACATTTCGAAATTTCCTCCCCACCAATTTCAAACCAATAGCAATTCTACCATCCCCATAAACCCACGCACCCATATCGTGCCCAAAGCTATAAATACTAGCGTTTCGTCAAATTTCAAAGCCGCGATTAACTCATAAACATTCGGCGACGGTTCGTGTCGCAGATATGTCGATCGTCACGCCAACCGAATATTTGTAAAGTATTGAGATTCGATTCTTTTGAAAGTAATTGGGGAGGTAATTTGAGTGATTTTGGAAACTAATCTATATATAGTATGTACATAAAACACAAAAATTGTTTCTACCTATATCCGTAATAGACTTTGAAACCAGTCAATCGATGTGCCCAAAACCGGTTTCATTGGAAAGGTTGCGTACATGGTTTTAGACCACTATAATAATGCATTAGGCACTATAGCGTAGTAGCATACGCCGGCTATCCGCTAGTTGTGAATATTATAGGGTATATGAATGTGTGATACAGGAGCCATAAGAAACTGTAGCTGGTGGTATCCATAGATGTACACCCAATGAAGCGATATCGAACACTTTACATTTAGTTTTTTTTTTAAATAAAATTGAAATGTTACTGAATAATTCAGCAAAAAATAGAATTTGAATTTTCATTATGAAACTGCATTGGATCTCAGACAAAGGACAGATTTATCTCTGGAAAACTACTAACTTGTGTTAATTGGGAGTATATGAACTCATCTTGTTAAGACCGACGATGTGTTTTAAGAATGTATAAAACACTTTTACGTTAGTCTTATTATATTAGTTGTTCACAAACACATTTCTTGATTACATCGTCCGTCCATATTTTATAACTCTAAAATCTCGCCCATCAAAAGCGACATACATGCATTACCTACATAAAGTCCTCAAACATTAATTGTGTTATCAAGCTACTTCGCATTTCAAGACAGAGAAAGACAACACTAATCCTCTGTACCTCCATCTCTTTCTACCTTCATAAACCAGTGACCAGTTGGTCAAAAGATTTATGCCCCAAAGGTTTATCACCTTGACCATTACATTTGGGGGCTTACAGAGATAAACTCAACTCTAAACTGGCATAAATTAGGCTCCTGTGTGAATGTGATAAATGGGAATTTATGAGGTTTACGAGAAATCCCAAAAGAGGTGGTTGTGTAGATGTTACGAGTAATTATTATGGTTAAAGAGGATTTGTGTGTTATTGCATTGTTTGAAGTCTGAACTGGCTTGTGGTAGATTGTCGTTTTTATTCGTACTTTTTTTTCTTTTTTCTTGCAAATAATGTTGTATTGTTAATAAGTAAGTGAATTTTTATTTGTTTAAATATGGTGTACATGATACATTGCATGCAAGATAATAATGAGATACAGATTACGTTCTAACATTTTCAGCCGCATATCGTGTAGTACAAATTCGCAGGAAAAGATGGTGCATAAACCGCGATAATATTCATCATAATTACATTTCATCATTATTCATCAAATATTATATATCACTACAAGTCAATAAGCATATGTTTTAGATAAAATTCAATGTCAAAGTAAGATATACATCATTGTCATCTTAAAAACAAAGAAATGAATGTAATGAATGCCACCAGTCAATCTCTGCCTCAGCGACATTTAAAGGTGAAAGATGATCACTTGCAGTTTAAAAGGCATTATTTCGTTAATTTTGCAATATTTTTGCTGCTAACTTTTACAACCTATGATTTTTGCCTGCAACACTGAAAGTTGTGAATGAAAATCTAGACGATCAGTCTACCCTTAAAATGTGCATGTCTATGAGCTCTTTATTTCAAAAGATGTTATTAAAGTGCTGAATTTTCATTATCATCGGTTTATAGTCATTAACTGCTCTTTTAATCATTCGAAATATTGCAGAGCATTTTTTTCAGTGTATCATATTAATAAGCTTAATTTTTCACTTCAGCTTTTTCTAAAATACCTGCCCCGTCAGGGAAAACTTCACATTTCTTCCTTATAAAACGTTCACAGAGTAAATTTTCCATTCAACCTTATTAGAGATAGCTGAGAAGAAACGGGGAAGAATGTCCTCTTCGTGAGTATTCTAATTAATGTTATACATCAAGCCACGGTTCTTCTGCGACAACGTTACGACTTTCGCGTCAAAGTGAGGGTGGACATGAATTTGTGGAGGATGGGACTTTTGAGAAAATATATTTTATTTATTAATTTCAATAGTAATAACTTGAATTTTTGCTCAGCAATGGAAACAATTTCACTGATGGGCTAAAGAAACAAACTGATATTTATGAAAAAGTTTTTATGCGTGAAGATGTGACAATAGCAGAACGCTCTCTTACAAAAAAAAAATGTTGTCATACAACATCTACTACAGTAATGTTTAGTTATTTTCATAAAATCTAATTTGCATGAAATTATCACAAAGATAAGTTAACAGTATCATCTAAGTTTGGCAAAAAAAGCATGGGTTACTCATCCAATTATTAACATCTCACCAACCCAACCCAATCTTACAAAACACCAATGTTTCCAGTAGTTCCCTACTTAACCCAGCCAATAACATCGAACGTCTTCAAAACTACCGACAGACGGGTCCTACATTACCCGGGATTGATGGCATCTCTCCAGAAGGTAATTCGTTTACGTAGTTAGACAGATTACGTCGGGAAGTAAAGAGATTTGTTCAAGACGAGACTGCGTTCTGATGTATTACGTGTAGTAACGTGATTAGCGAATCTCCATAAGTTTGGGAGGATGGAAATTGTTGTGGTTATATTTTGATTTTGTTGGTGAACTTCTCATAATAAGATTTTGGAAAAAAGCCTACTTACATATCTATTACAATTATTTACAATGATTACACAAAAGGTACCATCACGCCTGTAATACCCAACATTTTAGGCAGAGGTAGACCTAATAGAACACCCACATTTCGCAATATTGAATTAAATCGCCATGATTATTGTGGAAGATATTAGTGGTAGTATCTTTACATTATAAATCCCATGTTTAGTAGGTATGTGTGAAACCAAAAAAAAAATAAAAATGTCATATAAAAAACAAAATCATAAAATAAAATAGCAGATTTCTTCACTCATACTTCTCTCAACACTTCGTTTGACTACAAAAACAACATCACAAATTCACAGCTAACACGCCAAATCAATTACGCAAATTGGAAGCATCTTCGTGAAGCTAATTAACTAAACCACATTAGTGCAATCATTGGATTATTCAAATTAACGCCACCGCAGGCCCCTCACCGCTGCCAATTGATTCAGAATTCAATTCAATTGAAAAAGAATCGGGATTTAATTGAACCCTTGCGTACCCTTAATCTTGAGACGTGGAAATTTGGTAAAAAAGGTACCCTTAATAATGAAAGATGGCTGTTGTGTGGAATGAAATATTTAGTTCGGCTAGATGAGTTATGGTGTGGTCCAAAAGAAAGAAGAAGAGCGATTTGTTAAGATTTCCACGTGCAAGTAGTGAACAAAATGTGTTTTGTATCTTGAAAAAGTTTAAAGGCCTTCTTATGTTTTGTGTTTACTGAATTTTATCAGAAATGGCATGAAACAAACACGTGAAAATGTTAATGTTTGTTATTCGTTTAGTCACATCTATTCACAATTACGATTATGCATCTACGACTATTATTAATTACTATTGTAAGTATAGATAAAATTCAACCTTTCCCCTACATCTTTTATTTTATCTTCTGTAATCATTAACTAGGTATCATCACTCTCGCTTCATCTTATAACTTAAGACACCTCTAAAAGGGTTGTCTAAACTGACAGCTGCAGCATCAGGAACAAGTAATTAAATATTTCATCTGATTAACAACACAAAGAGGTAGGCAGAGCTTTAGGGTGCTCACGGGCCCGACTTTTAATTTCTCCTTGAAGGATCCCAAGATTTGTGACTGACGGGTTAAAAAAAAAAGATTTAATGGCAGAAGGGGATGGTAGGGTATGAGTTATTACGTTAAATATTAATAGGTTTTGTCGTTTTTCCGGTTGGATTAGAAAAGTAGAGGACTTTTTAATTTGATGGGCGCAAAGATTTTTTTTTTATTGATGGTTAGGGAAATTAAAGAATTAGATTTTTGTACCCTTTTCTCAATTGTGCCCTTTCGACTTAAAATCCAGAGCTGGGGTCAAAATGTGTTTTATTTTATATCCTATTGAGATGCAAAATAATGCAGTAATCGTAAAAACTTTATCCATCCACTCCATCAAACTTTCACTTGCTTCTACGATTTCCTCTACGCCACCAAAAACTTTTAAACTCGACTTCTATAACACATTCCCGATAACATTGTTATTGTCACGCAACAAAACAGAAAAAAAGGGAAAAACAAAACAAAAACATAAGACAA
Organism: Standfussiana lucernea; assembly: GCA_964057025.1. NCBI lineage: Eukaryota > Metazoa > Arthropoda > Insecta > Lepidoptera > Noctuidae > Standfussiana > Standfussiana lucernea. Next base: position 2,982,577 of record OZ059791.1, on the reverse strand, counting down.
AACGGCACAGATTAACATTTTTACTGTTAATAAATTTCAACAAAGAAACTTTAGGATTTCATTTGCTTGTAACGAAACGGTGGACAAAAGGGTTTTATACTTCGGAACTTCCGAACTTAGCCGAAGTTACCCTTGGGTTTTAATGACAACACTTCTAGTTGTGCCGCTGTAGTGAGGCAAAGATAATTTCTTACAGCCTATTCGCCTTCAAGGAGGGTTTGCGTAAGGTAAGGGCATACTTTAGCTTGAAATGGGGACAAAGTTCTTGATGAAATTTCTTGATTAAAATTTTGGATTTTTGTTCGTAGAAGTAGGAGTACTTAGTTGAATGTAGCTATAGCTATGAGGGTAAGTGGTCCGTTTTTTTTTTAAGAAGGATTTGAGTCTGATTTGAGGGTCTAAACCAGTGGTAATTATTTTATAAGCAACTAGCGACCCGCCCCGGCTTTGCACGGGTGCAATGTAGATACTAATGTTTTCTCTACTATAATATGCATGTATTATACATATAAACCTTCCTCTTCAATCACTCTATCTATTAAAAAACCGCATCAAAATCCGTTGTGTGGTTTTAAAGATGTAAGCATACATAGGGACAGACAGCGGGAAGCGACTTTGTTTTATACTATGTAGTGATGTGTATTTCAATAATGACTTTTAACGGGATTTACATAATATAAGCTTTTGTCAATCAAAATGATTGAGTTATCGATTATTGGTACCGCTGCCAGAATGTCTAGACCCTTTGCAGAGCATGAAATTCCATCAAATCAACTGAATAAAAATCACGGCAGAAAAAAAAACCGTTACGATGAAGAAGAATTTCCCTGTTCTCCTAGATTTTCTAAGATTTTTCATCTACATGCAAAGAAAACCGTTGTTTCACGTGTTAATAAACACGAGCTTATCATAGCGACCCTATAAGGAGCGGCCATATTTAATCACGGCGCCACACCGGCCGATAAATCGTGCGTCCAAATTGTGAAGGATCTTGCCTTCTATTAGTTTATGGGCGCCTAGTACTTCTTGAAGGGAACGTAAATTATGTATGGGGTTCATGTGGTCGTGGACCAATGTGTGAACCATAAAATATGGTATCAGACACGCCTAGTGAAATTGTCATAAAATATGGTAGTTAACGGTTGCCTTTTCTGTATGATAATATTTTAACTGATTATTTTTCCTTCAATGAAAACGAAGTGACGTATTTGATTTAACTATGGAAAGTTTTATGGTTAAATAACATCCAGTTAATTTCAGTCGTTATTTGAGTGGTAAGCTATCTCAAATTGCACTGTTTTTACCTCACATCTTCCGTCGGTAAACTGCATTGCAAAAATTACCTGTAACAAATAAATAAAACCTCATTAGAACACTGCCACTACAATTTCATTCAAAAAACTTCGTATATAAAGTTCAAAATTCAATTGACCAACTTCAATTTGTGCTGCTATAACAAAATTTAATTTCCTGTCGAACTTCGAATAGAAAATTATCCAACATTTGTGCGAAATCAAACGGGAGCCAATCAAAATTATAATAACTGCTCAGGTGTTGACCAGTTTCAGGAGACCCTTGATTTTCAAACAAATTCTCCTCACTGCCTAGATTTGTTTGGGCAAGGAAGGTCTGGTTGGTTTGGTCAAATTTACGTGTTACATCGCCCAGCTTTATTGAAAAGCATTTTTGTTTCGTTGACATTTTATTATCGCATGAAAGGTGAATTAATTAAATGTTATGAACAAATTTAAACAACATGCTGTGTTGTGTTGCTTTTGAATTTTATTTTAATACAATGATGCTGCGAATTTTCATGGCATTGTTAATTATTATTTGAGAACTTAATTGAATTATTAGTTGTTTTTTTTACATGTGATATTTTATTATACTAATATCCCTTAAACATATTATGGCTTGGCATTGATTGAAGCTTTTTTAAGTTATACCTTATGAAGTTTAAAAACGAGTTCCGAATAATACGGATACCTAGTAAAAAGAACGAGGCTATTTGAAAAAACAACTAACTACAATATCGTTGCTCACAGTTATGCCGAACGTTCCTGATTACGCATAAAAAGATTTATTTGAATAAAGATGTTCAATGAGCCACGTAAATTGAATTGTAGCTTAATTATAATCACGTCAAAATTCTATGTACGTAAATAAGAAAGACTCTTCATAAAAAATCTCTACATAAGACACCCTACAGAAAATATATTCACTCACAAAAATCTTAAAAAGCAACGTCCAATTTACAAAATTAAATAAGAATCTTGAAGCCCTCTTTACCGAACAATTTCCTCCATTTAAACCTACTAAAGTATTGGAAAGCATCCTTATTAAATTATAAAAAAGAAGCAGTTCTGCGTCTCCACTGTTTACCATCTTCCCTCAAAAGAGGGTGGCCCATGGGAAAATAATTAGTTCACAAAGTTTCCTATTAAAATTCGGTTTATTTAGCCATTAAGCCATTTGACGACGTATAAACCGTTTTGCCTAAATATTAAGATTATGCTGTATATTTAAAGGGGTTTTTGATTTGTTTGCTTGTGGGACAACTTATCGGAAGAGCGTTTTCTTTTGATTCGATTTGCATTTATTTTAAGTCCTATTTACAAGGGAATTGTTAAAAATATTTTGGCCAAAGATTCGATTGATTTTTTTTCCATTTTCTTGGATGTGCTTACATACTGACCGTATATTGATAGTTCCTACTCTCTGGAACACCATTCTCAGTCTTAAAGAGAATTGGAAAGAAAGACGGCGTCAAACCATCCTTTAACGACAGAAGATGTGTTAGAAATGAATAAACCAATTGATTTGTACTAATCGCCATTTTTAAAATAACACAACATCAAGCCTGTAATCCCCGAAGGTTCAGGCAGATGTGTATCTAATAGCACACCCACATTTCGCCAGTTATGTTTAAGTCCCATGTAATAGGAGGCGAGCCTATTGCCATCAACCGGGCACAAATCCAGACTCCGTGGCTGCTACTGAGAAATTCCTGATGGAAAAACCCAATAACACTTTGCCCGACCCGGTAATAGAACCCAGGACCGCATGCTCAGCTCAGCTCATCGTCACATTTACTTTAAAAAATAATCTGATAACTTAAACCACTTGCTGAATCTCTCTGGAGAGATCAGCAACTTATTTGGTCTCGCTTCAATATTCATGATTTGTTAGCTAAACTCCGCTATAAGAATGTTTAGGGACTTAGGAAACTATGTCAGAAGCTGTGGTGGAGTTTGTCTCTGACAAAATGTATTTTAATATTAAAAGGGACTTATATTCGGTTTGAAAGTCTTAAATGGCATTTTCATAATGACTGTTTAGGTTTAAGTCACGTTTTCTGATACAATATTTTGGCTTATAAATGTGTCAAAGACCATTGAAATCCTATTGTGTTGTCTTGAAAGAAATATTGCTACAACCGCATATTTCATATAACATTATAATTAAATAATTTTAATAAATAATAATTATTATAATAACTAATTAATTAGCCTTCTGTTAACAGCGATTTGGAATTTTTTTTTTGACGCCCTTTAATGCTTTTCTTCTTTTATCTGTACATATTTGTATTATTATTTTAAATTTTTCCATTTTTGAATAAATTTATTAAATTAGGTAAATAATTATGTTTTCTGTTCGATATTCTTATTCTCTGCCAACCAAAGCAGCACGGAGTAAGCAACTTAGTTATACATTTTATATTAATACAAAGATTCGTAATGGTTTGGTCATTGCAGTAGGAATGTACGTTGTGGGAATAAAAAGGTTAATAATGATCTTTTCACCATTAATTAAACACTAAACTCAGTTAATTCCCCAACCTACAAAAACGCGTATTCACAAATGAATATAGTGACGTTTAGAATATGATTATCAACCCTTCTCCTCATTGTCCGTCATAATTATAACCCTTGCACGCTCGCGTGACAAATGTGCGCCTAAATGGAGATACGTGACTGCCATTTTACGGTGAGTTTTTTATGAAGCATATTTTGAATAGCCAATTAGTGTTGGTAAATAATTTCAGACACTAAAGATCTACTATAGACACACGCAATCATTGTTTCTTTCGACTATTCAGAAAAAAAAGATATTTGTATCATCTTATTTCCATGAGGTAGGTGAAATTTAGTGACATTTTTTTGGTATAAAAGTATATTTGTAATACATCTTTAGAGTAGGTTAATAATTTGAAGGCGCTAAACACGTAATGAATGTACTAATTCGATGGTTTGTGCCTACCGTGACTTTTCATAAGAATTCTGAGAGTTTTAGTATCTTATTTCAATAAGTATTAAGGTCTATTGTGCTAGACTTACACGAACATGGCACTTTCAAAAGGTTTTTCATGAAAATGTTTACGTGTTGGATGCCAAAAATGATACGAAAGAGCTTATTTCTGAAAATATGCCAATAGAGATCAGCCAAGAACACAACACAATACACTCTTAAGAAGCCACTGAAAGCAACATCATAAAGACAAGCAGCAATAACCATTCCTGTATTCAACCCTACAATACACCCCCTAGGTCTTACAGTAAAAATATCATCCAGAAATTTTTAGCTATCTTAAAAGCAGGCAATTTAATTTCATGCATCCTGATTCGTAATAGCATCCCTTTAGAAAGCTCCCCTAAACGTAATATCACATTAGAGGGCTACTTATACTCATATTTGTGTTTGGGGTCCAGTGGGGGTGAAAGGGGGTCTTCACAAAACGGCCGAGAACCTTTCGCTTTCCTTTTGGACGTTTCAAAAGCTAATTTGTGCTGAATTTTATGGAATCGGGTTTTATTTTCTTATTAGTTGTTTAGGGTTTGGGGTGAAGGGGTGGTCATGAATACTCGTATGTCTGGTCCTTTTTAGTAGAAAGTTTTGTTTTTGTTTGTTATACCTTGAGATCATCAGTTGATTAAAAATCCAGTCGCCAGATCGCACCTAAATTAAAATTATGTAGATCAATTCATCACCATCATCGGCCTAGCCTTTTCCCAACTATGTTGGGGTCGGTTTCCAGTCTAACCGGATGCAGCTGAATACCCGTATTAATCACCACCAGTACAGGAACAGTTTTACTAGTATTAGTAGGTCAATTGTGTATATACATATTTCTAGTTAATTTCCTTCTCCACATCTTCTTGTTATGTATTACTTAGTAGTTTTAATAGATATCTGTGGGTCGACAAAGTCAGAGTAACCGTCTGCTATCGAATGAGCAACAACAAAATTACTCCAGTGTTTTTCAATGTTCGTCTCTTATATACTTACAAAGAAACTGCAAACAAAGTTCCATTTTTCACGGAGCCAAAACGTTTTGTCTTATTACTAAACTAGGACAAATCGGAGGTCTGTGTGCCAGGAACCAGTTTCGCAACACACCCTAATTCCGTATCTAGGCTACCTTCCGAAACGAAGCCAACTTTTACATAAGCTCACAAGGAAAACAGCCCTAAGTAGAGCAGTGTTAGCAAAATACCGAATCCGCCACATATCTGTGTATATCTTGGTTCCGTATAAATAACGTAAATACGTTAAGCGGGGAAGAGAAATGTTTGTTGGATAAACTACTTACGGAGATACTAATGTATGGCGCTCTTGTGCTTATTTATTTGTTTTTTTTTCAGGCTCTTTTATATGTGAAGTTTTTATGTGAAGAATTTCAGTTATTTTGTTGAATGCTGTGGTTGGAAGGTTGGCTTCTTATTGTCCTTATTGTTTTGAAATCGTTAGGTTGACTTGTGTAATACGGTTGTTAGTTGTGTTCTAAATTATACAAGGTGTAAACGGACCTTTCATGACGCCGTCAACCAAGCATTGTGTACATCAAACTATGTAATCAAAATAAAATTGTAAAAAATAAATGCTTTACGTTTTACATGGACATAAACTTTAAAACTTTTCCCATAGTGGTAACATACGCTATTATACACCACCTGCTGCGAACTTGAATCAAACTGAATTACCGTTAATATAAAAGATATAGTTTTGCATCCTCGTCAAAATTCAGGAGGTTGTCATAGAAGACTGACATAATCCATATAAATTACGGTACCTGGTCAATAATAATAAACGTTGCTTTTTTAGTTGTTTTAATTTGACACTATTCCAGAAAGAAGCCCTTCTAAAAGAGAAGAAACAACCGATTATCGAATAAACGTCTGCGTTTGTTTGTGTGTGTGAAAGCGCGGTTATAGGGCTAGTATTCGATAGGCCGCGTTTTAATACGGGTGGTGGGACACTTACTGATTCCCGATATTAAGAAAAAAATAATAAAAATTACCTACCCATTTTACGAGTATTATTGATTCGGGATCGAATCATTAGCATAGTTACCTCCTTGAATTTGACGAGGTTGCAAAAATACACATTGTAGAATACATCTACCATTACATTAACAAAAAATAAAAAGCATAGCATTAGTGGATCATCAATACATTATGAACCAAGGTGATGTTCCTTAAAACCTAACTGACCTATATCTATAAAAATGGAGTGCTTTTAATCGAATTGGCAAAACTACTAGTATAAAAAACTAACAATATTGAACGAAAAACATTCAGAAAATGTTCGTAAAACAAAGTTAGTATGTTTTTACGAGCGAATATACATGTATACGTATGTGACTATCTCGGATTCCAAGCGGACATTCCTGAAGGAATGGGTAAGTATCTTTATGTGGTTTGCTGTTATGTTATTTTCAGTGATATTTTCTGTTATGCAATGTTGTTATGTCTTGTTCGGTTCTAAAGTTGTTTATAATCGAAGCCACAGCTTTAGGTAGCGTTAAAAATAGATGGGATAACACTTGTATACGTCTAAAGCTAGCATTGTCCTATTTTGTTTTTACTTAAACTCACATTATAATTTTCAGTCTAGCAGAAGTATGAATATAGTTACTAAAGTGTTTCCTAAACCATGCAATCAACTTTAGGTAGATAGAATATAACCAATATAACAGTAACCAACAACACAACCCACATTAACTAAATGGCTTATCGTCCGACTTTTGGGCCGAATTTAACTAAAAAGTACCATACATAGATGAAATAAGAAACTAGATAATGCGGTATTCCACAAGGACCACTTAAAACAGAATCCATAGAGATACAACCGTCGTCTTAAGTTTCTGTTACAAGAACCCCTATATCCAGTAAACACTACTTACTCAAATCCATAACATACTTACAAACCTATCCATCCTTCACTCAATAACAACCTTTTCTTCAAACAAATATTACCCTTCGACCTTACAGGAGCGAATCCAAACCGGAACCTTGCAGGGGTCGCAAACACAGTACGATAATAATCCGGACGAAGTTACGAACGTCCAAATAGACATTGGTACCCAATTAAATGGCTCCCAAGTTGTGTGCATAGGACTCTTTGATACAAAGCTGGCCGTAGCGTCTTTTTATTTGTAAATGGAACACGATTTTTTATTGGTGGAGGTGTTCCATACGTTTTGATCGGCTATTGGCTATAAGTCGGGTTGGGGAAGGTTTTTATGGATTCGTTTTTTGAATTTTTGTTAAGCTGTCTGTGTTGGCACTTAATGAAATTGGTGCATCGTTTTTTTTTTTAATTGGAAATATTTCTGCGTTAAAACGCGACATATTTTTGGAATGCATTCGATCGTTTCGATGTCACTGTGATTTTATTACATGGATATTACACGCTATGCCAAATGGTTAAATTGCCATATTTTAAAATAATCAGTGATCTACTGATTATTTTAAAAGTTGGGTATGTGGGATACGAAATAACTAATGAAATATGAAAATAAATGTAGATGTAAACTCTGAGACAGGATTCATCAGAAAATTCATCTCTTTGGTGACAAATCGAGATTATTCCTTGAGAAGAAGGAGTTAGAGCAAATTCTTTTCAAATATCCCAAAACCATAATCCACCTAAACACATTTGGTTAAAATGGTTGTGGTCACCACCATTTTAACAGATAATATCAGCATTATGAGGTGAGATCACCTCTAGCATACCACAGTCAGAAATAACAATGCTACTATTATCTTTAGTCCTCATTGTAACTAGACTAGAGTCCATCCCTGCATGGCTGGGGGCTAGCAATATCCTGCGAGACCTCTCAAAGCAAACTGCGAAGCGTCCGAGCGGGGAAAAACACGTGTGCGATTTCGGTTACTGATGGCGTGTTTGATACTGTTGCGATTTTGTTGCGCTGATATTTTACATGTGTTTACGAAAAATATTTGCGTTTTCCAATATGACAGGGCATGCAAGGTTGCTAACTAGGATTTTTTGTTTATGGATTATGGAGAATATTCGTCCTAGCAAGAATAAACTTATTTTACGCACTCAACTTTGGAAAAAGTTTTGCGTTTGTGCGCTTGGTGCAGTGTTGGTGCATCTCATCTAAATATCTTAGTGTGTTATGTTTGAAAGGAAAAACTTTTTTAGTTTATGAAGAATATAAGTATTACATTACCGTTGGTAACCAAGAGTTATACTATTAACCATTTGTTAATGGCTACAATCTCTTCCCTCGATGTTTTTAGCTCAAAAATGAATATTTCAACAAAAGTTCAGGCAAAAGACACTGGAAAAATCAACACATACTAACCTAGCTTTTGTACAACGAACCCGTTTAGTATCTAACACGCTGTCACTTACGAGGGTCCACGCACAGTCCAACATCCAAGTTGAAGTGCAAATGTAACCCTTTGCATACGTTTGAAGCGACGTTTGCTTAGGACCAATTAATTATTGAAATCGTTTTAATTTCTATTTGCTTTATCATCCTCTTGGATGCAGTTCAATCCTGCTTCTATAAGTGGATCTTGTTTTTACTTGATATGGTTATGTTATTCGTAGGATAAGATTAGAAAGGGGTTGGAGACTCGTGATGAAGCGTAAATTAAATGAATAAAGGACGTTAAAATATATAACACTAGCTTTTGCCATCGGCTTCGCGCCCGTTATGTACGGAACTTAACCCACGGGAATGTTTTAAATGTAGCCGAAGATAACGTAGCTTTCCGTTAGTGAAAGAATTTTCGGAATCGGATCAGCAGTTCCGAAGATTACCCCCTAAATACAAACTTAAAAACAAATTTTACTTCTTTATAATATTAGTATAGATGAAAGGAAGGTTGTACAAAACATATTCTGGCATTTATTCAAAATTGGAATTATCGCCGCTATCATGATTTTTCGATACACTGCACGATTTATTGCACAAATGTTTACCAGCAGCGACCCCTAGCGGCATTGGAGCGTCAAAATATTCTTGTACAGCTATAAATAAGCACATAATATGAACGCCACAGAATTTTTTGCCGTCGTCATTCGCATGACATTTATGTCAAAGAGCTATGTTCCATGCTGTAGAAAAAATAATAATTATAAAGTAATTTAATAAAAAGTATTAGGAATATTTGCATAAAAGATAATAACATCATATTTGAACAAAAACAGGGAGTATCTTAATTTAATAACACGCACCGAAACTTCAAAAAGCGAAAACAAAATTAAAATTTAAAACTCCCAAACATATTCTGCCCCATCTTTCAAGTAGATACGTTTCAAAGTAATTTCGAGTCTCTTTTATATGGTCGGCGAAAATTTTATTAAAGCTAGCACTCTCACTTTCTTCATCGTACAGATTAAGATGAAAATTGAGATGACGTTCGGGCTTCGTCGGGTGCTGTCGGGAGGAGTCGGGAGCGATACTTTTTTTAATTTTCTCTAGCAAGATCTTGAAATTCGATTATTTTGTTGCGTCTCGGAGTTATTAAATTTTGTTCCGCTAAGGGGGGTGGGAATTTACTTATTTGTTTACGATGTGATGGCGTTTCGATACTTTGTTGGTACTTAAATGTATAGCTTTGAATAGGAGTGATTTTGACGTTTAATCTTGGCTTTCCGTTTTGAAACATGAAAAGTAAAACCGTTTATTCTTTACAAAATAATAAGACTCACATTACAACAGGGTTCGATTCCCGGGTCGGGCAAAGTGTCAGTGGGTTTTTCCATCAGGAATTTCTCAGTAGCAGTCACGGAGTATTTGTGCCCGGTTGATGGCAATAGGCTCGCCCCTATTGCATGGGAGTTAAAAATAACTGGCGAAATATGGGTGTACTATTCGGTACACCTCTGCCTAACCCACCGAGGATTACAGGCGTGATGTTATTACAACAATAAATACTTCATAGGCAAAAGCCTAGCGTGGCGAAAGTATCAGTCTGAAATGGTTGATATTACGAAATAACTACTTGGTAAATACATAAAAATGTATATATACAGTAGAAATTACTGTTGCTACATAAAGTAATAATTGTGAGCGTATTTTTAAAATATACTTCAATAATAACAATTTACGTTTCACTTAATAATTGAAATGAATGTACCAAATTCTAGGTAGGAAATAATTTTTAAACAACCCTGTTTTCGAGTAAATATCCAACATATTCGACCACGATAACCAAAAGTTGACTCAATTTCAACGGCATTCAAATTAAAAAATCAACCTAACACAAACGGAACAACATCAATTGTCTCTCACACAAAACCTATAAACTTTACACAAAGAAAAAAACCCCAAACAAAAGAGGAAACAAAAAAAGTTTTTAACGACGAAATCGGACACTTCCCATCTAAGCCCCGCCAAATAATTGTAAAACCTACAAAGCAGTTACAATCGTGCTCTCCATTACTACAAAAAACATAAAATACAATTTTTTTTTGTTCACTCCACTGAAATTTCAGGTCCTTTCTTTTAATTTCTACCCCAGTTTCCCTCCGTCTTTATGAAATAAGTTTTTTTTTAACAAGATTACGGTTTATGAGCAAGAAATTGAAGGATAACGAATTTGGAAGCGCTTGTGCGGTGTTACGCACTTTTTTTTTCTTTAGAGTGAATGTTTTTAGTCTTTGACTTCGTTCTTTTTTAACTTTTGAAGAGGGTAAGCTACTTAGGCTCATATTTGTCTATTGTTAAAAATGCGAGGGAAGAAATATTTGAAAATGGAATTGTTTTTGATGTCTCTTTGTTTGATATTATGCAATAATTGTTTGATGTTTCGCATACTCAAAAGAGACTGGCAGGAAATAATTCAAGTGCACGGTTAAATTGTCAAATATTAAATACTGTATCTTGATAAAGTTGGAACATGTAATAATGGAAAACTTATTATCTGATTTGTAAAGTCGGCTTCGTAATTGTAAAACCACCCTTAAAAGGTTGAATATCACTTGCACGCCATTAAACGTGCATTTCTATTACGGCTTTAAATGACCAATGAAAATATTTTCAACCTTAGTTTTAACTCGAGAGTTTATGTCAAAAATTGTATAAAACAATTACAACACGTCTATACATTTTATAACAAACTCCAATCCAACAAAAAGTCTCCTTCCCCAATAAACTAATCAGTCCGCACTTCAAATTTAACAAACAGGCTAGACCCAAATCAAATTATCAGTACCTAAATTCAAATCAATTGCTTTCCCCAAGCAATATGCAAAGCATTCATCCCTCACCCTTCCGCATGCATTATTGCTCATACACACTAAACTTCACAATTTGCCTAAACTATGAATCCGTCAACCATAATCTGGTGGGCAGGGGCATAGAATTAGGAGTTCATAGATAGGGATAGAGGTCGCTGCTACAAATGTTTTATTAATGCCTAAAGGTTTAGTTTGGCGAGCGTGGTCGTAGTAAATACGTAGCAAGGTCGATGTATGGTCGTAGTAAGTTCGTAGCAAGAGTTCGCCCCGTAACCGAGTCTCAGAAGGGTTATAGCAGTCGTAGTACGGGTGTAACAGAGTCAGCGTCAGAGTAACGGTGTATAAGTGTCGTAGCAGGGTCTTACTAGGCTTTTAGCTTGGACGTAGCAGGCTATGGTAATGTCAAAGAATAGTCGTCGGGTCGTAGAAGGGTTGTAGCAGCGTTGTATCGGAGACGTACCAGGTCTTGATAAAGTCGTAGCTTCGTAGCATATTGGGTCGTAGCATGGTAAAAATAGGTTCGTAGTAGGGACATGGCATAGCCGTAGCAAAATCGTAGCATGCTCTTAGCAGTGTCGTAGCATGGTCTAGTTAATAGCAGTAGGTAGTTAGGTACCTCGGCGGTTTCAGCGCACGCACAATGCAAACTACACGAGTTTCGCTTCTACACTTACTTACTTATTCTATGGCAGGGGCTAGGCTAGACAGATTATCATACCGCATGAATATTTTATAAGACGGTGTGATTCAATTAGACGGCGGTTCGAATGCGCAGACAGCAACGAGAGTTACTGAATAATGTAGATAAGTTAAAGTTTTCAGTTTTATTTTATTTTTTAATGTATTTTGTGGGCGGTGGAGGTTGAGCGAATCATAATTTAGATTTTCTCATATTGGAATAATTTTATCAGCTTATTAGATGTTTCTAGCGAGATGTATCCTTTACCGGGTGGTGCCTAGTAATTCTTGCCAATAATTTTCTTCAAACTCAAAAACTCAAAACTCAAAGCATTTATTTCAATTAGACCATTACAGGCACTTTTGAATGTCAAAACGCAAAAAATAAACTAAGCTACAGTCCCTGTCACAGGGTATAATAACTTGTGAAAGTACTGTAGTTGCCCATTCGAAAGCGTAGATCCTATGGAGAAGAATGGGCAAGAAACTCCATGGACACTTTTTTCAATCAATATGTTTTTACAAAATCTTGGTTACATCATTCATGTCGAGATTATACATACATGTGAGAACGATGTATAAAGACGTGCGAGTAAGAGCGTCCAGAGTAAAAATATAAAATCAAAAATTCAAAAATACAATAATCCATGGCAGCTGCGAGATGACCAGTCTTCAAATGAGTCACCAGCGTTTATGAAATACTCAAAAATAAGAGCCAGTCTTCATAGATTAAATATCAAGCAAAAACAAACTTACAAACGACAGCTTTATATTCCGTACATAAATTGCGAAATAAAACAAATGTATTCAAGTTCGCCCAACAATAAGGAAGTCGACACAAGTGTAGATGTATGTAGCATACAATTCAAGTTACAGTGCATAGTAGGAGATGGTCGTGTGTGAGCAGCCTAACATCGCCGTTTGTACAATGAGTACAGAACGAATTGTGTCTACTCATACCAGCTCAGTTTTATGTACAGAGATTTTGCGATGTGTAAGTTATAAGAGGAAGCGACGACAGCATAGACAAACAAAGGAAGGTATTATTTATTTTATGCTGGCTCCTTCATTCCTGAACGATATTAAAATAATTGAAAAGAGACTGTTTCATTCGTTTTTTTTTTAATAATTTTATATGAACAGATCAAAATACCGAATAATACCAACCACATATACAAAGTTGCATTGGGTTATTGCAAAAAACTGCATCGCTGTCAAGCTTGCCGATACTATTTATGTAATTTGTCTGACCGTTTATTGGAAAACCCATCTTCGGCAACAAAGGCAGCGTTTTGAATATTATTTGAAGCCTTCATTAGGAGGCCTATGTTGTTTGCTAAATGGATAAGGGCTGACCTTACTAACCTAATCTAACTTCCATGATGAATGTGAAAGTTTGTGAGGATAGATGTTTATTACTCTTTCACGCAAAAACTCCTCAACGGATTTGGATGAAATTTGGCACAAAAATAGTTGATAACCCGCACTACACATGGGATTATATTTTTTTTCTAGGTAATACGATGCCGTGGGACAGTTACCGAACTCCACGCGGGCGAAACCACGGGCATAAGCTAGTATATGTATATGATCACGATGACATACCTATTCCAACATTGTACTTAATTTTTCTCGTTTAACTACTAACTCGTGTAAATATCTTTTTTCCAAACGAAATTGTACAATAATTAACACCCTAATCTCCGCCCCCGCTTACGCTTCTCCCTTACATCCTAAGCTCTAAAAGCCGTTGGAACGGAGCAGTAAATCAGCGCGCGGCGCCAGCGACCTTCCGCCATCGCTTCTATGTTTATTCATGATATTGCTCATCTAGTGAAAGTGAATCTTTGTTTATATGCGCCTTGTTCCAATGTGTAGTGTATTCGTACAGGAATTGGTGTTTGAGATAATATTGCTGAATTTTGGGAGGATTTTGGGAAGAAATTGAAGTGTATAAAAGTAATTAAATTAGTCTAAAATAGATTTTTAGTTTGGCAGTGAATTCCGGCTATGTTCAGCCGGATAACATCATCAGTAGATAATTCATCTGTGGCTGCATTTGTTCGGTGAAAACAATTAATGTGGTTATCTTAACATGACATAACAAAACATCACGCCAGTGACGCACAAGGGTACCTATAGTACACCCACACACGTGTTGGCCATAGTTATATGAAACTATTATTTATCTCATCATCTGCCAAGCCTTTTCCCAACTATGTTGGGGTCTGCTTCCAGTCTAACCGGACGCAGCTGAACACCAGTATTTTTCATGGAGCGACTGCCTACCTGACTTCCACAATCCAGTAGTACTGGGTAACACCGATACGCCTTGGTAGTATTGGTTGTCAGACTGCGGGCTTTGAGGAACCTCGGTATGTAATGGGTGGTCACCCATCCACGGACCAACCTAGGCAGGCGCGGCTTAACCTGAAGATCGACCCGATCGGCTGTTATTATTTAGCCACGAGCTCCAGAAAATACTATTCATCAGCTTCTGCCAATCTTAACTGTTGAACAAATCATATTTAGGTGGTCTTCCACTAAGTAAGATCTCAGCTACTAAATATTTTTGTCTTATTTGGGCGGAGACTGCAATTGTTTTCAAAACATATTTCTTTTTTAAACCAAAACGAGCATTCTCTTCATTTTCTTGAGTAAAAACTATTTCTTGATTTCCCACGCCCCCACATTTTCCCACATGCACTAAGCACAGTGAAAATGACAATACCCCATACACACACCGTGGGAATAATCACGAAATGCACTGAAAAGATTCCCACACAATGCATGTTCCCACTTAACCTATTTTTCGCACAATTGTTGGTCTACTGCAGTACATTTGAATGTAAAACGTTCCATTTCAAGCAGAGCGACGAAAAAATGCTTATGCAAAGTGTTATTATTTTTTTTTTACAGTCGCGTGGAGTATTACGTAACTGATGTTGGGGTTTGAGGTTGTAGTGAAAGCGATAAGCGGGTTGTGTCTAATTATATATACATGTCTTATTTTTCTAAAGATCTTTGAATAGGAAGTTATTTTGATCTAGGAATCTTTTGATTTGTTATCAAAAGAGAAGGTTGACCACACTAGGGCATAGATTGCAACTGAACGTCTGAAGCCACACCTGAAATAGGAAAACTAACCTTACTGCTATTGAGACACTGTCGAATATTAACATTTCCTATAAACGTGAGATAGTCTATACGCCAACCATACCAGTTACAACAAGTACCAGTAACAAAAAGTATACAAAGGAGACTGAGGAACTTAATTATAACTAACTTTGTCATTTTATGGATGTCTAAATCCTAAGCTTGACTTCGCTCACCTAAAATACATTCAACATAGCTTAGATGCAAAACATTAACACCCATATCTATAGTCAAGATAAACTAATTACTTGAGCTTAATGCAATTTTTTTTTATGCAATAGACAAGAATTTAAACGAAGTAAGAACCGTCAGAGAAAGCAAAGCTAAGAATTCTAACATTTTACAGTTCTAACTTTAAGCAAAATATTACTAAACTACATAATAAAAATCGTATCTTAAAAAAATGACATTTACTCAAGTAAACACTTTGACTTGTTTATAGAAACGGGTATTAGACTTCACTACCTTTAAAATCTATGCTCTAAAAACCACACTATATATTTTACAGAAAGCACTGGCCTTGCAGGTGCAGGATAGCACATCCTTATTACAAACGTTCTTCTGATGCATTATTAACATGGCAATAAAGCACAGAGCTCTTCTTGCAGCAAATACTGGCCTTGCCGTTTCAGTATAGCATAGCCTTACACGCTAGCGCTACCTCTCCGCTCTCAGTCCCACCTCGCTCGCGGAAGTTTCCCGGGCGGCATTACGCGGCTCCCAGATATAGGTCGCGCCAGGATTTGGGCGCAGCTTACTGACGACTGATTTAAATATAACCCAAGATGAGGGGATGTAGCACTCGCTTTATGAGCTACTGGATCTAGTCTACTGGATTTCTAGTGTATTAGAGATGTTTTTTGGGAGAAACAAAGGACTGTCTGGGAGACGATGACATTCCTCATTTATCTGTTGTATGGGATAAGACGTGAACCCGAACACATGAACCGGTGCACTCCTTGACGTGGGTTACACTGCAGTTAATTTGCAACCATATAACTAATCCAATCTGGACTTTAAACTAGTACTTTTCTGATAGCTAATGAATTAATAAACTTCGAAATTATTTCATCAAAAATCACGTTTCACACCTCTATGACAGCAGTTGTGCCTGATTAAATATTTTGATCAGTTATTGATTACTATTGAATTTTATTAACTGTAATAAAAGGACAGGAAGTAAGGATTTATCAACAAGTTATAAAATAAACAACGAATTATTACCTCAAAATTGAAATTCATATCTATATTTCATGCTCAATCACCAAAATCCGTCCTAATTATTAATGGCACACAATTTATTGAAGTTCATGTTTATATTTCATTTTCAATCAGAATTCTATCCAAATAATTTATAGAAATATACCATGAGCACAACAAAACGTGGGAAACGCAAAACCATAGGTTTGTATAAATAACGTCATGATAAATCATTTTCATTCCTTTGAATATTCATCTACAGAAATGTTTTTTGTTTCATTCTGTACCTGACTGACTTGGAATGTTGATGGGGCCCCAATTTTCTGTATTGTTTACCAACATCTTTGTTTTCTCGTATTGTTTTAGAGTTCTGGATAGATGTAGGCTTGGGGTGCGACGTGAATTGGACCGCCTGAGGAATATTTTGCGGTCTGAGATTTGAAAGGAAGTATTGTAAGTGATTTTCAGGAATTCGGGCATCGTTGTGTTGTTTATTTAGATTTAATTAATGATTTTGTGGATTCGCTTATCTGAAGATGTTTCGGAGGTCCAAACGTTTTCACGAAACACAATAATTACTATTAGTATGCAGCGCTAGTGCTGAGCATCCTGAGCTCTTTCGATTACCAGTTACGGCACAATGTTATTGGGTTTTCGCCAAAAATGTCTCAGCCTAGATAAAACTAGATAAGTGCCTAGTTAATGGCAATAGGCTCACTCAATTACGTACGTGGGTCTCAAACAGAAGGGGTGTATTGTGTATGTAAACTTCTGTCACATACAGGGTGATGTTATGTTATCTTAATAATCCAAGATCTGTTTTAGATTCTTCACAGTATAGTTTTCCACTAAGTACTGGTTAACTACTTTCACGAAACAACTTAAACCTACTCATCTAAGTACAAATAACAAATACCCATAAATAGCCGACAGTATCAACGAATGGAAAGCGATTTCCCTTCACAAGCCAAGACGCTCGCAATCAAAAAAAAACTCGGGCTAAAGCATCGAAAGTCCCTTATAGCCCGTTGCGACTTCCCAAACGACTTTTTACTGGACCCTTTGTCTTTGTCCCTTTGTAGGGTTGTCCCGGATTGGGGGATTATTCTTTTGAGAAGTTTTTTAATGATCAAGATTTTGGCAAGACGGTTTTTTATGAAGGAGTTGATTGTAAACAGAATATGGACAAGTTTGGCTATGTTTGGTAGGGGTTGTGGAGTTCAGATAGGCAGTCATTGCATGAAAAATATTGGTATTCTACATTCCCATAGTCTGGAATCTGACCCCGAAATAATTGATTGACAGATTATGATGATGATGAATAATGTACAATTATGATTGGGTAAGACATTTAGGTTTAAGAAAATGTGACCAGCCGATCGTTTAAGTACGTTTAAAATATCTTCTGACCTATGTCGAAACAATAAAAGATTAATTAATAAACACTTGTGAATAAAGTTTTTACGCTCTTAGTGTGTTTAGATAGTTACTTGCTGCAGCCTATCGTAACAAAAATAATTTATCTTTGGCACACACAAAATTAAGAATGTCTCTTTTATATTTTCAGCAACCCTGGCCACCCCCTTCCAGGATAACAGTCGCAATGGCGACAATTTATGTGACGCGCTGACGACGTCTAATTCTAGTCGATCTCATTAGATGCGACTAAACGCGCAACTATTCACTTAGGACGACTTTTTTGTCGGATATAGAGTTTTCGTTGATCTTTGGCACGAAGATGATTTGAATGGTTGCTTAAATATTGAAGGAAGGAGGATTAGTAAATTAGTAGTATTTGGCTACATCTGGTTAGAATGGAAGCTGAGGAAAAGCTAGGCAAACGATGACCTAGGTCTAACATTTAGGTGGGAAGTACCAGAACTATATAAACTTACAGGTTTAATATAATTTTCAGACTACCTATCCTATTTTTTAATTATGTTCACGAACTCAAAGTTTATCCGAGTATTTATTCTGGTCTTTTAAGTCAGCATTCAGAATTTACTTTCACTTGTTTTTACGGAAAAATAGGGAAGGCAAAAATGTTTTTGTTAATTATTTTTAGCAAAGCTTTTGTGTTTCCCAGAAATACTAATGGACTTTTCATACAAAGACAGATTTACGCCGATTGGGCACAAGAAAAGGGAAAAGCAATTAACACTTACACGACTTTTCCTTTCTTCTTATTCCGTTCGACAACACAAAGAAAGTTAGCTAAGACAAGGAAAGAAAATAACGTCTGTATAATCAACTAAATGACTGTCATAAAATACTACATGCATTGACCTAATTGATGGCAACACATCGCCAAATAAAAAAAAAGAAACGTCAAAACAAACATTGACATTACTTCATCAACTGTTTACGACAATGTTGCCATCAAAAATATAAATATACCTATCCAAACGACACATGAACGTCAAAAACTAATTTACTTGGCAACTCTATAAACTTTATACTTGTATGATTCCGTTAGATAAATTCGTAAATTAAATTTTTCGAACACGCAATGTATTTTGGACTTTATTTTTATGTCGTTTTGACGTAATCTCGCGTGTTGGTGACGTGGGAATTCGGGCGGGCCTTAAAATAATGCTTGCCTGAAAACTTGGGAATGAAAGGTCATTGCGCTTTGCCCTATGTAGGTCAGATAGTAAGGGCTGACTGATTTTTTTGGTTTATTTGTGAACAAATAAATAGTGATTGGCGAGAGAATATTTAAAGCATGTTTATTATAATTACTATTTTTTTAATTGACAGCGATGTGGATGAATTTTTTGACACCCTGTAAATATTTTTTCTTTTCATACTTGTACGCATTTTAGAAAGAAAGAAAGAAAGAAAGAAAGAAAACATTTATTTGCTGATAATGTAGGTATACATATAAGTTCGAATAATAGTGAATTGTCCCGATACATTTTGCCTTACGGCATGCAAAAATTTACATTTGAATTTAAATTTTATATAAAACCAATACAATTAATAACAACATTAAAACCAATACAATTAATAATAACATTAAAACCATACATTTACTAAAAAAATATATAACACCAGTGCAATTGTTAAAAAACATAAAACCAATACAATTGTTATTAAAAACATAAGTCAAAATTGGAAACTGAGGAGTAAATAACAAATGAATAAAATAATTATAAAACTTTCGTATACAATGAAGAACATAATGTCATAATAGAGTAAAATAAGCAATGTCATAGATGTATTTGATGTCAAAAAATGTTAAAATATTGACATAATCATAATTTTATTACAGACCGCCATAATTAATTATATTGTAATCATTCAAAATCTTACTATATACTTTTGTCATCTAAGAATTCTTTAATTGTGTAAAAGCATTTCTCTAGCAATAGTCTAGTTAATCGTTTCTTAAACAAATTTATTGGTAGATCTTTCAGGTTTTCAGGCAATTTATTATATATTAGCGGTCCCATGGAAACTATGTTATTTTTTAATAAAGCTGTCTTATGACCTCCTGTGTGTTTAATAATTATTATAAGTGAAAGCCGAGAAAGATAAGCAAATCAAGTATCTTGATTTGACTCGCGAGGTTGTTGACATGTGGGATGTGAACCCAGCGATCATTGTGCCGATAGTCGTTTCAGCCAGTGGCTTAATTGCCAAGAGAGAGCTGGATCAAGGGCTTGATTCAGAAAGCGGTACTCCTGGACACGGCTCGTATTGTTAGGAGGTTCCTCCCTCTGAAGCCCTGACCGCCGGTAGCTTGGACCCTGTTCCGGATACCGGTGGGCTACTACTTTTGATATTAATTTTATAAAGGAATATTATAAATAAAACATGAAAACAATAAGTGAGAAAAACAAATAAAGAAAATTATAAGTTTATTTATAGTTTGTATGTAAATAATATTAAAGTTAAGAAAATATTTAAAAAATCGACCACGTAATATTTTAATTCGACTGAACACAAGTCCATGATGTTTAGAATGAACGAACATTTAGAAAAAAAAACCCTATTCTAAAAACAAAACATAATTTCATTAGCATCGCCTAAACAGCTGTTTTTTACCACTTAACTACTGAAAAACATTAACACAAATAATACTGTGATGACCTCAATTAAAATCATATTCATATTAAAATTCTTGCCCAAAATGGTGACATATCCATTGGGACATTCGTGTCCAACAAGTATAATCCTGTCGCAATAATTAACTTTACCGCTCTATCTAGAAAACCAACATCGCGTCGGCGGCCATTTTGAAAATAAAAACAAGTAAGTAACTAGTTCACGGGGACACTTAAATAAAATATATTAGACGACAGGGAGGTATTTGTATAAATTAATAAAATTATTGGGTTGATTATTGAGGCTTGTTTGTTTAATGTGTAGGTTATTTTTTAGGCATTTCAACTGGACATCTGAGATATCCAGAACCACAGATAATGCCTCACGTAGGTACCTATACTCAGACGAAAACAGAATACCTACGTTTTTTTTTTTGTCTTACTTATTGGATGGTTGCAAGGTTCCAGGACGACCAAAGCCTGCTTAAGTCGAGATTCATAGATGATTCTGCCCTAGAGATTAAATGTTGTGTTTTGCACAAACGTTTTGACACTTTACAAGGAATTATGATCGGTACTGAAGGTGACAGACCTGTCGAATTCAGAGCCGACTCAATTTAAATTGCCATGTTAAGAACATAAAGTCATTTGTCAACGTTTGCTGCTAAAATGAGCTGTTTTATGTTCCAGTGAAAGTTACATAATACTCCTTGTCGCCCACCCTTATATATTGTGACAAGTTTCTAGGTCAGCACCCAGTTTCAGGATGTTTTTCAGCACAAATGAATTATATCTCCTAGTTTGTGTTACAAGATTTATTGGCGACAGATTTGTATTAGCTGATTAAATGTGAAAGGAAAACTTGGAATGTTGGAAATTAGCTGTTTTGGTCTTTCGTTTATTTGCTTTGAAAGCTAGGGATTTTATTCTAGATTTGCTAGCTTGATTTGAAGTTAAGGTTTATTTAATACGATTGCCTAACATTACAGAGCTATGACATTAATTAGGCAAACACTCATATTTTTATCTGAAATTGGTCTGTAGAGCGTCTTGGAAAGAATAACTCCTGGTGATTGCACGAAATGCACCAATTCATTTCTTTACTTACAAAGAAAAAAGATTCATAATAAAATCCAACATTTTCTTAAGCTAACTATGCTAACATCCAAATCAACAAATCAAACAAAATATATTTAAAGCCTATATATTTAAAGTTACTAACAAACTAATAAGAAGCGAATCATTCCGTTGAGTCGACGTACTCGTAGATTATCTTCATGCTGCCTTTAGCAATGCGGGCAAACTTCGCGGTACAAGATTGTCATTCAGTTCGGATGTGCTTTTTTACACTAGTTTCTGCCCCCGACTTCGTACGCATAATTTTCTTGCTTAAACATAAGTAGACACCCTATGATTCTCTATTTCTGTGTAATACTGGTATAGATTTAATTTGTTTAGGGTTTATTTATTTGATTGCCTCAAGTTCTTATGAGGCCTTTGGATATCTCAAAAAATCGGTTGAAAATTTCCAATAATAGCAACGGGAAGTCATTGATTTATTTAATTTAAAAGCGCGTTTAAAACCAAACACAGCGATAGATAGTTGCGATGCGTTCGATAGTTTTTAACCTTCATTTATCTAAACACTAGCTCACCCGCGCAACTTCGTCAGCGTAACATTTTTGATTGATGCTCCACCACTATTGGTTGCAGCGTGATGTTTGTATATACCCAATAGTTTCTGAGTAGTTCCTGAGATTAGCGCGTTCAACCAAACAAACTCTTCAGCTTCATACATAATATTAATAATAAATTAATAAATATAGATTTACCAAATAAAAACTGGCATGTCCTCTAAACTAAACCAACTAGGAAGGATGTACTTTAATGAATACATGTCTTATCCAAATAGTGAATGTTCCCCGAGCCGTGAAGGCCGGGTCATCGGCAGCGGGGGCGGAATCCAACTTAAATTGTTGCGCAATCCGGGATCTTAGTCCTCAGTAATGTAGGGAATCTGCTTCTGAACGGGAGACCATGAGAAATGACGGGGTTGGGACAGTAGTAACTGTCTTTTTAACATTTCAGGACTTGAGGCTGCTAAGTTGACTATTCAATTCAGATTTTACAATTCAGTAAGATTTTGTTTATCTAAAGATAAAATAATTATGTAAATAATTGCTTTACGACATAATTGGCATTTAGGGCCTTAAACTGTTAGAATGCAATAACTGGATTCTCTCGTAACTAGAAATAAACCTGTATTCCAGGAAGCAAACTTGGTAAGTTTGTTTGTGTGCTAAATTTTATATATATACTAATATAAAATTCCCCAATGTCTGTTATGTAAAAGCTTTTTTCAAAACTCTTGTGTTATTAAGTAGTTTCTCTCACAAAGGTACCCAAATTTCTAGATACACGTTAGGCACAAAATTAATATTAATGAATTCTCTAAACGTGCTAAGTGTGTCACTAGTTTCAGGTGTTGAAAATCCAGTACATTGAAAATTTTGGCATCAAACTACTTGTAAGTACCTACACTAATCCTTTGATATCCTGTATCTATAATACACATGGCCACCCTACAAAACCCTGAGGCCATCGGGCGGCTTCATCGGCATGCGATACTGAAAATAAGTTCAGCTTCCACAGTTTTGTGTCGAAGCATTTAAAGCTGGCTCTCGTCTTTCGGCTCTCGGCGCTCGGCTCCCAGCTCTCGGGGTCTCAATGGCCAATGTTTGCAGTTTGTCTGGCGTTAGTTTTGTCTCTATTAGGTTTGTCTCCTTGTAACGTGTTTTAAAAAGAATTTTCTAGCTTTCCGACGGTTCATGCAAAATATTAAAATACATTCTTATTTGTTGGAAAACTATGAAAGTATTTGAAGTGAGTAAATAAAAATGCTAGAACGCTAAAGAATTTGCGCTGAGCAATTCTTTTAGACATTTTTCTCCTCTGCTTCGTTGAAACTTTCAAACAGAAATTGAGCTAAAGAAAAAAAAGGCTTGAGTTTCTTCAAAAGTTACGCAAAGCCGTACAACGCTTTGCTTACTTATATTTTATACTTATCCTCAGATTATATCTAAATGCATCATAAAACTGCTATTACCTGAGAAATTAATGAAGAATCGTATTCTAACAAAATTATAATTATGAAAAAACGGACATTAAAAATATGCTCAAAAGACGCAATTACAGATTAGTCAAACTGACACTGACAGATACTGTCAGTAGGTATGCAGACAGGTACCTCAGTATTCATACGGATGGCGGTGTCCAATTGTCCATGTCCGGAACACAATTTGTCCGATCCTTCACTCAAATCAAACGCGGTAAGGTAGGTATCAAAAGAAACATTTCATACTCATACATAAAATGAAATGCCAAAATGAATTGGAAAAATCCAATGAATGGATAAAAATCAATTGGATTCTTCAAGCTAGGCGCAAAGCCAAGTTCTTAATAGCAATTTGATATGCACATAAATTGTCGCGGAAACTTCTGAGATAGTGAAATGGAGAGAAAGGGAGGGTGTATTAAGATGTATGGTCCTTCTCTTTCGGTTTCAGGAGTCAAGACATAAATAGGACGTTACGTAATAGTCCCAATATTGTTAGTTATACAACGGCGGCAAATGTGTTGCATTAGATAACTCGATATCATAAACTTCAGCCATCACCTTGATTCCTTCAACATACCTTACCATTTTATCAACATTTTAAACATAACATAACATCACGCCTGTAATCCCCGTAGGGTTAGGCAGAGCTGTATCTAATAGTACACCCACATTTCGCCAGTTATGTTTAAGTACCATGTCATAGGGGTCGAGCCTATTGTCATCAACCGGGCACAAATCCAGACTGCGTGGCTGCTACTGAGAAATTCCTGATAGAAAAACCCAATGGCATTTTGTCCGACCCGGGAATCGAACCCAGAACCTCATGCTCAACTAGACTAACAAGGCAGCAGAATAGGAAAAATAACTCTGGAAAATAATGTGAAAAAACTTTTATATTTTGAAAGAGCAATGCTATTTTTAACCGATTTCAAAAAAAAGGAGGAGGTTCTCTTCCTCACATCTTCGTGATTTATGAACCGATTTGAAAAATTATACTTTTGTCTGAAAGGATAATTATACTTCCCGATTGGTCCCATAGAAATTTTATCAAAATCGGTTTAGTAGTTTGGTTTTTGAATTAAAATATCTGGTGAAATATGTTATCCAAGTAAAAGAAATTGCGAAATCGATAGTTGACAAGGCTTTGTGTGTGATACGATAACTAAAAAGGGTAAATAAAAACTTTTTTGCAAAAAAATTACGACTTCCAAAACAAAAACTACTTTCGGAAAATTCGTCCTTAACAATGCTATTTTTAAGGACGAATTTCTTTCAGAAAGTACCTATTAAGTGTCAACCTAATTCCACAGCCGTAAACAAATATTTTTATCACAACGAAAATTCGCAAATCATTTTCCAAATACCGAATCGAAAGAATGTAAAAAATAATGCTAATTGTTACAAAACTCCGAACTTGGTCAAAAATTCAGAGTGAGAGCTTGGCTTGAACTCTACCAAGCTCGATAACGTAGACATTTTTATTGTTATGATGAAAGTTTCGTCGGGTACCGATGACATAATTTCTTTGAAATTGAGTTCCATTAGTGCCTCGTGTACTGTTCCAGTTTTTTTTTTTATTAAAAACAATGTAAATATTCCCAAAGAGAAGTACTCCAGTTTATTTTTCGTTTACTTTAACAGATTTCTTTTGTGTTGTTTTATTTTTTTGTTAACGTTTAAGCGATTCAGTGACCCAGTTTAACAGTTCGGGGGAAAATGATTTTATTGAGCTGAGTTTTTCACGAAAATTGAGAATAATGGTTGCTGAAGTACAGTTTGGAAACCGAAATATTTGAATTCACCGAATTAAATACCAGTTAAGTTTCATTACTACAAAATATTGTAAAAGTAAATTGTTTTCTGATTTTGGCTACAAACCATAAAATCATAGTCTACTTTTAGTACTTCCTAAAAAGTAGACTATGATTTTATGGTTTGTATATGGTTTGCCTAGTTCAATGCGCCAACTAAAACTTATTTGCACACATTCCCAAAAATGTTACACCAAACAAAACCATCGAACCTAAAAATATACTTTCCAATATATTCAAATATCGAAAATATTTTACTTCAAAAGCTTTTCGCGAGTAAGAAAATGGCTTTTTACAGTCGAAACTTTGGCTTTGAGTGCACCGAGTGTCATTCTATCGTCAATATTTCCCGCTATTCCATTCCATAGCGGTTGGGATTGCGGCGATGCGATGAAAAAAACTTTATCGGTTCAAACTTGAGTTTGAATTCGAAAAACGAACATTCGACTAAGTGTTCGACGCGTTTAGGCGTGGTTTTTAAAAAGTGTATGTATACAGGGTGCAATTCTTCGTTGGTTTAAAAAAAACTGCTCTTTCATACGTGTTTGGCCATGTAGGTATTGAACTTTTGTAAGAAACTGCAGATAAAAAAAAATAAGCATCTAAAAGTTTCTGCGCTGGGGGGTCATGAATCATGTTCAGGATGTTCATGTTCAAGTCGCTTCTACCAGCTATGCCAAGAATTTTTTGCTTGAAACTTTCATGAAATTGTGTATTTCAGATTTATAATTGACAATTTTGTCGAACAAAAGTATACATACATCCTTTGATGACACAAGTGATGGCACCGAATAAATAACCCTAAAATGAATGGCGGGTATAAAAATGGCTGCGACATTTCGAATTCAGAAATATATTTTCGAAATTCAAATTCGAATTTCGAGCCGATGGAACGGAAGTGACGGGAAATCTGCGATCGGAACGGGTTGGCCGGCCATTGTCTTCCGGAAACGAATGGCGCGTGAGGGTTGGTAGAATTGGTATGACCGGAAATAACGCGTGTGACCAAAGCAGCGTATTCAATAACTTATTGATGCAGGTTGTTATTGATTTAGCAGTGATTGATTGCATGAAATAGTAGAAATATGATAGAGGCTGACCTACAGGGACATTAATAAAGGTTTACACAGGTTTACTACTTATGACTTTGGAAAAATACCATGTGTTTTCAATTGAAATCGAAAAAACCTATAAAACTACTGTGCTGGAGTTTATCAATGTCATAAACCATCATCCATTTAATATTGAAGATGGGTGAGCAAAAAAAAACGAGCAAAAAATTTTAAGGGCGCGCTTGTACCAAACAAATATTTCACACACCTTAGGTATTGAAACTAAGTATCAATTCTTTAAAAACCCAAAAGACCCACAACTAAAGCAAAAAAAAAAAACGTCCAAAAACGCAAGACAAATGAAACCAACCACATTTAAAGCCGACTAACGACCGCCACTATTTTTCACCCACACTTAGGCGTAATTAGGAGCGTCGCAATGCGCAAGTTTATGCTATAAAATACTTTCTCTCATCGAGGTAATGGAACGAGCTGATTCTTTTCGGCCAGTCATGATGTAGGTGAGCGTGTGTTTTTGTTATGTTGGTAGTAGATTCAAGGTGCGTTTATGAAGTTGGTATCAGTGTGTGTGTGAGTTTGGGGAAGGAATAGGGGTGAATGACGATGTGTTTGTTGCAGTTAATAATCTTAATCTATGTATACAAGGTGTAAACGGACCCATCACGAAGCCGTCAACCAAGCATTCTCTACATTAAATTAAGTTACTCTACGCAAAAATTATTGCTGAGAAAAGACTTTGAGGCTTTTTTTTTTGGGGTTAAAAATCACGTTAATTAGGACTCAACGTAACGCACTCAAAATATTTTGCTGATGGATGCATCGAATAGTACGGGGGTCAAGGAGGTATTTAATGTAAAGTTATAACATTAAAACTTGTATTGAAGATTCTTTGGAAAAAAGAATTGCAACGACGGTATTTTTACAACCATTATTAAACATGAATATTGGTACTTATATGTGGGATTCGTTATCTTCAACGCCATTTAACTGATCACTTTGTAAGTTGGCACATGAATAAAGTTTGTGTAGTGTATTTTGACCTGCACATTTTGATGGACTAAATGTTATAAACTGGTAAAATATGGTATTACATAAAAAAATAGGTATAACTATGAGTTAGTTTTGCCTGCTGAAGTTGTGTAATGGCAAAAATATTCAAATATGTTGATTAAAAAGATTAGGAATGTGACGTGTAGAGAGAAAAAGTGGCAGAATAAAAAAAAAACTTTTTTTTCTTCTTATCAGATTTCTAGAATAAAACCCCCTCCACCTTCAAATAACAAAAATGTCTACAAAAACCTCGCCACCATGCCCCACCATATATTTAGTATGAAGCGAGCCGAGACAATCGGGCCATTATCTGCAGGCAGAGGGTTAATGGGCCAAACTGGACTTGTTCACAAAGATAGCAAGCGGGGCTTGTGGGGTGCACTGTCTTCGCCATGTAACGGCACAGTTAAGTGCGGGGGTACTTTAGACCTGTTCAGTTTTTGTCGGTGAGGGATGAATTGTCTTGTGATGTTGGGTAAGGAGTAGTCATTTTAGGGTTATGAAGGAAAGAGCCTTGGCGGCATTCAAGCTAAGTTACCTTAAGTACTACATAACTATTAACTCGCGAAAATAAAACACAATGGTCGCCATTTCTTCGTGAAGGTTGCGTCTGTTAACAAGGGCATCTATCTCATTGTGTGTAAATGCAGGTAATGACATGTGTAAACCCATTCTTGAATAGATTTAACAAAATATGGTTTTATCTCTTCGTTTTTTTTGTGTATTTGTTTTAATACTTTTATTTCAGTAACAGTGACCCCAGTTTCATTTGTTTTAATAACAAATATCCCTCCTGCTTAAGATTTACCACAGACACCGTTATCACGAAGCAATAATTCAGCGATAACAATAAAAGGTTGGCTTTTATACCACATAAACAAAAATCGTCCAATAAAGACATCGGGGGTGTTCGGGGGAGTTCGGCGAAGTTCGGGGGACATAGGCGTCAACCACGCGGAATTCTGATAACCAAGCGATGAGGGATGGAGGCATTGAAGTTATTTAGAAAGTTATGCTTAGACAAGGTAATCTGAATAGAGAAAATGTACATAACTACACCTATGGGATTGTATATACACGGTGTAGTTTTGCATCCTCGTCAAATTCAAGGAAGTAACTATGCTAATGATTCTCGACCCGAATCAATATAAAATGGGTAGGTATTTTTTTATTTTCTTTTCTTAATATCGAGAATCGGTAAGTGTACACCACCCGTATTAAAACACGGCCCGTCTAATACTAGCCCTATAACCGCGTTTTCACACATTTTCACATTTTCACATCATTCGATAAACGGGTGATTCTCCTCTTTTGATAAGGGCTTCATTCTGAAATGGTGTCAAATTAAATTAGCAGCGTTTATTATTATTGACCAGGTAACGTAATTTGTATTGATTATTTACGTCTTCTATGACAACCTCCTGAATTTTGACGAGTATGCAAAACTGCACCTTGTATTACTATGTTAAATATCACCATTTTTAAATTCAAAACATTTGCACGCCATAGTACGTCGAAAACATGTCTGAACCAACTTTATTTTATGTTATCCTACATGCACTTTTTATGATTGTATGTGTACACATGTTTGAGCAAATAAATATATCTTATCTTAGAATATCTCGATTGAAGTTATGACACAAATCATTCAGCATATATTAAACACATTTTTTTTAAATACCTATGTCCGTTATAGACTTTGAAACCATACAACCGATAAAAACCGGTTTCATTATATTAGGTGTCAATATAGAAAATATTGTAATTGTTTTGTTTGTTTTGTTTTTTTTTTTAAAAAACGTTGCCCCACACTAGGAATTTCTCCTGTATCGTGGGTGCGTTTACAAACATTTAAACTCACATACACCAACAACCAGACCCGGAACAACTATCTGTAGGCCATACAAATATTTGTTCCGTGCGGGGATCGAACCCGCGACACGCAGCGCAGCAGTCAATCGCTCAGCCACTGCGCCAACCGTGCCGTCAATTAATACTTGCAACATAAACCAGTTCTTGATATAAAACTTATTATTACTACATGCTTATTGAACCTTAATTTATTAAAAAAACGGGCAATTGGCATAAAACGTGTGTAAAACGGTTTCTCTTTTACATCTGTTTAAGGATTAGTAATTTTTATACACCAACATCAAACATTCGACAGCCCTAATCCACCATCATCAATGTGAAACCATAGCAAACCTACAGTGTGGTGTATATTGCCGTCTATACAGCAATAATCGTAAAACGCGGCACTGGTAAACACGCAATGTATTGGAAACAAGAGATTAGTACCGATGCAGGGACTTACGAATCGTTGTAGGGCTGCAGTTAAGTGATCGTGGAACATACCTGGAACAAAAGAATGTCATTGTTAGATTTGAAAACATTTTGCAATCTGCTTGTTGCCTGATAACATTTCCCATTGTTAAAAAGTACGAATTTCCAAACAAATTTCATCTCCTTTTTAATTCCTTTAGGGGGTTACCATGTCAAAAATCCTTCCTAAATGCTGCGCGTCGCCGGTTAATGAATTTAAATGTTAAAATAAAACAGATAATTGAATTCATTAGAACCGTCTTTCACTGAGTGATCGGTTAACCCTGACATGCACACAACACATCTGCTTTGTAATACATATTTAAAAAACCTATTAATTTAACTTTTCATTGTATTCGAAAAACGCTCTAGACTCTAGAGAGTCAAAATGGTTATAGCGACAGATCTAATTTGAAAAAGTATTCTTAAAACCAGCAAACTTCAGAAGCTCGAATGTTGAAGCTCAATGAGAAGTATCAACAAAGTAAACACATCCCATAAAAAAAGTAAACTCAGAATTCATTGTTAATGTTATAATGATACCCATAACATTGCCAGGAGCAATACGAAAAATATTAAAAATTCTCAAGCAAAGGAAAACAAGAAAGTGCCAGAGGGCAGAATGTAACAATATCACAGTTATCTGATACCCATAATATTGTAACATGTCAAACTTCTCAGATATGGCGCTTTATGGCGTTTTGACTCCCATGCCGTGTTTTTTTGCAAAGTCGTCAGTTTTTTGCGCTATATCTTAAGGCGCTGTTTTTGCTGCCGCAGGCGGGGGGTTAGAATTTGACGGTATGAAGATTTTATTTTATTTTTGTTTTGAAGTGCTTTTGATATTAAGTTGATATGTGAACGTTTTATGTGCTTTTAGGGATTTTTTAAATACGTTTTTAGGATATGGTGGAAATGATGGATGGACTGCGTGAAGGATGATATGGCTAGAAAGGAGGTGACTGCTGAGATGACGAGTAATAGAGAAGTATGGAAGAAGAAGACATGCTGCGCCGACCCCAAATAAATTGGGATAAGGGCAGGATAATGATGATATTTTTAGAATAGTGTGGTAAGTTAATGCTTGGGATGGAATGAAAAAACAATGAGACTTAACGAAAAACCGAAGCCAGTATATGTATATACTATATATTTTTTTAATTTATCAAGCCTCTTCATTTTTATATTTTCAGACACTTCTTGATCCAAAAATTTTATCTGAATCTTTCAATTCGTAACCAAGGATCAAAAATCTCAATACAATAAAAGACACAAAACACATCATTAGACAAAATATCGAAGAAAATTATTATCATACAACAAAACATTTTCAAGACAATAAAGAGAAATGAAAACTCCAAAAAACGGCGAAAGAAAATATACAAGATATTCATGTTTAAGGTGTATCCGAACTACGCAGAAAAAATCATTTTAAAATCAACATTCCATCATTTGAAAGTGAACTCTATGAATTACGACACAGAGTTGGAAATTGAAGATGTGTCAGTTTTTTTTCACTGAATGAAATTCTGCAAAGCGTTAAAGAAGACAATGGCTTCAAGAATGAAGAAAATAAGTTGAGTAAAATATTTTGTATCTGCTTTGTGATGGGCTGGGACTTATTAAAATTTTCTTTGTCTATCTTTCGTGTGTATTCTTGTAATGGAAAAGTAACCAAAAAACAAACAGAGTGTTGGACGTTGATTTTAAGTACATACAAAAATAAACTCGCACCTTTATCCCATGGGGGTAGGCAGAGGCTTCAGAACACCACGTGCTGCCATCCTTACGTACTCCTCATTTATACAGGTTGAAAGGGACACCGACACAAACCGTTACCACTTATGCAGTAGCTACATCATTCTGAAAATTTTTAGGGGTTTAAAAAAAAAAAACAGCTTTGCCATACATTTTGACCGTATTGGTATTGCAATTTTGTAGAAAACAGCAGATTATTTTTAAATTACTGATGAAAGTTTCCTATTTGGTGGAGTTCAGAATGATTTTCTGAATATGTGGTAATAGTTTGTGTGTGTGTGTCCCATCCACCCTGTATATTACGTAGCTTCTTAAAAATTCATTCATTTGGTCATACACTCACATATTATACATCGTTTAGTTCATGTGAATTCATTTTATTCTTTTCACTGTTAATGTTCGAGTTAGTTAGCGATTGCAACAAAAAAAAGTGGAGGAAAACTTTACTTTGGAGCCAATCGATATGACTAGACAACAGTAACTGTTGTTTTTTTAACCGACTTCAAAAAAAGGAGGAAGTTCTCAATTCAGTTGTATTTTTTTGTGTTTGTTACCTCATATCTTCGTCATTTACGAACCGATTTGAAAAATTCTTCTTTTATTTGAAAGTATATACTTTCAGATTAGTCCCATAGAAATTTCATCAAAATCGGTTAAGTAGTTTAGTTTTTAAATCAAAATAACTGGAAAAAATATGTCATCCAAGTAAAAGAAATTGCGAAATTGATACTTGACAATTATTTGCGTGTGATACGATAACTAAAAAGGGTAAAATAAAAACTTTTTTGAAAAAAATAACCGACTTGCCAAAAAAAAAAAACACAAAAAAAAGTGGAAAATAACTTTACTTTCGGAAGTCGGTGCCAAAAAAGTCAATGAAACAAACAATAGTCACCAATTTTCGAAAGTAAAGTTCTTTTCCACTGTTTTGTGTTTTTTTTGGAAGTCGGTTATTTTTTATATTAATAGTCCAATAAAGTAAATCGAAATACAGACCTACATAAATTATGTTCTATCGATTGTACACTGTAAGGCCAATTACACCGACCTATGTAATACTTGAAGCTATCGATTACCGTAATAAGTATTGTAACGAAAGAAAATCTTTTATGAGACGAACGGTAATACGGTCGATTATCAGTAATGAGCCTATTTGAGGGATTATTGGAAAATTATGTCGAAATGTATTCTTCAGAAAATATATAATAAGGCATATTTTGTTCTTTGATATAAGACCTTATTGATTGACAAGCCAATGTGACTGGGATTTCCTATCCGCAAAAATTATGAACATCCATTCAATATATTAGACCCCTAAAACCGTTTTAGCGAAACAAATTTTCGATAATGCTCGCTTTTGTTCTATAAGGAATTACTCTGCAAAGTTTTAAGCGTGTAGACCATAGGTTCCAAACCTTTTATGGACTACCGCCCCTTTTACAAGAAAAAAAAATCCAACGCCCCCTTTTACAAAATAGTTATAAGATAAACATTTTAGACGGCTAGGTAAAATGTTTTTTCGTAAAAATACAGGTATTTCATAACGCCCCCCATTTGCCTTTGGATTCGCTACCGCCCCCATGAAAAGTTCCAGCGCTCACTGTGCTCCAGCGGTACCGCCCCCGTTGGGAACCTATGGTCTAGCTAGACTCTAGACTAAGGCATACGAAACCCGGTTTTGGTTCCATAGTAAAACAAGGTTTTCCCCGGGTTTTACCATAGGACCGAAACCGGGTTTCGATGCCCTCTAGACCTTACGGTTTCGTCTGTGCGATGTCTTTCAGTGAATAGATTTAAGATTTTAAATAAGCAGATGGTTCTTAAATGTCAGTACTTATTTTGAGCTGCCTTTTTTTAGTTATTGCTACTGAAGTTAAACGCAAACTTATCAGTGCCCAAGAAAGCGAACGAGCCGGAAGAATCGAAATTTAGAATTACTTGTATGAACTCCTATAAAACCTCGCACACTTATCCGGTCGAATCGGACAAATAGATAACGTTACGTTCGGATTTGATTTTCTCGGCGCGGACCAAGTGTGCGTTTAATTGAAGGCGTCATTCTAATTGAGTGAGAATTCTAAGTGAATAAGTATGTAGTTGCTAAAAAGTTATCTAAAAACGCGATAAAGCCGACCTATCATTTCCTAAATCAAAATACATACATAAATCGCATGAACTTTTACACCCGCATCAGCCTGGAAGTGACATTTGTCTACCCAAGCGTGAACCTGAATGAAAAGGCCAGCTTTACAGATAAATTCACGAACATCTATTTTTAAAAGACACCGTCAAACGGAACACACATGGCTTTGTAGCAAGCCAACATTAACCCTAAGTTTAAGAAAATAAGGTTTAAAGTTGAATGTAATGCCCCGTTCACTTCACAGGCAGAAGATTTAATTTGTCCAACTAGATTACAGCATTGTTTCCGACCAACACATGTATTTCTGAAGTGAGGGTAGAGTAAAAAACCCCAATTTGAGTCGCCTCGCTTCACTAGAAAGTGCTTCATTTATATATTTTTTAATTCTATTTCCTTGTGAATGAGGTTAATTTTATGCTTGCCAGTGTATTCTTCTGGAATGAAATCGGGAATCGTAAATAATGTGAACTGGAGTGCATGATGATTCGCCGGATTCTCGTATGTTAAATTAAATTCTTTCCGTTTCTGTTTTTCCGCGCGTGATTCCAGTTCATTTGGATAGTTAGGATTTTTGATAGTTTCCAATATATGGCCGTATGAAATGTTTCAAAAGGGGTATTTTTTTGTAAGCGTTGTTACAATGATAAATACTGCATTTTTACAAGAACTTTTTTAGCTTTGTGTACTGTATTATGAATTCGAGAGTAACTCGTATTCGAAACCCGTGATTTTTATGAACACGTTGTTTTCAATTATTTAGTTTCAATCTCTATAAGCAACTAAGGTTCATATGTTTTTATCAATCTTACCGTTATCATTTTAGATGAGCTTGATTTTACAGTGTTTTTACCCGACTGCAGCGGAGGCTAGAAGGAAGTTAATGTTTATTTCCCATCTACAGTCTTACCCCAAGGCAACTGACCATTACCCCAACATCAAAGACATCACTCCCACTACACACCCACCCGAAAAACATCGGAAATCGTAATCCACCGACCGTTTTAATGACCGCAGACCGTAAGTAGTCCCTCTTAAGTCCAAGATGCTCCTAATGCCTCCCGCAGATCATCCACGACATTAAATGTACGTAATTCTGGGGGCAATAGACATGAAAAGGGCGGGGAGTACTTTCGATCGAGTGTTTTGGAGATATCGCCTTGGGTATTGTGATGGTGCGGACTGGATAGGTCGTAAAAGAATTGGGTAATTTTTTTAGGGTGTTTGAGTGGCGATAGTTATTCGTTTTTGTTTAGCCTGTTATCCAGGGTGCCCCAAGAATCGACGTTGAAAGAGCTACGGTTTTTACTCTAGCTAACAAACAGGGGCGAGTTATGGAAAGCCCTCTGAGAGAGAGGTTTCAATAATTTTCTTTTGTACGTCGATGCTGGGGCCTCTGTACTCTGTGTCTGCTTGGGCTCTGTGTTCTTGAACTCTGTACAAAAGCGTTATTTAGTACTTTGGCTTTATGTTATGCTTGTCGCTGTTGCACAAATTTGTCGATCTACAGGTACAAGATAAAGATGGGAACATCTAAGGTCAAAGCACAAGTTAAGTAAAATTTATTGTTCTCGTCCTTAGAAATAGGATTGATGATTCAACGAATGAAAAAGAAGAAAGAAGTTTGCTTTAGCGTGGGACAAGCATGGCAGTAATAAGTACACTGAAAAGAGCTTAGTACTTAAAGATTCCATTTGAGTGTAAGAGTACCAATATTACAAATATTGCCATTTAGATAGATACTGTCACACCGGCACCGGTATGAGTATCAGAATCAACATTATTTTTCTAAAACTCAATATAGCTTTAACGTACCGGTTCTGTAAGTAGATAATAAAAACTATGCTCAAATTAATGACCAGATACATCATAACATTTTATTTACCACGGAAGTAAACAATATGTCCTCTTTAGATACAAGGCCTCCACTTTCAGCAGCGTTTTAGGAAGTTGGACTCGAGCCAAAACATCATACGAAGATTGATAGCGTTAAAAGCTTCCATAGTAAATATTAACCCAAGGTCGTATATTATGTAAGGAGGATGTATTACACATAATACATAAGCTAATATTGTTACACTAGAAGACAACGCTAAGACGCCGAGCAAAGATGCGGTCACGGCACACCCAACTTCAGAGCAACCAACGATTATAACTAGACCCATCTCCGCCGTACAATCTCCATAAAGCTTTAACCAAAATTAACTAAGC
The DNA here is from genome assembly GCA_964057025.1 of Standfussiana lucernea. Taxonomy (NCBI): domain Eukaryota; kingdom Metazoa; phylum Arthropoda; class Insecta; order Lepidoptera; family Noctuidae; genus Standfussiana; species Standfussiana lucernea. The sequence goes on along the minus strand of OZ059791.1, from coordinate 2,946,509 downwards.
AAGGGAGGGAAGGAAGGCCAACTAACACTGGCTGTATCGAAGACATGACCACTTGAAGGAACCTTATTTGAAACTCAAGCAGTAGCCATTTAATCAAGACCCTTCATTTGATGCAAATGAAAGGATACCAAATTTCTTGGAGAAATGGTTGGCGAATTTTAACTAACCGGTTTAGCGAGACCTGTAAGTCGGAACAATAGAGTAGATTTCAAAGGTTTTTGGTACTGGTTGTGGCATTATGGATCACCGTCAATAAATAAGTAGCATTAACATTGTGTTTGAGTGATGGTAGAGCTTCATTTGAGCCGATTTTGGTGGAATTTGGGTTAGAATCGGAGTGGAGTGTATTAATTAGTCATGTTGTGTAATGTTGCTTGCCTACATTAATTACTGCGTCGATTTTATAATGGATGCTACAATGGCTTTTAATTTTGGATGAGGTGTTTGCTTGTGGAGAGTTGACTTGATTACGAGTGGATATTTGGTGGTAAATTAAAAGAAATTTAAAATTAGATCTGGTGTTAAATTAGAAGGATTTTTACAGTATGATTTGGTAAGTAGGTACATCTTACTGAAGATAGTCTAAACTAAAAAACGGTAATATCTTTATGTATGATCATTATCTTATAAAATAAACATAACATCACACCTGTTAATCGCAATGGATCAATCAGAGGTGGAACCTATATTACACCCGCATTTCGCTAATATGTTTAAGTCCCATGTAATGTAATATGGGCGAATCTTTTGCCATCAACCGCAATCAAATTCTCCTGAAAACAACTACATTGACGAACCGAAACATAATCCTACTCTAAAACCTAAGCCAGACTCAACCCAAACCAATACCAACAACAATATTAATAGTATCAAACATAAAATGATTACGTTTAACCATAGAGCAGCGACTCTACATGCGCCTCTTGTAGCCGAGTGAAATTAAGCTTTACACAGAGCCCGCTCTCTATGATAATTACGAAATAACTATTGCATAGAGTTTGTAATTGAAACCGACGCGACGTGAGCTCTACGTCTAGTGAACAGGACAGGAGTAGAGCTGATAGAGTTGATTTAATTTGACAACGCTGTTGAAGAATATTTGGCTCTATATTTTTGGTTGTTTTCAGTTAGGTGGTGGTGTTATGGTGATGGTGTTATGTGTGGTGGTGGTGATGGTTTTTTTAAAACCGTTCTGTATCAATTTTGGTGTACAATAAAGTATATTCTATTCTATTCTATGACGTGAGCGTATATTTCAATGCAGGCATAAACGTAAGAAATATTAGACGAAACATGTTTTTCTCACTTTTTATTATGGTTGAATTGGTGCCAAAAAATTGTCGATTTTCTAGGCAGGTTCAATTTCGTTTGCATTCGATACGCTAAGAAGAAGGAGCCTAAGAATCCTAGGAGCCTTAGAAGATTAAGCTCATACAAATTATCTGTTAAAAACTAGGACAGAATCTGTCATCCTGACAAATAAGAGGCCCGCAACCACAACCCCTATACATGTTATTGTAGGTACCTAAAATTTTCTTTGTATAAATAATTTAAGTACATATTAGGACGTCCGAAAGCCCAAGCCAAAATACAACATTATGTGCAAAACATGATATCGTCATCTTCCAGCCTCACACTACGTTTCAAAATATCACATCCGAGTATCCAGCCGGTTCAACGTAACAAATCTCCACAAGGACCAGAAGGCCAGACACACTCGACGCTTGACGGTACTTTGAACTGCACGAGTTAATTAGCACCTTAAGTGGCAATCCGCTTTTTGCTATCCCGAGCTAGTTACACCAAGTGCCAAGTGGGTTAGGTGTTTATCTGTGTGTGAGTATGGATGTGTTGGAAATGGTATGTAAAGGTTCGAGTATTGGGAAGTTTTGGATGTTACTATAATGGGAATAGGTAATAAAGAAGTAAAAGGGTTCGATTCCGAGATAGGATCTTTATCATATTTGTCATTGGGTTATCCATCACTTTCGTGGTATCTAGAGTTTCTCAACTCAGAGTGCCCAGTTGAAGGCAATAAGCTGTTACTTCGGATTTAAAAGTGGCGAAATGTGGTTGTAAGGTGTACCTTTAAAATACAGGAAAGGTGTTATTTATGAAAGAGAAGAATGGAATCTGTAAATAAAGATACGGATGATGATGATGAAATATTCAATGGTTTAAAGCAATATCATTAATGTAACATTATTTTTCAATTGTGTATAAATAGAATGAAGTGTTTGTACCTATGAATGAACAAACAGAATAAGATCTATAAAATTACATTTAAAACGCAAGACAAAATATTATTTATGTAACACTTCGCGACAATTCTTCCGAGCAAACAAATCCAATAAAACACGCACTTAAAACAGATCCATCGTGCCTAACAAAACAATAAAGAATCCCACTCCAGTAACATTACCACAAAAAGGAAAATCAAATAAAAGCAAACCTTGAAATCTCAGCATCGTGTAAATCAGTTTGGTGGTCAAATTAATTCATTTCCTGGAAAAGGGGGGAAGCACGCGCGATGTACGTGATGGCCGACCAAACAGATGGCAATGGATGGTATGAATGTAAGAGTTTTTGTAGCAGACTTGCGATCTTTTTTTGTTTTGGTATGTGACGTAAACAATGGATGCAGTGGGACCACATCAAGCCATCCCATGCATGTAGAGTGCACTGATGTGTCCTGTGTACGTGGATATTGCAGTTAAAATGTGCAGCTGAGATTCTTTGTCGTTTTGTTGAGATTTTTTGGGTAACGTTTTTAAAAATTGGGTGTGGTTTTCGATTAAGCGTTTGAGTGACTTAATCACATCATGACAACATTTTTTTTCTTATTACTTATTTTTCAATCGCTGTTTCGAATTGATTTTGTTATCAAGAGAAAGTTGTAACATGCTTGACAGTTCAAGGCAACTATAACCTTATTTGACCTAGGTTACCCACAACTAACCGTTACGTGGTCCCTCAAGGCAACTACTAGGTCCCATTCCTTTCCATCCATCAGTTGGTAGAAAAGCCTGATTTACGAGCCAACCAACTTTATATTACGTCTTAAACGACGCCAATAAAAAGTTGCGCTATAAACGACAAAGCTGGAGCACTTATAGCGTATACTTTTTTATTGCCCGACCGGTATACATAGTAAAACAATTCGCTAAGAAAATGGGGGAATGGAGAATTTTCTACGGTTCGTTATTTTCTTTGAATATTTAATTCAAATGATGATGGTATGGTTTTATGTTTATTACGTTATTTAGATTTTTGTTTAGAAACCAAAATTTTTGTTTATTTATATAGTAACATGAATCTACTACGACAGAAACTGTCGATAAAAGCTTAGAAATCATCATACTTTGCATATTCCTCTAGGTATATTGTAATAGTTCTCCAATAAACTCCATTCAATCCTCGTTCTAATAGCGAAGTAATAATAATCACATAGTTTAATTACTATGTTGATATGGCTCACGATAGAGAGTAGATTCAATCAATGTAAAATCAATGTTATAATTAATAGTCTTTGTAACAGATTTTTTTATTGGAATATTATACTGGCAGTATGTACTGCTAGTACTGCTCGTATGAGTAGTTAGTTACTCGGGAGAATATGTATATGACAAATAAAGCTATAGGCTTTAGACATATTATATTGTCACAGACAGGTTTATATAAAACACGAAGGTGACTAAAACTTGAAAACAGTAATCAACGTTTATAACTGCAAAAGCTTCAATATCCAAGCAGGAATGGTCTAGATAGCCATGTAACATAACCTCACTCCTGTTTTTCCCGAAGTGTTAGGCACGCCTAAATTTCATTGGTTATGTTTAATGAGCCTATTGCAGTCAACTGGGCACAGGCTGCTACTGAAAAAATCCAGAGACTACGAAAATTCCAGATACGGTTCCAGGGAACCCAATAACACTAGATAGCTATATTTAGAAATCATATTCGAGGAAAAGGACGTGCATATAATTTAGAAATTGATTCGAGATAGGGAAGCAATCGCGACCGTGCTGAACGACTCTGATAGGAAATTGCGATGTCTGCCCGAGACTGGTAACGTCAGAGGAAAGAATTTGTATCTAGACGATTTAATATTTATTGATAAATATTTCTGTGCTATTTGATGAGAGCAGTGAGTATTGTCAATATGAAAGTTACGAGTGCAGAACAAGTAGTCACAAATTGGATTGCTACTACGGAGTATTGCTACTTTTTAACCAACTTCAAAAAAGGAGGAAGTTTCCAATTCGTCAGAATCTTTTATTTTTCATGTATGTATGTACATGTTCCCCGATTACTCGAAGACACCTGGACCGATTTGGAAAATTCTTTTTGTTTGAAAGGTGGTCCCATGGTCATCAGGTCAGGATCTGATGATGGGATCCTGGAGAAATCGAGGGAACTCGTCAAATTTTATAGAAAAAACACCCAAATCACTTCAAGTGTTGAATGAAGCGATTTGGGCATTTTTTCCAGTTATTATGTAAAATTGATACTTGACAAGGATTTGTATGAGATACCACATCTAAAAAGGGTCAGATAAAAACTTTTTGTTCAAAAAATTGCAATTAAGACAAGACTCAATATACTAAACTATCATTTCCACAGTGCTTATACAAAACCGAGGATGCTATTGCTTTTTGATTCATGTGAATAAGTTCCATTAATTACTTACTGCGAACTGTAGATTCTTTCTATACGTGCTTTTAAATGTTCACAAAACACAAGGTAACGTAATATTACACACTAGCTGATCCGCGCAACTTCGTCTGCGTGCAACAACATTTCTGATGGATGCTCCGCTAACATTGGTCGCAACGTGATGTTATATAGCCTATAGCCTTCCTCGATAAATGGGCTATCCAACACAAAAATAATTTTTCAATTCGAACAAGTCGTTCCCGAGTTTAGTGCGTTCAACCAAAGAAACAAACAAAGTCTTCAGCTTTATAATATTGAAGTATAGATTAAACAAGATAACTACCTGAATATTTTCACCTCAATCATCCGAGTCTTTTAATATCTTTTTTAAAGTCATTGTGCCAGGGTAAACAGATTATAAGCGATAAACGGTGCGATGGAGTGGAATCGTCCCGTGGGAGTCTCGCTAATCTGCTCAGGGTTCTATCGTTAACTGTGGTCCCGTAAGTCTTGTTTTATACAAGAGTTAGAGATTTATAAAATGTTGTTTTTGATCACAGATTAGGTATGGGAGTATAAAATAAACACGCAAATTTGAAGTGGGGTTTAAAAAGGTAAACGACAAGTGACGACTATTCCAACTTCTTCTATAAATAAATAAAAAATATATAAAGTAGTAATAGTAATAGTTTGGTATTTATATAATCTAAATAAATAATAAATAAAGTAACGGATAGTCGGAAAATTGAAGTTGTTAATCCAATAGAAGTAGTTGCTCTTGTCGATTCTATCAATAGCTTTGCGTTCATAGATGTTTCAGAAAATATAGACTATTTTCTGAAACTAGTCTAGTCTTTGAACTAAATTGGTTGAAATAAATGTAAAATGCTGGTATTCAGCTGCATCGAGTTAGACTGGAAGCCGACCCTAACATAGTTGGGAAAAGGCTACGCAGATGATGATTGAACTAAAAATAAGGCTTGTATGAGAGCAATTCGAAATATTCTTAAAGCGTGTAGGTCATAGAACACTCCTTTCATGTCCCCGTTTAGTCTATCGCGTTTTCACTAAACCGGATGAATATTAACTCTAAAACTTGGCTTAAGACTTGGCCATGAACTTCCATCGATCTTGGCTTTTCATTACGCGGTTGGCGGCACTCCAAACGTAACCAGTGTTGGAAAGGGTTTCATTTGAAAGCAAATAAAAAGTTTGAGACACGCTTCTATAACGATTTGTTACTAGATTTTATTGGGATCGTATTTTCGTGGTCTTACTGGATTTATCTCTTAGAGAGCTAGATTGGAGAAGGCGGAGTTGAGATGTTCATCCATCTATTTTATCTATACGGGGTGGAAGGGACACTGACGCGAAAACTTAAAAAAAAATTCATAGGTTATCAAAAAAAAAACAGCTGTTTCCTACAAAAGGGGGCATGGAGACAGTTTTCGTGACGGTATTCCCTCCACCCTGTATATCTATAAAAGGTTCCATAGCACATATCAGAAAGGTGTGGTCATGCTCGTATTTAAAAGTGTGATTCAGACCATCAAGCTGGACCACTTTCTCTATGGGATCAACATCGTTTTAACGAAAAAATAATCAACGATCCCTTTTTTTTGGGTTGAGTTGGTATCGAAGTTTTTTTTTTTATGAAAGACATCAGTTTGTTCCATTATAATAGCCAAATTATCGAAATCTAGAATAACGCTTAGATGACACTTCCCGTGAACCAAGGGCTAGCTTTTATATTGGCTAGAGGCTAAGCGTTGCCATACAACGTGGTCAGTCTTTTGAGGATATTACCAGTTGACAGCGATGAGGAGTTTTTTGACGCTATTTTATGGTTTATTGATAAGAATATTTAATAGTTTCATTCGAATAAATACCCAATTTATCATTGATTTCATAAAAACTCCTGCCTTCACCATTTCATCTTCAGCTGGATAATATCTGTTTCGACACATTCAATTTCACGTAACTCATTTTACTCCTCTGTTATTGTAGGTAATTCCATTCATCTTGTTTCTATCTTCACCACCCATAATCACACTTACGTCCATAAACGTATAAACACGAACAAAAGGCAGGTTTACATCTGCGGCAGGGACTCCTTATCGTGCAATAGGACCCTAAACGGACCCGGCGACAGATTTACGGATCTCGGACTCGAGTGACCCCGTAATTTCGGACCTATCTCCCGTATCTTTCGGTTTTATTAGATTTTCCAGGATTCCGAAGGTGAAAGGTTCGAGTTTTGGAGAAATGAGGATTGATAAGACTGATTTGTGTGTTGGGATTATTTCGGGAATGGATGGATAGGAAGACGTTTAGGAGAATAAGAAGTTGTGTCTATCCTTAAGAGCGTTTACGCCGTCCATGCGCTGTTTGACTCCAAAACAGTACTTTTCAAACCCTTTAATACCATCAACCCTTTATTTTACAAAAATGATAATTACTAATAACTTTAGGAAATTTCGTTGTCTCAATAGTTGGGGAGAAAAATATTTCAATTAATAGAGTATTGGTAAATTGTATCAAGATAACTCAACAGAGGTTTTCTTAATTTCCCTTTTAGCGTCAGTTTCGACGCTCTAATTATAGGAAACCACTGGCAAACCTAATAAGATTTTTTTTTTTACCTATTGCTATGATCCTAAGGAATATAGTTGGAGAAGAAAATTTTTTGATTTAGGTTTCTTTATATAAGAAATTAAAGTTCAAACAATGTAAAATATTAAGGAATTAAAATGATTTTTTCACCGATATATCTTACTTGATTTAATATAATAATAGCATAATATAATAGAAGAACATATGCTTTAAAACATCCAATTTAAAATTTCAAATAATTTACAGTGATTATTTTTCTATAAATATTTGAAAACTACTATAAATCACTGCGCGCGAGCAATTTCAAATCAGACCGCCGCGAGGCTTTCTAGAGAGAGGACATGTCGCTCGGCGCTCTGCCTGACCCGAGTTGACCTTAGTCGTACTTGGAAGGATAGCGGACGTTTATAGTGTGATTAAAAAATCTTGGTACTTTGATGATTAAATTTTTTTATTATTATTTTTGATGACTGACAATATTTTTAGTGACAACCAATATCTACCCAATTTTTTTACATACGAATTTTATTTATTAAAACTTTTACTTATTTTTTTGTAAATAAGAACATAAATTGTTTTTAAAGTTAACGCCAACCTATTGTATTTCCCTCATAAGAGGTGTCACTAAGAGGAACATCGCGTCAGGTTAAAATATAATATAAAATAAACGTAAGTAAATCCGTATAAAGTGATTTATTTGAATAGAATAAGAAATATTTATTAATCAGTCACAAATCAATAATAATTAACGAAGTTCGGTTTCTTTCTAAAGTTTAGATCAACAAATTCATGTTTGAATAACTAAAAAACGACTTTAATATTAATCATAATTATAGCTATACTTGCAATATATTATTGAATACTTATTTTATGCACTCGTACTTTAGTAATCCGTGTACGTTCAAATTCAAATTAAATTTTACTACAACAATTGCACTCGAACGGATCATAGTGGGTTAGTTTGACTATAGCGCGCGAGAGCGCGCCAGCGCTATACACACAGGCACGCGCGCTTCTGTGTGTGTAAAAAATGCATTGAATTACCTAAACTTGACTTCGCGCGATAGACGTAAACGCTCTTAACTCTGTCTTCAATTCCAGTGCACGTCTACCGTTAGAAAATTTCGAGTAAAAGTCGCCTCTTCATACTTATATGTACTTACAAAAATGCATATCTATACTAAAATTAAAAGCTGAATAGTTTGTTTGGTGAATAGCCCATTTATCGAGGAAGGCTATATATAGGCAACATATAGGAAGTTGCGTGGGCCAGCTAGTCTCTAAAGTGAGTAGTGAAGAAAAAGCTGCTTTTCAAATGCTTTACTCAACATGTATAGACAGAAAGAACTTTTGGGAGCTGTAAAAGTGCAAAATAATGAAGTAACAGCCCGTTCACACGGCGTCCGTCATTGGCGATACGTCATGACGGATGGACGTTCACATTGCATACGGAATCGTGTTTTATGACGATCCGGCAAAAAAAAAACCGAATTGGTGTTCACATTCGTTCCGTGATTTTTAGGGAGCGAACGCATCGGCGAATCCGTCACAAATCCGTGTTTTTTGACGTAACTGAATTTTAAAAGACACGTGACAGTGACAAAAAAAATGACGGAGCGTGAAAAAATACAATACGTCAAAAAAAAAAAAACGATACGTCGTCGTGTGAATGGGCGGGCTGTTAGCTATTTCAGTTAAGCAGCTAATTTTCCCCAGTTGCAGTAACTTTGAGCACTCTTACAATTTGAATGCTTCATTCGCCAAAACGTACAATAAATACATTTGCCAAAGAACTAAGAAAGAACATCTATACCTTCTAAACGGTCTACCACCACCTGTTCTCCAGACATATTGATTCAAACCTTAGCTATTAATCCGCTAGTGTTGTAGCTACAACAATTACACCAGTCTGCGGTCGAGTAGTGTTGTGCACAAGTTGTGTTGTGTGACTAATGTTTGCGGAGACGAGCCTACAGTTCGCGCGTCTGCTGCCTGGTGATGGTACACACGGCCTTGTTAGTTCACGTACTAATTAAACATGCAGTCATGGAGTTGAATAATTTGCTGTTAACGCTTGGATATGTACGTGAATAATTTGATGTGAAGTGGCTTAACTGTACTGCTTATTTGATAGGAAATATTCAGATTTGTAATTACATAACAACAACTGTAATCCCCAAAGGGTTAGGCAGAGGTGTACCTGATATAGTACACTGTACACCCACATTTCGCCAGTTACGTTTAAGTGCCATGTAATAGGGGGCGAGCCTATTGCCATCAATCGAGCACGAATCCAGACTCCGTGGTTGCTATTGAAAAATTCCCGATTTATTTTTTATTTTATTATGTTTAGGGGGCTTACAGCTAACAATACAAAAAAAAAATATATTGAGGCAATCAACGAAAAGCCATTTACAAGCCTCCGCCGTTAGCAATAAACTTGTTACAAAATCTAATAACTAAGCATAATGTAATAACATAGAATAGGACTAAATTTAGTATTAAAATAATAAAATATTAAAACTAAAAGGCATGCAGGTGTAACCACTATTAAAATTCATCGTAAACAACACAGCTTTTAGACAAGGCAGTACTAATTGTCACTAAGATGCTGCAAACAAATCAATTGATGGGTGTTCGTTAAATGCTTTAATTGAGCGAAGCAAAAAATAATTGCAACGGTAAACTGTGCGAGCGTAAGGAAGAAGATTTCTCAAGCGAGAATGAACATTCGTGTTGGAACATTCAGGGACAGCTTGGAAAGAAGTTCAGGACACTCAATCCTCGATTGTGCTATTTTCACAAGGAACCGTATGTCACATATATTTCTCCGAGTTACAAGTGGAAGTAAGTGATGGAAAAACTCGACGAAATAATTAAGAGACAATCAATCACATAAGTAAAGCATAGCAAGTAAGTATAAATCTGACAGCTAACCAGAATTTCACAGCTACTATGCCTTGTTAAATCTTGTAGCAGTAGCTGCTCCCCTTAGAAAAGATGAAATCGTTAGGTATAGAGGAGTTCCGTCATTTCTGTTCACATAAAACACTAGGAAGTGCCAAGGGCAGGCAGTTTTGTGGATTTGTCTTCCGAAGACTAATAAAAGTGTTGATACTCAGCCTCATTTGAATAAATAAATTATTTTCGAGTATTGATTATTTGGTGATTGAAATGATCATGATTTCTTTTATCTAGGTATGCTAAAACTAACTTGTTCTTCAGGATAATATCCTAATGATTTTCTTAAACACACAACAAAACCGCTCGCTAAACTCCTCAGCCGTGAGTGTCAACGTGACAGTCAATATTTATCTTCAAGCATATTGTAGGTGTTGCTGACATACACAACTACTTGTAGGTACACGTCGTAATTACAGAGACAATGCCAGAAGCTCCTCTGTTTCGTCTACATGTTGAATTTTGTCTGTATTCGAGAGGTTGAAATTAAAGGCTGACTATGAAATTAAAAACTATCAAAGAGATTTAAAAGACTAATAGCGCGGACATTGGGAATATTTTCATTCAAAAATTTTGATGACTAATACGGCCGCTTGTCAGGAAAATGTTCGAGCATTTTCGATTTTGCTACCTGACAAGCGGGCGTATGACACTAGACAGAGCGATTTGTTACTAAATAGTAACAAGTTTTTGGTTTACGATTTTCTTCGTCTTGTCCCGTCTATCCGGTAAATATTTGAATGTCTTTGAAAACGATGTAATACCTTTGGATCTGATAAAATCTTAGCTGTATCTCAAAATGTATTCAAATAAATCTGAGATACTGAAACTTTCTCAAACGAATACTAAGTTATGATTCAGCATCTGGAACTGATTAAACTTACTGTAGCAACTGCATCAAAACTTAGTGGATTCGATAGAAAAAGAATAACTATATTGGTTAAGTTAAGCTTCAAAAGTGACCTAAGACTGAATCATTGTTATAATGGGTGTAAAAATACCCGTAACAAAGCCGAATGGGAACCTTCTAGTTACGGATATTTTGGGGGTCAAAGATCACACTTTAAAAAAAGAACATGTTTTTAATGTTTTAACTTTGTTTTTTTTTAAACCTCCACGACCCCGTTCTGTTCAATTCATCCATCAGCACAATGTTTTGAGTGCGTTACTTTTGATTCCTACCGTAAAACATGAAGTCGTTTCCCAACAACAAATTTTTGCCTATAGTTACTTAGTTGGATGTACAGAATGCTTGGTTGATGGCTTCGTGAGGGGTCTGTTTACACCCTGTATATCTCGTCCCTATGATATTAGGATTGGCGAAATGCGGGTTTACTAAAGGTAGATACACCTCTGCTCATCTTCTCGGATAAATCAAGCGTGATGTTATGGTTACGTCATATTTTCTAATTCAATTATTCTAACAAATCAAATGCCTTATTAGTGCACTCAAATATCGCACACAGTGCTAATCTAAATCATTGTTCACTGAACAATTTCATCAAGATATACCAGTGTTCACGATTCGTGGACGTTTCCCTTCCCATTCCATCTCCGGCTGAAATGTACTCGTATTCATGTTGGTCCTCCATTTGTGAAGCACAATACACTTGCGTAAGAATTCATGATTTTTTTAAACATTTTTGTTGGTTTTTTATTCTTGAACGATTACATTTTCGAATTCTGTGTTTTTTATTATTTTGGACGAAATTGTGCCTGTTTAAGATATTTTGGTCTCAGTTTTATTTCACACGAGCGTAGTAAGAATAATCGAAGCAAGAAATATTATAAAAATTAAAAAATGTATTGGATCAAGGCCCCCCTGAAAGTGTAACCATTTTGACTGGCTCATCATTCACTTTGTAATAGGATTTGCCTTCTGCTTCCTTGACATCCAAAAGCTCTGCTCGGGTGAAAGTTAAGAAAACTTCCCAGATATGTGACCTAGCTAGATCGATTTTTCGGCCCCGTAAAGCCGTGTAGTGCAACAAGGGGCCATCCATAAATTAAGTCACACGAATTTCATGATTATTTGACCCCCCCTCTTCTTGTCACATTTGTGAGACTCTCCCTCCCTAGTCTGACGACACATAATTTGCAATTTTGCATGTTCATACAGATGGAGTTGGAAATATGGTCAAGTTTTTCGTTAATAGTTCAAATTTAGTTTTTCAAAACTTAGATTTTTAGATTTTTAAAATGTGAACTCACGAAATGTAGGACCCACCTACCCCTTGTCACACTTCGTCAACCCCCTCCCTCCCCCTTAACGTGTGACGTAATTTATGGATGGCCCCCTATCATTGAAGTCGATAGAGCCGTTTTCGAGAACGTGATTACAAATATTGCTCATTTAAAAGAATAAGATGTAGCGATTGTTTTAAAATCTATTACCCCACCTGGCTTTTACCGAAGATAAAGATATATTTAGGTATTGCATAACCGAAAAATATGACAAACTGGGAAATATTTTGGCCAAAAATATTATCTCGAACCCCGCTACTGACGTTGATCTGTTTTAATATAAATGCCCTATTAATTACCGATCACAGCCCCTCGCTATTGTATAGCAGTGTGCAAACGTTAATTAATTTATCTCTATTAGTTATTCAATGACCACGATTTGTGATGAATTCTCGATAATGGTGCAATTGGTTGTCAATTTCATTAGCTGTTATGCCAATTGACGTTTAGTTGGATGGTTTCAGTACTTAATTAGTAATAGGAATGTGTATTTCGGTTATTTTAATCAGAATCAATAGACAACTTTTAGGTTATCAATGGTTGGTTTTAATTTAATTAAAGGATCAACCTCTAGCAAATTATAGTATAAAATTATATTTATTTATATTCTCTGATTATCAGCATTTTACATGGAGCGACTGCCTATTCAGATAGATAGGAGGTCAGCCTCTACAACCCAGTTAGTACTGGGTAATACGATACTACTTGGTAAGACTTACTAAGAGCAATCATACAAGTTATTAAAACTAACTTACTAACAAGGCAAGTAAAATAAAAGTTTATAAAATAGTTTTTTTCTAATCACTACCCCCAGACTACACATGCTTCCAATACCAAACATCGCCACCACATTAAAACACAGACATGAAATAAATAAAGTATTTATTGAGCCATTTGTATCAGACGTCTGCTCCAACCGCTTACTCCGCTCACACCGCTCACTTCGCTTACTTCGCTCACTGAGCTCGCCGCGCGCCACTGTTAAACACTGAAAGCCTTTATCTGAAGCCGCGACCGGTCTAACTTGTGTTGTGGCTATTAGGTAAGCGGCGATTTATAAGCGGTTTGTACGTACTTGTGGCAAGGTATCGTAATTTGTACCTAAGACGTTTTAATAGGATTGGGTAGTTAATAGATTAAGTTTTTTTTTGAAGTTTAAATTTGTTTATTCTTAATGAAATAATGTTTTCATTACAATCATTTTTTGGTGGATTGGCAGATTTTTTATACATCTACAAAATGTTTGCGTCACAAGAAGAAAACTTCTTCAATTTGTAGTTCAACCTATCATAAAACATATTTATATATTTTACTTATTGTGTCTTTTTCTATGAATGTAAAAGTCTATTTAATATAAATCTTAATCCCCAATTAAAGCCAAATCGCTTTCTCCTCGGCCCGTCAACCAACTTTAGGGAATCATTCGTTTGGAACTGTTGCTCCAGGCTGAAGTCTTCAACAGTTCAGCCAGATTGTATGGCACCAATACTTCAATCGATTTCTTTGGCCAGACCGCCAGTCCGTCTGGCAAAGCCGCCGATATGTTTTGCCAATTTGCTGGCGACTTTGAGGGTATTCGGGGATTTGAGAACGAATTTGTTGAACGGCAGATAGTGATTTTATTCAGGTGTGAAAATGTCTGCGCGTTTCTGTGGTTTGGCTTTGTTCGGGGCGGGGCATGTGGATTTGTTTATGATGGCGTAAGTAAATAACGAAAAGATCAGTCAAAGCTGTGCAAATAGTTTTGTGTTTACTAAAATACCTCGAACGAAGTGGCTAAAATTAAAAAAAAAGAAAGAAAAAGTGTTGGTTGGACTCAAAAAGGACAAACAAAAAAAAATGAAACAAAGGAAACAAAATTAAAATTCCAAAAACAAACTAAAAAAATAAAAAAAAGCTAGAACACAAAATTAAAAAAAGTCTATTAGGTACTATTTAAAAAAGTTCTAAGCTATAACGTTCTAGTTTGTTCAAATTACAGCACTGATGACAATATTTGTGTTACTTGTTTAATTTAGTCCTTTTTTAATTGTATCGATTATTTTTTATTTACCACCTGTTTGTGAATGTGTGAGCATTGTAGGCCTTATAGATTCCTAGATGATTGTTAACTTTTGTTAATTTTTATCTTGTTCTACGTTTTTGTGGTAAGAAACGATTTATTGTCGGGCCTACACTGTCCTGGGAGGACAGTACTTAAGTACTAACTCTGTGACATAAGATATTGTAAAAGCAAATGATTTTAAGAGAGTAACCATGGAGTTTTTTGCCGGTTAAGTGCCCATGTAGGTCTATAAGCATAAAATATTTTGATTTTGAACTGTATGTCAGTGAAAGAATTTTTGGAATTCGGCGAGTAGTTTCGGAGTTTATACGTAATATTATGTGCATAATATGTTTTTTATCCCCATTCCATACTTATGGCAAACAAACTTTTTAAATCTCTTCCTGAAAACTAGAATTTAAAAATCGCTACACTTACAAGGCCTAGTCTGGCTCTAACAAAACACGAAAAGCCCATAATCTACGATTTTTATATCCAAATATCAATTGTGACACAAACCCCTGAAATCCAGAACTACACCTTCAATATACCGTTTTCCATTTCTTAATACAAAGCCAATGTTTTTACACATGGACACCGGATGCGAAGACAGTAAAATAGCGAATCATCGAATTAGGGAAGGGCCAAACGATAAGCTTGCTCGTAAATTCGGCGTTCGGCATTCGGCTTCGGCCTTAGGGTTCATCGCTCGCACATTGTTTTAGAAATGTCAGCGTTGGCGCCGAGTTTTTTAAATGATGCTTTTTTTTATTAAAACAATAGGCAGTTGGTAGGTGATTTTAAATCTTGATACTTTTTCGTAACACTAGCTTGAGGACAAGGCCAGAAATTTGTCACTTTTATGCCTATCCTACTGTTCAAAGCTGTTTTAGATTTTGTGCCCGTGTGTTCGCTACGCAATACCTAACGAATGCCTAAACACCGGTGACCTTTTGGATTTTGAAAACTACTATACGCTACTTAATTTCTTACAAAATAATTTCTTTGAGAGCTCTTCAACGCCTGGAATTAACCCTAGAAATAATAATGTATTAATGTATCCAAATCTCAATTTTGATCCTGATCTTTGTCTGTAACTAATGAACACTTTGAGTCTTAATGACTCGAAAAACGGCGAATCACACGATATATATTAATTAGGGGGGTAATTGAAGTCCCAACACCTACATCGAACAAAATCATTACTGCCCTATCACCCAAATCTCTACTCACCTACATAAGCCTTCAATTCCACAATCACACAACAATATGCATGGGCAAGCAAACATTACGATACAATCCCATCATGGCGAGGCGACTGCCAGTGACGTATGCAGAAAACCTATTGTTTTGCGCCCGACACCGCCTGTCTAATTACTGTCAACGCAAATTATGGGGTGCGCGTGAAACTGATTTGTTAATTTTGAGGGTAGTTTTAGCTCGTGGGTTAGTTATGTTTTGATTTTAATTTTGGGTTCTTATCTTTTTGGGTCGGGAAGAGTAAATTCGGAAGAAATCTTATTTTTTATTTATAAAATAATTACGCTGACTGTTACCGCCTATAAGTCAAGTTTTTTTATTGTGAAAATTTTGTCGAATTCACAATCAATACAAAAAGTAATTCTGTCTGTTATTCTTTCGCGACGGCTGAACGGATTTCGACGATACAGAGGTGAACCATAGTTAAGACCGACGACATTCTATATTCGTGGGATATCGGGATATGAGTGATTCCTAGCTCCACGAAGGAGAAGCCGCGAAGAAGGCAAAAAGTAAAGTACCTACTTAAAACTAAAAAACTATTAACTCCACTTTCCAAGATTTAGAAGTGCAAAAAGTGCAGCAGCTTGATGTAAAAAGTGTTATATTTCGTGATAAGAGTGCTTCCCGACGTCTGCTAGGACCTCTAAGACGTCTCGACAGAATTACGACCCGACACTTTTGCTCGCGGAATGCAAGTTGTAGCGAATTTTAAAGTTACCATCGTAAATTAATTTTGTATAGAAAAGTCGTGTTGGAGATTGTTCTCGAATATTTAGTGGGGTCATGAGTTTTGATAAAAGAACATGGAATTTACAGTGGGTATTTTTTTGGTAAAAGGTTGGTAATGCGTTCTTTTTCTGTGTAAACTTGACTACCTCGTTGGTTTAGCGGGCGAAATCGCAACTGCTGTGCGTTAAGTCCTGGGTTCGATACGCGGATCGGGCAATATGTTATTAGGTTTTTCCATCAAGAATGTCTCAGGAGCAGAAACGGAGTTTGAATTTGTGCCCGGTTGATGGCAATAGGCTCGTCCCCAATCACATGGGACTTAAACATTGCTGGCGAAATGTGGTTGTAGTATTAGGAACACCTCTGCCTTACCCTTCGGGGAATAGTATGTTTATGTTATTCACTGCTCCCAATGATTACACCATGCAACAAAGATCAATTTTTTTTATGTCCCTTCAATATCAACAGATGATAATATTATGAGGCAGAAAGGCTCTCTTGGATACAATTAAAAGTCCAATAAAACGTTTCAAAAACAAAATAAAACCATTCCTAAAAACAATAAGCAGAACGCTCTAAATGCTCCAGTATTTAAACCCTGCGACGAAGGTCATCATAAATAACTAGCAAACGAGAGTCGAGAGTTCAAGCGAAAATTCTATACCCCCCTCTCTTTCACCCCCATACATTTAATCTGATATCTCTTTCCCACCAGGGTGTTTACCGGTAGACGGGCGAAAAAATTGAGTTTATGGTTATTGGATGGAAAGAAATTTCTTATGGGACGACATTTTTTACGAAAAGCCAGTGTTGTGGAGACAATGATGATAGTTGATGTTCTTGTTTATGTTAATGGTGAATAAAACGATCGATAAACTGGCAAATAGAATACTATAGAATCATTTTGGCGTTCATGGATATGGTATTGCGTGTTTACAAGCATTTGTTTACTTACTGCTGCGCTTAGAGGCGTCACGTAAAATATTGAAGGTTTAACTTTATTTGACCTGCATAACCTAGCATAAATATTCTCGAGCTTTCATATTTTTACTGACAGTGTTTCAAAAACATCTGCTTCCATTCTATCTAACTGCAGACAAATTTATAATACCAGTATTTAACATCGAGCAACTGCCTATCTGATCTCTACAATCAATTCAAATTATACTTTTAGTAAAATTATATGAATCTGTATGAAATTTTATCTTCTATCCAAGTTTATGTTCTGTACCGTGATCCCAAAGGGCAAACAAGTAATGTACTCGTGCCACCAACTTTTGCATTGACCAGCCAGGTGTCTTAGTTGGCAAACTCATTCGCAAGTTATTCTACCATCTGCCGTTCAGATGCAAGTGTCACAGTTGCTAAACTAAATGCATTAGTACTGGTTGAAATTAAACCACCTGTGGTGGGGACATTAAAATTAATTGCAGCTGCAGGAATTTGATTAGTTTCATCAATTTTGGTTAAACTAGGTAAACATATATTCTGCCCAAAATTTGCTACTGCTGGGACTTAACTTGCTAAAAATTTCTAAAATAAATAATAAAAGTATAGGATTGGTCACAAAAACGAAAGAAAACTTAAAAGATGCTTGAACGGAGAAAATTGTAAATAGTTTTCATACTTAGATGACGTATAAGATATTTATGAAATGGCTGTGACATACGATACGAACGGACAAACAGACGAACACAAGGAATCTATAAAGATTCCGTTAAAATTGAGTAAAAGGAAGAAGGCTATCGACTGGTCAGATAACAACTAAAAGTTGATAAAATGGAATAACATTTGAATCCAATTTCAATAACAATAGCAATACAAATAAACAACCTGTTGACTCTTCGCAATACAAACACAAATGTAAAGTGTCCAGAGTGCTTGTATTAGGAATTGGACATTAATGCAATAACACGAAGGCTAACAAAGGGAATGGCTATTGTGATGTTAAGGGCTCTTGGAAACACTTGAATAATATAGAAGTAGGAATGCCAAGCGGTGTGGCGTTTGTTGTTACGGTCATTTGGAATAAAAAAAGAAAGGTCGTAAAAGTAATATTCACGAGATGAAACAGAATAAAAGCAATACGTGTATATGATTCAGAAACAGCGAAAAATCATAGATGTTCGAAATCTGATTGAGGAGTAAAAAACCAAATGTTAGTAGAAGACCATAAAGGTAATATTTTAGAACGGAAACAATAACAAAACAAAATATCTACAAGAATAATAGCAGTAGCTGCTATTGATGACACGAAGCAAATAGATATTCAAAACAAAATCGAAGTAGAACATAAAACTTTTTAAGGCCTTAAATATTAAGAACCAATTAAATAAACATGCCATTCAAACACTCTATTAACTCTTCCAAACAAAAGTTACAAGTCAATCCCTTCCTAATTACCGTTAAATATTTAAAAACGTTGCCCCAAAAGGGTTAGCTCAACAGAATAATCATCAAGAATATGCACGCAGCGAAAATAACAACTCAGATGCGGAGTCACGTACCGCCTGCAATGGCGGCAAATTTTTGCAAATATCTGCAAAATCCACGATAATGCTTTGAAAGTCAGCTTAACTTGTTTGTTTGGGGCTGCACTGGGACTCAACTTTCATCCTTAATCTGGGATAATTAGTTATAATTTTGAACCCTTATTAAATTACCCTTTCGACGGTAACTTGGAAAATATTAAGGTTCTGAAAGTCCTGAGTTGGCTTTAGTTAGGGGGTAGGAGAGGAATGAAGGTAAAGCAAAGACTAATAATAATAATTTTAATGATATCTCGGTTTACCATATTGAAATAATGCATATGGCTACAGAGGAAATATTTACCTAAATAAATATAGTAGGGTTTATACTCGAACAAAAGCGAGCATTACCTGAGAATTGAGGTAGACAGACCGGAATCCCTTTGCGTGAAACCACGGGCACCTAATTGACACGAAACGGTCAGCTTTCCTTCGTGAAACCACAAATTGGAGTACCCTGATGCAATAAATGATTTAGAAGCAGTATGTTTGTCAGTATAGGAACTACATAATGTACATCATTCTTTTAAGGTCCGGTCTATCTGGACAGTGGAAACTAGGGAAGTTGTAGACGCGGTGCCTCACACCGGCCTCTGACAGATACTATACTGAAGAATCTAGGAGTATTTTTGGTGTCCACTGGCCGGCCCTCAATTCGTCCGTACCAATTAGACGGATCCTTTATGTGACTCCTAGATGGATTACCGTACCGATTTCTTTTTAACTTTCATGGACAATATTTTGTGGATAAGTACTTTTTAAATACTTTGTTTACGTAAATAAGTGCTTACATTATGTATGTAGATTGCGTTGTCACGTATAACGATGATGATAAGATAGCAAGTGAACTTGGCGACCTAGTTACTGGAGTAGATATTAGGTGTGTGGTATAAAATCTTCTGTTACGCGGATGATTGGAACAAAATACGAGTACAGTAGCTTATGTAGTTGACAGTGGAAATTAATTCTAGGTTCGAGGTAATACATGTAGTTTGTCATTCTCTGTGTTACGACCATTGATATACACAACAACACACCTAGCAATAGCACCGCAGAAACGCAAAATAACAGATCGTAGGAAAATTTAGAGGGTGCGATGTGAAAAGTCAAGAAGAGAACATTTATATATCAATTTATCGACGCATAATGAAAATAGAATTGATCCTGCTAAGTAGTCATGTTGTTCTATATCCAGATTTAAGTACTGTTAAAGAAATTACTAAAATACTCAACATTCTTTGCTTGTTTTGTTTCTTGTATTGTATGTTAGTCTGGGGCCAAAGTTGCCTGAGAATAAATGAATGTTATGTTACCGTTGGATCATTTTACCGATTTTACATTCAGCCTGTGACTTGCCCCACACAACTAATGAATGAAGTCGATATGCGAAGGTAATGACGCAGCCAAAATATACAAAGTACGCAATGTTTACTGATCGACTTTAAGACTTTGAGCTTCCAGTATCAGGCGTATACGCAATGTAGGAGACATGTGTGGCAGTGTGTTGTAAACATAGGAGACATTTTGTGAAGCGTGGAAAAAGTAAAACATCAGTATGTTTTGTAAAAGGGTAGTGATGAATATTTAGGAGGTAAAGCAGATATAGTTCTGTTAGTATTAAGTAAAAAGAAAGAAGAGTGTTTGAAAGGAACGCCTACAAGAAAGTCAGGACAAAAATATAATAAGATATTGACAATATTGTTAATAATGGCATAGATGAAGAAGACTCTGAATTTTTTTATGAAAACATGCTAGTCTACAATAAAACCAACGAGAATTTTTAATAATAATAGTACTGCTTAACATACGGAGACGAGGTAAACAAATTATTGAAAATGAAGCCCGGAAGTATATTTAGGTATATTTGCAAACACCAAAATAAACTCAAAATCTTCAGCAGCAAACTATTTCACTTTAATTCAGTAATAAGTAGCGGGTTCTTTTGATGTTCAGGGACGCGGCAACCTCACAGAATACCCTATTTGGGTATCTCTTAGAAATGACGAGCCCGATCGTGGAATGAGATCTCTTTATGCGAACCACTGGCAATTGTGAACGAAATAAGTCCCGGGAATTTCGTAAATACGTGTATATTTGGACGTCGCAAATGTTGGAATTCAAATAAGTTTTTCACGTGTTCGAATTTTGTCAAAATGCTTTTCGTACGTTTCGTGTTGGGTTTCTTAGAAAAATCTGTTGCTTTTATGAATTTGGAGGGTTTTTCATAATAAAGTGTTTTCTGCTTCTGTTTTTTCTCAATGGAAACGGTATTTCTTTGTATTTTCTAGAATTTAATGAGACACTCTTTAACTGTATAAAACTCTTGTTTATGAACCTTTTGATTCCAACATGGCTGATGTCCATTTAGAGGCTCTCACAGGAGAAACTTAAGCAAGACATAGACTGGACGTCTCATCGTTTCCACTGATTGACACACCATAAAGGGTCCTACATACCGTAACTGTACACTACCATTACCAACATCCATAGATCTATTACTGGTGGCCGCAACAACCATGAATAATTATACAATATAGGTACTGTATATTCTACTGTGTGTAGTGTTTGTACAGGGTGTATGTTATAGAGAACGGCACACTATCGACTTTTTTGAGGGATTAAGGGTGTCTCTTGTGTTTTTTTATTTAAAAAAAAGTAAAGTGTTCGTATCTGAATCAATTTAAAGACTTTGGAAGCATATACATCTTTTTCTAGAAGAAATGTAGGCACATTGTAGATAATACCAATTACGTTCTCTTACAGCCACAAACAAAACATTTTATAATATCTCAATTACCGCGACACATAAGGCATAGGTTTTGTAGGTGAAAACTAGGATATGGCTTCCCAAAAAATACGAAAAAGGCGTTATAATAAGTGTAGGCAGACCAAAAGCTAAATTGGTAGCATTCAGAAGATCGCGGGATGGGCCTGGTTGAGACTCACGCAGACCAAGGAAGAATGGCACACGAAGGAGGATGCCTTTACTCAGCACTGAGTGGAACAAGGTTACCAATCATGATGATGATCCCTAAGAAAATTGTGTCATTCATACATTTTGACCGAGCAGGTATTGAAGTTTTGTATGGGACATACAGCAAGTTCAGTTCAGGTTGATGGTCTTTACCACACCCCTAAATATGGCCAGGGGGTCTAAAATGGCCACTTCAGCAGAAAATAACATGAATTACGTTACAATTCATAAAACGGTCACAAACTGATAATTCAACATATTACTCGTAGCTGTGTCTGTGACCATTTCAAGAATTTTAATGTGATTCATATTATTATCCTATTATGTTCGGCTAAAGTGGCCATTTTAGGCCCCCACATCATTCCGATACATGCTGTACTGTGTTTCAATACAATGACATATGTATACTGTATACATTTATTTGTTATTATGTATAGCTTCTGTGGTTGACAGACGCTTTGACTCCAATAGCTATCGGGCGGCCTTTGTTTCATTGTGATAACATCGTGTTGTGATTCCATTGATAGTTTGTTGTGGTGGTTATTGATTGGAGTGTTTAATAATTACAGTTTCATACCATAACTGTAACCACTGGAATACAATTTAAACGGTTAGGCATAAATACAGGGGTTTCGCAAATAGATGGAAGTCTCCAAATGCTGCGACATTGGATGAAACTCCACACAAAATAAAACATACTTGTCTACTAACACTAGTAATTAAGATCATTGTTACTTTGGGCGTAGCCCGAAATAAACGCTATAATGAATAATATAATTGGATGGTATAATTTAACAGGTATGGTTTTGCTAAGGCCTTTTTTTGGTTACTCCACTGTGCATAATTTTGAGCGTAGTTTGATTTTTTGCGTTGACTGTCCTAGGCTTCCAATTTTCCCCCATCTAAAGACCTTTTGTCCATTTTTGTTGTTAACTTAAGTCTACAATGCTTCTTTTTATCGTCCTATCAACTATTAGTGACTGTGATGGAAAACATCGTGAGGAAACTGATCCGACAGCCAAAAAATCCAAGACGTGTGAAATCCACCAACCCACACTGGGACCGTAATGTGGATTACAGCCCACTCTGCATCACTGAGAGACCTCCTATCCCAACAGTGGGAAATTTATAGGCTACAAGCATATGTAGCCTATAAATTTTAATTTGCCATGATTGCAGCTTAACCTGCGTCTATATCATTATTACCCATTAAGTTTTCATTGATCGGAACTTTTGTAGCTTTCTCAATTATTTCATATCCTTTAAACATCACACGAGCCTTAATTGCTGTTAACTTCTTGCAATTATTTCTGTGGACTATATTCTCGCTGGCAGCTTGATTAAAACGACTTACTGATCAATACTGTCTCACGGTCAACCCAACGGACTTTAGGAAGCCAATTGAAGGCCATAGACGTCAGAATTTGACGTTTATTCTAACATAGACTAAATATAATTTTCTGTTGCCATAAATAACTGCAACTTTACCACCACAGTAACACGTCTTATATTTACCCTAATTCGTTATGTAAGTAAATAGCCCACCAAACTTAAACATACCTAAGACTACATCGCAATTAGGAAGGTAACCAACGTGGAAAGTAAACAAGGGGTTGCTGGTGGTTGCTGTAACCATTGGTGCGAACATGTACTAATTAATAGTGACTGGTAAATCATTATGGATTTGTTTGGATGCCGGGGTTGTTGTTATATTTTAATTGACAACTTAATTGCGATGTGTGACGACTTTATGGGCGCTGGATTGTAATCTATGGTGATTTAGTCATGGTGCGATATCATGCGGCTTGACACTTTAATTTCAATAATGCCAACATTAGATTTCCCTTTATTGACTGTGTCGTTGGTCGAGTGGTCGTGACTGCTGAGCATGAAGTCTTGGGTTCCATTCCCGGGTCGGGCAAAGTATTATTGGGTTTTTCCATCAGGAATTTCTCAGTAGCAGCCACGAAGTCTGGATTTGTGCCCGGTTGATGGCAGTAGGCTCGGCCCCTATTACATGGGACTTAAACATAACTACAGTCTCTGCCTAACCCTACGGGGATTACAGACGTGATGTTATGTTAATGTATGTCGATTTCTTTTTATCCATTGCGTCCGTTTAATTAATTTGATTTTTATTTACGTTTTTACTTCTGAGATCTAAATGAAAGCTATTTCGAAGTAAGAAAGATACTATAAAAGTTGGATGATGGTCAATTTAATTATTTGAAGAGCAAAACAATGATATAGTTTGTTAGTGCATAACGTATTAATTGGTGCTTAATGTAAATTACTGATTAGAGGTTTATGCCAACTAGTGTTCCAGGTGTTTTGGCTTTGTTAATGCATCATATTCATCACATCTAGTTTAATTAAGGATTAATTAACCGTCTTTATTCAGGTTCGGTTCGGTTCAGTACGGTTCGGTTCAGTAAGCCTATTAGATTAATAAAAATACTACTGATTTAAAATGCAAGTAAGTCAAAGACACTTCTAGTGGAGTTCATATTTTAACCAGAGCTTTGAAAGTATCGTACACTAGCCAGAATATAATAGAATTGAATAGAATATACTTTATTGCACACCAAAATTGAAACACAACTGTTTTACAACATTGCTAATTTTATGGTTACAATGGCGTTCTTATCGCTGATAGCGATATCTTCCAGACAACCTTTGGATGGACTGTACGAATATGACATAAAAAAGGGGTAGTCAGCGGTCAGATTAACATGCTTAGCTTAGAATCACATTCTTATAACAGTCCAAAACAACATCAAAACGGCCATACAGCAAAAATATTCTAAGTCACACTAAACATTGCAACTATCCCAGCAGACGACACAAAAAGGCGGTCCCAGACAGTGGTGTTGGCTTTCAGTTTTCTAGAGTACAAGAACTAGGAGTTCAGCAACACAAAAAGTACAAGAAGTGCAACTATACAAGCACAAGACAGCACAAAGTTTCAGCACAGACTTCTTGTTTGAAAGGGAACACGATCTGTGCGACATTGTTCGACTGTAACGAGTGTCGTTATGTCTTTTTCAAAGCTATAAAGTTGCCGGAATTTGAATATAGTTGGTCTTTAATGGTTGTTAAAGGTAATTTTGTGGAAGAGTTCAGTTTAAAATTCTCTGGCATGTTTCGCAAAATAAACTTTTAAGATCATCAAATCATTTTTTGTGATGACGTCGCATGTTTGTTTTCAGAAAAAAATCTGCATCATCATTTAATGTGGCAAATTTAATTTATTATCTTTCAGAAAGAGTATTTTCGTCTAATAATGTTCTGCCTCTAATAGATGAACAGAATCATGTAGATCGAATGGCATGTTTTGATTTATTTAGGAGTCATCTACATAGAAAATACATCCTCCTTGCGACGCGTCCACGTCCATCTGGTCATACACTTACGACGGTCTCCTCTCGTCATAATATAATAAATACTAGCTGACCGGCGAAATTTCGTCTGCGTAACATTTTTGATTAATGCCCCGCTCCTATTGGTCGCAGCGTGATGTTTTAGCCTATAGCCTTTCTCGATAAATAGGCTATCCAACACTTAAATAATTTTTCAATTCGAACCAGTAGTTCTTGAGATTAGCGCATTCAACCAAACAAACAAAAAAACTCTTCAGCTTTATAATTTTAGTATAGATTAAGCCCACGCCCATCCCAACAAAGTTTGTTTACCCAATTACCTCGATTGGAAATCTAAAGTGCAATAATATTTATGGGATTATAGACCTGGCCTAATAAACTCTCACATGTCATAAGAAAATAAAAATGGCTAGAATTTGTACCTTTGATACGGTAAGCTACACAAATAAAGGAAACATTACCGGGCCGGGTCAGGTCAGGTCAATACAAATAAACCAGCAATTTAAAATAAATTATTATACATTATTATATTATTCCGTTTCACATTAAAACGAAACAACTATAACAGCTTTTGATAACTTCAAGGAAAACAGTAATAAGGTTACAAATATTTATTTGAACAATTTGTGAGAGGCTCTAGAAACCAGAAATTCGAGCTTTTTATAAGGTAAAAACTTGATACTAAGGCCAATTTGCTAATTAACTGATGTACAAGATAAAACCACAATTTTTATATTTTAATTTAATCTGTTCGTTTAATAACTAACGACATTGGAGCTACCAGTGAAAATCCGATGATTGATTTATTCGTAAATTGAGGATGAACAGAAAAATGATGAATGATGGATGAATAGAAAGAGACACACACACACTAGGTACTATACTATAGATCAAAAACTAGATAACCAACAACACAGTTGCCATCCAAAACCAATTTACACTACAATAAAATAAATCATAGCAGAACACAGAACAGTGCCAAGCGTAACACCCGGGATATACACATAAAAAAGTTTCCCAATCACACTTGCTTGTTTCCTACTACGTACGTAATGTTCCCTATTATACACTAGTCCTACATTCCCCGCCGTAATAGTCCGTAGAAACAAGTTCAGTGGGTAGATTTTCTCGAAATTACATTTGATTTATGGGAAAACATCAATGTTAGAAACTTCTTGTATTGTAAGCCTAATCGATTTTGTTTCTAGGCCAACTATGTTTTTGGGAGAAACGAGAAAGTATTTGGCCAATTGTAGTTAGAGATGGGATTTGATTTGCGGCTTGTCTATAAATCTGGGACCGAGATATTTTCTTGAGATTGATTTATTCTTCTGCCTAATTTAAGAACAGTGATAGCAAAGAACTTCCAATCACTTTTCTCATCAGCACCAAGGAAAACTCATTCGAATAATTTCCAATAACTTTCCGCTTAACTAAGCTCAAAGAAAACACCGTTTCAATTTCGTATTTACAAGTAAATTCAAGAAACCAATGACAAGCTTGATCGACTAAAGCTCAATCAACATCTAAAACACACAGAACAGGAAATGAAATTCGCCATTTCTGGTTATGACAGCCAAAGATTTAGGTATAATACTGCGTTCAAAAGCCGCGGTACATTAAAAATAAATAGGGGGTTACAGCGGCCAGGCAACGATGTTTATTTAGTTTTTACTGTACTACTGTTTGTTAGTTCTGCCTGTGACAGTAAGGTAAAGATTCATATTTTTTATAGTGCTATGAAAATATTTGCGGTAGAATAAAACGCGGAAATGTTTTTGGCTGCTGCGGCGTTTTTGCGGACAGCCTGAGCTTGTTGAGTCCTTGATATAAATGATGTAGGTTCCCCTCATTTGTTAGCATGCTTTTTTATCTTGCATTCTAAAAGCTCTCTTATGAAACAACTGGGATGGTTATTAGTCTTATCGTACGGTTTTTATAAAGCGTGTTGGCAAAGGAAGGTTGGTAGGTAAGGCGGCCGTACGAGTGAGGTCCAAATGTTGGAACAGATAATATTATACGAAAATTAGACCTTTATTCTGATAAAACTCTCGGAAAGGACAATCAAATCAAATAACAAAACAAAACAACGGACCCAAATGCGAATAGTGATAAAGCTAACAAATTGCGAATTATGCTAAGGCAGCAAAAAACAATTTTTAAATCCACCCCGGAATATGCGGCCTACATATCCGAGGCTAAATTTGCATGGAGATGGCGCCAGAGCGACGGGCCTGGGCTTCACACTGTCATAATCCGTAACTCGGCTAAACTGATTTAAATTTTCGCCATACAATGACTCCATGCTTTGGTAGCTGTTCATACAAAGTTACTGATGCTGCCCCCAAAGCTGTATTTGCTTTTATTGCAACGGATTAAGGATGCGAATGATTGGGCTTTGATTTTGCCAGCTTCGTTGAATGGTTATTGTTTATTAAGAATTGCTCCTTGGGAAGTTAAGAAGTATAAAAGGGGTCTGAATTTAAAATGTAATAATGTTTACCGTTGTTAGTAATAGAAACATGAAACATTTTCGACGGATTGGAAGTAAAAAGAAAAAATATATCGTCTATTAACCTCGATATTTTAGTTTATAAAACATTTGTAAGATGAAAATGAAAATTCAAAACTAATTTCCATTACAAGAATTAGTTAACCAAAGGGGTACTCTATTTCATTATTAATTTAAATATTCAAGTAACTAATATTTGCCTTGTTCTAAATCCAAAACTGTAAACTCAAAGAGAACAATTTTCAATTAACATTACTCAAAGTTTACAATTTCACTAAAATAAATTCGTATTATCCCCAACCCTTTCATATTTCAAGAACACTTTCACAAGCTAACATCAACTTTAATGTCGGTGTTAAAGAAAAAGTGTAAATAAACTTCTGAGTCTGTGAAATGGATCTCTTGGAGTCCGCTTTGCTCGCTCTTGCTTTAATGAAGAGATTCACAGCTTTTGAGTTTCCAGCTAAGTATGCAAATTCTTTATATTCCGAGTTACGACTTTGTGGACTTCTTTTGTATAAGATTATTTCGTTCATTTTAAGGGTTATCACGATTAATGTTACGAAACCCCAGAAGTATAAAGAAAAAGTTTTGCTTTTTATGTGTCGCACTGTATTGTTTGTTTCTAATGCTTTAGTAATCATTTTGATTTTAATTTTGACCACCACTGGCATAAGTAGTTATTCTATTTTCTCCTTCATGATCTTTATGCTTTCACCGAGAAAACTATTTCAGGTTTTCTTGTGTCTGCCATTTTTATTTTAAAGTTGCAATCGCCTAGACAGGATCCTATTAGTTTCTGTCGGCAAGGTTTTGTCATCTGTCTGGAGGGATTGCTTGCTCAGAGGATGGCATCTTGAGCTCTAGGTTTTCCTATTTTCTTCAAAACATTTGTTTAAATAAATTTTCGTCAAACACAAAGCGGGTCTCAAGGGCTTGGGGAATACATGAATTATTATATCAATTGTCTATTTTGCGGAAGCTTCGGTTGGTAGCAAAAATGTCGTCCCTAAATCCGCAATAGTTACAACATTCCTTTTTAAACCATCCACATCAAGAATGCCAGTTTAATATCTAAAGTTATTCCGAAAATCCTTCGTGAAAGTTGTAGCAAATTCAGATTTCATATTCCACCACATTATTGCGGTAGTCAGACTCGGATACACTCGGCTGGGGTAGCGGATTTATATCATATATTTATTTCGCTCCGGCTGTAATGGCGCATTAATCTTGCGGTGCCTTTCGAATGGTATTTGACATTTCGCCTCTTCGCTAGGATTGAGATTTGTTGGTTATTTCGCCTGTTTGCTTATGTGTAGTGACCGTTATAGATAGGGGGTTCTCGTGTTCATCTTTTGTTTGGAATCTTTCGAAGGTGGAGCACTATCAAATGGGGTCAGTAATCCTACTTCTTTATTATTTACGTCGAGTAGAAACTCTTATATATAAACCTGTTTTGTGATTTCGATACGAAGTGGGCCTGTTTTGTGGACATACCTGAAACAAATGAACGGAGTAGTTAGTATAATGTAGTAAGCATAATCGTGATTAACATGACTAGTAGATAATTAAATAGTTGAAAGTGACTGCGAACCAAATATACATTCACAAACAACCCAATGTTACTCGTAGACATTAGAGATAAAAATCTCCACCATATCAAAGGGAATTGTTAGTGCATTATCATGCACCAACTTCTGTTGAAGGCTACCATGCTATAACGCATCAACTTTATGAGTATAAGCAGCCACTATGTATCAAATATAGCACGCCATTCTCGCGTCACAATTCGAATTTATGAAAAGCTAGGCAGGCGTGTATGACGGGGTATAAAATCAAAACCATTGGTTATAGTTTTTATGGGACATTTAATCGATGGCAAACAAATATTGTGGTACTTTTATTTGTTTTGGTGTTTGGAAACCAACTAATATTTTGTGTTTACACTGTTTGAATTGGCATTTCAGTTTTGGTGTATTTGTGTTGGAATATTTGTGATTTGCTTTATGTAAACAGTAATTTAATATCATTGCATTGAATATTACATTCATAAATTATTTTTGCCTAAGGGTCTCCAAATCAGCTATTATCAACTGTTGATTATACAACGTGCAATAAATGAATAAATAACCAATTACCAAACATACATGTACGATCGTATCGACGACGTTTACGTAGGCTCGTAGCAGGTGGCTTTCTGTGGTTTCTGCTTATCCCCATGGAAAAAGCGTGAGTTTATGTATGTTATTAAAAGGACGGGTACTTTAATTTAGTTTAATAAAATTCCATGTGGCATGGACACACTGTAATGTTCATTTCTGTATCCTGTTAAATATTGTACGCTCAATAAGGCAAGAACTACCCATTACATACCTGTAAAGTACTAATAACCTTAGCAAAGACCGTCGACCAAAACTGATAAGTCAATGGTTCCACGAACAAATCAACCAATTACCACCAATTACACAGTAACGTTAATTTTCCCTTTTTCAAACTTCATTAAGTCCAAGTTAATTTCAAAAGGTTTTTCATTTGACATGTAAATTGGACAGAAAGCACTAATTGGTGCAGTCGTCGACACCTGAATTGTCAGGCATTTAGCAAACCCAGTTTGAGCGTAGTATCAACGAATGTTCGCGCCCGGTCCGGTTTAAATCGGATTTCGGTGGCTATATCCACTTATATCCAGTTTCGTTAGTTCGCTTTGACACTTGATTTTGAAAAGAGAGCTGATTGATGTGTGACTATCCTTTTTGAGTAATGGATATTTGGCTTTTGGGATACGTATCAATGATGGCGTGACTGGCAGATTAAAATATAATATAGTGATAGTTGTATGTTGGATGCTGTT
This sequence comes from Standfussiana lucernea, assembly GCA_964057025.1. NCBI lineage: Eukaryota > Metazoa > Arthropoda > Insecta > Lepidoptera > Noctuidae > Standfussiana > Standfussiana lucernea. The sequence continues at coordinate 2,915,754 of OZ059791.1, read as the reverse complement.
TCATTCTGCAAAATGTTGAACATAATTATGAAAATCTTAGTCAAGTTTTATAGCGAATTACTTCTTGCAGGAACACTTGGAATATATGTATACGAGTTTATACTTGACAATTTAAATGCAATACAAATTCCAGTATGAATTAAGCATCTCAGGATGCATTAAAGTTAAATAAAGTACAAAATATTTTTTAAGGTAGACAAGAGAGCAAATAATAAACCTAAAACATAGCGAAGTTAACAGCCACATTCCAGATCAGATTCCACAAACAAACAAAATCCCGATGGAATCAAACTACTCCAAACAAAAATCTAAAACTTCAAAGATGATTTACGAGCTACAGGCTGAAGGGAATTAAGTGTTACATTTCATACAATAGCCATCACGGACATATTTCATTTTGACGTTTAGAACCTCAAAAGCAAAACATTTCAGAAGGTTCACTTCTAAAGGTTTGGTCAAACCAAGTTGGTCAAGACAAGTATCCGACACTGACACATGCTTCAATATTTTTTTTTGCCCGCGTCTGGTGTCTGTAGCAGTGTTCGCAATCTGTATGTGTGTGTGGATTTACCGAACACCGACACAAGTTTAAATTTTCATCAAATATATTTGGTCTAAAACTCAGCCACGCGAACTCCGCTCGCTGATGCAGTTATTAAATCGTCAAGTTTGCAGTTGTCAGGACATGCAGCGCAAGATGGAAGGTGCCAAATGAAAATCGTTAAAATCGTCTGAAAATTAACGGCGTATGCGATGGTACATCCCTTTATTTTTATAGTGAGTTGATGTGAAAATTATCAACTATTTCGTGGTAAGTAATTATTTCACAACGCAATAGAATGTATAATTAGAAGAGTGAGAGTTTTAACGGGCAATTTTTGAACAGAAAATTCTAAAATCAACAAGGATCGCACGTGCTAGCGATATTTGTTACACATGCCAAAATAATAATTGAACGAACCAGATTTTCTGTTTCTTGCCCTTTTATGTTGAAACAAACAGTAGCTATTGGCTTAACGCATATCGAATGACTGCGAAGCCACTTAAAAGTGCCCGTAAAATATTTAATCTGTTAAGTTGGTCATAAATATACCGGCATAAAATCGGAGAAGGGTCTAAGTTCGGCGTTTGTTTTTCTTTTTCTAATGGAAGATTGGAAAAGGATATTGAAGCCGTATTTTTTGGGAGAGCTAAGTGATTTTGTCGGAGTTTAGGATTGAGGACTAAATACAACGGGGTGCAAGTTGTCTGTTCAAAAACTATAGTGACAATGAACCATAATTTATTCTATTTCTTTATTTCACACAAAATTAAAAGGTAAACACATAAATTACAATATATAGCTTATGTACAACAGCAAGCTTAACCCAGAACTAGGTTTTGTTATTGCATACCTAAATAGACAAATAAAAACAAAAAACATATTTTTTTAATTTTATTGTTAAAGCTTTATTCACAAGGTAGAATTTTACAAAGGCAGACTTAATGCCCTGATCTAGTAGCTTTCAGACAATTATCATTGCGAAAAAGTTATCTCATTATCTACGTACTTACAACCATACATAAACTCATGCATTTTCTCATGGCGGTAGGCAGAAACTACACTTCTATATTTTCTGTTAAAGAATGAACTGAAATTCATTATTTATCTTGATGTCTAATAAAAAGCTGCAACATATCTACTTAAGCTAGTCAATTAACACATACAGTATCTATCTAATAAACTGTCCTCTATCAGCCAAATGTATTCCTACATCTAAATATACTCTTCGCTCTCAACCAAATGTATTCGTGAAATCAATAGTGTTTTGTTTTATTTAAAACTCTCTCAACGTGAGCAAAGCTACTGTTATTTAGACTGACATTCTCAGTATTTAACTAAGCTTCGGATTACCACGTCAATTCCATCTATTACGCAAAACTGACCCCGATCTCCCAAACAAATTATGAACGCGCGAACGACACACATAGATCTATAGCTTTCCATTATTAAGGGGAGTGACAGGGATGGTTATACTTTTGTTCCCTCCATCGTTAACTGTATTTTACTGTTCTGGGAAAACTATTTGGGACAGAAAGTCCTAGTTTAGCGTCAAAGCAATTTGCATGCGTAATTTTCTGTTAGCTATCTAATTTATGTGTCGTTTTATTCTAACTGGAGTTATTACTGGGTGCCTGTTTATGAGTGCAATACGGATGATGGCGGATAATTCATTGGATACTTTATTGCTTAAATCATTAATATAAACAATTCTTCTTTATTTATCGTGTGGTTAGAGCCTAACCTGGTGTCAGAGTTTTGATGCCGCCCATGGGCCTCTGACTTGACTTTACATGCCGTCGAGAAATTTCTTTCAGGCATGCTCGTTTCCTCACGATGTTTTCCTTCACCGAAGCAAGTGATAATTATGCAATACGCACATGATTAGGTACGAAAAATCAGAGGTGCATGTTTTGGGTTCCAACTTGAGACCTTGATTGAGACTTGGAAGTCCGACGACTGTCACACCACAAGGCTATCACTGTTGCAAGCTTAACAATGATATTATGTAACATGATGAAGATGATGTGATGGGTGTGATGGTACAGCTCTGCCTAACCTTTTGGGGATTAAAGGTGTGCTGTTATGTGTTATGGGTTACGACAAACAATCACAATTAGTGATAGTGGTTGAATGGCTAATTACAGAAGTGGCTTAAGCTATACAATGTGTAACCGGACCCTTCACGAAGCCGTCAACCATTCTGTACATCAAACTAAGTAACTCTACGCAAAAATTCTTGCCAGGAAATCTTTTTTTGGGATGGAAATAACATTTTACGCCGATGGATGCATTGAATAAAACAGGGATCGTGTGATATGCCTATTTTAGTATGAACCCAAAGACATATCATGACAGAATAATTTAAATACTTCGCTATTGAACCTCCGAAGAAAGCTGTTGAAATTGATAAACAGGTGGGTGTAAACTGTCTGGGAAAAACAAGAGACATTAGACACTTCCTAAAACAGATAACTAATGATAGTCTTAGCCTGTTTAAATATGTATTTCTATAGCTAAAATAAAATCAAAAACATGTACACAATAATGTTCCTTGTTACCAAAATTAAACAAAGAATAAAACAAAGAATTCAAATGTTAAAAACAAATGACACCTTCTGTTAAATCTTTTGTCTCACGATAGATGACACGGCTTGACAAAAATAATTGCCATCGTTAAATAGTACTAAATGAAGAGGATTTTATTGAGTAACTCCCTCTGAAGAGGGTCGATGTTTCTCAAGGTACAGAAGGAGAAATGTTCTAGTTTTATTTTCAATGGAGTGGTTTTGTTTCTTTTTTTTAAAGAACTTCAGGAGCTTACACAAATATACCTTGAATTTTGTAATTAGTTCTTTGTTAATTCGTGCTTTGTTTGAAACTGCGTAGGTTATGTGTCTGACTGAACTTATTGTATGTCTTTATTAATTTATTTGGTGCCAGTAAGCGAATGAGTCCTGGAGTAGGGACCGCGTATCGTCATGCGCAGTGTGCGCAGTTTTTTAGCAAAACAGACTGAAACTTTCAAGGTCAAGCAGGTGAACATCGATAGGCTCAGTTGAAGCACTTAGTTGTTCCTTCGGTCTATTTAGATAGGAATAGGTATCAAAAGTAGTTTTTCAATTCCTATGTCTCTTCCCTTTAAAAAGATCGAAAATGTCCTAAATCTTCTCGAGAAAAGGATGTTAGGGATGTGCCTTTATTTGTTTGTTTTTGCTCGACTTGGCGGGGGCACTGCCGTGCCCCCAGATGAGAAAACCCAAAATCAATTTTTTTAAACCTTGTGGATAAAAAAAAATATGTTAATAGAGTACAAAACAGTTATTATTAAAAGTCACAATCAAATACAAATATCTTAATCAAAGCACAAATTGATACCATTCACCCCACCATAAAGGTGGTCACACATGAACGGTAAACGATTTTTCAATAATCGTTGTCTAGACGGTGTAATGTGCGGGCGACGGTGGCGACACCTAACGGCTAAACAACTACCATTATCATTGTGATACGAGCGTGATGAGTTTCATTAAGTCCGAGGTGGAACGGGAATTTCTCTATTGACAGAAATTAAAAGGACGGGTGGTCTAGGACTAATTGAATTTGATGAAAAGGGGTTGGTTGTAGAAAGAAAGATTTTTCCCAAGGTATTTTGCATAAGACAGGGAAGTATTAGAAAGGGGTAGTTAGGTTGGGTAGTGAGACAATTTTAATAATATGTATAGGTACACATGAAGACCGTAAGAAAACATTAGAGAGTAAAAATGTGAAATTTGGAGTTTTAAAGTCATAGTTTCATAAAATGGAAGTGAAACTTTATAATTATCAAAGAGACGAAAATCTCATTCAAATCATATGGTTAGGTGCAAGTAAATAGACTGGCCAAGTATTAGAATTTAATTAGATTTTTGACTATTTCCTTGTTGGTAGAAAGTTATTTTTGAGGATTCTCATTATATGTGAACTATGTATTTACAAACTGAGTGTCTCAATTAACTCTTGATCACAACTGGTTGTTTTTCCACAAATTCTCACTCTATTACAAATATATAATAGTACAAAGTAACGATGATGTATCGTGTCATAGATTTTCAACGCACCTATTATTTGGACAGCGTTATTGATATCGTCACGCGACCGTGAGAGGGGGGCATAATGGCTTAAATTAAGAGCTATGGTTGGTTCCGTTAATCAACTTTTTAAACTTCGTATTTACACTTCTGTTTAAAATTAAGCATGGTTCTTGTCCCAAAAATTTGAAGATATGACATACATACATATATATATGTACGGGGTGGAAGGGACACCGACGCGAAAACGGAAACCAACCAACCACATACTCAGTACATGATTCTGAACCCCCCCCATATAGAAATTATGCGACGGTTATAAAAAAAAATCTGCTGTTTCATGATGTACTGAGTATGTGGTTTCCTTTTTCGCGTCGGTGTCCCTTCCACCCCGTATATATATATAAAATATACCGCACATATACCGGATATATATGCAATATACTGAGACCGCGTGGTGAATTCCAGCCCACTCCCTCTCCAGCCTCCCAACAGTGGAAACAGGATAGGGTAAGACTCTGCTTGCTCTATAACAGGTTACTTTAAAGATATTAAATACTACCCTTCGTTGGCTGTAGCATTTAGATAGTAGATATTGGATTTTGAGTCTTTCCAATAACAGTGCAAGTTTTTGGTTTAACCCATCCAACAGTGACAGCTAAGTTCTTACCCGGATCCGACGATATTTAACTTTATTATAAATAAATAAATATCGCTGGACATTACACACAGCGCCATCTAGTGCCACACTAAGCAACGAGGCTTGTGTCGTGGACACCAGATAGTTGATATACTACATAGATACTTTTTGTTTGTAAATACATACTTATTATACATATTAACATCCATGACTCGAAAACAAATGTCCATGCTCATCACACAAACACTTGCTCCTACCGGGATTCGAACCCGGAACCCTATGAACGTAAGGCAGCCTCACTACCGCTGCGCCATTCGGGTCGTATTGAATTTACAGTTATAGTCAAATCAAAAGATTTAATTTAAATCTTAAATATTTAAAACTTTGGCAACTGCCAAACTCCTACGAAACTCCTAAAACTTCAAGAACACACTGTCCAAGGAAGACTTACACCGAAATACAGGCATTGCCTAGTTCGGTTGCAGTGGCGACATTCATTTATTAGAAATTAATACTGCCAAACTATTTTCTGTAAAAAAATATTAAGTTTTTTGATAAATAAAACTTACTTACTTTATGTGAATTACATAAAAAAATCACAAAAATCGCGTCATATTACGTTTTTTCAGGGGACTGCATGAAATTTTAAATGGTATGGTGTTCTAATAAACGCGATAATTAACATAGTATATCAGTCCCTGACAGTTATGGGTTCTTGGGGTTTCCAAAAACCATTAACTTTTGACTCGCTGTATCTACCATCTAAATTAGGTGGTACTAATGTTCTGGTAACACGATGTTTTTCGGTGATTTTTGATTATAATGGTGATTAGTGGACAGGTAGTGGCATTCTGATACAAGTGCTTTTAGTTCAATAGATGTTAATACATAATATATTGTAACCTAACCAATTGGGTCTGGGTCTTACTTTAAGAAAATATTTTCTTTTAGAAAAGAAAAGAAAATTCAGTTTATTGGCATTAAAAAAACAGAAATACCTTAAAATTAAACGAAAATAAAAAAAGTAAACCTATTAATGCCAAAGGGCCCCAGCTCAGCATAATGCCAGATATCAACACAAAGTGTACCACCTGACGCTGATTTTCAGCTGCAGCCCACGAGTGCCATACGCTCGAAAACATAAATAAACACATATAATAGTAAAAAATATTTTGTACAAACACCAACTATAATGAAATGTTGCGATCTATAAACATAAAACAACAAAAACAAAAGATTTATGTGCCCCTTAATAAAAGAATACACATAATAAATATGCTGCTCTAAAATAAATTAAAAGGCTAAAGATAAAATTTAAAAAAAAAGTATAGAATTGATTACAATAAAAAAATTATGAGAAACTATAAAATTGATCAATTAGAAAACAATCTTAAAAAGTCAAAATTAAAACAAATAAAAATATAAAATTTATAACATTGGTAAAATTTTAATGAAAAATGTGAGCGCTTCATCCATTATCCCTTACATCTACAAGACGTGAATATTTTTATTACTATATAAATACTCATTTACTCTGTATTTTATAATCTAGTAGGTACTTATATATACTAGCTGTTATTGTTTGCACTCTTTTGTATCAATTTAATTTAACCTCTTGTATTTTGAACTCAAAACCACATTCCCAATTAATTTAAAATTAAAATTTCCCATAAACAAAATACACAACACGGCATCAACCAAACAATATCGAAAAAAGAAAATTCTCGTTAACCCTTTACACGCCGCGTGACGGTCTATGTCGACGGCACAAGTTTTCGACAGTTGCAAATTAAAATGGCGGCCGGCCGTGCGTGATCGCTCCAACCGAGCTCACCGCGTAATCTCTTGCGGCGACGTGACTCGAATGTCGCGTAACATTTCACCTTTGTCTTGCCCAAAAATTGAGAAAATTTTTGGTTTGCGGATGTTGCAAGATGCTCTTAAAATTTTGGTATTTATAGCGGGCATTGGTGAATTCTGGGTCAGTGTTGAACATTAATTTGGAACATTATAACCTGATTTAAGAACGATGTTTGGTTATGAATATTGATTAGGACATCTTCAGCCGTGGCTTATAACTGAGTATCAGACGGACCTAATATTCTAAAAATGTCAACAATTTATTGTTGGTGTATACATTTTGCTAAGATTAAGTTGTTTGTTATTTATTTCTCTAAGTTCTCTAAGTTCAAAACTGCTTCGGTAACAATATCCAAAATTCAGGCGCAACTAGCCTTTAAAGTTTAACCCTCTCGCCATAACAAGCTCCGCCAAACATTGTCAATATTTACCGAAGCACTAGTTCGCCTGACTTCTATTAAAGCCCGAAGGGATACCATAATGGTAACTAAGGTAATCCTAGGTCTGAGATCGTGAGCGCCCCGAGACAGACGGTCGGATAGACAGACAGCTTAGCTACAACTATAGACTTAGATTAAAAGGGTTAGAGCGAAAGGTGGAAATGTGGAATTACAAGATGGCTGCTGCAAATAATGATTGCGAAATTTAGTGTCTCCTGAGACAATGTTCTCCGTGTTGTTTTATTACTTGCAAGCTGTAAAGGAGGTTTATTTATCTAACAGCAAATTCAAATCAGTAGACTGTTTTAGTTCAGTAATAAAACCTTAATAGATGCAGCAATTAAAGTTTATTGGAATGCGATTGCAGTACATGAGATATTTTCTTAATTAGAACTAATTTATGAACCTTTCGCAGTATCTATTATAATAAAAAAACTCCTTAAGCAATAAATACATGATGATTTCCGTCCTAATACGCATGTTTACAGTAAAAAATGTTGGAAAATATAACCATAAAATCGATTCTACCAATCCGTACCACCAAAAGCTTACGATCAACCAATAAACCCTAAAATTAGCTTAACACTAAACGAATACTTAAAACCGAATAAAACTGGTTTAAACCGCAATAATGTGGCCAAACAATCAATTTTCCGGCTCAGTTCATCTTAGTGTACGAACACTGCAAACAATAGGAGCAGCCTTAAACCGGCAGAGAAGTGTTATTTACTCGATGGAATCACGGCACTTGGTCGCCGCGACCAGAATACCAAGTGGTGTACGGTTGCAGGAGGGTTAACACAAAGTGCGGGAAAATACCCGATATTATTGTTTTTTGATCGTGCGCTTTTTTTTTTTTTTTTTCGTGTTTTAAGGTGTTGTGTTACGGTCAATGTTTGTGTTGTAATCGGATTTTGGGATGTTGGTCGGGAAAAGTGAGAATAAACTGGTCACTTTTTCCTCTCTTAATTTTTCATTTTTATTCCCTTATTTGAACTGAGGATTGTGGTTTGCGGTTGCTGAATTTATGATAAAATCATCCATGTGTGTATTAGTTTCCTCATTAGCGACATATCACAACGCAAAATACGACCGCAGCTTTCAAAATAATAGGAATTTAAACATTGCTTAATCGCCTTATCCATTATATTCAACATAACTGTGTTCGCTTCTACCAACAATTACACGAACAAAGCTAATCCCTTTTAACAGCGCATTTTTATAAAAAACAAAAGAATATGACAAGCGTCCGACATTTTTCTCTTTCACATTCTGACGTTGTAACAGAATCACAAAAGTTGCGCCGCGCGGACAAAACGTCGCACACGACAATGCACTCACACTGCATGGTCTGTCAAACACAATTAGCGCTAAATTCGCTTAACGACGGCGCGTCGCAGTTGCAGGGTTGGGGCCAATTTGCAGAGTACGCTTGTTAGGCGTACTAGCGTCGCGTCGTTGTTGGATTTTCAGTAGAAAGTAGTGGAAACTATTCGTTGCAGACTGGGATATTATTAAGGATGACTTTTTAGGTATGGCTGGAAAGTGTTTTTATAATTTATTTTAATGTATGGATTTCATAATGTCGCCATTTTGGGAAATTTCTTTAATTTCCACAGCGCAGAATAAGTTTACTTAATCTTCTGTGCATGGGTCTTGTGTGAGACATCCTAACCTGTTTATTTTAAAACATGACGTGTGCGAAAGTGATTCCGCTATCCTATTTACAGAATTTACATTTAACTGTCAAAAAAAAAACAGTACTTCTTTAATCGATCTTTCTTTTATTCATGAAACAACAAAAAATAATATATTCCGTTATCATGAGGACTGAAAGCTTCGTATTACATTTTTAACAGTACATCTTGTATCAAGTAAACTTAACACTAAACTGCAGGCTAAGTTCCGTACGTCTTGGCGTGCAGGCAATTTGCAAAGTGCGCTGTTACGGCGTGTGATATGACTTGAGAGTGAAGCAACACGTTTGCTGCTTACCATAACTGCAGTTACAAACTTAGTTTTTAAGAAGATATATAGATAGAATATTTTAATGTAAACAAAAATTGTTTCGGTCTTTTACAATATTGCTAATTCTATGGGCACAAAAGCGGTCTAATCATTAAAAACCGATTAGCTCAAAGCATTTATTTCAATTGGAATGGTTCAAAAGTGCTTGTAATGATAAAGGCACTTTTCAATGTAAAAAAAAAAACAAAAAATGCGAAGCTACAGTCCCAGTCACAAGGCATAATAACTTGTGAAAATACTTTAGTTGCCCATTCCAAAGCGTAGATCTCTGTGGAGAACAATGGGCATGAAACTCCATGGACACTTTTAAATCAAAATATATTGCTACAAAACCTTGGTTGAATCATGTTGAGATTACATACATATAGGGATGAGATAACGATGTATAATGTGTAAAAATGTGTATGTAACGATACCTTCTAGAAGATATGTTTTCGCAACATGAAGAAAGAAGAATATTAAAGGTTTGATTTTTCTGATTAATTTGTTACAGCCTTTTGACAAACAACCAACGCTGCTTGACGGTAGTAATTAGGTATGGTTGTCATAAGTTACCGATCGCACTTCATTACAAGAAGCTCTACTGCTAATAAAAATGTTTTTGTCAAATCTAAAAGTTCAGCAACTACAGTCCATTCACAGTTATTATTCCTGTGGCTGGACTGTAGGTAGTTTATTTTTGAATATGCAAAAGTGCCTGTCACGGGTCTATTTGAAATAAATGCTTTGAGTTTGAGTATGAGCTGTTCAATTTTAAAATTAATGCTCGCTTTATTAAATCCGAGACTGAGTTGATTTAAGCACGAATGTGGATTTCATGTTAGACTCCCCAAAGAAAATGAACAAGGTAGATTCAAATTAAAAATTAAACCTTCTTGTTAACAAGGGCGCTAATTTTCTTCCTGGAACACGAAGGGTTAATATAAATGAGCTACATGCTACTAATGCGTAAGGCAAACATTTGCTCAAATCTGCACCACCATCTTAACGAGACCCCTTTCAATGTTATTGTCAAAATTATTTGGTAGGAGGTAAGTAAATGGGATATTTTTCACAAAATTACAATTGAACATTGATAACATTATATGATATCTAAACATTCGTCAGTAAAACATAACTACACTTACCCAGGTATTTTAGGCACTCTGTTGTCTTTTTAGTCCCTAACTAGCGACCCGCCCCGGCTTCGCACGGATACAATGTAGATACTAATGTTTTCTCTACTATAATATGCATGTATTATACATATAAACCTTCCTCTTGAATCATCTCTATTTATTAAAAAAAACGCATCAAAATCCGTGGCGTAGTTTTAAATATCTAAGCATACATAGGGACAGACAGCGGGAAGCGACTTTGTTTTATACCATGTAGTGATGATGTAAGTCATAGAGCAGAATTTAAGTTTTGCAGTTTCTATAGTATTGTGCATATCTGCAAAATTGTTTTTATTTTGGAATTTTAACCCCAAAAAAAAAGTCGTTTAACAACATTTTTTTTTTTGCGTATGGTTACTAAGTTTGTTGAACAGAACGCTTGGTTGACGGCTCCATGTGTGTGAAGGGTCCGTTTACACCTTGTATATAATGTATTACGCGAAAGCGAATTTTCAGCGTTCCTAACCCTCTGGTGGATGCCATAAGATATGTACCATGTATGTACCATTCCTATTGTCTCTCCGTAAACAGAGGATGATTGACTGCGGTTATGCTATTTAGTATCTGTGTACATTTGATTACAATTTCTGACTATATTAGCCGTATTTGCCGACTGATTAGCTTGTTTATGTATTGTATTGTTAGTGAGGATATTATTGTTGGTACAGAGTTGGCTGTGTGTGAAGATATAGGCTTCAAGTTGACGGTTGTTTACTAAGCTGAATTGCTTAATTGGAACGATATACGTGAGTTATTTGGCATTTTCAATAGTGTTTGTTGTTGTTACCACCTATTTATTTAATAAACGGTTGTATTTCAGTCATCACCTGCTTAGCCTTTTCCCAACTATGTTGGGGTCGGCTTCCAGTCTAACCGGATGCAGCTGAATACCAGTATTTTACATGGAGCGACTGTCTATCTGACCTCCACAACCCAGTTAGTACTAGGTAATAGCGGTTGTATTTCAGTAATTGAGTTAATATGTACTTACTTAAGTATTTCATTTCGAAAAGTCATTGAATTGAATTGAAATTGCATAGCAAGTATATTTAGTATAAAAGTTGTATCCTCAGAAATATTCGGTTTGTGGGTTTATGAAGTAAATATACAAACAAAAATATTATTAGGTAAACACATTCCACCCATTTATTACACATCCGTTGCCCTTTACTTTACCATATAAAAATAAAAACCTCATAAAAAATCTCCAATTCAATATATTCAAAATAAATTGGTGCGGGTTCCGTAGTTAGCTATAAAGCGCCACCTAACATAATGAAATCGTATATCTTTCACTGCGTAATTCAATTATACGAAGCAATCACACTCGCCCACTGTATAACAGGTGCGTTTTATACTGCCGCCAAAGGAACCCTAGTTCTGCACTTGGGTTGTGGTGCAAGGGAGAGGAGATAGAGGAAAAATCGTGATTGGTTAATTAGACATAGTTATATTGGTGGTAAACTAGGATGAACACATTCAATGCATAACATGACAGTAGAAGATGTTAGCTAAGTCATTTTAGACATAAAGCTAACTCCTTCAGATGATATACTTAAATTAGATGTATGAGATACAGGGTAGAAAGTTCTTTATCCTCCATAGAAAAGGGGGATCCTTCGATCAGACAGGAGCTGTGTAGGTATATCCGTATGTGAACTATTTCGTGGATAATTCCGCTTGTATGATACAAGATTTTTGCGTGACGTCAGATAAAATAAGTAGATCGTAGTAGATATCTACCGCCAAATGCTAATATCTTCACTTTCAACTAGCCATTTCTTTTCATCTCAATGTTTCTCAAAAGCAAATCAAAAGTTACCGAATGAAGTAACCAAAACCTCACTCCCATTCTCAGCCCACACATCCTAACTCGTGTCCCTCATACCACGCACTAGAAGCATCCATAAATCGCGGAACCCTCCGGTCTTCACCGCGGCCATTAACACACCCGACTTAGACTTTATACCGCCAAGAATAGAGTAAACAAAACTGGGTAGAAACGCGACACCACGCGGTTTCGGTGACGAAGTGATTTTTGAGGACGAAAAACTGGATATTAGTTCTTTCAATGGCGTCCCCATGGTATACAGTTTTTTGCCTGTCAGGGCTAATTGTAGATGTCTTGACCATACTGAATACTTGATTTCTCAATCTGTCAATCAATCAAAGCATTTATTTCAAGTAGGCCAATTACAGGCACTTTTGAATTGTCGAAACAAAGACAACAATAAAAAATGAAGCTACAGTACAGTACAACTGACCAATACATCAATAAAGTCAAGTTTATTACACTAGCATATTTCCTAGCAATGATGACGTGCGACGCTCGGAATTAGCTAACGCCATTATTTTGATATTCCCCTTAAAAATCAGAGATAGATCTATTTGCCGACGTAGTATTGCAGAGTTGGTGAGAAAACTATTAGTAAAAACGAATTACTAATGAAAGTACAAAGATAGGTGTTTGCTTAGAGTGAAACAGTTGAGAAGAAAAGTGGTGAAAGAAAAAGTTTTTGGAAGCTCAAAAGATTTTGATGGGTTTGTAAGTACATAGTGATCTGATTTGGACATGGGTAGAACCGATTATAGTAAACTTCTGAGAAATAATGTTGCGAGTAAGAGATCAATTATTGATAAAGAATAATCCTTCGTGCACTGGATTATAGATTCTTTTATTTAAACGTTCATGTTTTTAAACGTGCCACTTCCTGGTGGCACGTTTAAAAACAAGATAAGTATTTGAAAGACGACTTACAAGCCTTAACAACTTAAACACAGCCACATCTGCTTACCCCACATTCCCCATCCAAAAAACAACAACCTACACACAACCTTACCTCATACAGCAATAACTCGTGTTCCCAACAGAACTGTTCCACAAAATCACTGTGTAAAAAAACAAGAACACATCGTTGTTCTCTGACACACCTGATGCCCTATTTATGGTGAGGGTCCGGTGATGGAGGGGTTCTGGAGCAGTTGACACCTGCTTCTGGGATGTTGCATTGTTTTAATTCGCTATAAACAATAGGGGAGATGTGTGGAGGTTTATGATAGACGTTTGAGAGGATGGAGGTACATAGATTGTAAAAGTGCTATGTAACAATTTTGGTGTGCTCTATATGCTATATTTTTCTTGTTAATGTGCTGTAGGTTATGGCAGACTCAGCTACGAATTTACAGTTAAACTGTGAATATTGATAGGTTTAACTTTTCTCTCCTTGTCTATTTATAAGCTGGTTAGTTCTTGGTTAAACAGTTTAAGCAGTGATAGCCTAGTGGTGTGACCGTTGGACTGACAAGTCATAGGTCTCGAGTTCGAACCCAAGACACGCACCTCTTTCGGGATCATGTGCGTATTGTATAATTATCACTTGCTTTGGTGAAGGAAAACATCATGAAGAAACCGGCATGCCCGAGAGATATTTCTCGACGGCATGTAAAGCCAAGTCAGAGGCCCACGGGCGGCATAGAAACTCTGACACCAGGTTAGGCACTAACCATGCGATAAAGAAAGATGTTAAACGAAATGAGAGTTCAAGGTACAAATCATTTTAAGTATACAATGTGTCCGGACATGGACTAGCGATATTCTAAATACTTAAATATAAACTATTTTAAAGTACAATTACACTCTAGGCTTGGGTCCAATACACTTCCCCGCTATGTGGCAGCCATTTTGTTTTTTTTGTTGAAATATGCTCTATGCGAGTACAAAAAAAACCATATCTCTCAAAGTTTTAATCATACTGAGATAAAAATAGGCTTATTCGAAAGGCAATAACATTGTCTACCGTTTGCATTACAAAGCAATGTGTTCACAATTCCATAACTTTAAAAAAAAAAACGTGAAAGTCGAAAAAATAAACGAAAAATTATGCAATTCAACCAATTATTGTTAATTACTACAAAACACCCCCGACAACTTTTATATTTTTTTTACTAGATCGACAGATTTTGAGCTAAGCTACAATACAACATAAAATTCACAACTGTATGTCTAATACTTTAAGAGTTATTATTGTTTGAACATAGCGTATGCGCAAGCACAAAAGGCCTTTGTCGGAACCCTAAACAAGAAATCATTAAAAACACATAACATTCATATTGAATTTTTTATTTAATGTTTTTTCCAATATTAATTGACAACTAAAATATCTAAAGCAGTTGCTCAAAGTGGCCACCTCCAGCTTGTAGACACACTACAGCTCTCTGTGCCACCTGGGTTGATGAGCGCCTAATTAAATCCTAATCGGATCTAATTTCTTCGGCGGCTGCCATGATTTTTGCGACGAGTTCTTTCCTGGTGTTTGAAACTGTAGCATATACTTTTTGTTTCATATGACCCCACAAAAAAAATCCAAGGGTGTGAAATCGGGTGAGCGAGGCGGCCACGCTACTACACCACCACGACCGATCCACGGCGATAGATTATTATTTAAATATTCTCTCACTGCCCGAGAAAAATGCGCGGGTGCACCATCGAGCTGGAACCACATACGCCTACGGTATGATAGAGGTAGGTCCATGAGGCTGTCCGCAAACTGTGTCTCTAAGAATTCTAAAAACCTAGCGCCGTTTAATGTAGGTGGCAATTCCAATGGCCCTATCAGTCTATCGTTGATTATGCCAGCCCACATATTTACTGAGAATTCATGTTGAAATGAGCTTGGGCGCACCGCCCTTGGATTTGCGGAGCACCAGAGATGGTCGTTTCAGTGTTTGTGCTTGCGCATACGCTAAGTTCAAACAATAATAACTCTTAAAGTATTAGACATACAGTTGTGAATTTTATGTTGTATTGTAGCTTAGCTCAAAATCTGTCGATCTAGTAAAAAAAATAAAAAAGTTGTCGGGGGTGATTTTGTAGTAATTAACAATAATTGGTTGAATTGCATAATTTTTCGTTTATTTTTTCGACTTTCACATATTTTTTTTTTAAAGTTATGGAATTGTGAACACATTGCTTTGTAATGCAAACGGTAGACAATGTTATTACCTTTCGAATAAGCCTATTTTTATCTCAGTATGACTAAAACTTTGAGAGATATGTTTTTTTTTGTACTCGCATAGAGCATATTTCAACAAAAAAAACAAAATGGCTGCCACATAGCGGGGAAGTGTATTGGACCCAAGCCTAGAGTGTAATTGTACTTTAAAATAGTTTATATTTAAGTATTTAGAATATCGCTAGTCCATGTCCGGACACATTGTATATGCATATCATATACAAGGATTGTTTTGGCAGTTTGTTCCGTATATTTTCTCATTTGTCACTCGTAAAAAAGTACGAAAAAAATAGGCAATACAAAATCCGTGATAAAATAGCTAAATCCAATTCGTCATGCATGTAAAAATCGACGATGGCTATCGCGTACAAATACTGCCATCCAACCATCATCGTTAGCGATATGCAATACGTACGCTGCCATTATTTTACTTTTTCCAAATCGTCACGGCCGTACCCAGGGTAATCATCGTCCCAGATATTTCCAACGTTTGTCAAATCTGTATCGACCAGACGCGTCTGTACAACAAATCCGATGGCGTGCCAAGGGAAATCTTATCGCGCGACGGATAGCTACGTACGCGCTGATAATAGAAGCAAAAAAAGACTTGCTGATGCCGAAATATTTACCTACTGCTTCTTGAATATTAAAAAAGGGCAAAGGGCACGGTTTTAGGTTTGGTAAAAAATAGGATTTATTAAAAAATAATTACATCTATATTTACTATGCTACGCAATATCATAGCCACGATTTGTTTTTGTGCAATCAAACAGTGCGTTGTACCTGCCTTTTTAATACTGGACGGAAATAAACTCTAACGCCCGTATCTATACTCAAGTTAAAGTAATTATTTGAGCTCAAGTAATTACTTGCAATTTTTTTTATGCAGTTGATTAGAATTTAAATTAAATAAGAGCCGTCAAATGAAGCAGTTTTACAGTTCTAATTTTAGGAAATAACTGAACTACAATATAAAAATCGCATCTTAAAATATGACATTTACTCAAGTGAACACTTTGACTTGTTTATAGATACGGGTGTAAATAGCATTGATTCAAACTAGGAAAGTGCAAACCGGAAAGGTAAATAGATAAAGATACTATCAGAAGAAAATGTCACAGAAAATCTGTGATCTGAAACTGTCTCAGTGAGACCATTCATCATCTTCCTGCCCTTGTCCCATGTTATTTGAAGTCGGCGCAACACGTTTTTTTCTACTATTCTCCCCTGTCAATCGTCACACATTATTATAGCAAAATTCCATAATAATTGCCAATATTACCGCGTTACACGGGAATGCCGCTGTAAACAGCAATGCCGATTAGTTTTTGCAAGTAGATTACGATACTCTTTGTTTTGAACGCCTAACGTAAATATGTATGTATGTATATTGAAATGAGTTTGGATAAAGCATATTTTACAGTTTTACTGTATCCCAAAACCTTCAAATTCCTATTAGCACATTAAGACAACCACGATTGATACATTCTCATTAAAAAATGCTCAAGAAAGAAACTCAAAAACCTCACCTAAAGGTATAATATGAAGACATCTCAGCACTCGACTCTTGCCAACAAAAGATGGACAGAACAATGGTATCGACCGCCATCTTGAAACCTTCGCTTGGAGTTTAATATAGTGTTCGCGTCTATTGTTCCAGAAATGCTGTGACGCAATAAAAAGATGGGGGTTTGGTATGTAGGAAGGAATACCAGCGGAGTGATTGGAAAAAGGACATTTTATGAAATATGTTGAAAATGTGTACAGTTTCCGGGGTTTTCTTGTTACTTGTCTTTTATACATGGTGTAAATCGACCCTTCATGAAGCCTTCAATCAAGCATTCTGTACATCAAACCAAGTAACTCTACGCAAAATTGATTATAGGGAAATATCTTTTTTTTTTGGGGTGAAAAATCACAAGAACGTCTTGTGTGCCAACATAATTTGATCTGTATAAAGTTTTGCCTAATTAAGACATCGACAGAGCTGACCACGTCTTTGGCAGATAAGGGGGCTTAAAATGGCCGCTTCAGCTGAATCATAGTAGGATACTAATATGAATTACGTCACAATTCGTACAATGGTCACAAAGTGACAATTCATAATATTAACTGTCTCCGCCACCATTTTATGAACTTTAACAGGATTCATATTATTATCATATTCTGCTAAAGCGGCCATTTTAGACCCCTGTCTTTTAAAGTTAACCCCCCGCTTACGCTTACAATTTAAACTAACCAAACACCCAGCAGCATAAAATGTATCGATGGCACGTGAGTTCAAATTCATTCTGCGCGTGGCCACAAACCGATTAAGTTAAGGCCTACAAAAGGCCATAACCCTTAAATGCTAATGGGGTACCAAAGAACCCCACATACAAAGAACACAATAGGTACTACACCTCGGGACTGATAGACTCAGTTCAGGTAGAGGAGGTTAAGATTATATGTGATGGTGTTAATCGATTTGGAGCGTAATAGACATAAATTGTGTTAGTCTATGGTTTCCATGGGGTTGGGTCTAGATTAGACTCATACATCCTCACATAAATAGTGAGATAAGGAAGTATTTACATTTAGTTGTGTAAGCTGTGATACAGCCACATAGTCGAAACTGAAGATTTCCAATTGTCGAAAGCCACTAATGAAATATAACATTATGGAAGTTCCTTACAGAAAAACCAAATAACATTTTGCCCAACTTGGGAATCGAACCCTCCTGGGTTGCTCCTCATGCTCAGCAGTCGCCGTCGTGTCTTATTGTGTAGTCGTGCGACTACTAGGCGAACGAGTTTATACTACTTTATGTCAGCTTTGACGAAACCCTCAAAATAAAGTAAAATTCAAAAATAAGGTTGAAAACAGTATTGAATCTGGATTTACATACATCATGCATGCAAATACAATTTTGGTTATTAAATTCGAATTTTGCGCTTACCGCCAGCAATTTGCTTTTTCATCTATCAAAAGTTTTTATGCAAACATTTTAACAACGAAATATCCTTTATTTTTGTTATATTGTTGACTGAAATATTATTTTACCGTTGTTATTTTTTAATGATGGGTACCTTAATTAATTGAGTTTTAAATAAATATGCTGTAATTGAACTTTCTTGTAATAAACAAACTTGTAACAAAGGAAGACAAAAATAATCAAAAGCAAACACTCCTGTTTATTTTCAATAAACTCAGTTGACACAAAATTTTCTTTTGAAACAAAATTTTCCTTAGCGATTCTTTGAAAACCGTCACCAATTATAGGAGCGTGAAATGGGGTCGTTTGTACCCCGTTCGTATTAAAGGGTTGAAGGTGTTTATTTTGGACTTAACACGTTATACATCGACTGTTTGATGTAACAGGTACACCAGTGAAATGGAAATTTTACCATTCGCTTTACCGTTCAAGCGAAGGGTTACCATCAAATAAAGGTGAGCGTTTATTAGTTTTTTGGGACTGTGTACCTTTTGAAATTGTTAAATCGGATGGGAATTAGTAATACTTTCCACCATGTTTGGTTGGCAACAGAGATTTACCCCCGTATCTAATATCTATGAACAAGTCAAAGTGTTTACTTGAGTAAATGTAATTTTTTAAGATACGATTTTTATTATGTAGTTTAATAATTGGTTGAAGTTAGAACTGTAAACAGTTAGAATTCTTAGCATGGCTTTCTTTGACGGTTCTTACTTCTTTTAAATTCTCGTCGTTTGCATAAAAAATTTGCAAGCAATTGCTTAAGCTAAAGGAATTACTTTAACTTGACTATAGATACGGTTGTTAGTGTCATGTGTGTTGCAACAAATTACGAGGCGAAGATTTCGCGGGTCTTTGCATTAAAATGTTTTAAAAATCTCTTGTTGTAATTTCCATTCAATTCTGGTATAGAACACATTATCAGCCACTCTACCCACACTGTACTCACTGTTGGCACGTTGGCCTTCCCTCTGTGAAAGGAAGCGGTACAGCCATAATCCACAACGCAGGCCCATTGTGGGGATCACCAAAGCTTTTTGAAAAAACGTTTTTGCAAAAAAAATAACCGACTTCAAAAAAAAAAACACAAAAAAGTGGAAAATAACATTACTGTCGGAAGTCGGTGCCAAAAAAGAAATATAGATAAAAGAAGAATTTTTAAAATCAGTTCATAAATGACGAAGATATGAGGTAACAAACACAAAAAAAAATACAACCGAATTGAGAACCTCCTCCTTTTTTTGAAGTCGGTTATAAATCCAAAACGATCCCAATAAGATATTTTGCCAAGAGATATTTTACTTAAATCATTTACAATTTTTTTTTGTCAGATTTCATTTAAAATATAAATAAATCCTTCTGTAAAGCTGCTTATTTATCATCATTAAAATATAAAAGCCCTGCCAATATCTATCTATCTACTGAACTCAAAGCTCTTATTACTAATAAGGGGGTATAGCACAAGGGAAAAAACACACACAAAAACATACAATGTCATGCCGAAAACCTACACAGTTTATAACTCATTATTTTGCCCGAAACTTGAGCGGAACTTCAAAGGGATGTACCTACACTTTCAATATTTGAATAGCAGATTCCCTACTCAAATAATTACCCAAATTAGGGGGAGAATTTTACGCACGCGTAAATAAATGATGAGCGAACTTACCTGTAGGGTTGCAAGATAAATAAAAGCAGTATTTTAGGGGATATTTTAAGATATATTTTAATATGTGTGTAAGTCTTTAAGAATGTGGTGAGTGTTATGGAGAAAGTTATAATTGACACCAGCTGTTTGCTTGATGTTTTAGAATTAAAGACGTGAAAACCTCTGAAAAGTTATTTCTTAATTTGGGACACAAAATCTTCAGAAGCCTTGCATGAAATTTAAAAGAAGCAGTAACGTAAGTTGAGCCTGATGGTCAATTCGATGAAAAGTCAAGCTATTTTGCCTTGTTTTTTATCGAATTTTCTTCATCCATTTTATTACTTACAAAAAATATGAACATATTACTTACTTACTTCAGTTAAATCTCTGGTGAGTCTTATTTTCGGCTTCACAGTAGCCCTATACAAAGATGTCAGAACATGTCTAAGTTATTCATAACCCAGGAGATTATAAACTTGGTTTTGATGGCTTCATACAAGACTTAATAATGTACACCAGGTTTTAGTGCAAATAAATAGAGGGATACTTGGGTTAAGGCGAAAATTAAGGGGCTTTTTTACTAGCCATATTTTTGTAACGATTTTCTAGAAATAGAAGTTAAAGTGCGTTTTGAATAAATAAAGGTGTTCTTTAAGAGCCTTTTTACTCTTAGAAACATACAGAGAATTAAGATTGTTTTTTTTTTATTATTATAAAGAAATACATATTCGAAAATGTTTATTTTGAGATGTTTTTCAAGGAAGGCAGGCAGGAAAATTATGATTATATTGCACTTACGCCAACGAAATTTCATTTCCTTCATATTGACCTCAAAGACAGCTTAATCAGTACAGTATCCCTTAACTCGTATCTGACCGTGATATTGGGACTTTGGGCCGTATCAGAATACCAGCGCAATGGCATTTGTTTGAAATGTTACAGAACCATGCTAAGATAGCAGCCTTTTGGTCTCATACAGGACCAATTTAAGTTTAATTTTTAAGTTTTTCTTATGTTTTCCATTTATGTAATTTTGTTTTATTGCTAATTTTAATCATTTTGTCCTGTGCGAGACAAATAAATACTTTTCCTTTCTTTTTTTCTTAAAAAAACAAAATCATATTCGTTGTAATCATCTAAACAAACATTGTAAGTCAAAAAATCACAAAACATGCAAATCAAATCCCTTCAACAACTACAAGCAATAAAATTCCAAAATGCAAAAACAATTCCCGAAATCCACTTTTGAAAAACAGGTGGGTTCAAAACTACGTTACGGTGAGCATAGAGGGGTATTCCCACTTAATCTGCATACGATAATCGAGGGGTGCAGCGACATCTGTCGTGGATCTACATAAGTTTGAGTTTCGCCCAATTTGAGTGTGCACTGCCCTTTTGAATTTATCTGTGCGCTGTATACAGGGAGTTGTCGATAGTTTGAGATTATTTTGAAGCTGAAAAATACATGAGAGCTAACATGTTTTCAAATTGCAAAAAACGTATAGCAACGGGTGCAGACTTATAGCAAGGAGTACCTACCTACATAAACCTTTTCAAAAATAAGATTGTCTGTACCTGTAATTCAACAATTCTATTGAAGGACTCATTATAAAATAATGAGATTTATCGATGTGAGTTGGTTTGAAAACACTTTTATACGTCAATATATTTTTTTAAACTAGACGAGTTCGGTGTCTTATCCGACTACTTACTTTGAGAAGAAACAGCCAAAACAAACTCTGAGGTCACAGTTTATTTTAAACTACATATCGATCGTTGTCTTTGGTATTTGAATCTTGTTCTTTTTTGCTTTTTTTATTTTTTCTGGGTAGATTTATTGAGCAACAGAAATTGTTATATCTTCTATCCTTACACCACCACCACTATTACTAAACCATAGCCATAAACGATGTCACTACTTAAAATTAAAAATATGATTATTAACCTGGCTTTGTACTTCATTTGACCCATACATTTTTGTCTTTTTAAAGTAATACACTCTGCTATCACTCCCAACAAAAAGCGTCAGCCTACACTACCCCACTCAACCCCTCTATTATTGCGAGTTTTCCCGAATTTTCCCCAGGTTTTCATTAGCAGGGGTGCGTTTAGTGACTTATGCAAACAATGGAAGGGTGCAAATGATAACAAGTTGCAGCCTGCAACCGACGACTGTTTATTACAATTCGTGTGTAAACTTGAATAAATCATTTGGATTTTGTACTTTTGTGATACTTTGGAGGTTAACGGCGTGGCTTGAATTCATTATTGATGCTTAAAGGCGCTGATAAACAAACTTAAGCAGTAATTTTGTAATGACAAGAAAATTAAACGTAAAATCTTTGTATTCTGTTATTAAACTTTAAAAAGGCGAATGCCCAAATAGCATGTCGGTCCTAGAACCGTAATTCAAATACATGTGACATCTACCAACACGAACTGGACCCACGTGGTGATTACATTCCGTTCCCTCTTGTGAGAGGAAGCCTGAGTCCCAACAGTGGGATCATTAAAGGATGATTATGAATGCTTGTTATTCAGTTACAAGAGAACGTTTAGGTTCATCAGCAGGTTACCTTAACTGTACTGCACTATAGATAATGAGCAAAATTTTTGGGACTAATAAGAAAAAGTAACTTTAATTTACCTACTTTAATCTTGACTCATAAAAATGTTGCTGATAGCTTGTTAACTCAAGTTTCGTACTTCTGAAGTTCTCAAGGGCTTTCAATGTCCGTCATTTAAACTAAAAGCACATTATCATAACGATTTCCGTTTTTTACCCAGCACTAAGGAGAGCTCTTGGTTTATTGAATTCGTAAACGCATGTTAATCTCCAAAATAATCAAACATAACTTCGACGTCCAATTAACATGTTGACACGTTAAACTTCTGTAACACAATTTCAGTTTACCCCACACAACCACACATTTCACAAATATTTTGCGCAAGTCAGATCGTTTCTAGAAACCGCTTAAAATTAATAAAGCGTAAATTGAATTGTACGGCCGACGAAACAATTAACTAAACAATAATGTTTAGGCTTTTGGAATGCAAAGCCAGCGTATTTACTTCAAAAACTTTGGGTTCTAAATATCCCTAAATGCCCCTTGCCCTTTTGTATTGACGGCCATCTTGAATTCTGTCCGAATGATTTTAGTGATGTGTATGTTGTTATAGATGAATTAATTTAGATTCTCTTTTATTTAAGAGTATGTATGGATCGCAGCCAGTAGCAATCTGTATTTTTTCAGGCGTGAATCTAAGTATTGTTTTACAGTTTGGAATTTTCATGTTCACTAATTTTGTACTTGGTCTGTAATTTCTATAACTGATCACGATATTGAT
Source organism: Standfussiana lucernea (assembly GCA_964057025.1). Classification (NCBI taxonomy): domain Eukaryota; kingdom Metazoa; phylum Arthropoda; class Insecta; order Lepidoptera; family Noctuidae; genus Standfussiana; species Standfussiana lucernea. Next base: position 2,892,036 of record OZ059791.1, on the reverse strand, counting down.
TGTAATAAATTTACAGGCAAAAGGTTTCTCTTTCGACTCAGAGCATCTTTCTCATCAATAATGTAGGATGTGAAATTAAAGGAAGAACCGAAATTATGGGTAACTAATCTGCTGTTTACTTTGGGTAGGTACTAATTATTGATTCTTCATGACTAGAGTCTGCTGAAAATATCTTAAAATTGTGATGCGATAACTAAAAAGGGTAAAATAAAAATAACCGACTTCCAAAAACAACACTAAAAACGTGGAAAATAACTTTACTTTCGGAAGCCGGTGACTATTGTTTGTTTCATTGACTTTTTTGGCACCGACTTCCTAAAGTAAAGTTATTTTCCACGTTTTTTAGTGTTTTATTTGGAAGTCGGTAATTTTTTTGCAAAAACGTTTTTATTTTACCCTTTTTAGTTATCGCATCACACACAAATCCTTGTCAAGTATCAATTTCACAATTTCTTTTACTTGGATGACATATTTTTTGCAGCTATTTCGATTTAAAACCAAACTGCTGAACCGATTTTGATGAAATTTCTATGGGATCAACCGGGAAGTAGAACCATTCAGATAAAAGAAGAATTTTTCAAATCGGTTCATAAATGACGGAGATATGAGGTAACAAACACCAAAAAAAATACAACCAAATTGAGAACCTCCTCCTTTTTTTGAAGTCGGTTAAAAACCAGACTCCATCTCAAAGATACAACCCCTTAATCAACACTAACCTAAACAAAAAATAATTGAAAAGCACACAAAACAGCCAAAAACTTCTTCGGTAACTTCGCCTAATTTGCATCGAACAATATTGGAAGAGCAATAAACAGGTTATAGCGAAGTAACCGTCTGCCGGAGTTTAGAAAAGTAAGAAGAATTAGGGGATGAAACGGGGAAAATGTTTTTAATGGGGGGAAGTTCGGGACAGACTTTTTTCGATGGACACCTGAAGTCTAGACTCTATTGGGGAAGTCGGGGCACAGTTTGTCGCTGGAAACTTTTTAAGTGGGTTTGTTACGTAGTTTCTAGGGTTTAGGTGTCGAAAGTTTTATTTTTTAACCCTCAGCTGTCAATTGTGCCTTTTCGTTGAGGGTTTTAGTGAAAAACCGGTTTTATTATAGTGTACTGTCAATATATATATTTTTTTTTACTTTTTAGGGGTTAATTGACACTTGAACAAAATACGATAACTAGTTTAATATGGCTTTGTTTGTTACGGAAAATCACTGACTCCCAAGACACACAGGCAAGGCACCTAGTTTCGGAGTCAGACTATTTGAATTATTGTGATCTTGTTTATAAGCCTTATATGTTCTTAGTCTTTTGCATATTGTAATTTTGATGGCTTTTGATGAAATAAAGAATTTTAAATATTAATTTACTAGTCAATGTGGTAAAGAGCATAGTTTTGCTAAAATATAATTAGGCGAATAAATTTTAAAATTACTTTCGTTTTTGTTCGGTAGCCATTAAATCAACAACCTGATATTTTCATAGCGAAAACTACGAGTAGGTATAGTTTACACAGTAACATGTACTACCGAGTTCACTGACGTTCGACCACTTTTCACCCCTGTGCCCTGAGTAATAAGGTAGAAATGTGGACGACCGTCAGTTAGCACGCTAGAACCTTCCCACACAAATTTTTCGTTCTGGGACATCCTGTGACGTGAGTGTCATTAAACACTCAAATCACATGTACAAACTTACCTACATCGTCAGACGGAACAAACAGACTGGACAAATAAAATGCTTGCTTACTCACAGGCGCACTTGCCACCCAAAAGGCAGATACCACCGAGCCAGTGTTTCATATTTACCTGTAAAAAAGAAAAAAATGTTTAATGATTTTAAATTAAAGAAAATTGGAATGCCTTGGCCTTTGCCCAGCAGTGATACAGAACAAAGATTATAAAAAATAAAGGATTTTGACATCACACATCACTATACACTTTGCCCGTCCTGCGAATTAAATCCAGGACCTCATTCATACTCAGCAGTAGCGGCGGCAACCACAAAATAAAAGAGGTTTTTTTTTTCCAAAAAAATACAACTTGGTAAAGAAAATAACCGAAATTCGATGCATTAAATGCTGATGGGATGCTGGGACTCAAACGAAACACGAAATTTAAAAGCAACAGCCAACCCTCATTACTTAAGTATTTTAAATTCGAATAAACAACACTGGCCACTCAAAGGGTTAAAACACAGAACATGTGAAATAAATATTTTCAATTCGTACTTAATTCCGAGGCGTTATATCGAATGCTGTGACCACCTTCCGTTGCAAACAAATTTATATTCACTCACACACACTCTTAAACCCACTCAATAAAGTCCAAACCCTCTTATATCTTCTGCAAATACAAAGCTCTGTTTACCAAAGACTCGCCTGCAGTAATATCCAGTTTTATACCAACGTAATAAAGTGCATTTTCAGTTATTAGGAGTGCATTGTGTGATGCAGTGTTGATCCGCCGACGGCAGTCTGGGTATCAAAGGCTATCGGATGGAAAACCGACGAATTTCGCGAGCCATTCAATTTTGGATCGGGGGTTTGGTAAAACTAGCTTTGAGGACATAGGACATGTGTTACATTAACAAGCTACCTAGGTAGAATATTTCGTTTGCTGCTCATCCAGATTATTGGAATTTGTAGTTCAAAACTAGACGTTATGTCTCTTCTATGTTGCACGAACTATGTTGAACTAAGTGTATTGTATTGAGGGATGTTTCTCGGCTTTTATGAATTACAATTTCTTTTGCTATTTCGTCTTGTGTCAAATCTTAATAAGACTGTATGCTTTGCTCGCTTCAGGAATTGATGAACGCTAGTGATAGCGCCAAAATCGTATTTAATTTTTTGGACCGACTGAATATAGATTTTCACACCACAATACTGAATATACATTTTCGTTTTTTTTTGGCACTCCAAGAAAAAACCAAGATTTTTATCAGCAAGATTACTTTCACTACGGTCGACAACGACCACATAACGCATATCTTTTCGATTTTCAATATAACAAAACTTTTAAATCAAACTAGGAAACAAAAATTCGCTTGACACCAAGACAATACCAGAAAAATCAACCCCCTTCCCACTTCCCACAAGTCCCTCAATTCCTTGACTTCCTAATTCCATCGATAATTGTGACAGGAAGTGGTAATGCGCCTTGGTGCAGCGGTAAAGTGACCAATTGGTGGCCGGCGGGTGGTCCCGAGTCCTCAATGATCGCAAATTGTTCTGGAGGAAGTATCGTGGGGGAGCTCGGCCCTTTGGGCTTAAGTAGTCCGGTTTTTGAAAGGACATACGGGTTTTTTGTTCTTTAGTACTTTGTGGTAAGGGTGTTGGATCATTAATTAGACCGTACATAGGTCCGTTTTCATTAATGTACCTATGTACATTCTCATTGATGTGGATCTTTTAGTGCGTGCCTATTTTAGGAACTAAATCCACCATCTTGTTTAAAAGACAGGCCAATTTTTATACTAAATACATAGTTTGGCCGAAACTCGCCTGATGTGAAGCTATGATGCGGCCTAGGGTGGAGCACGCTTACCAAGAAGAAACCGATTCACTCGAACCATGAATAGATCCAGATAATAATGATCAGAGAACAGAGAAGCTGGAATTTCACAAATGTTTACACGGTCTCCTATCAACGTCACCAAGTGCGAAAAGATCTTTGCAGCAGTTTATAATTTATTACTTTAGTCAAATTTTCTTTGTTTTTCTTGTGACTTGGTGCACCGGTAAAGTGACCAATTGTCAGTCGCGGGTGGTTCTCGGTCCTCAATGATCGCAAATTGTTCTGGAGGAAGTTATGTGGGGGATCTCGGCCCTTGGGGTCTAAGTAGTCCGGTTTTGAAAGGACATTGGGATTCTTTTTTGTTCTTGTGTTGTCTCTGGTTGGGTCGGTTGAAGACCAATGAAGAAAGGCGTGTAGGCCTAGTAAGACATGACATTAATGGCATACGGATAAGTGTGAAATGTTATATAGTGTTTTTTTTTGTTGGAAATATTCGTTTACTACGACTTTGTTTTTTCTTGCCGCATTTTAAGTGGCGTTTGCATAGAAATCTTTCATGTTTGCATAAACAGACACAGCCGGGAGCAACCATTTTTGGCTAAACAAATATTTTGTTTCGTGTTGCGGGAATCACATTCCCGTCACAAGGAGTTGAAAGGCAACCGTACGATTTGATGTTATTGAAAAAAGAATGATGAAAAAAGTAAATAAAATATATTTGGAAACACAATGAGACGTAAAAAATAATTTTAATGTTTTAGCGTTTTCCTAACACAATCATAGGTTTAAAGAAAGTATACCTTTTCAATATTCATTGCGAAAAACATCTTATTACCATCTCTAAATCCTCCCATAAAAATCTAAAAGCGCAGCACCTACGCAGTACCTACAATTCCCCCAAAATTAGGGTTCCTTCGGTTATTACGCCAAGTCGTTGTCAGATGCAAATCAACTAGGGTTTCGTCTTTTTCAGGGGCTGAAATATGACGGTAATAAACAGTAGCTAGGGACGTTCCGTACACCTGACGCGGTATGGTCACCCTATTCGATATGGGAAGTCCATATTTTAATATTTTTATGGTAACTGTATGAATATTAATATTTTAATGGGGCTTGGATCCGGATTTTTTTTTGTGTGTGGACCATTTATACAGATGAGTCGTCTAGAAACTAAAGTTTTGTTACACCTCGCAAAATAAAAGAAATTTTCGGAGTTGATGGTCATACTTTCTGAACAAGAAAGTTTAGTTTTCTATTATGTTAATTTTGATATTTTTTTCACTTTATTGGTTTTTTTATAAAAAAAATTAAAGATAATGTACGAAATATTTGCTTTTTCCCCTTGACAACACTGAATTGCGTCGGAACATCGATTTTTTTGTATCTCTCTCGTTGCTTCTTTTATACACGAGAAGGAGCTCAAAGCATAACAAGCAAATTCTGCTGATAAATCTCTTCGACATACATAAAACATAAAAGTACGTACCTAATAAAAACAAATGATGAATACTAAAAGGTACTTGAGCCAGCAGGTACAGTAATATGCGCGAATTATCCTTATTACTTTTTTAATTTAGAGCGGGGGTCATGATAAATTTGGCTGTTAATCAAATGCCTAGAGGGCTGACACGTCACCGAAATTGGAAAAAATGAAATTCAAAAATAGAACCAGTAATTGGATCAATTTTTTTAACTCTTTTGTAGATGTCGCCGGTAGCGATTGTGCCCTTTATGAATTTTCATATTTGTCAATCTCTTGATGTATTGTTTGCTTTGATTCACATTTTTATGTGTTCGGGCATACAATTAAAATGGGATGTTATTGAGTTGTGTGTTCTGTATCATTGGGGGTGAGTATTGATCAAATTATTAATTATGAGTGGTTTTATGTCAAAAAAAAATGAATTGGTGTTCGAACTTTTCGGGTGATCACGTTATGTAGCAACATAATTATATGTTGAAAGTGTCCTAAAATGTTGGTACGGTAAAAGTATATTTTCAAAGAAATTAAGGCATGATTATTTAAATATCATAGATATAAGTCCCTATAGTTGAGTCATACAATTAAACCGTACGATTCCGGTTTCCAACTCCGAAGCACGGCCACACAAGATTTTCCCTGCATTTTAACAATTATCATTTTCAAACAAAAGAGAATTTGAATTTTAATAAAATAACACTTATGCCGATGGTAATAAAGGTCATAAAATTCTAAGCGGGTGCGATTAATTCTGAAATTTGCATGACAATTGCATTAAAACAAACCGGTAGAGGGCGTAGTTCCGTTTTGAACCCTCACGTCGCCCCTCTTAGTGTTTGCCGTTGATTTCATTCGGAATATTTCCCAATTTTATTGTATTTCTGACAGTGTCTCTAACGGTTTCCGTTCCAAGTATTTAAGGCCTTTGTTGAATTCTACCTTCTTATATTTCAAAATATATGATGTTATTTAATTTTGTTTTATTTTTAAGGAGAAAACCGTTAAAGAAAGGATTTTTTTTTAAAGTTGATGTCAAAATGCAAAAGTAATGACCATTCAACACCCCAAACAAACCAACACCAATCACAAAGTCATTAAGCACATAATAACGTATAAAGAAAAGAAAAAAAACACACACCAGTTCTTAAATACCTATTCATAATAACAAAAGTAGAAAAGTTCCAACGCTCAATTAACTTGAGAACACACAAATCCGCTAGGAAAATGTAAAACTCACGCAATGGAATCATTTGCGTCAATTGTTGAAAGTTGCTGTATGACAAATTGTGTTCACTCCCTATGCAGTTTTTGAAACAACCCCAGGCATTGGAGGGCAGGGTTAACTAATATAGTTAGTGGCTCGCTTATTTGTTGAAAGTGGAGGGATCAATGTATGGGTCGAAAATGAATTTTGGATATTTTTTTCTAGATTTATTCGTTTTTGATGCACTGTGTGGTCGAGAAATATATTTTCGTTCATGATAATTTTGACGAATTGTATTTAACCGATCTTTTGTATTTAGTCAGTAGTCCGAGTAAGACCTGATTTCAAATAATTTTATCAGAGCTTCGGTGAAGGCATACATCGAGAGGAAACCAAACATGCCTGAGAGATATTTCTCGACGGCATGTAGAGCCAAGTCAGAGGCCCATGGGTGGCATACAAACTGTCAACACCAGGTTAGGCACTAGCCACGCGAAAAAGAAAAAAGATTAGTGAAAGTCCAACCAAGCTGACAATAGTCGTGGCAAAAATAATATTTTAACGTACCAGGTGTTGCTTTACATCCTCGTCAAACTCAAGGAGGTAACTATGCTTATGATTCTCGACCCGAATCAATAATAAAATGGGTAGGTAATTTTTTATATTATATTCTTAATATCGGAAATCGATAAGTGTACACCATCCGTATTAAAACGCGGCCCGTCTAATACTAGCCCTATAACCGCGCTTTCACACACACAAACAAACGCAGACGTTTATTTGATTAACGGTTGATTCTCCTCTTTTGAAAAGGGCTTCATTCTGAAATTGTGTCAAATTAAAACAACAAAAAAAAACAGCGTTTATTATTATTGATTATTTACGTCGTCTATGACAACCTCCTGAATTTTGACGAGGTTGCAAAACTACACCTTGTATACATAATTAAATGTTCTAAAGTACCTATTACTCAGTTATTAATGTTAGCGGAGCGAGGCATATATCGGTTGATCAATTTATAAGTAAGCATTAAAAACACTAAACTTTAATAATTATACTCAAAACTATACTCACAAAGGACCCCGAAGACACCTCAGTTTGAAGCCCCTTAACAAAATTACCTCAACTACCACCAGACCATCAATCCAGTCTAGTTTACACCGAATTATCGCGATCCTTGGTCTCCAACTCCCCGGTAAACTAATTTATATCCTCGGCTGTTGTTCATAGTGCACTAATTTCATAAGACCCCTGCTTTGTTCCAGCAACGCCCAGAACACTGCTACCATTTATAATGAACATAAATGTATGGCAGATTGTGGTGTCTGGCAAAGTGCACGAAATAAATGTTAAGAACTTGTGTTGGGGAAAAATGTTTGGTTAGAAACAGAACCAGCTACTCTTGTTTGCGTTAGTACAGGTGTTATTTTTCGTGTCCTATTAATCATCTGAAACGGATTTTTCGGTTCAAAATCTTAAGTTTTCAACTCTGTGAAGTATGCATCATTTTCTTTGATTCTCTACCTTACTATGACTTAACAAAAATTTTTGACGATTTAATTGAAGTGAAATGTAATTGTTTGACTGTCTCGTCGGTCAAGTGGTTGCAAGTGCGAGTGCTAAGCACGAGGTCCTGAGCTCAATTTCCCGGGTCGGGCAAAGTGTTATTGGGTTTTTCCATCAGGAATTTCTCATTAGCAGCCACGGAGACTGGACTTGTGCCCGGTGATGGCTGTAGGCTCGCCTCCTATTACGCGGGACTTAAATATAACTGGCGAAATGTGGGTGTACTAATAAGGTACACCTCAGCCTAACCCTTCGGGAATTACAGGCTTTTGTATGTATGTATGTAATTATTAACCGGTAATAATAATCAAGCAGTGATAGTCTAGTGGTATGACCGTTGGATTGCCAAGTCATAGGTCACAAGTTCGAACCCAAGACTCGCACCTCTGATTTTTCGACATCATGTGCGTATTGTACAATTATCACTTGCTACGGTGAAGGAAAACATCGTGAGGAAACCAGCATGTCTGAGAGATATTTCTCAACGGCATGTAAAGCCAAGTCAGAGGCCTATGGGCGGCATAAAACTCTGACACCAGGTTAGGCTCTAACCACACGATAAAGAAAGAAGAACCGGTAATAGAGGTTTCCCGACGACAATACTCTTACAAACAACATTTTAACATCAATCCCAAACTACGGTTCGGTTTATTAGATTGCCAAGAAAAAAAATACTTAAAAACGAGAACTCAACACAGCAGCCATGAATTTTAATATATTTAACTTGTAGTCTACTGTCACTAATATAATTATTTGCTCTGTTATAGTCTTGTCTGACAAATAAAAGGAAACTTGGCCGCGAACGAGAAGTTGCCAGCCAGACAATATTTAATCCAATTAAACTTGCGCTGTCTCTGCTTATTATCCGGGACAAAGGCAAAGGTTCAGAAAGAATACTAAATGAAGCGTGTTTTCAATATGATCTATGACAAAAGTGAGTGCTTTTGAAACGTGTGTGTGTTTTCTTCTTGCATTATTGTGCTCTTGATGAGTTAGATCGTATAGTAGGGTGGTGTGTTTTAAGTGTTTCATTTTTTTTCCGGACATTTTTTTTTCAATTTCTGGTTTAGTTTTAAATTGCCATTAAGAAAATATTTTCTGCAATTTTTCGAGAGTGCATTCACTAACTGAGGAAAATCCACAGTCATGCTAACATTATTTTTTAACAGATTCTGTTTGTTTTATGGCGTTTTGACTCAAGTTTCATTTCAGTCTTTTTTTTTCATAAGAACTCCGTGAAATATTAAAAAAAGGGTTTAGTCAGATCAGGGAAAAGGTGATCTGTATAGTCAATTTCCGTATAATTTCCAATTTTAAAGATTAACAAACTTAATTAATCATCTCTCAAATTAGAACAATACAAGTGAACACCTGTCCTCTAAAATTAATACTTGCTCACTCGTATGACGACTAATAACTTCCTCCGGCTCCGTTTATTAAGAAACCACTGCACCCGCTGCAGTCTCAATAATGGCTTGTCACTCTCGCGGTCGCCGCCATATTGTGTCGCCATCTTGAATTTGAGGCTTCTTCGCGAGCTGTCATTTTGCGTTTAGCTCAAGCTTAGCTTGCAATTTATGATGTAGCAAGTCTTTTGTACTAAAAAGACTTTTATAGAATCTCCAAGATTCTTTAAAGTCAGGTCGTATATTTTTGCAGTTATCAAAAGCATAACTTTGTGTTCGGTCATGCAGCTACCTCTCCTGATGCAAAATCATGCAAAATGTCTCAGTATATTTTTTCATTTTTTTGTTAAATATACAAATACCACTGTTTGTCTTAACATCATCCATGAGAAGCAAGTTTGACTGGTAGAAAATGCCTATGGCATTAAGTCCGCCTATGTATATAGTGCTTGAAGTGTTAAATAAATGAATAAAATTTTAAGAAAACGTAAAGATAGCATAACGAAAAACGTTATTTTCTCCTATGTTAACAAAATACTCGAAGAAGCTTTATATCATATTCAAAAAGTTCCAACTATTTCCATTTCAGTCTCACTTACTTTTAATTCCCAAGTTTCAACACTGCACGGGTCATATTCACAGAATTTCAATTCGCAATCGTGACATTTTCTCCAAACTGCCGCCTCGCTCATTTCTCGCGACGTTTCGCCAACTTCGAAAGACTTTCGCATGACGTGAGATTAACGCGCACTTTAATTACTACTTGCGCAACCCGTTTCACAAACAGCTGTTTTTGATTTGTTCTCATGTAAAATTTTGACGGGCGTTTAGATTTCGTGCTTATATGCACGTTTGCTTTGAGAATTTGGATTTAAATTGAGACGTTACGTCAGTAACATGTTGTGTGTCTGAATTTGGGCAAGGTAACACAAAAGCTCCTTTTCTTCCCCAAGGCAAAATTACAACAAAAAAGTATTCGAGCCGAAAATTCACAGTCAAATTCCTCAAACTACAACAGACATCTTGAATCCAAAAATCAAATAAAAGAAATGCCTTGACACGAAAAAAGGTCCTCCAGCCGTCTTTGAATACAACATAAGAGTTGGCATATATCAAGTGGCCCTCACAAATGAAATAGCTAGAGGGACAATTTCTCAAGACAGACAGCACTCAGAGGGACACTCTGAAGGTCTCCGGTCCCTCCTTACCGTAATCTTAGCGATTATTAAAATCATATATCTTTGGAAAAAGGCTGGGGTGGAATGCACCCTGATTTCTTAAGGGTGCATTCTGTTCTGTTCCTGTTTTATGCATAGATGCTATGTTTATTTATAAGGAAGGCTGTAAAAATGATTGCTAATCTTTATTTATACTGATGTTGTTATTGGTGTACGTGGTTATATTAAGTGTTATAGTTATGACTTCTTGTTATATAGCTGAGCCAGCAGGTTTAATAGTTTCGTTTTATGCTCCAAAGTTTAATATAAATCATAGTTCTCACAGTTATGTTGCACACATAAATCTCAATGAACGATGGTAATATAATATATAATAATATGGTAATGAATTATAGTAGAAAATCCATTACTCGAGGCTGACTCAAGTTAGTACCTACTATAGATTAACTTAGTGAAAATTATTAAGCACCACTTACCTGCCATTAAAAATTCAGCCATCACCTTGATTCCTACAACATAATATGTACATACCTTACCATTTTATCAACATTTTAAACAAAACATAACATCACGCCTGTAATCCCCGAAGGATTAGGCAGAGGTGTACCTAATAGTACATCCACATTTCGCCAGTTATGTTTAAGTCCCATGTGATGGCAGGCGAGCCTATTGCCATCAACCGGGCACAAATCCAGTCTCCGTGGCTGCTACTGAGAAATTCCTGATTAAAAAACCCACTAACAATTTGCCCTACTCGGGAATCGTATCTAGGACTTCATGCTCAGCAGTCGCAATTGCGACCTCTTGATTGGTCAACAACAATTAACAACACTACAACTTCAACAACATTTCATCGTCAACATTTAAAAATCAAAATATATATTTCAAACAAAAAATAGTTCACTCTCACATTCAATCATCCACCAGTATGTCACGTCTTCGAAGGCACACGACCCGTCACAATATTATTCTTACCACCCGCGCCTTCATTCCTTCCTTCAATCTCATTCGCCGCTCATTATCATTCACTCATTCCTCGTAGATAAGAAAAACGCCGAGCATTCGTGAGATTATCGCTGAACTTCCGACTTTTTTTCAGGAAGTGTTTGGCAAAATGCCGTGAAAGAGGTCTTGTAGGAAAATAGGGGATAAATATAGCTTGAACTCTGATAAACACTGGCCTCATTCTTGCTGAAGTTACTTAGTAGGGTGATCGGGTTAAGTAATCACAGTATTTGTTGGCTATCTAAAAATGTCAGGTCGTCTAGTCGTAACAAAATTTGAAGGATAGGGTTTTTTATTATTTCAATAAATCTAGTTCGCTTGAGTTTAGTCTACCTTATCAGTTAAAACGCTCCGTATTACGAGCAAGGCAGTAGTAACCCGTTTTGTTGACGTCAAAATAGTTGTTCCCTTAAATCTCCGAAAGCAATTTCTTCGAATTCACCCACATTTCCTTTCGGAGCAATAGAAAGCCTCTTCCTAAGCCTGTCGGGAGAAGGTATTAGATCTCGTGGTTCCTGTCTCCTGCCATATTACGCTTGAGTAGTGTACGTTTCAATTTGAAACGAAGTGTTTGTAACAATTTGTTGGTACGCTGAGTACAAACACGAGAATTTGAAAGAGGTGAGAGCGTTTTTCAAGGAACTATTGTCGTCGTCAAAGCTTTTGTCGTAAGAAATGAAGCCCACAAATTCATCGATGATGATTTATAACGCATCGATAACGTCACTCTAACAAATTGACCCCTTAGTGTCAAGCACTGGAGACGTCATGTGCATTGGCAGGTCAACGCCTTTGAAGAGAGGGGAGAAGGTCGCAGTTAGCTTCAAAACGTGATGACCTTAAAGCTAGACCAACTACAGCTATACCCTACAATGTCATCAATGGTTTTCTGACATAGTTGGATATGCTAGCCACTTGAGAGCAAATAAAACAGCAGCACGCCAAAGCCCTCCACTACAACCTTAGAAAGCCATCGAATGACCGAAACCGAAATCGACTAGACGGTATAATCATCATCATTAACATCACTCATTACTACCTATCGAACTTAGTACGGGATTCTATCAAATTAGTAATGAAAATCACATTTGTTCAAAACTTGTTAACAGATACACAATTAAACCTTCTGGGGTTTGTCTTAGCATGTTATATCATTAAATCCACGAAGCCAGATGATGAAACATTTCGATTTTAAGATTGGATCTTATTGGTGAGGTTCTTCAGAAAGGTCAGGTGCGTAGTAATCGAAACCGGCGCGCGTGTTTGACTAGATTTATGAATGTGAACGAGGCAAAAGGAGTATCTAGGGATCGTTGCAGGTGGCGTTCTGTGGTTTCTGTCTACCCTCATGGGAAAAAGGTCCGAGTTTATATATATTTATGCCAATTACGTACTCATTACATAGATGACATGGTAATACCAGCAAAAACCGTAAGTACCATTTTTCTTTTTAAGCAAACAACTGCTATATTACATAAACCACACATAAACGACGGAATCTTAACGAACCGAAACACACAGAGCGCTATTATGGAACAATCTCCACACATCTCTCACAAAAGGTCACGTTGCTCGTTACACAGCACTGCAATCTCGGGACGACGCCGTACTCATGCGAGCCTGGTATGCAAGCCGCTATTACTCACAAGTATGACAGTTTTTTGTCTTGGGTGTTTCGAGATTTTTTGCTGTTTTTGCGTGAAACGATGGAAGTGTATTTGGGTCATTAGACCTTTGTTGCAAGAGATTCTGCTGAGTTGCATTTTCGATATTAAATAATTGAAGACTAATGTTATTTGAGTAGACAGTAATATTAAAGACCATCAATAATAAGGTTACGATAGGTAGTCAAAAGTGCATTTCAAAGAAAAATTATAAAGAGAGTTTGCTATCCCGGGTTTACGCAATGTTTGAAGAGCGCGTAGGCCGTACGGCATTTCACCATACAAATGATCAAGTCCTTATTTTTCGAAACGACTGAACCGATTTTAATGAAACTCCACACACATATGCAGGATAAAAAGTTAGTAGAAAAAAATTTCGAAATGTCTTATTTAAAAAAAAGATAGTTGGAAATTTTTGTTTCTATGGAAAATTTTAAATCGGTCCAATTTAACTCTAACACAATTTTACGAAAATGTTTTCTATTAACTTTTTATCCTACTTATGGGTATGAAGTTTCATTAAAATCGGTTCAGTCATATCGAAAAATAAGAACTTGAAAATTTGTATGAAATGCCGTACGGCGTACGCGCTCTTAAATACAACTACAGCATAGTGTCTTATGTTATTAAAAATAGAAAGATTCACAGAAAAAATTACATTGTTTTAAATCAAATTTAATTTTTTCACCGCCGTTAATTATGGTAAAGGACCAAAAACATCAAACCACAGAAAACCATCTCGACCTCAAAATACAACCCGAAATAAAACTCAGTTATTGAACATAGGAAGCAAGCAGTAACGTAAGTACGTTAGCAATATCATTGAGGAGAACCATCTGGATGGCATGAAGATTCGTACTCTATGAACTGACAATGTTACCTACTTCGGAAAATTCCTACTTTTATCGGAAACTTATGGAGTGTTCGCGTCATATCCTTTACAACTTTTTTTCGCAGACTTTTTACTTTAGCGGTTATACATCATGGAAAATGAGGAAGGATTTTTCGTTACTACGTAATTTACTGATGTTTGGCTTATGTAGATTTCAACGACGTCTAGTATATTCAGCTACTCAGTTCGATGAATAAAAGGATCCGTCCGAAAGAAGGCGAAATGTGGGTGTACTATTCGGTACATCTCTGCTTAACCCTTCGCGGATTACAGGCGTGATTTTATGTTATAAAGAGTAAATTAAACTTAAAATAGTAATGAAGACTCTTCCAGCCTGCAGTTTGAAGACTGTAATAATGTGTGCGAAATGTAAAGTTCATTTCTGCGCTAAAAAAAGCAAAGACTGCTTCAATGACCTACACAAAAAAAAAGAGCTAACTAATGCATGTAGTGCCGAAAACGGCACATGTTGATTTTTGCTCAAAATATACATGAATAAATAAATCTGATTTTATTATTATTTTTCCTTGAATCTAAGCACAATATTCTATACAAAACTATTGTTTTCGTATTAAAATAAAATTTCATGCATTTAAGGGTTAACTACCCCGCTGTCTTCTTACAGATTGTATGTTATTATCTTCGTAATTGATAAGCTATAACTACCCTAGTGTCTTCTTACGAGTCTGCCACTACATTATAAATCTTACAATCTTAACCCTAACATCCATTCTCAAAAGAGAACCTTCCAGAAATACATCAGTAACAAAAACAAAACCACGAACTTCCCGAAGGTCATCGTGAGGGATTCCCGCAAAAAGTATAAAACGTGGGATCGATAGAAGGGTAGGTCGCGGAGGGCCGCGGACGGAATACGAAGTAGGGGTGGGCGAGATATATCAGTCTGTTTCGTACAGCTAGAGGTGAGGTTCAGTGTCCCGCCGTGTTTTAGAGGTATTTTTTAAATGGTCTATGGTAAAAACTAGCTATTGCTCGCGGCTTCGGTCCCGTTACGTACGGAAATTAACCCACGAGAACGTTTTAAATGTAGTCTATGACACTATTATAACGTGGCTTCTCGTTAGTGAAAGAATTTTCAGTGGTTCCGAAAATTACCCTCTGCGTAAAAACTTATAAACTTTTATCTCTTGATAATATTAGTATAGATAGTAGTCTAGTGGTGTGACCGTTGGACTGCCAAGTCATGGATCTCGAGTTCGACCCCAGACACGCACCTCTGATTTTTCGGAATTATGTGCGTATTGTACCTATAATTAGCACTTGCTTCGGTGAAGGAAAACATCGTGAGGAAACCAGCATGTCTGAGAGATATTTCTCATCGGCATGTAAAAGCCAAGTCAGACCCTTGGGCGGCATAAAAACTCTGACACCAGGTTAGGCACTAACCACACGATAAAGAAGAAGAAGATTAGTATAGATAACATTCAAAGACGTCGTTCTTGGATTGTTCTAGTATTATTTTTTCTAAATCTTACATAGTTCTTGGATTCTTCCATTATAGGGCTTGTTTTATTTGCCCAGAGCTTCCGTAAAATAAAGCGCAGACTCGAATTATCTGCTCCGTGGTAGGTTATTAATTACTTGGCCGCCACAATAGTTTAGTCGATCGAGTTGATGAGAAAACTAGACAGGCTGAAATATTCTTGGAAAGGTTTAGTAGAAGTCAGAAGGACTAACTCAAGAAATTGGATAAAGCGTTGATGACTATAAATAAAAATGTATGCTAGCAATTACTTCAATAACCTAAGAAAAATGGTTTGTGTAAAGCTTATGAGGTAGCCCGCAATAAAAAGATCTAGTATGCGCTGAAATGCATTCCCCCAGGTCGGGGAAAGTGTTATTGGGTTTTCCTATCAGGAATTTCTTAGTAGCAGCCATGGAGTCTGGACTTGTGCCCGGTTCGAGGCAATTGGCTCGCCCCCTATTACATGGGACTTAAACATAACTGGAGAAATGTGGGTGTACTAGGTATTAGGTACACCTCTGCCTAACCCTTCTGGGATTACTGGCGTGTCGTTATGTTATGATGCGCTAAACCGCCAAGAGCGTGGCTGTCTAAAAGGAAGAGGCTTATTACTTTGACAAACCAATCTTACAAAAAAATAAGCAAAACCATAATAAAATAAAATTGGTCGTTGTTTATAAAACGAGAATCAGTTTAAATTTAAATTTCATTGTATGCAAATGCATCGCACCCCTCAATAGGGGAAGTTTATAGTGTTCACCCCCGCGTTTATAGGACTGAGGTATTACCTTTAGGATATATTTCAACCCTTAGGACTACACTGTCAATTGCAAATGGCGTAAAATGATTAGGTGTTCTTGCTGTTACAAATATTAAATCTGGATTTTTACATGTGATTTCTTGCTGGGTCAACTTTCGAATTAAATAAACTGACGAGTGAGGTAAACTGACCAGTGTTACGCGGACTCCATAGAAGAAAGGTTTGATGGCAATTATTCTATACTATTACTAGATGACCCACGCAACTTCGTCTACGTAACATTTTTGATTTGATTGATGCTCTGCTCATATTGGTCACAGCGTGATGTTACATAGCTTTCCTATATAAATGGACTACCCAACACTTAAAGAATTTTTCAATTCAAACCAGCAGTTCATGAGATTAGCGCGTTCAACCAAACAAACAAAATCTTCAGCCTTATAATATTAGTATAGATAGAATACAGAATTACAGGAATAAGACCGCATAATTATATAATATTTCTTGCGTACGAAGAAAAATAACATAGTAAAAAGGGATAGAAGAACACAGAGCAGGTAGACAAGGAAAGTAAAATGGCGATGGAAATTTGAAACTACTTTTATCATAACAAGCTATTACGCAGTTCCAACGCAACTTCCGCAAAAGGAGCAAAGATCCCGCGACATCACAGACAAGACATATAAACAAAAGGAACACGTCTAAAACATGTCATCTATTAAAAACGTTCCGTTCCACTCTCCGAGCTAATTGCGAACGTTCCTACAAACATAGGAATGAAAGACCTGTAGCTAAACATCCTCCACATCTTGCTATAACATTTGAATCGCTAACACAAAGCAATAAAGCTGGTTTTAGAATTGAACTTCAGTTCAAGCGGTAATGTCAGAGCGTTTTGAGCAAAGTTAAGTTTGAAGTTCTGAAACTAGGGTGTGTGGAAATCTTTATCGTACCTCCAAGACATAAGGTTGAAGTTAGAGAAGTAGATAGATTGTTAGCTGCAGGGTGTGTTGGTAGAGGAGATGTGACAAAGATGAGGGGGTGTTCCGTTTAATTTTCATTGACAAGTGGTGCGCGTTGCAGGGCATAGGTTATTTAGACGATATTGTTATTTGGAAAAGTATATTCCAAAATAACAATATTAATGGAGAATTTTCATTCAAGAATTTAGTGAAACGAAAATATTTCAATGATAAACTTGACAGGCAATGAGAAGAGAAGGAACAATTTGTAGCACTTAGTTGGGTTCGATGGTGTAAGTCTTAACAATGACAAAAAGCAAAGACACAATTCATAAGCGTACAAGGTTTTGATGTAATTGAACTCATCTATGCTTCCTTTAAGAAAATTACAAGAAAATATTTTTTTAAACAAAAAAACGTTACCCAGGACCACATTCTAAAAGCTACTTTCACAGAAACGAAAATTAAAAATAAAACCTCCCCTGGCAGTCAGATATCATAAACAGTTGTTAATAAAAGAGCTGCAGATGTTCGCAGTGCAACATGTCTGTTCACCCCCCTTGCGTTCACGGTCCACGGTTCACATTGAGACGGTATGACGAGTGTGTACCGTGTTATATTGTTTTTGTTTTGAGAACGTAGCAGTACGAATGAAGAAGTAGTAAATAATGTACTAGTTAAATTAATATGAGAGCTGCTCTAACTAATTCAAATGTTGAAAATGACAAACATGCTACGATAGATAGTCATTATGAAATGTGTAGTTTTAAAACGAAAGTGAACGGAGTTTTGGAGAATCGTAGTGATTTAAGACTTTTGCAAGTAAATGATAATATATGTAGTTGGCATTGTTAACGATAATCGAACCAATTTCGTGATGCATCATGACGATACTATGAATCACAATCTAGATATCGTTAAGCTGATTTCAAAAAGTTCAGCTGTTGTACCCATATCACCAAATAATAGAGAGCCACTTTACTGAAACGATTTTGAGAAAGGAACCCGGGGACACACTAGTCTAAAAATAAACCACCACATCTTCACTCATTACAAAAATAGGGAACTCAACACAAGTTGCGCACAATATGTTTCCAATTACGGATAAGTAATGACGAACATGATTGGACGATTGTAAAATTTGAATGGAAATAAAGTGAGAACAAATTCTGTTCGGTAAAAATACACGTGGAGAGGTACGGAGGAATAAATTAATAATACTTTTTGCTGGTACAATGAAGTATTGAATCGAATTCAATTAATTTTGACCTTGAGCACTCTTCTATTAAAGAGAGTGTTGTAAAAGCGTTTGTAATTCCTGTAAAAAGGTTATGGAATTTGATATTTTTTTTAAAGCTTACCTAAAATGCTTTCTTTTTTCTAATTCTTTTTTTATGAAACGAGAAAGGATTCTGTGAGTTACCAATTCTTGTGGTACTTATAATGTTTCATCAACATCAAAATTAATTTTTGATTCAGCCATCGTTGTATCATCTACATCATCCCTCTCTCCTACCTCAATTTCAACTTCGTACACTGCTATAAATAAACTATAATCTACTTCTACTAATACTAATTCAGACTATTATCCGCATCGTACAGTTAGAGAACACATGTTGATCATTAATATGTTCAGTAAGCGAGAGAGCGGCTCACGTACTTGAGTGGTGTTTTATCTGCGTTGTTATAAATCCTCTTCTATTATCTTAATGGTAATGTTACCCTTGCGAGTTGTTGCTGTTTACCTGTGTGTGTTAAGGTTTAAGTAAGTTGGAGATTTTAAGTGGAGTATTTGCATTCACGGTAGTTACATCGTCTAACTTTCTTTAGCCGTTTACTGTGTTTTCTTACTCTGAAACTTCGTAGTTTTAAATTAATTATCTACAACGTTTTTTTTTTCAAATGCGTCCTATCTTGGTGAAGAGTTTTTTAGCTATAGATTTTTGTTGTGTCATCTTGTCTTTGCCTAGATATTTACATGGACTCTAAGAAACAGCTCTTCCCGTATACAAACACAGCTTTTCATGGCTGCACTTGACAAGCAACACCCAGTATTCCTTATATTCCTGGAATGGAAATAATTACACGTCCACCAAGTGTTCAGTCTAAAATTACACCTAAATTCGTTCTTCGGGTGAAAAAACAAGGGGCTTGAAGTCCTCACTCCTCAGTGTCAGATGACAAATAAAACAGACAATTAGAGAAGGGAGGGGGTGAAGGGGTCGAGGGGGTGTCGTTATGTGCTGGTATCAAGTTGCAATGACATCTTAATTCTGTACGGAAGGCGTGCAATTAAAGTAGAGGAATGTGGCGGAGGATATAAGAGAAAAATTGTGCGGGAGTTTTTTTGAGAAAGATTATACTGGGAAGCTTTTATACTGTTAAGGTTGGGCTGTATTTTTCTGCGTTTAATTACTAAAGGAAACACATATAATTAACAGCTGTCAAATGTTAACACTGAATTGTTTTGGTGATCGCCGAAGAAGGCATTCAGCTCATCAATGCTACTACATAATTTGTATCAGTCAATGAAACAAAATTGTTTGCTCAAGTAAATCTATCTCCAAAATCCATCCACGCCCATCAACCTGTCACTCAAATACATTTTTAAAGGAAACTTCAGTAAAGTAATTCAAAATCAAAATATCTATGGTGCTACATTCCCTTCAGGGTATATACACAGGGAGACGGGTTTCGGGTGTCTTATTATTTTTAGTCGAGCGCTCACAAGCCGTCAAACGAAGCGACAGCTGCTTCAATATTTTACTAGAAATATCGTATAGCACTTGGACTTTTATTGATTTTCACTCCAAATTAATTGTGTGAGGAGTGTCAGTTACCAGTTTAGGGAAACGGTTTCAAATGATTTCGGTCATATTATGAAATTATTCTGTCATGGGGTGGGAAACAAGTACGTAGAAGGTATGTTAGTAGCTCAGCTGAAGAAAACTGGTCACTGTCGCCTTTGGACACCAGTTATACTAGAGATTGTGATGCCATTGAGACAAAGTTCAAACTCAAATGTGCATGTGGTTCTTTAACATACATCTGAAACTACAGAACGTCATCTTATACGTTCCTTACAATATTTTTCTTGTGATATAAAAAAAAATCTGTTTAGTCTTCTGAAAGCAGAACTAGGAAGAGAAGGAGAGAATATTGCCACCAATGTGGCTGTAGATGTAAAAGATGACGAAGATGTCTCTAAAAAAAGAACAGTTTATACTGCATAGGATGTGAGATCGATTGACATACGATCGTCAATTGTTTTATAATTGACGGAAATTGATCGTTAGTGAAGGAAAGATGAGTAATGTGTGCTTTAGAGGTCATGATGGTTGGCTTGCTATTAATATTGACTATTTGAATTCATTAACAACACAATACATAGAGAAGTAGAAGGAATGAAGAAAGGCCTTTGCGCAAGAGTAGGACAGTCCAGGCGACGAAACAAAAAAAATTGTGGTAATAAGGGCTATTTTTCAGCGCACAATGATGTAAGTTTTCTTGCCTGTGGTTATACTATTATTCTTTTACAGTCAACTCGTGTATTTTCGTTCATCGCACAATAAAATTGCCCCGAGGAGACGTGACACTTAATACACACATAAAATCATAGTTTTTTTTCTTCAAGCTTACCTAGAGACATAACATTTTTATGATCCAGATAAGGGTGGGACAAAGCTAGGCTATCACGATCGTCAAACGAACACATGTCTAATGATCTATGTGATAGTATCACATAAACTTGTATCTCCCTTGTGCAGCTGTTTGCCTTCGGTTTTAGGGTTGTCGAGGAAGTAGATTTTTTTGAAGATGGTAATACCATTAAAATTCATCACATCATAAATGGTTTATTATTATTTTTTTTGGAGTACCTACCAGAAAAAGTAATAATGATGCTTAACAACTAGGTATGGTTGTTAGCTTTGGCAATATAAGTATTATATATAAATAGCAAAGAGATGTGAAACTAAATCATTTTAATGGGACCTAGATTTTTTATACAAAGACCTCTTTTAAGCCAATTCGGTTAGGCATAACAAAATATTCTTTAAACTAGGTATAAACTAGATTATTATACAACGTACAGCAGAATTGTTGTATCTAATTTGATCCTAATTTGAACAATGCCTACACTAAACTTTTGATGACGAAAACACTTAAAACCAGATGATTTTCTGGTAAAATATTCTACATTTTTCACCAAAAGAATTTGATCGATCCAACCAATTCTTTCTTCCGAACCCAACCCCCAGTTTTATGGCCGTGGGTTTATTATTTATAAGTTTTACGATGCAAGGGGCCTACGTAAATAGACATACATGGATCATACCGGTCCAGACGAAGTTCACGGTTAAATTCAATTATAGTTTGAAAGATATTAGGAGCAGTTGTTTTGAAAACTAATGGCGTTATTAAAAGTGATGGGTTTACTGCTAATAGATAGGTGTGGAGAGAAGATTGTTTTTAATTTGTGTTTTGTATTTTTTAATGTCAGTTAGTCCCTACCAACTGACATTAAAAAAAATCACCATCTACCCCCTGGTAGATGGTGGATTTTGATATAATTATGATGGATGTAGAGCGATGTTTAAAGTACTTCGTTCGTTCCTTCGTTAAAGTAAGTATTCGTTCAATACTTTATAGTTCTTCTTCTTTATCGTGTGGTTATTGTCTTAACCTGGTGCCATAGTTTTTATGCCACCAACGGCCTCTGACTTGGCTTTTACATGCCGTCAAGAAATATCTCTCAGGCATGCTGGTTTCCTCACGATGTTTTCCTTTACCGAAGCAAGTGATAATTATAGGTTCAACACGCACATTTTTGCGAAAAATCAGAGGTGCGTATCTTGGGTTTGAGACCTATGACTTGGCAGTCCAAGGGCCACACGACTAGACTCTTACTGCTCACTTTATAGCTAAATCCAATGATTAACCATCATTGGATTTAGCTAGATAAATAGAAAAAAATCTTAGGTTTTGACACGAATTGGAAAGTATTTTTGCTAAATAGCAAATCAGGGTTGTGCGCCTTATACAAGGTGTAAACGGACCCTTCACGAAGCCGTCAACCAAGCATTTTGTACATCAAATTAAGCAACTCTAGCAAAAATTATTACTGGGAAACGATTTTATTTTTTAAAGTTCTACACGCTCGACTCAGCGTCATAACTCAATTTTCCAACCTAGGTATAATCTGTCTTCCATAGCCCTCACAGGATAGACTTGCAAATGTTCGCATACAAATTCAACTCGATATGAAAACCGATGAATCGATATAAGATTAGCGATTATGAATATTGATGGCGCGACGTGCGGTGTTTGTGGATGGAGCACGTGACTATAGCTCGATCTGTAATCGATACCTGCCGATATTGGCCGGGATTTGATGCTCACATAATAATACCGGACTAGTCATAATTATTATAAATGCGAAGAAAACTCTGTCCGTCGTCGGTATTAACTTTTTACGCCTTTACGGATGAACGAAATTTAATGTCATGGGCAGTACGCTCCCGTAGGATGGGACAGAATTTTCTGAAGGCAAGGGCAACAATCGAAATGAAAAAGTGGGAACACGTGAGAAAAGCCTTATTTGTTTTGCATTTCGTCGCTTAAGTTCCGACACCACGTAAGTCAAAAATAGCAACTTTACAGGAGAGTGAAAAAACGAATTGTACCTAGGTCACTGGTACAATACCATTTCATAATTTGTGTTTACTTCAAATTAGATAGAGTCGTTGCTTGTTTCTAATTGGCTGAAACAACGCGTTTTCAGATTCTCTAGCAAACGCCAGCCAAAATGTCAAAACTTATGTAGTGTTAGAATTTAAACGACGATTTGCTGTAAGAATCTTTTCAGCAGTGGAACTGTGCCACATTATGTGTAGGTAGTTGATTTTGTCGTTTCAGGAAAATTCTTCTTAAATGGTTTTCTGTTCACCGTTATTGGCTTTCGTCCCATTTCTTTTTCGTTAACCTTGACCTTTAGCTTTCCAACATATTTCTTTTCTCAGAACGATGGACCACCTCATAAACCATCTCACTTTCATGGTTCCTAACAAAAAATCCACGCGAAGTATTAAGCACTTGCGAAGCCGATTTAATACGAGTACCGATGAATCGGTATAAGATTACCGATTATGCATATTGATGGCACAACGTGCGGTGTTTGCGTAAAGCGCACGTGCCGAGACTCGGTGTGTAATCGATACGAATCGGTATCGGCCGTGAAGTATGAGATATCGATGAGGTGTTGTTTTTTTTTTTTTTTAACTTTTTGTTTGTTGAGAACATGTGTGGGAAAATATGATGATTGATATACTTTTAGCTATCGTAACATAACATCACGCCTGTAATCTCCGAAGGGTTAGACAGAGGTGTACGCATTGGTACACCCACATTTCGCCACTTATATTTAAGTCCCATATAATAGGGGGCGAGACTATTGCCATCAAACGGGCACAAATCCAGACACCGTGACTACAACTGAGAAATTCCTGAAGGAAAAACCCAATAACACTTTGACCGTCACGGGAATCGACTCCAGGAACTCCTGCTCAGCAGGCGCGCTAGCGAACACTAGACCGACGGGGCTAATGAAGTGTTTAATGATGATTTAGTTAATTACTTTCGTTGAACAGCAGCATAACCTTTTTTTCCTTAGCCTGCTCAGTTCCACATTTAGCCAAAGGCCTTCCTCCACTCCTTCCATTTTTTCGACACCAGTATCTATTCGCACTGAAATATAATAGCAGGCTATTCTAGACGGAAATGCTCGATCGTCAGAGCATTGCATCATGGCTTCATTGGCACTCTTCCGGTCGATCTTTAAAGTAATGAATCGATTACCATTGATCAAGATTATATCCTGTTTATATAAAGATGCTGTTTGATCTCCGTCGACGTTTATTGCATAATCGACTGTGGATTAATGTCGCAATCATTGTTTTTATTCGATTCGCATCAGCATAGAGAGCTAAAGTCATCAATAAAACGGTTTATTCGAATTCCGATTTGTCTATCGTTGAATTTTTTTACAGGCTTCATCTTCTAAAACTGTTCATTCGATTTCAATTTTTTTTTCATCGATATAGAGCCTTTTAGGTTAACACGTTCGCTGCTAAGCAAATAATAAATTTTTCTTATATGCACAAGTCATCATAGCTACTGTAACGACGGCTCGGGAGGCGGGTTGTGGGCACACGAACGAACTATCGTTCAAACCATAAGCTTAGCACCAAAAGAGTTAAGTTTTTATTTTAAAACAAGAACTTTACTCGGACGACAACGCGAGCAGAAGCTAGTCATACACATTTCACAATCTACTCGCATTCCAAACATCAACACAATCTCTCAAAGGGTCAGAGTGATGTATCATAGTTTATCACACACACTATCATACTGAACAGCGTTTTATAAATCGATGTAAGATCATCACTTTCATACAAATTCGAGGCAAGGGTCGAGCCTACCACCGCTACGTGCCTCGAATCATGAGAGGTTATGATTTGAATGGAAGATACCTTTATAGGGGCGTATGTCGTAGATTTGACTCTCCTGAAAATATTTTCAAATTAAGTTCAAAGTCAGCGAGCACACTGTTTAAAGAAAATCGAGTGAAAAATGTGTGTTTTCCGATATTAATGGTTTAACTTATACTAAGGGAATAATAAAATATTTTTCATTAACAGTTCATACAAAAGTAATATACTTAGTAAGTGGTCTCAGTCGACGTCACCTCAAATAAAATTATTACTTTTCAATTTGCCTATGAATAGTTTTTGGGTTGACTAGTTACTGAAACGTAGGTAGCGAGGTACGTATCCTATAAATCCATAGTTCTATGGTATAATCTATAGATTTCAATAGAAAAAAGTCTATCAAACAAAACAGTAAAATGCTAGCAGACACTCAAATCGTTTCTGTGAGACAAAAATAACCTATTATCATCACATGACAGACTAATAATTGCAAAATAAAACTCCCCTCGGATTGCAAATTACGTTTCGATCGTTTTAGATTATTCTGAGTATTCCTCATTCCTCTCCAGTCCTTATTTCACTCACAATAACATTAAACGTACCTCACAGACTAAACAAACAGACATTCAGACTGTATCAGTGTTTTTTAGACCGCAATAATCCTCTTATGGCCCTTAGTACAGTTGGTAACGCAAGTGTTTACATTCGTTTCGGAATCGCCGAAGTGTAAGTTTGTTTACATTTGAAATGTTAGAACTAATAAATTGTGACATAGGGTTTTTATTATTGTTCATAATGGCTTCCGTTTTGCTGGAAATTGTCGTGTGGTGTAATATTGCAATATGGGCATAATATCGCGAAGCAAAGAAAGGCGGAACTTTGAAACTTTTACACAGAGGCAAACATTAAGAAGATTTGTCGAGTCTTGTATACTCAACTGCAAGACTTATAAATTTGTACCTACGTTCATGCTAGCCCAGTCTAGCCATGCCTGCCGCGGAAGAAAATCTTCTCATTCTGAAATAATTTTCGTCACATTGCACAAGCTCCTTACTTTTGTCGCTGTCTGTACACCACGAAACGAATTTGTGTTCCCTCTGAGGTCTTTATATAAAACCAGATGTTTGTTCACACGTTTTTTGATTGACATTGGATATATTTGAGTGCGGTTCAATTGTTGTATGATAGAAGAGGAAAATTGAAAAATTCTCGGGGATTTTACTGCAGTGAGCTGGGTAGAGAAATGTTGTGTTTTGTTATATTTGTCGTATTATTTAGAGAATTCAGAAACTAGTCAATAAAACTGAAATTGTGTTCGATGACTTAGGTATTTTCATTCAAGTAAGGGTTGCTTATTTTTCTAAGGTTTTACGGACTTTTTCATATTGCTGAGTTGAAAAGGACCAATACCGTTAGGAACATAAGGAAAAGAGCAACCCAAAGTTTCCGGCAATATAAAACAATTGACACCGGCACTATCCTCCTCTATACAAAAATACGAAAGACGCAAAATAAGCGTCGAGTAAAGTACCTTTTAGTCAACAAAGAACCTCATAACCAATAAATAGATGGACGGTACGGTCCAAAAAATCCAATTTCAATTCGAGTCCCGAACAAATTGGGTCAAATCCATAACGGACTTTGGACCGTAAATCCCGAAGTTCGTATTCCCGAAAAGTTACGGTCGATCGGCCAATCGGACGAGCGCTTATCGCCATCCAATGACACCGGCCGATTACCGTACCTTACCGTAAATTCGAAATGGGAACTCAACTTCGTTAATTACCGAAGTGAGCTCGATAGGCATCGCCCGACGGATTCTCCCGATTCTAATTTCCGATATTAAATTATCGAAAATGCGAATTATGTATTTTTTCGTTTGAATTTGTGAATTGTTGGCGTGTTTTATCAGGATCAACAGATTTTGTTGCAGAGAAGACATGATTCGGCGTTTATTTACGGAGAGATTTTTCCCTGTCCGGAGCATAAACGCAGAATATGAAGTTGTTCTATCTTACGTATTTTTAAATGGGCAAGAATACTTATTATGTTTCCTTGGGAATGGTTCCATATGGGATTTCTTATAAGACATTTGAAGGCCTTTATGGAAAAGCAGCAGAAGCTTATAAATGAATCGATATTTATTTCAATTAAGAACGTTACCCAGAATACCATTGTTACATAGTCATATAACGCCTAAGTACCGTCAATATGACTCGATATAATTTGGCAATAAAATCGATTGTAGTTCTCGATTTAAACGGCTCATTAAATCGAACAGTGCCATAACATCGGTTATCGATATAGCATCGAAACGTAAACGCCAAATTGGAATGGCATCATCAATTTACACGGCGGTGTGCAGGGTCGCAATTAGGGTATTTAAAAGTCACTTGCTACAGGTGAAAATAGTTTTTTCCTTGAAAGTAATGGTTTTTCACTGTATGCATGATGATTTTCAGGCTGTTATCAATGTGTTATCTAAATGGATATTATGAGAAAATTTCATAGTATCAAGTAAGAAGTTAAGTATTTTTTCATATTAATATAATTTACTTTAAAAATACAAGTTGAATGTTGATTTAAATTGAGATGGGGGTTCCTTACAGCAGGATAAATTATCGACATTATCTGTTTATTATAATTTTTCCTCGTACCTAAGTGACGAATTGGCGAAAATGTCGATGGCGATTATAGAAAGTGTCGAGTTGACGCAACTGTCGAATTCACACAAGTGTCCAATCACCGAAAATGACGAATCAACGATACTTACGAGTGAGGGTAGAGACCAGTGTTACGCGAACTCCAAAAAAGGAGTCCGCGTAATACTGGTTATTTTCACTTATGTGAATATTAATGTAGGTACCTCTATTAGCATCTATAACACAAGTAACATTTTGAAGACCGTAAAATATTCAGATTTAATTAACTATTAAATATTTTAGCAAGAATTAATTTATGTTTTGTCTTACCAACGTATAGATAATAAATTCTTCCTTTATAAGCCTGAAATAACTTCATTTAAGCAGATTCGTGCTCAAAAGAATAACTTTTGAAACACAAATGCCTGCACCAATTAAAATTGAAACTACCACCTACCGCGTCCTGAGCCCGTCCCTGTCAAAAATCACAAAAGTTGTACACAGTAATTACCGAGTCTCGGTACTAACGAACCTAATATTCAGAATTTCAGTTTCAGATATATTCGTCGAATTGTTTGCAAAAGGCAATATTTTAATTGGTA
This sequence comes from Standfussiana lucernea, assembly GCA_964057025.1. Classification (NCBI taxonomy): domain Eukaryota; kingdom Metazoa; phylum Arthropoda; class Insecta; order Lepidoptera; family Noctuidae; genus Standfussiana; species Standfussiana lucernea. Next base: position 2,864,184 of record OZ059791.1, on the reverse strand, counting down.
TTCTGTTTAATTATCAACTATGGTGTGTCCGCAATCTCGTTAGTGGTTGTTTGCTGTTCAACGAATTATTGTCGGCTTTTCATCTCTGCTTTTTGGAGTAATGATAAAATGCACAAAACCAAACCCACAATTGCACCGGGGTTTTTTTTTCGTGAATTTTTTACTTTGTTTTATAATTTTGTGTTATATGTAAATAATAGATGCAAATGCGAATTGTTATCAGAAGATCACTTGTAGTACAAGGCGTACCTTCTACAAATTATGTGTGACAACTGCATTTAAACATAATTGAATGAAGTAACCCTGTCTGTAACTTGCAGTATTTTGTGTTTGCAAACGTGTAGCTTCTTACATTGAGTAATTATACCGAATTATACTGATAAATTGAGTCGACACAGATAAACCAAACTTTATCGTCTCATGATTTGGAATTTCTTCTTTTTGTATCGACGATACCTACATCTATGTTGCATTACTGAGGCCCAATAAATGGCCACCAACCCACGGTCATTGCGGCATTAGATGGCGTTCTAATTAAGCGCTAGCAGACGTCGGACAATTTGCAGCAACCAATGAACTTCCACCAATCGATGAAATGATGAAAACAATACAAGGACCAACAGACATTAATTACTCATTTCACCGGACATTTCATCCGGCGGACAAATAGTCCGGAGCTTAAAGGTTATCCTATAACAAGTTCCTGCTTACCTGGTAATCTCACGCTGGGCCGCATGGAGCTTGGCAGCGAGCCTGGCCGCGTCTGCCTCGGCGACGCGCGCCCGCGCCTCCCAGTCGCCGCGCGCGCGCCGCTCGCGCTCCGCATCGCTGCGGGCAGCACCCTCACGCTGTTGACAAACGAATCATTTGTTAATATCAAAGAAAACAAGACATTAAAGAGAAAAATGGTTGACCTTATTGAAAAGTTATAATTCAATGGCTACCGCTTCCAACCAGTGCATGATCTAGAAATCTAAAAAAAAAAACATCAATTAACGTCAGCGATCACTGTCTCAAATAAGTATCGACCAACCTTTTTTTAATAGCTAATGAATTACACAACTCTTTAAGGACACTCGCTTGTCTTTCTTTTTGAGTAATAGATCGATTTCATAGTACAAGATTTGTCTTCTCTCCCACTTCATTACGTCACTCAATGGAAACCACAATCGAAACTATCCAAATTGGCATTTAAATTCTATAACTCTTGTTTAGATGTCTCTGAAATTTATCCATATCGTAGTAATCAATGTTGTTTCAAAACATTCCAAAGACACACTTTCTTCTGAACTAGGAAACTAAAGTGACAAACTACCATCGGACTAGCTAGATATTCATTTATATCTTCATACTGCCTCACGGAACCCGTCAGTACCTCTCTCTGAAACAATTTCAATTTCCTCCGAAGAAAATTTTATAATATTCAATGTGAAACTTGAACAACTATTGCGGATGATTTATAGGTAGGAGGTGAAGTTTTAAGAGATATGAACTTAAGTTTTAAAGCAATATTTATTAATAAAGATGTATAGCCTTTGCCTCGATTGTTTTTAGTATTCCGCGTGAGGTGCTCGTGGCTAAATATTAACAGACGCACAGGTTGATTTTCAAGGTTAAGCCGCACTTGCCTAGGTCAGTCTGTGGATGGGTGACCATCATAAAATACCGGGTTTCCTTTCCTCCGTGTCTCGGAAAGCACATTAAGTTGTTGGTCCCGGCTGTCATTTGTAGATCTTTGTTGATCTTTTTCGTTACAGGTAGTATGTGGCCCGAAAGTCTGACAATCAGTCTTACCAAGGGGTATCGTATTACCCAGTACTAACTGAGTTGTGGAGGTCAAATAGACAGTCGCTCCATGTAAAATCAGACTGGAAGCCGTCCACACGACAGTACTTACACAAGTTATTATGCCCTGTGACAGGGACTGTAGCTTAGTTTTTTATTTGTGTTTTGACATTCAAAAGTGCCTGTAATGGTCTAATTGAAATAAATGCTTTGAGTTTGAGTTTGACCCCAACATAGTTGGGAAAAGGTTAGGCAGATGATGTTTTAAATATTCCACGTAATTTTAAGCCCAGATCTCTGCTCGGGAAAACAGTGTTTGTTCCACCAAAATATCGTTCAAATCTCTCTTACCAGAACGGTGGAATAATTCTAACTAATTTCGTAGTCATCATCAACATCCAAATTTATTCGAAAGACGTATCTGCTCTGGACGTCCTGTATGAAGGACTTCAAAGTAAATACAAGTATTTGATTTGAACACCTTAGCGGGTGTTTCATACAAGTGGAACGAAAATATTCTAACTGTCTTTCCCTGCTAAACTAACCAATGCCTTAGTGGGTTTACTTAGGGCTAATTTTCCATAATAAAATCTTTCAGGACTATCATCTCCACAATATTAAACTCCATCACTACCTCTTAAATCTCCAACACAACATAAAAGCTTTTATCAAAGAAAAACTTTAAACAAAGACATCTTCAGAACAAAAACAATTTATTCTGAGTTTCGACGTAACGGAAGCGACGTCGGAGGATCGGATAAAAATCCAATTTGGACCGGCCGTCCGACTATGACGTCATATGGTACGACATGACGTATCGGAGCCGTGTCGTGACGGACGACAGATAGCGCGACGAAATTGAAAATTGGTGTGTATTGTTTGAAGGGGTCGGTTTTACGGTTGAAAAATTTTCGGGTGGGGAAATGGTATGAGGTGGAGTGTTCGATTTTGGAACTTGAAGTTGTTATCAGTAATGTCTAATCGACAGTGAAAATGGATTAGCGTTTCTTTTCAGATTAGACCTTAGACTTAGGCCAAGAACACGGTTAAATATGGCATCATTGCCTAAGATTTCTCTTTTATCTTCTTCTCAGTTTCTGTAACGCGCAGACTACAGAACACGATATAAAGTGTCCCATCATTTGCGAAACAGCACCAAAACTCAGGAAGGAGTCGTCTATGAATCTCCTCTTGAGCAAGGTTTCCTTGCTTCGAGAAGCCGGTTGGGAGTCAGTTTAAAGACTTCTTGGTTAGCCAAGTTAGTGATTTCTAGTAGCTGAAGGCAACTAACTCTACACAGAGCAAATATTAAATACAGCCATACAAGTCTGAAGACAAAGTTCATTAAAACTATAATCAAGGTATTAAACAAAGTCTTAACGATTATAAAGAAGAATATAAACATAAGCCGTTTGCCACTAACCGTGGTTCAAAGTTACCTGTACTTAGTTTAGCGAATATCTTATCTTGACTGTGGTTCAAGTTACGGGCTTATGTTAAGTCTGTTCAGCTGTTGGTCTTTTTTGGCAGTAGAAGATCATACTGTTTGAGACTGGAGATTGGAGAGGCCTATGTTCAACAGTGGATAACTGTAGGCTGCTGATGAAATATAAATCTGGTAAACCCTCAGCGTACTAGAGTATAAAGCTGAAAGTAACTGAAATATTTTAGCCAGCCAGCAAGGTTCACGTGGACCACATCTTCAGATTACTTTACGGACAGGCAAATATTTTTAAAACAACACTAACTATTTGCTAAATGGTGATACAAAAAAAGAAGAAAAAAAAGAGTTTCTGTTTCTGTAGAAAACAAGGTTTTTTTTTAAAAAAAATCTTTTAACGTTAACTTCGCTAGCATTGACAAAAACCTTAGCTACGTTAAAAAACCAAAACAACATTGTAAATACGTAATATTTTTCAAAATTTCACACAGTCCATAATACCAACGTGCAAAAACCAACCCATTGTTTCCCCACCTTGAACCAAACTCCGTACTAACTTAAACTTTGATGAAGTTTTAATTGAAAATTAGTCTTGGCCGTATCTTGCAGGCTCCAGTTCATTTGGGCCCAGCAGACCGGGCCAAGTTTGTAAGCGGCCACAAAAATCTGTGCCTATAGATAAGGTACTTATCTGAAATCTTACAAAGACCAAAGTATCAAGAATGTTGGGTCGGAGTAGAGTTTTGTCTTTGATACAGGGAGTCTGGAGTTCTGGACTGGCCTTTGGAAATTGAGAAGTTGGTTATCGTGGTGAAGTTGTGATGTTATTATAGAGTCTGGAGAATCAGTGGATAAGATGATACTGTTGATGAACGGGGATAAGATGTTGGGTAAGAAAATGGAGCTAAAATGTACTTAATTTTCATTTAGACATATCTCCTTCTGGGAGAAGGCACTGGCTCTTGTAACACAGGTCTAGCACAGGAGTCAGGGACTTCACAAAATTTCGTAACAACTTTCTTGTGTAATAAAGATTATTGATTATTGAGACTAGAAAGATTAGAGTACATAACGTATAACATTAAAGGTGCGATCAGCGATCTAAGAATAAATCAAAGACACGCAGCACCGATCCCAAATGAACTTATTTTAAGAACGAAATTAATATTAAAACTACTTGTACATATAGCTAAAATTAGTGCACTTTAATACTCTAAAAAAAACAGAACACAAAAATAACTCTAAAAAAGTATGAATGCTCATTAAAACCTCTTTCCCAGATCATAATACTTTCAACGACAAGAGAAATTGAATCCTCAGAACAATCGATTCAAAATTCGAACCTAAAGAAAAACAAACAAACCATATACATACATCGAAACATTAACATTAAGTGGCCGTTAATGCACCTAATCCTATTCCGATACTAATTCTTGAGATTCAGAAATAGATCGGAAAGGGAGAAGCGGTTTCTACGTCTATTTACGTTCGCACTGTTTTCGAGTTTTAAGTGAAAAGAATTCGAATGACACCCATTTTAGATGGATGTTGAATGAAATGCCGTTTCTCTTTCGGTTGCTTGAGTGTGAAACTGGCATTTTCGTTGATAATGATGATAAATGGTATGAACTATTTATAAAAACTTAAAGCCAAAGTAAAGGCCATAAAGGCAAAATAAAGTCGCTGAAAAGCTACAATTGTCTGCAGTATTATGTTGAGTTACTTTATCATTAACCTTCGACATTTCAGGATAAACAGCTACTAGACACATTAAGACAAATAAAAAAAGGTAAATGCGTATTATAAAAAGTATATCCTCAGGTCGAATTCTCATAAATGAATATAATCAGTCCGTACTTCTTAATCTAACACCCGTATCTATAAACAAGTCAAAGCGTTTACTTGAGTAAATGTCATTAATTAAGATACGATTTTTATTATGCAGTTTAATGATTGCTTGAAGTTAGAACTGTTAAAAGTTAGAATTCTTAGCTTTACTTTCTTTGATGGTTCTTACTTCGTTTAAATTCTTGTCTATTGCATAAAAAAAATGGCACAAGTAATTAATTAAGCTCAAGTAATTACCTTAACTTGACTACAGATAAGGGTGTTAGAAGCTCTTAGAAAGTTACAAGATAGTCGCAAAGAAAATATGCAATAAATTAATAAGAACATAAAGCATTCTAAACATTACAAAATACTCCCTCCCACTCAAAACTCGATGCTAAACACGCACCATAACTTTCCAGTCTCATTTACAGACAAAAATAAACCCTAAAACATATTAAAAATGGTCGTCTATTAGCAAAAGAAAACCACAAATTAGTATGGCAACCCATCCAAAGTACACGAGTCTTTTGAAAGGCAAAATAAAAAGGAGGTGTAGAAAAGGAAACCGTTTCGGCTATTTTCGTCTATTTCCGTTAACGTTCGGCTCACTGGCTAACGGAGTTTCAACATATATTTTTATAGCTGAAGACGCTTTGGAAATGTTGTCGAGACGATTATGGGAACGTAAATGTGACAAAATTGTGTATTTTTGGGGCCAATGTTTACCAAAGTTTATAATGAAAAATGTTGATGGTGGTGCGATGAAATGAAGAAAGGCCAACTTTTCTTTGGGTTACTTTACGACTGTATTTTGATACAGATTATTGAAAAAAGATTTCTAAATCAGCCAAACGGACCTAAACTAATGTTTGTTAAGTTTGAAACTACTACCATACATATAAACTTTTAGAGCCAGTGCTTAGTAACAGACCAACACAAACTTTCCTCATTTAAAATTCAATGCAGTAGACAACACACTCATACCTTATGTATCATTTCATACCCTTAAACTTCTAAGAAAACTATTATTTCTCACAATAACACCCCAACTACCCAATAACTGTCAAAACTAACCACTATTCCACACCTCAACTTGTCAACTGTCAAGTAGACAGCTGTCACTTTGACAGCTCCGTGACGTTAGCGGTAGGGACGTGGCGCGCCCTTGAGCCAACTTTGGTAAAATGTTTGTACATAGTAACATTTTGGTAAGTGGTAAAGCAAACAAAATGTTTAATTTGTAGCCGTATGGTAAGTTTTCTGGTGATTAATTGGAGGGAAAAGTTTTATTGTGTTTAGGATGTGGATACAAGCTAAGTGATGGAGTTTAATAAGTTTGTTAGGTTGATAAATCTTCTTGGGGTTGTGCTGAAGTTTTGGGAAGTGATTATGTATGTGGAGCATTATCAGATTAGTCAAATTACAAACAGGCAAAACGCTTTGGCGCCTTCTATGTCTAACACCAGGGCGGAAAAGTAGAAAGGCATTTAAACTTAATTGTCAAATTGTCCTCAATACAGATCGCGTGAACATCCGTCAAAGTGTGATTCCATATTAAACACTTCACGCCCTATAAAGCATTCCAATGAAACTGCAGCAAAACGTATCACACATCTCCATTTGCATGGAAACAGTAATTTAAAGCTCATTGCTTTGGCGTCGATCAATCAGGAGTACGTATTGCGATGTGGCTAGAGCTTGGTGCACACTGTTGCGAATTAGGAAGTGTGCATTGAACGCTCATTCTAACACAAAAATATATAGAATTGTTAACCCAGTCTTGGCTCTTGTAACACAGGTAACCAAAAACCCGAGTCAGGAACTTCATAGGATTTGTAACCCCTTCCTTATATAAAGCTTAATTATTGATCACCAATATTGGTAATGGATATGTGCAGCATTCTGTATTTTTTGCAAATAAAATATGAAAATGACATTGCTATTGAAAAAGTATATTTCTAGCAAGGACTACTGTAAACTTGAGTGATGGATAAAATTTAATTAAAACCTTCCGATCATTATAATCTGGATATTATATTCACAGTTTGAGTGAATCGGTTTCTTCTAGGCAAGCGTGCTCAACCCTAGGCAGCATCATCGCTTCACATCAGGCGAGTTGCGGCCAAACGCAAGCCCATTTATTATATTTTTTTAAATTCTCGATAAACGTTGGTACCAATTCCTGTAAATTCAAGAGGCTATGATAAAAACGGAGAATCGTTTCTGGCAATGGCTTTAATCACAGTAACAGTCCTTTACACTGTAAAAAAACACCAGTCCGCAATGTATAATTCACGACAAATTCAATTCTAAAGTATAACACTTAAATTTCACATTATATTCAGGTAGAGCGCATTACACTGCTAGCCACGTCCTAAGAACGTACGTGGCTTGGCGGGGAAACTACGTGGCTAGGAAAGCGTCTAGTGTGTATGTAGCTTAACGACCAACCGATGCACTTTCCTACAGGAATGAGGAAATAAGTGGAGAGCTGTGCTTATGGGGTATGTCATTATAGAAGTAGGTACTGGTTAAAATTTTTATAGTGCTCGATTTTCTGTGATATTTTTATCACCTTCTAAACGTCATTACCTCTGCAGTCATACCTTGCTCAAACTAAATGCCTTTATTTATGCCTGCTTCTGTCTTAATTGGTTAAATAACATAACATCACGCCTGTAATCCAAAAAGGGAAAGGCAGAGGTGTACCTAATTAATAGTACACCCACATTTCGCCAGTTATGTGTAGTTGGGGCGAGTCTATTGCGATCATTCAGGCACAAATCCAGACTCCGTGGCTGATACTGAGAAATTTAGAAAAACCCAATAACAATTTGCCCGACCCGGGAATGAACCCAGGACCTCATGTTCGGCATTCGCGATTGTGACCACCAGACCCACAAGGTAGCTAATTGGTTAAAATTAGTATAATTTGGTATAGATCGAGTATGTATTTGATAGTTTTTCTAGAAAATGTACCAGATTACCATAAATGAATAGGAGGTTATGGTCTGATTGACCTATCATTCCATATTAGTTCTAATAGGGCATTTGATCAGAATTATCTGTGGGCAGAAGCATTCTGATTCATTGATTTAATTTTTTTTTTTATTTTTTTTTTTTATTTTTTTATTCTAGCATTGTGATTGCGATCATCGATCCTTTTTGCGAATAATAATGATCGAATAGTAACCTTTATTTCGGTTATTTTGGGGTTCATTTATTTAAATTGTTGTTTGACGTGATGTAATAAGTGTCTGTTCCATACATTGTTGACTTTAAATCGTCTCTCAACTTTGCGCAAAATTTATAAATAAACCTGCGTCGTTGGGTTCGATTCCTGGGTCGGGCAAATTGTTACTGGGTTTATCCAGGAATTTCTCAGTAGCAGCCACGGAGTGCCCGGTTGACGGCAATAGACACACCCCCTGTTACATGGGACTTAACATAACTGTCGAAATGTGGGTGTATTATGAGGTACACCTCTGCTTACCCTTCAGGGATTACTGATGTGATGTTATGTTATAAATAAACCTTTTAATGAGCAAGCAAGTGAATGAAAGAACAATAACAACAAATGAAAAACACGTCATTCTCTTGTTTTATTATTCTTTTGCAGAAGGCTACTCAAATCCCGTTCAAAAAAGTAATATCGTTTAAAATTAGGTCGGTAACCAAAGAGGCGGTTAAATATAACTTGTGCACGTAACAGACTGATCTTCAGTGGATCAGACGTTGATTGATGATGTTTCTTATGAAATTATTAAAAACTTGAGTTTAATAAAGTGAATTCTGTTATTTACATAACGTTTCAGCTATCACATGGATTGAGTAGGCTGAATTATGTTTGTTTTAAAATTATTCGAGATCATTTGTTCGCTTGTGTTTTCTCCAAGTTGTGTTCCAGAATGTTGACCCATGTGCTCTATGCACATGGGTGAAAATTCTGGATTCATCTTCTAATCAATAAATACTCTCGACTTCTAGAGTTGAGACACAGCTGTTTAAATTAAAGGTCTCCAAGCAAGGCTTGATTTGCAAAAGTGGCTCTTTTTTCGTTTGAAAACATGTAGTTTATATGGTATAGTTTATATAGTTTATGTAGTTTATAGTGTCCAGTTTATATGGCTTTAATGCCTAAACTATAAAAAAACCTAGCTTCAATTTCCTTCCAACTAGTTTTTGCTAACGGATCTCTTGAGGCGTTCAGAAAGAAACTAGGCATCATAAAACTGAAAAACCTGGTTACAAACCATGTTATCTAAGAAATTGAGGATTTTTCTTTACTGAGTATTTTAATTGGTGAAGGTCAGATAGGCAGTTGCTCGATGTAAAATACTGGTATTCAGCTACATCCGGTTAGACTGGAAGCCGAGCCCAGCTTAGTAGAAAAAAGGCTAGGCAGATGATGAAGTGTTTTTAATTGGTCAATAATTTGTGTTTCCCTTTTCTACCCAAACATTTAGTCACCGAATTTCCCCAAACATGTCCCCCAAACTTGTCATTCTCTAAAAAACATTCTCGTTTTTCTAAGACCCTTGCATCCCTTAATTCGTCACCAAACATCCCTTATTGACAGCAGCCGGGTACTATCACAGTTTGCTTAGGCGTTAGGTATTAAGTAAACCCTTCGAAGGGGACTTTGCAGGGGGTGAACAGGGCACACAAATAAATAGTGAAGATCAATATTTGTTTGATATTGTAAATCAGTTGTGTGCTCCTGTTTTGGATGTTGTGGGTAGTCATCTGGAAATGGGGGTTGTACAAACTGGAATTAATAACGCTTCTAAACGTTAAACACGATTCTGAACGATTTGTACGGTTTGACAAATTAATAGAGACAATCATCACCAGCCCAGCTTTTTCCCATCTACATATGTTGGGGTCGACTTCCAGTATTACCAGATGGAGATGGATACCAATAATTTCGATGGAGCGACTACCTAACCCATATGCTGGCTAACACCACCATGCTGCATACCCATAAGCAAACAAGAAACTATAAAGTACTAAAGACAACATTGCGAGAAAATAGCGGTAAATGTTCTGTGTAATAGTTTTAATGTCTAATTGGTTTCACCCAATTAAATTGGAGTATTGCAGTTACATACATACTGTAAAAAAGCGTGAATAAAATAAAAGGACTCTGTTGCGAGCAAAATTTCACGCCATTTAGCGCTCCCGAACACAATTAAACTTCCATATTTCGAATCACAAAATGACCCGTTTAATCCAACAAGGAACGATTAACATAAAACTCTTTGATTACCCAATCAGCGAACAGAATGAAAAAAATATGCAAATTTTTCCTTTTTTCAATGACATAAAAACGGGTACGTTTGGTCGCTAGCTCCCCGTCTAATTTCGTAAAAGAGTTGCCACGTGCCGGTCACGTGACTCCGTTTCGACCAATGGGAGGGCTTTGTTTGGCTATGACGTCATCAACGGCTAGTTCGTGAGAGAGTATGATTTACGATACGCTACAATAGATGGTAATTTAGTTTTGTTCTATAGTTCTGACCCTCGGAGTGTGTCATATTTTGTTACAATGGGAGATTAGTAAATCGTGTTTTGTTTTTAGAGGGTGTGAATACTTCTAGGCAAATTCTGGGCAGAAGCGGACTCAAGAAAAACTATGAGGTACGTTTATAAAATAGATAGATCACATGTACGTCTGTGCAGTTAAACCTATCTAGAAGGGAGCATCTCCAACAAAAAAAAAAGATTTTCTGACGAAGAATTACCATATCATTATTGATTTAGTCAAAAACATAGAAATAAAAGATTACCATTACTGCATAGTCCAAAAATAAATATAATAAATAATCCCTCTACAACCTCAGCTCATGCATCACAACGCCCTAAAAAATAGGGATGTCCAATAAAATCAGCAGCTGCCCAAATCAATAAGTTGTCCTCCCAATTATCTGGTAATCCCTTCGACCCTAAAATGACTCATCACCCTATGTTACATGAACATCTAAGGGCGGTTTCCCATGGTGACTTTTGCAGCGCGTTCGTTTAATGCGCGTTTGTATCGCTACTTTGGCCGTTTGGCCGGCGACAGAATTTATACAATCGCATAGTATCGATTCAGCTTTCGCTTCTGCCTCGCAACTAATACGCAACTGTTGGAACGTCATCATGGAAGAGTCAGAATACAGTAGTCACTAAAGAGTACGAATGTATCGATACTGCATCGTGACGTCATAGCATATAATTCGCTTATGAAGATCCCACTCGTTGGATATAAAGGTCTGTCTATGAGAAGGAGTGCGTCGCGACTGTAACGCTACTAAATCGCGACTATATCGTTATAGTAGCGATGTAGAATCTTGGCTACGTGTGCGGCGAAGGTATACTACAAAGCGGCAACATCGCAATTTTTTACAAGCTTTTATTTAACTTGCGATGTATGTGTGTTTGTTGAAATCAAATCTTGCAACTGAATTTTAAAACAGTTATCCCCAACCGATTGGGCTGAAATATACTCGTTAATTTTTATGACAATGCATGGTTAGCTAAGTGACGTAAATCCAATATGGCGGGCTCCCAAAGATGGCGGACTAATTATTTTTATGCACCCCTATCAATCAATTAAAAGGGTTTACTTCACAACTATATTTAAAAGTTTGTTTTAGATTGCTAATGTTTCTTTGCAAAATATCACCCTGGGCGACCACCCTAAATCTCAGATTATAGTTATAAATAATTCAATAAACAATTTCGTATCGTGATGCAGAATCGATGTCTGCACTTAGTTTGTAATCTGCTTAGTATAATCCAATTTCGTATGGTAGGGGATTAGGTTCTAAGGAATTGAATTAGTTGGGTGAAGAGTGCTGTAAATTGGCTTTTGCTGGGCAGTGAAAAGCCATCACCGAATGTAGGTGCAGTTAAAAGTTTCAATAGGGTTACCTTGCAAAAATATCTTAGCAGAAAGTGTAATCGTAATGCAGGTTGCCGTAACTACATAGGAATGCTTGTAACCTTTAAGTATGGTCGATTGGACGTATAGTCTTACAGGCTATTCGAAATTTTTTGTTTCTAAGCCAAACAAAATTCTCCCAGCTCTTCAAGACAACCTCTTCAGTTTTAACATCAAAAGGACCAACAAAGAGGTGGGATGATTTTTACGACCCTAAACTCTTTAAAGAAAAGTAATACCAAATAATTTTGGGGGTTTCGAACAGGGTTTTCTTGGTTCTAGGTAGAGTCGAAGTTCCTTTTTACCCGACTGCCTGACAGAGCGTGTAATGTTTTAGTAATAAGTGAGATTGTTACACAATCTCGCTTGGACAAGATGTAGCCAAAACCTAATTATCTCAAAGTTCGAACTACATAGTTACAGCCACCGCCTGAAATTAAACCTCTAATCAATGGCAAACGTTCAAAGGCTGCTCGGTGCAGGTTCGATTCCGCTTTGGGCAAACTCAACCGCACAAAACGCAATGCATTTCGGAAGCACATGAGGTGTGCAATTGTGCGTTATAACTCGTTTTGAAGACGGTAGTTAGTTCACCGTTTGTGAGGTTGTTCCGTTGTTTTGCATGTAGGAAAGTGCGTGTGAGTTGGAAATATGAGACCGTAAGTTTTGAAAGATATATGCTATTGATTTATGGCAGTGCGATACTACCTTATTCACATTAACAATTATGTGAAACTAACTTTTTAATTACACAATGAAGTATTTTCCAACGTAAAAAAAAACCTGAAATATTGGTCTAAAAGCAGTTCTGCTATCAACCCGTTGACTAGTCAGTCATTTCACACATAAACATAACATCACGCCTTGTAATCCCCGAAGGGTTAGGCAGTGATGTACCTAACAAGTAGGTAAGTACACCCACATTTCGCTAGTTATGTTTAAGTCTCATCATGTAATAGGGAGTGAGCCAATTGCCTTTAACCGGGCACAAATCCAGACTCCACGGCTGCTACTTAAATTCCTGATGGAAAATTCCAATGACAATTTTCCCGATCCCCAGGTCATGCTCAGCAGCTACTGCGATATAGGCGATTCGAACAATCGACGACTGCTTCGAACAAGCAGTCGTTTCACCATGCCATGTATTGACTTACATTGCGAGTACTCTTAGTACTCTGGTTGAATTATACAAAGATTCGCTGCAGAAAAATAGACGGTTGTCTATCTATTTATATAAGCCTATTTACAGAAACCTTTATCTATAATCACTACATAGTATAAAACAAAGTCGCTTCCCGCTGTCTGTGCCTATGTATGCTTAGATCTTTAAAACTACGAAACGGATTTTGATACAGTTTTTTTAATAGATCGAGTGATTCAAGAGGAAGGTTTGTATGTATAATACATGCATACTATAGTAGAGAAAACATTAGTATCTACATTGCACCCGTGCGAAGCCGGGGCGGGTCGCTAGTTTCATTATAAAATGAATAGAAGGACTAGCCACTCTAGCCAATATTATCCTCCAAAAGGCCAAAAACCCAATTAACCTAACTATTTACACTTCGCTAAATAAACAAAGGGTTATGCCTGATTTGACGAGAAAACTAAAGGCCTACAATTCCGTTGATGAAACCTTGTAGTAATTTGTTCGGTCAAAGGGACGAGGCAGGTCGCTTTGACCCTTGATTTGAACGGCTAGCGTCTAATTATCGTGGAATTTCTACTGGCAACTACTGGCTAACTAGTCGGGGTAGGGTAGTTATGATTGCTTGTTTGTAGTATCGACGTAGCAGAACTGTTTTAGGTAAAGTTAACTTGAATAACAGTGGCACAAGGTTCTTTTTGTGCTCGAATGATTTTGAAAGAGAGGTTGGTGAAAATTTATGACAGTTTTATGAAACGGATTGACAATAAAATGGCGTTAGTTAAAATTATGACTCCGCAATGTTCAATTGCAATAAAATTAAATGAAATTGTCTATTTTGTAATTAGGATATCAGAATCACATTAACACGTAATTTTTTTACAAAAGCTCATGGCATAGACAATTATCTTATCATTTAGCATTAATTTATCATTTAACTGGGGTACTTTCGTCTACTCCATACATATAGGTCATCATATGCCTAGCCTTATCCCTACTATGTTGGATCGGCTTCCAGTCTAACCGGATGCAGGTGAATACCAGTATTTTACATAGAGCGACTGCCTATCTGACCACTACAACCCATTTAGTACTGGGAAATACGGTACCCTTGGTAAGACTGGTTGTCAGACTTTCGGGCCACTGACTACCCGTAACGAATGTCATACATCTACAATTGACAGTCGGGACCATGGCTAAACGTGCTTTCCGAGGCACGGAGGATGCAATGGGTGGTCACCCATCCACAAACCAACCAATCCAAGCGCGGCTCAACCTGAAGATTGATCAGAGCGGCTGTTATTATTTAGTCATGTATGTATCCACACATATATGTACAAATAGGTAAATGGCCACTTCGATTAGCAAACGGCTCGGTAATGCTGTCATTAGCCAAACTGTTAATCACTTTAGCTACCGTGAGTATAACTTGTATCTGCATCATAATCGATATTATGTATGTACATCACTATACTACCAAATAGGTAAGTGTCTACATCCCTATCACGTAATAGGTAAGTATGTTCCTCGTCTATAACCCTGTCAGTCCAAATTGGATTATTCCAGGAGGTATGCTGTGCCTCCCGAAGATCGGCTTGATTTAATGAAACCTAACCACGGTTATATTAAATTAGATTTAGCAACCAGCCTTTGGTGAAGAGGTTATAGTTTGAATAAACTGATGAAATTGAATTATGATTAAAATAAACGGTATATTCAACAGTACCTTTGATTTGTAATTTCAATTATATAATTTTACGGACCAAAGGCTACCTACAGTATTGTGTCTTCTCCCTCGAATCGATCCAAAGGTCTTGAAAATATTTCTTATAGCGATAAAACTATGTATAATGTCTACTTTGTGTTGATATTTGTATTTTATGGTTTACATTATAATTACTCTTATCTACTTGCTTTAAAAGACGATAATCTTTTTCATTTCAATTTCGAAGGTCGAATGTTGTTTTTGTTTAAGAATACGTAGGTTAATACATATATAATACAAAACCCGTATCTATAAACAAGTCAAAGTGTTTACTTGACTAAATGTCATTTTTTATGATACGATTTTTATTATGTAGTTTAGTAATTGCTTGAAGTTACAAAAGTAAAAAGATATAATTCTTAGCTTTGCTTTCTTTGACGGTTCTTACTACGTTTAAATTCTTGTCTATTGCATAAAAACATTTTTCACAATTTTACACAAGTAATTACTTAAGTTCAATGAATTACTTTAACTTGACTATAGATACGAGTGTAAGACTAGGGCCTCGGGTGTCTATGTAATTCTAAACATACTTTTTTTCGACAGTGAGTTAACTATCATTTTCCGTTAGTTTAGCTTGAAATCCAATTTTCATAACACTGAATTAATTATTATTAATTATTTATTATTAAATTATCCAACGAAAAGTTCTCATTGAGTTTTTCCCCAAAACCAGTTGTTAAAAGCCAGTTTACCAACGAAATTCACATGGGAAAACCCGATTTTCTCCATTCCACGTTCCCCATGCGTGTTGATTCACATTTCCTGGTATAGTTGCTACTATCAATGGGTATAAAAACTCCATTTTATGATTATGCAACGTGAACGTGTTATCACAAGTTGTTTACATGGAAATTATGCAGGAATTCTAAACGTTTACGTAGTTCAGATAGTTTTTCAACATCGAGAATTCAGTTTTAATTAGAAGAACTTATGGTATGCAGGTAAAGGAAAATGCTTGGAAAAATAATGGTTTGTGCTGAGCGTTAATTTCTTTAATTATAAGTGCAAGATAAAAAAGTACCTTCAGTCTGCTACTTCATTTTCGTGTTATTTGTATTTCATCATTTTTAATTCAAATATCCTGGATTACACGTAACTGGCGAAATGTGGGTGTTCGAACTGCTCGTTGGGGATGTAAAATAAAAGTGGTTATAAAAGCTTGGTGTATTGCCGATTAAATTTAAAATTGCAAGGGTCCTGGATAAACATGGATTAAGTTGGCGCTTGAGAGTGTCGTCCATCGCGGTGGTCTCTACGAAAGCGAGTGTCCGTCGGTCCGGCCGGCTCACCCGCCCGCAACTCCGCTCGCTCGCTGATGACGCTGACGACACGCAGCTTGCTCACGTCGCCTGCGCTTGCCGTCTGCGAGTTTATTGGGTGCGTTTCCCAACAGTGGGTGTACCATCAGGTGATGTTATCGTAGATAAAAGTAGAACCCTACTCTAGGCCGCAAGCTACGTATCTGATAACGGCCTGATAATGATTTAAGCGTAACGTGAAAAAGCAATAGACAGACAGATAGGCTAATTACTTTCGCATGTACATATATAGAGCTGCTTATAAAAGCCTTACCAACTGAAACACCACAACATTAAAAGTGAGGTTAACTATAAGCAAAACAATCTTTTCCCAAACCATAAACAAGAAATTCCCTCCTAACACAAAAATAATCTTAAGAAATAAGCTCACCATTATGCTGCCAAAAAAATAAATGATAATTCTTCTTCTCTTTGGCATTTATTCATTCACCAGCCAAGCTATAGTAAATCCTCTGGAGTTGAATGCCATTGGTTTTAGGGTAGGAAGATGGGAGGGAGGTTACACTATTTACTAAGAATCCTCAGCCAACCTAGAGGGTTATAATCCCAAGGGAGTAGGGATTGCAAAAAGATTTTGTTTGTAGAATTAATGTAATGCAGTAGTCGTGTTTTTGTTATTAAATGTTGTGGGTAGAGGTAATTAATTAAGGTGATTTAAGAAGTGTAAGTTATTTTGCAAGCTGGAAGATTTTATTACGATACATGTGTGCATTCATGTTGGTATAGTTGCAAGGTTTTTTCAAATCTGCGAAAATTCAGTGCAGAAAACAAGTAATTTTAACCTGTATGTTGAGTATTTTTGATTTCTTTTTTAATTTCTGTTCATCAAACAAGTCTCAAAGTTGCTACATGCGAATAGTTATTATTTTTAATTACAATTTGACTTTTCAATCCAATAAATATCGGCCTTTTTGTGTAGAAAGACCATAACTATCAAGAACAGTACCTAAAGAGTAAATCGCTCATCGATCTAAACGTACGCAATTGTTTTTATTTCAATTTTTAATTTTATATAAATTTACGATGCTTTATTGAACTTAAGATCATTTTGTGTATACCTGTAATTGATACATAAAAACCCTTACCCATACATTTTTATTGTTGAATGTTTGATGTATGTACTGTTGGCGTTCCTATCACTACATAGTATAAAACAAAGTCGCTTCCCGCTGTCTGTCTGTCCCTATGTATGCTTAGATCTTTAAAACTACGCAACGGATTTTGATGCGCTTTTTTTTAAATAGATAGAGTGATTCAAGAGGAAGGTGTGTATGTAAAATACATTCATATTATAGACTCTATCTACATTGCACCCGTGCGAAGCCGGGGCGGGTCGCTAGTTTTAAATAATTAAATACTCTCATCATAGTTGTTAAAACTTCAAAGGCAGTTTATCAATAGCTGTCGAAGTAAAACAATCGATGGCAGAAACTAGATCACCAAGGCGTTTATAGCCGCACTTTCGAACTGACATTACTTATGCAGTTGGGATCGATAAGCCTCATATGGATAGGTGTGGCTTTGTGCCTTTTATAGGGCGACTAAAGCATTTAATCAGTTTATGAGTGAGTTCTGTACCTACAGGCATACATTGTAGAGATTTTGAGACATGGAGACAAAACACAGATAAGTTTTCTTTCTAAGTATATATAAGTGTGTTTTTGTTGGCTAGGCAGATGATGTTTGTATTTCTTTGACCAGTAGGTACTGAAGTCTCTGTGTTAATGAATTGGTCTACCTATACAGCGTGTACCAGAAAGGTGTTGTCATTAAACTGTAAACTATTGAACATCAAACTGTAAAACTTTCTCCATGGGACCACCATCGAAATAACGAAAAAAAACCAGCTGTCCAGTTCGAAACTTCAATACCTGCGATTTTGATGATGGTTCCATTGAGAAAGTGGTTCAGTTTGATGGTCTGAATCACTCCCTGAAATATGACCACGCCTATCATGTGCACGGTGTATAATTATTTCCCAATAATTTATCACATTTACTGGAGTCTGTCCAGCTTTTCCCAACAATGTTGGGGTCGGCCTTCAGTGTAACCGGATGTAGCTGAATGCAAATATTATACGTAAAGTGACTACCTATCAAAACTAAAAACATCCCACCAAACTTTTAAAAATATATTCTGCTGACGCTACATAATCCAAACTTTGAGAGTGGCTTAAACAAGGCGAGTTGGTCTTTCGCGACGCGTCCGCTCCGATGCGTATTTTTAACGAGAGGGACAAAGTCGGTGCAATACCCTGTTTGGATACTAATTGATGATTTTTCTCTTGTTTTTCGACGGTTTTCCGACACGAAATGGGAAAGAGATCAGCTGTTTGTTTTAAGGGTTTCGGATCTGTTTGAATAGTTTTTTTTTTTCAGGATTACAACTGTGAATTAGGTTGTTGGCTGTCAGAGTAAAGTGTTTGTAAGTAGATTTTTGGTCCAGTACCGTAAAATTCGGAGAAATAATTAAAAGAATAGTCGGAAAAGTAACCAGCGGAATGTGGATGTAGATACAACTGGCTTTGGAGATTACAGACGCGGTATTATGTTTTGCAATGGGGTCAGAAAAGTATAGTAATTTACGGATAAGACGACAAATCATAAACCTTTATGATGCGGTAATTAATTACCAACAAATCAAAAAGACCGAAAGTCCCTTAACAAGAAAATGCACCTAAAAATCAAAACAACACTGTCCTAAAATCTAACCAAAGCAAAACAATCCCATCCCTACTCATGGTGTGGCCGAACAGTATCGATATAAATCCTCACGCCAGCACATCACTAGGGTGGCCAGCGATTTACATAGTGGACAAACATAAAACTGTCACCGATATATCTAATGTGCTGACAGAAAGATGGATGGTCCATTTCATTGTAATACATGAATGTGAAATCGTTGTCTTTTGATCTCGGTGTACCTTTGAATGGGAAGGTATTGGAAAATGTATTGAATATTTTTCTTGAAAGCATTGTGACTGAGAAATGATTTTCTGCGTGATTTTATGTTCAGGGATCACTTGAAAATGTGTCTGTGATTTATAGAAATAGTGTACTGGTAGAATTCAGCGACAAAACTCCACTTAGGTATGGTAATTCTAGAGTAGTTACTTTCAGTGCACCTTGAGGGCACGGTGGCTTTATAGTTTTACTTTTTTTTGTTCGCCTTCACTGTCCATCTCCTGGCCAAATGCTAAAATATCCTTCCACTTGTTGGACCATTATGGATCATTTCATTGCTATAGGAATAAAATTGAAAAATAAATAAATTAAAACCACTTATGGTGTAGTTTTGCAACCCCGTCAAAATTCAGGAGGTTGTCATAGAAGACGTAAATAATCAATATAAATTATGGTACCTGGTCAATAATAATAAACGCTGCTTTTTTTTGCTGTTTTAATTTGACACTATTTCAGAATGAAGCAAAAGAGGAGAATCACCCGTTTATCAAATAAACTTCTGCATTTGTTTGTGTGTGTGAAAGCGCGGTTATAGGGCTAGTATTAGACCAGTCGCGTTTTAATACGGGTGGAGTACACTTATCGATTTCCGATATTAAGAAAAATATAAAAAAATTACCTACCCATTTTATTATTGATTCGGGTCGAGAATCATTAGCATAGTTACCTCCTTGAATTTGACGAGGATGCAAAGCAACACCTTGTATATAATATCACACTTATATATAATAGCACTTCTATTTCCTTTTCCTCAAAATTAAACTTAATTGTTGTGCCAAAACAAAACGTATAAAGAAGCTCCCATAAAATCAAGTTGCCTCAGCCTTCGCAAAAGCTTTCTGCTTTGTTTTGCTTACAAGCCGTTCAGCGCTTCAGCGGCTTTTTTCTTTAAGGACTTAGTTTTTTGCTCACCCCCCTGGTTCGTCGCTTGAGTGTCTAAAAAGGAGATTTTAAACTATCTACTTCAAGCTTCAGACATAAACTGGGATGGCTGTAAGCAGTTTTAAATTGTTTTTGTGGGATGTAATTAATTTTTAGATACTTGTGTTTGGTCGAAGACGGTCAACTAGTTGTAAATACTGACACCGTTACGTACCTTCGTATCTAGTGAATAAGTTTCAATCTTCGCCTTATTTGGGACTAGCTGACCGGCGCAACTTTGTCTGCGTAACATTTTTATTAATGCTCCGCTCCTATTGGTCGCAGCGTGATGTTTTATAGCCTATAGTCTCCCTCGATAAATGGGCTATCCAATATAGTATAGATAGATAAAAACCGCAAGTTAAGTTCTTTCTGTTTTTGTGAATCCTCGAAGTTACTGCTTAATCAAGGTCAAAATTAAGATCAAGGCATCAAGCCGTTAGTTAAGTCAAGTCTGAAACTGTAATATTCTGTACAATAATACTGCTGGAAGCAGTTATCAAAATATCCTACTATCTGATAAGCTTGTGAAATAAATCGATACCTAGAAGCAAAAATCAATTTAGATTGCATATTCGAGACCTAAACAAAAAGGGAAACAGCTTGGATGACACTGAATTACATAATCATAGCGAAATAAACGAACCAGCTATCATGAATATTATTGCTAACCGCAAAATGTCCGATGCTGAACATAGGCCGTCCCTATAGACGGTACAATGAGCAATCCAATGGGTAATGTCATAACTCGGCGCGTCGCAATTATTTGAAATTATGTGGTTGAATATTTGTCTAAATAAATATTTGATGATGACATTGTACTGCTGAAAACAATTTGACTTCATTCTGTATCTACCCGCTTTTGAAGAAAGTATTTTCAATGTTGATCTAGATTAAAGTTTAACCCTACATCCTTACTAATAATTATAAATACAACAGTAAATGTATTTCGGTTGGTTTCCTTGTAATGTCCTAGCGGCTGCGCTGATTTCGATGAAATCTGGTACACAGGTAGGCTGTAATACGGTTTAGGACATAGCATGACATCATTATCTAAGTAGTACGTTCTCGTGCGATAATATCCAATATTCGTGTGAACGGAGCCGAGGAGATGAGCTAGCTTAAACTATTTGGCAACAATACGCTCCCCCGCTTCTGAAGTGGAAGTATGTCCAATATTGCTCTAGTTTAGAGTTTACCCTAAATAATACAATAAGTGTAGAATTGCCAACTATACCTGCCTGACAATTTCAACACGAAACAGCCAGTTCAAAAGTTCCCAAACTATAGAAAGTTACGAACAATAATCCTGCCTCAAAAGCAGGTTCTCTCCGAAACATTGTGTCCATTACAGTTGAAATTTTGACAAATACTCGGGAGGATCAAAACAAATTAGTTCTCGAGGGAATTAATTGAATAATTCTCAACTTAACGCTTCAAAACCGACAGTTGTCGAGTATTGATTTCTAGTGCCCTCAAGTGGTGCGTGGTGCAAGTTTCAAGGTATTAGCGGATGGAAAACAGCTGCCTGAAAGAGTTGAAATGGTA
The DNA here is from genome assembly GCA_964057025.1 of Standfussiana lucernea. Lineage (NCBI taxonomy): Eukaryota > Metazoa > Arthropoda > Insecta > Lepidoptera > Noctuidae > Standfussiana > Standfussiana lucernea. The sequence goes on along the minus strand of OZ059791.1, from coordinate 2,842,534 downwards.
GAATAAAATCTTTGAGATATCACCTTAGTAACACGCAAAAGATATATGTAAGAGCATTTTATTGCATTTTTAGTCTTATGTGAAATCTACTACCGCTTCAAAATTGATCTACAAAAATTAAAATGTAGCACGTCGAAGAAACATCGACATAGAATTGTGTTTCAAGCTAAGATCATGCAATCTAGTGTCTACACACAATAATTCTAAAGCAAAACTTATGACACAATAACTAATAAGGCACATTTACGACCCTAGCACCTATTACATAACGCAAAATCGCTGACCGCCCGTAATTTGTCCCTCAAACGATGGCACCCCACAAAACAAGGGTGGATTTGCAGAATTAAATAAAAAAGTGCACCTTACTGGACATAGAAATGGCGTTAAATCTATTGGATTTTTTTCGTAGACAGCGATTTTTTGTCGAAAACCATTATCATTTGAACGTTATGGAGTGGGGAGCAAGTTTTTGCCACTTTTGATTGTATGAAGATGTTATGTTATTGGAGATGAGTTTGTGGCTTTTATGAGTGTCTGCAAGTAATAGTGGGGTGTCAGTTTCACAGTGTGTAAATAAGTGCCCACTTTGAGCTGAAAATGTAAAAGCTGAATCGATAAGTTGCTACTTTATGGTTGATATTCAACGTACTTACAAGGAAAAAACATGTTTTTTTTTATTGTTTCTCATGAAACTGTTTAAAAGTAACCTTTTCATTTATTACTATGGAAGTTGCTGAATCAAAATAATAATTTAATTTCCAAATAATTACAGATACCAAATAATTAACGCCCATTAGTTTCAATTAACAGCCACCGGATTAAATCCACCGCACTATACAGCGTGTTCCACACTCCCGCTTTTCTACATAGGGTGTTTCATTCCTGAACTTGGCGGACAACTATTCATAAATTACAGACGTACAATTGCGCGTTTACGCATAAAATCTGACCACGTCGCATCGTATTATTCAGTCGCCTGCGCACATAAATCTAACAAAATAAATCAATATTTGCCATGGCGAGCTAAAAGCACCCCTTCTATTTGTACAAATGCAATTCATTCGATATATACATGATGCATTGGCTGCCGGTGGCCGTTGGTCCACAAATACTGGCTCTACAATGGACATTCAACTTTGTGTAGCTTGATTTACGGTTGGCAGTCTGTCGTTTTGTTTGAGGGCCATGTAAATAATAGAGAAGGCTTAAGATTATTTAATTCGTGTGCTTTTTGTGTTCGGGAGTTACGTACAGTTGTTTTGGAGGCAAATAATGCAAAAAATGGCGGACGGTAAATTATGTTTGACTGGCGGGGAATGGCTTATGGAATTAAGTCCGCCTTATGTAACACGTTTTGTTTATGAAGTATAAATAAATAAATATAGCCAGTACTGTTTTTATTTGCAAAATACATCTTTTGCCAAGTATCTGCAGAAAAGGCTAGCTATATTAATAATTTGAACAAGAATTCCGGTTTAACGTTAAATCGTTTTTCATCTTATGAAAAGGCAAGGCAGTTGATCATGATCTTATGAAAAGTGCAGCAAATTCCAACCTTCTGTGTTTTTGAAATGCAAAACCTCAACTGATTGTCTTGAGATCGCTTTTTAAACCCTCAATTCATCCTTAATGTTTTTCTAATGATAAAAGGATCACTATTAACTAACATACGTATCAAGCGATTTGGTAAGACACTATCTGATACTCCAAAATCCTCTTCACACGACCTAAGCAGAACTTGAAGCTCAAAGCTAAATTACTCCAAGTAAACTTCTAACTGATACAAGACACTAAGAACTTAGCCGGTTTAGGCTAAAACCAATAACTGAACTAAGGCTCGGGCAAACTACTACGGACAGAACGTGGACGCTGCTCGGGACAAGGACATCCATGCAAAATACTTAATGATAAAAGAAACTGGTACGAACAAATGATACCAAGATGTAGATTGTGGACCGGCTGCGGCCATCAGGCGCCGAGATATTTCAATAAAGAAACAGCCATACTGGTACGGACAGATTTCAGACCGGACATTGACAGCAGTATTTGCATGTGTCCGCAGCCGGTCCATAATGTGTACGTGCCAGTTCAACTGATCCTCTACTCCTACCGATAATGAAACAAGACACTTGCGACAGCCCTAAGCCGACACTGACGTCAGCGATGCACCCTGACATTTTATTGGCCGCGCGACGCTTTGATCTCGCTGCGGCCGTTTTCAATTACCAATTAGATGCGGCATACGATACGTGCGTACGTGTAGGGCTGGCACTGTTGGCAGGTTGACTACAATGGCAGTGTAGGTTGGTTGTGTTTCGAGTTGGCATGAATAGAGATATTGGTTACTCGACATTTGTGTATTAGCGATTATTGAAGCAGGCATCAGACAGATTTGCTGTTATGTATGATATCTACTGTTGTACATTGGCTAGGAATTGGGCATTTTTTGCCCCAATTGCGTCTCACGCTTTTTGTAACAATCTGAAACCTTGAAGGTTGTAGGAAGTCATTGCTAATCCATTGCTTCCATTGTTTGAAAACTTCGCCTGTTCGACAGTGTAAATAACACATTGAATTTGTCGAAATCCTAAATTGAGAGACTTTGTCATTGTAATTATGTTACGTAATTACCTTGCAGTAGCTTAAAACAAGCGCAGATTAAGCAATAATTAGAAAAAAAAGTAAGAAATTTGGAACATTTTAAGCAAACAAAATTACTTTAAAATAGATATAAGTTTATCTCAATCTTATAAACGATGTTAGTTAACTACACACATCAAAAGTGTCTAGGGATCAAGCATTTTTATGCGGATTTCTTGAGATTGAGATGTGGCTTTGTAATAAATTTATGATTTTATAAATTTATATGGATCCTTTTTGGTGCATTTCATAATTTGAATCAGGAACTCTCAATCAAATTCGAGTAAAAGATGAAAATAAGCTGTCAATATTTTCCCTATAAAAACATACAACGCATTGAAGACATTATTAGTGCTACTGTTTCCCTACTACTGATTAAAACCAACGTTATTATGGAGCGGCGACGTCATTTAAGCAGGGAAGAAATGCTCAGAGCCGTGGGAATGATAGAAGCTGGTTCCTGGCAACGTACTGTGGCTTTAGCTCTGAATACAAGTCAGAGTGTTATCAGTCGACTTTGGACACGTTACCGAAGCACTGGTACCGTGGCTGAGCGCCATGGAGGACGGTATCGCTGCACCACACGGAGACAAGACCGATACATTCAAATCTTAACTCGAAGAGCTCCAACAATAACCGCCATGATGTTAGCCGTGAGGCTTCATCACTCTTCAGGGAACTTAATTAGCGACCAAACAGTCAGAAACCGCTTGCATGAAGTGAACCTTCATTCCCGAAGACCGCTACGGGTACCACCTATAGCAATGCACAATCGTAGGATTCGATATCAATGGGCTCTTGAACACAGAAATTGGGCAGAAGAACAATGGCGTTTCGTGTGCTTTTCTGATGAGTCTCGTTTTGGTATGAGACCGGATACAAGACGTATACGACACTGGAGAACCCCTGGACGCCAACAGCGATTAAAATCCTGCCAGGAAGTCCATCCTTATAGTGGTGGAACCATCATGGTATGGGCGGGTATTTGGATCGGCGGAAGAACTGAGTTGATTTGGATCAGAGGCAACCTCAACGCTCAAATTTATGCTGAGACGATTGTATCAGACGTCATCGTTCCTCTACAAGTGCAAATCGGTCCCTTATTTCAGTTAATGCATGATAATGCACGACCGCACACCGCAAGAGTTGTAAGACAGACTCTCGCCGCAGCTAACATCAATGTCCTGCCCTGGCCTGCTCAGTCGCCAGACTTGAACCCGATTGAGCATGCATGGGATATGCTACAGAGAAGAGCTCTGCCGAATATGGAGGGTATCCAGTCGCAAGAAGACCTTTTTTTGTTGTTGCAACGAACATGGGCGGCCATTCCACAGCGTGATTTGGATGAACTCATTTTGAGTATGCCAAACCGATGTTCTTGTGTTGTTAGTGTTCGCGGTAGAAACACGGATTATTAATTGTTTAAGTTACCCAATAAAATTTTAAAGAAAACTGTTATTTCAGTCTTTTTTTCGAACTTTAATGTTAGTGGTTCAAATGTCAAAAATCCCTTTATTAGGAAAATGGCAAATTTCTTTATTAATGCAAAGGTGACTTGGTTTATCGTTACTGTGACAAACGAAAACACTTTATTTGATGAATCCTTAAAGAAAATTTTAATTAATATCAATCAGGAGAAAAGTTATTGCAAAAATATATGTTGATCCCTAGATACTTTTGATGTGTGTAGTATCAAGTGATACTGAAGAACTATCGTTCAAATGACAATAACAGACAATTATACGTTCTTCAAATGAATCCCCACAAACTGAATAAAGCAAGAGCCATCTTGTTTTTTAATGAACAGCTGGACGCGTTCGTAATGGCCGCCGGTCGCAACGTGATCAAGTTACGTTCAAAATAAATTACTGAAACACTGAAACTTTCAGCTATCCACTGTACATTAGTTAAACAGATGTTGAACACTCTTTTATGGGGTATTTTTTGAGTTTTAATGTTCTTTGTCGTGTGGTTTAGGGGTGGGAATAAGTTTGAGATCGTTTTGAGATGGGCTCGAATCATTTTCAATTCAGGATACCTGCTTAAGACTATTTTATTCATAAATCGGGATTTGGATATAACATAACATCATAACATTACGCCTGTAATCCCCGAAGGGCTAGGCAGGTGTGTGCCTATTAGTACCACATGTCACCAGTCAGTAGCAGATTTTTTTTAAATAATAGCCGACTAAAAATTTCTATGTATAGGGGGGGCGTCGGTGTCCCATCCACCCTGTATAACACAAAGAGTCAGACTGATGCTAAAAACCAATGAACATTCAAAACACAACTGCGCATATTCAAAATGCCATGGAAATTCCTACACCGCCATGCTAACAAAAGGCTACAGGATTTTCTACCTAAATTACATAATTATAGCAGTCTGTAATTTTGTTGTCTATTGTTGAAGACAAATATCTATAAATGGTGAGATAGTAACCGCCTATTATATTCTGTCATATATTAGCCTTGTCAGGATAAATATACCAATTGACTTCCTGTCTGTAGCCATTGATTGACGTCACGTTTTAAGTCGATTTAATTTAATGACGCTTTCATTATCTTATTTAAGTTGGTTAATGATAGATTATTGCTTGATTGAGAAATAAGTGATCTTAGTTTCAGATAGTTCGAACGACGAGCAATGGGTAGCTCGCCGTCCGGTAAGGACCAGGCCCGGGTCGATGGCGCGTTGTGTTCCACGCGCGCCTCAAAGAGATGTCAGCACAAACTGACGGGGTCCATTAGGACCGATGCCTGCCAGGGTTGCGGATTTGTTCGAAAGAGTTACCGTGACCCTTGGCACCTTGGCACAGGCAAGTGAAGGAACACGGGTGGGTTTTAGTCAGTATGAGTCTGACACGCCCTCCCGCTCCACCCAGAGCGGGAGAGGTCATTTGATGATTTCCCAACCAAAAAAAAAAAAAGTTTCATATAGTTACAGTTGGTTCTTAATTTGATACTGGGTTGTTAGAGAGCTTGAATAAAAATTATGTGATCAGAAAATGGTGTTAAAATAATCTTATAGCTTAAAGAAATAAAGGCGGAAATAAAGAAAAGTCTTTCATGTACATCCCATGCGATTGGATGGCATGCGATTCGCACATCTTGATCGAGTTCAATCAGCTGTTGGACTCGGTTTAGATGTTCATCATCGTTGTGTACATTTACACGGACAAAATCAAAAACTCAAAATATTTTATTTCAGTGCCCATGCACTTATAAAACGTCGAGAAAAGGGGCTCCTGAACGCGATTTAGCTTTGCTGATTGCGTTTGTTTTCATTGTTAAAATTAGCCCTAAGAAATTGTTACAGGTTGATTCATTTTCTTTAAGTCAATAATTACTTTCGACAGCTTCTAATATAGAAAGCCTTGACCACGACCACACCATCCCAAAACCCCTATATCCTTTTCACCCGGATTTTTTAAAACCGCTTTCGACCGGGGAGACTGGGGTAATCCAGACCCATATAATCGACTGATCGAATATCTCACCGGATATTGAATTTTCCCGCGCACGTACCGGAAGTCGTCGCGGCTCAATCCGATTGGTCGGCTAGCCGGCGCCATGTCTTTTTATCTTGTTTATGTTGCTAGTAAACAAACTCCGTAACTGTATCTCTTAAGTTTTACTTTGTTTTATGAATTTATGAGTTTTATCTTTCTTTTGTTGGTGTAACTGCGATTTTGACCCCGTTTGATCTATTTGTGATGTAGCAATAAACTTGATCTGTTTTGTGTTTCAGCAGATGGTTTAGTTACAAAAGTGATTAGGACTAGAGACCTACTGTTACTATTCTTATTTTTGTACTTGTACAAAAATCGATTGATCTTTATATATATAATTATGTCGGAGAAAGCGATAACTTTTAAACATCAAGTTGCTGATTTGACCATTGTAGTAGGGGTAAACGCCGTGACGTCAGATGTCGTTTTAATGGCGGCACGTGGACAGAGTCGTTTTGTAGAGTGGGGATTGTGCCGAGATCACTTTTGCTCGGAACTCCAACCAAGTCACTCCTTCAGAACGAAACTGTCGGTTTGCCCATTTTGTGGAGATTATTTGTTAGTGTTATTTAATGTAAATTTGTGTTAAATAATAAACTGTGATTTTTGTGTACCGAAACCGAAACTATTATTTTAACATTTCATCATGAACCCGGTACCACCGAACCCTAATGACGACGGCGCTATCGCTCAGCCATCGCTTACGCCGTCATCAGAAGTGGGATCTGGACTCGATTCCCACTGGCGTGCTATGTTCGAGATGCAGCAGAAGAATATGATGCAGCTGATCGAAGCCATCAGGACACCAACAGTGGCACCTCAGATCATGCTGCCAGAAATTAATCCGGAGCTACCAGATACCGATCCACGTGCTTGGTGCGATACTATCGATATTTGCCTCGACGAACGTCCACTGGAGGGTGCATCGCTTATTATAGCTCTGAGCAAAGCCCTGAAAGGTAATGCGTCATCGTGGCTGTCGCAGATTTCGCATGCAGGCATGACGTGGCAGCATTTCCGCGACTTATTCCTTGCGCGTTATGCATCCACTGAAACTCTTGCTGCATCGCTTGTTAACATCCACAACGGCCGGCCGAAGGAGGGCGAATGTCTCGCAGCGTACGCCAGCCGCCTAATGACTACCCTGTTGGCTCGATGGAAGAATCGAAGCCATGAAGAAATAGCCACGTCGTATATGCTCGCTCATGTCTCTCAGTTCGACTCTCTGCTTAATCGCTTGGCGTTTACTAGCGAAATAACGTCACGCAACAAGTTACTGCAGGAGATTAAGGCGAGTGCAAGTCTGAAGCGGAAGTTCGATCGCAGTACCGGTGATGGCGCCACTGATGCAAAGCGTTTAAAGCCACAAACTTCCACTATGTTCACGTGCCATAAGTGAGGAAAACCGGGACACAAAGCGGTGAACTGTCGTTCGAAGTTTACGCAGCCTGCTGGAGCTAACGCCCAGAAAACTACACCGGCGGCGACTTCATCGGGTTCCAGCAAAAGAATAACGTGTTTCCGTTGTGGAGAAGCCGGACACATCTCTACGAACTGCCAACGCGGCAGTGCGGGTGGCGCGTCATCGTCGGCGGGCAGCGCTGCCAACGCAACGGCGGAGCGACGCGTCGATAGCTGCGAAATAGCAGGTGTTTGCGGGCAATTGGAACAATCCGGTGAGTCGTTTTCATTTTGTTTTGATTCCGGCGCCGAGTGTTCTCTCGTTAAACAAAGTGTAGCTTATAAATTCTCGGGCAAACGTTCACTTTCAACCGTGCAAGTAATTGGTATCGGTAATAATTCGAATGTTTTTAGCACTGAACAAATTCTTAGCGATGTTGTGGTCGACAATAACGAACTGTCAATTTTATTTTACGTACTACCCGACGATTGTATGAAATACGATGTTATGATCGGACGCGATATTTTGACACTTGGCTATACGGTACATTTAACTGAATCTACCCTACGTATTTCGAAAGTCACAAATGTAGGTTGTTGCGATTTACCTCCCGTAATTGATCTTTACAATGTTGATTCTGATATTTCAAACGAAAACAAGGACCGGTTGACGTCCCTTTTGAATGAGTATTCGAATGCTTTTATCAATGGCTTATAACGACGATGATGAAACCGGAATTGACCTAACAGAGGCGAGAGAACACGCGGTGGACGGTATTGAGAAGAGTGCGGCTTATGAAAAAGCCCGTTTTGACAAAAATAAGGCCAAAGTAGTTAATTTCAGTGTTGGTGATTTGGTTTTAATTCAAAATAAAGAACGGAATCAGACTAAATTAGACCCCAAATATAAGGGACCGTTTAAAGTTGTAGAAGTACTTGACGGTGATCGTTATCTTTTAAAATCTTTGAATGGTAATAGAACCTACAAGTACGCTCACGATCGTATACGAAAGATGCCTCTAAGTAGTTTTCCTAATGAGTTAAACGAAGAGGACGGTGATGAAAGTACCTCCACCGAGTAGTAGACACATACCATGGCTAATTGGTCGCACCGTACGCACTAGTCTGTAGTCGTAACTGCAGCTCACTTGTGAGCTGTTCAGGGGGCGATGGGCAGCTGGTGGTACGGCGGGGACCTGGGTCTCAATGGAGACTATTGTTGTTTTGGTCTTGTACTGACCTGGGAGTCGCAGACTCTATGTGATGTGTGTGGTCGTATCACATGAGGTGATGACGATATGGGTGGCATAAGTGTCACTAGCTGCTGCGGCAGCTGGGCCATGAGCGTTGTATGTGATCGAAGTTGATTTAGTTGCTGAGTAAATATGATTGAGACTTAGAGGAACCTTTTGTTTGACAACTGTTATTTTCAAGTTATGCTTTTCCATAAAATTGTGGTCAGGTTGACCGAGCCTGTACTGTTGCTCCAAATTTGACTGTTTGGTTACAGGTACTCACGAGGACGTGTAACTTGTCAGGCTGGCCGTGTCGGAGAAAGCGATAACTTTTAAACATCAAGTTGCTGATTTGACCATTGTAGTAGGGGTAAACGCCGTGACGTCAGATGTCGTTTTAATGGCGGTACGTGGACAGAGTCGTTTTGTAGAGTGGGGATTGTGCCGAGATCACTTTTGCTCGGAACTCCAACCAAGTCACTCCTTCAGAACGAAACTGTCGGTTTGCCCATTTTGTGGAGATTATTTGTTAGTGTTATTTAATGTAAATTTGTGTTAAATAATAAACTGTGATTTTTGTGTACCGAAACCGAAACTATTATTTTAACATTTCATCATGAACCCGGTACCACCGAACCCTAATGACGACGGCGCTATCGCTCAGCCATCGCTTACGCCGTCATATATAATCATATTTATTTTCTTTTATTTTATTTGCCTGAGTTCGCATTGATTCGAAAGAAAACATTACCACGAGAGCAATCAATTTTAACTTAATAGTAAGTTCCAATCATAAACTTGAATGTAAAAAACATCCCAATCCCATGACATCAACAAAAAAAAAATCCATCCACTATCAAAAAGGATATTCTTCAATTTCAATATTTTTAAAAGCTCAAAGCCGCTGCTATACGATAATCGTTTTTTAATCCGCTTATCTTCAAAATCGTCACCGACACGCGCGTGATTGACGTACGACAACGTGCGATGACGTCACGCAATCATGATCGTGATGTATTATCACATCATACCACATCACATCTGAGGCCGGTGACGCACACAATTTCACAAATTGCTGCGCCGATGATGAATGATTGTGATAGACTGTGCGTTAGATACGTGTAACAATATTGCTTGATGACTGGAGTGGGGAAATGAGTCAGCCGTAGGAGTTGGCGTTGTTTTTTCATGTTATTAGAATATATTGTTTTTTCTTTGCAAAATCTTAATTTATAAGTTATATAGTCAAATATAGAGTTATAATCAGCATTTTTTTTACTTCAAAAGTACGTATTAATTATGGAAATTTGCAGTTATACTTTTCAGTTACTAAGGAAATATTTTGTATTGTAAAATGCTTGTTCTTACATAATTATGCTCTAATTGCTACATAAAATTGTACACGAGCCGATTCGATATGCTCACAAATAACTATAACTACAAAATATTGGCAACTCGGTCGACGAACATAAAGCGAAATTACACATTACTAGCAAAACGACCACAAAAAGAAAATTAACAAAATGTTTATTACAAACGTTATTCACAGATAAACATAAACAAAAATAATACGCATATCCATACAATAAATAACTTTAATACTCGGGCGTCTTCGCCATTTTTGCCATTAAGTATGGCAACACGATTAGCGTGGCACATAATAATGTTGCCAGCCAACTGAGTTATGGCGCTTAGTAATGGCCACGAGACGAATAAAACGGATAAAACTGCCTTTGCCAATAGCTATTAAAATTACGTCCAATAGGGCAGAGGTCTGTGAAATAAATTGTTTTTATGTAGAATTTGAACATATTAACAGATTGTAAGCAATAATGTAACATAAGGCTTTTAAGAAGTTAACAGCAAAAATCGTTAAATGTTGGCTGATTTTAATCCAAAGTCTTACAAAATAAAGCAGGGTTTATATTAGGGTTTAGGGTTTTTGAGTGTGAAGAATCCGCGTTTTCAAGAGCCATTTCTATGAATTCCGAAACATTGCACTGTTTCTTTTTTTCATATCTTGGTGTTGAACCGATAAATCCAATCATGCGCTTTTCTTTGGATTTCGTCTAGTTTTATTCAAAAGAAGCATAATGGTCATAAAGAAAAAACATAAACTTAACAATTCAAGCCATAATCCATATATAATAATTTAATAACCATACACTTGCTCAAGTTTGCCGTAAACAAAATATAAACACTGAAAAATAAGTAGTAGATGAAAACGATAAGATAAAGAGGAAGATATTTTTAACACTGCAAAAGACACGAAGAACAATTTTAAGATGGCCGCGACGGCATTTTGTCTTTTGAAAGTTTCAACTTTATGAGAGCATCTCAAGTGTTTATAAGATGCTGAAGAAAATTCACTGTCTACTTGGTTTTGAATAATAAATTCAGTCGATATCTTCTATTTCACTTCAAATATTGATGAAGTTTACTTTGAGAATCTGCTACGATGGTAGTCAAGCTATAGTTAGCGTACTGTTGTTTTAGATTAATAATTTTAATATTAAGCGTCTGAATGTGGCTGGAATATGAAACTAAAGAGCTTGGAAAAATTCTAGAAAGTTTTCTTTCAGCCGAAACTTTGAAGAATCAGGCAATATTTTTTAAAATTGCAAAATTTTAAAAAATATTGCAGCTTCATAGAAGTCTTTTTGGATATTTTTTCTGTTTTTTAATTTCAATTTTCTGCTTTTGAATTTTTGGAATTTCCTGTTTGTATTTCAACTAAAATATTCTCCTTCCTTTCTTTCAGCATACCCAACGACGTCTTTTCACGGGCACTCAAAACACCGCGACAATAACTTCAGCATACATCATCTCGGAGGCGAAAAAAATGTTTCCTCGACAAATAACACTGATTTACAAGCTAAGCCGTCACATATAACTCTCTTTTTAATGGTATATGTATCATCGAGGCGGAAATGTGTGCAATAAAGTGGATTTATATCGTGGCCTGGATTATTGGGATATGGCTGTTTTGATCATAATTGTCGTATGTAAAAATATTTTGGAAACATCATCCTGTAGATTTGTCATGTTTTATGTTTGTTTTGACGTTATTGATTTAGTTCTGAAAACGAGAGTATGCTAACAAGCGTTATTTTTTTTCTATCAATCTTGTTCATCAGATCAAAACGTTTGGATTTTTTAACAATGCTGCAAAAAGTGTTTCCTTGGAAAAATAACTAACTACAAACGGTAAACGCTACAAAGATTTGAAACAAGATGAATTCAAAAAGGCCGCGCAATTAAAATACATGACAAAAGCAAAACAAAACCGTCGAAAAGCATAAAATTTATAATATGAATGCCAAAAGATACTAACATGATTGACACCGGAGACTCTGGTCTTGTTCAATTTAGATAGGTTGGTGCCCATTCGTAGCCATTAATGCCGGTCCTCCCCAACAACCTCTAATTAAACTTGAACCTTATTCTCGTACACATAGAGTCTAAATTCCCAGTTTGTTGTATAATTTTAACGAAATATTTGGCACAGTTTAGGACACAAAATTTCTTGGACAGTCACTATCACAATAGTCTTATTATATTTTGAACACAGTTTATATAATTAATTGTTAGTAAAAGCCACTTTGGTATAGTCAATTCACGGAAGAGCTGAAACGAAAATTTAGATTTTAATTATTTTGTGGTTATCTCAGGAAAAGAGGAACAAGGAAAAGTCAAAACACAAAACTTGAAATTTTAGACAGTAAAAGTAATTTAAGAAGGTAATAATTAAAATAAATTATGTTAAAACATAAAATTGAATATCCCTAATTCACATCATCATCTTAAACCACTCCCAAACTTTTAATAAAAGAAACTATCCGTTTTATTATTTTTTTATCTCTTTTTTAAATCGTTTTTTTGAATCAATCAGCAACACAAGTAGTACCAACATTCACACGAAAAAACAACATCTCATTACTACCAACATCAACAATAATAAATCTGTCAAAATTACCACACCATGGAACCGGAGTAAAGATGTGTCAATATCTTATCACTGCTTACGACATCGCCCTAAAAAGGGCAGGTCTTGTTCATTCAAGCCCACGTTCGAGTGGGCGATCAGGTATGAATCAAGTATCAATGGCCACACTCGCACTTTGCAATTTAACTGTGTTTTGTGAATGAGATACTGGTTTTTGTGTTCATTTGGACAGAGTTACTTGCCAATTAATTGTTTTTTTTTTCATTAACTCACTGGGTTTGGATAATTCTTGACTGTTGCAGAATAAAAAATATTTGCCGTTTTTTTTTTGTTGCATGATTTTATCAAGTTATTTTAACAAAAACAGACATACATAGACTCCGAATTATTTAAGTAATTTTTGTTGTGCCTTTTTGAGCTGTAATTTTTAAATTTCAATAATGTGGTCAACTTTAAATTCATCAATTTACACCCTGAACCGTGGAATTTTTACAGATTATAATCAGCAATCTAGAGCACATGTCCAAATAGGCCTTGTTTCCCCTCATTATGCCGCGGCCCGTGGGGTAGGCAGTAAAACCAGTGAGTCATCCTGCACCGACCTGCATTCGGTTTAGTAATCGATAAACTTGGCTTGTTTTAGATTTACCAAATGTCGATGGTAATCTTGGTATTGAATATTTCTTGCTTTGATGGTTTCATGTTTCTGGCATGTGGTCAGTTTAGACAGAAACGAGACCTATAGCTAATGGGAATTTTACCATTTACCAACATAAGTTAATTGAATTAAGCTGGCAATGTTTGATTCATAATAAAAAGTTCCAATTAAGTAGAGTTTTGACCCTGTATGTGGTCTTTTCTAATATTCTGTGCCATTTTTACTGCATTTTTTTATAATCTGGACTTGCGCCCGGTTGATGGCAAAAGGCTCGCCCCTAATTAAACATCACTGGCGAAATGTGGGGGTACTATTAGGTACACCTCTGCCTATCCCTTCGGGGATTACACGCGTGATGTAATTTTATGTTTTATTTTTTTATAATTTCAATAATTAGCAAATAGCTCGCTCTCCTGCTCAAAAACTTTAGATAATTCTATCCATGCTTCACCCCTAATAATTATTTGGTCTAACTCAAAAGCGTCATTACCAGACATATGGCCGAGTGCATAACGGACCACAATACATGGATCGATATAGGAGTTAGCGTAGTTTTAAATACGACAAACGAAGGGTTGGGCCCTCGCGTACTAACCGTTCAAATACGTAGATTAGTTTTGTGAATGATACGTTCAAACGGACGGCAGAGAGATGAATGAGTATTGGGTAAAACTTTTTGGTTTTTAGCGTGAATTTAGTTTCGTGCTGTTTTGGCGTTGTTAAACAGATATCGTTGTTAGTTATTTAGAGACAGTATTACTTCGTAAAATAATATGTGTAGCTTATTGATAGCTGCCCTAACATAGATTAGTTTTGTGAATAATGCGTTCAACGAACGAGATGAATGTGTTTTGGGTAAAACGTTTTTGGTTTTAGAGTGATATTAGTTTTTTAAGTTATGTAGAAGTTTTGTTAAATTGGTATTTTGTTTGGGAGTGTTTGGGAATCCTTCATTGAAATTAATGAGTGTCAGCTAAAGTTTTCGTTTTAAAGTCATTTCAGTTTTGAATTTAGTGTTGTTTAGGCGTTGTGGGCAGGCTCGTTTAGTTGATTGCAATGGTTACTTTTGAGTGTACTTTTGTTGTAACTTAAGTATTTAGAGACAGGGACTCTGTGAATTATTTGTAATTAATTAATGAGTAAACTTTTGCCTGAGAAATGAATGAGTGTCTGTCGACTCAACACAATATTATAATTTAGAGTGATTAAAGTTTTATGTTTAGATGCTACCAACCAGTATTGAGTTTTTTTGCCAAATTATAAATTACTAAACACTAGCAGTGCCTCTGTGTAGGGCGAATAAATGCCTGCTAAGTCAGTGTTTAAAGATTTTAAGCGACTTTTGGCTGATGTAGGCGTTCTATATACAGCTGTTTTGTGAATGAAATAAACAGACTGTTTGGCAGCATTACGATAAATGAGTTCCTGCCAAACACTGTTACAAGTACAGTCTGTTACATAATATAGATTGGCCAGTGAAAAGAAGGTTAATTTTTATTTTCTGGGATTTATTGAATGTCATAAAAAGTAACAGTTTAGTTGACCTGTGTATTTTAATTCTATCAGATTGTTTGTCATGAAAAATGTTTTTTTCTTACATAGGATAATATTGATGAATTCTTCATTCAGGGATTTTTGGTTTTATTGGTCATGCTTAAAAAAATAAGTTTTTCGTTTTATAGATGCTTGGTTACTACTATCAGAAAATTAGTATTTTAATTAGAACCATAAAATCTTTGAATTGATTGCTTTATAATCTCATTAATTATCGTTTCTTCTCAAGTGGGGCTACTTAATTGCGTGATGTGGGTAGCTGAGCAATGTTGGTGTTGCTAACTATGATAACAGTAAAATTAATTTATTTACAACGAGAAAAACAAAACGATAGAGAAAATAATAAAATTAAAATAATAGGTAACCGAAAATTGTTGTTAAAAACACATGAATTTACTGAAAAAATGAAAGAAAATCACCTTGAAAAATTGATATAAAATAATTTTTGACTCCTTATCGTTTCCTTTCGTTTGAAAACCACACGCGACTTGATAAGGGTAACACGTGACGCACGAAGACACGGCAGAAAACTCGACAGCGGAAAAATAATCGATCAAAACACATAAATGTTTGTAAACTAACGTTCATACAAGGTCACTTCGCACTAATTCATTCGGTTATGTCTGTTCGCGATCCATCCAGCGCTTTGCCAGCTACACGGACACGTCCTTTCTCTCCGGGTTCCGACCCCACACTGAATAGGAGTGTAGGACGAAGGGAACTCTCGCTCACTCCCAAAGAGAGGGCCAAACTTATTTGGCCTCTTTGTTGCCCCTAAGAGGGGTAAATTATTACGGTTTTGCGATAACATAATAGAATGGTGCACTAAATAATCGGAAGGATAACACTTTTTAGTGTTACCACGTTAAATATTGAATTTAGTTAATAGCCCCATATTTTGACTGGGTATGTTGATAGAATCTATGGTGCGAGGGACAGAGAGGGCGATATGGTAACCAGCTGTTTGGTGAATGTTGGTATTTGTTTACTAACAAGTCTTTACCGTCATGGCTTCTATAATCATTACTTACTTATATCAAGGATAAAGGAACGATAATGAGGTTTTGATGAAGTGAATCCGTGTGAGGAAAATGGGGGAATGATGTCAGAGTGAAGGCTCAATGCCGATTTAATTATCCGATAATAATTAGTATACATATATACAAATATTTCTTTACACAAAAATGGAAATGTTTGACGAACATCATATTGAAGGGAATTGTGATCAAAAGAACAGTTGGCATAACATTTTGCCTGTATTTTCCAATGGGGTAGGCAGAACTGAGCTTAAAGTATGCCTGTTACTCCAGCTATATTTGAATGTCGTGTAATTGAGGCAAATAGACATGTTTCGCCAAAATCGTAAAAATGGATGTTGTTATCATTGTAAATACTTTAAAATCTACAGACTAGACCAGGAGCCCATAAAATAAATATGAAAATAAAATTCATAATGATAAAAAGGGCTCCACAACATCGCAAAAATAAAAATAAAATGCTAGTAGGTACCTGGTACATAGTAAAAGTGAAATATGCTGCAATAAATCGTGAAAATTTTATTTTCAACAACTAGACAATGTCGGGATTCCACTACTTTGGGGTCTTTAAACTCAGTCGCCATTTTGGAAAAATACATTGGTTACGGTCTATGATTTTCTCTGCTGATTTTATTGTTCGTTTTTTGATTTTATCGAAAAATGGCGGAGAAAACCATTAATGGTTATTTTTTTCTGAACAATATGTATAAAACATTTTGGAATAACTTTAAGGCAGGTTCAAGCTATGCATGAACAATTTAAAGGTATGGTTACGTTGTATGGACTGTGTGGAGGATGGTATGGCTAGACAGAAGGTGACTGTTGGGATGAAGAGAATAGAGAATTTGTATGGAAGAAGAAGACATGCTGCGCCGATCCCAAATAAATTGGGATAAGGACAGGAGAATGATGATGAAGATGTAAGGTGTCAATGGGTTTTCCAAGTTCACTTTTGACCTATCATCAAGAATTAAACATTCTCAGTAAAATATTTAGCTATCTGAATAAAAAAAACTAAATTACGTTTATTGTTTACAAAATAATAATCTCCAAATCGCAAACTAGCAGCTGTTACGAACATATAAACAATATACATGTAGGTGCTTGAATATATAATGGAGTCGCAGTTTGCAACTAAATTAAATTCAGTACCTAGGTAAGCACTTAGTCTGCTCCCCAAAGTCTATTAAATATTACTTAGATCCAGTCTAAAGAATTCTTAACTCAATATAATAGTAAATGTCAAAGTGCTAGACGAAAGAATTTCGTTGTTAACCTCAGTTTTAGGTAAGTCTAGGTCTTTTGTGTAGGAGAGAAATAAATAAGCATTAGATAGAAAATACCCTGCGACGCTTCTCTTTAAACTTAGGTTAGACTTACTGTAAAAGTAGCTATTATTCGCAGGTGAAGTCTCTAAGGGATCATGGTATTGTCTCGACCTATGTCACGAATTAATTACCTGCAATAAAAGTACAACAACATTAGTATCATGTGTTGAAAATAAAACATCTTCAATAACAACAAATATTATAAAACCAGTTATGGGAAGAACCGCTGCTTCGGAAATCATAGTCAAGCCTGCTAAAGTTTCTGAACGCAAAATACTAGTTTCTTAGTCTACCCAGAGATGCTGACGAATGGTCATACATGGCCCACTGTGTACAGACAACGCCACTTCTAATAAACAAAACTTTATGAATGAACCCAACGCAATTAGTCCACCAGCTGCGATCGAAAGGCACGCAACGAAAATAGTCATCAGCGTGGGACCCCCGCACGGTTACATATGATTAATTTATTCATAGGTACTGTCGAACAAGAGATTTGGTGTACCTACAGGCAGTTAACTTGCAAGTACTTTGTACTAAAACGATGTCAAGAGTGTGCTGCGATGACATATTTTTAAACTTAAGTATGCCATAAGGTTAAAACGTTATTTTAAACATAATACACACATCAACACGGTCTAGGGATATTTCATACTCAATTAAATAACTCGAAAAGTACTGGCCGCATTGGAATCTTTTATACACCGATTTGTTTGTAATTTATCTCAGACTAATTCCAAATTTAAATTTTTGAAAATTCTTTTGTTTCGGTGGCATAAAAATGTCTTGATGTATAGGAGAGGGAATTTTCATTTGTGCGAAATTTAGAAAAAAATACGAATTACGTTTAGTTACAGTTTTTTTTTCATTTTTAAACGAAAGATAAAGTTAAAATTGAGGTATTGTAGCCATGCAACGCCGACATTTGACGAGGGCGGAGATGTTACGAGCTGTGGGAATGCTGGAAGCTGGATCTGTTCAGCGTAATGTTGCTGAGGCCATAGGGACCCATCAAAATGTAATTTCAAGATTGTGGACACGCTATCGTGCCACAGGTGAAGTAGCGGAGAGGCACCGGGGGCCAAGTCGCATCACTACCCCCAGACAAGACCGATTTTTGCAAATTACTGCGCGAGCACAACCAAATGCAACGGCGACTCAATTGGTCCAAAGGCTGCGAGTGGAACACCAAGTGCTTGTGAGTGACCAAACTGTAAGAAGGCGACTGCATGAAAGCAATCTACGCTCTCGTAGACCACTCCGGGTCCCACCTTTACGGAGAGGCAATCGTGGACGACGATTAGAATGGGTTCGGAACCACGTGGACTGGGGCCGTGAGCAATGGTCCAATGTGCTGTTCACGGATGAATCCAGGTTCGGCTTCCATCCAGATTCACGAAGGACGCGTGTTTGGCGAGTTCCTGGACGATGGAGCCGTCTCCAGAACCCTCGGGAAGTTCACCCATATCAAGGAGGAACAATTATGGTTTGGGCAGGAATTCGTCTTGGAGGACGGACGGATCTCGTTTGGGTGCGGGGCAATATGACGGCAGAACGATACGTCCAACAGGTGCTGGGGCCCGTAAACTTGCCCCACAGAACACAAATGGGGCAAGATTTCCTGCTCATGCACGACAATGCCCGGGCACACACGGCGAGAACGGTAGCAGCTTGGTTACATACACATAATGTTAGGGCCTTAGACTGGCCTGCTCAATCGCCAGATCTAAATCCCATTGAGCATGCGTGGGATATGCTGCAAAGAAGAGCTCTGAAGGAAGTTCCTGAAAATCTGGCTACAGAAGATCAACTTTTTGCGCACCTCAGAAGGACATGGGACAATATTCCGCAGCAAGACATTGACAACCTTGTTCTGAGCATGCCGAATCGTTGCCGATGTGTTATGAACATCATGGGCGCTTTCTCAGACTACTAACTTCAAGTTTATAAACACAAATTAAATGATTTTTCTATTTTTTTCAGTTTTTACTCACAAATTAAAAGTTCATTCATATACGATTTCCGTCTATGCTTCATTTTTTTTCCATAAAATCCTGAAATTTTAATCTAAGTACCTTAACCATTATTAAAAAATGGTAGAATATTAAATAACGTATCTTTTAAATATATACATGTCATATAAATAATTAACACATTGATAGTAATTCGCTTTTTTAAAAATATCCCTAGACCGTGTTGATGTGTGTATCTTTGAATATCCCGCAACCGACGTTCCGGACGTGATTGTATGCTCTGAAACAAACGAAAACGAAGCAAAGAAGTTAAGAATAGTAGCAGATGGCGTTCTTAAGTTTCTGCCTTCCCCATGGGACAAACCCGTTAGTTTAAATATAAGTAAATATATGTAGATAAAAAAAAAACAGTGTAGTGGAAAAAATAATATTTTTGCCTGTATACAAAATAACTTTCTCAACTGTACCTGCGCGTATGTTTACGAACATGTGTTGGCTAACTTCTTTAGTCTTTGCTACAAATATCGGGGCTTTGTTTAGTCTACTTTCAATGTCTCCCTTAGGGATAATGAGGGCTCCAAAATTCTTGAGATTGGAAAAGATAAGATGGTCTAAATCGGGTTTGTTGTGTTTTTTTCGGAACCTTCATGATGCCTTCCTGGGGTATCCAGCATTGTGTTAAGTATACAGTAGGTACTATTGTAGCATTATATAAGAAGACTATTTACGGCTTATCTTCATTCTGAAATGAAGATGATAAGTAATAGGTCAAAAACCTCCTAGTAAATATTCTGTTAGTAAAAGTTTTAAATGATAGTGATAGCAATATGGACTTCAAGGACTGTTCTTGTGTTCACGATTAAGTAATCGATAAGCTCGATTTGTATCACTAGCTTACAAAACATGTTCTTTTAGATCAAGGATTAATAATAATCAGTCTCGACAATTCAGCTTCAAAGTCGGTTTTAAACCAGTCTCAAACCAAAAATTTACAAAATTACTTCCCTGTCCACCCCGCAACGGATCGAAGGCGTGACGGCACATATTTCCCTGAAAATTATCTCCCCTAACTACCGATGGGCAGGCATCCATCAAACATCAACCTGGCAGATAAAGCCGCGATCTCACTCATTACGCTGCCGGTAAAACTGGCCGATCCATCACTTGGGAGCTTGGCACACTCTGCCACCTCCCTGGCGTTTCTCTGGCATTATGTTGCCAGAGTAATGAGATCGTTTTGTAAGTTCAATTTTGTAGGAACGAGGAAAGTTGTGGAAGGTGATTGTTACAGTGTAAGATGTATTACCTACCCACTGAGTGGTCCATGATAGTTTAACTTAATATTTTCTTTGAATTGGATGTTTCTCGATGTTTTTATCAGAGGCTAAGGATTTTTGAGAAACGTACATTGACAACCACTTGCAACCGGCAAGTGCTTGTTAATGTACGTTACGTACGTATGTTCTGTTTTACTTTTCAGTGCGAGTTATTATCACTGACTATCTAAAGTATATATGTATATTTAAAATAATTGTGTTCTCTTTTTTGTCAACTGAAGAAGCAATATCAGTGTCAGTACAAATAAATGTACCTTAAAGGTATAAAAACGCACACTAAGCCCATTAAAAGTTAACTATGCAGACGTCAGCAGTTGTTATTTTCTAAAGAACAAAGATTTCACGACCAATTTTTTTCTCAACTTGTGTATCTCAAACCACAGCACATCCCATTGATTAAAGCCCTAATATCCAATACCGCTTTCTCCACACCACAATACACACACAAGAGTGTTTGAAATAGGCTGTTACCCAAACGTATCGTATGACATGAGTACGAGATGTCAAGTGGAGTCAGATCAACGCACTAGACACACTGTATTCAAGATCACTCACGTCAACTCGTCAACGTGTCATCCTGTGTCACTTGATTATCTGGTACTATTTGTTCTCGATGCAAACGTATAGAGATGATGAAAAAAAGTAAGTAAAGACAGGTAGGTTAAGACAATTAAGGAAGAAGGATTTTGAAAAATATAGGAATAGACAGACCAGAGGCATAGGTATCTAAGAATGCGAAAAGTATAATTATGATGCGTTTCAAAATAGAATAGGACTGACCTCGCGTCAAATCGAAGAAATTGGGTAGGGTCAGCAAAAAAAAAAACATGAAAAAGTATATTAACAATTTATTTGCGCAAGTAATTTTTTTAAGCTAACCATACTTTTCAAGTAACAGTTTACAGATAGAGTCATTGACGTCACAACATGGCGCGAGTCCAGTCCTATCGGCATTTGAAACGGATTGTAATCATAACCAGCCTACATCAGCCCATTGCTGGGATGTAGGCCTGCTCTCTATTTTCTATATTTTCTTGTAGATACAGAAATACCTGCATCAACTGATTTAAAAACTTGAACCGACAATGATATCGTTGTGTACCCATATCTTCATAATATGCTACTTAAAATCGAAGCACCACACATATTTACATATTTAGACCAACCTCAAAATCATACCAACCTGTACTCTCCCCTTTCATGAGCATTTAATTAAACATGACGTTTCAAACGTGAGCGACGGAGCGGCGGGCAATGTGAAGTGGGTTCAGTTTGTTCTGTCAGTAGGGGCTTGTCAATTGTGACACTTGAGGTACTAGTGGTTCTCGATATACATGGGCAGTTATAATTTGCATTAATTTAATAAATGGATTTACCTGAAAGATCTCGTGGCTAAATAATAACAGCCGCACGGATCGTTCTTTAAGGTTATGCCGCGCTTGAAAAAGTCCGGTCTGTGTATTGGTGACCATCATTACATACCGAGTTTACTTCGTGCCTTGGAAAGCACGTTAAGCCGTTGGTCCCGGCTGTCAATTAAAGATCTTTGACAGTCGTTACAGGTAGTCAGTGGCCCGAAAGTCTGACAACCAGTCTTACCAAGGGATGATTTGCCTGAAAGAGCTGAAATAAGGAACTGAGCAAGAAAATTAAAAATGTTGGCTACATATCAGTTACTTTGGTTATTTGTTGCTTATTGAAACCATAGGCAATGGTCATGAGCAGCCGATATTCCTTTGATTTCTTCTAAAGAAGATCTTATGCGACGAAAAATTTTGTGGTTCACAAAATTGGTTGGCCAATTTTCACGGTTAATGTAACCAATCACGTAGGTTTGGTCTTTACAAATTAAAAGTCACCTAGCTTTGTCTTTATCTAATATGCAATACTTTTCAATACACACCCAACAAATTAAAACTTCTCTAACCAACAACTACATTTAAAACCCAACACCTGCCATCCTAACTTCAAACAATGAACTCCAATTAAAACTAATTTGTGCCTTCTAATCAAAGTCTAATAAAAAGCCTTCATTGAGTCTAGACTAAAGACTGGCTGGAATGCAGAGGGGTCGGTACAAAGCGGTAGGTCCTAGGTATTCCATACAAATCTGCACACATCTCTATTATATGAAGCAGACGGGCAATGGCCGGGCACAGAAAAGACGAGGCGGTTCTACAGTGGGGGCCAAAGAATAAGCATTTGAGAGGCAACTGGTTTTTTTCATTTGGTGGAAAGGTCGTTAAACTTTGAAGTAGACATTAACATGTGATCTTCGGGAGGTGTATTGAGGAATACAAATTGAATTGTCAGGTAAAAACGTTGTGGGTTTGTTCGAAAGTGTTACCGTGGCCCTTGGCACAGGCAACTGAAGGAACACGGGTGGGTTTTAGTCAGTAAGAGTCTGACACGCCCTCCCGCTCCACCCAGTCATTTGATGATTTCCCACCCCAAAAAAAAAAGGTTAAAACGTTGCATTTTTCATACCGCAAGATGCTATGTGATCGTAGCTGGAGTTTTTTAACTTTAAAATTTCCCTGCTGGTGTAGCTACTGATTAAATTAACAAGACAGAAAAGAAAACAGTGGAAGTGGAGTGACGGAGAATAAGGAAACATATAGACGAAGACATAGGATTCCCAAACGAAAGTGTGAATCAAAAGCCTATCGAAATAGGTACTGTAGTTTCTTAGAATATTTTATGCTACAAAAGCAGAAAGATAGCTACCATTAAATTGATGAACACACTGTAGATATCCATCTAAGATACCTATTTACTGCACACAGGTGAAAATCACCGTCCAGGTGATTTGTTATAGAGAACCGTCTTAATGTTTGTCTCGAGACTACCATGGGTTTCAATCTCACAAGACGCACCGTACTGAAGAATTATTCTGATGTTTCTATTGTTTATTCTTCGTGTTTTTATGTATATGAACACACGCCAAAAACAAAAAAAAACACTTATTTTTTTCATTTGGTGCCCCAAGAATTTTCGGAAAAGCGTTAATTGAAAATTTATTTTTAATGAGGTATAATTGTAGAAACATAATCGTTTTATACTTTAAACATTGGTTTTGCTTTAGAATGTTGATAGAACATTATGAAGATTTTGAAAACATGAGAATACAATAAGTACGAAGACATTACTTGACTAGGATAAAGTTAGTAAGTTGATTTAATTTAACGTTAAGAAAAAATATGAGGGAACGTAACGTAAATACATCGATTTTTAATCGAAAATAAAAATTATGTATATATTATCTATAAATTATCCTAATGGATTTTATTTGCAGAATCAGTATCATCCATAGACATGAATAAGTTCTTAGAATAATGAAAATATTATTTTGTGAAACGAATAATTTTTAATTTTACTATCGACGCATTTACGTTACGTTTACACCGCGCTAGGGCCTCACACTTACTCGACTACCAAACTTCAAGTACTTGTACTATTATGTATTCTGTGCTTCAAGTGACAATAATCCGAGAACCAATCCGATACCACTGGTACGGTCTGCATCTTAGGTCCCGTACAGTGTGTACGTCCAATATTTTTATTGCACCGTCAATATCGAACCTAGACAATTTATGTTAGAAAATATTAGCACCAATATTTATCCAGTTTTCCTGAAGCAAAGTACTATGGCGTTGTAAATCTTTTACATTTAAGTTTAAAGTGGATTTTAAACGTGACAGATTAAAGTTTCTTTGAGTTTTAATATTTTTTGCGGGATTTATCTGATTGTTTGGAAGTTAAAAGTGTTTTGTGTAGCGCTGGTCAATGAGGGTGAAACATTGAGGGTGGTTCATTTGCTTTATAATGTCAAGTCAAGAAAAGTGTGTATGTTATTGTTAAGTCGTTGTACTTAATATGTCTTTATTGACAAAGTAACATGACTCAATTGTGTTAGTAACAATAATCCTTACCCCTATGTTAATATTCCTATTCTAATCACTTACCCTAAAACCATGAATACATGCGAATCACTGCCACGCGCCTATCACCGAGGTGAACAGCTTGCAGCAGCGACTCACATTATAATCGAGTCTGCTCGCCACACAGCGCAGAATAAGGTTGAGGCTGACCCGCACGCGGCGCATCAGGGAAGCGAATCGTTCTATAAAAACAGTCGACTCGAGCTTCAGCAAACATCCCTGACGCACTACAGAAGCGAAGCAACCCGATCAATAAACTTAAGTTTCTAAAATTCAGATCTCTGTTTCAGTCAAATTCAAAGCCCACATTAGAACAAAAGAAACGAATTCTTTCGTCAGATTTACGTAAAGAGTTTCAGTTGTGATACAGCTTTTAAAACCTTCAGTAAGCTTTATGTGTACCCCAACCTTGTGTATGAATATATTTGCCATAAAATTTCACAAACATAAAAACCGTTAAACGCACCTTTGTCCACACCATAAAAACATACCTCTAAGCGTTTTCGTCACCCACCGAACGTCCCTCATTTTCATTCAAAACGTTTTTTTTTTAACAAAACACAATTTCGCGAAGAAACCTCTCAAAAAGCTATAAAAGCACCATAAAATTTCCATTACTATCCGTCCGGGCAAAGCGGGTAAACTGCATGTCAAAGGTTAAAAATGTCGAAATAAATTATGAAAAGCTGAAAAAAACTTGGCAAGTTGGACTCGCGTTGGTTCATTGGGTTCCGTATCACCAAAACTACTTATTTCTTTATTAATATTTTAGGTAGGAGTAAAATTCGGGTCGATCGTCAGGTTAAACCGCGCTTACCTGGGTTGGTCCGTGGATGGGTGACCACCCATTACATACCGAGTTTCCTCCGTGCCTCGGAGAGCACGTTAAGCCGTTGGTCCCGGCTGTCATTTGTAGACCTTTAACAGCCGTTGCAGGTAGTCAGTGGCCCGAAAGTCTGACAACCAGTGTTAACAAGGGATATCGTATTACCCAGTACGAACTGGATTGTGGAGGTCAGATAGGCAGTCGCTCCATGTAAAATACTGGTATTCAGCTGCATCCGGTTAGTCTAGAAGCTGATCCCAATATAGTTGGGAAAAGGCTAGGCAGATGATGATGATGATGGTGTGATTAAAATTATGCCAACCTTGGAAAAAGTATGGTTAAGTCGAAGTTTGTATTAGTAACTCCGGATTCATTAATAACCTGGTTTTAGTTTGTTTTCTTGTCATTTATTATGAATTGGCCATTCATATTATCACATATTTTATGATGACAACCCTATCACAGGCTGACACCAGTAGGCTTACTAAAAAGGTTCTATTAGCACATTTTCGGTACGGAACCCTTAAAAAGAATAAAAAAAATAGTTGGTAAACAAAAGCTGATATTAATGGGCGTAGTTGATGTCGGATATTTTTCAAAATAACCCCCTTTTGTAGGCGAGATAGACTGGAGACGTGTATGGATTGGTTTTATTGTCAGTAAAATGGGTTCGAGTGTTCTTTGTAGCGATACAATATGCAAAAGATCTGTCTTATCTTTCTGCTTTGGTAAAGAAGGATTTATTGTATGACTTTTGACTCCATTGCTTTGTAGTATCCAATTAATAACTTGGAACAACTTGAAATTAGTAAACTTTAAGTTATAGAAGTCCACGTATCACTGGTCAGTTTCCCCCACTCGTCAGTTTATTTAATTCGACAGTTTCGTTGATTGGTCAGTTTCGCTGATTGGATAGTTTTGTGAATAGGACAGGTTTTGTATCTATGATACTATTATGTTTGGGTGGGTACAGGAGCATGACTTTGAAATTTCTTTTGAACTGCTCTTGGAACTCGAAATTAGTAAGCTTTAAGCTTAAGGTACAACCAGATGGACCAGTCAAGGTGGCGGCACTTGTCAAAGGACTACTGACCAGCAGTTGACTTGTTGATTATAATAGTTTTTTCAGCGAATCAATGATACAGTCATGCACAAACACCAAACTATTTCCAACTTTAGCTTTTATTCGCTACTGTGCCAAGCAGACTCCGAAAATCGACTCTTTTACCCAACAACCACCCAATTATAAACTTTTCTTATAATGTAGAATTTTTCCAGCAACCACGCAAATATAACCGAGGCAATAACCTCTGAAAAAGTTTAGTAGTCTAGCAACACTGGCTGCGGATAGTTGGCAACACTTTCAATTTATATTCATGGCATTAGGCGGGAAATTGGGTGCCAATGAAAAAGCGATATACGCCCCGTTATCGAATAAACTTGATACTCCTTGTAAGAAGAAGTAGTTACAAACAAGAGTTTTTCTTGTAGGTACATACATATACATACAACTTAGTCCAGGTTTTTGGAATCATTATTTTGATTGGTCTTTGTTATTTAAAACTAGCGTAAGCGCCATAGAAAATATACTGGTCGAAACAAGAGTTTCACCTATAAATACACTCAGTCCAAAATTAGGTGTAATTCCTAGATAACAATTCCATCGAAAGCTTTTAACTAGGCCTAGCTTTGAGTACTCGACCAATAGCTTTTAGGCTAGGCGAGTACAGTCAAAGGATCCATCAATGTTTTACCAAAGCTTTCTAAACGGGGACATGATATAATTACAGCGAGCAGTACACGATGCGTGGACGGTGCGGTGACGCTGCGTCATTCTACATTATGAATTAGAACGAAATGCCAGACGGTGCGTTGAAGCGGCGTGCGGCAAGGAAGAGACTAAGCAGGAGTGCTGCGGTGCGACGCCACGCTGCGGAAACGCAGCGTTGCGAAATACTGTTTATCTAAGGATTATTAAATGATGCCCCATGACACTTTAGGTGGATTAGTAGTAGTAAATTAAAATTTTCAGGCTGTACATTGAACTAAATATGATGATTATGACGACCCGAATGGCGCAGCGGTAGTGAGGCTGCCTTACGTTCATAGGGTTCCGGGTTCGAATCCCGGTAGGAGCAAGTGTTTGTGTGATGAGCATAGACATTTGTTTCCGAGTCATGGATTTTTATATGTATAATAAGTATGTATTTACAAACAAAAAGTATCTATGTAGTATATCAACTATCTGGTGTCCACGACACTAGCCTCGTTGCTTAGTGTGGCACTAGATGGCGCTGTGTGTTATGTCCAGCGATATTTATTTTAAATATGATTCGCGGCCGTAATAAAGAAAGAAAGAAAGAAAGAAAAAGCATTTATTAGTCTCGCACTGGACAAAACAAAGTGGTAACTTGACAATAAAAACAAGATTTAAAAAAAGTAAACTTAAGAACAAATTAAAATAAAACTAACTAAACGAACGTAACGAACTAACGTAATACGTATATATTTACGGAATTATAATTATTAAAATCATGAAAACAACCGTATATTTTCATTTGACCCCGTTGAATGACTTTTCCATGAAGAGTCATTGTTTGGGGTTAAATGAACTTCGAGGGTTGTATTGATGATTTTAATGATTATAACTCGGTGAACTCATATTTGTTACGTCCGCGAATCATATTTTAATCAACGTAAAACCTAAACCGACCCGCAAATTGCAAAAAAAACCAAGATTACGGGCATGATGCTGTTGATTTTAAGTGATGTGACATAGTACCGTCGTCATTGCGACACCTTACGTGTGTTGCGTTGCTCGTGTGGCACCCAGTGCATTTGAATCACAGCGTTCCGACGACGCCCGTATGGCATGGCAACTCTGTTACCCAACATGGCAGTATATCCCTACCGTCACAAATGACTGATGCGAAAGGTTGCTATTGGCAACTACGCACGCCTCATTTGCTAGCTATTTCATTACCTCTGTCTGTACCAGGGTACGTTTGATGAGGGCCGAGCAACCCAAGCATTTACAAACTTTTCAAATAATTGAAACAATCGAATATCGCCACTATTTTTTGGCTCATAAGAGTTGGGCCAGCGCATTTGTAAGTGTGTAGATCAAGTTTGAGAGTTTCGAATTTGGATTAAAGTTCGCACATGCAATTTTCAGTTTTATTACAAGTGGGTGAAGGTATGTGAAAGTGCTTTATTAAGTTTGTACGATTTTGAGAGGCATTAGGTAATGTTAATAATATTAATATGTTTGTTTTTGATGTGACCTCAATTATACAGGCGTTTAACGTGGAACAGAGATTAATGATTGGGGTCTAGTTTGTGAAATATTATGTAAGTCTGTAATGTGTCTTGTTTATTTATACAAGTCACCGCTTATATGCAGCTAGTTTTTACGATAGATACTAGTGACTTAGGACGAAATTCACCAATGTAACTGAAAACAAACAGCACATGCCACGTTTAACCTTTGGGTTGAACGTAGATCCGCGAACTAAACTAAAGTTATCTGAAAAAAATCGCGTGAGGTCGTTTTGTCGTGGATCCACGTTCCACCTGTCACCATTTTTGTGGAATATCTACACTGGCACCAGCGTCATTGGTGAAATTCGCGTTTACTAAGTTTAGAATGACACGAAATGAATGTGGATGGTATAAGAGTCGAGGAAGACCATAGAAACGATGGATGAACTGAGTGAAGGATGATATGGTTAAAAAGGAGGTGTCTGTTGAGATGACGAGTAATAGATAAGAGAAGTCTGGAAGAAGAAGACATGCTACGCCAACCCGAAATAAATTGGGATAAGGCCCAGGAGAATGATGTTGCTCAAGTGCCTGGTCTTCAGCTTCGTACAGCAAAGCAGCATAGTAGGAATACAAATGATAATACGTATATAATATCCCGATCACGAAGTAAACAAACCCAAATATAGAGTATCTATAACCCACTAACCGAATGATAATAAAATGCAAGAAATACGGACTCCTATCGTAACCTCCTTTCAGATGACGTATTTTTTCGCAACAAATCGGTGCCTAACGGTGCAAGTTAATCATCTGGAAACTATTCTCTATTCAGAAGCTTGAAATTTCACAAAAAAACGGTCCTAGGGAGATATGTTCCGAGCGAAAGGACCAGTTTCACATGGTCCTTCGGTCTTCATAGCTACAATGCCCCTTGTGGTGGAATTTGTGGGTGTTGGAAAGGGGGTGGAAGTCCAAGATGTCCTGGTTTTAAAGCACAACAACGAGGTGCTCGCTCAGCCATTATTTCCATGTGATTAGACATGTCAATGCCATGGATGTGAGATAATTTTTAAAAATAGGTAGGCTCAGGTGAAAATATTGTATGTTATTCTGGCTTTTATTATTTTTATGGAGGAAGTTGATGCAAGGGATCATAATTTGGAAGATTCGAATAGTTTATCCATTTTATGTGCTGAAGATAAAAGCTTCTAAAATACCTTACTGATAAAAAAAATCTGGTGTGAGTGATTGTGCATTGCAAATCGACAGTATATTTTGTTCAGCAGGTTAATGGCATAGTCTTTAATGGAAAACAACAATAATTGTCTTTGAAATATAACGATAAAGTTGTATCATTATGGCATAGTGACTTAATAAGCCATTTTAGATCCAGATCTCACGAAGTCTATCTTAGCTAAATAGTGGAGACGTAACGGTCTAGACAAGTAATTAAGTTAATCTCTTTCATAGCGTTTCGTTTTTAAACAGGATAGACACAAGCTTTTAGGTAGCTTATTATAGTCCTACATATGTATATCTACATTTTTGACTTTTCTGTCATCGTTATGGCTGATAAAATATATCACAGATATGAGACCTAAATAGATCGATTTCGCCCCCCTAAACTCAGATATTGCAACTTTCATCGAAGCCGTTAGTGCCGAGAGAGAACGTGATTACGAATATACATAATTATTGTGTATGTATGTTAATACAAATATTGCTCATTCAATAGTAGGTATAGGATTTTGTTTACGCTTCCAAAAGATACCGTGCTGAACTTATGTAAACCTCACTCCATCGAACTAAAAATCTACAAAAACGACTAGAAGAAGAATGTGAAAATATGATGTATAAAATACCCGATTGCTCTCAGCATTTCCCATGATATATCTTCCTCGGTGCGTGCAGACGACGTTTTAGATTAACATGGCTGGATGTGGCAGGCCAGGACTAATGCCGGCATTTATCATACCCCATAATATCTTTGAAAACAATTTTCTTATGGGAGATTTAGTTCTGTGGTTTGGAGTTTTCGGTAGGGTTTTAAGGAAGTTTGAGTCGGTTAATGTGGTTTAAAATCGTAAACTTGGGTTTTTCGGTTCAAAATTATTTTGAGTTCTATGCAATTTGGATATTCAATTGCTAGTAAAAAATAAACAAAAGGGAAAAAGCTAAAGTACAAGCTTATAAGTATTTCAGATATCAACAAGAATGTATGCAATTCTGACTCTAAAGTTCATTAAAACAGCCTTAATTAGTGGAAATTTAAATACACCTACGTTCGGTACACCCTAGGCGAACGGGTAATCAGCTCGTATTTATGTCCCGAACTAATTCGTATCAAAGGAACTATTTATAAAGAGATTAGTACGAGAAAATAATCTTCGATATCTAACCACTAGAGGCTTTAAATAGGAGTCACAGTTAGCAAACCACGAAAACGTGACGTCACATAAAGGCCTACTTCCACAGTCCCAACTAACCACAGTGAAACAAATCAGTGCTGATACAAGCATTCAATATCCCCCGCCAAGGGACAAAAGGGGCAACGTTCATCCCGATCACCCCAATATTTCTATTGCTTGAACGCGTCAAATGGGGACACTTGCACCCAAATTTATTAACGTGAATCAGCGCTTCTGAATTTGACAGATTTATTTTTTTCACCCCCGTATAGATTTTCGTTTAAGGAATAGTGATGACAAGTGTGTATCGTGTAATCATGCCTTTAGCCTGAGGGATGAGCAATGTGTGGTGAGAAAATGCTGTGTAATGTATACGGGATCGTCACCTAAACGTATGATCGTCCTCAATCGTCCCGGGAAACCGCAGGATGTGAATTTTTATACCGTTTTGCGATAGCGGCTCTGTATGATTCGTCGTTTTTTAACAGTCGAAAACATGCTAGATTCGGAATAGCATCAGTTTCTAAACATACAAAAACGTGTACCTACGTATGTACAATAGGGTTTATAAGTTTTCTCTTAAGGTTTAGCCGGACCGTACAATTTGCAGACACTGCTCAGCACTCCAGAAATTGACAGATAATATAAGGAAGTATTTGTCAATGTCCTGTGTAGCTGGTCCGTGATATATCTAAACCTTTACATAAACTTATGCGAAGACGCCAAAACCCGCATTTTCTACTATCAGAAATAAAATATGTACAAAAAACCACCATCTTTTTAATTCAACTCGCATCCTATAAGTCGTGATGTTATCGACATTTCAGCCTGCGTTCGTCCGATAGGGTAGCGGATTCGAGCCCGAGTCGTGCTGATAACGCGGTGATGTAGGAGCGCGTGCCCCCGCATATGTTCCCAACATTACCGATAACATATAAACATACAGGTTTATGTTACGCGAAAAGCAACTTTAATAAGAGGAGATAAGGTCGGTGGTAAAGGATAGGTGTTTCGCTCATTGGCTTAGCTATGCGTTCATTATTTTTTAGGTATGGTTTAGTAAAAATGGTGTTATGCAAAGGTGATGAAAATTAAGTTGTTGTTTTAGTGAAAGAAATAGGAACAGCTGGAAAAGTAAACTGGTAGAATGGGTTCCTCAGCGATTTCAGGTGTCTCTACAACAGTTAAGATTACAAGTAGCAATTAAAAACTTAGTTTGTTGTTACGAAAATGAGGTTTGAGAATTTTGTTTCCAATATTAACAATAATTAAATTTTAACTGCCTGTTAACGTAAGTACAAAATACACGGAGTAACCAGGAAGAATAGGAAAATATGAATAATATTTTCAATGGCGATAAAAAATTTTTTTGCAAAGAAATAAAACCGACATCTAAAAAAAAAAAATAGAAAATAACTTTACTTTCGGAAGTCGGTGGTAAAAAAGTCAATGAAACAAACAATAGTCACCGATTTCCGATAGTAAAGTTATTTTCAATTTTTTTGTGTTTTGTTTTTAGATGTCGGTTATATTTTTCCAAAAAAGTTTTTATTTTACCCTTTTTAGTTATCATATCACACACAAAGCCTTGTCAACTATCAATTTCGCAATTTCTTTTGCATGGATTTGGATAAAATATTTTTACCAGATAAGTATATTGATTTAAAAACCAAACTGCTAAACCGATTTTGATAAAATTTCTATGGAACCAACCGGGAAGTATATCCTTTCATAAATGACGAAGATATGAGGTAAAAAAAACATGAAAAAAAATTCAACCGTATTGAGAACTCTCTCCTTTTTTGAAATCGGTTAAAAACATTAGTAAAAAAACATACCTATATCAAAATATGCCACTGCTTAGATTAAACTTTGAAACAAGGTATTAACATGAAAAAGTAACTTAGGCCAAATTCACAAATCCCTCATTAAAAAGCTACACAGCGACCGTTTTAAAAATTCATCCCATAAATCATTTCTGCGTCACGAACTTAGTTGACTAAACAACTATTTTTAATAGTCAGTCGGTCCGTGGGAGGGGGTCTTAATAGTCAATAAAGTGATAATTACTGGGTTATTTCGATGATCCATCATCATTAAGGGAGGCGAGTGAGTAGGGAGTGTTATGAACTGTTTTTTATTAAGAATCATCAGTTTAATTCTGTAGTGAGATGGATAGAAATTGTTCTATTTTTTTCGTAGTAGGTACCTACATATATATACAAGGTGTTGCTTTGCATCCTCGTCAAATTCAAGGAGGTAACTATGCTAATGATTCTCGACCCGAATCAATAATAAAATGCGTAGATATTTTTTTTATATTTCTTTCTTAATATCGGAAATCGATAAGTGTACACCACCCGTATTAAAACGTGGCCCGTCTAATACTAGCCATATAAACGCGCTTTCACACACACAAACAAACGCAGACGTTTATTCGATAAACGGGTTATTCTCATCTTTTGAAAAGGGCTTCATTCTGAAATAGTGTCAAATTAAAACAACAAAAAAAAAGCAGCGTTTATTATTATTGACCAGTTACCGTATTTTATATTGACAATTTACGTCTTCTTTGACAACCTCCTGAATTTTGACGAGGATGCAAGACTACACTTTGTATACCTAATATTATTATAAGTTTTTACACTGGTCATGGTCACTAACACTTTGCGTAACACATAAAACAGGATATTTACCGTGTTTCAAATCCATCTCAGATTGGATTGTAAACATGGTAAATATCCCGTTTTATGTGTTAACCGAATTATAAATATTTTGTTGTTGAATCTGTAAGATTTCTACCATGAAGCGAGCAGAGTTTTAATGTGTAAATTCACAAGTGAATTTCAACCGTAAATAATTAAACAAATAAAGTTTCAAATAGTTTCAATGTATTCGTACCCATATGTACCTACCTAAAGATGTAGGTAAACTTTTATAAAATCAAGATTATGTAAGAAGTACTTACGATAAAGATTAAACATTCTAACATGGTTCACTATGATGTGATGCCGTGAACCTACTACCGAGTTTAAAAGTAACCATTTTTTCCTCAAGCTTGGTTCTTCATTAAGACTTCACTTTGAAAGAACTTTTATCTTTGTGATTCCAGCCATTGGTAGTACCCTCAGCTTGGTAAACGATTTATGGAGAATTTCGCGAAAATCACATAACCACCACCGAACATACAATACAACTATTTCTGCAACACATTCCTCACTAAACTAATGACTAAATCATAGGCGAGTTAACCGTTCACTGAGCGCCGATCTTATTAAACCCTTTGTTGCTCGAAGGGTCGCTAAGACCCAGCTGCCGAAGAAACTACCCTCACTGATATATGGCGGAATTAATACCCACTTACACTTAAGTCTAAGGTATCTATTGTTGTGGAAATTTGGAGTTTATAGCCAAGTGACAATATGGACACGGGAGGATTTTGTTGTTAATTGAGAAACAATGGCATGGTATTTGAATTGTTGCATAGCCAAATTATAGTATCGTGTTCAGTCGACATCTATATAAATATAAAACACAAAAATCGTTTCTACCTATGTCCGTTATAGACTTTGAAACCATCTAACCGATGTGCCCCAAACCGGTTTCATTAGAAAGGCACTAAAACAATGCATTAGGCACTATAGCGTAGTAGCATACGCCGGGTATCCGCTAGTAAGTTATAAATTCATTACAGTAGTTTTACACCGAAGCATACCGAAACCAGTAGCTTACGAGTATTTTACGTGAGAACCATTTCCAAGAGCCAGAAACGAAATGTGTCACATTAAGGCCTTATAACAAAAATAAATACACATAAAAACTCGTTTAAGACTAATTTGGCCTTAACAAATTATTGTTCCACACGATTTCTTGGTCTAACAGTTTTTTGTTACAAATAAAAAAATTAACTTGTTAGTACTTACGGCCAGGTCTTAGCACCATTAGTTATAATTTATTGTTGAACATACCTGAAAATAAAAATAAAAACAATTTGTAGTAGGTTCGGTATCACAAAAATCTAGCCTAAATAAACGTAAGCCTTATAAAGCTAAATGGCTTAAACATGAATTATGGCGGCGACCTTGGACGTAAGCTAGCTACAAAGCTGGTGGAAAAAAATTCAAGTAAGTACTTTAGAAATTTCTAGATTATTTCGTGTTTATTTGGGCCACCTTATGTATGTTGCAGAGAGACAACAGTTTCGATTTTTTTTCGAATACTTTCAAAGTGGCATCCCTTGATGTAATTTTTTTAAAAAGGAGGTTTTCAATTCGGCTATGCATATACAGTACCTATGTAATATTGACAGAATTGCAATTGGTTTTTTGTATATGTTAGTAAATACCAGCTTTTGAACATGTGTGCCAAATTTCATAAGAGTATGTATGTATGTTTGTATGTTTTTATAATCATAATTTTATGGTCTAAACTGTAATAGCAAGTGATTTGCTTACATTTATTTTATTTATTTCGTTCGTCAAACTAAAACTTACCTACTCTTACAGGTAATCAAAATTCCTTAACTCCTTACTTAAACTACAAAATTAACAATATTTCCCGTGAATATTACAAGCATATCTCATATACGTTCCATAATCCGTTTGAAGCTGGCTTAATTCCTCAGCCAATAATATTTCGAGAAATTAATACCTACCTACCATGTTTGTGACTCAAACCAAAGTGCGTTGGGTCGAAAGTACCCCGGTGGTTAGTTAAGGGGTTAAGGCTTTGCGAAATAGAGCGTTTTGTTTGTTCGTAGATATGTGTATATGTTAATGTGTAGAATGTATTAGTATGTATATGTTTATTTGGTATGTTGATATTGTGTATTTCAACCGAAGGTTGGGGTAAAAGTGTGTTTATTTGTATTAGTCTCTAATTATTTCTAGTAAAATGGTTTTACAGGTGTAATTCCAAAACAAATAGCAAATATATATTAAGCCGATATGCTCTTGTATAGCGTGGCAAAAACTAATCACAAACGCAGATGTGCATAATCGGAAATGATATTCAGACAGCCAGTAAAAAAAGTACTACAGCGCCATCTATGTCAAAAATACTAACACCAAAATTCTGAATCGTGCTTTTAAAGTTATTCGTGACTTAAAATGATATAGAAAACCCGACTACAACTGTCGGGACATAGCCCAACAGACACAACACTCGTCTGGTCAGAGGACCCTCCCTTTTGCTATAGGAGATGAAGAAGACTTTACACCTTGTACTCTAAACTGCTGACCCCGAAATGGACGTCAGCGCAACCTTTCATCATCATCAATTTCACTTCTTCCAGCTTTTGAGCAGCGAGTCACATAGCCAGTCAGCTTCAAATGGGCATTTCTGACCACCAGCATGAAACGGAAGTACATTCCTGGTCAGCACACGCAGTGACATCACAAGATGTATCACAATAAAATAACTGACAGTGACAGGCAGGAAAACAAAACCCGTCTCTTGAATTTTTCTATAAGAAATCTGATCCACGTGAAAATCAGATATAATAAGATTACGTCAACGACATATTGTCGGAAATACACAGATCTGTGTTACTGACGTAAGAAAAGTTGTTTACAACCTTGTACATATTTACCTACCCACTTCTATATGTATGAAACATCATAATTATAGTCGATAACCTATGAAAAATGACTGTATTGGTACTATCTAAAGATATTAATCTTTTCCTGTACCCAGTATCTGTATGTAGATATTAATCTTTGCCTTTAGGTATCTTACATAGAAATGTTACATTCAAATATTCTGAAATATTTATCTAGGTATATGAGTTTGTAACACATAGTTCAAAGTCAAGGTTAGCTGCAGAGGTCAATAAAGAGCCTACACCGTGCAATAAGTTGAATAAAAGATCTCCAAATCGTCACTGAATTTGTTAGGTGTAAAAACGAACCCGAAAAGCACTGGTTCTCAACGTCATTGCGAACATTTTTTTTTTGTTCTGGACCATAACTGGGAAACTTCCTAGTTACTGAGACATTGGAGGTCAAAATTAAGCTCCAGATAATATGTTATATAAACATTAATCGCGGAAAATATGCCGTAAGTGATAGTGAAAGATTGGAGGGCTAAGTTCCAACTTTTTCACAAGTTTTTTTAGTTATATGTATAACTTTACCTTATTTATTTATTTAAACTTCTTGTACAAGAGTGGTACATAGGCGGACTTGATGCCACAAGGCATTCTCTACCAGTCTACCTTAAACGTTTCCATGACCTTGAACTATTCAATGCATCCATCAGCACAATGTTTTGTATGCATCACACTGAGTCCTACCGTGCACTGATTTTTCAACTAAAAAAAAATCGTTTCCCAGCAAAATTTTTACTTAGTTTGATATACAGAATGCTTGCTTGGCAGCTTCGTGAAGGGTCCGTTTACATCTTGTATTTTACAAACAACAGGAAACTATGCACACATATAACAGTAAAATAAACACAAGAATTCAAAATAGGGTTTTGAGATAACTTTTATGTTAAGATCTGAGTGAAAATTTGGCCTCTAAAAACATAAACTACCTTTGTCACGATTGTGACACCATTTCCTTCATTATGTAGTTAAACATTGTCTTGAGTTACCCAAACATGCGTTTATAATTTAACTAAACGTGAGGTAGGTCTTGGCTATTTGTTTATTTATTTGCTCCATCTTATGACTATCATTACAGGTTTTGTTCTTCACTTCTGCGTTTTAGGGAATTTCTGACAAAAAGAAAGCGGCATTTTTTTGTAAGGTTACTGGTTCGTACTTCTCAAATACGAAAAACTCAAAACACATTGAGGACTAACTCAAAAACTCCGTGTTATCATAAAATGACACTCTTAAACGGAGTGTTTTTAACCCATAAAACCGTGCGGTGTTTCACCTACCCTTATGTTATCCGGACAAATCGAATCGCATACCCGGATTTACGATCACCCATTAAATTTGATACCTTGCACTTTTGGTAGCGTTTTAGTGTTAATCATAAATGAGGGAATTTAATTAAGAGGGCACTTGAGTTTCTGTTTATGTAAGCTTGTGCTATATTACATTGGGACTTTACAGGAATATATATATAGGTACATACAGGGTGGCGCCGACAGTCTGCATACAAAAAATCAATCGAATAGTTTCGAATCGAGTAGTTTAGTCACAGGACATTATTTTTGATTTTCAACATGATGTAAAATTATTAGTCTACCACCGACAGGTTAAA
Organism: Standfussiana lucernea; assembly: GCA_964057025.1. Classification (NCBI taxonomy): domain Eukaryota; kingdom Metazoa; phylum Arthropoda; class Insecta; order Lepidoptera; family Noctuidae; genus Standfussiana; species Standfussiana lucernea. The sequence goes on along the minus strand of OZ059791.1, from coordinate 2,804,261 downwards.
GTCCCTCACATCGGTATAAATACTAAAAATATGTTGCCAACTTGCTACTTCAAAAACCTGTGGCAAATTCGTTCCTTGAATTTTATTTCTAGATGTGAATTAGTGCAAATTCAGTAAACCAATCATAGTAAATTGTTCTATTTTTATAACAGTTTTATGCTATTTAGTTTGTTTGAAAAATATTTTTTTTAAATTACGATATTAGGATTTTTTTGATAGTTTAAAAATATTCCTATGAACTAGTATTACCAGTGTTTTCATTTACTGTCGTATTGTCGGTGCCACGTTGTATAAGGTGTAAACGTCATAATAAGTAAGTGAATAATCACGGTTTGCGATAGGACTAGGTTGTGTACTAAAAATTTAGATGTATGAAATAAATATTGCAGCGGATCTTGCGTAGGGTTGACCTTGGTTCTATTTAAGCAACACAAAAATGATTATTTGCACAAATCAACAATACTCAAGCTACGAACAGTTCAGTACGCAAAAATCTCCCAGAAAAAACAATAATAGTCGTAGATATGAAGTCATGTGAAAGTAAGTACTCGGTCCGATTTACGGAAGGACAGGACCCGATACCCATGTAATCATAAGTGCCTCAACTATTGCTGATATGACCGATAAAGATAATCATCTTGACTTCAGATAAACGACTAAATCTCGAGTGTAAAACTCAGTACTTCTAGTGCTCAGTGACTTCAACAACGCAGTAAACACAACACGTTCAAAATGACGGTCCAAATCGAAGGTGAACCTAAAAACAGAGTGTTTCGAAGAAAAACTAAAAAGTGTCTCCAAAAAACGTGCAGCATGGATGTTGTGAAGAAAAGACTGCCTATTATTGAATGGCTCCCGAAGTATAAATCTGAATACTTCATTCAGGATGTCATAGCTGGTATAACAGTGGGACTTACTGCTATACCTCAAGGCATAGCATATGCCGTCATTGCCGGATTATCCCCCGAGTATGGACTATACGCCTCTCTGACCTCTGGAATCATCTACGTGATCTTTGGAAGCTGCTACAATGTCACCGTTGGACCCACTGCTATTCTCGCTGCCATGACATCTAAGTACGTTGCCGATTACTCTGCCGATTTCGCCATCCTCACTGCCTTCTTATCAGGAGTGTTCATCTTCCTCATGGGTATCCTCAATCTTGGCTTTCTAGTCGAATTCATATCAATGCCAGTGATAAGCGGATTTACAACCGCTGCTGCTCTACAAATTGCCGCTGCACAACTGAAATCATTCTTCGGATTGAAAGGATCTTCAGGAAACTACTTTTTAGAGTCGATTCAGAACTTTTTCACTAATGTAACCACAGCAAGACTTTGGGAAGCAGTGCTCAGTTCTGGGACTATAATAATGTTGATATTGCTGAAGAAGATGGGAGAGGGTTGCAAACGAACAGATGGATTTGTAAGACAAGCGAGATGGTTCATATCTTTATCAAGAAATGCGGTTGTCGTGGTAATAGGAATGATAATTGCTTACGGCTTTAAAGCAATCTTTGGCACGGAACCTTTGTTAGTAATTGGTGACATTGGCAGCGGACTGCCAAAGTTTGGTTTGCCGCCATTCAGCACAGTAGTTGGTAATCAAACATACAATTTCGTAGAGATGTTCGAAGTACTGGGCGTGCAATCAATTGTGATACCGTTTGTGGCGATATTAGAAACAGTGGCTATTGCTAAGGCTTTCGCTGACGGTGGTAGGATAGACGCTACTCAAGAAATGATTGCTGTCGGGCTCTGTAACATTGTTGGGTCATTTGGACAAAGCATGCCTATCACTGGATCCTTCACCAGAACAGCCCTAAACCATGTTTCTGGAGTCAAGACACCTGCTGGTGGCATCACGAAGGTGCTACTCCTCTTTGTTGCACTAACCTTTTTAACTTCAACGTTCTATTACATACCAAAAGCTTCTTTAGCAGGTCTTATTATAACTGCGATGTTTTCAATGATCGATTACAACATTTTTGCAAGTTTATGGAGAAATAGTATAAAGGAGTTGCTGTTGTGTATAGTGACTATGGTGGTTTGTTTAATAGCTGGGCTAGAATATGGAATCATAACTGGAATTGTGATCGAAGCTCTGCTATTGTTATACAACGTAGCAAGACCTACTGTTGAAGTAAATAAACTGAAAACTGACAAAGGAGATCTTATGGTGGTAACATTGTGTGAGAATGTTGCTTATTGTGCTGCTGAACATGTTCGTCAAAGAGTAATGAGAGCTACCTCTCATGGTACTACCGAAATACCAGTAGTCATAGATGGTGCAAATTTAAAGAAACTGGATTTTACAGCCGCATTCAATTTGATGGCTATCATAAAAGATTTAGATAAGAGCCATCAAATCGTGCTGCTGAATTTTAATTTGGAATTGAAGAAGCTGTGTTTGGATATTGATTCCAGGTTTGAAACCATGTTTGTGTATGCTGCAAGACCTGAAGAATTGACTGATGTTTTTCCTAAAGATGTTTGAAAAGAGAATGTTTTATTTAGGGTAAAGTTTTTAAACGGTTCGGTTCGGTTCTAAGTTTCACAAGTAATGGAGAGAATGATTTTTAGATTTGGTAAAAATTGTAATGATGGGAAAATGACTGAATTGTCGTATGTGTTACCAAAATTGAATAATCTTCAAGGTAATTTAAATAAAGAAAATATGTTTTGGCGACTAAAGTTCATTGAGAAAAGTGAGATTATCGTATAAGATAAGATACAGTGTTGAGATGTGTCATCACCATCAGTTATCACAAATGTTTTTTTTTCTTGATGTTTTTGAAGCATTAACGTGTGTAAAGTAGTTAAGACATATTTTTCAAGGTACATACTTCAAGTAGTTAAGACATATTTTGTACTGTTATTATGGCGATAAAATTGTCGGAATTACCGAAGCAAAAGTTGGTGTGGTGTGTAAAAGATTAACTATATAATTTTGAATTTAAGGTGTGTTATTGTGAATTTCAAAGTGTTCCTAGTTTTGTAAGGTTTGGCGGATGTCGCGCATCGTTATGGTATAAATCTATTTTTACATGGATGTTGTTTTAATTTGTTTTATTTTTCTATATCCAAATAGATAAGGAAGGAAGGTAAAGAAGAATTTGTCTTAATGACACTCAATGGACACTCAATTTCAATGCTGCGAGCTTTTTTCTTCTATGTTCTCTCTAAAAAATTCTCCAATTTAGATGTCGTCATGAAATCTTTGATTCTTCTTTTCAAAACACACATCACTAACAATAGTATCAGCTTTGAGGAATTTATTTTTAGATAACTCACTTCTGCATGTAATGCTATATTTACTGTTGTCTGATACCACTCAGACAGTTTGACAGGTCGCATCAAATGGATCAAAGGTTTTAGTACAGTTGATAAAATTAGGAAAAGTATACTGCAGTTCCAGACTTTGTTTTGTTTATTAAGTACCTACTCATTCGTCGTGTAAATATAGTTACCGAAAAGGTTAGTTTGTATAGCTGGCAAATTTACGACAATTTTGAAGTACTTATCAAGCAAGGAATAATATAGTGAATCCATAGTAATGTTACAAATTCTAATTAAAAGTAATTCTGTCGGCAAATTACTGCTAAAATGGACATTACTATTGTACAACGATCTCTAGGCGGATGGACCTAATTGGATCTAATGACTGGTATCTTGTTTATTCAGCACAAATTCTTGAGAAAATGTCACATTAATGTTTATCAACAGTGCCCTCCTGCAAATGCTGTTCAAATGCAGAAAAATCATGCAGTACCATAGTTTCTTGTTATCTGTTGATTTTCTTAGCCTTGGCTCGAAATTGACAACATGCATTAGCCAGTTTGAGTTTTCAAAATAGCAGAAAAAAGCTGGTCTTCCAATTTCGAAGCTTTTAATTATAATAACGACACTTTCTAAATAACCACACCCATACGTAATTAAATTTTGTCGTACATTAACAGACACAAAGGCGAAACCCCCTTAAAGTTCAATATAATAAGTGTGCGCTTTTGAGAATACGCTGCTCGTTCGTTTTAAATTTGTTATTTTGGACGTGTACCAACGTAAGGAGTATATAGACAGGATACGATCACTTTTATTCATTGGCGATGTACAGTCGAGCTATAAAGTTATTAACATTAAAATACGGGATACACAACATAACATTGCCCGTAACCCCGGTTAGCCAGAGGTAACATAATAGTACACCCATATTTCGCCAGGTATGTTTAAGTCTCATTTAAAAGAAGGTGGGCACAAATTCTAAATCCGTGGTTGCAACTTGGAAATTCCTGATGAAAAAACCCAATAACACTTTGCCCGACTTGGGAACCGAAGCCAGGACTTTATGCTCAGCAATAGCGCTTGCGACCAACAGGCGAAAAACTATGTAGTACATTTAAATACGAGTATGAAAATTGTTGTAGGTACTGAATACTAAAAATAATACTGAATATTGGAGTACCTATCTAGTAATGCTGCAGAAATATGATTCGGATATTGCCTTTAAAATGCCGGGATTTCAGTGGAAATACATTTTTCGATTTTGCCGTTGGTTTGCGTTATTCGTCCTATATTTGTTTTGCATTTGGGGGTTTTCCAGTGCAGGTAGTGAAATGAAGTTCCCTATAATTATTTTAGCCGTGCTGGTTGGTATAACTGCAATGACTGGTATCTATGCTCTCAGCCAAAATACCCGAAGAACTTTGGATAACCGATATTCAAAAAGAGTATAAGGGCCAATCCAATTTTGATAAAACGCACCAAAACGCTACAAAATAACATACTTAAGCCCACACAGTCCATCCAATTTGAAAACGAAATATTCACAATTTTCTCATTTCAATATAAATAGTTATATCACACGTGGAATATTGCCATTTTTAAATCGACTGTACTTTTCAGCGTAGCCTTGACTTTGCCAAAAATCAGTGTCTAGACGGCCAAACGACTGCAAGTATAAATTATTTAAATTATATGAATATTAAGCTAAGATAGGAACGTGTTTTGTATGTAAAATGATTTATGGGATGGAAGTAGAGGATGCAGTTGCGCTACAAAAGGCTCTGTGCGCTTTATTTTTGCATCTTAGTCTGGGAAAGTACCTATTATTAAACGCATTATTTTTGCAACTATACGGGGTGTAAACGGACCCTTCAAGAAGCCGTCAACCAAGCATTCTGTACATCAAACTAAGTAGTTCTACGCAAAAAATATTGCTGGAAAATTCGAAAACTTTTTTTTGGGGTGAAAATCACTTTTTTTACGGTCAACGCTTTACGGTAGGACTCAATGTAACCCAACCCACCCAAAACACTGTGCTGATCTGATGAATGCATTGGATAGTAAGAGGGTCGTGAAAGCATTTAAAGTAAATTTATAAAACGAAGAAATTTGTATTAAAAAAATCTTGTGACACTACTATGTGGGTATTTTTACACCCATTATTAAAGTGTTTCTATGTATCAATAACAACAGCATAAATTACATTAATAAAAATATAACATTTTTTTATTCAATTCATTTTAGAATCGTTTGAATCTTTATAACGCTCTCCTGTAAACCATGTGTTTAGACATGTAGCTTTGTACGTAGGACCGTCGATTTTATACCCCTCCATATTCGCTTGACGTTTGAGAGTAACTCAACGCGCGTTTAACTGATATCAAACGCGATTTCCAATTAACTATTGTATACCAAAACATTCCACTTTGACGTCTGGTCAAAGTAACGTTCAAACGCTCTCCGCCCCCCTCTGTACCGACGTCACACAAGTGTCAAATGTGAAAAGCGGTGAACATAGTCATAGATGGGGAAATAGTATTTAAATAGATGCGACACTTCTGCTCTGAAGGTATTCTAAATACTTACTTCAATGGATATATACATAACGGCTTTGATTATACAACATGTAACATAATTAACGCACATCCTGAAATTAGTTTGTTCAGAATCGTTTACTGAATCGATTTCTACCATTTTTAATATAGGTAATTTTTTATCCCAAAATTAGCTAAAACTACGTAAATTACAGTCACACTGCCCCTGTACAACCAAAACAAACTAAAATGGACTGTAAATCAAGGCAATAAGAATTTTAAAAGTGCAGTTATATTTGTATTAATACAAATTCCGTCATTTAATACAAAATACAGAAAAATGAACCTTATTTCAAGGAGATTAAAGTCTTTACAAATACAGTTAAGTAAACTTAACGATTGTAATCGCGCGCACACACTTACAGGCACTGGACAAAGGACACAATAGAAAAACCAACAAAATACAAAATATGACATGCTTGTTTTCGTTCCCTTTCTCTGCAAACTAAAAACCCCGGGATAGAGCGAGATAGCTACAATGATACCGGCGCTTGCGCGGCTACAATGAAAGCAAACTAAAATGTAAACAATATTAGTCACGCGCGGACATTGTACAGGAAAGTACGCTAAGTGTTTGCAAATAATTTTTCGCGCGCGAAAATTGGAAAGACATTCCAATACACAAATGTTCAGTACACCGAAATGGTGAGGACATTGACATGGTGTGGTGATAATGTGGCTCTAGGTTGCAGAACATTCTACCAAAGGTGTGTTACCTACAAGAGTAGACCGCAGGTTTATGTTAGCTGCTGCTCAGCGGCTTCGCGACCACGGAACGTTCCGTCCGAACACGGCCATCGACAGGGGAGCCGATGTGCCTACACGTACTCGTCTTCAAAACGAAATACTGGACTACTTCGACGAGAATCTCCATGCCAGTAGCCGAGAAGCAGCGCCACGCTTTGAATGTAGTCATAATGCATGTGTGGAGAACACTTCGTGGTGATAAAAAACATCCATCCCACCTCAGAAGATGCCAGTGTGGGGATGTACAATCAACACAACACACATTAAATGGATGCACGAAAATTCTCACGCATGCAGAGTGACCTTCCAACACCGTTTCTCAGTTAACGTCTGGGCCGGTGTCACTGGTACATACATACTGGGGCCTGTTTTCTTACAAAGATTAACACAGCTAGAACGCTGCTAGAAGACATACCTCTTCATAATTTACAAAAGGTTTTCTACCAACACGATGGTGCCCCTGCTCATTTCACTAGGAGTGTTCGACAGTAGCCTCCCAGATCAGCTGATTCGACGCGTCTTGTCTTTTTTTGTGGGGACGTACTCAATACTCAATACTCAATACTTTATTGCATTCCATAATGTGTACATCATATAACAGTCGGTATGTTAAAACATCGAATCAATTATGGACCCTGTCGGGCACAGCAAAGTTAATTTTTAATAGGAGAGAGGATGAAGGCGCTTTTTGTTAAGGAAAAAAATAAATATATATACATATAATAAATTAAGATAAGTAGTATCGCTAAAATAGTATTATTATTGTATTATTATAGTATTATTTGCTTTTTTGCTATTTGTATATTTGGTTTTAAGTTATATTTATGTATTTTTATATTATATTGCACGATTTATATTATTAACAATTATAATGAACTAAATATTATGTATATATTGTGTAAAAATAGTTTTTATTGTTGTTGAAATTTATCGCTAAAGTATTCGTCAATAGTGTAGTAGCTTTTTGTTATTAGAAATTGCTTTAATTTATTGATAAAGACATTATTTTTATTTATATTTTTGATGTATTCCGGTAACTTATTATAAATTTTAATGGACATAACAAATGTACTAGAAGAGTGCATTTTTAATCGTGAAGTGGGTATGTTTAATCTGCTTTCATGTCTAAGTGCAATTTTTGTTTGGATATCTCCTCTTTTGGTATAGAACTGTGGATATTTTCTTACAAATTTACAAATTTCAAGTATGTAGAGGCAGGGCAGGGTTAATATTTTTAGATCTTTAAAGTGAGGTTTACAGGAGTCCGTACGTATTAAATCGTTAGTTTATTTTAGTGAGACAATAAGTGCCGAGGACCTAAAAAACAGGATAGTGAACGCTTTTGAAATAGTGAAAAATGACACTGAAGTGCTTTCTAAATTAAAACATCAATTAAGAAAACGGGCATTAAAATGTATTGAACAGGTGGAAGTTTTGAAAGTGGTTTAAAAAACAACGTCGTAGTCGTCGAGTGTTTTAGCAATCAGTAAGTTTTCGATTTATTAATTATTGTAAATATTTTGATTCACTTTTAAAAACGCCGTCTTTGAGTATTGCTGTCGTATCGCCTCCTATGTTTAGCAGTTTATTATTATTTACATTAGCATAACATCTTGTAACGAATATTGCTAATCATCCAGAGCCGACAGTCCAAAGCCTGAAAAGTGTGATAGAAAGATTCAATCAAATGTTTACTAGACATAAATAAACAACTATCACACAAAAACACATTTCTTTAACGTAAACAATCGTGTATTGTCGGCTTTTTTCGGCACTAATACCTACTCGTACAGCTGTGTCGAGCGGCGTTAACTCGTCTCGAACGCGAGCGAATAGGTACCTACTAGGCTAGCACGATCCTCATAACTACGTGTGCAACTGTGTGCGTTCGTGGATTTGTACTGTGACCACAACGTTCTTCTGGAATTAGTATAAGTAATTTAATTAATAATCAATGCCTACACATATTCAATAAAAAATGTAGTGTATGTATTATGATCATAACATAATATTCTAATTGGGGTGTTTGAGGGTGTGCGTTAATTACGTTACATGTTGTATAATGACATTTTATAATCAAAGCATAACGGATGGTTGAAGCTGAGAGGGGTTTTAACGTCCAAAAATGCATGGTTAAATAGTCGCTCATAGCAAGATTTAACCATGCATATATAGGGCAAATATTTAACCACGCATGGCGCACCCCCCTTTAAAGAAGGGAGAAGCGCCATAGCCCGCGGGATAAAAAAAATCTTTGGATTTTTGCAATTTACAGAACAGGGTCAGGCTATATGTTAAACAAAATATGATTTGTGACGGTTCATTTAATTCCATTCAATGACGGTTTCATAAAAAAGTCATTCAATGGGATTTAATGAATTTAGAGGGTAGTATTGATGATTTTAATGATTATTACTATGTAAAGCCAAATTTGTGACGGTCGCAAATCATATTTTAAACAACTTACAACCCGACACTGACCTGCAAATGCAAAAAAACGTAAGAAAATTTTAATTTCACAGCGTACCCTTGTGCATTCACCGTAAGCAGCGTTTTTATGAATGATATTTATTAGTATGTTACATTGAGGTTTCGATGAGTGTTTGTCAATTGGCTTTGTAGAGCGCCCTCTGGCACCGATATCATATCTATGAGCCATATGAACAGCAAAATACTACACATCATGAGTTTCGCATCTATCGTTTACCACCTGCTCTATGGCACAGTGAATACGGTGGAACCAGCGAACAAGGTGAACAAAAGAGGGGCGACGCCGCGCGGCGCGCTTGTTTATCGGCGACACGTCAATCAACGCTTCCTGTAATCGGAATGAGATGTTGGAAACAGTGGAGCTGTGGAGCCACGTGATTGTTGAACATGCTGAAAGTGAGTTTCGTTTGTTTTCTCTCGATGTTTGCGAGGGTAGTCGATTTATTTGAATCGGTACTTACTACGATTACGTACTTACACGAATAATTCACGATACTTAGTGCCTTTATCCACTGAGCTAATTGTTGATTACATGAAGCGTTTTTCAGGCCCTTATTCATCAGAAGGCTTCTTATACAGCCAGAGCCTCGCATTAGAATATAATAGAATATATTTTATTGTACACCAAAATTGAAACACAACGGTTTTACAATATTGTTAATTTTATGGTGACATTGCCTAACTTTGTGGATTTTTCCTTCGTTGTATGTGGGGCAGGTTATGCAAATCCTATCAAAATCTATCTATTACCACCTAATACCTAATTGACATTGATAGATACAGAGATCTTGCCGCAGTATAGATGCTGGGACAGACGAGGCATTGAAGTCACCCGTGACCTTAACTCACATATTCAAATTAGGCTGATAATCAGCACTTTTCAAACGTCAAACTAACATAAGATGGCTCCTTAAACGCCTGCTCTTTGCCAAAGGAATACGTAACACGAAAAATTCCTCCTGAAATCTTCACGTTTCCTTCCTGAAATCTTCGAAAGACACCATAAAACAATAAAGCCCAAAGCTATTTATTCCTCGCGGCACTTCCACACTATTACGACGTACGACCGCCGCACCGGCGCCTGTGGGGCAGGGGTTCAAAACCGAAAAGTGCTCTGACATTTCCCGACGTTTCATATTTAGTTATCTTTGGCTTGTTTCCTGTGAGGACGAACTGAAGTACCGATGAATTAAATGATTTTGGTTAAGTTGGTACATGATAGTATGTCATATGTACGTGGTAGTATATCAGACAAAATGAAAAGAAAAAGCCTAAAATTTGAAACTTGTACATAACATCACGCCTGTAGTCCCCGAATTAGGCAGAGGTGTAGGTACCTAATAGTACACCCAGATTTCGCCAGTTATGTTTAAGTCCCGGTTTAAGGCACAAATCCAGACTCCGTGGCTGCTACTGAGAAATTCCTGATGGAAAAACCCAATAACACTTTGCCCGACCCGGGAATCGAACCCAGGACCAAACAGGCAGTTAAAAATTTGAAATAGCAGGAGGAGCAGGTTCTGTAGCAGAACATACCAGAATAAAAATTCAAGTAACTAGACAGTCAAGGCCAGGCCAGAGCTCACAAGCATCGGCATCGCCGCGGCTCATATTTATTTGCTGATCCGAATACAACGCAATGCCGTTACGAATGTTACGATACATACAATGTGTGCGTTGCAGTATGGAGTTTCACAAAAATAATCCACTCGGGTCGCATCAAAGATGAAGGTATTCCTTTGCAATGATTTTATGTAAACATGCGTGAACCTACGCAATCAAACGTGTGATATAATGTACAAAAACATGGTAGACTGTGTCTTTCTTTGGTTTTCTAACTAACTTAATAACCATCAGTATAACTATTGATAGTAGCTTATGTTCAAATAACACTTTATTACACCAGCTACCAATTTATAGTCACGCAATCAACTTAAGCGATGATAGAAATAAGGTTTTCCTGAAATTACAGAACTTTCCTCTTCCCCTCTCAATCGATCTAGGTGGCGAAAGAGACTTCAAGAAAACACTTTTTCTAGCTCCTACACGAGTCCCTAATCTAATTTCAGAAGCTTTTCCGAAGGTCGTTTTTATCAAAATAATGTCAGGCCTCGGTATATCAGATGATACGACTGGCGACATAAACGCGCGTAATTGTTTTATGAGTGCTGTCGCTTTACCAGCCGCGTCACGGTGACTCGTAGTAAACTCTTGAGAGGCCTATTACAAAAAAACGCGAAATTGCAAGGTTTTCTCGTTGAAATTGTATGTTATCCGTTCGTGGTTTGAAATAACAATTACTTGTTAAAAATAGTTCGTTTCTTCTACTACAATAAAAATAAAAACTATAGTTTAATGAATTAAATAAAAGTACAATCCTTTAAGTAAAATTTCACTGCGCCGTTCTGAGCGCAGATGGCCGCGAAAGTGAAATATATTGTACTTATATTTAATTCATTAAAAAATAATACAAACGATTTAAAAGAAATTAAAAAGTACTATAGTTTAGGCAAATGTTAAAGATTAATTTGGTAGAAATATTACGTCAAAATGATGTACAAATTCGGAGATATCGGGGCTTGTTTCGTAGTCTTTTTGGTCAATAATTGAATTAGGTTCAATTTTTTTTTCTTTATAATAAAGGCATAATATAACAAACATGTATTCAATCATTATTAAAGTTGGGGATATGTGTAAGATGAAAAAAATTATTTTGATGGTCTGTATTCAATAGAATCTACAAATTAGAGCTCCCAAATCACGTCTCCGTGAGTTTTTGCCTAAACATGAATAAAATTCACTTTATTATTATTGTAGTAGAGGAAATGAACTATTTTTAACATGTAATTGTTATTTCAAACAACGAACGGATAACATACAATTTCAACGAGAAAACCTTGCAATTTCGCGTTTTTTTGTAATAGGCCTCTTAACAATTTCTTTCAAACTCCGGCCACAGAACTTTGACAGATATTTTTGTACAATATTTGTCAGTCCGTTTGACCGCACCTTCATTTGTTTTCTCCTCAGCCGTTTTCGCATCTCGCGTGTAGGTAATGGCTAAGCGGATACACGTGGAGGGTTAAGGCCGGCCAAAAGTACCTCGTCCTATGTCCTTGGAGGGTTATTGGACTTAGGAACATAGTCCTGGGTATGTGCCAAGACCATGTTGTAATAGATTTGGTGCCTGATTTATTATTCGGGAAGAATTTCCCGGGATCATTGACTGTTGTGATTATGAAGTTAGTTGCCAAGAAAATCAATGAGATTTGTTTGGTAACCTTGGAGTGTAAGAATAATAGACGGATTGGGATTCTACTATTTATCCATAACATGCCAATTGAAATGTCTAAATCAATATTTAAATATTTCATGATTCTCAACAGCAAACTTTCTTTAACGCTACGATGCAAACAAGTATTTCTAAACTTGCTTTTCAAAATAATTTTCCCTAATACGCGAGACCTAGATCACCTTCACGCTGCCATAAATACAAAAGGTCAACTAACATAACATAACATCACACTAGTAATCTCCGAAGAGTTAAGCAGAGGTGTACCTAATAGTACACCCACATTTCGTCAGTTATGTTTAAGTCCCATGCAATACGGGGCAAGCCTATTGCCATCAACCGGGCACAAATCCAGACTCCGTGGCTGCTACTGAGAACTTCCTGATGGAAAAATCCAATAACACTTTTCACGACCCGGGAATCGAATCCTCAAAAAACCTCATGATCAGCAGTCGCGCTTGCGACTCAACCAACGAACCAGTGAAGGTCAACTGGGTATACTTGGAATGTACCTGAAGTAACTACATAATTCTACAAAACCAACTGTCTGCCCAAAATGTATTAGAACCCCTGTAACCGATCTCGCGGAATTTCCATTGGAAACTCCTCACTTAACCTAAAAAGTTTTGCCCAAAAAGCAATCTCCATTTCCGTAACACTAAGGTCGGGGCAAAAATAAACCAGGTAAGCTAGACGGTAGACCGCCCAGATATAGCTGACCTTGAAAGGTAAGACCGTATCGATTGCGCAGACCAGACCTCGCGGCGTCGGGCGCTTTCACTTTCAATAACACATCTATCTACTGCGAACTTCGGATGTTTTTTGATCAAGATGGCTGTCGGATATTTTGACAATATTCGGTTTGGTTTGATAAATGGTGCGGGTAGATGGTATTGCTGATTCTGTGATAGATTGATACCTAATCCGGATTTGTGAAAAGTTAAGAAAGCGTATTCTCTTTTATATTGACTTTTACACGGTTTTATTAGCTTCACCTGTGACTATGTAAAAAAATCTTAGAAGTTAAATATGGTCCATTTCCCGGTTTCCGATTGAGCTGTTTTGCATGCATTTCATTAGTTTCGATGACAATGCACGGTTAATTAAGTGACGTTATTCTATATCTAATACGGCGGACTTCCAAGATGGCGGACAAGTTTTTTTTTTTAATTCTTTATTTATTTACAGGGTTTTTTCTGTAAAGAATATGTCACCCCGATTATTGTATACAAAATAACATAAACTAATCTACCCGCCACCTTATACCCATAATAGTAATGTGATAAATTGTTCTGGCCTCGTCCGATAATGGTGAAGCCAGAACGCTATTAAAGAAGCCAACATCAAAACTATTGCCAAAGGCTTGACGCCTCTGAACCTCACCACGATCACACTCCGCAAGAACATGATGCACATCTTCTATGATTCCACAGACATCACAATTTGGTGAATCTACTTTGCGCATCATAAATCCGATGGCGGACAAGTTATTTTTTATGCTTTCCAATGATATGGGTATCAAATGAAAGGGTTTGCTGAGAAGAATACGAGAAAAAAAAGGAGGTCACTCTAAAGCGTGTTGTTAAGTTCTTTTTAACTGTAATAAAACTCCTTGGGTAGATGATAATATATTATTTAATTACTTAATCCAACAGTCTACTACAATATTGAACTATAATTCCAGCTACAATAATTATTTTAAATAACTAGTAGGTAACTTCAGTACGTCCAACTTGTAGCTCGCTCCAAAAACCAAGTGGACGAATCGAATGCCCGAACGTGCCTTCTTTCGACAATCTCAACCGTCACCGTTTAGTGTTGCCACATAAAATTATTGTTCTGGATATCGATTTTTCAGTTTAGTCGATTGTTAAACTACAGATAAATTAACCTAACACTCGTCCATCCTGACCTTGTGTATGTCCTCATACACATAAGTCAGGAGGAACCTAACACTCGGGCAATCGATCCGTCTTACACAATGAGTAAGAAAAGAGAAGAAAAATTTAATAAAAATAATATGCGTTATGTGAATCAAGAAAACAGTTACAAAATATAAACATCTATTTTATACATATTCCTACATCATTATTCTATTTAATATAATCGAACTAGTAATTGAGGTAATATAATTTAACATTAATTAATTCAATAGAAAGTTTTAACAAATTAATATTTCATTCTATTAGCACACTATCTTATTTAATGATTAACATCTTACATAATTTGACGAGTCTATCACTTAGTCGCAAAACTGGCAAACCAATCACATGGTTGCTAAACTGGCAAACCAATCACATGGTTGCTAAACTGGCAAACCAATCACATGGTTGCTAAACTGGCAAACCAATCACATGGTTGCTAAACTGGCAAACCAATCACATGGTTGCTAAACTGGCAAACCAATCTCATGGTTGCTAAACTGGCAAACCAATCACATGGTTGCTAAACTGGCAAACCAATCACATGGTTGCTAAACTGGCAAACCAATCACATGGTTGCTAAACTGGCAAACCAATCACATGGTTGCTAAACTGGCAAACCAATCACATGGTTGCTATCTTATTTACCATACACATAACATACATACATTTAAAATAAATAGTTTTACTTTGAAATAACACAATAGATCTGAACTAAAATTAAAACTTGAGCTTAACTTACTTCATGTTAATATTATGTCTTACTGAATTAAGTAATAAATCTAAAAATGTAAACTAAATCATACTAATAACTTCTTAATACTGATATGTGTTATCAAACTGTAAATAATAAATTAATTATTTTCAATATCATGATTTTCACTCTCTGAATCATTGTCATTCAAATTCAATGCAGCTACGTGTACCCAGGGCTGCATGCGGTCGGCAGCGACGGTCGTCTTACGTTTATGTCTACTACTACTCAACCCTGGTATTGCTACAATTCTGTATCTATCATTACCTAGTACCGATATGACGCGATACGGTCCTGTATATTGAGGAAGAAGCTTCTTACTTTTACCATCATTTTTAAAATTCGTATTTGTAATTTTAACTAACTCCCCTTCAGAATAGATCCGGGCAGGGCGTCTGCTTTTATCATATTGTTCCTTTTGTTTTTCTTGCTCTTCATCAATTTTATCTTTAACTTCCTCTCTAATATTTATTAAGTTATTATTTTCTCGCATTTCTTGCCGAACTACGTTTAGTCTCGGGTCTAATTCGCTACTCATACAATTGCCAAACATGACTTCAGAAGCCCTCCTTCCCGTTGTTTTATTAACTGTGTTATTAATTCCCCACTGAATTTTACCGACTTTATCATCCCAATCTTTTTCATTATCGTTCAGATTTATAGCGGTCAAAGAAGCAAGAATTGTGCGGTTGTATCGCTCAACTTGTCCATTCGAGCGTGGACTAGCTACCGCATTCAATACATGCTTCGTCCCTCTATCCAAACAAAACCTCCTAAACGCATGGGAAGTAAAACAAGAGCCACGATCGCTTATTATTCTATCGGGTACTCTAAAGGTACAGAAAATTTCATCTAGAACTCTTATTGCAACCAGAGACTTTGTATTCCTTACAGGCCTTATGAAAACGAATTTGGTAAACGCATCTACCATCACTAAAATGTACGAATTCCCTCTTTTGGAGCGCACGAAGGGTCCCAGATGGTCAACGTGTACGGTGTGAAAAGGAACCTCGACCTTAGGAATTGGATGCAGGTGACCCTCATTGCATGAAGTCTTTTTCGAATAAGCGCATTCGATACATGCTTCAACATATTTTTTTACAAATTTTGCCATTTTAGGAAACCAGTATGCATTCCTTATTCTTTCGAGAGTCTTTTCCATGCCGAAATGGCCAATGTCGTCGTGGTTCATACGACACAATTGCCATCTTGCGCCCTTCGGCACAACCCAACGTAAATTTGTTTTATCACCATCAATGCATCTATAAAGCTTGTTGTCCTTTATTACGTAATCATCCCTAATTTGCTTAAGTCCTTCTACATCTAAATTTGATGTTAAAATATCTCTGATACGACCTAGTTCACTATCACCTAGCTGTAACGTATGGAGCCAATCATCACCGGTAATAACCATTACCTTTGGATACTGATCAGTAACATCTGATATTGTGTCCAAATTGTTTTCGTCATTTATGATCGGGTTACGTGACAAAGCATCTACATGAGCCATTCTATTCCCCGGTCTATATTCTATTGTACACTGAAATTCTTGTATTAAAAGATACCAACGCGCTATCCGCGGTATTATGTCGCGTTTAATAAATGTGGACCGTAAAGCACTGCAATCAGTGATGATTTTAAAGTTCTGTCCTAATAAATAAACTCTAAATTTCCGTAAAGAACATACTACGGCCAACGTCTCCAGTTCATATGCATGAAAGTTTTTTTCTTCTGGAGAAGTTTGTCGGCTGTAGAATGCCACGGGCCTAAAATTATCACTACTTCCCCTCAAACGTTGAAGCAGAATTCCACCGACGCCATATTTACTGGCGTCTGTGTGCAATTCTGTTTCTCTACTTGGGTCATAAATTGCTAGAACTGGACGTTGGATTAACTTTTCCTTGAGCATTTTAAATGCGTTTTCTTGTTCATCTGACCAAATCCAAGCAGAATCCTTTTTTAACAGTTTATTTAAGGGCTGCGCAATGTGTGCAAAATTCATGATAAATTTGCGGAAATAACCTACAAGCCCAAGAAATTGACGAACAGCGTGTACATTTATAGGGCGAGGAAAATCTAAAACACTCTGGATTTTTTTGTCACCTGGCCTAATACCTAAAGCACTAATTTCATAACCTAAATAATCAATTTTATCTTTCAAAAACTCGCACTTGGATAGGTTTAGAGTTAGATTTGCCTGTTTTAGTAGTTTTAAGACATGCTCTAGCCTCTCTAAACACTGTTCTACGCTTTTCCCATATATCAAAACGTCATCTATATAAGCTGTGGCTTGACTATATCTAGCAGAGCCCAAGACCCTATTCATCATCCGTTGAAACACCGCTGGCGCATTTGCCAATCCAAACGGCATTCGATTAAACTCGAATTGTCCATCTGGAGTGACAAAAGATGTCAGCGGCTTTGACTGCTCTGATATTGGCACCTGATAGTATCCAGAAAATAAATCTAGCGTGATGAAAAACGCCTGACCGGAAAGCCTAGCAATCTCGTCTTCTATCACCGGCATCGGATAATGTTCCTTAATGGTCACGGAGTTTAACATCCTATAGTCTATGCACATTCTCATTCGCCCATCCTTCTTACGCACGAGGATCACGGGACTAGCATACTCGGAGGTGGATTCTCTTACAATACCAGCTTCTAACATCTCGCCTACCATTTCACGCACTTGATCGCGTTCTTTATGTGATAACCGGTAAGGCCTATACACAATTGGACGTTTGCTGTTTATTTCGATGTTCATTTCGGTGACGTTAGTACTTCCTAGTTCTTTTAAATTCGATGCAAAACAATCTTTAAATTTATTGAGTAATTCTAACAACTTAGATCTTTGCTCATCGCCAACATGATCACCAATATGAACCTTACTAATATCAATACGATCAGTCATCAGTTGATTATCTACATTAAAAACGCTATTTACTACTTGAACATTGCTAGCGCGACTTATAATCGAGCCCTTGTATAAGTGACAATAGTTCGATGCGGGCATAACATTTATATATACGAAACCGTCCTTAATTGCATAGACACCTCCACAAACAACATATTGAAACGTTGGTTTCCCTATAACCTTGCTATTTATTATAATATGGCCGTTCAAACGTGGTTCAGTATAAGCTTTGATTACAACAGGGCCATAGATTTCGAAATTAGCGGCGGAAATAACTTTTACCAAACGATCCTCGTCTATTTCAATGTTATTGAATGGTATTTCTTGATTAATATCAATAAACTGTAATGCTTCTGCCGTTTTTAATACAAATACGTGCGATTGTTCGGTGTAAGTTTGTCCTACTAGCAAGGGTACATCTAAAAGTCTATCTTCAACTACCTGACAAACTGTGTTAGCACTAACGCCATCAATATTAATGTCTACTGTCACCTTACCTAAAGAATAAACAATGTCATTCCCAAATCCTCTTATTGGGGTACGCACGCCATCACACTCGAGCTTCAAATTTATCGACTCTGATTTAGCTAATAGACAAACCTCACTTCCAAAATCTATAAAGGCCTTAATAGAAACTCCATTTACTAAGATATCCTTATAAAATTTCGAATTAGGATTAGCTAATGATATGCACATTGCCTTTTGTGTACTTGCTATTTTACTGTCGCTGTCCTCCAGCTTTGTGGGACATTTATCGACTTTGTGGCCTACCCTGTGACATTGATTACATCGAATCAGCGGCTTGGGACATTTCCGGTATACGTGACCTCGTTCCTTACAATTAAAACAGAATGCTACATTATCATTTGATACGTTTCCCCTATTATTAGATTTATCCGTTGTAACAGTTCCGGATCCTAACCTACCTTTAACGTTAGTATTTGAACGATCGAAGGAATTTGTCAATTCCTTATTGTTCATCAAGAATTGTAGCAATTGATCAGGTTGAGAGCATCTTAACGTTAAAGCACTAGATTTCATTGTTCTGTCACTTAGACCATGAATAATACAATCGACTGCATGCTTGCCAACTATATCGCATTGATTCAGTAAAGCCAACTTTTCGTAATAGTACACTTCAATAGGTTCTTGATATTTACTTTTACGCCTGAGCATATCTTCCAAGGACTGGCCATAATTTTGCTCAAAAGGAAAAGCCTGAGACAATTTCTCCTGCCACTGAGCCCAAGAAAATAAAATTGAATCTAAGCTTTCATACCAAGTCTTGGCCAGTCCTTGCAATTTTTGCATTGAGAAATGAATGGTTGTCTTATCATCCCAACCATAAACGATGGCACACTCGTTCACTTTTCTTAACCATACATCTACACGTTGATTTTTCGAAGATGGGTCAAAATCGGGCAAAATATTTTTATGATTTTTAACAACGCCACTTGAGTGATCGACTGGGCCAGCCGCTGACGGTTGGTTTCTAATTGAATTTAAAATATTTAGGATGTCTTTTGAGGAAAACGTAGGACTATCTCTAACCTTTGTTCCATCTTGTGTCGCTGTAGCATCGCGTTGTCTGCTCCGTTCCTGTCGCAACTGATTTTCTAGAGACCGCAGGTGCTCCTGCGCAGCCTCAAGTTCTCGTTCAAGTTGATCAGCTCGGCGGCTCGTAACATTTTGGACCCCCGGGCTGCTACGATGCCCGGTTCGGCTGTACTGCGGGCTCCGACTGCGTTGCGATCTTCGACTGCGTTGCGATCTTCGACTGCGTTGCGATCTTCGACTGCGTTGCGATCTTCGACTTCGCTGCGGACTTCGACTTCGCTGCGGACTTCGACTTCCAACATCTCTAGCACTGATACGTCGTCGACTGCGGCTGCGGCAGCATCCAGCAGCTTCATCAATGCGCAGTGATCTTCCATGCGAAGGCGTCCTTAAGCGCCGACGCCCTTGAGCTTCATGGACATGCTCCATAACTGAAACTCGAAATAAAAATAACGATGTATTTGCTCTCTTTTTTTTTTTTTTTTTAGGGTTAGAATCATAAATATCTCGAAAACGGCAAGTCCAATCGCAAAAATAACCAAAATTTGAGTACCCCTAGAACCCCTCAGCTGCCTCGATACTATTAATTCTCCAGCTGCCTCGATACTATTAATTTTAATTTTAAATCTACACTAAAAAAAAGAATCAAATCCGTAGCTACTGTAACTGAATTTATAAAATCATAATACCGTCTAATTATACTTTTAGTTTAGTTTAATTATGTCAGTTTATTTTATTTTAGTAATGCATTTATAGTTAATTGTTTTAAGTTAATTTATTGAAACATGAAATATTAACAGTAATCATTATGCATATTCTAAAAGCCCAAACGAACAGTTATTTTGAAATTACCGAAAAGTAACCGCCAGATTCAAATGTAAACTGTAATGTCAGAAAATAAAATAAACGGAACGGTGTCAAACGAAATAACGATGCTATAATTACGATTCATAGGGCCTTATCTATTTTGTACATACTCAAATCCAGTACAAAAAAAAACCGTTACACAATAACATTTTGAACTTCTAGTGAGCATATGTGTACTTACCACTTCTGAAATGTAATAAAACTCCTTGGGTAGATGATAATATATTATTTAATTACTTAATCCAACAGTCTACTACAATATTGAACTATAATTCCAGCTACAATAATTATTTTAAATAACTAGTAGGTAACTTCAGTACGTCCAACTTGTAGCTCGCTCCAAAAACCAAGTGGACGAATCGAATGCCCGAACGTGCCTTCTTTCGACAATCTCAACCGTCACCGTTTAGTGTTGCCACATAAAATTATTGTTCTGGATATCGATTTTTCAGTTTAGTCGATTGTTAAACTACAGATAAATTAACCTAACATAACTATATTTTTATTTTACAATAACTTTCAACGGGATTCACACAATCTTTTTCTATATGGCCCGTCTCATTCGTTTTGGCTTTTCCATCATTTTTATCACTAAAATGTAACTTTGTCAGATGTATATTTTGAAACGTTGGCTGTGAGCTTTTGTGACCGAAACTGATAGGTTTCCAACATTTTTCACGGAACAATGTCACAATAAATCGTTTTTCAATCCAACACTAACGCATGATTTATTAACACCACAAAAACTGCGTCGAATATTGACAAACCTAGTGTAAAATCCGTTTGTACCGAAATGCGCAACCATCCGCAAAGATGTCGGCAGGTATTCAAAACTACCCTCGAAAAAATAACAGTTTAAACGAGCACAAAACGCTATAAAATGCAAGGTAAACCCATTATCGGTGGCCGGCCGGAAATGCAGCCGACGCCATTTTTCACAGCCACCGGATGTGACGGCAGTACACGTCACCATTCCGGGTTTTCGCTAGTTTTTCCACCGGGGAATTATTTAAAGTTATTAATGTTGTTTACTTGATAGTGTTGTGAGAAACAACTCATTTCTAAAGCTGTTTGCTTAGACGTAACAGGTTGTTAGCCTGCAGTCTTTGCTTGAGACTCAATTTGAGCAAAGTACTCGTTTTACTGCCCTCCCTTACGTTGGTCTAGTGTTTGCAAGCGCGACTGCTGATCATACGGTACTGGGTTCGATTCCCGGGTCGGGCTAAGTGTTATTGGGTTGTTCCAACAGGAATTTCTCGGTAGAAGCCACGTACGTCTGGATTTGTGCACGGTTGATGGCAATATGCTCGCCCCATATTATATGGTATTTAAACAAAACTGGCGAAATGTGGGTGTACCCGTCCTAAAACCTTCAACACGAAACTTACAGACCACAATGGCCCCGGATTTTCCCGGATCATAATTAAAGAAGAAACCTTTCTCTAAACATAAAAGAGGTTTTAATGCAATGTTTTATTACACATTATAGTTCATTATAAGCCCACAGAGTCTCAATGTTACCGGCGCTTAATGCTTTCCTGTTACCGAAGGCAGGGTAGCAGTTTAGCCGGAAGATTTCGGCAATAAAAGCATTGTATGCCACGATTTGAATGCATTATGTGTTATTTAAATAAAAGTGTACTAATTTACTTGTATGGAGTTCATTGTTACTGAGTGTGGTTTCTTTATATTTGTGTTAAGCGACTTGTTTAGTGGACTCTGCTTTTTAAGGGTCTATAATGCACATTTGGAATTAAGCAATTTAAAAAGGATTCATCATCAACTGCCTAGCGAACATTGTTTTAAGCTTTCGCGGTTTATAACAAATACCCGGTA
Organism: Standfussiana lucernea; assembly: GCA_964057025.1. NCBI lineage: Eukaryota > Metazoa > Arthropoda > Insecta > Lepidoptera > Noctuidae > Standfussiana > Standfussiana lucernea. The sequence goes on along the minus strand of OZ059791.1, from coordinate 2,782,007 downwards.
TACTGGTTTATTAATCGCGGAAGATATCCCTTAAGTGATAGTGAAAGTTTATGTTGGGGTCGGCTTCCAGTCTAACCGGATGCAGCTGAATACCAGTATTTTACATGGAGCGACTGCCTATCTAACCTCCACAACCCAGAACTGGGTAATACGATACCCTTTTGTAAAACGATATAGATAGAACAAACAACAGTTTCACACAATTTTGGCGGTATCCAATAGGTTGGAATTTCATATCCTAGGCACCTAATTTCGCGAGTGATATTGAAGTCCATGATATGTTATAGGGGTCAGTCTATTGCCATATAATCAATACCACCTTGTCCTGGAAATCGAACCCAGGACCTGCGGGTTGTTCGAAAGAGATACCGCGGCCCCGGAACACAAAGGGCGACGAAGGAACATGGGTGGGTTTTAGTCAGTAAAAGTCTGACACTCCCTCCCGCTCAGCCCAGAGCGGGAGAAGTCATTTGATGATTTCCAATCAGAAAAAAAAAGACCTTGCATCTTGCTACCAACAGACCATCTATGCTTGTTATTCAAAAACAAAGCCCATTTTAACCAACCAATATCCTCAACCCATTTGAGCATCGTTTAAACCCCAACTAAAAAGCACGATGGTAAATCATCTACGGCTCCGTTCCGTCGTCATAGCATGCCATTTTTTATGCACCCCATAGACGTACTGTAGACACTTGATCCCGAATACCGTTGGAGGGTCGAAATTGGTATTTTATGAACGGAAGCGAGTTATATGGCATAGAAAATTGGTAGACTATTCGACAGTTTTAAAATAGGTCTTTGGAGTGTGTTGATATGATTATAGTGCGATATTTTTCTTAGAACTATAATACTACTGATGCTGGTTCAAATCCGAATGAAGCTTATCCATTTTTTCAAATATTAAAATGGCAAAATTTTTAGTACAGTAAAGCCACTTTAATATTTAAGCTTATTGGCAGATTTACATATATGTGTAGTACGAAGAGCTCCTAGCTATATAATAACAGCTGCTTGGATTGATCTTTAGGCTAAGCCGCACTTGCCTAGGTTGCTCCGTGGATGGGTGACCACTCATTACATACCGAGTTTCCTGCGTGCCACGGATAGCACGTTAAGCCGTTGATCCCGGCTGTCAATTGTAGATCTTTGATAGTCGTTGCAGGTAGTCAGTGGCCTGAAAGTCTAACAACCAGTCTTACCATGGGGTATCGTATTACCCAGTACTAGCTGGGTTATGGAGGTCAGATAAGCAGTCGCTCCATGTAAAATACTGATATTCAGATGCATCCGGTTAGACTAGAAACGGACCCCAAGATAGTTGGGAAAAGGCTAGGCAGATGTTGATTTGCAAATTTTAGTGAGCATCTTTCGGTAGATGCTTACAAAAAGCTGTGGCAAAATCAGGGTATATTCACAGAAAACATATTTTCCCCAACACCAACCACTCTTATTTTTAACGACACTCTTGACCAACGTTTGTCATAAAAGCGAACCCCAACATTTAATCCTAGTTGCCCAACGCTTGGCGCCAACGAGGCGAGCAATCTCGCGAGTGCTGGGCGGGAGTTATCGACTGTCTTGCCGATACATTAGGGTATCCCTTGCAATATCGTAAACACCCCATAAATAATAGCGTGTAGTTTTTTCTTGTACTATCTTGTTTTTGTTCAAGTGGGAAGAGAGAATTGGAAGATTAAGATTGGTCAAATCACAGCTTAGCGCAAGATTTTCTGATGATGAAAACTTTTTTGCAAAAAAATAGCCGACTTCTAAAAAAAAATGCTAACTGTTTTGCCACCGACTTCGGAAAGTAAAGTAATTTTCCACGTTTTTGGAAGTCGATTAATTTTTTTGGAAAAAAGTTTTTATTTTGCCCTTTTTAGTTATAGCAACACAAACCCTTGTCAAGTATCAATTTCGCAATTTCTTTTACTTCGATAACGTATTTTTACCAGATATTTTGATTTAAAAACCAAACTGCTGAACCGACTTTGATAAAATTTCTATGGAATCAATCGGGAAGTATACTATTTCAAACAAAAAAAAAATCCGAATCGGTCCAGTCATCTTCGAGTAATCGGGGAACATACATAAAAAAATAAAAAAGGTTCCGACGAATTGACAACCTCCTCCATTTTGAAGTCGGTAAAAATACCGATAAGACATTTGGAAATTGACAAAATTAATAAATGATATAACACATTTTACCAAAATCCCTTTAATCCCTGTTCCCTGTAACATGTCGCCAGTTATGTTTACGTGTGGTTGCCAATCCGAGTGACCTAATAAATGCCTGACTCTGGGTCTATACAGTACGAAAGTTTATGCATTGGAACTCGGAGAAGAAGAAGAAGAAAATACTAACAAGGTCAGAAAAGTACACTGGCTGAGCCTGTTACTGTTAGCCTGTGTCGTCCCACTGCTGGGCAAAGGCCTCTCCCCATGACTTCCAAATCCTTCGATCTAGGGCTAATGTGGGCCACTGGTCGTTAGTCCTGTTCAACTCGTCCCGCCATCTTGTGAGCCCGATTGGAATCTTCTACCCCACTGCCCAACATAAATCAAAAGAAAGACCTTATTTGTCACTTGGCGTTTAAGCTATACGATAACTCTAATCATGAAATTAAAAACAAAACAGTTCAATATGAAATTATTTAATTTCCAAAACACAGCAGCTACCATTAAATTACACCAGCATAATGGTCCAAATCCATTGGTACTTAAATCCTCCCCTTCGTAGCACAGTCCAACCCTTTCAAGATGGGCCATAAAGCATTCAGTTCGACAAAAGCGGAGACTTAATTCGCATGCGCGCTACGGAAGTCCTGTGACCGGATGCGTAGTGTGTAATGTGCAGTAATACAAGATGGAAAAAAGTAAAGAAACAAAACACAATCACCACATGATTTGTTTTTGTTTTGTTTTTAAAGAGTTTGTGCCAAATTTTGGTTCTCATAGACATGGTGGGTTTTCCACACAGGCAAAGTTTTACGTTTTTTCGAAGTAAGCAACGACTTATTGTCGGGTCTACGCTGTCGTCCCATACTTAAGTACTGACGCTGTAACATAATATTATATTGTGAAACCAAATAAGTTTAAAAGAGTAACTATGGAGTTTCTTGCCGGTTCTTCTCCATAGGAAATGACGTTTTATAAATGTCCATGTAGGCGTATGTAAAATAAAGTATTTTGATTTTTGCAAACTGAACGTTAATTAGTCGATTCAGATTGCCAATAGTATAAGTTTACACAACTGATAATACTGGCTGCAGTGGCTGATGAGGAAAAACATCTTCGATCGACTTATGCTTGACTGCTTATACTCTTAAGTTTGATAGACATGCGTGCAGAAGGTCGTCTGGAAAATATCGCCATCGGCGGTAAGACCACCGCCCACACATTTACGAATATTTTTGAATTAAGTGTGAATCAATTTTGATGTACAATAATGTATACCTATTTACTATTTGCAAAGAAAACAAGTAATAACAATAGGTTAATATTAGCAATCATTGCATTAATTTGTTCTTTCCATTCAGTTCGATGTCATACATTTTCTTTTATTTCAGCAAAATAACGCCCTTGATTCACTGTCCCCGCCGCCCTGTACCGGAAGCAGACACGAGGTTTGGGCGGGCGCCGTGCACGCTTCCGAAATACATTTGCATATGCGACAAAATATTCATGCGTGGGCGGGCTAGCAATTTGTCCTAACATGCTACTCAGTAATTTTATTAACTAGACCTAGATTAATGCAAAAGTATATGTCAGGACCTTTATATATTTTATAGGAGTGGAGCTTTGACTGCCTCGTTGATGTGAGTATGTGGTCCTGGTTTCGAATCCCAGGTCGGTCAAAGTGTTATTGTGTTTTTCCATCAGGAGTTTCTCACTAGCAGTCACGGAGTCGAGATATATTATGATGCCCACTTTATGGTCATAGGCTCACCCTCTATTACAAGGGATTTAAACATAACTAGCGAGATTAACTGGAGAGATTTACTAACCAGACCTAGATGCACGCGAAATAAGATGTTAGGAACGTTTCTAGATGAAAAGGAGTGAAGCTTTACCTTGCAGAGAGCCGTTTGTAGAAAAATGGTTTTGTTACCTGCAACAAAACGAAAAGTTTGTTAGAACATTTTTTTGAAAAGAAAATTGCAAAGCTCTGATGAATTAATACTTTAACTTATTACTTTCTCAACATAAACTGAATTCCAAGACGATTGAAAAAATATAGGAAAAGAGATGGTTGATTAAACAGGTCAAATGGCGCTTCCTTTTGACCTGTTAAATCAACCATTTCTTTTCCTACCATTCATATTGATAACGTCAGAATAGAAAATATCCCATTTTCCTCACAATTCTTTATCAATCGGACATCCGCTATAATGAATAACATCACGATTCCTCATTTCTCACACATTGTTTCCTCCCTCACAAAGGTAAACCTTAGCACAGTTACACCAGAAAATATATGGGCTTCGGTAATCTTAATGTTCCGAATATTAGAACGTCGCACCACAGATAAAGCCCTCACTCAAGCAAAGCGTCTAATTTTTGTACTTTCACCCGTTTAATATAATTCGCTAATAGTACATCTATCATTAAACGTTTGTACATAGTTTTGTCGCTGTCAGGTTACCTACAGCCAGCATGTCATCTGTCACTCGAAAGTTAAGAAAAGGCTTTTTTGGTATTGCAGAGAATTATTTATTATGAGAGTTATAGTTAATCTATAATTTTCTAAATATGGCAACATACAAAAGGTAAGTACAACCATGGTAATAGCACCTCTTCAATTAGATCACATCATCGAGCGTTTCTTCTTGCGAATATAATAAAGACGGCATGAGCCGGAGCGTATACTTTTTCTGGGAGAACTATAATACGGAGCGAGTTAGTTATACCTTAGTATATGGGGCGAGTTTCCGCTCTTCGTCAACTTTTCATATTATCTCTTCAGCACCATTAGTCGGGGCGAACTTATCAATTATTTATTATGTATTATGAAGGTGAAGTTGTTATGGCAGCTTTAATGGTGTGGAGTTATGTGGCTGTTTGATAGTGTTTCTCGACCTAAAAGATACGTCAGGTTTCTGATATTCTAGCTAGCGTTTGTGTTTGCGTTGCTTTTCAGTATGAAATTCGTTGCCTATGTAACGCTTAAAGTAAATTTTTGCGTGGTGATTATGTGGACAGGTCCCAAAGATTGTTTGTGAGTTTTCATTACCCACTATTTCTTAAGGAACCTTTGCGTCATTCGATGTGAATTAAACACAAGATTTAAAAACTTTACCATAAGATTACTTTCCCTACATGATACCTAACAATAATTGAAGTTCAACAATGAGAAACATTGACACCATTTATATTTCGAGCCTTATTAGAATCCAATAAGTAAGAAAGAATTAAAACACCAATCCATTTATTAGCGGACCATCCAATAAATCCTGATTATAACTGACAGCTCAATCATCTAACTCAAAATCGGTTATGACGTAATAACCATCGTCAGGTGACGTTCGTTAACCGGTTAACTGAAAATTCGTTCAGTTACATCAAAGCTCAATCCCGCTGTCAGCGTCGCATTAAGAATGTATGCCGTCCACCCTTCCGGTGCATTGCTGTACAGGGTGTTGTCAAACTTGCAAAGTAACTGGTTTTTGAAACTTTTAAGTGTATTGTAGTGTGAAAATGTATTATGACTTAATTTATTTGAAGCTCATGTATTTGTGACAAAAAAAAAGGAAATATAAAGTATGTCTGAAAAACTGGTGACATTTTTGTAAGCTTTTATTTAACTTGCCTTGTTAGTTAGTTAGTTGGTTAGTATGTATTGGTCAAATCTAGCAACTGAACTTCAACCAGTGCCCCCCAACCGATTGTGCTGCACACACCTGTGGTTCTGGTGACTTATGCATATGTTAGCAGCCGTAATCTTCCACTGTTACTTCACCACGTATCAACTACACCCTGTATAACAAACCCACCTTTCGCTTTAATCGCATTTTGTGTAGTTAATAAACAATGAATTTGTGAACTCGTTAGCGGGGCGTGGTCGAGTATTCGTTTATATTGCTGTCAATAATTAATGACATACGTGTTAGAAGTGACATTGTGATGTCATTAATATGAAGGGTGACTTTCAGGAAGTTTCAGGTAAGCAGGTTAACGGCATAGAATGCAGTATGTTTCTGACGTAAGGGTAGTATATAATATAAAGTCAGTTCTTACTTAATATTAAACTAAAACCTCTAGTAGACGTGACGTGCCTGCCTGGCACTGCGTCGTTTGTTTAGTAGTCTCAATGGCGACAGCTGAGCATGAGGTATTTGGTTCGATTCCCGAGTCGGGCAAATTGTTATTGGGTTTTTCCACCAGAAATTTCTCAGTAGCAGCCACGGATTCTGGATTTGTGCACGGTTGATAGCAATAGGCTCGACCCCGCTTAAATGGGACTTAAACATAACTGGGTGAAATATTGGTGCTGGGCGATATGAGGGTGAACTATTATTAGATACACATCTGCATTGATTACAGGTGTGTGTGTGTGTTGTGTGTGTGTGTGGTTGTTACGTAAAACCTCTAGCGCCAATGCCAAAGGATGTGCAAACTTAGAATGTGATCGCTATTAATTTGATTATTATTTCATAGTGAAGGGGTAATACTAAAAGTATTTAATTGTGATTACAAAAATATTATCATTTTGTTATTTAATAAAAACTTTTTTGCAGTCGGTTTTTTTTGCAAAAAAGTTTTTATTTTACCCTTTTTAGATATCGTATCACACACAAATCCTTGTCAAGCATCAATTTCGCAATTTCTTTTACTTGGATGACATATTTTTTCCAGCTATTTTGATTTCAAAACCAAACTGCTGAACCGATTTTGATGAAATTTCTATGGGACCAATCGGGAAGTAGATTCATTCAGATAAAAGAAGAAATCGATTCTTAAATGACGAAGATATGAGGTAACAAACAAAAAAAAAAACAACTGAATTGAGAACCTTTTTGAAGTCGGTTAAAAAAAATATTTTCTTTCCACATATACTGATAACATGAATTACTTCTTATTTACTTCCACAATGTTCATAACCACTACCAATACTTATTACTATCAATAAATTCAGTGCTCATTAATCCAACATGTTGAACTGCGAACAAGGTTCAGCATTCTTCTCTTTAAATTCATTAGTACAAAATATGTATTTCCGCCATAAAAATATTAAACATATTTCATCTTGTTTTTTCGTGTTCCTACATGCTGTGTTAGCGTAATTTCAGTGCAAAATATTTCATGTTTTTTCCTGAAATTATGCATACAACATTTAAATTTACGATGTGCAAAGTTTATGAATTGCTATTCGTGAAATCTTTCTAGGTTTTTCAAAGTAAATTATGACGCGTTTTTAAACATTTAAAAGGAGTAAAAAGTGACTAAAATGAATTAGTTTTCACACGTACTTCCTTAATTGTGGAAAAAGTTAAAATATATATGATAGATAGTACATGCATAGGTTTGTACACTGTACAGATTGAAAGTATTTGTGTAATACAAGGTGTAGTTTTGCAACCTCGTCAAAATTCAGGAGGTTGTCATAGAAGACGTAAATAGTCAATATAAATTACGGTACCTGGTCAATAATAATAAACGCTGCTGTTTTTAGTTGCTTTAATTTGACTATTTCAGAATGAAGCCCTTTTCAAAAGAGGAGAATCACCCGTTTATCGAATTAAACGTCTGCGTTTGTTTGTGTATGTGAAAGCGCGGTTATAGGGCTAGTATTAGACGGGCTGCTTTTTAATACGGGTGGTGTACACTTATCGATTTCCGATATTAAGAACAAAAATATAAAAAATATCTAGCCATTTTATTATTGATTCGGGTCGAGAATCATTAGCATAGTTACCTCCTTGAATTTGACGAGGATGCAAAGCAACACCTTGTATAATATAATTTTGGCATAGGTGCTTTATTGTACATTATAATAATTGAAACACAACCTTTGACAACACAGTGCTTCATCGTGTGCCTAGCCTTTTTACAACTATGTTGGGGTTGACTTCCAGTCTAACCGGATGCAGCTGAATAGCAGTATTTTACATGGCGCGACTGTCTATCTGACCTCCACAACCCAGAATACATAGTGCTTTTTTATGATAAATATATACCAAGTAGGTATTGGCAATCCACTTAAAGAAAACATGAAACATGCATCTTGAGACACACTTAAATTCATGAACCGACCACATGATGACCGAACAGAGATGGTTCTAGGAAAAGTTACAAATATTGGGAAACTGGTCGCGAGTATTTTATCGTAAAAAAAAAAAAAACTGAAAGTTTAAATAAAAAGGATGTAAAAGGAAAATATAACTGTTTCAATAAAACTAAACTCGCACTAAAGCGTAGTGCGTATGACACTTCAGTTAATGAGTTGCGAACTCGTTGGACCGTGTTTACAAGTAGTTACATAAGTACATGTTAGCGGTTTAATTAACTTTGTCACTGTGCCAGGACGGTTTGTTAGTACTGAATGGGTTTTGTTGATATTATGTAGAATGGGAAGATGGATGGACTGTCGAAGACCTTTTGGTGAAACGAAAGAAACAGAGGTGGTAAGTCTTGAGTTGTTTGCGAATGAGTTCACTTAAGTACGCCTATCCAAGCAACACTGCTGTGTTCGAGTTATGGAGAGTCAAATAGATATACTGACAACACTAAGGGGTGTAAAAGTACCCTTAGCAAAGCCGGAAGGCACTTCTTCACCCCGTTATTGCGTTTTTTTGTTTTTTGTTTTTGCCTAGTCCCGTCCAACACACGGCCCCCGGGCCACATAGCGAGCCGCATAGGTCTTTCATTCGACCCGCGAGCAATTTAAAACTTTATAAGTCATCAATAAATACTGCGCGAACATTGTTTAACAAATGTCCATAAGTCAGTTATTCCTGCGCCATATTTAGCTACCCGCCTCACCTCACCTACCCGCAAATGCAGACCGCATCATCGCAGTCTAATCCGGCGAAGCTTGTCAACGATGCGAATATTTTGGTTTTACTCTTGTTCGATCGTGATTGTGTTCCACATATTTCTTGAATAAATCAATAGTGTATTAAAACATCATCATTAGTTAGTTTTTAAGGATAAACATTTTATGTGAAAATTACCGTTGAATTCAAAATTTAGAGGTCACTTTGCATTTCCTTTGGCCCGCTGCGGTTAAAAAAGACTAAACTTGGCCCTCCATAAAACATGCATGTCAATTATGTTGGACACTCCTGTTTTAGACCATACCAGGGAACCTTCTAGTAACGGAGATATTGGTGGTCAAAGTTCCAACTTTTTCACGAGTTTTTTTAATAAAAAAAATTATTGATGATGTTCTTCTTAGCGTGTCGACGGCAATCTAAATTGTGTCACCCCAGAATTGAGCCACTAGTTTGGCGCCTTCAGTAACGTCCGTCAGTTTCTGTAGTGAACAAGTAGCAGAACACGCAGGACACGATATTAAGTGCCCCATCGTTTGTGGAACAGCGCCACATTTACAGTCCCGGGCCGAGTCATTAATGAATCTCCACCTGAGCAGGTTTTCCTTGCTGCGACCAACCTGGGTCCGGAGTCTATTTAAAGACTTCCAGGTCAGCCATAGCTACTCATGTCCAGGTGGGAGATTTTCAGCAGGTGGAACGAATGGGTCGGGTAGGGATGCACTACCTCGCCACAGCATTAGTCTTTCGTAGACCGCTCGCCAGTGAGTGACACACTTCATAAAACTGTTACTGCAACTGTTGTTGTTTTTAATGATATAACTTTACTTTAAATACATACTATTCAATACATCCATCAGCACAATGTTTTGCGTGCGTTACATTGAGTCCTACCGTAGAAAGAGATTTTTCACCCCAAAAAAAAGTCGTTTCCCAGCAAAAAAAATTGTTTAGAGTGATTGACAATCCGTCATAAAACACGGTACGTCATGACGGATGGACGTTCACATTGTATACGGAATCGTGTTCTATCACGATCCGTAAAAAACGAATTGGTGCTCACATTAGTTCCGTGTTTTTGCGGGAGCGAGCGCATCAGCGAATCCGTCACAAAAAAATCACGATCCGTGTTTTTTCACGTAGATGATTTTTAAAAGACGTTACGTGATTTAGACGTCTCCGTCATTTTTCACGATTCGTGATGCGTGTGAACACGGGCATTTAAAAAGCATTGCCGCCGTCAAAAAAATTGACGGATCGTAAAATAACACGGATCGTCGTCGTGTGAACGGGATGTAACTTAGTTTGATGTACAGAATGCTAGGTTTACGGCTTCGTGAAGGGTCCGTTTACACCCTGTATTTACGCTCATCTTGTCAGGATGAAGATGTCTTGTCCCTCTAGTGTAGAGACTAGTGACAATCTGTTTATGTAATGCTCTCTTTAACAGTAAACATTTTATTTATCGCTTAAAACAAGGAGGGTCATCTGTCTGTTCTTTCCAAACAAAAGCTTTAAAATCGATTCGATTCGATCGGTCGATTTTTCCAAGAACCATCTTTTTACAGAACAGCCATTCCTGCCCACCCTCAGCTGTAATTACAGGATCGTAATGATGGACGGCGCGAGTACATGATTAACGTTTATTGATAATAATTTAGTGAACAAACAAGCAATTTACTTGATATATTGTAATTATCTAATGTAATGGCCCGTTTAGTTTTTTTTTTAGGTTTACGTGATACAAGGCTTAGAGGAGAAAAGTGAATAGAGAAAGTGTTGTTTAATAAAATCAATATTTTGGTAGAGAATGCATATTATGTTGGAAAAGAAGAAATACAAGGTGTAGTTTTGCATCCTCGATAAATTCAAGGAGGTAACTATGCGAATGATTCTCGACCCGAATCAAAAATAAAATGGGTAGGTAATTTTTTTAAATATTTTTTCATAATATCGGAAATCGGTAAGTGCACACCACCCGTATTAAAACTCGCATTGTTGTTGTAGGTGGGTGACAAAAAATAGGATGTCAAATACAAAAATGTATCTCTACAACATGTACGTTGAACTATCTTGTAATTTGCCCATACTCTCCAGTAAGATAATGCCGACCGGAGCAGACGATCTAGCAATTACGTCCAATCTGCAAGGCCAATTTGCTGGCAGACCTCAAATCGATACGTCTCTTGTAGTTAAGACTACGTTCTCTCTGTGCTTGGCTAAGCAGAAGCATGTTACTTTAATTGTCGTATCTATAGCAATAAATAAGACTGACATGGACCAAAGCCTTTTTTTTCCGGACGGGAAATCATCAAATGACTTCTCCCGCTCTGGGCTGAGCGGGAGGGAGTGTCAGACTTTTACTGACTAAAACCCACCCATGTTCCTTCATCGCCCTTTGTGTTCCGGGGCCGCGGTATCTCTTTCGAACAACCCGCAGCACCCGGCAGGCATCGGCCCTTGCGGGCCCCTTCCCTATGCTGACATCTCTTTGAGGCGCGCGTGGAACACGAACGCGCCGTCGACACGGCCTGTCGTCCTAAGACGGAGGGACGGCGAGCTAGCCCTTAGCTCACCGTCCACAGGCCCGCGTCTACGGTGGCCGGGGGCAACCACGAGGCCCCCGACGCCCGGTGCGTCTCCCGCGGCGGCTGGGACGTGAGGAGGAACGCTCTCTCTCACGTTCCGCCTCCTCCTTTGCTAGCATGACTGCTTCGCAAAAGGAGGTGACGGCTTCCCATTCCGTCTCGCTCCGGACCATGGCTCGAACCAGGGCCGGACGCGAGAGGTCGCCGCCGCCGATCGCCGCATGGACCAAAGCCTGCTTTCTAAACCAGACATAATCTAGTAATCTCGCATACACGATGACATCGCGACAAAACTTTTACAAAGACTGTTTTAAGCTTTCACGGTTTATAACTAAACATGGTATACTTACGGGATATCTTGCGTGATCATCAATTATTGGCCTACAATCTCCAAAGGGCTAGGCAGAAGCGTATTTATCACACCCACATTTCGCCAGTATCATGGCTACTACTGAGAAATTCCTGATGGAAATCCCAATAACATTTTGCTCAACCCGGGAATCGAGCCCAAGACGTGCTTGCGGTAAACCAACGAAGCAGTCAAAGTTGAGGAAGGCAGTAGGTAGGAAAATTATTCTCATATCATATTAACATTCTGTCAAAGAAGCTAAACTATATGCTACTACAAACACTGAACATGATGAAAGCTCACTTTGGAAACTTAAAGCTGCGTACAAAGGGAATGTACGGAACCTCATTTTAAGGCAATCAACGAACGTAAAGGCTAGAAACAGGTAATAACCAAAATGGAATACTGCTAGCCTTCTCCGCACTTTTCCTATTGACAGCGATGTGTACGAATTTTTTGACGCCCTGTACTTCTTCTACTATTGAAACTTGTACATATTTTGACTGTTATTCTAGATATATTTGTAGTTTGTAAATAATGTATGTATACTGAATTCAAATAAAGTGGGAGTTAGATTCAGATTAACAGGTATTTATATATATTTAAATTTATTTACACCATTTTGTTTATTAACTTTTTCATCAAATATATAATTACATTATTTACTATAGACCAAAGAAACGATGGAAGGACTGTGTGAAGGATGATATGGCTACAAAGGAGGTGTCTGCTGATATAACGAGTAATAGAGGAGTATGGAAGAAGAAGACATGCCGCGCCGACCCCAAATAAATTGGGATAAGCTCAGGAAAATGATGATGATCATATACATTATTTACTACATAGACCTAAACTTAAAATAAAAATATATACATGTATCAAAAGCAGAAAAAAATTGATTACATACAAATAAAAAAAGATTTTGGTGGAACTTTTGATTTTATTTTGAAAAGTGATGATAACCAATACGTTTTCTAGAAAACTTTTGGACCTAAACATTCAAACACGACTATTTTCACATTCGTGTGAAAAATTGGAAAACGATAAGGTATTGTAAATTGAAATTAAAAATCTTTTCTTGTTGATTTCGCACCTTATCATATAAATGTAACAATGGACTATAAATATTTAAACTTACGAGAATCGATACGAAAAGAAGGAACACATTCTAATTCAGTTAATAATATAAAACTCACGTACCAAAGCAATTACAGAGAACTAAGCGCCATTTTATTACCCCTGCCGGTAACTTACTCGAATTTACTTAATTTTAATTAATCTAATATCACCCTTATCACCTGGGAATAGAGTGCAAACTATTTGATAGCTAAATTTATAAGGCTATAAAGTATATTCGTTCGGGGAATAGTAACGTACTTTAAGTATAGGTTGCACACTTGCATTTTAATTTATTTGTAAAAAGAGAAAGTGTTGGTTTACACGGAATCTAATTTAGATTTATCAGTGAGTTTAGGCACGAAAAACCAAAATTAGAATCATTGTTAAAATATATCAGATATTTAGTACTATAATTACTGGGTCAGCAGCCATTTTTCCCGAGTCTTCGAAACGACTATCTATTAAGTCCGACTTCGATAACTCCTCCGTGCCTCGGAAAGCACATTAAGCCGTTGGTCCCGTCTATCAAATGTAAATCTTTGACAGTCGTTAAGTAGTCAGTGGCCCCAAAGTCTGACAACCAGTCTTACGAAGGGATATCGTATTACCCAGTACTAACTAGGTTGTGGAAGTCAGATAGGCAGCCGCCCCATGTAAAATTTTCAGCTGCATCCGGTTAGACTGGAAGCCGACCCCAACATAGTTGGGCAAAGGCTAGGCAGATGATGACTGCACAATATAGAACTCCTTTGCAAATATGTGACAAAATTCTGCGAATTTCACCAATTATACTGCACGTGATTACTGATTGGCACAAATGTAAACGGCGTTCAAGAGCGGTCAGTATCAATATACCACGACAATAAATATGCTAAACTCTCTTGAAAGTGGGTTATTGGTGGGTTTATTGCGTTTGTTTAGTTTCATTGGTGGATACCGCTCAGGGATATAAGCCCACTTGTTTTGGGAACTGCCTCGTTTGTGTAGTGGTGGCAAGCGCGACTACTGAGCATGAGGTCCTGGTTTCGATACCCGGGTCGGGCAAAGTGTTATTGGGCTTTTCCACAGATATAGATAGACCTAGATAACGCAAGAGCAACTACTTCGCGTGCCTAGCTTACGTACAAAAATCGTAAGTGGCCACTTTCGCGCTCATCTGCATCGGTGTATAGCGCCAGTCGGACGTCAGTTAAAAATTTAAAATGGTTAATTGTGCTGTTATAAATTGTAAAAACTGTACAAATAATAAAGTAAACGTTTTCCCATCACTAAATAGTGCTCGTGACGTCATAATAGGTAGTCAAAAAATGGCACGCTTGGTTTTCATATAGATCGTGATACTTGCGTTATCTAGGTCTATCTATATCTGTGGGCTTTTCCATCACGAATTTCTCCGTAGCAGCCACGGAATCTGGATTTGTGCCCGGTTGATGGCAATAGGCTCGCCCCCTATTCCATGAACTTAAACATAACTGGCGAAATGTGGGTGTACTAAGTATGAGGTACCCTTCGGGGATTACAAGCGTGATGTTGTGTCTGTAAATTTCTCAAAAGTTCCCTCGCAATATGGTGGACGTACCCACTCATTCCAGAATTCCCATAATAAATAACCGCTTACACAACGTTCACGCAAAACCCTTTACAATGGCTGAAACATTCAGCGCTGGAAATATGAAAATAATGCAGGCGGGCACTTCCGGCAATGCCGCAACACGAATGTATAGCGAATTTGAATCTCTGTATGTAATTTTAATGTCTGCCATGAGCAACCGCGCGGATTTAATTTTGCGTAAAATGGGGTATTTAAGTTAAAGGATCGAGCGGGCAGGATTAGGAGTTAAGAAACCTTAACTTAATCTGTGGTGATGATGATTTTACCAAAGCAACGTAAAATGACGGCTGACATATGAAAGAAAAGGCCAATAATATGCTGCACCGGTTTCAAACAATTTGAGATTGATTTGGGCAGGTGTAAAGTGAATTTTGCTACAAACAAATGAGTCTTGGAATGGAGACCGCGTATCGTCAGCAATCCTACTGACGAACTTAAGAAAGTGGCTAGGACAGATTGGATGCGGAAGGTAGAGGACAGGGTGTTGTGGCGCATTTTGGTGGCCCTAGCTTAACTTCAGAGGTGGTCTGCGATAGCCCTTGTTAAGGTGGAAGCGCCAACGTACCCGCGAAATTCAAACTTTCTTACGTTTTTTAGCAATTTGGCGGTCAGTCTTTTTTATGAAATATTCGTTCAATGGGATTAAATGAACTTAGAGGGTTGTATTGATGATTTTAATTATTATAATTCTGTAAATACATAGGTGTTACGGTTGCGAAACATAATTTAATCATGACCTGCAAATTGCAAAAAAAATGCACTTCCCCCTTACTAGTGATTTTTTGTTTTGGATTTACTTTTTTGTGATTGTTTTATATTGACTGTAGTATTTGCAAATGTTATAAGCACTCCTATTATTAATTATTCAGTCGCTTTTCGCTAACACAAAAGCCACAATACGAAACGAGCACATTTTCTGGCAACACAATTAATGTTCTTACTCTAATAATGTTGTAATTAGGATCTGAAATATGGAATTGTTAAACCACTTGGATTTAAATGCGACAAACGATAACGTTTGTTAAATACCTGTACTTGAAGTGCATGGTTACTTTAATTACTAATTAGGATTAACCAGGCAGCAAAAAAAATTCAGGTGTTTCCTTTGTTACTTTTGTTTGGTGTGTAATAATGTGCTTTTGGTATTTATGTATTTAGTAGTATACAATAACTGTAAGACAAAATTATAAAATAATAGTTTTTACTCATTATTGGACGGTCAACCGCAAATCACCTGTAATGATAGTTGTAAGTTGAATCAATAAATAAATAATAAATAAATCAGTGGTAACACTTGCACTGTGTTAGTCACCCTTGCTGCAAAGACACAAAGGCACTGTCAATGTCATTGTGTAACCACTTGTCAATGCGCGGTTTACTAGTATAATTATTGGGGAGTTTTAGAGCTTGTCTATGGTCCTGTCCAGTCCAATCTGTCACCATAATCGTAAATTAATCTTTTCTGTTTATTCCCTAAGCCCACAAAGTGGACTTTACAGAAAATAATTAATCATTTGTAAACGCGTCTCGTTCAAACAGTTTACGGGATCTATACAATCAGGGTCCTTCGGCGTCACTTGTCATTTGGGTAGGGGATCATTTGTAAAGGTATTATTCGCACCTGCGGCTGCTGACCGCGGGCTGCGGAGGTGGGCGATATAAATTAATATTTGGATCATGGGTCCGGATGGAAGCTAAAATGCTGCTTATTGATGATTATAGAAAAGTGTAATGTTACTTTACGAAAATGAGGGATTAAAGACCATGGCCCGTTTGCCAAGGTGTCTATAGTTTAGAAGACTTAAAAATGCTACTGACGATGTGGTTAACGTTGTGCCATCGATACAACAGAGGAAGAATACTAGTATAAAAGTTTATGCACAAATCTAAGTTTCATTAGTTCATAGGCAGACAGACAGCGAAAATAAGGAGGGAATTGACATTTCTAGGCAAAAATAAATAATTAAGCTTGCTTTCCATCATTTGTTTTCATAAAACTTACAAATAATTAGCAACGAGAAAAAGCTGTGAAATAAGCTTTCATTAAATACATAAATTAGTGAAATTACCTATCAACTAATTATTAAAAAAAAACCGTAAAACGAATCAATCTTTAAGCAAATAGCTTCATAAAATAAACGTTTAATTCCCAATAAACTTGTATACGTGCCTGTTCATCAGCTACGTGTTGAAACAATAGACTATAGACGGTCTGCGAGAAGCGTCATCTTAGCGGCCCAGCAACGTCACCCTACCTACTCAAGCGGTCACTGACCGGACCTCAGATGCGCAATTTACGACATTATCCCGTAAAAACGTATATTAAATATAACAACATAATTCGGTTTCGACATATTATGCAGGTAAAATTATACTTTTGATATTGAAAATGCTGTATGTGGGTGCAAATTTTATGTATTTATGACTTTAAAATTGCTGAAGGCGACATTTTAGGATGCCATATTGCATTTTTTGGTGAAAATATGGTTATTTGGGGACACAGCTTTTGGTTAAAAGTGCAGATGTTTGTAAAAAAAGTGGCTATATGAAATGGCATTATATGGAGAAAGATAACTTCAAATAGTTTTATTTTATGCGCCGGTTCCAACAAAAAATGAACAGTCACGATAATTGGAGACGACAATCAAAGCTATTTATCTAAAAAATCAATAAAACGATAAAGGGAACTAAAAAACCCAGAAAATTAACTAGACTACATACATCCATACTCACACCTAGTTCCCATGCGAGAAGGCAAAAGCTACAGAACGCCACCTACTGCGATCTTGATTCACTGTATTCGCCTCGTCCACGTCCGTCATTCACGCGAAGCTAACTGTATACGCTAACATATTAACATAAAAACTGATTAGTTTGTGTAAGCTAACAATATATTGACAAAAGACTGATTTTGCAAAACACTTTCTTAAAGATCTCTACACTTGATTTACCAAAAATTTGCTGAAAATCAGTTTTTAAAGCCATCATGTAGCCTATCTGACGTCACCAAACAACTCCTAGCCACTCCCCGATTCCGGAACAAATCTCTAATTAAAACGACATACAAATGCACGTATAATGTTGTTGTGATTAAAGCAGGTGTGTACACCCCTTAATTAAGGCACGGTGCCATCGGGGGAGCTCTTCACTTGAATAAAAGATACGACACGTGTAACCTCTGCTTAACCTCGTTTTGTAGTGATGTGTGATGGTATGTAGATGTATCGGACGGTGATAAGGATTTTAGGGATATCCAATGACCTTTACACATAATTTGGGCTACCATCCGTCCGAATGTGTTCAGCTTTACTTTCTTCTGTCCCGCCTTCTCATTTGTCGAGACTTATCGACGTAATGATTTTTCGGGAATAGAAAAATATTTCAAAGTGACATGTTTGGACTTTTTTACAAATGTCCGGCTCTTTGTCACGACTTTTAGAATTTCTAAATGGTAACACTACACATCATTCGGTTATAGGGTTTATAGATTTAAATAATTATACATATAACATTTTATACCAAGATAGTAATTATCTTTCTTGTCTTTACGTTCCACCCATAAAATTAAATGAACATCATAACCATATAACGTCCCAAGATTTTAACCACCCATTTTAATGCACGAAAAAAAAATATCCTCCACAAAATTATTTCAAACCAGCTGTCATTTTACCAAAAACAAACCGTTAACATATAAACGGTGGACCTCACAAACCTTAAAATTCCGCCAACCAAACACATGTGCCAAAATGTTGTGTATTAGCAAGTAAAATGACCTAAAATTAACTGGACCCACCCTTCATTAATTTGTGAAATTAATTGTCCAAATCTGCGGGCTTAGCCAAGTTACAAACGTTTCGTATCGAATCTCTTTCTACAATCGTTAACGCCTCGGCGTAAGCGATTATAGAAAACGCTAAGTTGCTAGCCAATTTGACACGACTGAGTCGATCGCTCGTTCTACAACGTCAATGGAAAAAACCTATACTTTAGTCTATGGCGAGCGTTCCTACAAACGTCAAACTAACGTCAAAGTCACAGTTCAAACAGTTGTGTGTACTTTGTGCGCGGGCTGAACTTTTGTTTTGGATTGTTAAGAAAGGAATAATTGTTTTAAGTGATAAAAAAGTAAGCGAAATAAGGTACAAATTCTTCTTATAATTGATTTATTATAATATCACAATACGGAATGCAATTTAAACATTGTTTTGACTCGAAATATTATGATATGATCCTGCATTATTTTCAATGAAAGATACCCAAACTTAAATTTAATTAAGTAATAACATTTATAGGATGGAATCTAGATTACGAGCAAGCCCAGAGCAGTTCTCAGCGTTATTGGAATTCATGGAAAGGTACGTAAATTATTAGTTATTTCGTAAATATCTTCCTTTGTTAGTTGAAAATCTATCATCATCCTTGGGCACTTGAAAGTTTGAAACATAAACAATGACGTGATACGCGACGTAAACTAATACTAGTACTTATGAAAGAAACAAAACAATTATGTTTGACAAAGGGTCCATTGATTAAGTAAAGGTACTTAATCAATAGACCCTTTGTCTGAAATAGTTTTAACTTAAATTCTAGCCATGGCGATATAACGAGGCCCCAGCAAGGGCCTCAAGGCCGAATAAAAGCTGACCGACTGTGGCAGGAACTGGGAGAATTATTAAATTCCATTGGTGGAGGAGTAATAAAGCCATTGGACAAATGGAAAAAAGTAAGATCCCACTTGTATTTCTCACATAAATCACTGTAAAAATATTATTTTATGGTGTTGGGTTTTCTATTATTTGTCATCATCTTATCATCACACCTGTAATTCCCGAAGGGTTAGGCAGAGGTGTAGCTAATAGTACATCCACATTTTGCCAATTATGTTTAAGCCTATTATCATTTATTATTCTACAAGATGAAGTACATACAAGAAAATGATTGATGAAAACATGCATGACAAAAATTAACCGAAAAATATGTTTAGGCATGGGCAGACTGGAAAACAAAAACCAAGAAAAAAGCCTTGGCAATACGTGGTGAGGCTTCTGGTACTGGTGGTGGTCCAAGCAGCCGACTAACTCTCACTGCTTTCGAAGAGAGGGTGTTGGGCATAATGGGCTTGACTGCTGTCATTGGTCAAGCTGGAATTGAGGAGAGAGGCTTCGATGTTAGTTTTTTTTCTTTGCTTGTGGCTTTTGCTTATTACTAAATTTCCTTTATAAACGATTGTAATTATTTTAATTTATATTCTTCATATTTTTCAGGCCCCACCATCAGAGAGAAACTCTCCACCACTACCTACCAGGGATTCTGACCAAACCGACTGTCCGTCCCAAATTTCTGAAATTATGTCAGATTTTATCCCTTCTTATTCTATACAAGGTACCTTTTTTTAAAGATGCAATATTTTGGCTTAATAATTCATTTAAGCACAATTTAATATATGACTATAATTATTTATTCTCAGCAACAAGAGCATCCACCGCCCCTCCTTCACTGCCTCTCTCTGGAGAACATCCACGCACTCCACCACCAGCGCTAACGCCGCCGCCCGGCACTGCATCCGCGTCGGTGCCGTCAGCGACGTCACCTACCGCGTCGACGTCACGGGGACCTCCGCAGCGGCGGCGACATCGGGCAAGCCCGTCGCTCGCGGCGTCGCCTACGACATCCACGCCGCGGCACCGCCGGCTGCTTCGAGTGCGCACACGCCGGATACAAACGCCCTTCGAACGAGCCACAAGCGAGTTTGTGGCTGTCGAGCATCGCAGGCTGGAAGTAGAGGCATACCGGGCCCAAAAATATCACGAGAGGGAGATGGAAAGGCTGCGATTGGAATCGAGAAGAATTGAAGTGGAAGAAAACCAAAGTCGAATTTTAAGTTGTTTGGCTGGTGCTGTAGACAATTTGGTACAAATTTTACCACAGTTGAGACTATCATCACTACCTTCAACAGATATTATCCCTTAAAATGTCTAATGTAGTTGTACGGGACAGTTTAGTTCCTGAACTGTACACTATAATTGTTCGGTTGTTAAGTAGGTAGTGAGTGTGGCCAACATGTAAAACTCTTCACGTAGTAACCCAAAAGTTTATTTATCACAATTATCGTACACCGTAATAAAGATTGGTGATTCCTACATGTATGTCTGTTCCGCGTGTTGGTTAGTTGCACACTGAGTAAAAATATTAGTTGTGACAAGTGAACCAGTTGATTCGCTTCGTCAGCCAGAAGTCGGGTCAATGTACGTAGACCGTACATACTCCTAACCCAAGCAAGGGATGAGGAGAATATAACCATGTAAGAATCACCAGTACAAAGCAAGAAATTATAGTAAAAAATGTAACATTGTAAAAAGTAAAAAATATTAAAAATACAATTAAAATAAAATTTTAAAAATTAAATTCAGTGTCCGTGTTGGAATCTAATGTGGACCTTCGGTGGATGGTTGCCGCTCGTCATCCGCGCTCCCTCATCTCTTGACTGCTTTGGAGGCGGGCGATCTAGTAGTGAGCGCGACCTGAACGGCCTTCTCATCCCAGCCTCAGGTTTCTTGGGCTGCATTTCCACGTCTGCGGTACTATGTCGAGTAACACGATTTGCGTCATCTGTTTTCTTCGTACAATAACTGCGCTTTTTTGCCACCCATGCAATTATTGCAACTCCGATTACAGTCAGTAATACGTAAGAAATGACGTACTGATGTATATCGTGTGTTGTTAGTGTTGCCGGAAGTTGTTCCATACTTTTCAAGTACCGCAGTCGTTCTTCGACGACAGCGATGTCTTCGTTGTGTTTTACTTGCAACAGAGGTGTTGTATGAGTATTTATGATGCCATTTATTGTTTTGTCTAGGGTAGGGACTTGGATGTCGTAATCTAATTTGGCGTTGCTGTCGTAGTTGTTGTGGGAGTGTATTTTCAGCTCCTTTGTTTGAAGAAGGCATCCTTGTTGCAGGGACACTATAGACGACGTGTTGATGACGTGCGATCTGATATAATCGTTGCAGACCGTACGTATAGTGCATGTGTTGCAACATGTCACCAGCCATGTGTTCGTGTTATGTAATTCGATCCAGGCGGTTTCACATTTCGTTTGTTCCGTGATGCATGGCAAGGTTGAATGTTAACCTAGTAGTCTGGCTGATCGATGTTCTCTTCGTTTTTCTTCAAGATGTCGTTTTCTATTTCAACTATAGAAGTCTGGTTTTTTACGAGCTGCAGGATGTAATCTTCATTCTTCTGCACATTCTGGATATCCTTGTGATATTGGTCTGCAAATCTCTGATCCAGAATTCCGAAGAGACTGTTTGCCACGTATCCCACTCCGTCAATCAGACCTCGCTTGCTGCGTTCCGCCAAGTGTTTATGGGGGGCCAGCAGTATGTCGTTGTAGTATTGCAGAAGGTCCAATTCGTGCGAAAGCTGACGAATTGTGGTTTGACAAAATCTTGGTTCCAACTTATTGCAGAGGTCCGAAATGTAAGGCTCGAAGGACCATAAATTGTCCCGTACATTTTATGGTCCTTCGAGCCTTTCACTGTTTGGGGTTATTGTATCTCTGGAAACGACAGCGAATCGGCTTGGCTGGCCTTCCACAAGCGGATCTCACCAGTCAAGTTGAGATTGCGCGCATATTCGTAGAAGGAGTACAAGAGCTCTGAGCAAACAACGAAGAGTGAATACTTTGGAACTTCTTCGTGAATCAAGCGAACAAAGAAAACTCAACTACGTCAACCAGCCAACTACTACTGCGGCTGCTACGACTGACTACTACTACTACTAAACTTAAGGTACGTTACTACTACACTTAAGTCAAACTTAAAACTACTGACTTACAATGGCACTACTTACCAAACAAGTCGGCATCTTTGAAGACATCAAAACGTTGTGCACCAACTACAAAAAGGACAGCATAACTAGGAAAAACGTTGATTACCTGGAGAAACGTTTAAAGAACTTAGAAGAACTGTGGGGAGCCTTTGATGAGCAGCATCAAATACTGTTGGAGACCACTGAACATAAAAACATCGGATACTTTAACAATGATGTTTACACGAAAACAAAGATTATGTACGAGTCAACTAAAAAGCATATTATGGATCTATTGGCTTTTCACAAGAGACAACCAAAACAAGACCAAAACTTCGATCTTTCTGGGCTAATGGATGAAGAAACTGAGGACGACGTCAAGAAGCTCATCACTCAGCAAGAACGCAATTTTAAGGCTTTAACCAAGGCTATGTCAAAGATAAACATTGACTTCATAACAGAAAATTGGGAGTTCGAAGAACATCTAGCAACCTTAAAATCAAAGTGGCAATCCATCGACAAGATACACTGGGAACTTGAAGATGAGCTGAAGGTGTCTAGCCTGAAAGAAGATTACAATGAAAAGTACGAAACCATTGAACATAAATACGACAACTTGAAAAGAGATCTAAACAGTAAGATTTGGTCCAAGATTCATTTACAACAATCTACACCTAAAATTGAAATCCCGGAATTTACCGGTAAATATGTTCATTGGATTACTTTCAAGGACATTTTCCTAGAAACCATACACACTAACTCGAGTATTCCCAAGGCGCAGAAGATGCAACACCTGAAGACGAAACTAAAAGGTGAAGCAGAACGACTCGTCCAGCATCTGTCAATCAGTGCGGACAACTACGATTCCTGTTGGGAAATACTATCTCACAGGTATGACAATCGCCGACTACAGTTCACCTCGTTTATGAGCACTATGCAGCACTTACCCACCATTCAGCAACCCAACGCCAACAACCTGAAAAGGATGCATGACGTGATAACCGAGTGCCTAAACGGCCTCAGCAACATGGGAGTTGAAGTCAGCAGTTGGGGCCCGATAATTGTTTACATGATGTCGCAAAAATTGGATCCCACAACACTCAACGAGTATACAAAGGAAACGCAAAACAATAGGGAATTGCCAAATCTAGACGAATTCCTTAAATTCCTGGAACTCAACTTCCTCGCTCACGAAACCGCAAAGAGCTGCTTAAAGGACTCGGGAGAGAATAAAACTACACAGAGACCGAACAATAACAGCTGGAAGCATAACTACAAGTTCAAAAGCAACTTTAAGAAGTCAGAAGATCCAACTAAAGTGGGATACTCTAAAACATTTCATGCGTCATTTGGAAAATGCCCTCTCTGCAATAACGATCACGTGCTGATGCAATGTGACAAGTTTGTTAACATGGATATTTCGCAACGAAACAAAACAGTTGCGAAACTAAAACTTTGCAAAAACTGTCTGTACAGCCATGGCAACAACAATTGCAACTCAAGGAAAACGTGCCGCGAATGTAACTCAAAACATCATACACTACTGCATACGAAAAACCCCTCTGACTCTGAACTGACTGTAGAAAACAAGGATGAATCAACCAAAAATGCACGACCGTCGACATCAACACAGCCAGCAGCTCACCACTTGGCTACCGATAATACTGAAATCTTATTAACTACAGTCCTAGTTAAAGTTAAATCAGCTGACGGAACTTATGTAACACTACGGGGTCTCCTAGATCAGGGATCTCAAATAAACTTAATAACAGAGAATGCCGCTCAACTATTGCGCTTACCTCGAAAGAAACTGGACGCAGCTGTGACTGGAATAGGTTCTACATCACGAACTTGCAGGGGACTCCTGCATCTCAACTGTCAATCGATACATTCCAGCTATAAATTCAACGTGCAAGCATTAGTCCTACAAAACTTAACAAACAAGTTGCCCAGCTGTACCTTCCAAAGTGCGGGCTGGACACATCTTCGAAATTTAAAGCTGGCCGATCCTAACTACAATATGTCAAACTCAATAGATATTCTACTGGGAGCTGACGTTTACGCAGACATCATCCTGGACGGAGTTCTAAAAGGCGACCAACACTCACCTATCGCTCAGCAAACTCATTTGGGCTGGATCTTGTGTGGAAAACTCAAGACCTTCAACTGTCACTTGACCTTACTCGACACGACAGATCTGTCGAAATATTGGGAGAGTGAAGACATTACTCCAGGTGTGGAAGACATGCAGAGAAACGATCAATGTGAACGTTACTACCAAGAAACCACCAAGCGAAGCTCAGATGGCAAATACATAGTCAAAATGCCCATGACCCAAACTTACGAAAAAGAACTTGGAAATTCCAAGTCAGCTGCTATTGCGCAATTCCTACATCAAGAAAAAAGACTACGTAAAAACGAACAATTTTCAATGATGTATAAAAACTTTATCCGCGAGTACTTAGAACTACAACACATGAAGCCTGCGGATCAAATTACAGCCAACCAACGTGAATGTTATTTACCTCACCATGGTGTCCTAAGGGACCAATCGACAACCACTAAACTAAGGGTGGTTTTTAACGCGTCACAAAAAACATCTAGTGGCAAAAGTTTGAACAATCTCATGGAAAAAGGGCCTAACCTACAAAAGGATATTCAAGCCCTTATCCTGAAATGGCGAACCTATAAATATGCAATAACTGCTGACATAGAAAAAATGTACAGATGCATTTGGATAGCCGAAGACCAACAGCAGCTTCTGAAAATTATATGGAGAGACTCTCCGGACGAACAACTACAAGAATATGCTCTACGGACTGTAACATACGGCACAAAATGCGCGCCATGGTTATCCATGCGAACTTTAAAACAATTGGCTAGCGATGACGGTCACTTATACCCTGACGCAGCGAAAATACTACAAAACGAGCTATATGTCGATGACCTAATTAGCGGCCACAACTCTCTCGAAACTGCTAAGCAACTACAAAATGACTTGATACAACTACTTCAGCGAGGAGGTATGAACTTAAGGAAGTGGTCCAGCAATTGTACCGAATTACTAAAACATCTTCGGGAAGACCAAATTTCTAAGACTAACTTCGACTTTAAACAAGAAGATTGCACGAAAACACTCGGCATTGGCTGGAACCCTACGGCGGACACATTTACGTTCAACTGGAACCTGAAACAAGACTCACAAAAGGGACTAACTAAACGATCCCTACTGTCTCAGATTTCACAACTATACGACCCACTCGGTTGGTTTTCACCGGTCACTATACGAGCCAAGCTAATTTTTCAAAGCGTCTGGATGCAAACCTTAACTTGGGATGAACCGGTACCCATTAGCATACAAGAAGAGTGGCTGAAACTGAAAGATCAACTAGACGAAATGAAAACTATAAAAATAAATCGCTGGATTGGAAACATCCAAAACAAAATTGAACTTCTTGCATTTTGCGATGCAAGCGAGAAAGCATATTCTTGCGTCATCTATACACGAGCGTTGAGCGAAGCCGGAGAACCTAAATTAAGCCTGCTTGTAGCAAAGACTAGGGTTGCCCCGCTCGCACAAAAACTTTCTCTTCCAAGACTTGAGCTCAGCGGGGCACTACTTCTATCACAGTTGGTAAACAAAATCATCGAGTCACTAACAGGACACACCATAACTATATGGGCCTGGTGCGATTCAAAAGTGGTGCTAGCTTGGTTGCAAGGAGTGACATCCAAATGGGAAAAGTACGTAGAAAACCGGGTCGTCAAGATCAAGCAAGTGGTACCAGCATCCCATTGGTTCTACATAGAATCAAAAAATAATCCTGCAGATTGCGCAACCAGGGGGTTATATCCAAAACAATTGGTGAATTTTCCCTTGTGGTGGAATGGACCTGCAACACTGAGAACGTTTACAGACAAACCCGAGGAGCAACGTAGTTGTCTATTTACAACTAAGATGGAACAAAAAATCATCGTGCCAACCCTAAGACAATCAGAAAACTTAATAATCAGCTTATTAAACAATTCCAGCAAATTAAACTGGGTGACGCGTATTGTCGCTTGGATTATGCGATTCAAGACAAAATCTTGGTTCCAACTTATTGCAGAGGTCCGAAATGTCTTGTAAGTAGTTTTCGAACCTTTGTACTCCGCTCCAGTAGGTAGATAAGTTGTAGTATATGGGGCGATCACTTCCTAAAGTTGTTATTTGAACACTTGATGATTCTTGTGGGATGACACTGCCTTGTATTCTGGTCACCAAGTAGATGAATGATAGTTTGGTTAACATAATGACTTGAAGATTGTTTTCTATCGAGTTTTCAGTGTAGTATGTCGCGGTTTTGTAGAGCAAGTGAGTGCGTAGCGATTTGTGGTTTGTATTTATTTTGCTTAGTTTAGTGCATAGTTTCAATTGGCAACAGTGACAATTTTGTGATCGGTCGCTTTAATGTGCCACCTTGCGTTTTTATAGTTGCGACTCGGACATGTCCGTCGCTGCCCGGATGCACTTCGGTTATGCGTCCCAGGGCCCACTTTCCTGGTGGGAGGTTGTTTTCCTTTATTAAGACAACATCATCTGTCTTGATGTTAGGCGTAGGTTTCAGCCATTTACTGCGAGCCTGTAACGATGTTAAGTAGTCTGAGGACCAGTGCTTCCAGAACTGATGGAACATGTTTTCGGTTAACTGCCACCTTTTGCGTACAAGTGACAAGTGAACCAGTTGATTCGCTTCGTCAGCCAGAAGTCGGGTCAATGTACGTAGACCGTACAGTAGTGATAGTGGCCTCAGCTGTGGGCCATGAACATATCAAATTGCCTACAGTATCAGAGTAATATTAGTTTTTATTTCAATTGTTTTCTATTCCAATTCAGCTCATTTTTCCCTTCTCTTAAATTTCAATTCTCAAATTGTATGTATCATTTTTATTTCTTTTCATTAGTACCTTTACTATTGATCTCTTTAGTATTTAACAAAACCTCTCCCAGTCATAATACATATGATTTATTCTACATTTCTGGCTCAAAAACTAACCTAGGTACCTACCACTTTAAAAATGCATTGTAAATTTGTTGTTTCATAGTATGTATGTTAAAATTTTAAGTAATTTCCTTTTTCCTACATTTTACGCTGTTTATTTCTTATGTTGTTTTAGTATAATTTTGTTTGATGGTTTAAATATGTATGGCGTTCTTTTATTGTGTGTTTGTGTATGTTTTTATTTTTTTTATTATTATTGTTTTATGATGGTGGTGTGCTAAATATCGTTTTAGTGAAGATTTTGATGTGTTTACGGTGTAGGTGTTTCAGTATTACTGTTTTGTTTGATGTTTTAGATGTATGTAAGGTGTAGGTACTTTTATTTTGTGTTTCTTTTGTTTTTATCATTTGATTAGTATGATTAAAATATTTCAAATGTACTTACATAATTGTATTAATAAACACTATGTGTTCAAGCTAATGTACCTTGTGTAAAACTTGTTTTTAAAATGTGCCTGCTATTATTACGGCGGAATGTGTCCTGCTCTAAAACATTTTATAACATCCTGTATTTTTACCACATTTTATGCAAATAAATATACTTACTTACTTACCTACAGTCTGGGCACGGCAGCGTAATGACCTCATTACGCTGCCGTGCCTAGGCTTTGTAGGCAATATAACACATTAGCTAAAACAACCAATTTTGACATTGTAAATTTCTGGCATGTGAAAAATTGTCATAAAGAAAATATCTATTTGTTAATTATTTTAATTTTATTTTCAATTTCTAAATATTACCAAATGATAGGAACACATTTGGTAGTTTTAATTCTTGTAAACTTTTTAAATGTCTTCTATTAGTATTTAAACTTTGTTAGCTTAGATGTAAATTCTATCATGCATGCCGTGGACTCCTATAAGTGAAGGTATGTGTACGTCCTTTGTTGGAGATCCTAAATAAATAAATAAATAAAACCTATTTTATTTTACACTTGAAATGAAAGAATTAAAACCAATATTTATGTACAGTTACTGCAGGTAATTGATTTTTATGTAAAGTATTTTCTAACAATATTACCTAAAATGTGTTGAGAGTATTGTAAATACCAAGTATTGGATAACTGAAAAATCCTTCCTCCTTACCTACTGTGCAAGCATCCACCAAATTATTATGAATGTCAGTGTTTTGGTAAAAATAATAAACTTATTTGTAATAATAAAGCTCTTTTATTAATTAAAACACTGTTTTAAGTTTAGTGATAGTGAAAGTTTGTTTATTAATTATTTAATATCTAAGTAAATAAAATTAACTGGACATTTTCAAAATACTATCAATAACTTATTATTTATATGAGATACATTAAATATAGAGTACAAAAAGTTTAATTTATAATTAGGAAATGTCACTAAAAACTTACTAAAGCTTAAAATAATTTTACTATAACCTATTTAATAAACAATTTAGCATGGCTCTTCCTTGGATTACTTCACTCTGGCTACCCACAGTTGCAGTGGGTGTTAGATCTTGCATGGTTATATCATCCCCATCGTCATGTGCAGCAGGAAGTGGTTGTGGTGGTGGTAAGCCAGCTTTTAAAGCTATGTTGTGTAACACACAACATGCCATAGTTATATTGCTAGCTACATGAGGATGATAGTGAAGAACCCTGTCTCTAAGCAAACATCTCCACCGTGCTTTGAGTAATCCAAAACAGCGCTCAATGCAGTTACGGGCTTGCACATGCTTCTGAGTGTATCGTTCTTCCCTAGAACCTTGAACTGCATTGAGGATAGGTGTCATAAGCCATGGGCGTTGTGGATATCCAGAGTCACCTGAAAAAACAGTTTTTGTAGACAAAATAAAGGGAAAACTCCTATAGATTAGATCTTTTCACTATTATATATACATACCTAATAGCCAAACTTGTTCATTATTTTGATGAAGTTCACGCATATATGATTCAACTCTACTAGAAGACCATATATGTGAATCATGTGTAGCTCCACCAAACTTTGCATTCACATTTATAATGCGAAGATTTGAATCACAAATCTGAAAATAAAATTATGATTAAGAAGTGATTTATCTAGCTTTAACATGCCATACAGTATAAATAAATATTATATCTACCATTTGAACATTTAGTGAATGATACCCTTTTCTATTATAAAAAAGATGTTCTTCATCATTGGGCTTTACCAATGCTACATGGGTACAATCTATGCACCCAATTATACCAGGCAAGCCAAATCTTCTTTGGAACCTGAAACAATAATTGTTGTTAATTAAAATTTCATGTATTACATTACATGCACTTATTAATTTAAATATTGTTAAATACTCACTCTTGTTTTATAAAAGTTCTGTCTTGTCGTGTTTTCGGAAATACAATCCATTTTGCCATGACAGCAGGGTGGTTCAAAGCATCAACAACTTGTCTAATGCACCGGCTAGCTGTGCGTTGGGCAAGATGCTGAGTGACGCCAACAATTCGCTGATAGGATCCTGTGGCTAGGAAACTAAGAGCGCACAACACCTACAAAAAAAGAAACATTGAGGAAATGAAAATCATTGTCATAGTAATAACAAAATTGCTAATACCTATTATATTATCAGTCAAATTTGATTATTAAGCACTTACCTTAACTTTTAAGGGAATCTCGTTGGTTCCTTTTAAAGAAGTTCCGTGTCGGAGTTCTTGACAAAGGGCCTGGAAAGTTGATTTGTCCAGCCGAAATTGCTGCACAAATAAAGTTTCCGGCATGTCGCGTATTGTTTCCATACACTTGCGATTTATGTCTCTTTTTCGGCGCATAAGCCACACTTCTTCATTATGAGCGCACCACAACATATTTAAAGAATGCATTTTAAATTCTAAATCGTAAATACAGTCCCAAATTATGGTAATTATACAAAACAATACTCGGTCTCAACACAGCTGAATCGTAAAGACGTTAAGACGCCATTTTTTTATCGTTTTCTCTTGGGTCTCGGCGATCGCTTGGTAGTCGTTCAAAAACTTCGACATCGTTTCGTTAGCGCTTGTCAAAACTGTAACTTGGCTACCATTAGTATGGGATGTAGCGATCAACATTGTAGAAACGATTACATTCCATTCTATCATTTTGAACGTTACGATAAGTTGTAAACTTGTCTACGACTTTTCTATTCGTTTGTTCTGACCACGTGATATAACGATGAGATGACGTCATTCCCATACATTTGATTAGGTTTCTACTAGCGTTAACGATTGTAGATTGTCAACTTGGCTAAGCCTGCTGGGAATGTTGGTACAAGTCTAACCTTGTTTATGGTCAACTCTTATGGAAGCCATTTTATTTTATGGGACACCATGGGATGTTGCTGTTTACGTATTTAGATGTGTTTTGCGTGTGATTTGCATTTTTGCTGAATGTTGTGTTGTTTTGGATTTTATGTTAGAGACGTGGCAAATGTTGAGTGTGAATGTAGATAGGCTATAAGAGTAGAGGAAAACCAAAGTAACGATTCGTCTTTTCTTTGGTTTTTCTCTCTGGTTCTGGTTCTCTGGGACTGTGTGAAGGATGATAAGGCTAGAAAGGAGGTGGCTGCTGAGATGACGAGTAACACAGAAATATGGAAGAAGAAGTCATGATGCGCTGACCCCAAATAAATTGGGATAAGGGCAGCAGAGTGTTAATGACTTTATTCCGTGACTAGATTTGCCGCACAGCCATTTGACGTCCTGTCTCAATATGAAAAGCAATCGTCACAGTATTAATAATCAATATTTTAGTGCAACTCGGGACATAATGAATGGGCGGCCTTAACGAAGCTGTGTGCTCTTGTTTTCACCGGTATTGCTATCTCTTTTTTATTTGAGACCATACTTGGGAACCTTCTTGGCACGGAGATATTGGGGGTCGAATCCACCATATCCGGGAATCTCCTGGTTACGGAGATATTGGGAATCAAAGTTCCAACTTTTTCACAAGTTTTTCTTTTAATATTTTTTTTTAATGATACAACTTTACTTTTAATACCTACACCGTACTATTCTTTGCATCTATCAGCTCAATGTTTTGAGTGCGTTACATTGAGTACCAACGTCAAACGTGATTTTTCACCCCAAAAAAAAAAGTCTTATTTTTGCGTAGCGAGATTGACGTATAGTTTGATGTACAGAATGGTTGTCGGCTTCGTGAAGCGTCTGTTTACACTTTGTATTTTTCAGTTCCATTTTTATATTGATTACATACGAATAGCGAAATATTTGACAGAAATATGCGACGTCACCAACTTTCAGAATGCATAAGCCTTAACCTGCAATATGTTTAAGTGCAACTTTACACATACATACAAGAACAAATACCAGAAATTCCGAATCACAAAGTTACGTTGAATCCCTCATATTATGATGATTTGTTGTCGTTTCAATAATTCAAGTCTCAGCGAACTGTCGCAGGGGTTTGCTTGTAGTAGGCACTAGTACCTTGCATAATATTTTATACAAACAATTCCTACTACGTTCATATGTACATAGACGGAGACGAGACAAGGCTGGGCCATGGACATTCTAACCGCTTTGCCAAGGGGTACACGATTAAACGACTCACATATTGCGACATCGACTGAGGAGAAAATAAATAAAAATGCGGCGCAACTTGCGACGTGACGGTACTGACGAGACGGAAACAAGTGGCAAGTCGTGTCGCAAGTCGCGTCGCAAATCATGTCGCAAGTCGTGTCGCAAGTCGTGTCGGAAGTCGTGGCGGAAGTCGTGTCGGAAGTCGTGTCGAAAGTCGTGTCGCAAATCGTATCGCAAGTCGTGTCGCAAGTCAGGTCGCAAGTCGTGTCGCAAGTTGTGTCGCAAGTTGCGTCTCTGTTAGCACCGTAAGTCGTATCGCCTCAGGTTGTGAACGGATCGTAAAGACGAGAAGGAGTATTATGTTTGTTCCGGACGACAAGCAATGTCCGAATCGGGACTACGTATATTGTGCTCTAGACATGCAAAGGAGTTATTGTTTACCCTGTGCCCCTAACACGTTATGTTAAGATTTATTTACATAAATCTACATATTATTGCAACGTTCATATTAGTTACCTGTGTTGTTGTAACTAACTGTTCTGTTCTGTGTTTGTTCATATGTTTGTAAAGACATATTATAGGTCTATCATATTCAGATACTTGAATATACAAGGTCAAATCAACAAAACATTTCATTTTCGTTTTTTTTTATAGAAGTCCGCAAATTCAGAGAGCGATCTGCAGAATTCAAGTAATTTAATTAGACCCTTTGTCACTTTTGCAATTTGTATTTGCCAAAAATAACACGTAGGCTATATAACAAAGGCTTTTTTAGCTATCTTTGAGTCTAATAACCCCGTCTATAGTCAAGTTAAAGTAATTATGTACTTGAGTTTAAGTAATTCTTATGTAAACATTTTTATGCAATAGACAAGAGTTTACGAAGTAAGAACGGCCAAAGAAGGCATCTAAGAATCCTAACTTTTGATAGTTCTAACTTCAAGCAATTACTAAAGTAAAGACTAAAAATCGTATCTTAAATAATGACTTTAAGTCAAGTACGAGTAAGTAATCACTTTGACTTGTTTATAGATACGGGTATAAAACTCCGCTACAGTTAAAATCAACCAAAATACAGCTACCAATTCGAATATTAATTGAAACCAAACCATCTCGAATCACCGCAGAATATTTTTGATTATTATCATTAAATACAAAATCAACCCTTGCAATTATAACTTGTATCTGTTTACAAGTTTATTTAAAACAATAAATGCAGAGGAAGGGTTAAACGTGCCCCTTCTTCGGCCACGCTCATTTACCTTGTAATTATACACGGCGAGTAACTTCTTTGTTTTGAAGATGGGACGGGAATTCAGGATTGGGTATGTGGCAGAGGAGAGTTATTCATAAAGGAACTTCTGGGAATAAGTAAAGAAAAATATCTTATTCCCAGTTGTAAACGTCCCTTTGTGCTTATTGGCCTTGTTTTGTTCTCCCTCCTGCTGATATGGAGGGAAGTGGAAATTATGTTTTTCCTACTCCTCCGCATTTTTTTCTGATTAATTTCGTTGCGGGATCCAAGACAGTTAAATTGTTTCTCTGGGACTTCGTCGAGATTCATTGTCTTGGCACTTTTCTGGTCGCTACTGTTGATTTTGGCTTTCAGGTGTTTTAGTGGTTTGGGAATAGTCCCAAAAAAATCTTTCTGGCAAAGGAGCTTCGGTATCAAAGTTAAATAAAAGTAAATGAAGTTTGTTCCTAATCGAATGTTTTTTCAAGGGTTTCTTGAGTAACGACAGAGCTGAAACTGTGCCACCTGACCAATTATTTTTTTGGAGATTTTGCAATTGAGAAAATTTTAAAAATATTAAACTCGAACATTTCATATTATTGAGATAGTCGGTTGACTAATTGAGGCTGCAGAACCGGATGCAGTTTTCCCAATTTCCAGTCTATATAAACGAGAGAAAGAGAACCCGTTCTCTTTAATATAAATGTAGTTTCTAATATGGAAACCAAGCAAGACATTTTTGAAGTCATGTCAAAATGCCACATACCGCGTTCTCTTCCTCAGTTATGCCATGTACCCTTCTTACCAAAGTTTCTAATGTTTTGATTTCTAACGACGGGACACGTCTAATAATTCCTTACTGCCCTCACTTCACGAACATACCTTGGAAAAACAAAGCAACTTCGACCTTATGGCTCAGAACACAATGTTGAGCCACAAGCAATTTTAATTTGCACAGATTCGAAGGTATTTGCAAGTTTTATTGAATGGAAAAGCTCCTTTGAAATCTTAGGAGCAGGGAAATATTATTAATTAAAATTTAAATTCCCTTACCGGAGATTTTTGTACATAAAATGCTTTCAAAACGTATTAGCTTACCTCTCTATCAGCGTGGCATAGGGCAAGTTACTAAAACTAACGGAAATACACATCGATGCTATAGATAGATAGAATATACTTTAATGTACACTAAAATTGTATCCATAGATTCTTTTTTTTTACTATCCTACTACTAGTATAAATGACTAGCGACCCGTCCCGGCTTCGCACGGGTGCAATGTTATTATACATATAAACCTTCCTCTTGAATCACTCTATCTATTAAAACAAACCGCATCAAAATCCGTTGCCTAGTTTAAAAGATCTAAGCATACACAGGGACAGACAGACAGCGGGAAGCGACTTTGTTTTATACTATGTAGTGAGTAGTGATTTGACCTTAGCCACTCAAAGAAAAACTAACCTATTTTTTCAAGTACGATTAAGTAGACTAAGATCGAATCGAGATACTTTGGTCTAATAATAACAAGACAGTGAATTAATTCGTTTATTTTTTAAATCTTTTGACGAAAGACGAGAAGATCATATATTTCTACACTAAAAACGGATAAACGGTCTGTTTATCCGTGATCATGGTGCTTGCATCATCTTCGAAATATCGGGAACATGGTAAATATCCCGGTTTTAGTGACCATGTCGGTTTAAAAACTAATATATTACTTGTTAATTTAATCGCAGACATTGGTCGAAACTCGAAGTCTAACAGGGAAAAATACGTGGAACTTAGCTCTGTGAGAAAACATTAAAATAAAGATAAAATCTGGCAACATTAAGAATACACAGCAGCTGGTCGTCTCCACAGAGAATCATAAACACTCAAGATTTGCATATCTCTCCTTTGAGGATGAAGCTTGTTTGAATAAATAAGACTTGGTTTCTAGTGCTAAGTAGCGAATTTACAAGAAAAAATCTTTTCAGAGGTAGAGTTGGCAGAGCATGAATTAAAACTGAGGTTTGTGTTAAAGTTTAAGTCAGTTACCTACCATTGTTCGATTAATTGACGTCGTTGACATATAGATTTAAATTTTCGGAGAAATTCAATATTTAATTGATAATCGATTTTAAATTAAGATGCAAATTTCTACATCCCTTCGAACCGATCTTATATCATAAGCGACGTACATACACCTACCAAAATGTATGTACACAGGTACAAAGAAAGAGACAAATCACCTATGTTCAGACCACCATGAAAACTGACGCATGTAATCAAGCTGCAGCAATATTCGGACCCTCAATACAAATGGCTGGTCAAGCCCCATAAGTGATGGTGCTCATTTATCATACATATTGTTGCACCTATGTGTATGGATAGACGGACAGACGGGCATCCTGTGCGTGGATGTAGCGTGTGTATGAGGTAGGAGAAAAAATTCGCGATTATGTGGGTTTAGTGTACTTATTTATTGTTAACCGACTGCACCAGAAGGAGCGTTATGTTTTTCGAGAGTATGTATGTATGTGTGTAGTTGTGTTTGGCAAGCTCTGCGGCCTGAACGGCTCAATTGATTTTAGCTTGAGAGGTGTCGTTAGATTAGTATTTACTGTGAGAGTGACTGGGTATATCAAAATAAAATAAAAAATGGCGGATTTTTGGCGCCAAATTCAAATGTTTGGCACGCTCTGTAGCCTGAATGACTCGATGGTTTTTGGCTTCAAAGGTATCGTTAGATTCGTATTAATTGTGAAAGTGACACCGGGTATACATTTTGAATCAAAACACAACATAAGCTGGGAGTACCTCCACGCGGTGGAGCGGTAAAAATTTGTTTGGCTAATCGTCTTCATAATATAATCGTCGCTAATCGTCGTTATGCAAAATCTTTCACATTTGTAAACTAAAAAGCTAGAACCCGACCCATGGGCCCATTTGAGTTTGTGAAAATATAAAAATGGAATGGATCCCGCCTGCTTCCAATTTTTTTTTTAATTTAAAATGTGCTTGTTCTTAGCTTTTCAGTGTTTTATTAACTGAAGTTTTTTACCGCAGTCGGGTTTTTTGTTTTTTTAATTACTTTTTTTTTGTGAATGATTATTAGTAATCAATAGTGTGTAGTTTGAAAGTGCTTGGAGTTATAATTAAAATTGCAAATAAGAACATAAAACCAAAAGGCAACAGAAAATGCCTTGCTAAGAAAATGGCTAAGCTACCGGTATTTCGAACTTGGTGCATTGCAATTGCAACTGTAAATTGCAGAAATATCAGCAGTGATAGTCTAGTAGTGTGACCGTCGGACAGCCAAGTCATAGGTCTCGAGTTCAAACCAAAGACACGCTACTCTGATTTTGCGGATTCATGTGCGTATACTGTATAATTATCACTTGTGAAGAAATACATCTTGAGGAAACCCAACCAGCATGCCTGAGAGATATTTCTCGACGGCATGTAAAGCCAAGTCAGAGGCCCATAGTCGGCATAAAAACTCTGACACCAGTTTAGGCATTAACCACAAGAAAAAGTAAAATAAAAGAGTTATAGCAATTCGTCATTGCCTTTTCAAACATCCCCTGTACCCAGAGAAGGTAAAATCAACAAACCAATCACCCAACACTTATTTTTAAACATAACACTTATTTCGAAAGAATAAAACTTTTTACCCCATTTGCTCACAAAGAAAATAGTACACATCTGTCAACCAACCAACCACAGTAACCACGTTAACTCTTCATCTCGGTTTTTTTTTAAGAAACTTCTCAGAAACGTTCGCTAACAGGTGCAAGCAACGCAGCGTAATATAACTAGTATTTATTGATTTTTCTTTAAGAACCACTTTGAGTCTTTTGATGTTAAGCGGAAGGAGTGATCCGGATGGACGGCTGAGTTTAATAGGTTTACAGAATGACATCTGTCTATATTTAGTACTAAGAAAAGAATTGGAAAGGGCTTGCCGTATGAACTAGGTTTGAAGAACAGGGTACTGAAATTTGGGCCCTCTGTATACCGGGTGTAAAAACTCCCGAAAGGTTCTGTCCTTAGTTGCGTTTTTTTTTTTATTGGACCGTAACTGGGAAACTTAGAACTATCAAAGAAGAAGAAGAAAGAACTATTCAGCACATTTTTTTTTAATACAAGTCTCAAATGTTATCAGTTTACTTCAAATACCTCCGTCACCCCTGTACTACTGAATGCATTCATCAGCACCATGTTTTGACTGCATTACATTGATTTCTACCGTAAAACGGTTGGTTTCCTAGTAATCCTTTTTGAGTAGTTTTTTAGTTTGATGTACAGAATGCTTGGTTGACGGCTTCGCGAAGGGTCCGTTTACACCTTGTATAGTATACAGTATGATGTTTAGAAAATAGATGATTTCGACAGTGGCATGGCATGACAGATGTGTAGATGTCTACACATGCCATCCAACTCAATTTCTAAAGTGCATCTACATAGAAGTAACTCTGGAATGTAAATCAATAGCGACATTGTTACATACTAATTAAAATGCCGATCTCTGTCTGCAGTCAGAGTTACACTGTTTACGAAACGACACAAAGAGACGAACTGGACATACGTTTTATTTTAGCAGGTCTTGACTGAGCGGAATGTTCGGGAGTAGGGTTGTTCCGAGATACAATGTCTATAATGGTAATGTGAATAGTTGATTCGTTGTTTACAGCTATCTAATCTGGTCTAAGAAGGTTGGAGAAGCACTATAAGCCCTAAAATGTTGGAGACCTTACGTTAGGGCTCGATCACATCCCACTTCCTCCCACAGATTCCCAGTAATAAAAACTGCAGTCATCTCTGCAATCACATCATTGGCAAAAGCGAAGGTTGCAAGTCTTTTACAAAGAATAAGGAAGGTTGGTGCCATAACAGATAGCCATGGGAGGATGTCTCGTGATCTTAAAACAGTTGCTGCAATTTGCAGCTGCAACAAATAAACTTTCTAGAATAGGACATCTTCAGACTTATAATATTCACTAGGTTACGCCCGCGGCTTTGCCCGCGTGGAATTCGGTTATTGTCCCAGAGGATTGTACTACAGGGATAAAAATGTTAATACAGGTTATAAACTATCTGTGTACCAAATTTCATCCAAATCCGTTCAGTAGTTTTTGCGTGAAAGAGTAACAAACATCCAAACATACAAACCTTCGCGTTTATAATATTAGTAAGAATGAACAATAATTTAATTCAGTTAAAATCTTCATAATCTTATTACACAACATCCTGTCATTACCCTCCACAACAAACAGCCAAGACAAATCGTCAAGGAAACTATACAAATGAATCAATCCCTCTACTAATTAGCCAGGGAAGCGGCGCGCGCGCATCTCAAACGCAGCCGCGCGCGCAGGACTGCGCGTGACCAATGCAATTAGCGGGTCCTTCAGCCGGATGCCTTACTTGCATTACCAGAAGTATTTAACTCTACATTTTCTGCTTTTAACCCTTCAATTTTAGATTCTTCATCTTGAGTTCTAAGATGCAATTCTCATTGGCAATTGATTTTGAGTGTGTTTGTTACAAAAAGTTTTAACGGCCAAATAGGTGAACAGAATTTTCGGTTTAATTGTTTCGGTGTTAAGGTTGGAATTTCAGTGGTGAGTGAAAATTACAGTTTCTTTGGCTGGTCTCCAGAGTCCAGGATGCCATTCCTCACATTTGCAGTCTTATATTTTGATTGCAAATTTGTGACACCTTTAGACATTTGTCTTTGTTTTTGATGTTGTAATACCTCTGTACGAGGATTTATTTTATTATAAGCGTAAAGTGCGGAGTTTATTTCTGGGTCGGTAGTTTAATTTCAGGAAATATTCTAGGTGAGTTAAAGGGAAATTATATTTGAATACTGTGAGACAGGGTTACGCGTAAAGATGGTCTGAATGAAACAAGGTGCCTAAGATAATGCCAACGATAAAGCGCCTATAATCTATACTAATATTATAAAGCTGAAGAGTTCGTTTGGTTGAACGCGCTAATCTCAGGAACTACTGATTCGAATTGAAAAAATCTTTTAGTATTCGATAGCCCATTTATCGAGGAAGGCTATAGGCTATTAAACATCACGCTGCGAGCAATAGGAGCGGAGCATTAATCAAAAATGTTACGCGGACGAAGTTGCGCCGGTCAGCTAGTTTCATATAAATCTCGCGAAATCTCGCCAAGGGGGAGGGGGGCGCGGAAAATCGATAAAGTCAACATAAATAACATCACGCCTGTAATCCCCGATGGGTTAGGCAGAGGTGTACCTAATAGTACATCCACATTTCGCCAGTTATGTTTCAGTCCCATGTAATAGGGGGCGAGCCTCATCCGGATTCCGTGGCTGCTACTGAGAAATACCTGGTGGAATAACTAAATAAAAATTTGCCCAATCCGGGAATCGAACCCAGGACTTTTTTTCTGCTCA
The DNA here is from genome assembly GCA_964057025.1 of Standfussiana lucernea. Lineage (NCBI taxonomy): Eukaryota > Metazoa > Arthropoda > Insecta > Lepidoptera > Noctuidae > Standfussiana > Standfussiana lucernea. The sequence goes on along the minus strand of OZ059791.1, from coordinate 2,742,325 downwards.
ACAGTGAGCTTGAAACCGACGAGGGAGTCAAACGTAATCAACGCACGCCTCCTAGCTAGTTCTTCGTTTCCTGTTTCTACCAGCCGATGAAAAAGTCAGTCTTAGAAGATTTTGTTATATTTCTCGATTAATTAATTTCTTAATTACGACGACTACCTCTAAATTAACGACGCCCTATCCATATCTCAGATCGAGTATAGCAATAATCGTAACATGTCCTTGCTAATCAAACTTAGGGGATTCAATTAAACAAGACGCCGTCGGATGACCCGACACCCTTGTTTAAGACAAGATCTTTATGCGTCTCCGTCCCTTCTGTGTTCGCACTGGGTTGGTGAGACGCTGCGTTTGTTCGGTCTAAAGTGACGTTGTTTCATGGGAAAAATAAAACTAAATTGTAACCATGCAATTAATTCGGTTTGTGTCTGTTGGAATTAAAACCTTGTTGTTTCATAGAAAAGAAACATCACCGTACTTTTAGAAATCGTGCAATTGACTTCTTACCTTCTATTGACATGCTCCTGTTTTATGTGAAAACCCTTGTGAAAAAAATGATATTCCGTCTGTATACTGTGTTTGTCGGTCTTAAGAAATTAGCGGAGAATAATTCATCCTGGTGTTTGAGTTTACCAGTTCCTATTTCTTATTCTCGACGTGTAAATTTATGAAACTGTTTATCAGAACAATCTCAAGGCTATAGCTGCATAAAATTGGTTATATATATATATATATATATGTATTAGGCCTTTATAGTATTTTTTTAATATCTACTGTTTGTTCTTCGTAGTTTTTAAAGATAAACTTCTGAGATAGATAATATCAAAATATAGTTCAATAGTAATTTCAATATATAGTTATTGCTTTTTAAGTCTGAAAATATCTACCGTATCGCAATATTTTTCTAGACCACGTAACAGCAGCGTTATTCCAACCCAGTGCGTCCCAGTTCCTTGTCAATAGCGATCTTAAGCACGTTCTCTCGTCTTGTAATTGTTTGTTATTCGGGCAGCACATCAAACGACGCGGGGGGCGGCCATTTGTAGCCAACAATAATTATGTATGGACGAATATAATGCCGTAATGGATCTATTGGGAATAATTGAATATTTATTGGTTTTCGGCAATATGTTTGGGGTTCTGAAATTATGCGGAGATATTTATAGGATTATCTGCAATTAGATTCTGAAGTAATTTTGGTTAGAAAGATGCAAGATTTAAAATTGAAACGAATACTAGTAATGATACTATAGTCCGGAGTTCCTGACGCATTTTACTCTGGCTTTACCACAGTTTTTTATCACCCGGACTGTAATAAAAAAAAACCATTTTGAAAACTAAAACCTTTAAGGACTGCAGGCATAAAAGGCCTGAAAGAAAAAATACAGAACCATATTTTTCAACCAATTTTCAACACGTCTTTAAAAATATTCCACTTTATTTAAAAAAAAAGTTCCAAACTCAAACCATTTATTTCAATTAGACCGTTACTTTTGAAGGTCAACAAAAGGATGCAGCTACAGTCACAAGGCATAATAAATTGTGAAAGTACTGTAGTTGCCCGTTCCAAAGCGTTTGTTGCAGCAGACCTTGATTATGTGATAGTATGTAGTTCCTTGGTACGGCTGTATGCTTTCCTATATCACACTCCTATCTAAATAAAATTCAATTCTCATACGCCACCATAAGCGAGTAGTGCCGTTCGAGTCTAGATAAATTCACTTTATTCCTATTTTAGGTCACACTAGATCAGATCCGATGCACTCCCCGATTTTTAACTAAATCATTTAGTGAACGGCGCAGCACTATTGCCGATAGTATTTTTGCGTTTACTCCGAAAGGAAATCCGTTTAGTTCGTTTTTTGAGCTTTTAGTTACAATGTCATTATGACGAAATTGTATTTTACGAGCCAGATTCGAAAATAAGTGAAGCTTTTACGACACAAAGCAAATAGTTCAACTTTACACTATTTTTGTAATAGAACGCATCACAAAGCTGCCAACCAAGCACTCTGTACATAAAACTAACATCCGTAACTATAGTCAAGTTAAAGTAATTACTTGAGCTTAAGTAATTACGTGTGCAATTTTTTTTATGCAATAGACAAGAATTTAAACAAAGTAAGAACCGTCAAAAAAAGCAAAGCTAAGAATTATATTTTTTACAGTTCTAACATCAACCAATTATTAAAACTACATAATAAAAATCGTATCTTAAATAATGACAGTTACTCAAGTAATCACGGATGTAAGGTAAAACTGCGCAAAATGTATAGCTGAGAAACGACTATTTTTGTGTGTAAAAACTGTTTTGCAGAAAAAAAAACGACTTCCACAAAAAACACAAAAAAAGTGGAAAATAACTTTACTTTCGGAAGTCGGTGACTATTGTTTGTTTCATTGACTTTTTTGCCACCGACTTCCGAAAGTAAAGTTACTTTCAACTTTTTTTGTGTTTTTTGTGGAAGTCGGTATTTTTTGCAAAAAAAAAATTATTTTACCCTTTTTAGTTATCGTATCACACACAAATCCTTGTCAAGTATCAATTTCGCAATTTCTTTTACTTGGATGACATATTTTTTCCAGCTACTTTGATTTCAAAACCAAACTGCCAAACCGATTTTGATGAAATTTCTATGGGACTAATCGGGAATTAGATCCGTTCAGATAAAAGAAGAATTTTTCAAATCGGTTCCTAAATGACGAAGATATGAGGTAACAAACACAAAAAAAAAATACAACCGAATTGAGAACCTCCTCCTTTTTTAAAAGTCGGTTAAAAATTGGCTTAGATTACAATAGTGATCAATGTAACGCACTTAAAACATTGTGCTGATCACATTGAATACTACAGGGATCATGGAGGTGTTTAAAGTGAAGTTATTACTTTAAAAACAAGTGGGACTTAGGCTCCCAATATCTCCGTAACAATGAGGTACCCAGGTATGGTCCGGACAAAAAATAATATCGAAATGACACGGAGAAGTGCCCTTCGGCTTCATGAGGGGTCTTTTTACACTTACAGTCACGAGCACCAATATGTACACACTTTCCTAAATTTAAAAGCAATTTTCTTGATAAATAACGATTGTTACTTGGATATCGGATCTATTTCATAAAAATATGAGTTCCGAAATGCTATGTTTGTAACAACATGAAATCTTTGATTATATAATGTCTAGATGGAGCGTCAACTGCGCGCAAACGTGTCAAAAAGTGTCAACCAACTATTGGTTCACAAGTGCTTGCCCGCCAATCAGTGCAGATCGTGTCATACACCTAAAACTTATCTTATTTTATAAGTCTATTTTTTAATGTGATTTATGAGAGAATTGTAGTAGCTGGTATCATTATTTACGCACACAAAGACATAGACGCATAGTGTAAAACGACGCCTGCACGCACACATACTTGAAAATGTTGACTCGTTTTCTTTGATACGATTGTAGGGCGACGCTCTATCTAGACATTATATAATCAAAGCATGAAATATTAATCGGAACAGTAGGAGAAATCACTTTTAAAAGTTGCTTAGTGTTTACATATTGGTGCTCGTGACTGTACATATTATACAGTATATTATTATCCCAGTAGTACGATACCATGGCATAATTTCCGACATTCAAACAAGGACGAAGCTGTGAGCAAAAGCCAGTCAATTATAAACCGTTTAGCTATTAGAAACTTGAAATGAAAAACGTGTGTTCACTTGAACAAAATATAATCACAATGGGAACGCCGCATAGAGGTTGACCATAGACATTAGAGCAACCACAGATAAAATATATAATCCTTAGAGCTTAGGCACATTTTATACTTACATCATACAATTTTTATATAAAGCAACATTAGCAAATTGTACACAAACAGCTTCGCGCTATTTACCAGACATCTCATTCATATTCCGATGTAAAACATTATCATAAACTAATTCAGACATTCCGTAATAAGTACTTTCAAGTCCATTCATCTCGTTGTCTGCCTAGACCCTAGCCCAGCCTTTAATCCTAACTCTATCCGCAAAAGGGGGGGAGAGAGGATGTTAGAGAAAATCTAAACTTAAACGCATATATCGTCTGGGAGCGTTTTGTGCAACTTGTGCTTGTCCAATTTGAGTTGAAGTAACAATACGATTTATTGGGTAGTCGTGGTATGAATTAGTTGGTGGTAATTTTGGGGTAAGCAGGAATGGCGGTGTTGGTTTGTTTTGGATTTAGTCACAGCGTGGTACTGACTGATATTTTCTAATGATAGACTTTTTGTTTTTCAAAGTTCCTTTTTAATTTATCATATGTTTTTACGGGATAAGTAAATATGCACAAACCTGTACTTACTGACAATTTGCGAACATGGCTGCGGACAAGGACACCCCCATACAATTGTTTACTGAAGTATCTATCAATGTCCTATTTCCGCAGCAGGTCCGCAATTTGCCCGTACCAATTTGACTGATCTTTAAAAAACACTAAAACCGATTTTCTCGTCTTTCTTCGAGCCAACTGATCTCTACTAATCCTACTTCCTACTAATATTAAAAATGCGAAAATTTGTGAGGATGGGTGGATGGATGTTTGTTACTCTTTCACATAAAAACTACTGAACCGATTTTGATGAAATTCAGCACACTGATAGTTTATAATATAGATCCCGGTAGTACGATCCCGTGGGATAATTACCGAACTCCATGCGAGCGAAGCCGCGAGCATAAATAAGCTAGTATTATATTTACGAAACGATCTATCCGTCTCGTAAACAGTCTCAATACAAAACTAAACACAGACAGTCGACAAACGCAAGACGCTGTTTACCAAGACTTGGACCCCGGGGCCAACGGCATTGGCCCCAAGTTTTAACGTGCAGCTAATGGAATCTGCATGTGGAAATAAATGTTTAAATGTTTGAACTAAAACTAGTGTGGGATGTAGGGGGTGAAACGTAGTTAAGATTTAAGTGAGTAATGTGGTGGAAGGGGTGAAGTTCAGTGTTTGTTGTTGGGAGAACCAAGCATGGGCTTTACACACATACATATTTTACTTGAAATTATATATCAAAAAGAATCTGACGAACTTAGAACCGTCTCCTTTTTTGGAATTGGTTGATAAAAAAACACGGAAAAAAGAGATAAATGTTTTTTTAATTCGCCCAAAAAATCTCTCTGTTTAGAAAAAAAAGTCTCATCTACTTGAAATAATAATGAATATTGAATGATGGGAAACCTACTGCAGGAGAAATGAAAAATTGAAATTTTTTTAACAGAAAAAATGAACACAAACAGAAGTTTGTATTGACACTAAAACCAATTACTCACACTTACTCACAGTAATTAATAAAATATTTTACTCAGGACATTTTTGCTTCATTTGTAAAATTATTTGATTCAAAGCTATATATTTTACGCTTTTTTGCTGCTGACAAAAGGCCTACAAATCTAGCTTTTTCCTAAAAAAATATTCTACACCTATCCTCGACACGTTTTTCCGCACAAATGCACTACAAAAACACCCCCTTAATTTTATGCGGTACAAAAACCCGTTGTGTAAAATCTGCTGGGAATTCGGCCGCTGATTGGCTGCGTCAAATTGATAGAGAGTCGTCTCCATCGTTTTGTTTTCGTCACGATCGATTATAATCTGTGTTCGCGGATTTCACTGATTTTGCGTTTGCAAGTCTTTTGGGATTCCCATTTGTGGGTTTTAATTGTAGGCACGATGCAATATAATTGAGATCAAAAGAAAATGGAAAATAAATTGATGATGAACTTTGCTATGGCGGTGGCAACTCACGTTTACGAAACAAAGAATTAAAAAAAGCCAATAGTGATGGAAATATGAAAAAAAACGTTTAAATAAGTTTTATTTGGCCAAAAGAAAAATAACAGACAAAATCTACAGAAGATAAAATGTAAGCAAATTCTGGGAATATAATTCTAAGCAAATCGACACCCGTATACGTCAATTTTCCACGTCATAGCCGGCCCATACCAACAATGGCAGTTTGGTAAGTTGCTTAACAATTAAATTCCCCGGCTATACAAAACAATAGTACTAGACTCTTAATATCACATCACGCCATGTAACCCCCATTGGGGTTAAGCAGAGGTCTAATAGTACACCCACATTTCGCCAGTTATGTTTAAGTCCCATGTAATAGGGGGCGAGCTAAGTGCCATGAACCGGGCACAGATTCAGACTCCGTGGTTGCTACTGAGAAAACTCTAGTAATAACTAGACTAGAGTTTATCCGGGATCTTTGCGTGCGTAAGCTTGCAACAGCGCCGAAGTTTCGGGAACTCAAAACAAATTGTCAGCATGGTAAATATCCCATTTTCAGTATAAAAACTTAGTACTAGACTCGTCATGCTAAATCATATTGAATGGATACTACCTACACTAGTCATACATACGAGTACCTACGTTCGTAAGTCACTCCAAGTTCTCTCTGTACATACTACACAGAATCAAACAACACAAAGCCATAGAACTATAAACAGATATACCGGTACATAGAACTGTCTGTCTCGAAGCGGGAATCGAACCCGCAACCGCAGACACTGCCACTGCTTTAATTGGCTCGTTACAAGTTACTGTAACTGCGGGAAGGCGACCCAGTAAACGGTAAGACAGTTAATATAGGTTCTGTATCTGACTGGCAGTCGGCTGCGTTTTGAAGATGACCTTCGTTGAAGTCTATTGATTTTTAAACCGACTTGAAAAAAAGGATGAGAATCTCAATTTTGTATTTTTTTTTTTGTGTTTGTCACCACATGTCTTCGTCATTTATGAACCGATTTGAGAAAATCTTCTTTTATCTGAAATGATATACTTCCCGATTGGTCCCATATAAATTTCATCAAAATTGCTTCAGCAGTTTGGTTTTTAAATCAAAATAGCTGGAAAAAATATGTCATCCAAGTAAAAGAAATTGCGAAATTGATACTTGACTTACAAGGTTTTAGATGTATCCGGGACCCTAATTGCGTATCTTACTTTCTATTGTCTTTTCTTGTGGCTGTATTTTTGTTTACAGTAGAATATTTCTATCATAATCCAAAAGATTTTAGAAGAAATTTTTACTCGATAACGAAAGTTTTTTGACGACCCGAATGGCGCAGCGGTAGTGAGGCTGCCTTACGTTCATAGGGTTCCGGGTTCGAATCCCGGTAGGAGCAAGTGTTTGTGTGATTAAGCATGGACATTTGTTACCGAGTCATGGATGTTTATATGTATAATAAGTATGTATTTACAAACAAAAAGTATCTATGTAGTATATCAACTATCTAGTGTCCACGACACAAGCCTCGTTGCTTAGTGTGGCACTAGATGGCGCTGTGTGTAATGTCTAGCGATATTTATTTATTTATTATTTAAAGTAACGCATTCTATGTTGTTTAATTGGGAAAATAATGGAATTGCCCGATTTATATTATCATCCATCACCTGTTATTCTGCTGCTACTAAATACCCTATACTCCAAGGTTATATTTTCTACAAACGTCACGAAGCTACATAATCTACTTTACAAACTTGTGTTCATCTTCAGTAGTTTATGCAGCGGTTTATACACCGGTCAGTGTCAACTTTTCAAGAGCACATTTTCTAGTTTTCTTTTTCCGTAAAATCATACAAAATATTCAACCCCTTTTTTCCGACACATCAGTTCTCGACTCACCTATAGTACCCAAATAAAAAAAGGACAAGTGGGCCTCTCAATAAACGAACACGCATTTTTTCATCGCTTTGACCGGACTCCCTGCAGTCGAATATTGAAATTCTATGAAAAATAGAAATTCCTGGCTGTACAAACTTGAACCCCTCTGCATCATCTGCCTAGCCTTTTTCCCAACTATGTTGAGGTCGGGATAAAGATGAATACCAGTATCATATCGTATCGTATCATAGGTCTCGATTTCGAAACGAAGACATGCATCTCTGATTTTTTAAATTAATTTGCGTATTGTATAATTATTACCGCTTTCTTCTGTGTCAGCCGGGACCAACGGATTCCGGGACGAATGTGCTTTTTTTTGAGTCACGAAGGTAACTTGGTATGCAATGGATGGTCACCCATCCATGGACAGGCCTCGGCAAATCGACCTGTGCGGCTGTTATTAGTTAGCCACGGACCACTACACTAAGCTAATTCAAAAGTGATTTTCACAACAGTATGTGTTCCTAAATACAACATAAATAACAACACAATATTACATTAAATACAGTAAAGAAAAACACTTTTAAAGGTTGCTAAATGCATGCATATAAGTGCTCATAACTGCACATACCGTTGTAGTCTGTGTACTCCGACTGTGAAACAAATGTAAACAAGTAATGTTTAAATACCAGTGCAATATCCCGACAAATATCAATAAAATGCAGTCAAAATGAGTATTAACGGTATTTCTCGCTTATTGCCTCTCGAATGCTTCGGCCAGCAAAAAAGTATATTCTGCTGAATTTTACCAACACCATTTTTAATTGAACAATCGATATAGGCTGGGTTATAGAGTAGGAAAATTGGATAGACTGGACATTGACGTTGGGTAAGACATTCCGAAGCATGCTCTATAATTGTTACACAGTAACGATTGTATAATGAAGTTGTGTTGTAGTACCTAACTTTGCTTCGTTATTCGTAGATATAAATAGGTATTTTCTGGTACTTACCTAGTTATTTATTCCAATAAAAACTACCATTTTTTTTTTTAATTTAATTTTGCAAAAAATGGAAAATTGGCGGCCTTTGCAGCAGTTTTCCCAGCAGTGGGACAGAACAGGCTAGTAAAAAAATCCAAGTATGTTTCTGAGCAATCCTTAAAGTCGAAGATCAATAAGCGAGTCGGGGAAATTCAACAAATATTAAGTAAATTCCTAGCTAACGATACTGTTGCATTTAATTGTCTATACATACTTATAATAAAATTGTAATAGGCCGATGTCTGTACATTGAAGATATTGAAAAAATATATAGGCTTTTAGGGGGGGCTTTATTAGAGCAACAGAAGTAAAAAAAAGGTTTTTAGAATTTTTCACTGTCGGTCTTTTTGTCTGTCTGTCTGTATGTACGCGCATCACGCAAAAAATACTGCAGGAATTTGAACGCAGTTTTCATCGCTCTACTGCTAGATGTCTAACTTAAAATACAAGCTACATTTTACCACAGGAAATGATCTTTTTCCGCAGTACCAAGTCGCGGGCAAAAGCTAGTAACTTCATAATTGTGCAGTTACAGCGTCACAGTATACCAAGGCTACATAACGTTTGGCTGATGACAAAGAATGCTCTATTTTCAGCAGCTTTAAATGCTGCCTTTTTGTCGTATCTGTCCAATTTAATACTTTAGTCCCTGACGGAAGGTACGAGATTCCTCGAATCGGCCGCCTATAGGGGAGAACTCTAATTAATAGAAGCCAAATATTGACAAGTGTCGGTCGTTAAGGTGGAGTTTGTTGAGGCATGTTATTCTCATAAACGGGTTCCATGTAACGTTAAAGTGTAGGAATTTCGATGAGGATTTTTCCCCAACTATGTTGATGTTTTATTACCAACTCACGACAGAACTCGGACTAGATTGTGTAGCCTGTAGCTTTGCATGAACACGACGCATTTACAGCAGAATCTCACATCAGGAGCGGATGGCGTCGGCTTGAAGTGGGACGAAACACGGCAGAGATAGGTAGAATCAAAATATCTGGTAAAAATATGTTATCGAAGTAAAAGAAATTTCGAAATTGATACTAGACAAGACTTTGTGTGTCATACGATTACTAAAAAGGGTAAATTAAAAGCTTTTTTGGTGGTGGTTTCATTGACTTTTTGCCACCGACTTCCGAAAGTAAGGTTATTTTCCATTTTTTTTTGAGGTCGGTTTTTTTTGCAAAAAAGTTTTTATCTTGTACAACCTCCACATTCTTGTGCCAGCCTCATCCAGGTTTTATCCCCGATGGGAACTCGCAAACAGCCCGGATAGGCATTAACATTCCTAGATACTATTTAATTATTTTTGATGCACGTTGCCATTCACCATCAAACCTTCCCCTTAACCCAGGTAACCATAGAAACAGGTTTCCATCACAATATAATAATTGTCTCACTCAAACAGCCATATTTAACGTTCCGGATTACGCACCCCCAGAGATTGAATGCAAACGAAAAATTCAATCAATTCTCCTTTCACTCATACCTAATCCTTTAAAAGGTTTCAATCAGCTGCCGTATCTTTTGTTTCGAGAGATAGAAGATGATTGAGAGGTAGGCAGGAGTGTTTGCTTTTGTTAAATGCAGTTTCTGTTTTGATACAAATTGGCGTAATGGTTCTGTCTCGGAGAAAAGTTGTTTACTAAAGAGAATCGGGTTCGCCTATTTTTGTTTTTAGAAAAAACGTTGCCCAACACTAGGAATTTCTCCTGTATTGTGGGTGCGTTTGCGAACATTAAAACTCCTGTATACAAACAACCAGACCCAGAACTACTACCTGTGGGCCATACAAATGTGGGAATCGAGCCCGCGACACGCAGCGCAGCAGCCAATCGCTCAGCCACTGCGCCAACGAGCCGTCTATGGAGTATATTCATAAATGCTGATTAAAATTAAGAGACGTTTGAACTTCAAAACTGTGTGGTTTCAACAGTCATCGCTAATCATGACTTAACATTAAGAAGCCGCGTTTATGTTTAAACCTCTAGTACCTCCCCTTCCGGGCCGAACTCCGCTCGGGTAAAAATAGAGAAAACTATTTTTTCCAGATATGAGATCTAGCTAGATCGATTTTTTGCCCCTGTAAACACATATGTCGCCAGTTTCACCGAAATCGTTAGAGCCGTTTTCAAGAACGTGATTACAAATACAAATATTGCTCATTTAATAGTATAGGATATCCCTTTCTAATATGTGTTTGTATCTAAGGTGCCCGTTTCGCGCAAACTAACAAATCCAAGTTCCAAGCCCATGAAAAGACCTTGGCGCAACCTGGACCCATAATGAAGGAACTTTCTTCAGATTTTTATTCTTCCGCACAGCCTATTGTAATTAAATGATAATCACTTTTAAATCATTAATCATTGAACTGACCTTAATTAGTTTGTTCTGCAGCTTGGTGACGGCCATCCGTTCCCTCTGGGTCCTTCTCTTCTCTTCTTCCAATTGAGCCTCCAGTTGCTTGATGCGCTTCTCCAGAAGTTCCTGAAACAAAATAAAGAGTATGTTAATAATGAACACTCAAATTAATATATATAATTATATTCCAAATTTCATAAGGAATAGACACAAATATATATGAAAAAGCTGATAACAGAACATCTCAAAATATCTCTTAAGTATTCGACTGCCGACTGAATTGTAGAGTTGATTAGGAGATCAATGTTGCTGGGAGTTTGTTCCGCCACTTCTTCTTCCCAGCTAAAACACTAGGAAGTGGCGAAGGGCGGGCGTTTTGGGAGACAGTTTCTTGTAAACTCAACGTTCGAAAAGTGCTGATTATCAGCCTAATTTGAATAAATGACTTTTGATTTTGATTTAATGTTCAGTTTAAATACTAAATTTATTATACGAGATCAATAATACAGTAACAATTTGGCAAAACACCGTAACCCTGACAACTTCTGATAAACCGAAAACGTCATCTTATTGACCAACTTCTAAAAAAGGAGGAGGTTATGTTTTCCACTAGCATCTTTTTTTGTATTTTACTTTACCGCCTGAAATCATCTAAAATTCTAAATCTTTACTCTCATTACACCTAAGTTTCCTTAAAGCCATAAGAGACCCGGATCTTAATCCTCAAAAGAAACTAAATCTCACAACTAAACAAAAATAAAAAAAAACAAACGCCGCCTCACTACCGCCATCACCGTTTACTTTGAAACGGTCATTAAACGACGCCATTTTGTATTTTTTAATTATTTTTTTTCCCTCGTAGCTCTTAAGTTATGGGTATTTTCATGATTTCGTGCGAAATTAACGACGCGGTTATAATTAAGGCATTTGAGTGGCAATTCTAGCTTTTAATGTTCTGTCGATTTTAAACGGACGATTTATGATTGAAGTTTTCGTTTGATGTCTTGAGGATGCTGTTTTTAATATAATAGATCATACGTTGTTTTAAAAGAGCTAAATCTCTTGCCAAAAACGTTGGTCGGTTTCCAGTCAAACCGGATGTTGCTGAATAGCAGTATTTCAAATGGAGCGTCTGACCCAATTACTTGAATAACTGGGTAATAAGATAACTGAATCTACCGTATAACTATGTATATGCTGGCGATAATTCTAGTGCCTGTCCTGTTGTTTGCACATCACAGGAGCTGATGGACGCTAATGAAAGTGCCAAACTCGTCGCCAAATTTTGGGCTGACACAATTTGTATTGTCATCAACACGCTAATTCTGGTTATTGTAGTTCTACCGTTTTACCTGGCGTAATATCAACAATTACATGAATTACGTGTTTATTGTTTGCCAGAAGACGGGCGTCGACGCCGAGGGAGGCCTAAAAAACGCTGACGTGACGACTTGGAGGCGTTTGCGAGAGATTGTCCGGAGAAAACCGAACGGAGAGAAGAGTGCAAGGCTATGGGGAAGGCCTTTGCCCAGCAGTGGGACAATATAATATAAGCTAAAAAAAAAAATTGCTTGCCAAAATACTGTTTTTTTTTCAGTTTAGGGCACACCCACATTATTAATATCTAAGAAACCACGATATTTTAAAAGTCATCTATATTCTCTAACTAGTTACTTCATTAAACTAAATAAATATAACACTCATCAATTTAACAGAAAGCTCCCATTATACTTGTCTAAAGTCTACATCGCGGGAAATGGAGCGATCGAGCACAAAGCTAACCGGATGTGACATCGTTTATCCACTGTCATTAGCCGGAAGTGCGCCCTGAGCGCCCCCTACAGGGTGCTATCTGAAATATGCGGCGCGCGAGATGATTTTGAAACAAGAATGTTATCTCGAGAATTTTGATAATTTTAAAGTTGCTGTGTTGTTGGTAATTATGATGTCATGAATTTAGGTTAAAATATGGAGGTTTGAAGTGTGTAATAAATCATACTTTTAAGCATGCTTTGAAGTTTTGTCACTTTTGTTTACTGCGACAAATTAGTTGCTCACATACGTGTAACAGTGATGTGATAAAATAGAATTACCTGTAACAAGGCTCTTGTTTGGAACCTTTGGACCAATACCAATACTTTAACCTATTGCTGTAGGAACCTTCTAATCCTAGTTTAAAAATAAATCATGTGGCTGAACTTTCAAAAGAGATGAGATCGTTTTAATCATCATCATTCTCCTGCCCTTATCCCAATTTATTTAGGGTCGCCACAGCATATCTTCTTCTTCCATACTTCTCTATTACTCGTCATCTCAGCAGTCACCTCCTTTCTAGCCATATCATCCTTCACACAGTCCATCCATCATTTCTTTGGCCTTCCTCTACTCTTATAGCCATCTACATTCATACTAACATTTCCCTCACTTCATTTTCCACATTCCTACGCATCACAATATGTCCATACCACGATAACACACAGACACCACACAATTTTTCATCCGCCACCGGCGTCACTTTCAGATGAGATCGATTTAATGTCACTTGTTTTTTTTGCAAATACATTTCCTCCTTGTCCACACCTTTACACAAATCACTTTTCCATTCACCCCCAACCCATCACCCCCATCACCATAGAAACTAAACAAAAGGTGTCAATAATCATGAAAAGATAACCATTATCATTTACTAACTACCCTATAAAATATGACGAACACACCCCCTTCCTTTCAAACGGCTCATTAGCAAAGGGCATCGCTTTCCGAACGAAATCTCGCGAACAATGGTTCCTATCTTAAATACCAACATAGATATGGAAATGACAAAGAAAAATGAACTTTACGGTGAAGTGTTACAGACAATTAGAAAGGATAAGGTTTTTTGCGAGACGTTTCAATGAATACGAACAATGGAAAGTGCGACAGATATTTTGGTGTAGAGTTAGGAAGGGGTAGATTCGAAACACCCTCTTATTAAAATCGCCGCATATTTACAGTGGCTTGGAATAGCAAAATACAGCGAAAACGCACAGTATTATAAGCTCTACCCATGCAATCCTTGAAAGAATGGGAAGAATACTTCTTGCATCATCATGATTTTAGTCAAAAGACGTCTACTGTTGGATATAGGCCTCCAAGCATCCCCCACGACCGGTCCTAGTTGCAAATATCCAGCGGTTTTCTCAGAAAGGTAGCGTTTTCTTAAGCCCAGTGCCCCGATTTGCCCGATCTGGGTATCGAACACGCTCAGCAGTTGCGCTTGAGACCAGAAGACCAACGACGGGGCAGTTCAGCAATCGGCAATCGGTCTATGAACGTGACGGAAAAGAGACTGCACCTGTTTGCACTCTCACTTTTTGTTCACTCTTCGATGACTTGTCTCCGCTTTGATAGGCATAATAGTCATGACCGAAAACGGTCAATAGGACTATTGTTAATGCCCTGCTCTGTTAGCTACCTAACTCTTTAATTCCCAAAGCTAGATGGCGCCAAGCAAAACGCATGCGCTAATAAATAATAGTTATGCCCCCGAGGGGGTGAAATCTTTCGGAATGATCACCGTATTAATGTCTATGTCCAGAGCCATTGGTCTCTGGTTGATATGCAGGAACTACTGTCACTTTTTTCTTATAATTCAATGGGTTTGATTGGTGCGGGTTGTATTTTAAATTATTGTTTGATTTGGTGCAAGTGGAGGTTATTGAAGTGTCTATTGATACAACTAGCCGTCTTTTATTGGGTCTTAAAACCATCACATGTTTTAGACACTAAGACATGTGATGGTTTTATCAAATTTTAAACATCCACAAATCATACCATCTCTTATTGATAGCTTTCCAAGTTTCATTGAAATTGGTTGGTGTATGAGGCCTGAATCTTATTTTTATGATTGTCATTTCATAAATTCATAAGCATATTTTCATCATAAAAAACCGAGATTAAATCCGAGTTGTTTTAATCCTTTTGTGATCAACGATGCCCGATGAACGATGATACACTTTTGCTTCCGAATTTGAAAGCAGCCACTTAATACCTACTAGCACCTCCCGAAAAACCTACGTAATACGGGGTCAAAATAAATTAGCTAGGAATCTGCAACAAATCGTACATAACAAATGCCAAAAAGAGCAGCTAATCGACATGGGTCATTAGCCGACAGCGTCAGGATAAGCTGAACAGTTGCAGCTAATCATTCAACGAGATAACATCTCCAGTGCTGGGGACGAGATGTGGGCAAAAATACGGGTAAGGATCGTCTGTGATTGGCCCGTGTAAGGGTGAGCATTTAATAGCGCCAGATCATGCTGATGGAGATTTGGAAGCGAGAAAAGTGTTTATTATGTGTCCTGAGTTATTTTGAAAGTTATCCGAAGACTGTGGTGCCGTTTGAAAAATTCTTTAAAGTCAAACATTTTTAAGACCTTTAGGGAAATCTATTTCTTGAGCAGGTGCTCGAGAATTCTTCAACTTCTGGTTGTTTACTGTTTGGGTTTACCCAACTGCAACCGACCGTTGTAAATTTTGTATCCAACTACTGCAAAGCCAGAAGCAGGCAAGATTTTAGCAGTCCTTGTATAAATCACATAACATTACGCCTGTAATCCCCGAAGGGTTAGGCAGAGGTGTAGCTAATAGTACACCCACATTTCGCCAGTTATGTTTAAGTCCCATGTAATAGGAGGCGAGCCAATTGCCATCAACCGGGCAGATGTCCAAACTCCGTGGCTGCTACTGAGAAATTCCTGATGGAAAAACCCAATAGCAATTTGCCCGACCCGGGAATTGACCCCAGGCACTCGTGCTCAGCAGTCACGCGACCAATAGACCGACGAGGCAGTCTGAGCCAGTTTGTATAAATACATATCATGAAATTAGCTTGCATATTAGTAAAATTAAAATATGATTCTAGGCGTGTGAATTCGCACATTCTTCTCCGCCAAGATTTTTACTATCTGTTTTTAGGTTTATTTCCTTCGCTACCATATGAAGGCAGTGATGGCTCTGTTATCTGATTGTTCCCAATTGTTTTTATTTAGACATGAAACACACCTAATCCCGCTTCAATTAAGCATAGAACATCAATATCTTTATAGCTCCTGCTCACGGGCCCACCCCGGGGTTGTCGTCGCGTTCTATCATTTTTCACGCGCTCAATAAATTCGTTGCGCCCTCGTCGAGATGTCAACTAGGAGGAATCGCTCTATCTGTGAGCGTACATACTTATCTGTGCCGTTATTTGTTTGATTTTTGTTCTGGGAAAAAGTTTTGAAAAGCATTTTGTTGAAGTAAATTACCAGATTTGGGCTAAATTCATGGATGTGATAGCCAAATTTCGTGAATACGAAAGGAGAATTATCTAAGAAACTAACGTATCGTGTTATCCAGTCACCGGATTATGGAAGGTTGGTAGACGGTCGCTTGATATATTAGTAAAATACGGATATTCAGCTGCATCCGGTGAAACTGGAAAACGTATGTGATGATGATCTAATGAACACCGACTTTTACAGAGATATAAATAAAATTATTGATTATCTAGGTCGGCCTAAAATATAGTTGCCTTAACGATAGCTAGGCACCGCCATAACTGAGAAACTTAGGTTTGTGTGTTTGTATTAAGAGATACAACAACATTTACGTTCTTGATAAAAACATAACACATTTCGACTGACTCCATTTTCTTTCAAAAAGCCATCAAATCATTTCAAATGTGTACGGCCACAGTGGGATTGTGTTGTCGCTTTTATTCGTTACCCCACAATCGGCGAAGTGTCCCATTGTGCAATTGTGGCCGACTGTCTTCACATTGTCTTGCACCATTTGTCTACCCGAGGCCTTATTGTATCGCAGCGTAATTATTTATGTGGGTTTTACCTTGCATATACTAGGTATTGTAAATGTAGAACAATAAGAAATCTATACTAATAGAAAAATAGACCGCAGCGACTTGTTTTAGGGTGGTAATGAAACGCAAAGCTGTAAGTGATGCGGAAGGCGCTCGAACGTCAATTAACGTAGATTATAAATGCGAAAGTTTGGATGGATGGATGTTTGTTACTCTATCACTCCAGAACGGCTGGGCGGATCTTGATGAAATTTTTCACAGAGATAGATTATAGTTTGGAATGGCACATAGACTACTTTTCATCCCGGTAGGACGATCTCGTGAGTCAATTATCGAACTCCACGCGGGCGAAGCCGCTGGCATAAGTTAGTAGATTATAAAACGTACAATTAATCCCACTTCTCAAAATGCCAGCATTAAGAATGTCAGCTACGTATATTCTACATTATTTTTTTTATCAACAAACAATGTTGTTGTCAGTCGCAAATTTTTTTTGGAAAAAATATATTTCTAATTAATGGTCTTGATTTAAAGTGGGTGGGCAGTTTTTTTTTTAAATTCCAGCCTCCATAGACCACATTACCTATGCACTGGGAAAAGACTTAATTAGAATGAGAAAAAGATTTTTAGAACAGTAACTTAGAAGAGATTCGGTCAAAACTGTACCTACAGACTGATTGCGGACTTGCGTAGGTTTACTGTAATCTTAGATATTATATTTTGACAGCACTTCAATCGCCTTATCCAATCCTCTCAATAATTCAATAACACTAACTCACACCCGTCAACCAATCACAAACAAGCACCTCCAACACTACATATAACCGCTCCACACTTACACAATTAAAACGCATACTTATTGACGGATCTATCGAGAGCCCGTCTGCCCTCGTGTATCGTTGACAAAGCTACCGTGACCGTACTCAAACCCCCGTACCTTCAGACAATAACGCGAGATTAACCCGCCCGAATTAAACTGAGACCCTATGAAACCTTAGTGGGGTGTGGGGTGAGTTGTGAGAGGTAGCGGAGCGAAATTGGTTTTAATGAATACGTTTAAAGCAGGATTCACTTCGTAGAGACCAAAAAAGTACCCATATATGGAGCGAGCGAGGAAAACTACAAACCGAGGACGTCTAGACATTATAAGGTCCAAACCAGGCCCCTGTATTTGATTTGATCCATATTTGATTCAGCTAGCCTTTACCATATACTCGTATAAATGAAACCACAAAAGCCAGACCTTCTTGCATCTCCTGCCCCACACAAAAACGAACGAACGAACTAGTATGTCATAGTTTTAGATGATCTGGCTTACGAAATTTCCAGTCTCTGATTGGCAACAAAATAAATCAGACAGAAATACATTAAGTGAGCAAACTCAACCTCCGAAATCCTAAGATTTTCGTATAATATTTGATCTTTACGACATCCATACTACTATGACATGTATGGAATTCAGCTGCACCATGTTAGACTGGAAGCCAACCCCAACATAATTTATAAGAGGCCAGGCAGATGACGATGACGATTTGAACTTGACTGTATCAATCACCCTTCAGTTCCCGCTCCCGCGCCCTCTCCTCCCTTGCACCCCACCACACAAAACACACCCTCTTTCATCGATCATTAGCGGACAATGGCTAATCTAACGTGATGCTGTGGAGTGTAGCAGTGGAGGGCACTTCATCACGTGTCGAGATCGACATGTTATTATCATGTGATGCTGGAACTTTGCTTATTAATCTTATCATGCTCCTGTGTACCTCCCTTGACATAATATAAACGTATGAATTTTTTATGTGAAGCTGGATCTTCTCATTTAGATAGAGATGGACGATGTCACTCAAGAGTGTCCCCTGCTGGAGTAGGATATGATGTGATGTGAAAGTGTCGGCAGCAATTAGAATTATAGTAGATTTTCAGGAATTTGCTCATAATGTCAGTCCGTATGTTCACCTTGTGTTGTGTCTTGGGTTTAAAAAGCTATGTATCATTCGAACTTTGTTGTCTAGCAAAGTCTGTATGTTGTATAATAATAGTTATTTACAATTTTTATGTGTTCCTTGATAATGTTGTATTTTAAATATTTTATATAAATTGATGAAATCAAACGTTCATAAAAGAAAAAGATTCATTGCAGTTACTTCCATTCAAATCCAAAAGCCGTTGCCAACCCAAAAGCGAAACAAAAATAAAGTGTCGATAAAAAAATTGCAAACCATAGAAACACCGATCAGTCGTACCCAGTCCTCCGACTAAAGCTCAGAGCACACGTGTAAGCGCTGCACCGGATCGACATCGTCTCAAATCGAGCAGTTCACTATTCATCGTATGCTTAGCCTTTTCCCAACTATATTGGGGTTGGCTTCCAGTCATCTATTTCTCGCACACGCGTTAAAAACTCCCACATTCATAACACACCACAAACATACACTCCCATACACAATCATCATACAATTCCACATTCTTACCCTCATATTGTTAAGGTTTACCACAAGATCATACATGCACCTACTTGACACAGTCCACCAGCACGTCTGCATAGGGTTGAACCTATTGTACTAATCTATCGAACTTCAATCTATATGTGTGTGTATCTGTTTGGCTCAATATTCAGCTAGCAAACTTCGCTCATTGATGCAGTCATAAGTTCATCAAGTGTGCCGATGACATGGCTAGCGGCTCAAGATGGACATTATTTTATGACCAACTGTGGCCAAGATTCTGCAATAGAATATCAATAAAAATTACGTTACAATTCGTAAAATAGTCACAAAATGACAATACATAATATTAACTGCGTCTGTAACCATTTTAGGAATTTAAACGTGATTTTATTTTCCTATTATGATTCGGCTATTTTAGGGCCAGCCAGCCAGTAAGGTTATTTCGATGCAGTACAATGCTTATACGTGTGCCATGACCCTAACGCAATCACACCGATTAATAGAACGACTGTAGTTTGTAGTGGTTTCTTTTCCTTTACTTTTTAGTCTTATTTCCAGCCATTCCTTGCAAAACGGTAATCGCTCGCTGCCGGTTAGGTTTTTCAGCCCTCTTTGCGCGGTGCTAAATTAAAATCGAGAATAATTACCGCCATTTTAATTGAATAACGAATGTAGGAAACGTTTATTGGATATTGTTACAGTTTCGTTTGGAGTAGGTAATATTTATGATTAGCTTTCTACCCACATTTTTAATTACTGTTGACATAACCCTGTCCAGGTAACGTTTTCATAGTTGTTGCATAACTTTTTGTCCAATTGAAGGGTTGGAATGGGCGTTGAAATACCGCATCTGTAATGGTAACCGCAGCTTCTAACAACTAAGTACAATACCTCATATCCCCCTATACCGCGTGTGCTTACGATGTTCAACGCGCTCGTGGAGACCAACCCTGGATGGACTTGTTTGCTGATGAATGGAATGACGGAATGTTTGCGGTTGTGTGAGAAGACCGTGTAAAAGAATTACTTAACTTAATTATTATTTTGTGTATGTTAAGGGCTTATGATGTACTAAATCTATACATATAATAAAATTGTAACAGATCGACGTCTG
The DNA here is from genome assembly GCA_964057025.1 of Standfussiana lucernea. Classification (NCBI taxonomy): domain Eukaryota; kingdom Metazoa; phylum Arthropoda; class Insecta; order Lepidoptera; family Noctuidae; genus Standfussiana; species Standfussiana lucernea. The sequence continues at coordinate 2,721,874 of OZ059791.1, read as the reverse complement.
TACATTGAAGATATTGAAAAAAAATGGGGGGTCTTTATTAGAGGAACAGAATCTAAAACAACAGTTTTTAGAATGTTTGTCTGTATGTTTGTTCGCGCATCACGCAAAAACTTCTGCATGGATTTGAACGCAGTTTTCACCGCTCTACTGCTAGATGCCTAACTTAAAATATAGGCTACATTTTACCACAGAAATTATCTTTTTTTTTTTAAATTCTAAGTACCCACACGAACGAAGTCGCGGACAAAGGCTAGTGTAACATAGATATTCACCAGAAGTGTTCTTTAAATTAGACTTTTTTAAGTAAGTGGCACAGGACAGGCACCCAGCCCTATCTGCAACGACAGTCAAGTCTTTTTCCTTGTAAAGTCTGACGCGCAGAATGATAATACTGCTTGTGTTTTCACCTTGCTAGTCCCAATAAACACTATTGCAAAAAGCATCGTTTTATTGTACCCTATGCAATTACCATCACAATAAAACGCTCCTCCCATAAATCTACGACCACTTGGAAAAGGTTTCGCATTTTTCTTTGTATTTAATTCTAAATAGGCCTTTGTCCTCTCAGCCATTCGTCTGTCACCGGCTGATGGATGACGAATTCATTTTGTAGCCCTTCGAAGGCAATTTAGGACTTCCAGTTTGTTTCATGGGATTGTATAGTTCTTGGTTAATGGGATCGTTTGGGAAATTAGTCTGAATATATATATCGGTGCAGGATGGCAAAAGGCAGGTAAAGGCCACGTCTTGACTAATGCCATCGTCGAGCTACAGTGGCTCTCGGTTGAGGCGTTTTTTTTTTACACGAAACAGGCTTGCGATTGGCCGCAACTCGCCTGATATGAAGCGATAATGCGGCCTAGGGTGGAGCACGCTTGCCCAGAAGAAACCGATTCACTCGAACCTTTACGAGATCTAGACTATAATGATCGAGGAACAGAGAACGTGGTGTATTGCCTACGTTTAGAAGGCAACATAGCAAAATTATATTGAATTGTTATGCTTCGGGAATCAACATTTAACATTGCTATCTCATCGTGATTATAACATAGGTCTTAGGTCTGAGTCATCACTACATAGTATAAAACAAAGTCGCTTGCCGCTGTCTGTCCCTATGTATGCTTAGAACTTTAAAACTACGCAACGGATTTTGATGCGGTTTTTTTAAATAGATAGAGTGATTCAAGAGGAAAGTTTATATGTATAAAACATGCATATTATAGTAGAGAGAACATAAGTATCTACATTGCACCCGTGCGAAGCCGGGGCGGGTCGCTAGTAAGTAATAAAACTGTAATAAATCTGTAAACACTAAAAATACTAACCTAATTACTTAAGCATCATTGTTACCAACAAAACTATGGACTGTGTAGTCTGAAAATAAAGTTTTGTTTATTTATTTATAACGGCTATACACTTTAACTTACAAGTACCTCACGTTGATTTGACAAACCAATAAGGGAAATTGTAGGTCGTCTATCGTTAAGCATTTAATGTACGTGTTACTTGCACATCACACAAGTCTGTCTTTATCGTGCGGCCTAACATGGTGTCAGAGTTTTTATGCCGCCCATGGGCCTCTGACTTGGCATTGCATGACGTCGAGAAATATCCCTTAGGCATGCTAGTTTCCTCACGATATTTTCCTTCACCGAAGCAAGTGATAATTATACAATACGCACATGAATCGGAAAAATCAGAGGTGAGTGTCTTGGGTTTGAACTTGAGACCAATGATTTGACAGACCGAAGGTCACACCACTAGGCTATCCCTGCTTATCACACAGGTGCAGGGCTGTGTGGGGCAAGCGGGCTTTAAACATTAACAAAGCTAATCAGGTTTATGTAAGTTGTATTCTAATCAAGGTTAGTTTATAATAAACTGTCTATTAATAATGTTTTAAACATTAAATCGTTATATAAACATTATTGTAATGGTAAAGACAGGTGCTTACCCACAATAAACTAGATCGTGGTTTAGTAATCTTGATGAGACGTGAGAACTAGTATTTAACATTATTCACATTCGAATAAATCATCTCCTGAGACAAGTATCAACTAGGTGTCAAGTTTAGTGCTCCGTTCGTACATTCCTACTTACGTTCGCATAAACAGTCGCTGCAGAAATCCGAAACAAAATATTTGAGATACAAATTGATCCATCTGAAGACAAGGTGATGTTTATGTCTTCTAAATCAATTATTTGTTCAGAAGTGACATTATTTTGCTGCACACTTCACATGTTCCCCATTCGTAGGTTCCCAATACCGATTCTAAGGGCTTAGCAGGTATCATTTAACAATGAGATGACTGTAGGAACACAGAGGAGAATAATATACCAGAGGTCCCATTGCCACTCGGTATGTTCCTGAAAAAAATAGCCTTATACTAAATTTTTAACCGACTTCTAAAAAAGGAGGAGGTTCTCAATTCGGTTGTATGTTTTTTTTTTTTTTTTTTTTTTTTTTGTGTTTGTTACCTCATATCTCCGTCATTTATGAACCGATTTGAAAAATTCTTGTTTTATCTGAATGGATCTACTTCCCGATTGGTCCCATAGAAATTTCATCAAAATCGGTTCAGCAGTTTGGTTTTGAAATCAAAATAGCTGGAAATTTTTGTGTTTGTTACCTCATATCTTCGTCATTTATGAACCGATTTGAAAAATTCTTCTTTTATCTGAATGGATCTACTTCCCGATTGGTCCCATAGAAATTTCATCGAAATCGGTTCAGTAGTTTGGTTTTGAAATCAAAATAGCTGGAAACAATATGTCATCCAAGTAAAAGAAATTGCGAAATTGATACTTGACAAGGATTTGTGTGTGATGCGATAACTAAAAAGGGTAAAATAAAAACTTTTTTGCAAAAAAAAACTGACTTCCAAAAAAAACACTAAAAAAGTGGGAAATAACTTTACTTTCGGAAGTCGGTGGCAAAAAAGTCAATGAAACAAACAATAGTCACCGACTTCCGAAAGTAAAGTTATTTCCCACTTTTTTAGTGTTTTTTTTGGAAGTCGGTTTTTTTTTGTTTGTTTTGCGAATAAGACGAACACTTCTCTTCTTTAGGTTAAGAAGCGCTTGTGTTGGTTGGTCCGTGGTAGGGTGACCAACCATTACATACCGAGTTTCCCCCGTGTTTCGGAATGCAAGTTAAGCTGGTCCCGGCTGTCAGTTGTTGATCTTTCACAGTCGTTACAGGTAGTCAGTAGCCCGAAAGTCTGACAACCAGTCTTACCAAGAGATATCGTATTACCCAGTACAAATTGGGTTGCGAAGTGATCTTCACAAACCGGATAGACAGTCGCTCCATGTAAAATACTGGTATTCAGCTGCATCCGGTGAGACTGAAAGCCGACACCAAATAGGCAGATGATGAATAAAGCGAACACTAGAAATCACAATACTTCTTGGGTGGGAAATACAACCTTTTTTAAGTTCCTAACCGAACTGTGCACCATGCTAGCGCATACAGGAGAGAACTATTTAGCAGTAGGTAACAATTTCCTCACATGTCGACGACCACAAGTTGTTATCTTCGCCTACGTTAAGCCGTAACATTCAAAATCCCAAGGAAACACGTTAGGAAATGTGTAGTTTTCTAATTCGCGCGTATGCCGTTTGTAGATCATTATAAGTGGCTATCATTAGAATCGTTTAACCTAAATTGGTGTCATTGTCGTGTGTTGTCTGGTGTGCCCCTTATTAATAACAACGCTGTGGAATGTGGAGGGGGTTTTACGTTACAATGTTTGCGTAGAAGCTGCTGATGGGAAGAGTTTCATGGTGAGGATCCACTGAATGTAAAAATGGGGACTTGTTAAGAACACAGGCATTCCGTAAAACTAGTTATGTATGTTGTTGTTGGTGCTCGTTCTTACAATTCGTTTTCAATGGAAATTCATTAACATCATTATTTAATTTTATTGAAACTTCATGAACAATACTGGTACTTAGGCGGATTTAATGCCACGAAGTTATTCTCTACCACTCAACCTATAGGTTTAAAATGCAGCATGGTGACAGAGGACCACAAAAACATGTTATTTGCATCATTTTGATGATTTTGATTGATTCGCATCTTTAGGAATGGGTTATCCCTAGAATCAACTAAATACTAGTATAGCAGATTGACATCAGTAGCACAGGAAGTAAGTCTTTAACCAAGACCTTTTACCAAACTGATGGCCTAGCCTTTGTCGCTATTAAAGAACGTACACTTTAAACCAAAAATATGAAAATCCCAAATCTAAACAAAGGTATCAGTCAAACAGCACCACATATAACCGAAATCCTTCCAAACAGTGCAACAAAGCTCAGACGATGTTCGCAACACAGCACAAAAACAAGGGAACAAGTTGACGTGTCCATTTATCTCCAGGCTACGCTCACAGGTGTGCTGACGTCACTTACAAATGTTGAACGATCACGCGGTGGAGATACGAAGCGATCTTACAGGCGTTGGCTGTGGTACACGAACAACTGTTGCCGGCAATAGTTGCTCACAGGTGCGCCGAAGTCACTTAGAAATGTTAAGCCGTCACGCGGTCGCGATACGAAGCGTTCTTACAGAGTTATCTGTGGTACACAGGCAATTGTTGGCGGCAACAGTTGTCTGTGATTTTTTTTAAATGCAGCGGGCCATCATCTGTCCAGTCTTTCTCCAATCATGTTGAAGTCAAATTCCAGTCTAACTGGATGCCCAGAAAATTACATGGAACGACTGCCTATCTGACATCCACAATCCAGTTACACGATGCCTGGAGATCTTGGTAAGACTTGGAACAAAAATTACTTCAGGTGTTTCAACAACATTATTATTTCAAACGTCGACGTTGTCCCGTGACAATTAACTGAAATTGCCCGGAATTGAGCGATTAGTTGCCCGTCTAAGCGCACCTACAGGTTAAAAGGATGGGAGCGAATTAATATTATGGTTTTTGCTTTTAAAGTACACGGTTGGATATTTGTCTGTTGTTTCTTGTTTTGTTCAGTATACGTAGTATATACCTACAATCTACATGTTTTATTGTAGAGAGAACTGCGAAGCACTCGCAATACATGGTAATTGCTCTATTGAATTACTGAGAAATTGAGTCCAACTGTTCATTGTGATATGCTCGCTCAATGCTAGATAACGATAGATACATGAAATATCACACGAAGAAAAATACACTAATATTTCATTTTCAGATATTTAAAATTAATTATTAGGGCATAGAGATCCTTAGATCTGCACACAAAAAAAAAAATGAAAAAACAGTACGGAATTCTCACCTTAAAATAATGTCCATTATTGCTGTTATTATTGTAGTTATTAGAATTATTATAGTTATTGTAGTACATCACATTCACCAAATTACACTTTAACAATATCATCAAACACTGACACTTAATTTCAAAGTTGCTTTTGATTTTTACTTAATTTCCAATCTTCCCTGTGTTTTCGATCAAGATAAAGAAATTAAACTAGAACACTACAAACGACTTTTTTCTCTATGACGTTAACTCATTATGTTCCAATCAAACATTTTACTTATCAATGTTTTAGCTGACTATTGAAAAACCGTATTTATTTAGCCGACTCGTGCTTGACTACACACATAAAACCATTTATTTATCATCCACAAAAACACAACACAAGGCACTTTTAAAACCTATCTTTTTAAACACACAAGTTTTATATTCAATATTTGACCGGCAACCGTACTCCCGCGCTTACATTTGACAATCGCACACAGAAACGTCAATTGACGATGCGCGTGAGTCGAGCATGTGTACCAACTGAGCCATCTTTTAAAATGGATCTCAATCAATGTGCGTAGATTAGAACTTTGATGCAGAAAAAACTGTATGAGATTTCATTATGATTCTGTACTCACAGTTTGATCGTGATTGGAAAAAAAGATAACTTGTTTCTACATAGTTGATATTAATAATTGACCTTCACTCGAAAATCAATAGTGTTCGAATTGTAGACGGTCCGGGTCAAAATTAGAACACGTTTTATTATTCGTTTTGTTTCTTTATTTTTTAACCGACTTCAAAAAAAGGAGGAGGTTCTCAATTCGGAATTCGTCATTTATGAACCGATTTGAAAAATTCTTGTTTCATCTGAATGGATTTACTTCCCGATTGGTTCCATAGAAATTTCATCAAAATCGGTTCAGCAGTTTGGTTTTGAAATCAAAATAACTGGAAAAAATGTCATCCAAGTAAAAGAAATTGCGAAATTGATACTTGACAAGGATTTGTGTGTGATACGATAACTAAAAAGGGTAAAATTAAAACTTTTTTGCAAAAATATAACATAGTCGGTGGTAAAAAAGTCAATGAAACAAACAATAGTCACCGACTTCCGAAAGTAAAGTTATTTTCCACTTTTTTTGTGTTTTTTTTTTGGAAGTCGGTTTTTTTTTGCAAAAAAGTTTTTTTGATATTTACATAACATAACATCACGACTGTAGTACTCACATTCCGCCAGAACGATGCTGCGCCACCAAAAATAAGATAGGCTGGCAGAATAATGATGATACATATTTATAAGATATCTAAATTATTTGCATTGATGGTCTAGGAGTCGCAAGCGCGACTGCTGAACAAGAGGTCGGGCCAATTGTTATTGGATTTTTCCATCAGGAATTTCTCAGCAGCAGCCACGGAGTCTGGATCTATGCGGTTTGTCCGGTTGATGGCAATAGGCTCGCCCCCTGTTACATGGGACTTAAACATAACTTAAAATGTGGGTGTACAGTCACGAGCAGCAATATGTAAACACTTCGCAACTTCCAAAAGTGATTTTGTCCTACTGTTCTGATTAAATTTTCATGTTGTTACGAACATAGTATTACAAGAACACATATTTTATTAAATAAATTCTATCTCCAAGTTACAATCGTTATTTCTCGCGAAATTTGCTTTTAAAATTGCGAAAGTGTATACATATTGGTGCTCGTGACTGTACAGACGTAATGTTATGTATGTTCATAATTAGAAGAAACAAATATATCTACTGCATATTAGAGATCCTCTGTCACGTCACATTACTCTGTGATCATTTATACATATTATATTATTAACATACGTCCCATTGATGTCCCGACGACGGTACCTATTGTTCGATTAATATGTTCTGTGTATGATTGATACGTTGTTGTTATGTGTTGTATATTTGTTTATTGTGTGTATTGTCTCCTACGTTTGTAGGTGTTTTAATAAGTGTTTGGTGAGATGTGATCAAATGCCAAATTGTCCATAAGATACATTGAAGATGGTTAAGCAGTGACAGTGAGTACATAACACTTTCGTTACAGAATTTAAGAAAAAAGTTTCCTTTACAGAGGTTTTATAAACATGCAACCTCGAAATCTAGTTAACAATTGTGATACGTAAAGTCCTATGAAGCCAAACGAGCACTTACAATATTCTTAGCCTTAATTCATAACATAACGACATGCCTGTGATCCTCGAAAGATTAGGCAGAGGTGTACTCTTTAGTGTACCCGCATTTCGCCAGTAATCTGTAAGTCCTGTGTAATAGGGGGCGAGCCTATTGCCATCAACCGGGCACAAACGCCGTGGCTGCGACTGAGAAATCCTGATGGTAAAACCCAATAACACTTTGCCCGACCTGGGAATCGAACCCAGGACCTCGTGGTCAGAAGTGCGGTTATGACCACTGGACCTAAGAGGCTTAACTCGTTAATTTTAAAATTCGTTTGTAACGAAAACAGACTTCATTTTTTAAGCAAAAAGCCAACAGTAACAGCATTAATCTCTTTCCCGCATTGTAACCAGCTAATTATCTCCCCCAAAACAGAACTAATCTGACTGAACAGATACATACAAACGAATTATCTCGAGGCACAGGGTTATAGGGCTCATAGGGTTCATAGGGCGAGGGAAGGCATCAAAGAGTATGGCAGTATCCATTTGCGAAATTTGTTTTTCCATTACTCAAATTGGGTTCGCCTAGGGGTAAGTTTTGAATAGTGAGTGATGACGCGACGATGTGTTTTAACTTAAAAACTTGCAAGTTATAAGTATGAAAGTTTGTTGGTTCAGCGAGGGATGCGAGCTTTTGAAGGAGGAAATTAATTAGATGAATGGGTTATTTGGGTTTCGCTGTGAAATGAGTCTTGCCGGTCCGTTTTTTTTTACTTATTTAAGGTATGGGATATGAGGTGAGGTCGTGTTTAAGTTACAGGTTAAGCCGATTAGTAAAAAGGACCTTATTGAGGATGTTCTTCAGAAAGGTCAAGTGTTTCGTACTCGCAACGGGTATGGCTGTACGATCAGATGTTTGAACGTGAACGTAACAAAAGTAGTAGATACAATGTAAAGGTTGTAGTAGATGGCGTTTTGTCGGTTCTGCCTACGCCCTTGGGAAAGACGCGTGAGTTTTATGTTTGTATCTACGGTGCGAATTTACAGGTCCAAAAAAATCACTGAAAAATTTTACCACAACTAAAACCCGTTGATTTTCTGTACAGTGAAATATTTTTACACTATTCTCCGCCAAAAAATCCCGCCATTTTCACAGACAACATTTTCCCACTAGCTTTTAAAAAAAATACAGCAAGCAACCAGCACCCATATTCGCAGCCTATCATTATTTCAACATAAATCTCGTACAAAAACACCATTGGCCACCGTCCAACGGCCATGCCAGAATTAATTACAGCGAGGCACCAACAGATGGCGTTGAAACCAGGTGTGCCGTGTATATCATAGACACAGTCTACACGACCTATGAAATTCAGATTGTACGCGGTATAAATTTTAAACAGATTTTCCAGGAACGGTGGGTGAGCAAAAGTGCTTTTGATTCTGTTTTCGGAGTGCTGTGTTATGGTCAGCATCAGGAGATTCAATGGACGTTTTATACAATGACCTACATTGCTTGTTTTGAAATGTTTCCCCTTTAACAACGAGTTCTACTTTTAAGTGAAAATTTTTACTTTCTAATGATAAGTTTTGTCAAAACTGGCACAGTACATACAGTTACTGAAAGTCAGAAAGCTACTGTGATTTTTATGAATGCCAAGAGCATTTAAGCTGTCTTCTAGATATAATTTATGTATATCTACTTAATTAATTAAAAACCAATCTCATCTACCTTTAAGAAGACTCGTAGGTTCTATTCGATTGCATCAAATTCGACCACACACACAATAGAACGAAAGAAAAAGTATTTATTAGTCTCGCACTGGACAAAACAAAGTGGTATAATGACAATAAAACGAAGATTAAAAAAAATAAAACTTAAGAACAAATTAAAATAAAACTAACTAAACTGGTCCTGTACGAGGCCAAAAGGCCCCTATCTCAGCATGATGCTGTAACATTAAAAAAGTCACAGCGCTGGTATTCGGATAGGGCCCAAAGTGATGCCACGGTCAATTAATAATAATAATAAATAAATACCTCCCATATAACTCCTATTAGACATTGACAAACATAATCTATAAACCAATTTATTCATAACTCCGATCGATATTCTAATCAAAACCACCGGCCGGAGTTTCACATCAACCGGGCAATCTGTTAAATGACAGTTATCTCCGTGATTGATTGCATTTGCATATGAAAAACAACCGTGGACAAAATCTATCAAAGCGTCTCTATACAGGGTGACAGATTTTAAATTGAGTATGATTTGGGGTTTAGTGGGACTGTCTTGGGTTGAAAGGATGGGAGGTTTTTGAAATCTGTTGATTCGCAAAACGAACCCAGGAAGAGTGGTAAACGAAGTGGGAGGGGCTGAAATGATGATGATGGCAACTTTATTCGTATACACGTCTTTAAATGATTTTACATGAGTAAAGATTATTGATTTAAGTAATATACATTTTTTTTTATAAAAACATAATTGTTTTAAATGCTACCTCCAATAATTTATTTTAGCCACTATTGGAGGTATTGCTATTCTACCCTTTTTCTTTATTTGTATTTCGAGAGAATCTGTAAAAATCTTGCATTTTTTTGTAATCCCAGTGTCACTTTAATTAACAATTATCAACAGTATTTCAATTTGTCTCTTTACTACTTACTCTTTTATAACTCCACACAAATAAAAACATTTACATTATTCTTGCATTACTCAAAAAGCTTATCCTATTCCAGTCCACAAAACCTACATAATAAAAAGCTATCATAAAATAAATTCAAGTATTTTTATTATGATGCAGAAAATCTCCCTGTCCTTAAAATTTAACAATACATGGTGAGCTAACACACTCTCTATCGACAAATGTAAGGTGAGCCCTCAAATCTTTAACATTTTTTATGTTCCAAGTGTGTTTGTTGTAGATTTATGTGTTGTTTGGGTCCAAGTTATATTGGTTGTGTAGCTAATAAAAATGTGTGCGCGTGGAGTTGTTACAGCGTCGTATTTTATGCATTATCTATTGATTATGGGCAGTTAACTTTTATTTTGTTTGTTTAAGGGCATGGGACAGAGAGAGCAACGTTTTTGGTTGATGGATTTGGCCGGAATTCGCTTGATTTATTGAGGTTTTGGCCTCTGTATGTATGTACATATATGCTAAACATAATGGACTGAGAGGGTTGCGATAAATTGATGATGGCAAAGTTCAAAAATTCAAAGAAATTTTCAATTAGGTAAAACTAGCTTATGCCCGCGGTTTCACCCACGTGGATTTCGGTAATTTTTCCATGAGATCGTACTACGGATAAAAGTATCCTATGTGTTAATTCAGGTTATAAACTATCTGTGTGTCAAAATTCATTCAAATCCGTTCAGTAGTCCTTGCGTGAAAGAGTAAGAAACATTCATCTGTCCACCCGTTCTCACAAACTTTCGCATTTATAATAGTTGTAAGATTCGAAAGCCACTAGGATAGTCCTAACACTCACTGGCGTGTTGGGACTTGGTGTTGGGACGAATATGTCTATGTCCCAGCAGTGAGAACGTACGAGCGATTAGGACGTACCTACCTAATAATGGATCAAATACTTCAAGCTGAAGCAACTTTTGCTTTAAGCCAAAAAACAACTAGATACGATCGCTATCTTCTAGACATGCCACTGCAGAATCTCACCAGACATCCGCCCACGCGCACATTACAATCTATAAAGCTTTTTTATTGCTCCAAGGAGGAGATGCCAACAATCGACGAGATTGGCATTCATTTAAAACGGTCGTTTGTCTTTACTTATGGAGTTCATGTTATTTAATTTAATTGCGCCAGAAGTTAAAGGGGCAGTGGAAAATGACTTATGATCTCTGGAAGGATCTATACAATCCACAGAACAGTAAAAGATAATGGAAAATTTTTGAAGCCAAAGGATGGTACGTAAGCCTACACAAAATGTGCCGTTTATAGCAAAAGCACCATACCATAAAACAATATTAAATGATCTTTTCATCCCACCATCTCGGAAAGAGTATTTTCATCCCACCATCTCGGAAAGAGTATTTTTAATCTTCAATATCTGAGTGGAAAAGCCGTTTTTATTCTCTAGAGGATAAAGTAAATTGAATTTAGAACATCGTGTGCACTAAGTTTGTGAATTAAAAAAAACATTAAACCTATTTACTGCTACCTCTATGGTGCCGAATATATCATACAACTTTTTTTTAATTTGTTAAAAACTCAGACTCGGAACCTTCTTGGTGTTCTTTTTTCAATTTGCTTTGTACGCGGTTCTTTACGCGGCATTTCACGTCATTGTTAAACCTTATATTAAAAACAAGAAACTTGAAAACAAATGAAAAAACTAAAATGAGTGATTCTAGCGACGAGTTAGTTTGCTTGACGCCAACAGAATTGACTGAAACTGTTAATAATGCGCAAATGAGCTTTCTCCCTCAACAATCACGCGAGAAGTATTTAAAACAGTACGATATGTTCAACACGTGGCGACTAGCAAAAGGAGCCAAAACTTTCTCAGAAAACGTTTTGCTGGCATATTTTATAGAATTATCCGAGAACAAGAAAGCAAGCACTCTATGGAGTACGTATTCGATGCTAAAAGCAACAATAAAGATGAAAAAAGACAAACATATCGATACCTATCCTAAATTAGTGGCATTTTTAAAAAGAGCCTCATCTGGTCATCAACCAAAAAAATCGAAGGTTTTCACAGTATCTGATATTGAAAAGTTTCTTAACGAAGCACCCGATTCCGTATATTTGGCGGCAAAAGTAAGTCAGTTGCACATTCAGTATCTACTTAAGTATATTAATCTCAATTAAATAGTATACTTAGTAGATGTTGATAGGCATAATTATGCGTTCATATCAATTTTATTCATTTATCTACTACAATACTCTTTACGTTACAGGTTGTTCTTATTATTGGAATAAACGGAGCATGTCGAACTAATGAACTAACACAACTTAATGTCAAAAACATTGAGAAACATTCAGATGACTTACTATTAATTAATTTACCTAATACAAAGACAAAAAGAGACCGCAACTTCGTCATTCGCAAGGAATACGTAACGATTGTTGAGAAATATCAAGCCTTACGCCCGCCTAACACTCCAATCAATCGATTTTTTCTACAGTATCGCAATGGAAAGTGTGTTAGACAGCCTATGGGTACTAATAAAATTGGCAGTATCCCACGAGAAATAGCAACATTTCTTGAACTTCCAGAACCCCTGTTGTACACGGGTCATTGTTTCCGACGAACTTCAGCCACACTTTTGGCTGATTCCGGAGCTGATCTCCTGTCCCTTAAGCGCCACGGAGGCTGGAAGTCCAATGCAGTTGTAGAGGGATACATAGAGGATTCCATCCAAAATAAGTCTAAAATATGTGAAGGCATCGTAGGAGCCATTACACTGAAAGAGCCTCAATCGGATCCTTGGACTGGCCCTTCTACATCAAAAATAAGCCGTTATGAAACACCTAACCATCTCCCTCTCTCTCCAACATTCACGCCAAGGGAATCCGATGAATCGGTACAACTATTAAGTATGACAGATAGTTTACCGAAAAACAGTACACAAGTGACTAACACCAATATTACAGTACCAAACAAAAATATTACACTCAATTTAAATAACTGTAGCAACGTTACTTTAAAATTTTCTTAATTATACCTTAGTATTATTTTGTTATAATTTAAAGATTATTCTGTAATACTTACCTGTCATAATGTAGTAATTAATACCTAAACTGAAATAAAAGTGTACCTATCTTGTGATTATAAACGTTTTTTTTTTTTGCATTTAGTCATTTCCTCGCTGAGGTGGAATGAAAAGTTACGTGTTGCACTCGAGTGCAAAGATTTTTCACCTCGTGCTCTTTTGATTCCCTCGCTAACGCTCAGGATTCTAATTTTGAATCACTCGCTGCGCTCGTGATTCAATTTTAGAATCCTTCGCTTGCTCGGTCATCAAAATTGAACACGCGGTTAAAAAGCAACTTTGCACTCTTGTATAACAAATAACTATTTCATCCCACCATCTCGGAAAGAGTATTTTTAATCTTCAATATCTGAGTGGAAAAGCCGTTTTTATTCTCTAGAGGATAAAGTAAATTGAATTTAGAACATCGTGTGCACTAAGTTTGTGAATTAAAAAAAACATTAAACCTATTTACTGCTACCTCTATGGTGCCGAATATATCATACAACTTTTTTTTAATTTGTTAAAAACTCAGACTCGGAACCTTCTTGGTGTTCTTTTTTCAATTTGCTTTGTACGCGGTTCTTTACGCGGCATTTTTTCACGTCATTGTTAAACCTTATATTAAAAACAAGAAACTTGAAAACAAATGAAAAAACTAAAATGAGTGATTCTAGCGACGAGTTAGTTTGCTTGACGCCAACAGAATTGACTGAAACTGTTAATAATGCGCAAATGAGCTTTCTCCCTCAACAATCACGCGAGAAGTATTTAAAACAGTACGATATGTTCAACACGTGGCGACTAGCAAAAGGAGCTAAAACTTTCTCAGAAAACGTTTTGCTGGCATATTTTATAGAATTATCCGAGAACAAGAAAGCAAGCACTCTATGGAGTACGTATTCGATGCTAAAAGCAACAATAAAGATGAAAAAAGACAAACATATCGATACCTATCCTAAATTAGTGGCATTTTTAAAAAGAGCCTCATCTGGTCATCAACCAAAAAAATCGAAGGTTTTCACAGTATCTGATATTGAAAAGTTTCTTAACGAAGCACCCGATTCCGTATATTTGGCGGCAAAAGTAAGTCAGTTGCACATTCAGTATCTACTTAAGTATATTAATCTCAATTAAATAGTATACTTAGTAGATGTTGATAGGCATAATTATGCGTTCATATCAATTTTATTCATTTATCTACTACAATACTCTTTACGTTACAGGTTGTTCTTATTATTGGAATAAACGGAGCATGTCGAACTAATGAACTAACACAACTTAATGTCAAAAACATTGAGAAACATTCAGATGACTTACTATTAATTAATTTACCTAATACAAAGACAAAAAGAGACCGCAACTTCGTCATTCGCAAGGAATACGTAACGATTGTTGAGAAATATCAAGCCTTACGCCCGCCTAACACTCCAATCAATCGATTTTTTCTACAGTATCGCAATGGAAAGTGTGTTAGACAGCCTATGGGTACTAATAAAATTGGCAGTATCCCACGAGAAATAGCAACATTTCTTGAACTTCCAGAACCCCTGTTGTACACGGGTCATTGTTTCCGACGAACTTCAGCCACACTTTTGGCTGATTCCGGAGCTGATCTCCTGTCCCTTAAGCGCCACGGAGGCTGGAAGTCCAATGCAGTTGTAGAGGGATACATAGAGGATTCCATCCAAAATAAGTCTAAAATATGTGAAGGCATCGTAGGAGCCATTACACTGAAAGAGCCTCAATCGGATCCTTGGACTGGCCCTTCTACATCAAAAATAAGCCGTTATGAAACACCTAACCATCTCCCTCTCTCTCCAACATTCACGCCAAGGGAATCCGATGAATCGGTACAACTATTAAGTATGACAGATAGTTTACTGAAAAACAGTACACAAGTGACTAACACCAATATTACAGTACCAAACAAAAATATTACACTCAATTTAAATAACTGTAGCAACGTTACTTTAAAATTTTCTTAATTATACCTTAGTATTATTTTGTTATAATTTAAAGATTATTCTGTAATACTTACCTGTCATAATGTAGTAATTAATACCTAAACTGAAATAAAAGTGTACCTATCTTGTGATTGTAAACGTTTTTTTTTTTGCATTTAGTCATTTCCTCGCTGAGGTGGAATGAAAAGTTACGTGTTGCACTCGAGTGCAAAGATTTTTCACCTCGTGCTCTTTTGATTCCCTCGCTAACGCTCAGGATTCTAATTTTGAATCACTCGCTGCGCTCGTGATTCAATTTTAGAATCCTTCGCTTGCTCGGTCATCAAAATTGAACACGCGGTTAAAAAGCAACTTTGCACTCTTGTATAACAAATAACTATTTTAATCTTCAATATCTGAGTGGAAAAGCCGTTTTTATTCTCTAGAGGATAAAGTAAATTGAATTTAGAACATCGTGTGCACTAAGTTTGTGAATTAAAAAAAACATTAAACCTATTTACTGCTACCTCTATGGTGCCGAATATATCATACAACTTTTTTTTAATTTGTTAAAAACTCAGACTCGGAACCTTCTTGGTGTTCTTTTTTCAATTTGCTTTGTACGCGGTTCTTTACGCGGCATTTTTTCACGTCATTGTTAAACCTTATATTAAAAACAAGAAACTTGAAAACAAATGAAAAAACTAAAATGAGTGATTCTAGCGACGAGTTAGTTTGCTTGACGCCAACAGAATTGACTGAAACTGTTAATAATGCGCAAATGAGCTTTCTCCCTCAACAATCACGCGAGAAGTATTTAAAACAGTACGATATGTTCAACACGTGGCGACTAGCAAAAGGAGCCAAAACTTTCTCAGAAAACGTTTTGCTGGCATATTTTATAGAATTATCCGAGAACAAGAAAGCAAGCACTCTATGGAGTACGTATTCGATGCTAAAAGCAACAATAAAGATGAAAAAAGACAAACATATCGATACCTATCCTAAATTAGTGGCATTTTTAAAAAGAGCCTCATCTGGTCATCAACCAAAAAAATCGAAGGTTTTCACAGTATCTGATATTGAAAAGTTTCTTAACGAAGCACCCGATTCCGTATATTTGGCGGCAAAAGTAAGTCAGTTGCACATTCAGTATCTACTTAAGTATATTAATCTCAATTAAATAGTATACTTAGTAGATGTTGATAGGCATAATTATGCGTTCATATCAATTTTATTCATTTATCTACTACAATAGGTACTCTTTACGTTACAGGTTGTTCTTATTATTGGAATAAACGGAGCATGTCGAACTAATGAACTAACACAACTTAATGTCAAAAACATTGAGAAACATTCAGATGACTTACTATTAATTAATTTACCTAATACAAAGACAAAAAGAGACCGCAACTTCGTCATTCGCAAGGAATACGTAACGATTGTTGAGAAATATCAAGCCTTACGCCCGCCTAACACTCCAATCAATCGATTTTTTCTACAGTATCGCAATGGAAAGTGTGTTAGACAGCCTATGGGTACTAATAAAATTGGCAGTATCCCACGAGAAATAGCAACATTTCTTGAACTTCCAGAACCCCTGTTGTACACGGGTCATTGTTTCCGACGAACTTCAGCCACACTTTTGGCTGATTCCGGAGCTGATCTCCTGTCCCTTAAGCGCCACGGAGGCTGGAAGTCCAATGCAGTTGTAGAGGGATATATAGAGGATTCCATCCAAAATAAGTCTAAAATATGTGAAGGCATCGTAGGAGCCATTACACTGAAAGAGCCTCAATCGGATCCTTGGACTGGCCCTTCTACATCAAAAATAAGCCGTTATGAAACACCTAACCATCTCCCTCTCTCTCCAACATTCACGCCAAGGGAATCCGATGAATCGGTACAACTATTAAGTATGACAGATAGTTTACCGAAAAACAGTACACAAGTGACTAACACCAATATTACAGTACCAAACAAAAATATTACACTCAATTTAAATAACTGTAGCAACGTTACTTTAAAATTTTCTTAATTATACCTTAGTATTATTTTGTTATAATTTAAAGATTATTCTGTAATACTTACCTGTCATAATGTAGTAATTAATACCTAAACTGAAATAAAAGTGTACCTATCTTGTGATTATAAACGTTTTTTTTTTTTGCATTTAGTCATTTCCTCGCTGAGGTGGAATGAAAAGTTACGTGTTGCACTCGAGTGCAAAGATTTTTCACCTCGTGCTCTTTTGATTCCCTCGCTAACGCTCAGGATTCTAATTTTGAATCACTCGCTACGCTCGTGATTCAATTTTAGAATCCTTCGGTCATCAAAATTGAACACGCGGTTAAAAAGCAACTTTGCACTCTTGTATAACAAATAACTATTGTTGGTGGTGAAAATGGTGTGCTCAGGTCAGTAGACATTGTAGGTAAGAGTTGGGATGAAATAGACGAGAAACATGCGTTTAAAAGGGTGGCTGAGCCGGACTGAATGCGGAAAGCAAAGGACAGGACGTTGTAGGCGCAGCTTGAGCGAAGCCATGTCCAGCAGTGGACTGCAATAGACTAAGTCTATTTGTTGTGACGGGATTATTTTGGTCATTTGCTTGCTTTCGCTTCGGCTTGGCATCAAATTTTGTTTAACAGGACAGTTGATTGGACACATGAGGCGTTTTTGTGTTGAGCTTCACCTAAAACCACCAATTTGTTTTTTTTTAATTCTTTCTTTTTATGTGGTTAATGCCTAACCTGGTGTCAGAGTTTTTAAGCTGCCTATGGACCACTGAATTGGCTTTACATGCCGTCGAGCAATATCTCTCAGGCTTGCTTGTTTGATTTTCTTACGATGTTTTCCTTCACCGAAGCAAGTGATAATTATACAATGAGCACATAAATCCGAAAATTCAGAGGTGCGTGTCTTGGGTTCTATCTCTAGACCTATGACTTGGAAGTCCGCCGGTCACACCACTATCACTGCTTATTTTCAATTAAACTTTTTCGAACTAAAAAGCACAACTACCAAGTAACTCGTAAAAACCGCTGTCCTAGGCAACAAATCCTAGAGAATGCTGTAGAAACAAACGAATAGAGGATCCAGATAGCTATCTTTATTGCGAAGCGTGGCACCAGGCCAAGGAAACACCAAACTTCTAGACATGCAGCGGTTGTGCCAAGCCAGAAGTTTTGCCTAGCTGTAATCTGGCTTCGGGAGTAACGTGTCCCGATTTGGTGTTTAGAACATTAATTGTTTAGTTTTACACTTTGTTCTGGTGGGTATTAATTAAGCTTTAATTAAGCTTGCGTTGTGTGGTTCCTTTTGTTTTTAAGTGAGTTAAAGAAGGATAAGGTTGCCCAAGAATGCAACATGCACAAAACACATGCATGCATGCATGCATGGGCATTAAGCATGCATGCACATGCATGCATGCTTAATGCCCAAGGCATTAAGTCCGCCTTTGTACAGTTTTTTACTTGTGCATAAAGTTTTTAATAATAATAATAATAATAAGGTTCTGCGTTTAGTTAACAGTGTGATTTTGTGAGCTTTCATCTCTTATGGGTCAGCAATATTGTTACAGCAGCCACTATTTATGTGATCTCTGTAGGCCTAGCACAAATCCGCGGAGTAAACGTAAGCGCAAACTAGAACGTTTTTAGATTAAAAATACGCGTATCTCACACAATATTACCATAGTTTATACCAATAAGTAACTGGATGGTACTTATTGTGCTTGTTGTATATATTTTTTTTCGAATCTAATCTACGTTTACATCGCGTGTTTGTGCTAGGGCTCCTGAACAACGCTTACTCCTTCATTCGAAACCAGCATCTCTAAATGTTAAACCATTACACGAAATAACATATGAGCCACTTAAGCTAATGCCACACGAACGGCACGAGTGACTACAGACAAGCGGAGTGCACACTAATGTGAATTTGTCATTACTTACCTGTGTACGATATGGTGCTCTCTATAAATGGGAAATGTAATCCTAGAACAGTTCTCTCTGTCTGTCTTCAATGGGGGCAATCGCGCATGATTTCGCCGCTAAAGGCGTTCGTGTAGTGTAAGGTCTTCAGAAATGTCAGATGTCATAGAGTGTTCCCGCGTTGCGCGCTTTTTTATCACATAGTTTTATTAATATTCACGAGTGTGGTCAAGATTGAGCCTGATTAATTATGACTTGAAGATTGTAGGTAGCAAGTTGGGAGTTCTAATTTGTTAGTACTTGAAGGAAGAATGATTTTTAAATGTTTCATGCTTGCTAATTTTAGGGATAATATTGTAAATATGTACCGTAAGTTTACACTATGTTGTTAAACGTAATTAAATAAACTTTTAATGAAGTTTTTATTGGTACTTTAAAATATAAAATAGATTTAATGACAGGACCTTACTCGACAGTGGCGCCATCTGGTGAGCTCAAAAACGATAGCCCTCATTGTATGTTTGAAGTGAAATTAGAGACTTAGATGATGTACAAGGTGGACAAATGTTTAGTATTTGTAATATAATTTCCTTGCATTTTATTTCAGTGATTACCTCGTCAGTATAGTGTTCGAGGTGCAGCGGAGCATGAGCTTCTGGGTTCCGTTATCAGGACGGCTAACACATTCATAGGTTTTTCTGAATATTATAGCAGCCTTACTGTGGGTTTATAGGTAAATACTAAACCCAAACTGCATTGCTAAAACGGAAACTTCTCACTTTTAATTAATACTTAGTCAAAGCGATCACTAGCTATAAAAAAATAAAAATACTACGTTACCAAATCACAAAAACAAAAAAAAAAACTCAACATGAATTTAATTTATTCCGATTTCTTAATCAAAACACAGTTTTCCGTAGACGAGTGCATGCAATTTTTTTTCTTTGAAGATGTACTCGAATCACTTAGTTTAGTCTCATGGGTTAGTGCCTCAGGGATCACAGCTTTGGCTGGGAATCGGCCTTTGACGTCCACAAGAACGAATAACACAAACATCACCAGTAATAGAAGGTACAAAATTTCATGATTTTCTTCAAGTTGGGCCATAACATACGATACAGGATTCATGATTTCGTTATTTGTCTCTTGTCTGTTGACTATCATTAGAAATTTTGTCAATTTTTAATATTATGGTACCCAGAAATCGGTCGAATGTAGGTTATTTTTCGAAAGAAATGTGTCTGTCAAACTTCCATGATGTGGCACTGTCAGAAAATAACAGATTTTAAATATTTTTGTATCGTTGAAGTAGGGAACTTTGTGGTTATTAAAATGTTTCTTTTCAAATCAAGAACTCGTAATAAAAGAGGCCTTTGTCTCAGAAATTGTAACAAAACAGACTGATAATGCATCCTAGAACATTCCGACAAACGAAAGCCCTTTTCACGCAGACCTGGGGGCCTAAAATGGCCGCTTCAGCGCAATCATAATAGGATAATAATATGAATCACGTTTAAATATACTTTATATAGCCACAGACGCAGTTAATATTATGAATTGTCATTTTGAGACCATTTTAATTGTAAAGTAATTCATATTAGGTATTATTTATATTCTGCTGTTGTTGTGTTTCTAATATTATGATTTGCGGCCATTTTAGGCCCCCAGGACGACTATCAAGGAACTAAATTGCCCTTAGTACATACGACCATTAATATGAATAAAGCTATCATTGACTATGTGCTACACGCTGAAATCTGTAGACCGTCTGCAAGGCGCATTATCGGAAACCGATTTGCATAGTTAAATAGCTGATCGGTTTCTCTCGTCTATAAAGTTGTTAGGTTGGACGTAAGTAACGGTTTTTGCTTCGACGCAAAACGACATAAGTTCATAAATAAAAAATCTGGACTTGCGAACCTGTTTACGCAATTTTTATGAGCTGTTGGTAAGTTTTAGATGTGAATGTTTTTACTGGGTTGATTAAATCAACGTCGTTAAGGATAGAAAAAGTTTATAGTAGATATGAATGTGGATGGGTATAACTAAGAGTAGAGAAAGACCAAAGAAACGATAGATGGACTGTGTGAAAGATGATATGGAAAGAAAGGAGGTGTTGATGAGATGACGAGTAATAGAGAAGTATGGAAGAAGACATGCTGCGCCATCCGAAATAAATTGGAATAAGGGCAGGCGAATGATGATATTTCGTTGTGGAGAAAAGGCGACATTGTATAGTTTTTTATTCATAATACAGACGTGAATCAAACTAGAAAAGTTAGGTTTGTAGGGTACAGGGCTGGAGGACATTTCGCACCTTTAGCCGGTAGATAAAGGCTTAAAACAAAAAAAGTGGTTTTTTGGGAACACGTGTTTAAAGATTCTGAATTGCAGTAAGAACGGAAGACGAGTGGGGGGAGTGTGAGAGAGATACCGAGTCGTTAATGTTCTTTTTCTCTCTCTTTCAGCGTTAGCCGGTAGATAATTTCGTTTTGTGCCCTTAGCATTCAAAATCAAACTTTATAAAAATTTTGACTTGAGCCCTTATATTACTAAGGGCGCGATTTAGTTTCTTCACTATTCCAGCATTTAACGGTGCCTACCTACAATCCGTACTCAGCCAGTACTAAATAAATTCACATTCACTCCTTACCTATTTAGGTTCTCCAGATTACAGCCGTCCACGGTCCACCAGAATTTCTTCACACAATAAACCAAGATGATAACACAAATTCATGGGTACCTCACAGAGGTCGATTTACTCACAGAATCTGTGCAATTAATTCAATTTACGGTGTCCTATCGCATTTGCATGTCTGGGGTGCAATAAGTTTGGGTGCAGATACCGCGCTGCGCGAATTTAATTCAAACGCTCTAGGAATTTCCTTTGATATTAGTTCGGAATGTTATTGGGAAGGGCATTGTTATTTTGCGGTGACTTTTGCGATATTTTTGATCTGATAACGAAGTAAATACTTAATAACTTGTTGGCCATCGTCTGCCTAACCTTTTTCCTAACTGTGTTGGGGTCGGCTTCCAGTCTAACGGGATGCAGCTGAATAGGCATCAGTATTTTTAATCGACTTCAAAAAAAGGAGGAGGTTCTCGATTCAGTTTTTTTTTTGTTATTGTTACCTCATTACTTCGACATTTATGAACCGATTTGAAAAATTCTTCTTTTATCTGAAAGGATTGGTCCCATAGAAATTTCATCAAAATCGGTTTAATAGTTTGTTTTGTAAATCAAAATAACTGGAAAAAATATGTCATCCAAGTAAAAGAAATTGCGAGATTGATATTTGAAAAGGATTTGTGTGTGATACGATAACTAAAAAAGGGTAAAATAAAAAAAAAATGCAAAAAAATAGCCGATTTAAAAAAAAAACACTAATAAAAAAAGTGTGAAGTCGGTTATTTTTTTGCAAAAAAGTTTTTTACATGGAGCGACTGCCTATCTGACCGAAGAGTTTGGACATACACTAGCTTTATTGGTGATGTTCTTCAGAAAGGTCAAATGTGTAGTACTCCCCACCGGTGACCGTACCGTATAATACACACATCAAAAGTATCTAGGGATCAACATATATTTTTGCAATAACTTTTCTCCTGATTGATATTAATTAAAATTTTCTTTAAGGATTCATCAAATAAAGTGTTTTCGTTTGTCACAGTAACGATAAACCAAGTCACCTTTGCATTAATAAAGAAATTTGCCATTTTCCTAATAAAGGGATTTTTGACATTTGAACCACTAACATTAAAGTTCGAAAAAAAGACTGAAATAACAGTTTTCTTTAAAATTTTATTGGGTAACTTAAACAATTAATAATCCGTGTTTCTACCGCGAACACTAACAACACAAGAACATCGGTTTGGCATACTCAAAATGAGTTCATCCAAATCACGCTGTGGAATGGCCGCCCATGTTCGTTGCAACAACAAAAAAAGGTCTTCTTGCGACTGAATACCCTCCATATTCGGCAGAGCTCTTCTCTGTAGCATATCCCATGCATGCTCAATCGGGTTCAAGTCTGGCGACTGAGCAGGCCAGGGCAGGGCATTGATGTTAGCTGCGGCGAGAGTCTGTCTTACAACTCTTGCGGTGTGCGGTCGTGCATTATCATGCATTAACTGAAATAAGGGACCGATTTGCACTTGTAGAGGAACGATGACGTCTGATACAATCGTCTCAGCATAAATTTGAGCGTTGAGGTTGCCTCTGATCCAAATCAACTCAGTTCTTCCGCCGATCCAAATACCCGCCCATACCATGATGGTTCCACCACTATAAGGATGGACTTCCTGGCAGGATTTTAATCGCTGTTGGCGTCCAGGGGTTCTCCAGTGTCGTATACGTCTTGTATCCGGTCTCATACCAAAACGAGACTCATCAGAAAAGCACACGAAACGCCATTGTTCTTCTGCCCAATTTCTGTGTTCAAGAGCCCATTGATATCGAATCCTACGATTGTGCATTGCTATAGGTGGTACCCGTAGCGGTCTTCGGGAATGAAAGTTCACTTCATGCAAGCGGTTTCTGACTGTTTGGTCGCTAATTAAGTTCCCTGAAGAGTGATGAAGCCTCACGGCTAACATCATGGCGGTTATTGTTGGAGCTCTTCGAGTTAAGATTTGAATGTATCGGTCTTGTCTCCGTGTGGTGCAGCGATACCGTCCTCCATGGCGCTCAGCCACGGTACCAGTGCTTCGGTAACGTGTCCAAAGTCGACTGATAACACTCTGACTTGTATTCAGAGCTAAAGCCACAGTACGTTGCCGGGAACCAGCTTCTATCATTCCCACGGCTCTGAGCATTTCTTCCCTGCTTAAATGACGTCGCCGCTCCATAATAACTTTGGTTTTAATCAGTAGTAGGGAAACAGTAGCACTAATAATGTCTTCAATGCGTTGTATGTTTTTATAGGGAAAATATTGACAGCTTATTTTCATCTTTTACTCGAATTTGATTGAGAGTTCCTGATTCAAATTATGAAATGCACCAAAAAGGATCCATATAAATTTATAAAATCATAAATTTATTACAAAGCCACATCTCAATCTCAAGAAATCCGCATAAAAATGCTTGATCCCTAGACACTTTTGATGTGTGTATTATATGACCAGAAATAGATTTTTTTTTTGTTATTTCGACTTTAATTTAAATACCACCACGACCGTACCTATTTAATGCATCCATCAGCACAGTGTTTTGAGTGCGTTACATTGAGTCCTACCGTGAAACGTAATTTTTCACCCCAAAAAAAAATCGTTTCTTTACACCTTCCATGTAGGTGGGTCACAGTCCATTTGTTTCGATACAAAATACAACAACAAATAAAAAAAAACTAAAAAAAAAACAATGAAATCGAAACTAAGAACAAACTTCTAAAGCCTTAATCAAAAAAAAAATATCCCCAAAATGTTTTGAGTCAATCTCAGGAAGAAGATCTCGCGAAGGCTTTCAAAAACAATTTAGTGTCGACTAAAGACGCATTATGGTGCATCAGTCCAATTACATGTGAGCAGCCCCCGATTAGGGGATGAGGGTGGAAATATGGATCGTAGGTACCTGCTCATGGTAGGGAGGTACTTAGTTGATCAAAATATTTTGTGCAATATTAACTTTGATGTGAACAGGGGAGTGTCTTTACAAGTTTTTAGGTCAATTACGTTCGGGTAAAAATTCGGGAATGTTTTTTTTTCTTTACTAGTAATTAATCTAAGAGACTGAGTTTTTTGAGTAACGGTAGTTATCTACTGTTAATAAGAGCTGGTTTGAGGTGGCTTAAGAAACCAATAATTGAGAGAATGGGGTCGATTAATAAAAAAAAAAACTTGCAAAATATGGGTACATTTCGTCAGTTATGCACTAAATAGGCGCGATGTTATTAAATGATATCCCTGCACAACTGCAGACTCCAGGCTGCTAAGTAGGTACCTACTTTTTAAGAATTTTTTATTAAGTATTCTTAATTGAAAACTAAAACATCTGGTATGAGATGAGATGTAGGGTACGTAGATAACTAAGTAACTTTCAAAATCAGCAGGTATAATTTTGCTGTTTTCGAACACTTCAAAAACCAAGGTTATTGCCTCCGAATGTTAGTACTAAGTAACACAAAAATGCTCTCAAAACAACAAAATTGCATAAACACCAAAACACGACCAAGCGTGAACTTTGAAAAGATTTCTGACTAGGGTCAGTCAGACCCTTTGCTGGACTTGAAATTGAATGCGTCCCAAACTAGCAAGTTTTGTAAAGAATTCACAGAAAGATTGTCGTAGTTGGATTGGACATGAAAGTTTTGACAAGGAAACATTTCGTTTATATGGTGAATTTGTTTAAGTATAAAGCCAAATTGTTGTTTTTGAAATTTAGAACTCAAGATCAGTTTCAAATGTAGAAAAAGCTGTTTGGCTAATCGGCAGTATTTCTAGGATAAGTCTAGCCAAGGTGTTGTTCATGGTCAACTTAGTATTTATAGTACATCACATAGTATTAATTAGACTAAGTAGGCATCTATGTATAATTAAGTAAGTATGATGTTCTCGACAGAAAACTATTTCTTTAAACACAGAATTAAAAAAATAATAAGATCAGCGCCACCTACCTTATCACCGTCGAACTTCTCAGTAGGTTCATCATAGATGCGAGCCTCGCGTTTCTCCCGCGACCCGCGCCGCGCCAACAACGGAGTTTGCGGCGGCGAAGCTAGCGCCACGCTGTTCCTAGCGCTCTCTGGCGGCGACTTTATAAACTCAATCTTCCCACCCTCCACGCAAATATTTGGTGTCAGAGGATACATTGGCGACATAGCAACATTAGTGTTCGCCAAATGATTGTAATGATTTTCTTCTAAAGGGAGGTTTTTCGGTTTGTTTTTCTTGCGGTACGTCGAGTCGTATGCAAGAACTTGGGTCTTCTCTTCGGGGTGGACCTGTCTTACCTTCCCAGGTGGTCGGTCAGGTGGCTCTGGGGAGACATTGCCGTCTGTCCCCGGACTTTCATCCCTTTCATTATTTGATATTCTGAAACAATGAAAAATAAAACATTTTAATATTTTTCGGGCAAACAATGCAATTAAAATTATATGAAACCCGACCGCACTCTCAAAAACCCATAATTTGCATAGAGAAAATATTATAGCGGGTTGGACAAATGCTTTGAAATTAGTTCCGTTGCTGATCGCTAGGTGGCGCTGTTAAAAAGATCATTTATAAGGTTTCTAAAAATGGAAAAAGAAGCCAAAATATATAATTATTAAAATAAAATATATCCGGGGGAGTGTTTTCAGATAATCACACACTTTTTAATATAAAATTACTCAACGATTTCTGAAAAATAAAGAAGTTATAGCCAAAAGTTCTACATCGCGCAAGTAAAGTTTTCAGCAAGATAAGTAAACGGCGGCTGTTTCAAGCATATCTGTTGGAAGTGTATTCTTTAGTGTGATGTTACAACTGTATATAGATCACTACTCGTTAGAAGGTCTACAGCACGTGACGTCACGCGCTCGTTGCCAGGCAACGCTCCTTGTAATGTGCGCTACGGACGCTCGCCCGCGCGGCTGCGACGGCTTAGTGGCGCATATTCCTTGGGCTGCCTTCCTGCACCTCACGCGGTATTAGTTAA
Source organism: Standfussiana lucernea (assembly GCA_964057025.1). Classification (NCBI taxonomy): domain Eukaryota; kingdom Metazoa; phylum Arthropoda; class Insecta; order Lepidoptera; family Noctuidae; genus Standfussiana; species Standfussiana lucernea. The sequence continues at coordinate 2,695,255 of OZ059791.1, read as the reverse complement.
CTCGTTAGCTTAGCTCCGGTTAAATTGAGCACTTCCATGCATTGGCGGCGAGAACACTCGAATGCCAGTTTTTTGAAGCAGTTTGATTTGCTTTTGGTTCGTCGTTTTGACTAAAATTCTTTTGAAATGTGTCAAGAATAGTGCGAAAATCGATACTTCAAATATATACATTTTTATAGGTTACCTTACCTGGTTCATAGAGTACCCTGCACGTTTATACTACGGTTTTATTCAGTCATTCTAAAGCTATTTCTAAAATGAAAATAAAACCAATGGGCATTAAAATCTTATCCAGGCGGTAACTACTTAGCTATAGGTAGAGCTAGAGAGCCAGGTATTAACAAAGCTATCATAGTAAAACGGGGTGGGTAGCCTATCTAACACCATAAAAACAGTCAAACAAAGCGTTATCAGCCCATGATCTTTCTTATCAGCCAGGCTTAGCTTATGTGTCTACAGCGTAGTTAGTAGCAGTCAGTCTTTGTTGATATTAAAAATGTTAGTAAGTTAGAAATAATTAACCATCTGCCATGAAACGAGATACCTGCGATTCTGTGACAGTTTTAATCTAAGTCAATTTTGTCCTATTTCTTCGCGAAGAACGGGTAGTTTGAAGGGCAATATGGGGCACCTGTGCGCAGTGCATGTACTGTTGCCAGGTGTCACCATCAGGTGGCAGGCGTCCAGTTTAGCTTTGTTACATAATGTGTGTTTTTAGTCTAATAAACTAACATAGGTTAAGGAATACTAATAATAATAAATACTTAAATAAACATTACTTATTATTATGTAATTTTTAACATTTAACGTAAGTCGGTACTGTAAAGAGAGCTGATTCTCTACCTAGGTAATTTAAATAATAAGTAGACTTGATTCAACGGGAACTACCGACGAACTAGGCTGAGGGTATGTACCTAAACCTACGTGGTTTTATTTAATAGGTAAGTACCTACCTAGTTATTCCTATACCATGATTTGCGTTCTTCAAAAAAGTGTTGCAAAAGTGTATTTAGGTATCTAATGGTGGATTTTTTTCATTAGGTACTATTTGACTGTATTTGAATGTAAGTACTGCCGCGGTTTGTGAAGTCTTAACCGTATGTTTTAACCAACTTTTCCTATTCTTTAATTTAGGTACTATCTTGGCACAGGTCCTGTACCTATTTATCTAACAATGTTCAAAAAATCCAAATTAATCTTGCACGCGTAGATTATTAGGTAAGTAGGTACCTATTTAAATAAAATTTTCCAAGGCGGTAATTTTCTTATAAAAACATTATCAAGCCATCTTTCCTCTCAAACTCTTGATAACGAAATCCTTAGCTCTTACCTTGTAATTAAAGTATTAAGTATAAACAACCTTTATAGGATTAAGCCGTTCCTAAGCCGCGTCCTGTCGCGTTCCTGAGTTCATTATGAGAAGATTATATTATCAAACTGCTTTAATATATTAAACTTTAGTTTAAAGAAAGGTTTTTGTTTTAAACAGGCGGTTTCAAGTTGTCAGATCTTTTAGTGAAGATGTTTAAGAGGAGGCAGTGGAGGTTTGGCTCAAGTGGTCGCAACTTCGAAAGCTAGGTAGGCACTGCTGAGCTATCAGATTGAATTCCCAGGTGAGACATAGCGTTGTTGACCGTTACAGACTTCTAAAAAAGGAGGAGGTTAGGTACCTATGTATTTGACCGGCCATATTTGTTTATGCATTTACACCGATTACTCCGTTATAACTGGTCCCATTTACATGTTTTTGTTTCATTTGGTAGGGGAAGTCCATGAGGTGGTCCCATATAGGTACCTAGTTTATGAGTTAACTTCTATAATACGCATTTTTCTACATCGTCTACAATGTAAAATGAACACTCATGACAAGAATTTGCCGGTGGCAAAAAAGGCAATGAAACAAATTAGCAACCGATTTCCGAAACTAAAGTTATTTTCCACGTTTCTTGTGTTTTTTTCGTAGTCAGTTTTTTTTTGCAAAATAGCTGCACATCTCCGTTTGACCCTTAGTGAAAGCAAGAATTTAAGTATTCCACTTTCGACAATTCAATCTACTTTACACTGTACCTACGCATTAATCACACCTAATACCAAATCAATCATTAACACATTTCACGCTTCAATTAATCCTAAATAAATTGCATGTATCACTTCACTCAGCATCAATCAATACACTGATTGCGTTAAAATTATACCTGGTTAATGTAGATGAGACCACGTTTCAAATAAACTAATTATTATGATTTGACACTAATATGTATGATTAATGAAAGCCTTGGTAGATCATCAATTAGAATAGAAGTGACAGCTGTATAAATATGACATTTGCGACTAATCAATCTTATAGATCATAGAACGATTGATGAGCATGAGGTTCTAGGGTTCGATTCCCGGCTCGGGTAAAATGTTATTGGGTTTATCCATGAGGAATTTCAATACGGATAAATTAATATGATTTGTATCTTCTCATGCGCCAATAGCAATTGGTGCATCAGAAGAAACAAATATATTTTCGAAAGTCACTTGGTATTTTAACATTAATAAACGGACCTAATTAATAATTCCATAAATAAACTCACTTAAGGCGCTGCCTAAGCCTATAATTATCCTAAAGCGTCCTAAATCTCAATTGTAAGAACTTTGCGACATTCTTATTCAAATTGAACTCATTTAGAATGTGAAATTAAGTCAAACAGCTCATCAGCAGTCGTTTGTTTTTAGACAACTTCATTTAGTTCACTCACGGAACGGAAGTTACACTTCAGCATTTTAAAAGAGCCTTAAATCTCTATTCTGTCACAGTAATTTGAAACTTATTGCGTTTTGTTTGAGTGTATTGTTCTCTGGTGTTATCATATGATTGTCGTTAAAATGTCTCCAGAGACGACCAATATTTTTGTCATTGCTTTGTTTATTTTATTTTAAATGTGTTGTGCGACTACGTAATATGTGAACATAAGCCCTTTTTATTTAGTTTAGCTATAACATCCGTTTAGTTTGACTGTCATACTGAACTTCGAAGTTTGAAATACCGATGCACAAAATATGTTGCATAAGTGTGTATTCATAAAGTTTAAAAGACCGATTCCGAACCGACACAAAATTAAAAGTGCTTCATTCAATTAGGCTGCTATTCAGCAAAATTTACAAGAGACAGTCCCTCAAAACGCCCGCCCTGGGAAGAAGAAGTGGCGGAACAAACTTCCCAGCAAAAAATAGACTGACTGCTGAAGTGCCTGAAGTATCTGTAAATGTTCGCAACTTGTCTGTGCCGGTCTAAACGAACCTTTAGTTACATTACGCAATAAGGTCTTATTCTTCAGCAGAAACTAGAATAGCTTAGGCATTAGACTGGAAATGTAAATTTTATCGAGTACTTTCAGCTCGAACTAGATGATAAGGCCGCCCGTGTAATCCCCCGTCATTCCATTTTAGAGAAATCCTGAAGTCTGTTTTGCGCAGTAAGTAGGTTTACTGAAAAATCTTTTCTCTACGAAGGTATTTACAGAATCCCAAGCTGAGATCTCTAATCCGGTGATTTAGGGAATTAGCGTGTACGAACATAAACTTATAAGTGTTTTTTTTAGCAAAGTTCGCATCACTAGCGGTCTCTTTCCGAGTGACAGACAAAGCGGTGTGCAGTGACATCAAAGGAGCGCCCATACGACACCGTGCGTATCGTACGCGTATTGTGACTTGTGACGTAACACTTCCTTTTTTACTTAGGTACTGCGTATTGCCGATAGGTAGCAGTGTGAAGGTAAACGGAAAGCTAGCTTAGCGCCTAACAGAGGCCTCGCACGACGTATAAACGTAACGTAACGTATATACGTCGATATTAAAATTAAAAATACCCATTTCATAATGAATATTTTCATAGTTTTAAGAATGTATTCATATCTATGGATGTTACTGAATGTGCTTGTTGCAAAAAAAAAAAAAATGACGCATGACTGTAGAGACCTGCTCGGTTCTCGCGCTATGTCCCGGCGAGCCTTCTTGCCGAGACTTCTTGCGGGGGTCTGTAGGGCGTATAAGACAATTTGAATTTCGCGGGCTAACACCCAGATCAATCATCTCAGCCAATCGTCGTCCCCCGTCCAAGCTAAACACCTGGTTTCCTGTGCAGCATTCAATCTATTCCAGCTGTCTTTTGAAATTACTGCCAAGTACGGTATGCCCCGGATATAGCTGTAATGACTCGTCAGGACAACTTCCGGAATGTCATTCCTATGGAGAGGAACCATGGTGCAATTGAGTTAATGATGAGGTTGTTAAATGCGCTGTCCTGCTTTATTATATTATAATTCAATTAACTGCTGAGGGTCGTTAGTGGGTACTGGAGCAGTCGGATCCACAGGTATTCGCACGAAGTCCACCGGAGTGCCAGCCTAAGGAAAGGGTCGTTATTTTAAGGGTAAAAAAGTCGTACTTATGATTGCGCTTCGAGGAATAATTTAGTTGCGCTTTGTTGGTTGCGCTTAAAAATAGTTGCGCTTTGAGGAATACCCCATTTTAATGTTTATTCACTGTGTTTTAATGAATTAGACTTATTACAGTACAGTAGTACTGGAAATAGTATTTTTAATGGTGTTATAATTTCAATTAATTTGTAATGTTGTAAAATAAATTTAATCAAATATGAAATCATATATTGAGATCTAAATAAATTACACTGCACTGTGACACAAGGGGTTCATAATAATGATTACTTATTACATTATTGTGCATTACTACATAGGAGAGTATTATTATTAGGTACCAGTAGGTACACGTGACAGAAGCTTTCTATGCAAAAGTTTCGTAACAGACAAAAATCAAATCATCAAAGTGGTCAAAGCCCTGCATGATTAGTCACCGGCTCAAAGTGACAGATGAAGAAGTCAGTCACATCAAAGAAACACCAAATTGTTTGTATGCAGGAAGTGACGTCACACTTCCGCTCAACTCTGCCGTGTGCTAAATGACCAAGTGTTGGTCCACATTTCGACAAAATATTAAAAGACCTGTGTTAGAGTGCTTCCAAAATAGTTTTTGTTTTTTGGATGACAGCATGAAAAAAAGCATGACATTATTTTAGTACCAGCTGATCAGCGCAACTTATCTGCGCAACATTTTTTATTAATGCTCCGCTCCTATTGGCCGCAGAGAGATGTTATATATATATATATATTAGCCTATAGCCTTCCTCGATAAATAAGCTATCCAATCCTAAAATATTTTTTCAATTCGAATCAGTAGTTCCCGAGATTAGCGCGTTCAACCAAATAAACAAACAAACTTAGTATAATATTAGTATAGATGAAGCAGTTGGTACCTAGGTAGGATCTTGTAGATTTTGCGAAATTCTCTCGACCGTTACTCAGAAGTCACTACTGGGCTTAAATTCACCAATTACGCTGGATACAGTTGGCGAAGCTCTTTTTTTGCACTCATTATTTAAGTTTCAATCCCCATTCAAGCGTATCATAATGCTGAACCGATAATTTTTCAAGCTTTAGCCGTATTTAAGCTCCCTGTGCGATAGCTAGATATGTTATCAACAGTAATCGATCGTAGCCTTTTTTAAATTGCAACTCTCATAAACTACAATGTAACTGCAAAATCAGCTGTCCAGCACTACAAAACCCTCCATAAAAGTGTCCAGCCAATCCTATAACCCATCATTTATTTTTACCAGCTAACTGTCCAGTCCATGCATCGCCAAGCAAACTGCCTCGCTTATCCTTAACGATAATGATAACCGTTATGACGTCATTATCCTCACGGTGTGACAACGTGGCGTCGGCAGACAAACTGCCGATGATTGCCGGGTATATTTTTAGATCTATACCAACTGGTTCGGTGGATGAACGTCCAATGGGTGTTAATAAGTAGCGTGCATGTTATTTTTAAGTGGATGTGCGTAGAACGGTGGTTGCTAGCTTTTGAGTACGGAGAAAAAGCTGTTCCCATAATTTCTGACTCGAACAACTCATAAAACAGTAGAAAAGGAGTGAATGATGGAGAGACTGAGAGATGAAGAGATTGGAAGGAATAAACGTGTTGCACTGACACCAAGTAACAAGGGACGAGGGTAAAATATGATAACCAAGAGTGAAGATGGATGATAAAGATTTATGCATTAAAAAGACGCGCGTGAGTAGACAGATGCCAAAAAAGCCAAAGCAAGGAAATGTCCAGCAATAGCTGTCCAGGAGTCATCAACCCTAGGGGATATAAAAATATATTATAATTGCTAAGAGTTCAAAATAGTTGGTGTCATATGAAGGGTGTAAATAGACCCTTAAGGAAGTCGAAAGGCACTTTTTCTCCCCAACATGGCGATAATTTTTTTGTTTTGGACCATACCTGGGGACCTTCTAGTCACGGAGACATTGGAGGTGAAAGTTCCAACTTTTGCACAAGTTTAAAAAAAAAATACTAGTTTTTAATATTATAACTTTACTTGAAATACCTCCATGAGCCGTTTACTATTCAATGCATCCACCAGCACAATGTTTTGAATAGGCTACATTGAGTTTTACCGTAAAACGTGATTTTTCACCCCAAAAAAATGTTATTTCCCAGCAATAATTATTGCGTAGTGTTACTTGGATTGATGTGTACAGAATGCTTGATTCCCAGCTTCATGAAGGGTCCGTTTACACCTTGTATGAGACGGATAAAGTTAGCAGCAAAGACCTTTAAGAGGCAGCAGCGTTCAGTGATTGCACTAATAATCACGATGTTATTCATAAAAAAATACCCAGTCTATCTGCGTCAAAATTACACATCCACATAAAATTATACATCCACCATCCTGGCATTACCACAACAACGGAAACAGCCCCATAATGACATCCCTGACAAACCAGTCAGGACTGATATTGCCATCTTTATAGAACAAGTGCTTTTATTAAAATTATAATATTGCACTCGGAAATTACTAAAGGTGCTTCAATTTTATTGCATTAATACCGCTGTTTAATTTATACTTCATTTAATTTTTGTTCGCTGCTGGTAATTAAAAATGTAATAATTTTATTTAGTTATGTGGGTATTTAAATAAAACAGGATATTATACTTAATTATGAGAAGGACCACCCAGGGGCCTTTTAAAAAAAAATATAATATAAGGACTTTGGACTTGTACTATTAAAAGATTTTATAACAAGAACATAAAAGAGAAACCATAGACGCTCTAAAAACATAAAGAAACATTAGTACTGGGGGGGAGGGTGAAGTGGAATTAGACCCGGGCTCCACCAAAGCGGAGACGAGCGAAGCGGATGGGAGACGTGCAGAAACCAAGCAATTACATCGCGTCTCTCTTTTCTCTCGTGTGATTGGTCGAACCTTACACATCTCCTCTTGGCGGAGTCCGGGCCTAAAGCTACAACTTAAAGGTGTTTAAAATCAGAACTAGACCACGTTTACAAAAAAATTAGAAAGACAGAAAAAACAGGAAATGTATAAAATAAGATACTAAGCCGGCGGCTCAAGTTGTATTTTTGTATGACGCTCACAGTCGGCAGCCAAAGATACGATTTCGTGTGAACGGTACCTAAAGGAAACGTCAAGTAGATAATAATGTGTTAGTCGCAAAGCTTCTTCTTTATCGTGTGGTTAGTGCCTAAAGAGTTTGTATGCCGCCCATGGGCTTCTGACTTGGCTTTACATCATCTACCTAGCCTTTTTTCCCAACTAGTTGGGAAGAAACATCTGAACATCTGATTTGGCCTTACATGACGTCGAGAAATTTAAAAACTCTCAGGCACGCTGGTTTCCTCACGATATTTTCCTTTACCGAAGCAAGTGATAATTAATAGAATCCGAAAATACAGAGGTGCGTGTCGCAAAGCTAAAATTATTATTAAAAAACTACAATTTCAGCCGCCTTGCCACATTCAGACTAAGCTAAAAGACCCCACATCTTCTCCTCAACTCCAAAATTCAAGCTCAATCTAAAGTTCCAGTAAAATACAGCTTCATTTCATAGAAACGAGAGGCGTGATGTATTTCCCAACGCAATCACGCTGGGTCACGGCATGGGGACACCACAATAGTAAGGTCATACCGTAAGTAACTGTTTGTGGTTCTGTAGCAACCACTTAGAGGGCCCTTTATGTTTTGATTGGAGGCGAGAGATTGGAAAAGTGAATTACGTGGTGTTTTAAGAGCGAATTCTGGAGGTTGTTGGAAATTTATTTATTTTCGCAAAGTATTTTTAGGCACTATGTGTAGGTACAGGCATTATTCTCTTGCCCTTTTCCAATTTTTGTTGGGGTCGACGCAGCATGTCTTTTTCTTCCATTCTTCTCTATTACTCGTCATCTCATCAGACACCTCCTTTCTTGCCATAATTACCATCCTTCACACAGTCCATCCATCGTTTCTTTGCTCTTCCTATACTCTTATACCCAACCACGTTCATACCCAAAACTCTCCTCACGACATTTTCCTCATTCCTCTGCATCACATGCCGCTATAATGTAGGTACAGTATGACCACTTGGAGTGTGCAGTTCAAGGTGGCGCTACTGGCCAAGAACAAATGCATCGATACGTCAAACTTGGTACATTTAATTTGGTTCTGTGTTTTCCCGCCTGGACCGATAAAATGGTTGAAGTGTAATTTAAATGATATGAGTTTGACGGCACAGTCAATGGTGCTGTCTAGTGTTCTTACGAACTGGAATCACTGAAAAGGTTGGATATCAATGGTTACGTGGCAGTCGTCTTCTGTGAGGCCACGGGAACCACTGACATACCACATCCACTACAAACTGATGATACCCAGCTGCTGAACCACTAATACGATAGCCAGAAAGCATTCTATACATCAAATTAAGTAGCTCTATGCAAAAATTATCTATTGAAGCCAATTAATTTTTTCTTGCGTCGATTAAATCTTCCAGAAATTCAACGGAATTTAGTGAAACAAATTAACAGGTCAATATTAAAGTTAGATATCACCTAGGTCCTTATAGTTGGGAAAACGGCTAGACAGATGATAGTGATCCACCAACCAGAGTAATTTAGTGCCTAGATCATGCAAGATCTCAACACGATCATAACTCTTTATCGTATGGACCATTTCACAAATGACATCCTCAAATTGGTCATACATCGAACCTTTTGCCGACCATTTGGAAAATGGCGGTAACGAGCTCACAATCTGCTCGCAAAAAGTCACCGATGCCAAAAGCCAGACACAGAAATAACGTCAATTTTTCAACTTTTACTGCCAACATAAGTTATAATAAATTGGCTTTCTCGAAGGTTCTACGCCACAGTAGAAAAAAAACATAAATCAAAGAGGAAAACTCATTTGAGAAGACCTTGGACTACTTCAGCCTGTAGCGTATCTTTTCAGCGAGCGGTTAAGGCCAGCTGTGGCTTGCAGGCTTATTATTTCAGGGTTTTTCTTGGTTTGAATGAGGGTAGAAAGAATACTAGAATGTCAAAATGTTTTGAATGTTGAAACGTTGGAAAAGTTTGTGCTTTTTTGAAAGAGGTTTAGGTTAGGTGCCCTATAGTCTTTTAGTAATTGGCGCTTTAGCTTCGTAAACCCAGTCCTTTATATTTACTGATGTTGATTACTGATTCGGATTCTTTTTACAGAAATCTAATAACAAAAACAATCATGTTATCACTAAGCCGAAAAAATAAGTGACTGCGGCGAAGCCCAAAAGTCCGTTTATCCGTTCTCTCGTAACTCCTAAACAGATAAACGGATTCGATAATTATACGTTGTTAGATTCGTCATGTTTTTAATCAGTTTTGCACGGCCACTGGATGAGCAGCATTTACAACGCTGATGACTTATCAAAATGTATTTTCAATTACTAGGCTTGAATTCGTAAAAGTCACTCCCCACATAAAAACGACAAAAACAATCAAAGCTGTCACTACTAACCACAAAGCAACTACCGCTCTTTACATCTAACCAAATCTAACACAAAATAAGTTGCGTGGTGAATGTTTACTTTATAAAATGACCACAATTGTTATTGTGTGGTCACAAAGGAATGTTAGTTTGTTTGATTGAGACACGAGGCTTGACCCTTACGATGAATTGAAGTGATTTGGCTGTGTGGCAATTTGAAGTTCACGCTAGTTTTGGTGTGTTGGTTTTGAAGTTGCTGTACAGCATGAGTTTCTTTTGATTTTGTGTAGTTCTCGATAACGTAGCTCTACTAGTCATCATCCTCTACCTAGGCATTTCCCAACCATGTTGGGGTCGGCTTCCAGTCTAACCGGACGCAGCTGAATACCAGTATTTTATATGGAGCGACTGCCTACCTGACCTCCACAACCCAGTTAGAATTGGGTAATACGCTACCCCTTGGTAAGACTGGTTGTTGTCAGACTTTCGCACCACTGACTACCTGTAACGTCTGTCAAAGATCTAAAAATGACAGCCGGGACCAACGGCTTAACGTGGTTTCCGAGGCACGTAGCTCTACTAATGTAGAAGTAAAAACTAGCCATTGTTATCAGAATTAAATCTACCAAAAGTTGTGTTAAAAATTATCATAATGGTAACCGCCATTGTTACGTTTTTTTGATGACGCGAAAAAGAAAATCGACACGTTATAATCTCAGTTTTTGCCTGTCTGAAGAGTTTTTCTTCCGTTGGACGAGAAGCCTGTTTATTTCTAGAAAATCAAACAAAACTTTCACGGCTCACTAATTTCCAAATATTTCGAGCATCATGCTCTTTTGTTTCCCATTCCACATCATGAAAACAAACACACAAACAACCATAAACTAAGATTGCAGACAAGACAGCTATTGTAACTGACTAACAGTATGTAGGTACCCAATAAATCAGTATTACCCACCAATAAAACCTATAAATTAGCTACACAATTAATTGCTTTAAGTACAAGGGCACTTCCTGAATAGCCTAGGCCCCTAGTACCTGTACCATAGAATAAGAAATTCGTATAGAAGTGACTCAAACTCAAAGCATTTATTTCGAACTAGCACTTCGCCCGCGACTTCGTCCGCAAAAATTGTGATAGCTCGGATAATAAGCATGATATAAATATAATTTATAGCCTATAGCACCCGCGTATAACGTAGCTATCTACCAGTGAAAAAAAATAGGATCGGATCAGTAGTTCCGAAAATTACCCCCTACATACAAACTTACAAACAAACTTTACGTCTTTATAATATTAGTATAGATAGACGCGTGACCGGCAGTTTTGCATAGTCAAAAATAAGCAATAATAAGAAAATCTACAAGTACTGAAGCTTAGCGTTGCCATACAACGTGGCAAACCCGCCAGTCTCTTGGGGAAATTACAAGTTGACAGCGTTGAGGAGTTTTTTGACCCCATTTTTTAGTTTATTTTTATATTAGTTACTTTAGGTTATTTTAATTTATAAATAAAATAATTTTTGTATTTCTCAACGACTGTCACCTCAGAAGGTTCGCTTCTATACTAATCATGTTCTATGCCTAGGCTGCTTGTCTGTGACTACCAGTGCTAATCATCGGTACACACGAACGGCGCCGCGGGCCACAACTAGTGTTGCCATAAATACATTTGAAAGCACACGCGATGGTACCTACTACTGTTATGATATAGGATTACGGCTGAGTTCAAGTTAGTGTTTAACTGTTTAGTTATGAAGAACTTAAATTGATAAATCGAGATAATATTTTCGAGATGGGACTGGTTGGTGGAAATTTTGACTATCTATTGTTGTATTTATTTTATTTTTCTTTCTACGTCAATGGCGCCAAATGTCGACAATTTCGTAAATGTCAGTACCTAATCAGGTGCGATTATCAATAAGATCTTCCGGTTAAAAAGTCATATATATGACTATACGACTTTTCATCAAATGCTTTTTTAAATTCGTGCTTTCAAAATCCAATTTCAGGTATACAAAATGTGTGAAGGCCGTTTTTTTTTTAATAATTCCTACAAGCATACCTACAGAAAAACATTTTACTGGGATAACATCTGCTTATTAAGCCAGATAGAAAAGCTCCCAGCAGGGCGCCTGCTGCCATGGCCCACCTGAAAGACCCTAAACCGATTGCAAAGCCAGATGGACCGATGCAGATACAACTTGGTCCGGTGGGGGTATTCTGATGAAGCAGGGTGTGACTGCTCTCACGTCCTGCCTGCTCTATGTGTAATTCCACCTGCACTTTGAGGGACCTGTCCGAAGCCACCACCAACGCCATCGAGGTGGCAGAGTTCTGGTCAAAATTAATTTGATTTATAAAAAAGAACCGATTTCCAAAAGAAAACACTAATAAATTGGAAAATAACTTTACTTTCGGAAGTAAAAGAAAGAAAGGAAGAAAAAGTATTTATTAGTCTCGCACTGGACAATACAAAATGGTAACTTAACAATAAAACAAGATTTAAAAAAGTAAACTAAAGAACAAATTAAAATGAGACTAACTAAACTGGTCCTCTCTAAATGGTATCTCAGCATGGTGCTGTAACATTAAAAAAAGTCACAGCGCTGGTATTCTGATAGGACCCAAAGTGATGCCACGGTGTCACGGAAGTCGATGACTATTGTTTGTTTCATTGACTATTTGCCACCGACTTCCGAAAGTAAAGTTATTTTCCACTTTTTTGTGTTTTTTTTTTGGAAGTCGGTTATGTTTTTGCAAAAATGTTTTTATTTTAGCTTTTTTTACCGACTTCAAAAAAAGGAGGAGGTTCCCAATTCGGTTGTATTTTTTTGTGTTTGTTATCTCATATCTTCGTCATTTATGAACCGATTTGTAAGACCCTATTTAAAAAAGCCCATTTAAAAAAACTAAAAAGGGTAAGTACCTTATAGAATAGGTACTCACATTTCTTCCGGTATGTTTGAGTTCCATGTAATAGGGAGCGAGCCTTCAGCCATCACCGTAAAACAATACCTACAAAACCATAACACAAAATATACTACCTATTCTTCAGTCACTCACAAACGTATGTGTTTCTTGAACAAAAACATTTAAATTCCTTCGTTGTCTTATTATAAATCAGGAACCTGCGTGATTCATCCGATCTAGGTTATTCTATTTTGAGAACCAATTCAGCCTGAAGCGATTGATTGCCAGCGAAGTTATTAGTGTGAATAGTTGAATATAAATGGCTCTATTATAATGTTGAAGAATTTTAATATATTGAAGGGTATTTTTTGATTGACATTCACTTAGTTGTAATTGAGGCGTTAAGAATCTTGTCAGCACCATTGAGAAAAATCACAATTTCTTTACACACAAATTAAGTATTTAAAATTCTTATTGATGGTAACGTTACTGACAAAGTTAATGGTACAGTCAGAAGAAACTGAAGGAGTCAGCAATGAACTCGGATAGACTATAAATATTTACTGATCTTGCATTATTACCATGTTTATATTTTCATCACCTATGGGATAATTGTGTAACAATCGTACAATGGCTATGCAAAAAAAAATGATATTTAATTTTTTTTTTTAAACATATGAAGCATTTGTGTGATATGTTACGCATTTGGGATGCTGTTCTTGTACTGACGCTAGCACATCAAGCTACCCGAAACTGTAAAATTGTCCCAATCAACCTTGAACCTAAGTCTTTAAAAATAAATTTAAAAATCTGTTAAAGAAATTTGACAGATTGCTGTAGTTTGATGTGCTGGCCTCTGTACCTCAGTACCTGTTACTTTAAAGACACCTTTGTCCAAAAACGAACCGCGACTATTTTCTTTATAAAACACAAAACAAGAACTATTTATTAATCTAATCTCCAATAATTTTATTCATACTAAATAACTAATAAACGATTAAGATAGACACGCCATTATTTTGATTGACAGTTTAGCGCATAAAACAGCTCCGAGCGTTTAGTTTGTCGATTTTTTATTACCTTCTCGATTTAAAACAACTTAATTCTAATCGATTTATTTTGTAAAATAGACCAATTAGGTAAAAGATTAATGGTTTGATTTCAATGTCGTAAATCATAGCATAATATTGAGTGGGAATTTATTTAAATTGAGACACAGAATATAAAAAATATATAAAGAAAGAATAAAAAATTCCGTTGAGAGTTTTTTTTTAAACTGCATTCATTGGTTATAATAAATTCTTGATGAATTATTTATTAACACTAGGTATGGTTTTTAAAATAGGTTCCTAAGATTTATGAAAGAAAAAGATATGCGTGGACATAAATAAAAATAAGAAAATATTAATACGTGTCGAATTGAGGACCTCCTCCTTTTTTTTCGTCGGTCAAAAATACTAAAGCTTTCTTGTTTCAAAAACGGAAAATCAAAGACAAACGCCAAACAAGTTATCTGTCTTTGTCGTCATCGCAATACATATTCTTTGAATAAAATCAGGCATCCAATGATCATTAAATAAATAAAAATGAAACTAGAAACTTGCCTGCGTTTTCTTTATTGTGAGATATTGAGATGCATAACCAGAATCATTTACCACGGTTGTCATCACAAGACGATCACTTGATTGGGTGTATCGAACATGTTCATCAACACTAAAGACCGGGACAATTACTTAGTTGCTTGTCAAAACATGTCAGAGAAGGTTTCACGCCATCTTTTTTAAATTAACTTGATTTTTTGGTACGCATCATCGAAGATTTCACTTAATTGTTGGTACATATTTTATAGAATAGATTAGAATAATAATTTTATGGTTATGTTGGATCATAATAACATCACATAACATCTGTAATTCCCAAAGAATTAAACTGAGGTACACCCACACTTTGCTAGTTATGTCATATGTTTAAGTCTCATGTACCTATTACATACGGGCGAGCCTTTTGCCATCAACCGGTTGGATTATGATTTTATCAAAAGGAGAAATCTTATAAATCCTACGTTTTTCCTTAAATTGTTAATATTGTTCAACTTTTGTTAACTCGGTGTGACCTTCTTTCTATATCTCCGGTTTTAAGAACGACTTCACTTAAACAAACACCCTGTATAGGTAATTTTTTTTAGAGTTACACCGTGGAAGCAATATTAACGACCCGAATAGGATATGGTTAACCGCTGAAATAATTTCTATGGAGCGTGCCTAATGACGGCCGATTCATTTCCGGGGCATCGTCATTAAAAATAACCAGTCACAGTTGAATGCAGAAAAAAACTGATCTTTGTCAGGTCTGAAGGAAACAGACACTATCTGGATTTTGTCAGCCTTTTCCCAACTATGTTGGGGTCGGCTTCCAGTCTAACCGGATGCAGCTGAATACCAGTATTTTACATGGATCGACTGCCTATCTGACCTCCAAAACCCAGTTAGTTTGTACTGGGTAATACGGCGAGTTAACTTCATGTTGAACTGAAATGTATAGTATCGCAAATTCACAAGCTCGATCGATAAATTCGTGGAGTATTCATTAATTCCAAGGTATTGGTAGCCAAGTGCTGACTGAAAAGTTATGGCTCATGGAGTGGAACCTAAGGAGACGAACAATTTACTTACAGCCAAGAGGCTTGACCGCTTGAGTGCTAGACATGCATGCATGGTGGACATGCTCCACTGCTAGAACTTTATAATATAGAGGCTGCTTAAACTTACGGCACACCCATCAACATTTTCCGGGAATTCTTCAGTTGGCTGTCTACACATACCTGTAACAAGCAATAGTACGATAAGTAACATAACATTCTTTGAAGTTTATTAGAATGATGGAATATGGACCAAGCGAAACGGCGAAATGTGGGTGTACTAAATAGGTAAACCTCTGCCTGACCCTTCGGGGATTATAGGTGTTTTATGTTATTTACAAGATGTTGCTTTGCATCCTCATCAAATTCAAGGAGGTAACTATGCTAATGATTCTCTACCCGAATCAATAATAAAATGGGTAGGTATTTTTTTTATATTTTTTTCTTAATATCGGAAATCGATAAATGTACATCATCCGTATTGAAACGCGGCCCGTCTAATACTAGCCCTATAACCGCGCTTTCACACACACAAACAAACTCAGACGTTTATTCGATAAACGGGTGATTCTCCTCTTTTGGGAAGGGCTTCATTCTGAAATAGTGTCAAATTAAAACAACTAAAAAAAGCAGCGTTAATTATTATTGACCAGGTAACGTAATTTATATTGATTATTTACGTCTTCTATGACAACCTCCTGAATTTTGACGAGGTTACAAAACTGAACCTTGTATGTATGTACTTATGCTTTATAATATGACAATGTGACCTACACTAGGTTAAGACCACACGCTTGGCATGAATGCAGTAGTTTCCGAGAAAAGTTTTTGCACATTGGCGTGTATATCCTTTATTCAATTAAGCGGAAGAAATGATTTTGATCAAAACAGTTTTTTGTTTGAAAAGGTTTTCGTTTGACCTTTGCATTAACTCGATGTTATAACACAAAGGATTTGTCTAGTATTTATCAGAAACTAAAATCAGGAATGAAGGTTGAATCAGGCTGTTAATATTCTTTCTACTTAAAGTTTCGATTGAGCGCTATCTGACCTCCAAAATTTAAAACTGGGTAATACGATACCCCTTGGTAAGACTGTTTGTCAGACTTTCGGGCCACTGACTACCCGTAAAAAATTTCAAAGATCAACAAATGACAGACGGGACCCACGGCTTAACGAGCTTTCCGAGATACCGAGGAAGCTCGGTATGTAATGGATGGTAACCCATCCACGGACCAACCTCGGCAAGTGTGGCTTAACCTAAAGATCGACCCGAACGGCTTTTAGTATTTAGCCATGAGAAAAGTATCTTTAAACCCGGAGGCAAAAGTCAGTAATCCAATCAGCAGAATATTTATAGCCTTTTAATCAGATAAAAGGCGCGAAAGATGAATAATTCAGTCAAAATGGGCTTTCGCTTATTAACGAACAATTTGGGATATCTCCATTTATGATAAGACTATATTAATCGAAGTTCAAAGAGACTTTCTCCGTTTTAATTTAAAACGAATGAATTCTCTTTATTTTAAAGTTCAATCGCGAAAAGGTCCCGTATAATTACCGTTCTAAAATTAATTTCGCCATGAAAAATTTTATCAGGTTATTTTTTATCTTAATGCATTGGAAGACTGAATTTAATTAGGTACTTATGCGTTATCTGTGTGTCAAAGTGTAAGATGTATGATAAGAAGTGGGTATTTCAGGAATTGGTTACTTAATTCTCAACAAATCATTTATCTTTTTAACCGACTTCCAAAAGGAGGAGGTTATCAATTCGTCTGAAAGTTTTTTTTTGTGTGTGTACCTATGTTCAGCTATATCTTTGCCAGTTGTGAACCGATTTCGATAATTCTATTTTTGTTTTGAAGAATATTATTTTGCGGTGGTCCCATTAAAATTTGGTGAACATCTGATACTGATCTTCGGAGATATACAATGGAACTCTTTAATAATAGAAAGCAAATCTATCATGGTAGCTGCAATCGCTTGGATGTTTATTGTATGCACAATATCATAACATAACATCACGCATGTATGCTCTGAGGGGGTACACAGATTTGTATAGTAAACCCACATTTCGACAGTTAGGTATGTTAAGTTCTTTTTCATTGGGGATAAGTAAGCCTACCTACCGTGGTATGTATTGTTAACAATGTAAAATAAATGCAATAGGAAATATTTGTAGTATAGGATATTACAACTAAAAATATTCATAAAGTTTATTAGATCTTTAAAATATTTACCTTATTTACAATTAGATCTAAAATAAGAATAAAAATATGTACAGTCGGCCAAGAAAGTGTTGTACCACCCTAAGGTTGAATATCGCTTGCAGATTCATAGGTGATAAAGATTAGTTTCGCTTGCAGATCGATCTGACAACTTCTATTGCTGTCTTTATCTGATTATTGATAACGACTATTACTGTTTGTAACGTAACAGCTGTTCTTAGTTTGAACTTGATGGAACCAATGACGTCGTAAAATCAACGGCGGGGGGCTGTAGATTTTGATGACAAAATTGTATCTACAAATTCAGAATTGTAATCAACAAGTTACATAAAATTGTAAAGGCACAAGGCGAGTCCACAAACCTACAATTTCTGTAAACTTGTAATTACAATATCAATAAAAAACAAGCTAAAAATAGATTTATCCTTTTATTAAATTTCTACAATCAATTTTAAAATACTTATAACAAACAAAAACATAGCATATATAGTAATATTTAGAAGATATTGAAAATTTTTAAAAATTAGAAACGGGTGTAACCGCCGTTGGCCTCTATAACCTCTAAAAGACGAGACCTCATTGAACCAACAAGCCGTGAGCAAATATCGGTTCCCCGCATTTCCTCCCAGATATAATTACAGTGACTAATAAGAGCTTGTTTGGTTCTTTCATTTTGATGCGACCATCGTTGGACCATAAGGCCCCAAAGATTTTCTATCGGGTTGAGGTCCGGCGATCTTGAGGGCCACTGAATTACCCTTACGTCAGTGTGTGAACGAAACCAGGCTCTTACGATCCTCGCATTATGAATTGAACAATTATCTTGAACAAAATCAAATTGTGGCACTTCGTTCTCCGGGTAAACATTACGGACTGTCGGTAGCATTGCATTCTGAAGCACGTCGATATAATTTACAGCCGTCGCTCGAGGAGGTAGAGAACACAATTCTCCTACACCATCCGTACTCATCCAGCCCCAAATATTTACGGAAATTCGACCTGATTCTCTATTTGGGATTACATGATCATCTTTATACCGTGTTGAATTATATCGCCAAAGGTGAAGACGTCCATGCTGACTGGATTTAAACGTTTTTTCATCACAAAACACTGTATTAGACCAATCAAACTCTAAGTGCTCTCTGGCGAAGTTCAGACGAGCAAGTCTGTGAGCATCCGTCAAATATATTTTCTTGGCGTAATGCCTGTGGTGCAACCCCATGTAATGTAGATGATTCCTTATTGTTTGGGCACTCACATCGAACATCTCCGCAAAATGTTTTGTGGGCTTAAAACCATTGATTTCATATTCCCGTCTCATGAATTCTCTATCGTTATTGGAGAGTGCAGGCCGGCGACCACTTCTTCTGTGATCCAACAAACTTCCCTCCTCTCCTTCACGACGAATCCAAAAGCGGACAGAACGCCTCGATATATTCAAATTCCGGGATATCGCACTGATACTGCTTCCCTCATTAAATTGGGCAATTATTTGTGCTCTTTCGGCAATGGTCAAGTTGGCAGGCATTGAGATGATTTTATATGCAGTTGATTGAAAAATAACACGGAAAATATATCGATTTTTTGCATATATTTGACAAAATGTCAATTGTCAGTTTTCTTTTTCAAATGGAATTCGGTTGTCTAAATAGTTTTTATTACTTTTGTTTGGAAACATTTCAATTGCTTTGTAGAAACTAATGTCCTTTTCATTTATACTAAAGGTTAAAATGTCATGTACTTATATGTGACATATGACGTATGAATACTAAATACATAAGTTTACGTCATGATAATGTTGTCTCTTTCAGTAATATCTTTTTATAACGAACCTTGTTGTAATTTTCGATGACCGGGAAACTAAATCAAAACTGGTACACCACTTTCTTGGCCGACCGTACAATTACGGGGCGTCAAAAAATTCGTCCATATCGCTGTCAACAGGAAAAGTGTCCAGAAGGCTGGCAGCATTGCCACATTGGATGGCAATGCTGATTCTTTAGCCAAAATGCCAGCCCTCTGGTTACGTGTAGAGGCGACCAACCGCTCGGCGATATCCCGAAATAGTAGGTGGGCACTTGGACCCCATGGCCCTAATGTTTCAATTCCAAACGGCTCAAACACAAAACTACAAATGGAAAAATTAAATTAAAAATGCAAAAAAGTTTTTTACTAATAATGGTATTATACTGTTTCATGTATCTATTTCCCTTGTAAACTCAGACAGAAAGTCATTAAATATTTGTTAAGTTATTACTTTAGTAACTTATCACATTTTATGATGTTTCTGAGTCTGTTTTGAAAGGACAATTCATTGTCAATCACCCCACAAACCAAATCAATGGAATATCTGGTCTTCTACTTAGTGTAATCCCAGCGAAACTACTGAAAACATACAAGTCTATTAATTAAATGAGTTATCCTCAAAATACAAATAAAAAGTAGCAAACTAAAAACAGCCAACAAATACCCGTTTAATCAACTAAAAATAAACCACTTAAACAAACTAGTATCAACTTTCTTTCACTACCCACACGATTTAAACAGCGCTCTGTTAACCTATCTGCAAACTAATTGCTTCTGCGCAGGTTCAATGCACTTACATGCAATTGAGGTGTACAGTCGCGGGCACTAATATGTATACACGTAACTTTTTAGACTGACATGGTTACTAACACTATCAAAACGGAATGTTTAACATGTTTAATATTCATGAAAAAATTAATAGAAAACTTGGTAAATATCCCGTTTTCAGTGTTAATGTTAATTTATACGTAGCCACCATTAAATGTGATTTTCTCCAACTATGTTGATTGTAATTTTGGTATCTACCCATAAAATACCAGCCTGTAACTGTCCCACTGCTGGGCAAAGGCCTCTTATCATAGAGAAGGCACGAGCATTGATCACCACGCTTGCTCAAGACGGGTTGGCGATTTTAGACTTATATTAATTATAAGTCCAGGTTTCCTCCCGATGTTTCAACTTCGACCCAAATAATTATGAAATATAAGAGGAAGTTTGAAAGTGGCGCCGGTGACTGAAAAGTTTTGTGATGCGGAGGAATGAGGAAAATGTCGTGAGGAAAGTTTGAATATGAATGAGGCTATAAAAAAATAGTGGAATACCAAAGAAGCGATGGATGGACTGTGGATGAATGAATGGAAGGATGATTTTACAACAAAGGAGGTGACTGCTGAGGTAAGTAATAAAGAAGTATGAACGAAGAAGATTTGCTGCGCGGATCCCACATAAATTGATAAATAAACGATGATAATTATTATGGAATATTCCAAACTTCCAGTCGTTTTTCCACGAAAAAATCGCTTTTGAATTTTGCTAAGTATATATGTACGTGTTCCTCATGACTGTACTTTATTTTTATACGGCCATTAAAGTACGATAATATTCAGTAGGCTCTGTTCTATCGATATTAATAAACATATGATTTAATAGAGGATAAGGTACGGTCTGTTTTTAAATGGGAGATATGTTATAGATCGAGATCAAAATGCAGATTGAGGGTTAAGCGAAGGTTAAAAGGCAAACAGATAATTGATTTTGGTTTTTTGGCTGCATTCAGTCGGTTATTAATTTAATAGGAAACGATGAGGGATGAGTTAGGTAATTAATTATCTAATAAAATGTTTAGTTTTATTTTTGAGAGCAAGCGTGAAGAATTATAGTTGGACAATGAATGACCTACGTCTTTTATTATCGCATAAAAAATTCACCATCAGGTAATATTTGAAATAAGCACGAAATAATCTAACCTACAGAAACAAAAATTTGTCGACTTACTAAGATCACAATCGCTTCCAATTCCATAAATGGGAACACCACAAAAAACCAACCATGTTTCTCACGTCCCAAATCTTATACGGAAAGCCTCAACCGATTCGATTAAGACACGAGGTCAACCCTGACCTCAGGGTTCACAGCTCAGTTAAGGCTCAATTACGGACAAATTCAGGACCAAGTGCGAAAACTGCACAATGACAGCTACTTCAGCAAGTATTTGTATGGAGTTGCGAAAAATCCTTGCTTCCAATTCATGTTATTTTACTTATAAATTAGTACATACATACATTGATTTCAGAGGAGCTCGTGGCTAAACAGTGACAGTCGTTCGGGTCGCTGTTCAGGTTAAGCCGCAACTGCCTTGGTTGGGTGACCACCCATTACATACCGAGTTTCCTCCGTGCCTCGGAAAACACGTCCCGGCTGGCATTTGAAGATCTTTGACAGTTGTTACAGGTAGTCAGTGGCCCGAAAGTCTGACAACCAGTCTTGCCAAGAGTATCACACTACACCCAGTACTATCTGGGTTCTAGAGGTCAGATAAGCAGTCGCTCCATGTAAAATACTGGGATTCAGCAGAAAAAAAATTCCGAAAAAAAAATGTAGTCGTAAGGAAGTCTCCACTTTTCGTTTCTGTTCCTTAAACTTTAGGCACATTAGCTCTACCTATTCCGATCACTGATTATAAGTATTTTTAGGGTTCCGTACCTCAAAAGGAAAAAACGGAACCCTTATAAGATCACTTTGTTGTCCGTCCGTCCGTCCGTCCGTCCGTCCGTCTGTCAAGACCGTTTTTCTCAGGAACGCGTGGAGGTATCAAACTGAAATTTCTATATGATACTTAGTTCTACTGTCCCTGGAAGCTGTAGAAAAATCAACCTTCTAAGTCAACGCAATCAAAAGATACAGCCACTTAGGCCGCAAATTTCCGCAAATTTTCGAAACTCGCACGGGAATGAAAACCTACAGGGTACTTCCCGTGAACTTAGAATCTTGAAATTTTGTACGAAGTCACGTCTTATAGTACAGATATAGGAAAAATTACGAAAACCGTAAATTTTTAGTTTCGTCATATAAAAAAAAGTTATATACCCACAGGTTTGTACGGAACCCTCGGTGCGCGAGTCCAACTCGCACTTGACCGGTTTTTTTTCTACAAATATTACTTAGTAATACAGTCATGTTTGTAAACCAAACTGCAAACGCAGAATAAATGCCTGCTCAGGCGCAAGTCTCTGATTAAAGATAAAACGGACACGTCAGACCGTATAGCTGGATGGATGACAGCAGATAGAACGATCTCGATTGTGCTTAACAAGCAAGTTTGTGCTTGATAAGCTGACTATTTTTACTTGAGTGAACCGAAGATGATTGGGTCCACAACTGGTTGAGATCTTGTTGATTGTTTCTGTCATGCTTGGTCATTTTTCTTTGTTTTTAAATTGTTTTATTTTTGTTTAAATGTAGGAGCGGGTTTTTTATTGCGCCATTTTGCGTGTGTGTTAATTAATGTTGTTTTAGGATCGGACCTGTTTTCTACGTAATGAAATGTTGGGCAAATGCATCTTTCCTTGCCATTAACTTTCCAATGTACCAATTCTAAAATTATCATACATAAGCACAGGGGCTTTATCATAATTATACTTACGCTTTATTTTATTTGTGACAAATTAAAGAAGTAAGTACTTCTAATCACAGTGGACTACCAAAATATAAAAAATAATAGCTTGAACTAGTGTTCTAAGTGGTCGAACATCATCATCTACCTACTGACGTCCAGTCTTACCGGATTCAGCTGAATACCAGTATTTCACATGGAGCGACTACCTATCTGACCTCCACAACCCTGTAAGTACTGGCAAATACGATACCCCTTGGTAAGATTGGTTGTCAGACTTTCGGGCCACTAATGTCCATTTGTAACGACTGTCAAAGATCTAAAAATGTCAGCCGGGACCAATGGCTTAGGTAAGTTGTAAATGGTCGAACATCATTAATGAAAATAAAAACAGCAAGTACCTAATGCGATATTTCTGTCGCTATACAGCTTTACAAGTTATATCGATGCAGTCGAGACACTTTACGACTAGAACAAGTTAATTAAGTCATATTACATAAAATTATCGTCTAATCGGATATGTACCTAACTACCTACCCTTAATAATATCTTAGACGAGATAATGAAATGGTATTGAGTCTTCATGAAATGCAAATGTGGAGTCATTTTGCATTTAATTTCCGGGGTTTTGCGTTTGCAGAACCAGTACTTTTAAATATTTTTATGTTTAGGGGGCTTACAGCTAACAATACAAAAAAAAATATTGAGGCAATCAACGAAAAGCCATTTACGAGCCTCCGCAGTTGGCAATAAACTATTGTTGCACAAACTAATAACTAAGCAAAATATCAAAAACTATGCATAATGTAATAACAAAGAATAGGACTAAATTTAGTATTAAAGTTATAAAATATTAAAACTAAAAGTCATGCAGGTGAAACTACTATTAAAATTCATCTTATACAACAGCTTTTAGACAAGGCAGTACTAATTGTTGCCAAGGTAAATACTGTGATGTTATCATTCGCCTGTCCTTATTCCAATTTATTTGGGGTCGGCGCATCATGTCTTCTTCCATACTTCTCTATTACTCGTCATCTCAGCAGTCACCTCCTTTCTAGCCATATCATCCTTCGTCGTTTTTTTAATCTTTCTCTTCTCTTAAAGCCATCCACATTCATACTCAAAATTTTCCTCACGATATTTTTCTCAATCCATCCCTCCGCATCACTGTCATATTCGATAATCCATTACTTACCAAAAAACGTACTAAATTAATAAAAGTTGCTTGTAATTAGATATTAAGCACTTTTCCAGTTGTAAACTTCCCTTTAAGCCTGTTTACTTTTATGAAGTAAATTCGTCATATTATATTAATTTTGATTATTTAATTCCGCACAGATAGCAGAAAAATCAATCCATGAGTAGATTAAAACGGTATTTATTTTTTCGTGTCGGTTTTTTTTTCATAATCACAGGAATTTTAAGAAGTTAACCTTATGTCATGAGGTCTCAACTCGAACAAATAATAATTAGTCTTGAAAAAAAATCCTAGATGTCAGCATAGGTGACAGTTATGAAAATAACAATCAATAAAATGCGTTGAACTGCAGATTTTGACTGAAGTAAGATTCAATTGCTTAACAATTTAACTGTTTCTCCGGGACTTGTTGAGCTTCATTGCCTGGGCGCTTTTTTAGAGGGAGAGGAAGACCAAAGAAACGATGGATGGATACTGATGGTGTGAGGAATGATATGGAAGAAAAAGGATTAACTGGTAGCGTGAGGGTTCACAGAGGAGAACGGAAGAAAAACACGAGTTGCGCCGACCCAAGTAGTATGGGGCAATGGCAGGAAGATGACGTTGCCTTGGGTTTTTTGGAGGTCGCCTCTGTTGTTTCTGACTTTCAGCAGTTTCAATGGTTGAGATTAACGTGGCTGGCTTGTTACATCTAAGCCAGTAATATTTATTTCGTAGGTCTAAAATTACAGCGTAAATACCTTTGACGTGTTTATGCTGAATAATAATTAACATTCGCTCCTACCAAATTAAATCAAATCAAAATAACATTGTTGCAAACTAAAATTAATATCTATTGTGCTATCGGTAAACAATTGTATTTGGTCACACAGTAATATCAACCACAATTTCAAATAATAATAAAATTAATTATTCTATAACTGAGAATACACTGTTTTGCAATTTGGTATTTACCTAGCTACAATACAAACAATGGCTGTAGATAAATCTCTATGAAAATATTACTGTGGGTTGGAAATGACACGATTAAGAAATAGGTAACAAGTTATTTTATTTCTTTTGATTGTTTTGTCTACTTACTAACTTAGATTTGTTTATTTTGTTGGACAAAGAATAATTTTATAGTTCATATTCCTATTAGTCAAAGTCTTCTATCTTTAATATGGTACGAATTTTTCGCAGCAGCTAACTTAAAGGGCTCTGACTCTGCAATATGTCTATAATATTGGTAATCTAGTACGACTAACCCACGCGTTGAAACCATATTTTGTAGTTTTTCGTGTGTGAAATGTGTTTTTTTATGTTTTTTTTTTACTTCATCTGTTATATAAAATCATCTTCTGTTTTCTTTCCTGCCTGTTCTGTGTGAAATTACCCTGAAATAGGGTTTGAGGGACCGCACTGCTAGAATGAGCTCCCAAAAGATTTACGAAAAATAAGAAATAAAAACGAAGCTACATCAGCTCACAGTTACAACACACAGTAGTTCTAAATAACGAGGACACTGCCAAATACTGCCAACAGCAATAAAACAATGTTTACAGAAGTTACGTGAGATGTCACGCGATGTACTGACTTTCCACCTGGGTTGCATCTAAATTGCAACACACATACTAATGCATACCAAACTTAACTGTTACATACTGTTATGTAGTTGTTGCACGAACGTAACACCACGCCAGTAATCCCCGAAGGGTTAAGCAGACGTGTACCTACCTATAGTACAATCACATTTCGGTCATTTTGTACGTAATAGAGAAGATCATAGTGTCCGTTAACGTTTAAAATAAACATGACATCATCACGCCTTTTATTCCTGATCGGATACAGAGGTGTACATAATAGTACACCCATATTTCGCCAGTTTAGTCCCATGTAATAAAGGGCGAGCCTATTACCATCAACTGGGTACAAATCTTCACTCCGCCTTCTACTGCGAACTGGCTACGACCTGGTAATCGAACCCAATACCTCACGCTCACCAATAGAGCTCTCGGCCACTATACCCATGAGGTAGCCAATGGCTGTCTAGTCGTAGTAGTGTAGTCTACTGTGGTTACATAAACAGTAAACGTTTACATTCGCGTTGCATCGTATTTGCGACTCGTGTTTGTTTGTTTATGTAGTTCTAACGGTACGCTCTGTTTTTGGTTTAGCTATATGGTCTATAGTACGTACAGGTACGATTCTGCCGGTACCTAGAAGTATAATGAGTTTAAAATAAATATTTGAAGAAATGAATTTTCGAGTTCTATATAACCAGAGTTCTACCAGGTATAATATGATGAAATATTGTAAAAGCACAGTACCTGGGTATTTTACGAGCACATGAAGGAGCATTGATTAAAAAAAAAGTTATGGTAAAAAACTCTACATTTTTTCAGTCTTTGGCTTAGAGATTCTGTAAGGAGAAGCAAGGAAAGGTGGGGTGGGGGCGGGGCGATATTGTCAAAAGTGAAGCCGGTGGCAAAAGCTACTCAACTATGAATGCATCACACCTTTTATTTAGTCTACTCCAATTCTACTAACGCACAGCTCAGCAGATGAAATAGCCAAACAATAAGAAGATACGCAAAACGTTTACGCCGCGATATTTATAACTCCCACACTACAATGTTGTGCATTATTTGTAGCCTATGACTAAACAAAGGGTTCACCGAATGCTTTATAAATACGCTTCTAGTTAGCTTTGATTGACTGCTTATACAGGGTGATTAGGAATTATAGCCAAGAAATCTGTAGGTGTGGGTGGGTCTAAATGCTACGAATAGTTCCTGTAAGCGAGTAGTATGTAGATAATATTGACGGAAACTGTAGTATTGAAAGTGTAATTTTAATGATACCGTATATCAGTGTGTTTTGTGTTTTCATGTACACATTGATGGCGGAGTGTTTCAGTGACAGTGTGACACTGATGTGTCCATCCTGTATATCAGTGTCTTATAGTATTGACGAGTAGAAGTGTGTTTATTTTCTGATCGATAAACCTTATAATTGGGCTACTTTGTCTTATTTTGTTCGACTACAAATAAGGTTCAAAATACACACATCAAAAGTGTCTAGGGATCAAGCATTTTTATGCGGATTTCTTGAGATTGAGATGTGGCTTTGTAATAAATTTATGATTTTATAAATTTATATGGATCCTTTTTGGTGCATTTCATAATTTGAATCAGGAACTCTCAATCAAATTCGAGTAAAAGATGAAAATAAGCTGTCAATATTTTCCCTATAAAAACATACAACGCATTGAAGACATTATTAGTGCTACTGTTTCCCTACTACTGATTAAAACCAACGTTATTATGGAGCGGCGACGTCATTTAAGCAGGGAAGAAATGCTCAGAGCCGTGGGAATGATAGAAGCTGGTTCCCGGCAACGTACTGTGGCTTTAGCTCTGAATACAAGTCAGAGTGTTATCAGTCGACTTTGGACACGTTACCGAAGCACTGGTACCGTGGCTGAGCGCCATGGAGGACGGTATCGCTGCACCACACGGAGACAAGACCGATACATTCAAATCTTAACTCGAAGAGCTCCAACAATAACCGCCATGATGTTAGCCGTGAGGCTTCATCACTCTTCAGGGAACTTAATTAGCGACCAAACAGTCAGAAACCGCTTGCATGAAGTGAACCTTCATTCCCGAAGACCGCTACGGGTACCACCTATAGCAATGCACAATCGTAGGATTCGATATCAATGGGCTCTTGAACACAGAAATTGGGCAGAAGAACAATGGCGTTTCGTGTGCTTTTCTGATGAGTCTCGTTTTGGTATGAGACCGGATACAAGACGTATACGACACTGGAGAACCCCTGGACGCCAACAGCGATTAAAATCCTGCCAGGAAGTCCATCCTTATAGTGGTGGAACCATCATGGTATGGGCGGGTATTTGGATCGGCGGAAGAACTGAGTTGATTTGGATCAGAGGCAACCTCAACGCTCAAATTTATGCTGAGACGATTGTATCAGACGTCATCGTTCCTCTACAAGTGCAAATCGGTCCCTTATTTCAGTTAATGCATGATAATGCACGACCGCACACCGCAAGAGTTGTAAGACAGTCCTGCCCTGGCCTGCTCAGTCGCCAGACTTGAACCCTATTGAGCATGCGTGGGATATGCTACAGAGAAGAGCTCTGCCGAATATGGAGGGTATCCAGTCGCAAGAAGACCTTTTTTTGTTGTTGCAACGAACATGGGCGGCCATTCCACAGCGTGATTTGGATGAACTCATTTTGAGTATGCCAAACCGATGTTCTTGTGTTGTTAGTGTTCGCGGTAGAAACACGGATTATTAATTGTTTAAGTTACCCAATAAAATTTTAAAGAAAACTGTTATTTCAGTCTTTTTTTCGAACTTTAATGTTAGTGGTTCAAATGTCAAAAACCCCTTTATTAGGAAAATGGCAAATTTCTTTATTAATGCAAAGGTGACTTGGTTTATCGTTACTGTGACAAACGAAAACACTTTATTTGATGAATCCTTAAAGAAAATTTTAATTAATATCAATCAGGAGAAAAGTTATTGCAAAAATATATGTTGATCCCTAGATACTTTTGATGTGTGTATATTGAAAATCCTTAATATATTAAAGGTTTTAGCCAGATGGAACGATGACCTTACAAAGGTGGCTAAGTCAGACAAGAAGCGAATGGTGGAGGACAGGCTGTTGTGGTGCAGCTTGGGTGAAACTCACAGCAGTGGTCTGCGACAGAGTTAGTTTGATAAAAATTTCGAAGTTACTTATGTATGTATGTCCAAGTACCTTACAAACAAACCTTACGTATATAAGTGACGGTTTCCTGCACTGCATAGGTATTTAGGGATAAGTATTCGACATTCTAACTGTCTAAACACGTTGTTATCAAGAACAGTGTCAATTACATGAGTGGAAAGCATGTTTACTTCGCCATTTTGCAGCAGAAACATTACGAGCTGTATCCGTCTCTTGTACGTGCCATGCTATCTGTTTCCGTCAATTAACACTTATCTACAAGTAACTAGTGTTAATACATGGGCAAATAAATAATACAACGCTTTAGTTGTTATTGTATTCTAAGGTGACCCCAAATTTGCCCTTTAAATGTCATGAAAATACGGTGAACAGTGAAAAGGATCATGCGAAGCATTCGATATCAGTTCATTGAGCCAGCTGCTAAGAATCAGTACTGCTAAATTGAAATGTGAAGCTTAGTGACTATTTACACTGAAAGGGGGGAAATGCCAAGAAGATATTTGGCCACCCCTGGATAATTACTCTGGGGAGCTACATAATTATATAGGTACCTACAGATTATTATCTATACTAAAATTATACATGGGCCAACCTTGAAAACGCGTAAAAAAAATCTGCTGTAATGCGACCATAAATGTACTGATTTTTTTTTTCGGATGTTCCCATAGTGAAATTTGTTCGTTATAATGAGTACAATGACCCCTTAAGAGGATTAAAACGACTTAAATTTAACCATGTATAATTTGAAATTTCCAAACTTCCAAACGCCTAGTTTACGCTTCCCGTGACCCAAGGGCTGGCTTTTACCTTGGCCAGAGGCTAAGTGTTGCCATACAACGTGGCAACACCGCCAGTCTCTTAGGCACATTACCCGCTGACAGCGTTGAGGAGGAGTTTTTTGATGCCCTTTTATAGTTTGTAGTTAGTTTATTTTAGTTATTTTAATTATTATAATGTTTACTAAAATTATAAAAATAAAGACTTTATTTGTTTGTTTGGTTGAACGCTCTAATTTCAGGAAGTAATGGTTCAAATAGATTTTTTTAGTGTTGGATAGCCCATTTATCGAGAATGGCTATACGCTAAGCTATATAACAGTTTCGCGGACGAAGTTGCGCGGGTCAGCAAGTTTGTATATAATTGTGTTGATGGTGTTGTTATCGCTTCATCTCTTCCTTTCGTCCACATCTAGATGAGGTAGAGGTACCAATAGGTAAAGATATACGCTGAAAATATATAACTTTATGGACGAACCGCGAAAACAGGGACCGAGTGTAAGAAAAGCCGAGGGCCAGCTCCCAGCAGAGTTTCAACGGTAATCCATGGCCAAGGGCCTTACCACCACCTCTTCTAGCAATATTATCTGTAGATGAAAGATAGTTCCATCTCTTTTCAAGACTGAACTTTGATTAAAATTATACCTACTGCTTTAAGAGCCGGTAGAGCCCCTGACCGCAAAACTTGCAGCATTCCGTCCGATTATTATGCAGTCAAAAGTATCTTATAATAATGATACTTCACCGCACTGTTATATCCAAAACATAATACCGTACGTACTCAAGAAGACAATTTAAAAATATCCTTCCTTTCATAAAAAGTAACGGGACTACACGTAATTATTTTAATCGAGTCATTTGCTTTTGACACCGTTTTGTGCCTTCACGCTTTATGCTTTATTTTTTATCGTTTTTACACAATTTTTTATGAGAAGGATGACCCAAATATGAAGGTGGAATATCAATCTTTTGTATTGAAACTGGTTACGTTTAATATCTTCATCGTCAACTGCAATTTTGAAGATTGACTCACTTTATTTACTTGTTCAAATTCTTCCGATGTCTAAATTCATCAAGGTGAACCAATTTGGGGACTAATTGAAAATTATAGGTTTAGTGCATGGCATGCTAATTATAATTATTTATTATTGCTTTTTCTACATGTGCATATTTTTGCGGGCGGGAAGAGGCGGTGCTGGATCTTTTTCGCGGAATCAAAACTACATAATTTTTATAACATTTAATGACATGGATTTCCGCAAAGTAACGCCTCATTCCATAACATATAACTTGAAATGAATAATGTTACGATATCTGTTTTTTTTAACGGCTCTGTTAGTCATACTAGAGTTCGATGGAGACGAGAAAATACGGTCGGAAATGAGAGGAAATCCGTGGCGTTTTGCCACTGGCTGAACTAAATGTTCGCCGTTTCGCCACAAATCGCATCTACACAAAATACTTACTTGTTTTTCTAAGTACTTAGAAAATCAAGTACTTAAGTATTTTAAGTATAAGTATATATTATAAGTATTATTCTATTTAGACCTCGAAAATCCTTTTATTACTTCATAAGTTAGATTCAGTGCTCATACAAATACCTAACTCTGATCAAATCCAAAAATAGTCAAACAATCCCTAAAAACACGAACAAATAAGTAATATGATTGGAATTTATAAAAATAGTCTGCCATAGTGGATTTAAAATGAGGTAACAAGTAACCGTGCATTGTCATCCAAACTAAACATGTATGCAAAATTTCAGCTCAATCGGAGACCGAGAAGTGGGTCAAATTTAACTTCAAAGATTTTTTTACATAGTTAAGTAGGTACAGGTGAATGAAGCAAATAAAAGCGTTTAAAAAAAACACTAAATGAAAACTAGCTAAAAGTAACACTAATTTAATAAACATTATGCAAAACTACGACGATTTGAAAACGAGGTGAGCAGTGAGCTTATCAGCACCTTGGCAATCCCACGCAAGTTATTTAAGTAGAGTAGAAATGGGTTAGTGTGGTGCAAGTAGGCGGGCTGTTGGCACTCGTGAGTGGCTAAGTGGCTAAGTTATAGCGTGAGGGGCCACGTTTATGAAGAGATACATAAATTATGTGTGAATGGTTTTAGAATGTTTCGATTGAAGAGTGTTTTTGATAGAATCTTTTATGTTGAATTCGTTTTCCAACCTAGGATTTCTTCACCAGGTATTCTGTTTAGAATGTTTCTTAGTCCTCACCAAAAATGTAATGATTTTAATAGGACTAAATAAAGTTGATAAGTACCAAAAGATATTCTCTCGCAAATATTAAATTCACTAACTAGCAAATTAGTGGGCCCGTAAAGCTCAGGATTGGTGCCCTGAAACAGTGACGCGGGGTCGCGGCAGACCACGAAGGAGATGGCGGGACGAACTTGATGTCTTCCCTGAGAATTGGAAAGAAGTAGCCCAGAATCGTGACCGTTGGAAGGAATGGAGCCCAGCAGTGGGACAGTACGGGCTAGCTATAATAAAGCTAGCAAAATGAACTCAAGGTATCAACATATCTAGAGCTCGTCTATTTAGCCCAGCTTGATGTTTATACGGGAATTTTTCCATAATTTCCAAACCAACTAGCACGACAACCAATCTTCTTCGAAAAATTCCCACTAACTTTATTGTGGTCAATCTCCACTAAAGTTCACAACACAACAGCTTTTATATTCCACAATTTTATCTAGTCCCATATATGCTTTTATGTGGTTACTCTATGCGTCTATGGCACTGCAACGGCATAGACAAAGAGCTCATAATCCCGAGAACCCATTAACCCGCGGTAAAACAAAAGATGGATTCCACAAACCATAAAAATATGGCGACATATGTAACGGGACACCTATGGATGTTTACCCCGGAAGACTAACCGCAACACCTGGCCAAACATGTGTTGTAATGAAACTGTTTAGTTTGAATTAAACTACCTAAGACTGCTACATAAGAATTCGGGGCGTTTGTAATTATGGTATGAGGTAATATTGCTTTAGGTGTTATAATTACCTCGGATTACTTGCTTACTTTCATTTAGTTTACCGGTCAACAAGGTTGTAGTTTCTCTCTTTTGCAACTGTAAGATAAATAACCTGCAAATTTGCAAAAAACGTAAGAAAATTTGCTTTTTTTTTCGTAACTATCTTAATCCTAAAGTCAGCGATACAGGCCATTAAGACTCGCCCCGATTTATCACATCACTCGTCAGATAAAATGCAAAGTGCAGGCAAAATGGACGCGCATACTTAGTTGCTGACGTCGTGAAATTTTTATGCCTTAGTAGGATGTAAAACTTAAGTGACGTAGCAAGATTGAAGTTGAATACTAAGTTATGCAAAATTTCGAACGCAATTTTAAGTAATGCGGAGTTATGGAATCAGGAGTTACTTTGCCAAAATCCATGGCGGTAAAAGGTTTTGTATTTTTTCCTGGACAATGAAATATTGCAAAATGAAATATTGAAATAGTATTGTTTTTTTTTTGAAATTTTGAATGTCATTTGGACTATATTTTTGATAGGGAACTGCTTAGGCTACTTACAGATGAAAGCAATGCACTTATCCGTTATACTTAACGCTGCCAAACGACCTACGACCTTATTTCTACTTTGTGAGGGTATTTCATGAAAAAGCTACTCAATGGGATTAAATGAACTTCCTCTAAGTTCATTTAATCCCACTGAGTAGCTTTTAATTATTACAATTCTGTAAAGCCATATTTCTTACGGACGCAAATCATATTTTAACCCGACACTGACATGCAAACTGCAAAAAACCTGCCAAAATGCCTTAGCGCATCCTCCACAGATCGGAATCTACAATCAGCTACTGTATTATACCTACTCCACAGACGTCAGCGACTGACGCGTAAACCGCGTCATGCAAGAAGAACGCAGTTACGGTACAAAAATATCAAAATAGTGTCTCGAAATAAACCAACACTACGACAACGTTCTCGAAAAAATGTTCACTTATTACAAAATTGTTTCAGGGAGTGTACTCTCGAAGTCCGTCAACGAAGATACGGGCCCGTACGAAAGTAGATCGAAACTTCGAAATGAACCCTACCCCCTATTATTTCCGGATTCATGAGTTTATAAAATACATCGGGAGTAGAGACAACTGTCCAATCGTGTTGTCATTCGTTTTTAGTTCGAATCCCTCACTAATCGTTTGTCCGTAAGTGATACGGAGTAGGAAACGCCCGTATCTTCGGCCGAAACTACGGGTTTCGTGCTTAGAGAGTAGACATCCTGATACGAGGCTACGACACGATTGCGTTTTATGCCTCATCTGCGTATGCAATAGTTTTGAAGTGTGAGTTTTTGGAAAAGTTAGATTAACATTGACTACATCGTCGCTCTAGTGGTCGCAATCGCGACTGCTAAGCTCGACGTCCTGGGTTCGAATCCCGGGTCGGCCAAAGAGATATTGGGTTTTGCCATCAGGTTTTTTTGTACCAGCCACGGAGTCTGGATTTGTGCCTAGTTGATGGCAATAGGCTCGCCCCCGTTACATGGGACTTGAAAATTACTGGCGAAATGTGGGTGTACTATTAGGTACACCTCTGCCTAACCCATCGGTGATTATGGGCGTGATGTTATGTTGTGCTACTTTAACATTTACACGTTAAGTTCAATTTGCACAGCATCATAATCATCTGCCTAGCCTTTTCCCAACTATGTTGGGGTTGGCTTCCAGTCTAACCGCAAGCACCTAAAAACAATTTGAACAAAACTTAAAAAAAAATGTACCTATGTTTTTTTTTTGCTAGTCAATCTAAAATCAACATAATTTACAGACAACATAATGTCGATATTCTTTTAAGTTAATATACCAGGAATTGGAAACAAGCACTCGAATAGACTTCACATGCGCTTGCACATGTCCTTTTCTCTTATCTGTTGCGAGGGAATATTTATGGCATGTACGGGCTATTACTGCCTGTGAGGTCGCTGAATACTGATAGGTATGCCTCAGTCCAGCTGTTATAACTTAAAACAAAGGCTAAAACGCCATTGTCTGCAGTGAAGGCATTTGGAAATGTTGGCATGTGTTTTGCGTTTGAAATGTGGAGCATCGTTTTGCGGCCTATGGCTATGGCTGATATGATGGTGGTGATCTACAAAGCGGTTCTTTTTGTAACAGGATTGATTAATAAGAAGAAAAGATAAAGAATAGGTTGATTTAAAAATATATAAAACCCTATTTATAAATGCCATCAAAGAAATTAGCTCGTTCAGTTGAGCCATGCATTACTTGACCCCTCTTATACAGGGTGCAATTGAAGTCATGGGCATTATTTTAAACTAAGGCACTACTCATGATAATTGCATTAGGGTTACTATTACGCAAATCAAAAATATTACTTCAATTACACCCTGTATAGACAAAGAAAGAGGGGAACAGGGGGGTCTAGCAATGACTGCAAGCACTCAAGCTTCGTCGCCAACAAGAAATGCTTGCAATTAGTCGCTGCGTGCAAATTACCTACTTTCTACAAACAGCGAAAAGCAATCGACCGTCACGTCTGCACGAATAACATAATTACTTACCGACATGCGCGTGCGACGTTCCCGTCCCGATGTTATCGCTTACGTCTCCCGGACGCATGCGTTTTATTGCTTTTTTTTCTACATTATCGCCTTTATTATTCATACATTACTCGTCGGCTATAAACCCTGAGTGGCCCTTGTATCGCGAGCTATAAATGAGTGATAATGTCAAAATTATTATTGTTTTACTACGAAGTCATTTTAGCTGAAGTTACAGTCAACTGCACGTAAGTAAAACTACAATAATCACCCTTATTGCAAAGACAAAGGTGCTGTCAATGTCAAACTGTCACCACTAATGTGACTGCTTGAATGTACTACGATGTGATGAGTTCTAGTAATTGGTTTCGATCGACCGAGATACATTATTTTCTAGTCTATAAAAGCAATGATTAGTCGATGGCAATAAAATTAATTCCTTTTGAACCTTTTACAACTTTAAAAGTCTAACTAAAAGGAAGGATAAAGATCGGTAAAGTCTTGTCTTTTTTTCGATTCTTTCAAATCATGATTCGATTACTTATCGATTGTGGGAATCTACACATGCCAAAGAGTCAATAAATTATTCAGCTTTTTTATTTTGCATCTTGCAACATTATGAGGTATTATAAATATAAGGAAATAAAAACATTTTTATCGAAAAAAGTCCGATCGATTCCCGTTTCCAAGAATGAATTGAATCGTATTTTATTGCAGTTTTTTTTATTTTATTATTGGTAACACTTAAATTCGGTAGTGAAAACAAAGTTGCACATTAGTAACTTTATTTTATTGCGGAACTTTAGTGTGTCAACATGTTAAATATTTTATTTTTAAGATAAAAAATACTCGGGTTACGATAACATCGGTATTGATGAGTTTTATGCGAAAACAAAACATGAAAAAGTAAAAGAAAATGACATAAAATACTTTGGAATAAGTTTTTATACAATAAGTTTTTTATAATTTAATGACATTTCATAAAAAAATCTATTATAGAAACTTTAAACTTACATCTTTTTTCTGTTGTCAGAAAGTACGGTACAAAGCCTTACATGCTTCTTTCCAAAAGATTTTATTTTGAAGACTCCTCATTATCTGCTTGCATTTTTAAACGACTTCAAAAAAGGAGGAGGTTCTCAATTCGGTTGTAATTTCTTTCCGTGTGTTTGTTACCTCATATCTCCGTCATTTATGAACCGATTTGAAAAAATCTTCTTTTATCTGAAAGGGTACGCTTCCCGATTGGTCCCGTAGAAATTTCATCAAAATCGGTTCAGTAGTTTGGTTTTTAAATCAAAATAGCTGGAAAAATATGTCATCCAAGTAAAAGAAATTGCGAAATTGATACTTGACAAGGATTTGTGTGTGATACAATAACTAAAAATAGTAACATAAAAACTTTTTTGCAAAAAAATAACAGACTTCCAAAAAAAAACAATAAAAGAAGTGGAAAATAACTTTACTTTCTGATGTGGGTGGCAAAAAAGTCAATGAAACAAACAATAGTCACCGACTTCCGAAAATAAAGTAATTTTTCACATTTTTTAGGGTTTTTTTGGAAGTCTGTTATTTTTTTGCAAAAAAGTTTTCTCAACTATGCTGGGGTTGGCTTCCAGTCTAACCGGATGCAGCTAAATATCAGTACTTTATATGGAGCGACTGCCTATCTGACCTACACAACCCAGCTAGTACTGGGTATTACAATACCCTTAATTGATAAGACTGGTTGTTAGACTTTCGGGCCACTGTAGTCAGTGCCTGATAACGACTGCCTAAGATCTACAAATGACGTCTTTTTACCGAAGACTTTTTTATATTTGATAGGCTTACTCTTGACCTCAATCTTGTCCTGAGAACAGAGATGAAGTCGACAGTGGCACGAGCTAACCCAAAAGAAGCCTAATAACTCGCGACTTAAACAGATTGGGGTCATGTGAACTCGGGAACACCGACGCAGGCAGGAGATTCCACTCCTTGGCAGAACG
This sequence comes from Standfussiana lucernea, assembly GCA_964057025.1. NCBI lineage: Eukaryota > Metazoa > Arthropoda > Insecta > Lepidoptera > Noctuidae > Standfussiana > Standfussiana lucernea. The sequence goes on along the minus strand of OZ059791.1, from coordinate 2,657,919 downwards.
CACTACGCATAATAAAAGACGCAGCAAAGCGCTTCGTGCGAATGTGTGGAACATCTATGAGGTCTGGGTGATAACCTGCAGTAGGTACGTCTGGACTCCCGATGGAGGAAGAGAGATGGTGGAATGAGCCCGTTGAGCTCTTGGGCACACTCACCGAAGTACAATCTGTAAAAGACCGACAAGCATGCAATTTTGCGGCGGCGGACCAGGTTATGAAGCTTGGTACCCACCAGAAGACTCATAAACTTAAATAGTCACAAAGTCACATTATTACAAATTTATGCCAAAACTAAACTAGGGAAACAACATAAAACTACCATAAATTACCAGAAACGCTTCCAAGCAAAACCACAGGAAAAAATACGAGCATCAAATAAATTCGCGATATGATCTTCGACAGTCCGACATTTAGTTTCGGATACATTTTTATGGGATCGTGAATCGTGTGAGATGAGACTTTGATTTCACTTCGAATCACGAAGTTAAGGAACTCACGATTACTCTTTGATTTTTTTTTTATATTCATGCTTTTGGATCAAAGAGTGACAGAAAAATATGTGTAACTGTACGGTCTACATGTTAAAATACGAGTATTGCTAGAAAAGTAAAATTATAAATAACTGATTTCGAAGAATCTGATTTGCGTGTCTCGAGACCTGTACGTACTTTTTGGAACTGGAGTTTATTAACAATCTTTAACAAAATAAAACATTACTATACTCTTGACTACATACTATAATAAGATTAATAAGATAGGAGTCATCCTCTTCACACCGTGCAAAACATTATGTCCAAAATTTTAAGTCTTCAACTCCAAACGGTAAACGAAATGTTCAGAGAAACTTGCACAGATTGCAACAACACTTAACGTCACTTGCATTTCTTAAACTTACCTAACTACCAGCTTACAAGGTAACTGCTCAACTTGTATTTCCTTAAAGTTAAGCAGCTTATGAGGTTCAACTATCTAACTATAGGTACCTAAACTGTCAGGTACTGATGCTGTATGCATATAATGACTTTGGAGTGACTGTTATTGGATATAGAACGAACACTTTCTCATAATCTTCGTTATTTGTAAGTAGTTTTAATACATAGTTTGCCTCCACTCCAGCTAGACTAAGTCACATTCTAACAGCGTTAAGGATGGTAGAAGAGTCAAAAAGGTGTTGGTTTGACATAAAGAAGACGGTCAAAAAAGATATACGGGGTGGAAGCACCCCGTATATCTTTTTTGACCGTCGATGTGTCCCTTCGGATTCTGTACCGAAAACGGAAACCACACACTCAGTACATCATTCTGAACCCCCCACATTGAAATTTTTCGTCGGTTATTAAAAAAAAAACAGCTGTTACCTACAAAAGTGCAATAATACCTACGCGGTCAAAATGTATGGAACAACTGTTTTTTTTTTAAATACCGATAAAAATTTCTATGTGGGGGGTTCAGAATGTTGTAGTATGATACCCCACATAACATAGTTCGTCGACTTACATTTTTATTTTCTTCACAGTATGGCACCTGGTGGGTTACCATGATCTGTTAGTGCAGGAATGTTTTAGGACTATTCGGAGAGTGGGTAAGAGATGATGCTAGACAGCTGAATATATGAATAGTCCTAAAACATGCCTGCACTAACAGATCATGGTAACCCCCTGGTTGTCACCATAAAATGTCGAGTGAAAATGACAAGTGATCTTAGATTAGATTTTATTAACCCAGTATAAAATCTTCTAGTCCTCTCACAGAGAAACCACATAACTCAAAGTATATAAATATTTAGCAACGTAACCTCTGCACACTATATTGTGCGTCTAATTACAAGCATCAAGCACATACTCATTGTGGCGCGGGCAGAGGTCCACGTGCTCAAGTATCATGTCAGAAGGGGTCAAGTGTTTGCGTTCATCTACACTGGTGTAGTGAGTGTTACTGGATGAGGCTTGAGAAAAAGTTGGTAGTTTTTGTAAGTGGCCAGTGTTATTTTTAGTGAGGCTGTTAGACAGAGCTGTATCTAATAGTACACCCACATTTTGCCAGTAATTTTTAAGTCCCATGTAATGGGGGCGAGCGTATTGCCATCAACCGGGAAAAATCTAGACTCCGAGGCTGCTACTGAGAAATATCTGATGGAAAAACCCAATAACACTTTGCCCAACTCAGGAATCCAGCCCAGGACCTCATGCTCAGCAGGTTGCTGGTTTCCGCCACTGACACGTGTCAAAATCAAAGTGAATTTTACTCACTTTACCATATGGTAAAGTTTTAAGGCTAATTTTTGGTACAATATTATGAGAACAAGTGGCTATTTTTATTCCTTAATAACGCTTGGCAAAGGCTTCACAAAAGTTTTTAATTGTAAGTGCTGGACAGTGGACCGTTTGGTATATTGCCAGATTTAGCTTCGCTGAAATTGGCACTAAGATCTTTAGCAAGAACAGTGATGATTGACCTAGTTCGTTTAATTGCCTGGTACTAAATACCGCACTACTACCCATTTTGAAAAAATAAATGAATTCACTAGAACCTTCTTACTTTACGTTTGGTTAGTGCCTAACCTGGTGACAGAACTTTTATGGGCCTCGGGATTGACTTTACATGCCGTCAATAAATATCTCTCTGGCATCCTGGTTTCCTCACGATGCTTTCCTTTACCGAAGCAGGTGATCATTATGCAATACGCACATGAATCCGAAAAATCAGAGGTCTTGGATTCGAACTCGAGGCTTATGACTTGGTAGTCCGACGGTCACACCATGAGGCTAGAACTGACTAGAATCCTAAGATAAGAAGAACTAAGCTGGAAGACTATGCTGCAATCCTCCTTTGTAACTGAAGCTAAGTAGAGATTATTCAACTTTGTCTAGTAAGCAAACATTCTTCAAAGCAACATAGCTACTTTCTACGTATATCTTCAAGAACTTATCCAAACAAAGCTGCAACGGAACAAGAAACTCTGAAACTTATTTAATTATGGAACCAGCTTAATTTGCAACAGCTTTCAAAGAAACGAGCAATAGAATGTCTCTTCTAGCATCATTCATTCTGTTTACTACCTCTTTGTTCTATTGTTGTTAGAATATGGGTACGAATGTAAATTCACATAACTCAAAGTCATAAGAATATTTACTAATATTTCCTAAACCTTTACTAATATGATAATTGATAAAGCTGACAAGTTTATTTGTCCGTAAGATTATGTGCGCTATCGATTGAGATTTATATTTATCGATAATGACCTGAGTGAGAATATAGGAGTTTCATACAGTATTATTCCGAGAGTGTGTAAGAGATGGCGCTAGACAGCTGTCTAGCGCTATCACTTTCCCACTCTCGGAATAGTCCTAAAACATTCCTGCACTAAAAGATCATGGTAACCCACCTGGTATAAGAACGTTCCCTGGAGATAATTACCGACTTGAATATTCGAACGGCGGCTATTGGTTAGAATTATGCGATTTAATGAAGATTTACATATATATATTTCATACAACCTTTGACAAACTCATAGTTGGAACAATACCTAATAACGCTGTATAATTTATGTTAATACTGTCTGGATGTCCAAGGGAAGTAATAGTGATGCAGAGAATGGACAGTACACAGTCATGGCTTCCAATATCTATGCGTTAATATGCCTGTTTTATTTCTGTTTCTGCATATGCTTGCATGTGCGGTGGTCTAGGACCTAGGTTATGGTCAGACCACCCTAGTGTTTCCTAAAGGATGTAGGAACAATAGATTGGTTTATGGACGTTCTGCTGAATAAGTAATGAGTTCTTGAGCAGCGACAATTTGGCTTCTATACTAAATATATTTAATTAATATTATAAAGCTGAAGAGTTCATTTGTTTATTTGAACGCGCTAATCTCAGGAACTACTGGTTCGAATTGAAAAATTCTTTTGGTTTTGGATAGGCCACTTATCGAGGAAGGGAGCGGGAATAGGAGAGGAGCATCATTCAAAAGTGTTACGCAGAGGAAGTGGCGTGGGTCAGCTAGTTGTAAATCAACCAATTTGTACTTTGTTTTCCAATCGAATAATAATGTTGTTGTTAAGACAATTTTGGGTCGCTTCCAAACTCCTCAAGAGTTGTTAAAAAAACTTGTGTTATTATCACAGACTAGCACTTCGCCCGCGACTTCGTCAGCAAGAAATGTGATAACTTGGCTTATAAGCATGATATGAATATAATTTATAGCTTAAAGCATCCAAGAATAACGTAGCTTACCGCCAGTGAACAAAATTTTATAATCAGATCAGCAGCTCCGAAGCACCCCCTACGTTCAAAGTTACATAAGTACAAATTTTACCTTTTTATACTATTAAATTAGTATAGACTTACATACAGAAGCCATTGTATTGATGATAAAAAACCAAAGACGTGGTAGCATACCACAAAAGGGAGGATGCCTTTACATACCACTCAGTACAATAAAGCTGCCAATGGTCAGTCCGAAAAAAAACCTTTTCCCAAAAACAGGAAACAAAGAAAAGAGACTAGATGTATGAATATGAACGAGTCAAAAGGAGTATGGAAAGATCGTAGCAGGTGACGGTCTGTAGGATCTGCCCACCCCCATGGGAAAAGGCGTGTGTTTATGAAAAAGCTTCTTCTGGACTTTGTATGTCAGCCATACACGGCGAACGAGCCGTTTTATTTGTATGTAGTAAATAGAAAGAAAGAAAGAAAAAGTATTTATTAGTGTCGCACTGGACAAAACAAAGTGGTATTTTGACAATAAAACGAAGATTTAAAAAAAAGAAAACTTAAGTACAGATTAAAATAAAACTAACTAAACTGGTCCTGTACGAGGCCAAAAGGCCCCTATCTCAGCATGGTGCTGTAACATTAAAAAAGTCACAGCGCTGGTATTCTGATAGGGCCCAAAGTGATGCCACGGTCATTTAATAATAGCAATAAATAAAGTGTATAAACGAATAAATACATAAGGTATAATAAGTGTGTAAAGCACACTCAGAAAAAGAAATAAATATAGATCTAACAGTCGCATTGTCAAACACCATGGAATTTCAAACCACCATATCCCCAGCTCAATCACCATATTATTATTTACATAAACATGGTAATTTTATTTACGAAACAATATGATTTATGCCACGAAGATAAGCCGTTTACTGTGAAATAATGCTAAATTCTGTAATGCACTTAATAGCATACATTTAGCATTAGAACAGGATAGTAAATTTATTGTTATTGCTTTTAGCTGGTGGTCGAGGTAAGGGCGGTGACAGACTGAGGATTTGTTATGTTAGATAAAGTGGATTTAACATTCTTATAACTGTATACATTTTTAAGGATGTTTTAGGAAGCAATGTTCAATAACAGTTTAACGGTTGTTTACACACCTTCTGTCACAAAATCACAGCCCGAAAGATTTTGAAGGAAATTCACAATCTTCTCTTCTTTATCATGTGGTTAGTGCCTAACCTGGTGTCAGAGTTTTTATGCTGCCCAAGGGCCTCTGACTTGGCTTTTACAAGCCGTTGAGAAATATCTCTCAGACATGCTTCCACAATCCACTGCTTGCTTTGTTTGAAAAATTCTTCTGATCGACAACATAAACATCGCAATGGATGCTGTTTGACTGTCAAACTAAATGCGTGTGTAATGTTTTACGCAATTAGCTCGCTGAAAAGTTTGATGTGCTATGTGGGTACCTGAAACGTTTTAATTGGAATACTCGTATAGCAGTTGGAGACGGCAGAAATAACAGTATCTACCTACGGATATGTAAGTATACATAGTTAAGTAAAGGAGGAGCTCGTGGCTAAATAATAACAGCCGCTCGGATCAATCCTCAGGTTAAGCCGCGCTTGCCTAGGTTGGTCTATGGATGGGTGACCACCCATTACATACCGAGTTTCCTCCGTGCCTCGGAAAGCACGTCCAGCCGTTGGTCCCAGCTGTCATTTGTAAATCTTTGACAGTCGTTACAGGTAGTTGGTGGCCCGAAAATTTGACAACCAGTCTTACCATGGGGTATCGCATTACCCGGTACTAACTGGGTTGTGGAGGTCAGATAGGCAGTCGCTCCATGTAAAATACTGGTATTCAGCTGCATCCGGTTACACTGGAAGCCGACCCCAACATAGTTAGGAAAAGGCGAGGCAGATGATGACATAGGTAATTAAAGGAAGTAATGAAGGGGGAAGATGTGATGGCTATAAGAGTAGATGATGACCAAAGAAACGATGGATGGACTGTGTGAAGGATGATATGGCTAGAAAGGAGGTAACTGAAGAGATTAAAGATGACGAGTAATAGAGAAGTATGGAAGAAGAAGACATACTGCGCCGACCCCAAATAAATCAGGATAAGGGCAGGCGAATGTTGATGATGATGAGGCAAGTAAAACATCTGTAGGTAATTCTTCTACTCAAGATTTTTGATTTATTGCAATACTAAGTTCAGAAAAGCAACTGTGATAGCAAATTATTAAGTAGATATCTGCTACTACTAGGTACTAGAAGACCAGATAAAATGGCGCCCAGCCAAAGTTAATCCTACGCAGCCAAATTTCCGGCGCGTATGTGCGCGCTAATCTCGAAAACCACTCAACAGGTATTGATAATGTTTTCATTTAACAACTCCGGGAAATGTTATTACGAGTTGTTATCTTATACTGTGATGGTAGGAGTATTTGTAGGAGGGAAAATACAGAATATTAGGAACTATGTGATAGGTTGAGAACCTTAAATTTATATATAGAAAGAAAATATATTTATTTGGGAAAAAATATTCAAGGTGGAAGGGACAGCAAAAACAGTTGTTTCCTACAAAATTGCAACATCTACAAGGTCAAAAAGTATGAAAAAAAAAATGCTTTGTGGTTCAGAATCCTTCCTGATCGGAAAGAAGGTCTAAGTAGCTAAACGTCCAACAGTGCGAAACGTCTAATGAGCAGTAAGTCTAATTAGCAAATTGCCCATGTAGCGTAACGTCCAACTAGCAGATGATTCTCAAAATGTCTGGATACTCAGGCACAAAATTCAACACACACACACATCTTCTAAACTATTTATTCAAATTATATACTATAAAGGACAATTTTAGTCTACATTAAATCGTCGAGATAATAAACACACTTATTTGGACAAGAATTAATACTGAATACGGGAAAACGGGTTTTCAAATTACGTCATATTTAAAAAAAAAAAATTAAGATAAAAATGGTGACTGTGTGATGCACTCAATACGTGGTAACCGTATTAGCCTCGGTCTCCCTTCCACACTGGATATGATATGAAATGAAAATAATAATATTCAATTTATCGAAGCGTCCACATGCCTAAGCTTTTCTCAAATATGTTGAGTCTGACCAGCAAAAGTGCCTGTAATGGTCTAATTGAAATAAATGCTTTGAGTTTGAGTTTATCCAACCTAATTTAAGGTTCAGTCATACCTTGAAGGACAAATACCGGACACGGACATCTCTATTTTAATTCTAAAGAAGTATCCATCACTGTCTACAGGCCGAGGTCTGTCCGCAATTTGTCCTACCCAATTTGACTGACACTTTATGAAGAAAAAGAATTTAAAATAATCGGTGCAGCACCAAAAACCCTTGAATATTGCTCCAGTTGTTTCCCACGTTAGCACAAATATTTGTAAGGCCTCCCGGCACATATTTGAGCTTGTCCAAATGTTTGCCCAACTGTTGTGTGGAAATAATGACACCTACAACAGAACTAATGCTTGTGTGGTCGTGTGAAAAATTTTGGAGCATGTTTTTATTATACTTAAAGAGTTAACCTAAATGTAGAAGGTATAAAGTAGGTACTGTATGTCAGTCTGTTTTTTCTTCCCTCTTAACTGAAAACACAGTAACTTAAGTTAACAGTTTCGCTGTTAAAGTCCAAATAACCTATTTGTTAAGTATGCGCGTCATCTACACGCCGACAGCTACAGTCCAACAGCGACCTTATTAAATTTTAAAATTAATTTGAGTCCTTAGCATAATTGCCTTATAAGATTTTATACTGAACATCACAATACTGATATTGTGTTCATAGACACAGAGGAACTTTTTTTTTGTTTTTTTTTTTGGGTGGGAATTCATCAAATGACCTCTCCCGCTCTGTGTGGAGTGGTCATTTGGTGGTCGTGTCAGACTCTTACTGACTAAAACCCACCCGTGTTCCTTCACTTGCCTGTGCCAAGGGCCACGGTAACTCTTCTTTTCTTTTCTTTCTCTTTCTTCGAACAAATCCGCCACCAGACACACAGAGACTGCGAAAGTTACTATTCCAACCCGTACCTACGTCATAAATAACTTGTATCCATACCACAAAAAGTTCTTGGAATAACATTAATTTTCAAAAAAGCAGCCTGTCCGACGTACACCTATCGTTTACTCCATCAACAGAAGGTCCACACGAACCGTTACGAACATTCATAACAATTAATCGTGGTCCCGCCACGCACCTGCCGTTCAAATCAATCAACTGACAGAAAGCAACTGCGAACAACCGTAAAAAAGTATCCACTACAAGCTTACTTAACTCAAAAGTACAAAGGACCCATAAAAAAGCCGGCTAAGTGCGAGCCGGACTGGTGCACGAAGGGTTCCGCACCAGCGGACAATATTTGGCACTACATATTTTTATAACGCCGGAAAAACACGTTTATTTTGTAATTAATTTACTTATATTTTTTCTTACAGCGGCTATAGCAAATAGCAATACACACTCAGTTAAAATTTTAAGTGTCTACCTATGACAGTTAAAGATATACAGACTGTGACAGGTGGACGGACGGACAGACAGCGAAGTCTTAGTAAAAGGTTCCCGTATTCAACCTTTGGGTACAGAACCCCAAAAACAAACAATGGAAACACAACTTTAAATAAAATAGGAACGTTTTTAAGAAAAAAAAACTCCTTACGACGCGCACGCGCCGAACGCCAGCTTGCTGATTGGTCGGCTTTTTGTTCCATATTCAAAATGAATCGAACATCAGTCGCTTGGTATTCAGTCGAACTGTAATTATCCTCGGGGAAGGACGTGCCCTCACACCTGCTGCATTGTTTAAATAAGTCGTTTCTTTAATTTTCAATATGAAGCTATAATTTTGAAAACAGTAATAAGCAGCTTTTAGAATTGAAACGACGCTGTAACTTCGAAATGTTAAATGTGTTTGGAAATGTAACAGATTATCTTAATGTCCTTTGAGCAACTGCTGTTGGTTTTACCTTTTTTATTTTTATTTATTTCGAGTCCAGGTTTCCTCTCAATGATTTCTTCACCTGTGTCAGGGATGCCCAAGATCTTCTTCTTCTCGAATTGATGACACAGATTTTGTCCAACCAGTACATGAAGATAAACTTAGAAAGCACATTATTGATTCAACTTCAGCATGCTTGGTGATCAATGCTCGCCGAGCCTTCTCTATATGAAAAAATGGCCTATGCTTTGCTTAATAGGCTGGTTTAATATCAAATTAATAATAAGCAGTATTCCAAGAACAAATGCATAATATTTTCAAATAAATAAATAATTAGTTTCTTCACAAAAGGTACCGTTCACCACCAAAATTACAGGTTAATTCATAATGAACTGCGAATAACGGCACACAAACTTTTTCGTATCAACACAATCAATTTATTACGTACGATAAAACAAAAAAACCTCACTACCACTTCCCGTTTAAGTTCATTGAATCGATGACTGAAAAAACTATAATTTATCATGCGACGATTATGTGAGAACAATCGAGCAAGTCAGTCAAAGATTTATGCTCTTGCGCAATGTCGCCAAACGCGTACCGTAGGGCTACCGGTACAGATAATACCAAATAGCCAATTATATCGTAAAATCTTGTTTTTGAACGATAAAGCACGTAATTGCTTGTTATTATGTGATTGCGATCAGCACCGGTATAGTGAGGTGGTGTAAGATAGACAAGTTATTGTATGTCTGTTTGGCAATGGATTGGACCCAATTGGCACTGGTGGTCGATTACAGCCCATTGCTTCGCATAGACAGCAGGCCTGAGTCCCATCAGTGGGAAAATTATGGGCTAATAATGCTATGCTATGTATAGATTTAGGTTTGATGTAGAGGAATGTAAGAAGCCCTACAAGTGGGACAGATGGTTTAGTGAAGGTTGTTGGGATCAGATGGATGCAAATAACTCGGAACCAATGAAATGGAGATTTAGTAAGGATGCCTCTGTTTAGCTGTGACCTCCTAAAGCTACCTAGATTATGACAGGTGTCGATAATGCAGGATAATGATTTCTCACTGACAAAACGAAAAATGCAATCATGCTTTAAATATATAATGGCATCAAGCATGTATTGCCCGAAGACTGCTATGCTTTTCACAAGCATAGCAGTGTACAACCATATTTTTATCAGTTTAAAAAACTGACAGACTCCGTTGAAATAAGCTTGTAGCCTAGATCCACAAAAGACAATACAAAATCACAGATCAACTTCCCCCTTCACAATTTACACATTTCTCCCAAAATTTCCAAATCAGCCAGCAGCCCTATAAAACAACATCTTTCACAAGAAACGCCGTAGTGCCGGAGCCCGTCTCGAGTTTCGGACGGACAGACAGACAGACGCGTCCCACCTGTACCTCACTTCCTGCCGTATACATTTTTTACTTACCCGACTGCCCACCGTTTCCTGGCACACGCTTGCTCAATTCATCGAGCAATGTTTTTGCTCAGAGTTGATTTAAGTGACGAAATCGTCAATTGTTTTATTCGAGGGTTTGTGAAGGTGAGGGCATGAACCGGTACTGGGTTCTGTGTAAAAGAATTATAGTTCACTCAAGCTGAGTGGAGGACTGTGCACCAGTAGTCAGAACGTAATATGTGAATTATTTGACGGTGAGGCATTTTGAAAGCTGGTCAAATTTTTATTTTTTGCACACATTTACAGCAATCTACCTATCTAATCTGTAAATTGAATCGTTTTGTGTTATGTAAGAAACTAAAGCTACATATTTATTTTTGACATAATCGCGATCAGAGCCTATCACATATAAGTGCATAGCCAAGTACTGGATAGGTTAAGATTTATTTGACCGTCTGCATTGTAAAAAAATGCAGCAACAACCCTCATCAGTGATGATTACAATCAGTACACTACAGGCAATCAATATAACACAAATAACAAACACTAAATATAAAATTAAAACCTCTTTCTTTACTCATTTTGTAACATGAATCGGTATAAAAACATAATGATACGTTGAAACTCACTAAAGACTTAGTAATGACGCTATTATGCAGTACCGGCCCTTTCTAATTCGCGTATTAGAAGCCAATCACGCGCAGACTTCGTAAAAATATCACATCCATCAACGTCGCATACAGTTAGCCGAATTCAATTCGACTGCATTGGGCTTTTATGATGTTACAATCGAAAATTCGGAGAAGTAAACATGAAAAAGTTTTTTGTCAAAATGGCGTGTGTTTGCGGGCACGTATTTTAAAAAGGTTGCGGATCTAACCTAACAACATTATCTGCCTAGCCTTTTCCCAACTATGTTGGGGTCAGCTTCCAGTCTAACCAGATGCAGCTGAATACTAGTATTATACATGGAGCGACTGCATATCTGACCCCTACAAACCAGTTAGTACTGGGTAATACGATACCCCTTCGTAAGACTGGTTGTCACACTTTCGGGCCACTGACTACCTGTAACGACTGTCAAAGATCTACAATTGACAACCGGGACCAACAGCTTTACGTGCTTGCCGAGGCACGGAGGAAACTCGGTATGTAATGGGTGTTCACACATCCACGGACCAACCTATACAAGCGCGGCTTAACCTGAAGGTCAACCCGAGCGGCTGTTATCATTTAGCCACGAGCTTCTAATATCATGCACTAATATGATTTCATAATATCATAAGCCTTCGATAGGTACTTTCCGCAGTCTTGTAGTGAAGGAAACTGAGGTTAATGCACTGAAATTATCAACACGCAACAAGAAAGCGCCATCCACCATGACCATTTTCACTTCTTCGTAAAGAGCATAATAATGAAACGGTTCGGAAAATCCTTAGAATTTTTTCCTAAATTGCAACTTTATCTAAATGCAACTTGGCACAGATCTGCTAATTACAAAATCATCATCTGCCTAGCCTATTACCAACTATGTTGGGGTCGGCTTCCAGTCTAACCGAATGCAGCTGAATATCAGTATTTTACTTGTAGCGACTGCCTATCTGACCTACACAACCACTGCAAATGACAAAAGACGTTAGAAAATTTGAATTTCGAGGGCCACCTTGTGATAAATTGTGACAAATGACTAAAAGCATTAACGGTAAACTTATTTGAATCAAGGAGGGCACAGGAGACGTCTTTCTACTTAATGAGATAAATTAAATTCGGATGTTTCCACGCTTTCATCTTCAAACGATGTACAGAAATATGGCAATGCTTTAAAAATAGCGTTAAATGTATTAAGTCATATCTGGAGGAGCTCAGGGCTAAATAATAACAGCCGTTCGGGTCGATCTTTAAGTTAAGCCGCGCTTGCCTAGGTTGGTCCGTGGATGGGTGACCACCCATTACATGCCAAAATTGATCCGTGCCTCGGAATGCACGTTAAGCCGTTGGTCTCGGCTGTCATTAGTGGATCTGTAACAGCTATTACCTATAGGTAGTCAGTGGCCCGAAAGTCTAACAACCAGTCTTACCAAGGAGTATCGTATTACTCAGAACTAACTGGAATCTGGAGATCAGATAGGCAGTCGCTCCATGTAAAATACTCAAATCAAATCAAATCATTTATTTTTTTGCCAACATGGGTATAGAAGAAGATGATACATGTTTTGGTAATGTTCTCCATGCTCTGCCGTCACATGGGCATGCAAAATTTACACTTAAATTACAATTTACTATCAAAATAACATGCTGAATAACAATAAATCTATCTAAATTATTAAATTGGAAAATCATTTTTATTTCAATGTCAAAGAGTATCCAGTAGTCAATAAATTAAATTAAATAGATGTCAAAGTAGATAATAGTGAATAAATAAATAAAAGTCCTAGATTAATAATAATTGAGAGCTACATGTCTTTCTATTGTTGAAAATCTGATTAATATTATTGACCATAAGGATTCCCTTTTAGATATTCCTTCACACTGTAATACACTTTATCGATTAGGAATTCCTTTAGCTTCCGCTTAAATATGTGCGAGTTGTCTATGTCTGTAATACAACATGGCAATTTATTATAAATCTTGGATGTCATGCAATATACACTGGAGTCCATTAAATAAGTTCTGCAGGGTACAGTCTGAACTTTATTTCTATATATAGCACTTCGAAATTTTTCATACATATGCATATTACTTTTGACAAAGACTGACATCTCATATATGTAGAGGCTAGGTAAAGTAAGAATCCTAAGTTTTTCGAAAAATGGTTTACAACTGTCAGTGGTCTTGAGTCTACACATTGCCCGTATGCACTTTTTTGGGCTTTAAAAACAGACTCCCATTCCGTCGAGTTCCCCCAGAAAATTACACCATATCTCAGCGTGGATACCACATATGCATGGTAGGCTATCATGACAGTGGATAAGTTTACAATTTTTGTGAGCATGTATAACATATAAGAATATCTGTTTAATTTTAAGCAAACAGATTCCACATGCAATTTCCAATTTAAGTTACAATCTACATTCAAACCTAAGAATTTCGTTACATCAACTTCATTAATTTTTGTTCCAGCATAGTTTATGTTTAAGTCTGTTGGTGGTTTAGTCCTGTTTCTGAAGATCATGAAATTAGTTTTCGACAAATTAATTAGAAGATTGTTTGTTCTTAACCAATCGACAATGCGTACTAAAGTGGTGTTAATGTAATTTTCCAATGATTCATAATCTTTGTTAATAATAACTATTGTGTAATGTTTGTAATACTGGTACTCAGCTGCATCCGGTTTCACTGGAAGTCGACCCCAACATAGTTGGGCAAAGGCTAGGCAGATGATGATGTATTTAATTACAGTAGGCCAAAGTTTGCGCAGCCCACACCACAACAGCTTATCCACTAAGTTAACCATACCAACAAACCCCAATCAATACATCACCCAATCCGATACATTATCTTGTACCGTAAACAAAGTAAACACAAACGAACCTTCAAGCAAGTACCGTTAACTTAAGTTCCCGGTACCGAATAGAAAGGTAACTTAGCACTTGCAAGCGAAATGTACGCTCTTTGTCACACCGACGTTTTAACTTGTATGTTGAATACTTAATTAATAATATGGCGGTTCTCACGATACGGTTGTGGGGTATGTGATAGGATGTAGCGGGGTTTCGAGATATAATAAATCTCTCTTAAGGTCTTTAAGGGACTGTTCAGGGCCAAACGAGAGACTATACTTAAGGAGAGCTGATGTCTTAGCAATATATTTTGTGTACATCTCAATTATTTCTTTGTACAAGATAGAGGGGAAACGCGCTACTTAGTATATCGAAAACGGTGGATACATCTTTGAGTTTTCTCCTGAGATGGTTACGGTGCCGTTGTCCTGTGTGTGGGGTTAGCCTATATTTTTACGCAAAATACTCGGACACTTACTACGCACGTAGAGTTGCGGGCACCAGCTCGAGATACAATACAATACAACCTCTCATGTTTGTCTATGATAGTGAATATTAAGCGTTAGTGAGTTTTAGCGTACTGTTTAGAAAAACGGAAACCTCTACTCGGTAACGTACACTTAGGACATGTCCTATGTGTCATTGACTGACGGCATTGTGTTCATCACCAATTATTGACAAAGGTGAAAGGCCTCACGAAACGCAGTAATGTTTTTTAGCGTGCAATAACTAATGCCTTTACTGTTGTCGGTCTATAAATAATACAATGCTAAAAGTTTCCCGGTGTCTTAGCAATTGAATTCTGCTATTTTGTCGAAAGGTAGACAAGAAATTTTCTTCTTCGTAGTGTAGCTTTGGCAAAACATTCTAATATGTTTGGCTCAAAATTCTGCTAGTAAACTGCGCTCCCTGTTGCAGACATATAAAGGCGATTAAGTTGTTGCACAGGTGACAGGTCGAGATGGAAGGTGGTCCATCGAAAATTGTATGTAGGTACTCCAAATAGAGAGAGACTAAAAAGAAATATCCAGAATGAATACCACTTTTATCACATTGCTTGAAAAACAAAAATAAAGACCTAACTATTATGAGTTTCATACTTTAGCTTTTGTTTTATTTACAGAACCATCCAATGAATTCACATACTTACGAGAAGTAAAAAACACGGAACCATGTGAATAGTAAGAAATGTAAGCATATAAATTAATGAGTTAATTATTTTAATTAAACTTAAGTGAGTTTTCGTGTCGCGCTACTCAGTGGAGTTATGTTTGTATGTCACGTTTATTTCCTTATTTAGAACTGTTTTCAATAATCATGTCATTTGTTAATAATGTACGTGTTGTGACATTTGTCTTGCATTGGCAAGTAATCAGTCAAAACAGACGGGGAAGGCGACTGACATTCTTGTTGTTAGTTTCCTAGTGACTTATTAAGCTCAACCGTATTAATTGCTAAGTTTTGATAATTATGTAAGCTGTATGTATTATTTTCAAAAAGGAAATATATAGGTATTATTAATAGAAAAAAGTAAAGCCAAGTCAGAGGCCTATGGGCGGCATAAGAACTCTGACACCAGTTTAGACACTAACCACGCTAAAAAAAAAAGAAATTGCGATCTACGAATACGTTTATCAGTGTTTTGAAAGAGAACAGAGTAGAAGAAACCTTCAGTGTTGTCATTACAAAAAACCAAGGTGGGATAAAATCTGTCCCTTATGGTTTCTGTGCAAAGCCTGTTTTATTATCAAGTTTTTTTTTATATTTGTAAATAATTTACCAATCGATGTAGTTTTGATGTATGCCCAGTAGCCAGATTGTAGAGGCTGACCTCTAGACAGTCGATTCACGTAAAATACTGTATGTACCCACCTCTAGTTAGACTGGAAGATGAATGGATTGTGTGAGGACTGATATGAGAGAGAAAGGAGTAAATGATGGCGTGACGTCTGACAGGGGAGAATTAAAGAAGAAAACGTTTTGCGCTGACCCCAATTAAAATGGGACAAAGGCAGGAAGAAGATCAGTTAGACTGGAAGTTTAGGCAGATGCTGATGGATCATCTACGCTAAGGACTTAAATCTCAATCTGCACCTCGTCTTGGATGAGGACTTTTGGCCGCAGGGAATGGTCCGTCGCTTCCACGGGCAAGTGCCACATGAACGCACAGTGACATAGTGCACAAGTGAAGTGTTGCTAACATTTATGTAGTTTTTAAGGCTCTATTTACTAACACAAATTGTATTTTATCATATCTATATTAGTCTGTAAGGTATATATCTATGGGTAAAAGTTGCCTGATAATAAATGAATGTTAGGTAATATACTATTCGATAAGGACTTAAATCCTTTAAAATTATTTTAATCTCCAGCTGCGTTAACAGTTCACTCAGATTCATCCATATTCATAGCCATACCTTTAGTAACACAGAATAATTTAATCTAAATCAAAATCTACCGTATTCATAGCCAAGACCTTGTTCAGCGAGAACGGATGGCACTGATCATAAACGCTATGCTTCGTTTACCATCTCGTTTTATGAGTTTATGAGTGCACAAAACATTTCCTGTGCACCTTTTGTTTAGCGTTGACATTAAAACTAAATTATTATGACTGTAAAATAATGAGTTTAATGTGAATATGTGCAGCCATTTTGTTTCTGCAGCTTTTGTATTAGTTTTTCTTGCATGGTGGACGTTAAATTGGGATAGGTACACACAATTGGGGCAGGTACAATTGTACTTATATTAAAACTAGTGTCCGACCGAAACTGGTTTTTACGACCGAAACCGAAACTAAATTTCGGCAACAGTCTCAGTTTCGGCCAAAACCGAAATCGAAACAGAAACTTCCTTACAAGGATCATGTTTTGGAGGAAAAGTTAAGAAAACGTTATATGAATCTATATATCACGTAATAAAGTTACCGAATTCAAAATTAATCACACTTAAACTCACAACAAACAAAACGAACCGCAAACACAGGCCAGTCACGCCATGATTATGTACGTGGACGCCGCAAAATGTCTTCGTCGCTTACTCGTTTGGATGGAATTTAACGCTCCGAACATGATCGATCACAGCGCGAAAACTCCCGCATACAGTTTCGGTTTCGGTCGTAGTTTCGGCAGGTTTGCCGCCGAAACTGAAACCAAGCCGAAACTCGTTTTTTTTTTGCCGAAACGCGACCGAAAGCGAACTTTTGGTCGGACACTAATTAAAACTGTAATTCAGCTCTTGATGCTCGGTTTTAATGCTTATCATTAGCTAGGATGCCATTCATACAATTACTGTCCAACCTTCCGCTGATTTGTTAATAACTTTACTTTTCTCGGACTAAGAAATGTCGACAGCTTTAGGTCTGATCTGAGATGCTGCAAGAAACATCCATTTTTCTTTTTCTATCCACTTTTGATATGAGTCCTCTTAGTTTTTAATTGGTCAGCTATAACGTCACACAAACTGTAGGTATAAAGTTGTACCCTGACATTTCGTTCGAGACAACAAAGCAATTAATTTACATAACTTTGCAACTACATTACACCTGTATTCCCCGAACAATTTTATTAGGGTTACATAGCCGTTAATAACTTGGAAACTAAGCAGCAGATAGCAGTGATGGCCTAGACGTGTGTCAATCGAACTGCCAAGTCATAGGTCTCAAGTTCGAACCCAAGACCTCTGATTTTTCGGAACCATGTGTGTATTGTATAATTATTACTTCTTCGCTTCGGTGAAGGAAAACATCGTGAAACCAGCATATCTGAGAGATATTTCACGGCATGTAAAGCCAAGCCAGAGGCCCATGGGCGTCATAAGAACTCTGACACCAGGTTGATCACTAACCACACGTTAAAGAAGTAAGACTTCGAAACTTACAGCCCGTTCACACGGTTTCCGTCATTGACGATCCGTCATAAAACACGATACGTCATGACAGATGGACGTTCACATTGCATACGGAATTGTGTTTTATCACAATGCGGAAAAAAAAACGAATTGGTGTTCACACTAGTTCAGCACATCACCGAATCCGTCACAAAAAAATCACGATCCGTGTTTTTTGACGTACCTGATTTTTAAAAGACGTCACGTGATTTAAGGCGTATCCGTCGTTTTTCACGATACGTGATGCGTGTGAATACGGGCATTTAAAAAGCATTGCCACCGTCAAAAAAATTTACATTGTCAAAGAAAAAAGGATACGTAGTCGTGTGGACGGGCTGTTACTAAATTATTCTAGAAATTGGTGTATGTACCAAAATCCTTAATCAAAACTTCATTTGTCCTAGCTTACCGTGCGGTAAACTTTATCGATTCCTCCCTAGTTTTACTAAGTAATCGTCCGTACCTGGAACAAAGGAATGAGTACATTAATATTTGGTGATATTCAATGTTACGTTATAGCGGTACGTACCGAGAAATTTCATATCAACTATGAATAATATTATAGAAGCAAGTAGTTAATAATAATAGTCTTCCAGAACGAATTTCGGTCATGCCAACCAACCTTAGCGGAACTCCAGCCATTGGATATAATAGGTCTAACAACAACAAACAATAACTTAATTGGTAATTATGTGTTTGAGCCGTTTCGGGTTGAAACGCTAGGGCCATGGGGTCCGCGTGCCCACCTATTATTTCGGGATATCGCCAAGCGGTTGGTCGACTCTTCACGTGACCAGACAACTAGCATTTTTTTGGCCAAAGAATCAGCATTGCCATCCAACGTGGCAATGCTGCCAGCCTTCTGGCACTTTTCCTGTTGACATCGATGTGGACGAATTTTTTGACGCCCCGTAATTGTACATATTTTTATTCTTATTTTAGGTCTAATGTTAGTTTATAAATAAGGTAAATATTTTGATGATTTAATAAACAACAATAACAATATGGCTAGCACATAAGGCAAGCAGACTGTTCAGAAACCCTTAACATCATAAACAGTAGCAGCCTATAAGGTCAAGCCAAGCATATAGGCTTTTATGAAAATACCAGCACTACATGATTGTGTGTGAGCTAAGCTAATGAAGATTCACTCTCTCTTCTCTAAGTCTCATAGCCCGATAGGACGGAAATCTGACACGACTGGAGTGAGATCATGTGCAGGACCAACAGCCTAACGTCACTTCCAACAAAACTCGCAAAACGCGGCAAGTTGATAGTGAGATAGGCATCAGCATTGTAGCTTTTGACGACAACTTTATTTTAATTTCAGGAGGCATTTGGTCGAGTGGCCATATGCGCGACTGCTGAGCATGAGCTGCTGGGTTTGATTCCCGGGTCGGGCAAAGTGTTATTAGGTTTTCCCATCAGGATTTTTTCAGTAGCTGCTCCGGTGTCTAGATTTGTGCCCGGTTGATGGCAATAGGCTCGCCCCCTATTACATGGGACTTAAAACGTAACTGGCGAAATGTGGGTGTACTATTAGGTATACCTCTGGCAGAGGTCCTCTGCCTAACCCTTCGGTGATTACAGGCGTGATGATATGGTATGTTACAAATTAATCTATCTGTTACAAGGAATTTTCTGGTTTTATGTTTAGCTTAAAATGTTACCTATCTCTAAGTCTTGTTGAAATGATGTTGTCTCACATGTGATTAAAATAATAGTAATAACTAATAATATAATAACTTGATCAGTGTGCAAGTGTCCGATCACTAAATTACCTGTCAAATCTCATAGTAGCCTTTGTCATTGATTGTCAAACAAAACAAAATCCAATCGCTCAACTTGACAACCGATTCAACCACAGAATAAATGGAAAACCCTTTCAGCAACCGTCAGACACAAATAAATAACAAAAAATCCCAATATTACACGTCGAAAATTCAGTAATTTTTGTTTTTATATTCGACCTCACGCGGAGAACAAAAAACTCTGTTTAAAAAGCTTTTGTTTCGAGTTCACCATAAATAGTTTATCGGGTATGTATGACTGGTATAAATCATTATGTTTGGCAGGCACGGACGCAGGACGGGGCCGCGGGTACCACGGGTGCATGCATGCGACCTCCAAGGTGCATGCGTGCGAGGCGCAATCTGATAACTTTATAGAGCTATGGATGGCTCAATTTATTGAATTTGTTTTCGGTTTTTGGTGATGTTTATATACCGTAACAACTTTATTATTAATATGTTAATAGCAGGTTTGCGATTTGTAAGATTTTGCTTAAAAAGTAAAAAGGTTTTTGTGTTTTGTGATTCTGTATCTCTAATTCATGATGTCATTGTAATCATGTGATTACAATCGAATGTACCACACCCACTAATGATTACATATCGGTTTGTTATTCCAATTCAATCCTTTTATCTTAAAATCCAGTTTAAATCAGTCAAATCATCACTAATCAAGTAAACAACCGATTACCATTAATGACATGGTCCTAGTCCGTCCCTGCATGGGGTCATCACCCGATAACCGCATGACATGCACTCGACGACACTGCATGCATTATCAACGAGTGATAAAACTGAATTGATTATAATTTTGATCGTGTCGTGTTTATATTTTTATGTACTTAAGTTTATTTTTGTATGAATCGTTTTCTTTGTGGACTGTATCAGTTGGTTTAATATAGTCCAATGGTTTTTTTAACTTTATACTGGAAAAAGGTGAGAAAGGTTTGGATTCGTCAGCAGCCTCTTTAATTTAAAGTTACTATCTTACTAACATAATTAACTCATCATCTCTCATTCTCCTGCCAATATCCCAATTTATTCGGGGTCGGCGCAGCATGTCTTCTTCTTCCATACATCTCTATTACTCGTCATCTCAGCAGTCACCTCCTTTGTAGCCATGTCATAGTTCGCACTAAAATAATAAACTGTAAAACAATATTTGAATTTTATTATCAGGTTAGCAAGCTGCACAAAGTCCGACAAATAAAATGAACGTCACCTTTAGAAACACACTTTTACTAACATTATTTTATAATAGCTGACTCGCGTAACTTCGTCTGCATAACATTTTTTATTGATGCTCCGCTCCTGTTGGTTGCAGCGTGATGTTATATAGCCTATAGCTTTCCTCGATAAATGGGCTTTTTCAATTCGACCCAGTATTTCCTAAGATTAGCGCGTTCAACCAAACAAACAAAAAAACTCTTCATCTTTATAATATTAGTATAGATTAACAAAAGCGAAACTTGTTTTTTTTTTAATAAAAATTAAAAACAATGATAATAATACAAGATCAGATACACATCGATGCACCTTCCCTTCCCAACGCTCAAAATAATATCCTTACAACAAAAAAACAATAACAATGAATACTCAAGGAAACAAAAATTATAAAATTCCGTCGGGAAGCTCATTAGCTATCGTAAAAATTGAGATTTTTATCTTGCAGAGATCGTTATGACTCCTTTTATACGGTATACCGATGCTTATCGAATTAACTGTATCTATCAGACCTTCACTACATAGTATAAAACAAAGTCGCTTCCCTCTGTCTGTCTGTCCCTATGTATGCTTAGATCTTTGAAACTTCGAAACGGATTTTGATGCGGTTTTTTTAATAGATAGAGTGATTCAAGAGGAAGGGGTATATGTATAATACATGCATATTATAGTAGAGACAACATTAGTATCTACATACATTGTACCCGTGCGAAGCCGGGGCGGGTCGCTAGTATTGTATAAAAATAGCTTCTCTGTAGGTATCTGAAGTAACAAATAGTTGTGTGAAAAGATAGTAAGTATCAAAAGTTTTTTTTTTTTAACAAAATCTGCAATGCTCAAGAGAAAAATATATTTACGGGATGGATCTGAGGACACATCACAATAAAATCATCCATAAATCCTTAAATGTTCATATCCGTGTCCAATATACTTATCTACCGAGACACTATCGAAAATAACTCATCCCATTTAAATTTACATAAGTACAAGGACTATTCGACAGAAGACACCAGAATATACAAGGTGTAGTTTTGCAAGCTCGTCAAAATTCAAGAGGTTGTCATAGAAGACGTAAATAATCAATATAAGTTACGGTACCTGGTCAATAATAATAAACGCTGCTTTTTTGTTGTTTTAATTTGACACTATATCAGAATGAAGCACTTTTCAAAAGAGGAGAGTCACCCGTTTATCGAATAAACGTCTGCGTTTGTTTGTGTGTGCGAAAGCGCAGTTATAGGGCTAGTATTAGACGGGCCGCGTTTTAATACGAGTGGTGTACACTTATCGATTTCCGATATAAAGAAAAAAATGTAAAAAATTACCTACCATTTTATTATTGATTCAGGTCGAGAATCATTAACATAGTTACTTCCTTGAATTTGACGAGGAAAAAACAAAGCAACACCTTGTATATGGCTAGTCAAAAAACACCTCTTCTTTTTCAAGTCACTTAATACCAGATATCCAGCTGTGAGAGGTCCTTCTGACCTCGGGTCGAAATGACCCCGACTCTCAACGTCCCATGTTTCTGCTGTGTCAACTTTTGTTTATTTTACACTTCAAGAATATACTCCTTGTAAAAAAAAAAAGAAATTGTTTCTTGTATCCCGTAACTGGTTTGCCATTTTAGGCGTGTGCCCTTTAAGTGAAAGGATTAAGAGGATGAGTGTTGGGTTACATGCAAATATGAGAAAAAAGTTTAAAGAATTTATGGTGAGATTAATTGTTAAGGATATCGTCAGTGCGAAGAGTTACTCTGGGTGTAAAGCTCAAAAAGAATTACTTAAATGAATCTATCACAATCTAGAATTCTAGACTATTTCGTTTCCGCAAAGACAAAGGGACCTTAAATTAGCGATAACGATTATAGTATGTATGGGGCTACTACTGAAAAACCGTTGAAAAGTTTTGTAGATAAAAGAAACGCGTCGAAAGCAATTGACCACGGTTTGAAAGGTATTGTAAAGAAATTCTAATCGATACAGCAAAATTTGCAGAAATTATTATCTTTATCGTAACTTCAGCTAAAGGCAACTGCTGGCCTCCCACAACAATCAATCTGGAACGCACCTATAACCTAATGTTTGGCGTTCCTCTCTTCACCTCAACACACGAACTCCAAACATCACGAAAATCAGTTTATCAGTTTCTGATATTTGCACAACACAAATAGATACACACTTCCTATTATTCCAGGCGTACGATCGGGCCCTATTCCAACGAGATTACTGGCATTTATCTAGACTCGGTAACCGACGCAATAAATAGCTGAAATTGTCTACACCGCACGCCTTAATAATCTATGGAATTTTGAAGATAGGGTTGCGGGCTTGGAACTAAGTAGACGCATTTATCTTTCTATTTACTTGAAGGAAAGTGCTGAGATAAAAGTGGTTCAACATGTAAGCAATAAAGTTCAAATTAATAAAATTAAATGTCAAAAGTCTGACAAACTGTTTTAACTAAAAATAACCGACTACCAAAAAAAAACACAAAAAAAGTGGAAAACAACTTTACTTTCGGAAGTCGGTGACTATTGTTTGTTTCATTGACTTTTTTGCCACCGACAATGACCGTGTGATGCGCATCACACACAAATCCTTGTCAAGTATCAATTTTGCGATTTCTTTTACTTGGATAACAGATTTTTTCCAGCTATTTTGATTTAAAAACTAAACTGCTGAACCGATTTTGATGAAATGTCTATGGGACCAATCGGGAAGTGTATCCTTTCAGATAAAAGAAGAATTTTTCAAATCGGTTCATAAATGACGAAGATATGAGGTAAAAAACACAAAAAAAAAACAACCGAATTGAGAACCTCCTCCTTTTTTTGAAGTCGGTTAAAAAGGTACCTTGTTAGCCCGTGACTGCGTTGTGGAGGTCAGATAGGCAGTCGCTCCATGTAAAATACTGGCATTCAGCTGCATCTAGTTAGACTCGAAGCCGACTCCAACAAAGGGAAAAGGCCAGGCAGCTGTGACATTATATGGTCTTCTTTGTCACAAAATTGTTCACGGTACGGCAAAAACAAAAGGGAACCAAAAAAAACAACTTAAACAATCACAGCAATGAAGGTAGTTTACGTTATAAAAGCGTTTTCTTCACACTACATCGAACGGAATCCATTTTGTCAATAAGTTGAAAAATCGTCGTGTTTTGAGAACCCTAGAACGTAGTACATAAATTCTTGGCGTCTTAGCGAAATGATTGAAGCAGTTCTATTAAAGTAATTCAATACTATACTCTACATAGATATAAGAACGAAATTGCTTTACTTCGCGACTTCCTTTTCCAAACAAGATGATAGAATCGTTGAGACAGCATCCTATCGCGGCATACGTCTTTGAACCTTAAAAATCAAGGCTCAGGCCGAGCTAGCTGGCTCAGCTGTCGCGATCTCGTCTTATGACTATAATAAAACCGTATTCTGGACAGTGACAACATCTGTAATGTGGAGCAACGAATCGACAACTATGTTGGGGTCAGCTGCCAGTCTAACTGGATGCAGGCAAGTACCTGTATATTACAAGGCGCGACTACCTATCTGACCTTCACAACCCAGTTTCTGGGAAACACGATACCCCTTGGTAATCTCAGCCATTCATCACACACCTATACTTCACTTAAACACCACACACAAGCACACGACACACTCATAAATACATTTAATTTAAATTTACTTTAATTTAATTGTTAATTGATTTGCATATTTTTACTTTAGCCTAAGAATTCTTACCTGTATGCTATTCTATGTACCTACCCTATATGTTTACTACCTATTTATCTCGTAAGACGAAGGAGACTAGTCTCCACGACACAGAGAATCCTAGTGTGGAGGCTAGTGATATTCAGCTAGTGTAATGCTCTCTTAAACAATAAAGCTTTTTATTTATTTTATTTTATTTATTTTAAGACTGCCATCACCAATCACAAAGCAGTGATACCCCAGTAGTGAGACCGTCGGACTGTCAAGTGATAGGTCTCGAGTTCGAACCAGAGACACGCACCTCTGATTTATTCGGATTCATATGCGTATTGTATAATTATCATTTGCTTCGATGAAGGAAAACTCGTGACTAAACCAGCATGCCTGAGAGATATTTCTCGACGGCATGTTAAGCCAAGTCAGAGGCCCATGGCCGGCATAAAAACTCTGACACTAAGTTAGGCACTAACCACATGATAAAGAAAGGAGACCAATCACAAATACAAAATTAAATGTTGCCAGCAATAATCACAAAATCTCGCACAGGTTCAGACTCGTGACATTTATTTCCACCACGCACCTTTAAGTATCCTTTAGGTCCACTTTGCCAGCGTCAAACTTAATTTAGGTCACAAATAGGCGCGCCAGGTGTGTAGGGGCACGGCTGCCAGTCTTCATACTGCGATTGGATACAGATTGCACTAAATCACAGCGCACGAGGAGTTGCGAAGGTGTGTTCTGGGATAGGATGTGCCTTGTAGGACTCTTGGTTTGACTATACATAGATGTGTTTTAATTGCGGTTAAGGTAGCCGGATTCCGGGTTGGTATTACGTCATCCTTCTCTTGCCTTTTTTTTTTTAGCCTCTCCTATGTCCCACTGCTGGGCAAAGGCCTCCCCTTTCTCCTTCCAAACCTCTCTGTTTGTGCGATATCTGGCCATGTTCGCCCCGCAAACGAGATCAGATCGTCACACCACCTTCGCCGCGGTAGACCTCGACGGCGATTTCCTCCGTCAGGCGTCCAGTGAGTGACGATCTTCACCCACCTCTCTTGCCCTTATCCCAAATTATTCAGAGTCGAGGGAATATTCTCCTTCCATACTTCTCTATTACTCATCATCTCAAAAGTCACTTCCTTTCTAGCAACTGGTCAGCCATTGATGTATGATTTTAGTCTTGATGAAGTTATTCTTTATGAAGAATCAGATAAAAGGATGTTGAGTCGCTGCATACAGGGCGCTAAAGGTTAGTGTTTGTAGATCAATGGTTCAAGGTGGTCTGACTTCTGCCATTTTCTTTGAAGAATCACCTTGGCCGCTAGCCTCTTCTAAGTTGGTACTGTTCTTACGTACACCACATCCGTATTTAGACATAACCATAACCGATTTAAAATCTTCTCCTTACCACTTCCCCACTCCGATACATTGCAGCTAGACGCAAATTAACTCGATTAGTCGCAGTCGCAACATGCGCCGGAGTGGAACAGGATTAGTCGAACGTATCCCGTCACCCATGATCACCGTAATCCGTGTTGGGAGTTAGCTTTCATAATAAACACGATATGATAAATAGGGTTTGAGGTTAGGAGACAGAGAGAAAGTATTTGTTTAAGTCGAGGTTTAAATTTTATATTGAACAACATTCGTTAAATGATAAAGGATAGGGATAAAAGCCGCCTACAATCAATCAACCTGCTAATAATCCGTTTTGAGTTTATTCAAAAAGAAAATACACGATCTCCAAAAATTCCCTTGATGAAACAGAAGATTAAGAGGGAATAGAACAGAATATAGTTTAAGATATCATTTTGATATTGAAAACTTTCAAGCATATCTCTCTCTCGGCGGGAAAATCCCCTGTTCCTTCCTTGGGGTAATAATTTGCAAATATTTAGGCTGTATTCCTAACATAGCTCCTTTCTGCTGATTTAACTTTGGCTTATTCACATAAGGTCAAAGAAAAGTGACTACACGAAAGGTTTATCATTGAATGATGCCACACAGCATAGTCACAGTTCACGTAACAACACAACGTTATCCAAGAATACACCATTTCCCAAGAACACCCAAGAAATCGGCAATAAAAAAGGAAAATCTAATACGACTCGTGACGGCCTAATAACGGCGGAGTGATTCAAGTTAGCACAAACTAACGTTAATTAGACTCCATTGTGAAGAAACTTTCTCTTTTACTACTAAATTCTAATTTATTCTGCCCGCTCCGTGATCGTGAAGTATGCTCGTGGAATGACAAATGAGATAGTAATGAACATCTGCATTAGTGGTTGCTTTGTTTTGTTAGAATCCGTTAGGCACCCATAATCTTCACACCTGGAAAAATTAGTCATCATCTGACTAGCCTTTTCTTCCGGCTTCCAGTCTAACCGGATGCAGCTGAATACCAGTATTTTACATGAAGCGACTGCCTATATGACCTCCACAACCCAGTTAATACTGGGTAATACAATACCCCTTGGTAAGACTGGTTGTCAGACTTTCGGGCCACTGACTACCTGTAACGACTGTCAAAGATGTACAATTAACAGCCAGGACCAACGGTTTAACGTGCTTTCCGAGGCAAAGAGGAAACTCGGTATGTAATGGGTGGTCACCCATCCACGGACCAACCCAGGCAACCTGACAATCGACCCGAGCGGCTGTTATTATTTAGCCACGAGCTCCTTCCTCCCTGGGAAAATTAGTAACGGCTTTAAAAATGTAGTTTAGGCCATCATCGATAGACTTTTAATAGGAAATAATAAAGGCAGACCAAAGCAGTGATAGACGGACCTTGTGGAAGATGTCCGTATAATTTTCACACAGTCCATTTATCGTGTCACTAGCGACTCGACCCGACTTCGCACGGGTGCAATGTAGATACCAATGTTTTCTCTCCTATAATATGCATGTATTATAAATACATATAAACCTTCCTCTTGAATCACTCTATCTATTAAAAAAAACCGCATCAAAATCCGTTGCGCAGTTTTAAAGATCTAAGCATACATAGGGACAGACAGATTGCGGGAAGCGACTTTGTAGTGATAGCCATCGCTAGTAGAGGGGGTAGTCTTAAGATAGTGACTAGTAGAGAGGCATGGAAGAGGAAGACACGTTGCACCGACCGCAAATAAAGGATGAGGGTAAGAGAATTAAGATGGCAAGACCAGAAATCGTGGTTAGGATAGGAAATGTAAAGATGGAGAACGAAAACCCTTAGGAGACGATATGAAATGGAGAGAGAGATATATATACACAAATATACGTATATAGAGTTGGTGTAGTGGTGGAATGGAAAGGTGTCTAGAAGAAAAGACAAAGTTGGGGCTTCAAAAGAGACCAATAAAGCTACAAATCAAACTGTAAAATCTTTTACAATTCATACAGACAGGGCAACAGAGAGTTCTTTGCACTCCAAAGACGGTCTATAAATACAAAAAGAGGAAGAAAATAAATTAAAAGGTCAGGTTTCACAGCAGTAAACTATAAAGTTAATTAACATCTCTAGCAAAAAAAATGAGTTTCGCACGCAACCAGTTTTTTGAACAATGTTATTTATACGAAGAGGACGAATCGAATAGCCACGCAGACTGCGTAATTCAAGATATTTATCGTAATGGGTGCTTTAAGTACTCTGTGAGTCAGAGGGATGTCCCTTCGTCGATACGAACAATGGAAACCACAAAAACTCGTCAACCACAGGTGCCCGCATGGCTTCTGTGGTTTACATGGACACTGAGTTAACTATAGATACCTATACACTAGTTGTATCTATATAAATACTCGTAGGTACATATCGGTGTCAAGAACTCGGAAACAAAGATGTTTTCGAGATTTCACTCGCGTTTGTCTTAACGAAACCGAAGAAACATTAGACTTAAAAGATAAATCAATGAAAAGTGAAACAATATGTAGATGGAGACTCAATGAGCTAAACGACAATGACAGAGCCACATTAACAGGCAACGATAATGATACTGTCACACCAAATATTAAAACTTACTAGAAACGGAATCAAACAGTCGGAGAAGACTATCCAATAATCACTGGCTCAACTCGAGACCCATAAACTTAAACAGAACATCATCAGTATCTTCATCCATTGTTACACAAAGCCATTACGACAGACAGCCATCAACCACCATCGCGATACAAAGACACAAAATGATCATGAAAATACACAAAGAGACAGATCAAGATCCACCAATCAAGAACAGTTGTGTACCAGGGATGCGATACTAGCGTAATTTTATCGATACTTTAGATCGATCCGGAACGCAACTATGCTATATGACTCTAGGATAGTATCGAATGGCTCCGATCCGATTTTAGTACAGAAAACTGGATTCTGTACTAAAATCATACTCGTGTCGTACTCTTTTTCTCTCCAAGAGTCTAGACCAAATTCCAGAAATTATTTAAGATTCTTTTTTTGTCTTCCTTTTGTATTCCTTTGAATTGACTGATCATGCAGTTTATGACAACTTGGCACAATAAATTATGATCCATTAATTCCGATATCGGTAATTTTGTATCGATCCAAATGTTAATCGCATTCGTTTCTATCGATCCAAAACATAGGAGTATCGCATCCTATTGTATCGATACTGTAAAATATCGGATCGTGCATCACTATTGTGTACAATCAAAATCAAGTGCGATGCAATTAGGACGGCGATCTATTCCGACAATAAATTGTGCGGCGCGCGCGCACGATTCGAGCGATCGTGCCGGACAACGATCTATCTGAGAAAGAAGTGACTTGTACTTTGGTGGTAACGGAGTTTGGATTTGCATGGAATTTGTTTCACAGATATACTCCTCATCATAATTCTAACTGGGTTGTGGAGGTCAGAGGCCCAAGATAAAGTGACTTTCTATCAGCGATAACGATTATAGAAAAGTCTAAAATGTATGGGACTGACAAAATCTTAAATACAGGTTGTACCAGAAAAGTTTGGTCATATTTCATTAAACTGAACAACTTTTCCCATGGGACCAACATCGTAATCGCGAAAAAAAATCAGATGTTAAAAAAATCATTTGGGTCGAATAGGTATTAAAATTTTGTATGGTTTCTGGTTTACAATGACGTAAATATTTTGTGGGCAAACGTAGCCAAATAGCTGCCCCAATTCCGGGCAAATGTGTCTTTTCGTACAGAGAAGCCATGCGCCACACGTGCTCAATAAAATAATAACCAAACGGCAACACTTCTCCAAAATGAAAACCACCACTTCCCGTACCTCAGAAAGCCAGTCCTCTATTTCCAATCCTTCCCATTTCAAAATCACATCCTGAACGTTTTTCCGCCACCAAAACCGGAATCCTCGATCCATGATCTATCTCGCTTTCCAAGAGGTCCGCAGGCGCATTCCCACGCCCGTTAATCAACCACTAACGATCCATGGTTCTGATTTAGCACTATAGTGCACTTGTTTGTTCGTTTTGTAGTGATAAACTAATGAATACGGTATGATACCAATTTGTTGGGCACGATCTCGTGAGATTTGGTTTGTGTTAATTTGTTGATGTGTTGCATTTGAATGGAAGATGTGTTCTGGTGCTGTGAAGAGTAGTTTGCTGTAAGACCAGCGGGTCCAGCCTAGTGAACATTATTCGATTATCTGATGTTGAATTATGGAAAGTGTTGGCAGATGTTTATCTTCTAAGACTTTACACACGGTCTTACAATCTAGCTAGACCGTTTAACCCCTGGATCCTCAAAAGCCGTTTTTGGCAGTACGTGAGAAGGTGAAGCGTATTAAATAATCTTGATGATAGAGAATATTGTAGTTTTCTTCAAGATAAAAATCACTTGTTATATTCTGTTAAATATATTGTTAACCTGTTTGTATTTAAAATAAACATTTGGGTGAACTTGTCCCCTCCATTTTTTAATATGAACTGATATATTATGCACTTTTGCACACTGAAACAATTGACATTCTGCATACAAAAAAAAAAGATATTGGCAGAACACACAGCGTCCAGTCTCACTAATTACCACAATACAAACCGGTTTTAAATAAAACATAAAGCTTAGATCACATCGGCGATTACCGGCATTGTGTTACCTAATGCCTGACCTACAACGTTTGTGTAGACTGCCCTATATGGATTACGGTAGTGGTTAAAGGTAGTGTGTGACTGAGCCTTATTAGTGCGTAAGTATTTAAAAGTAAATACGTTATCATATATGGTATGAAAATAGCTTATTTTATTGTAGGTTGTATGTTTCCTTTCAATTTGTAGCCAATGTTGAGGTATTATTTATTTATGCTTACATTTCCGGATAGTCAGTGGCCCAAAAGTCTGACAACTAGTCTTACCAAGGGGTATTGTATTACCCAGTACTAAATGGGTTGTGGGGGTCAGATAGGCAGTCGCTCTACGTAAAGGTGAGACTGGAAGCCTACCCCAATATCGCTGAGAAAAGGCCATACATATGTAAACTTGGCAATAGGCTCGCCCTCTATTACATGGGACTTAAACATAACTGGCCAAATGTGGGTGTACTTGTTAGTACACCTCTGCCCAACCCTTCGGGGATTACAAAGCGTTATGTGATGTTATGTTATTATGTAATCTTTATGAATTATTTTCTTATCCAAAGTATCAACGTTATACTTTTCCTGCTAATCACAACATTGAATAATTAGCGCGACAGCTGATTTATCTGCAAAGATAATGGAAACAGCTAATCGTTTAGTGGTCAATGTCAACTAAAGTTAACAGCCTGATAAGAAAATGATCATAGCCACTAGGTTCAACTAAACCAACATTTCTGTTTACAAGATACCGATTGTAAACTAACACTTTGTTTACAAAATCCCGATCGTAAACAAACTGAACTACCGATGATGTGTGTCCAGTCATTATAGGTCAGTGACCTCTAGTGTTGGCGGACTGGCAGATTAGCAACCTGCCATCAGTTTGCTTAATTATGATGTTTAGACAGAGGCTATACTATACAAGGTGTAAACGGACCCTTCACGAAGCCGTCAACCAAGCACTCTGTACATCAAACTAAGTAACTTTACCCAAAAATTATTGCTGGCTAATGACTATGTTTTTGGGGTGAAAAATCACCTTTTGCGGTAAAACTCCACGTAACGCACTCAAAACATTGTGCTGATGGATGCATTGAATAGTAAACGGATCGTGGAAATATTTAAAGTAAACTTATTAACATAATAACATTCATCGGAGTGACATTTATTCTTTATAGAAAAAAACCCCGTAAAAAAAATACACATAATAACTAGTAGGTATTTAAAAAAAAAAACTTGTAAAAAAGTTGGAACTTTGACCTCCAATATCTCCGTAACGAGAAGGTTCCCAGGTATAGTCCAGAAAAAATATGGTCGCAATGACGGGCAGAACAAGTGCGTTTCGGCTTCGTTTAAAGTCTATTTACACCCTATATAAGCCTCGAAGTCTAACTGTATATATAACTGCAGCAAGTTGTTGCAGCGGTTTTCTAAACACAACATGCAGTTCATTTATCGTCTACTCTGCAACCTTCTGTGTCAGTGTCATACAACATAGAAAATAATAAACAAAACATAGAAAATAATAAACTAATCTATAATTTTCAAACGA
This sequence comes from Standfussiana lucernea, assembly GCA_964057025.1. Lineage (NCBI taxonomy): Eukaryota > Metazoa > Arthropoda > Insecta > Lepidoptera > Noctuidae > Standfussiana > Standfussiana lucernea. Next base: position 2,625,588 of record OZ059791.1, on the reverse strand, counting down.
TAGTGGTGCCATTTGATTAACCATCGCAATTCGCAGGAGCCTTCTTCGTTTTAGGTGCAACTTTGTTCCCCATACAAATTGACAAACGAGATGCAAATTAATACTAGCTAACGAAGAAGAAGATTAGCTAACAAAATCTACAAGTATAACTAGCTACCTCCTAGTAACTTAATTATGGATCAATTCCTGGGCCATTAAGAACAAGCTAACCAAATCTACCCCGAAATGTACTAGGTACCTACTTAATTCAACACTAACAATTTGTCAAAAACACTGACCTACACAACCGCACCTCACAATATAGTGATAAATGATAAAATTAATTTACAATTCCCAACATATTTTCTCGCACTCCAAAATGAAGTTCTCATTCTTTTAATTTTAATTTACAAACAAGGGCCTACAAGGAAGTAATCTCTTAATTAATATACCAACTGAGCCGGAAGCTAAGTGCGAAATTATTTCGACCTCCAAGGCTTGTGTCAGTGTCCACTTACATGTCCAGTATGTCCACTATTCAATATGGATGCAAATTTTATAAGATATAAGCGCCAGTAATAAGAGTAATAACAAATTAGCCTCGAGATGGCTGATTCATGGTTGCTGTCACCATGGTTTTGGAAAAAGGAAAGACTTTCTTTAGATTGATTGGGTAGATACTTGATTTATTTCTGCAGCGTTGGTACAAGCTATAAGATACTAAAATAGTTCTACTAGTCTAAATAAATACCATACTATTAGCAACTTTTTTAAATCAAATAACTTCTTAAAACTCTTTTATTCTTATTTGTAAAACTAAACATATAGCAAAAGGACTAAAATGAAACCAGAATTACTAACACTGAAAGGTTTTTTTTTCATAAATACTTAACATATCCGCTCAATCTCATGATATGATTAAAAGATAAATTTCCAGAAAAAAAACCGTTCTATTTAAGAACGGTTTTTTTTCTGTAAATTTATTATTTATATTATTTCGACCTCCAAGGCTTGTGTCAGTGTCCACTTACATGTCCAGTATGTCCACTATTCAATATGGATGCAAATTTTATAAGATATAAGCGCCAGTAATAAGAGTAATAACAAATTAGCCTCGAGATGGCTGATTCATGGTTGCTGTCACCATGGTTTTGGAAAAAGGAAAGACTTTCTTTAGATTGATTGGGTAGATACTTGATTTATTTCTGCAGCGTTGGTACAAGCTATAAGATACTAAAATAGTTCTACTAGTCTAAATAAATACCATACTATTAGCAACTTTTTTAAATCAAATAACTTCTTAAAACTCTTTTATTCTTATTTGTAAAACTAAACATATAGCAAAAGGACTAAAATGAAACCAGAATTACTAACACTGAAAGGTTTTTTTTTCATAAATACTTAACATATCCGCTCAATCTCATGATATGATTAAAAGATAAATTTCCAGAAAAAAAACCGTTCTTAAATCCTAAACTGAATTCTTTAAAATACAATGCATAATGGCTACAATCAATCCCAAATAAATCACTGTCATTTTCCTTTCAATGAAAAGAGACAACAATATTTTGACACCTATACTCAAAGAGTTACTACTGCTACGTACTAGCGCGTAATCTCAAGAAAATCCTCTTTACATTTGACGTGTGGTCACAACATCGACTCACGCGCAGGATATTAAAGTGTCCACCTTATATTCCGGTTTCAATAGGGCTGTGCCTTCAAGATTTATTTGCATAGCAAAAGTAAAAGGTGTAGTATGTCAGGAGAATCAAGAAATACAGTACTTAGTTCAAGTTAGTAAGTAATCAGTAGTATTAATTAAAGTCTTCCATTAATTTATTTTCTTGATGTTTGTGTATTTTATTTATAGGAGGTATTACTCAGTCTGTCTGTGTATAAATACATATGTTAATACGGAGTGAGAGTAAAATACATTAAAACATTATTTAAATGAGCTACACAAAGACCCCTCCGTTCCTATAAAAGTGTGTAATACAGTTGGTTCCGGCCATTTGTAGATATTTGTCAGTCGTAACAAGTAGTCAGAAGCCCGAAATGTTGATACCCAGTCTTACCAAGGGGTATCGTGTGGCCCGGTAACTTGGTTGTGGACATCAGATAAGCTGTCGTTCTATGTAAAGTACTGTTATCCAGCTAAATTCGGAAAATTCCGGTTAGACTAGAAGCCGACCCCAACATGGTTGAAATGATGATAAGGACAAATTAAACAATCTTTGGTCCAAGTTTAATTTTAAAAAAAACTGTTATTTACTAAATCCGTTGGCGTTTCAAGGCGATCCAGTTTTAAATCAAAAAAAATAATAAAGCATAAAAAGAACAAGGTAATTTTCGTTTCGCGTGTCTACCTTGCAACCCTATTTATTTCATCTTAAATTGGAATATCTGAACTGAATTAAGTAATTTTCTTGATGATTTTAACCCTGAAAGACGTTATATTTAAGCTAGATTGTTCGAAAAATGTACTAAGTCATTGTTAGTTTAGGCATTTTCAGACATATTTGTATAAAGATCAACCTTCACACACGGAACGAAACGATGCATAAAAACAATATTACCTGTGTTCATACTTACGTACATAATTTTGGTTTACTACGTGATAAATAATGACGTGTTTACTCAAAAGTTTTTGATTGGGTCATCTATAAACGTTTCTTAGACCACATTTTGACTAAATATTATTCAATGCCGCACAAATTTCAAACTACAATTATATGGGGCATACGGACATACATACATGATACGGGGATATACCTAAGCCAAAGCACGACATAAGTAAAATTTAAAAATCTCGACCCAGTCTTTAACTGGTCTCGTTCGCTATTAATATCTTTCACTCTTTAAAATCTATGTATGTTTGGAAAATCATAACCCTCTTTCTTAACAAAGTCGGGTGACTTTTCTTTTCTGTGACAGCCCTGTTTTCAGTGCCACATCTCAGGATTAATAATCACATTATATTTTTTATACATTTAAAACTTTTTACTACGTCGGTGGCGCCAGGCTGGCATGCCTTCGCCTCCTTTTTTTATGAAGTTTTTACGTACGTGTTTAATTTAAAAGGAGAAGGTGCACGTACGCAAGTTTATTGGTAAAATTTTGATGGATCGCTTGTTTGTTTGTTTGTATTTTGTATTTAGAGATGCTAATTTGTTTTATGACTTCTGTATCAATGTTTATTAAGTGGGTGGTAGAATTTCAGATTAATTCTTTAACGTAGGTAAGAAAACGGAGTTAGTTTCTGGGGAAGGTATGAATCATCATAAACATTTTAATTTTTTTTTAAGTTTTTGATTACTCGACAATTCCATCATCAACAAAAATTATATAAATAAAATAACATCACGCATGTAATCCCCGAAGGATTAGGCCGAGGAGTACGTAATAGTACAATCAAATTTCGCCAGTTATGTTAAAGTCCCATGTAATAGGGGCGAGCCTATTGCCAACATCCGGGCACATATTCAGACTCCGTGGCTGCTACAGAGAAATTCCTGATGGAAAAACCCAATAGTACTTTGCCCGACCCGGGAATCGAACCCTCGAGGACCTCATGCTCAGCAGTCGCGTTTGCATCTACTAGAAAAACGAGTAAATAATATATAAATAGTATATCTGTTAGGCCCAAAGGCCGAAAACGCTCAATTAGCGAAAAATCCGGCGACATCGAGATGTGGCAAATTCAAAACGACCAATAAGCGAAATGTGCGTCGTGGCTGTTTTGATTTTCAGTCACAACGCGTTCTGGCAATGAGGAAATGCCAGAACGCCTTTGAGCCTTTTTCAAACAGCCACAACCCGATAAAATAGATTAGTAAGAAACTTGCCGATGTTGATGGGTAAAGTGATGCCCAAATCCCCCAAGGTTTGGCCACAGATGGGTTACCTTACCGATCCAGATTAAGCCACATCGCGATGTGGTCGTTTTTAAAACAGCCACGACGCGAATTTTGCTTGTTGGTCGTGTTGAATTTGCCACATCGCGATGTGGTTGGTTTTTTCAGCCTTTGAGCCTAACATATTTACCAAACGCAAAATATCCTACATTCACTTCTATTAATAAACCTTATCAACAAACAAACCGACGACTTCAAATAACTTTTTTCCTCTAAAAGGAAAACGTAGCGAACAGTACTGCGTACAAACATTTTGATACTCAAAGCACGTACCGACGGCAACACTCAAACACGTCATAAAAATGTTTGATGTCTTCAAATAGAAAGCATTGAAAGCCGCGCCATTTTCTTTGAACATTCGTTAGCGGATAATCAATTTACAGTCTTCATTATTTAGAATTACTACCAATATTACAAGACTTTTCGTAAAAGAGGCTATTGAAGAAATAATAGGTCTGTGATTTCTGGACGGTAGTTCCATTGTAAGTTGACCTATCTGGAGGAGTAATTCAAGGTGAATTGAAGGTCTTCGTTCCCTGGATGTGTTTACTAGGCCATGCTTAAGTAAGCATGTAGTTTTTACTCCGTGTACGTGCATATATGTATGCTCAGTTTTTGTAGGGAAAACTTGATAGAGAGTTGACAAACAGATAGCATTTGATATGCAGATATAGCTTGGTTAAATGTACTTGAACAATGCTGCTTCAGTACTGCGTACAGTTAGGTCTTCGTATGTAAACAAAAACACGGATAGACATTAAGCGATGTAAATTAAATTATGCAAAGTATATGAATTTCGTTTAGAGGTCGAAGATGGTGTATAAAGATAAGACACAGTCATCAAAAATTAGAATTGTCATGACATCTATTCATAGTCTATCTAAAACAATTATGTACGTAGAACAAGATTGTTTCAAGATACATAAATCTAGAAATACCTGAACAAGATGGACACAACAGAAATCTTAGGTAAGAAAAAAAACTAAAACTAGCTTTTCGTCATGTTGTAAGAACAAAAAGGCTATGAATGATGATAATGTTGAAAATTAGAAGGATATGAAGAAAGCTTCAAACTTCATTCACATCAAACCTCACTCATAACACGGAAGACCAACCCAGACATACAGGTCCACACATACCTACACAAAATTATAAAACCTAACACATCCCCATACAAAAGCGCATTGTTCCGCGTCATACGTCGAATGATTTTATTACACACGGACGGACACGCGTGTTTATGTATGTACACTCGCATTATCTCACGCGTCATGTTTCTGTCATACAATACAGGGGGGATGGTGCAAAGTGAGAAAGACGGCGTTTCGTAAGAATGGATGTTGTAAGAAAAGTCATAATTATTCTCCTTCCCACTGTATGTTGGGTCTTCTTCTTCCATACTTCTCTATTAATCGTCATCTCATCAGTCATCTCCTTGCTAGCTATGGTTAGAAAGGAGGTTATCATCTTTCACACAGTCAATTCAATTTTTTTTTTGTATTGCTCTACTTTTATAGCCTAGCATTCATACTCCAAACTTTACTCACAACATTTTCCTTAATCCTAGTCGTGAGAAAAGTACGTTTTACTAAACGCTATTTGTTTTTCTCTGAATCCTGACAAGTCTCGCAGCAGCTATTAGAGAACGAGTAGATTTTCCAGTAGTTACTAAAACTATAATGTACTAATAGTCATAAACTATTGATGTTTATTTTTATATCCAGCACTTAAATGAAGACACAGAGGCAGAAATTACATTTATATATTGGAAAAAAAAACAGAAATGATGCAGAAGCTTTGATTTTACGAGTATCAACCAAACTTTTGAATTAACAGGCAGAAAGTCAGATTTACTCGATTCAGATTTACTTTTGCAGGCTGAAGCAACAAAAGTAATCAATTTAACTGTTATTAGACAGGTGAAAGATTCAATCAGTTGCAAATTAAGTTCATATCCAAAGTGTAAATGGCATCCTACCACAAAGACGTGAAATAACATTAACAGTAAATTGTACTTTCTAGAAATTAAGCATATAATTAAATTCCTTCTCAATACTTACAGTATTATTACCTACAACTTGTCCATTTTCAAACAAAACCGCTTCATCCTCTAACTTGCGAGTGCTAACAATCTCAGTGTGATTTCCGAGAAGGCTTTCTTATAAAACATCGTGTAGTGTCAAATCCAGCATTTCTTTGTGTACATCTCACTTGCCACCGTTTGACGTACCTTTTTGGTGTAACTGTTATTTTTTAATATCTTGATTTCGGTCGATAAAAGTTACGAACATGCTTATCTGATGTAACAATATTTGGTAGGCGTAAATGCCCGAGTTTACTTGCAGGTTTGATAAAAAGCAAGGAATTTTCTTTAATATTCTTTAGATAGAGTTATTGAATATGATATTACAAAACTCGTACTATTCTGACCTCCTGTAACGTAACTAAGCTACTGTCCGTAGTGGTTTCTCAGAAGACTTTCTCGTACACATAGCATTTCTTTTGTCCGCTTACACACACACTCGTCACTGTCATCTAACACACCTGTTACCGTATGTTGATACAGGAAATGAGAAAAACTTGTCGAGTTCCATTAATGATTGAGACTGTCTTAAGCTTACTAGAACCACAGTATAAAATTCGAAGGCTAGGTACCTAAGGTTAGGATTCATTTTCTTTCTATCATAATCCACAAATTCAAAGGTAAAGGTTCAACAAGGTTAAAGTCAGACCTAAGACCTTAAAGGTAAATCAAGGTGACATTAGAATGATATAAGGGACATACAGGGTCTTACCTGCGACTAACCAGAATGTAAATTAATATTCCTAAAGGAAGTGCTCGATGCGATAAAGCTCGATATCAGATTGGAATCTAAAACTGTCATCGGTAAATTATAAGAGTACGACGACCTTGCTTGCCACTTCAGGGAATAAAGACTGGGATTTATATAATAATATTATTTTTATACGAGAGAGAAATTTTCTTAGATGACGTAACAGAAGCTATTGAAAAGGTCGCAATGTCATGATTTCACATAAAAGGCAATAAATTCTCACTCCAAAGTGATTGCTGCTTTGGTGTATTAAAAGACCTACTATTTTTTACAAAACAAACATTCTATAAATATCTTCACAGGCCGGCAACTCACGCAAACATATCACGTTCCCCAAGGTACCATCCTAGGCCCCTATCTGTTCGATCTACGAAGAACTTACTCGGAACCACGTATTTTCATAACGGGATTGAAGATGTTTGAACCGGTCCTTCATTGAATAGATAAGGGGAGATAGTCTAATTGACTCTAGAATCCGTCCATGTTAATTAAGTATTAAGAAACATGTTTTCATCCAAGTCTGAGTCATAGGACACTGTTTATTTGAATTTCTTTGCCAGTTATAAAACTGCAGTTAATTCTGAAGTGGGTTTTGCCATATAAGCTGATGCTTAAACGGTATCGATAGTAATATAAATGCATGCAGTTCACGCCATGACGTTAGATATTTATGGTTGAATATTTGCTATGGTCCTTGCAGGCGTCTTTCGCTTCATCCATATTCATTGCTTCTCAAACATGCATTTCCAAGTGTAATAACTTGTTTGGTTATGTTGATCATATCACAGCTGAACATGGGTCTGTATCAGCTTCAATAATCAGCCGTACTTAGGGGATATTGCGATTATCACCAATATCACCATGTTTGGGAAAATAAGTTGGTGATTTGAATATGCAGCCACATCCTTATATCCATTTGCACGTTTGATTCACCTGCTAAGCATTTGTTTTTCTATTCAAATAAAGTTATGTGATTAAAGAATTATTCAGCACCTACCTTGCATTCTCTATCCTTTACCACCGATAGACTCAAACCACTAGTAATTACACACAGCTGCTCATATTATTATCCCGCATACCCTTATTCTAATTAAGCAGTAGATACAACATTTTTCTAATTTTAAACTCTCAACAGTCCCTACAGCTAATGCACTCGTATCTCTATGTTTAACGACACACAAATTACCCGTTTTAACGCATGCACCATGCGTCTGTAAAATGTAAAGCATCCCACTAGCTATAGAGATCAATCATTTCTTTTAGAAGCAACAGTCTTCCATCCAAATTTGTTCCAAGATACTATAAACTTTTTATTACCTCCCCTCCCTCACTTAATTTGTTAGCAAAAGGCTATTTCTTTTTCTGGAATCGATTTTGTGATTAACGTTACTGTAGATTTATTGGCTAAGGCCACGGGCTATAGTTTCACGAACTACCGAACTGTTGATTTGGGAATGAAATAAAATGCGTCAGTGTAATAAATCAATGTCAGATAGAAACCTAGTATTATTCCGAGAGTGGGTAAGAGATGGCGTTAGGCAGCTATCTAGCGCTGTCACTTTACCACTCGCGGAATACTCCTAAAACATTCCTGCACTAACAGTTCATGGTAACCCATCTGACCAAAGGAATTCTACTAAAAAGCAAGTCTTTAGTGTAATTAAAATTTCAGCTCAAACTCAAAGCATTTAACATATATTTCTGTGATCTCCAATTTACTTAATTGTTCGAACTTTTATAGTTCTAGAGATAATATATTTAAACTCCACAAAACTTTCGCTTCCAAACTACTAAAGATTCAAAAAACATTATCAAACCAACGTTAACTATGTAACTAAACTTTGCCACTCCGTTTAACACAGAAACTTCCAAACTACTTGAACCAGAAGTTACTCAAGCGAAAATCGAAAATTTTCTTCGGAGCCTTTTCAAAACTAGGACGCTCGTAGCTGACTGCATAATTCACAGCTGACTTGCACTTGTTTGCAATACAGGAGGGCTCTCAAATCTTGGCCGAGCATATCCCCTTTGATCTCGCCAGATTCTCCTGCGAATCTTGATCAAAGAACCAGGCTTAGTGGCTGCAAGCGAAGGATTTCGAGGACACTTTGAAATCTCGAAAACTCAGGTGTTGATTTTGGGATTGGATTACGATTTTCTGAGGGTCTTGTTTATACCGTTAGGTTAAAGCCTTCCTTTTCAAGGTTTAGTAATGCTCAAAGGTAGATGTGATGGAGCTAATGAGTAATAAACAGTAATGACTAAAAAGGTTTTTCTGTGTAAAGGTAAATCCCGGTAGTAGATATGGATAGTGACGTTATTCGTACTTGACGTTTTTATTGGAAAACTGCTATCTGCTACACTGATTTGTAACGTTAATGACTACTGCTATCTGTAAGCTTTCCAGTAAATACACTGTTTTGCAGAATTCTGATTCATCTAATGGTTAATACAAAGGATTAGGTAACTTTGGCAAAAACCTTTATCATACATCACTTTCAAACCTACTTCGGTGTTTCCTATATGTGAAAAACTCAAACCGAACACAAATTGAATGTCAACCCTACTCATAAAATAATTCTAATCTAAAACGAAAACACAATTACATTTTCCCAGAAATTAAAGCAACACACGAGAGGAGAATAAAAACGGAAATCATGTCTGTACTGAATCCAATCAGTACAATTCCCAACCTAATTGTAACAGCAATAATAGAAATCCAGCTCTAGAATCAAAGTTAAATCTTGTTACAAACAATAAGGTCCAATGTTGAACGACGAGTCGTAAATTTTATTGTTAATTGGACTCCGTATATAGAAGTTACGACTGTGAATGATGTACAAGGGAAACTCAACCCTATAGGAGGAGATGAAGCTGTAGAATTCAATGTAGGGTGTGAGGATGTCCATAGAGATCAGCAAAGCATAAACATATTACAGATCGGAGGTCTAGACCTAGTCTGTTAGCATAAATGTTAATTTAGTGTGGGTTTTAATTTCAAATTTATAACTGGCGTCAAGTAAATTGGATATGACGAGGCTACTGGCTTCGCGTCGTGTTTCGTCGGCGAGTTTTATATGTACGACTGCGGTCAAAGGTGTTCGTTTTTTAATTTGTCGGCTGTATATGGCATGCTCATCTCAGAACTTAATGAATTTATTGTTCTTTTACGTGTGAGTGTTCTTTTATTTATAGGCGTTTTTCATTGATTCTTAAAACCTTTAGAAATCCGAGTTTGATATTGACATTTTAATTTTTATATTGCTGATTTCTCTCCAGCCTTAGCCAAATAAATCTGATTGAAAACGCAGTGTAAGCACCAACAGGCTTTACCAAAAGTTGTGCTAACAGTGCGGGTTCATTTAATGAAGGTTCAAGCTAAAGCTCTTATTGTCATAAAATTGTGGAAAACACAACCCAACTCATCATTTACACCAACGCCCACCTCTCTTCATTAACAAAAACGGTCTCCCATTACATTTGCAACAAAATATCCAGAAGCTAGTCCAGGAAGCTAGACCGCTGTACCGTGACTATAACACAACACACGGCGTTATATTACACACCGTTAGAAATGAAGGACCGTGTGTACACGTACACGCTTACGAGAACGGTACACTTTTGTTAGAATATTACTGAAGTGAAAAGCGGGAGCATAGTCCATGAAATGCTGTTGTGAATGAGTTTTGTTGCTATGTGTCTGTTTAGTTTAAGGGGAAACGCCAGGGTAACTACAAATTAATTTTTTCTTAGGTTTTTAGTAATTAGCAAGTCAGTATCAGGTTGTATGTTGATTAAAATATGAACAAATACGGCTCTACAGAGCTAAAATTATCAATACAACACCCCATTTCATGAAAAAGTCAGGATAAAATGAACTTAGAGGGTTGTATTAACGATATTAATGATTATTATTCTATAAATACATACGTATTACGGTCGCTTTATTTTTGTTCTACGTACATACAGCCCGACACTGACCGGAAAATTGCAAAGAACATAAGAGAATTAGAATTTCGCGGGATACCCCGGCGCTTCCACCATAGCATAGCATAGAATCAAATCTTTGTTTTACGAAAGGAGTGGAAAGTAGACAGGATGACATTTTTGTTATAGCGGATGAAACCGAGATGAGGCTGGCACAGGAATGTGTAGATAGACACAAGTTAAGAGAGGCGAGAGAGGAGACCAGGAAATCAGGCTATGAAAGATGATGATGAAAAGAGGTTTATAAATCCTACACCGACATTGTTCGACAGTTACGGTTGGGTCCCATGTAATGAGGGCGGGCTTATACGAGTAAGTACTAAACGGGCTCAAAGACAACCAACAGACTTTGACTGGATGACTTCCTCGAGAAGACGCTAAGACACCATTGAAAGTTATGGACATAATGGAGCGAAACTTTTACTCAGGAATCCAGAAGGTTAGGTTTCGATCGAACTCATGCTTAGCAGTCGTGATATTAAAGGTCCTGATTCATTAACTATAAACTTACTTAAAAAGTAAGTATAAGTAAGTAAGCAGTGATAGCCTAGTGGTGTGACCGTTGGACTGCCAAGTCATAGGTCTCGAGTTCGAATCCAAGACACGCATCTCTGATTTTTCGGAATCACGTGCGTTTTGTATAATAAGCACTTGCTTCGGTGATGGAAAAGATCGTGAGGAAACCAGCATGCCTGAGAGGTACAGCATGTAAAGCCAAGTCAGAGGCCCATGGGCGGCGTAAAAACTCTGACACCAGGTTAGGCACTACCCACCCAATAAAGAAGAAGACTTAAAAAGTAAGTAAGTGCAACATTAATGTCGAACTACACTTTCGCTGACAATCCACATTGCATACAAACAGTCCGAATTATCGAATGTGATTGATAACAAAATCATTACTATGCACCACTGTGCAGTGGCGACAGAATTGATGCCAAGAACCTGGGTGGTCCTTTGAGTTTATAGAGCGAATTGACACAGAAAACATACATTACATGCATTCCATTATGGGCCACCTTGTAAGCAGCTACAAGTTGTGACAATATAAATGTCACTTATGGAAAACAAGAGCTAGTTCAACTGTAAATTTAAGATAGAATATATATTTTATTTTTCGCCAAAATTGAAACACAACTATTTTACAATGCAGCTAATTTTATGGTTACAATGGCGGTCTTATCGCTGATATCTTCGAGACAACCTTTGGATGGACTGTCATCATCTGCCTAGCCTTTTCCCAACTACTTACATATGTTGGGGTCGGCTTCCAGTCTAACCGGATGCAGCTAAATACCTGTATTTTACATGGAGCGACTGCCTATCTAACCTCCACAACCCAGTTAGTACTGGGTAATACGATACCCCTTGGTAAGACTGGTTGTCTTCGGGTCACTGTAACGACTGTCAAAGATATACAATTGACAGCCGGGACCAACGGTTTAACGTGCTTTCCGCGGCACGGAGGAAACTCGGTATATAATGGGTGGTCACCCATCCACGGGCCAACCCAGGCAAGCAAGGCTTAACCTGACGATTGACCCGAGCAGCTGTTATCATTTTAGCCACGAGCTCCTTCTTTGGATGGACTGCACGAACATGAAATATAAAAGGAAGTAGTCCACTGACTACCCCTATTTAGTAGCTAGTATAGTACAGTTAGAATAGTCTGCACTTTCATACATTCCTTTGGCAAGTTACTTTAATAATACCAGCTTATTATTGTGCTACAGCAGGATCAAGGCTTCTTCTCACGCAGACGAGGCACGAGCGAGCTTCAAGCATTGATCAACACGCTTGCTAAGTGACTATTTCATATTAAAAGACACGGCTGGCGCAGTGGCTGAGCGATTGGTTGCTGCGCTGCGCGTTGCGCGTTGCGGGTTCGATTCGCGCACGGAACAAATATTTGTATGACCTACAGGTAGTTGTTCCGGGTTTGGCTGTTTGTGTATGAGTTTTAAATGTCTGTACAGGCACCTACGATACAGGAGAAATTCCTAGCATGGAGCAACGTTCTTTTATTTTTCAACAAAAAAAAAAGGAAATTCCAATTCGTTAATTGTTAAAATTGGTAACATCCTACAGGAGTAAATAAAGCTGTGTTTTACACTTAACCAACTACATATCTCGAAAATTGCATTTAAAATAATAATTACTACTAGAATTGCAATTCCCACAGTTAGTAAAACCAACTCATTCGTCAATCTTTCAGCAATTACGGACTGATGCTACATCACCTTACCAGCTTACAACATCAACAGCAAAAAAGCTATAAGGGTGGTCCTTTAGCTCAAAGAAAGGGACCACACATTCGCCATCCGTTTCTCTACTTATTGAAAAACAAAAGCATCCACGTTTTGTTTCGCTGAATGTTCGTTTCGCTGAACTAAATCGTGTTTTACCTGGAACAAACAAAATAATTGGAATATAACACAAGTGTTGGTATAAACATTTGTTGGGCTCTCAGTAAACATAGGAGCGCTTCCGTTAAATAAATGAGACCGTCTGTAGGGCTGTCATAAATGATATTTTTAAGTAGAGTGTGAGCAAGTGAAGTGCTATTAACATAGTTTTAAGTCTTATTTATTAACACGTAAAACAAGACATTTAACAACTACTTTTTTTCCGACTTTTTTTTTAACATTTTAAGAAATTGAAATATCAATTTTCTACACAAACTATAAAATATGGTGCATGTTGCGTTAGCCTGTAAGTGATTGTTGCACTTGTAAAAGTATTAATAAGGTATTGATTGTAAATGTTTAGTGTAAACAATTGTTGGCTCACCGAAATAAATAAATACAAGTTTTTGTAATTACTATATTATGTATGTTAGTTTATAAGGGTTGGGCCATCGTATCCTGAAATAAATGATGTTATGTTAAGTTTGACAGACCACTTTGTGCCACGGTTTACGGTCCATATTTATGGTCCCACTGTTGGAGCAAGGACCTCCTTGCTGTGATAGCTAATTGTGGGACCAAATAACATAACATCATACCTGTAACACGCCTGAGGGTAAGGCAGAGCTGTGCCTCAGTAGCTACTCCTACATTTCGCCAGCTATGTTTAAGTCTCATGTAATGGGTGGTGAGCCTTTTGCTATAACCTCCAGGTTACTTGTATCCATACAAATTCAGACTTCTAGCTGCTACTGAGATTTTGAAAAAAAAACCCACTAAGCAAACCCAGTAACTAATGCTAGGTCCAAAATACGATCACAATGAAAACAATTTAATAGATTTCCAGTCAACAATTCTATATTATTTCATGGTAAAACTGGGCACGTATCCTATACATTTTCGCCAACACAGGCAAAGGTTTACAAATTTCAATTTCGTGTCCTAATTGCTTAACAAAGTCACAATACATGGCAACAACACGAATATTGAATAAACAAACAGCTCAGAACATTTACTACAATATTAAATGTCGTAATAACCAAGGAAATGATATTTTGCAACAGATTTATAGTTTACATTATGATAGACCAGTTGAAATATATTATTACACAGATAGAATCGAGAAAATCAAATAATGTTATTATTTATCATGGACTACATTTTGCCTGCGACTTCGCTCGCTTGCAACTCGGAAATTATCCCACGAAAACGTCCTATTGCGATTTAAAATATCTTAAATCCTAACCCAAGTCATCGTCTATCCATATGCCAAAAACTATGGAAATTCATTCAGCCGTTTAGGTGTGAAAGCGTGACAAACAAACATACTCACTTTCAGATTCATAACATTAGTCAAGATGATTGCGAGGTTATCGATTTGCGTCAAACGACATTCGATTATGAAGCGATTTAGAGATATGGATTGCTGTGGTACGATTCATGACGGTGTTGACATCTGTCTATCAAAACAAAGAAGAAAGGAAAGTTTATTAATTGCTTCCCACCATGTGTACATAAAATAACAATAAGCGACAAGCGATAATGGAATTTTTGTACTAACGAGGCATTTGCGCCACTAAACTACATCAAACCCAATAACGTTGAAAATCAGGAATGTTGAACGTGTGATATCAAAAAAGATTATTTGATAACGACCTCTCAAAACACTGAAGAAAAATATCGTGAAGGAACCGCTGTCCCAAAACAAAAAGTTCGGAGACATGGAACAGCCACCAATCTGCAATCGGGCCCGCGTGGTGGAGTTCAGACAACTGCCTTTCACAGCGTGGAAGCCCATGCCCCAACTATGGGAGGGAACGTTATATATGCTGATTACGCTGTTGAGGATCAAGGTTAAAATAATAGTCCTCCTCGATTTCCGTCAGGGCGGTCAATCTGAGCGCAGACTGGCCATCAACGTGGAATCATTTTAGTGTACAAGTGTATGCGCTATAGTCCAACGGGATGAATATTCGATCGAGAGTAAAACTGTGGGATTAAAGGAAAATGGGCAGTAACGTTCTCCCGTCTGCCAATAACAACAAACTGCTATCACCAATTTCTCTGGCAAGCGTATTGATAATGGCAGTCGCCCTTTGGCTTTTGACCGTTCTCTGTAACGGTTATGGGAGGCACATGTTGGGCAATGGATGGTTACTGGCTGATAAAATGAAGGTTGTTTTCTGTGAGATATGCTACGGTAGAAATTGATAAAGCAAGGGTGTATTAAAAAAGGGAGGCTTATCATTTCTCGCTCCAATACGAGAGAAGATGTGAATGACAAAATAAAACATAACGCCTACAGTGCGACTTTTGAGCATATTGATATTTTTGCATGTTCTCCCAGTAAGTTCAAAGGTCTTATACTCAAGGAGCTCTATTGATTGACATGTTAAAATACAGATATACATGATAGTTAATTAAGTTTAGATACGCGTGTTAGCTTTGCTTTCTTTGACTTCTAACTAAACGATTACTTAAGAGTCTATATAACCTCAGCTCAAATTCTAATTTGGCCCCCACTTCACCGCGCCACCTCACTCTTTTATCGCGATCGGCGCGATCGCACACAGCTCGCGGTGACGCGCGCGGGCACACGAAGTCGAAGCGATTTTGTTAGAGTAAACTACACTATTATCGGACGAGTACTAAGTACCTACTTAATAAAATTATCAATCATAATTTAATATTAACTTGTCATTATATGAACATAAAATTGTAAATCGCAAATTTAGTTTCAATGTACCTACTAACGTCAAAATGGAATCACTTACCATGTGTTAGTACAAGTATTTTACTATATTTGTCTTTAAAATCATGAAAAACAACAAATCGTAAAATATTTCTTGCTCTTACTATGTTATTTTTGTTTTCAAATATCACAGCGACTGTACTATTTTTGCAACAAATACATTGCCCCTTAACCACTACCTAAGTTAGCCGCTAAGTGACTGGACAAGCAATGTAAACATCACAAAACGATACTTTATTAAGTGGATGCATCGCGGCCGTGGCGTCTTGAAGCAAGTTAGTGATGTGCTTGTGCAGATCGACTAACGTAGGCTATCGATCGATCGATAGGATTAGATCTCTTTGATAATATTACGTTTTACCAATTTGAGCAGTTCCCATTGAATAATGACATAAATTATTTCTTATCAAATCTGTCATGGAAAAATATATGAATTTAAGAGTACACTATTTGACAAAAAGTGCCACCCCAGTCAAAGCGGCAAGTGCTGCACAAATACTTCCACTTTACAGGTCAGTGAGTAAACACCATAGCAGGGTTCAACAATACCTACTGTTTCAATTTCAATACGCTATGACAGCTTAAACCAACGTAACCGGATTTTTGATTGTGTTAATTTACTTAATAATATTTTTTTTAGCTACATATTGTTTATTTTTATTATAATATTTTCTGGATATGCAGTTTATTATTTATTTTATTTTGAGGACCCCAATTTTTTTTTGTACAATAATAAATGTAAGATTCGATAACTTTCCGATTTAGTCAATCACTAGCGTATATGTAAAATAAATTGCTTTTGCACAGCAAACGATAGCAACCGATGTTTTTGTGTGGGTAAGTTGTACGGTGCATGGTATATACACGCTGTGATTGATGGGATAAGGTTTATAATTGATCTTGTAGTACGTTCTGTTTTAAGAAATGCGAATGTGTGCGCGACTGCGTAGGTACTTATTGCTTTTTCTGACCTCTCATTGTACGGAATGCCTATACAATGTGAGATCAGCTTATACTGGAAATGTATAGTTTGATAATTATGTAGCCGTGGGTACGAATAACAGATCAGTTACATTTTTAGGTAGGTAGAAGATACTGACGAAATTACCGGAACATCATCTTTATCACCATCGTTTTCAGTACTGTGTAATCGACGTCTTCTAGAAAGATACATTATAATTATTTAGCTAAACTACCAAGGTACGTCAGTAAGTTCATACATTTTATGTATGTGGTAGGTAGCACTACAGTCGGATAAGTAAGTTACAGTTTTGTTTCTTGTAGTTAGATAGGTAGGTACTTACCGAACATACCTATATTTTTATTAGGTATTTCTAAGCGCTTGGCTGCTGCACTGCGGGTCGCGGGTTCGATTCCCGCACGGAACAAATATTTTTATAGCCTAACGATAGTTGTGAAGATTTGTGTTTGTAATCGCACCGTCTCCGATTCAGGAGAAATCCTGGAGTGGGACAACATTATAAAAAACAATTACTAAGTACTTACTGTAGATACCTATATTTTGTTGTAATATACATATATTGTCAAAACAAAAACAAAACTATATAGGTAATTTTTATCTTTTTATTTTTTTATTAAAGTTGCCCCACACTGGATTTCTCCTGAATCGTGGACGATGCATTTGTGATTGAAACTTACAAACACAAATATTCACATGCAGAAACACCTGCGACTCGTAGCGCAGTAGCCAATCGCTTAGCCACTGCACCAAACGTGTCGTATGCTGTCTACCTATATGTTTGTTTATAAATAGTAGATAGGTAAATAGATACTTATTTCATTAAGTTTATCATATGTTTGCCTTCTTCCTTACGCCAACCGTTATTTCCCATTGCGCCACACTATAAACCTAAGTACATAAATTTTAATTTTACGTCGTCTTGTTGCGTAATGTGTGTTCTGAGCGCAAGCGACACAGCTCTCCCGTTCGAAAGCCGAAGCGAGACTGAGCGCGGGTGGCGGGCGGCAGAGAACCAACTTCAAGACGCCGATAGTTTAGGTATTTTCTTTTTAAGGTGAAAATAACAGGAATTAAAAAAAAATAAAAAACATAAGACCTGCTTTATAGGTAGTTCAGTTAGTATGCCAAGTTTCATGATCTAATTTTAAGTATTTTTTGAATACCAGCGGTTTATCGTTCGGTTTGGAGGTAACTTTGGAATTTTTTTCTATCGAGAAAATTTTATGGAATCGTGTTTTCGTCAAACATAGGACCTAGCATTAATCCTCAACTTTACCGTATATTTATTTCAAAATTAATGCTGCAGTATTTTCGGCATAACGGAGGATCATGCTAAGCCATCTGAGCTACTATAGACCCTTAAACTCAAGTAATTACTTTGATTTGACTATAGATAAGAGTGTTACCCCCGTATCTATGAACAAGTCAAAGTGTTTACTTGAGTAAATGTCATTTTTTAAGATACGATTTTTATTATGTAGTAATTGGTTAAAGTTAGAACTGTAAACAGTTAGAATTCTTAGCTTTGTTTTTTATGACGGTTCTTACATCTTTTAAAATTGCACAAGTAATTGCTTAAGCTAAAGTAATTACTTTAACTTGACTATAGATACGGACAGAGTCGATGTCCGATGAAACATAAAACAAGAAGAAATATTGTGCAAAATGTAATAAAACTAACACGTTTTCATTATAGAAGATGCGACAATCATAGCCGGTGAGGAACGGAGAGTCATTATCATTACCAATTCGATGCACTTGAACACGAATAGTGCTGTGAACAGGATTGCCGACAATGTCTTGTAGTTTGATTTATAAGCTTGAGTAGAACTTAGCTTTAAATGGAAAATAAGGAAGGAACACATTATAATTTTTTTTTAAATTATAAATATGACTCCAAAATTATTGTCCTCAGAAAAATATTTACAACTTTAATCACAACTCAAACTCAAACTCAAACTCAAAGCATTTATTTCAATTAGACCATTACAGGCACTTTTGAATGTCAAAACACAAAAAAATAAACTAAGCTACAGTCCCAGTCACAGGGCATAATAACTTGTGAAAGTACTGTAGTTGCCCATTCAAAAGCGTAGATCTCTATGGAGAAGAATGGGCAAGAAACTCCATGGACACTCTTTTAAATCATTATGTTGTTACAAAGTCTCGGTTACATCATTCATGTCGAGATTAAACATACATGTGAGAACGATGTAGAAAGACGTGCGAGTAAGAGCGTCCAGAATAAAAAAGATAAAATTAACAATTCAAAAATACAATAATCCATGGCAGCTGCGAGATGACCAGTCACAACTGACAGCGCCCGTTCACGAACATGACGCATGGATCAGCCATCATTCAACTCAACCATTTTGGAGGGAACTAAACGACCCGACACACGCGCCACCATCAGCGAGACATTTGAGTGAGCATGACATTTCTCAACCGCCAGGGCAAATTCGAGTCAGTAAAAGATGTAAATGGTAGCTTTATCGTACATAGAACTCACACATGTGCTATGCAATTATATAATACTAAGAGACTGAATCTATACAATGCAAAGATATGTTTACAATCTTCTGCAGCTTCCACAATAACTTCACAAAGTAATCAATTAGTTTGCCCCTATGGTTGTGGAGCAGGACCAGCATTGAGCCAAGCATTTTTATCATCAATGTAATCTCCCAACTTATAGTATGCTTGCCTACATAGTGTGCGTTTTATACAAGATTTAAATTTCGTCTCATTCAGTTGTAGAATGCCGGGAGGAATTTTATTGTAACATTTTAAACAGTACCCCATGAAAGATGAGTCTACTTTAGCTAGCCTGAAACCTGGCTGAACTAGATGGTCCCTGGTTCTAGTATTATAGTGGTGTCTGTCACCTCTTTTACTAAATAAATGCAGATTTTTCCTAACGTACATGATGTTTTCATAGATGTATTGGCAAGGTACTGTCATGATGTTAATTTCCTTAAACAGTTCTCTTAGAGAATCGCGCCTACATAGATTATATATGGCTCTGATGGCTCTTTTCTGCAGAATAAATATAGACTCGATGTCTGCAGCCCGTCCCCATAGTAAAATACCGTAAGACATAATACTATGAAAATAACTAAAATAGACTAGCCTCGCGGTATCTACATCAGTAAATTGACGGATTTTCCTAACAGCATATGCTGCTGAACTCAGCCGTCCTGCAAGAGATGTTAAATGAGGACCCCATTGTAGCCTTGAGTCGAGCGTGATCCCTAAGAAAACAGTTTCATCGACGAATTCTAGTTTCTCTTGATTCAATACTATGTCACAATCACTAGTTTTGACATTTGGTAGGGCAAATCTTATGCACTTTGTTTTTTTCCCATTTAATACTAAATTATTCGCGGTAAACCAATTATGGACTTGCAGTAGGGCGCTATTTACGTCGTCAAGAATTGTGGCACGTCTGTTTATCTTAAATATCAAAGAAGTATCGTCGGCAAACAACACCATTTGAGGTTGGTTTTTAAATAAATGGGGTAGATCATTAATATAGACTAGAAAGAGGAAAGGACCCAATATAGAGCCTTGTGGTACACCCATCCTTACTTTTAAACCCATTGAATTGACACCATTTATTTGTACTTGCTGATGTCTATCGTTCAAATACGATTTCACTAAACTGAGCGCAAGTTTCCCCAAACCGTAATGCTCAAGTTTAAAGAGTAGGGTTTCGTGGCTTACGCAATCAAATGCTTTCGAGAGGTCACAGAAGATTCCTATGGCATCTTGTGCCTCTTCCCACGCAGTGAATATGTGTTTTAATAATGTGACACCGGCGTCAGTCGTACAACGTCCTTTGGTGAAACCATACTGTTTCTCATGTAAGATCTTATTGGTATTAAAGTGGTTAAGCATCTGATTAAGCATTACCTTTTCAAACACCTTGCTGAAAACCGGCAATACGGATACGGGTCTATAATTATTCGTATCTTTACTGTCCCCGGATTTGAAAAGTGGTATTACCTTGCTGTATTTCATAAGGTCCGGGAAGACGCCTTGGTCCACACACAAATTAAATATTAAAGCCAAGTACGGTGCTATAGTCTCAATAATAGCTTGACAAACTTTAATAGACATTCCCCATAGATCTTCTGTTAATTTGATTTTGATTTCCTTAAAGGCTTTAATGACAGTTATGGGGTTTATATGTTTAAATTGAAACTCAACCGGACAGGCTGAAACATTTGCTCTTAATAAATCAATAGAAAGCAAGGGTGAGGAATTTAAGGTTTCAGTAGTTTTAAGTGGGATACTGGTAAAGAAATCTACAAATTCTTGAGCAACTTCATTTTTAGAGCTTAGAAGACCACGTGAGGTTTCTAATGTGATATCATTATTGTATTTTTTATTTCTATTAGTTTCACTATTGATAATTTTCCAAACCGTCTTTATTTTATTATCTGCGGATTTAATCTTGTTGCTAATGAATAAGGCTTTAGCAACCTTGCAAGTGTTTTTAAAAATTTTTGAGTATGTTGCAACATATTTATTAAAAGTTTCTGAATTAATGTAAGGCTTGAGGCCGTACAGCTCAAACAATCGCTCCCTACTTTTCCTAATACCCTTAGTTGCCCAGTCACTGAACAAAAACTTTGGGTAAATAGATTTAGTTTTCATTTTTATTGTATTATTAAACTCCGTGTAAACTACCGAAAAGAATTCCTCATAAAATTGATTTACATTTTCAATAATATATCCCGGAATGCCTAAATTACTAATTAAGTTATTATTAAAATTATTCAAATTACTGGGTGTTATTTGTCTAGACTTTATCTGGATTTTTTGTAATGGTGTGTAGGACTCGAAAACAACGGTTTGACCACTGTGATCAGAAGGAAGGTAATTTACAATGGATTTATCTAAGTAGTCGCAACAACAAAAAACATTATCAATACATGTAGCAGTATTTTTAGTAATTCGGGTTGGTTCCGAGAACACGTTTAACAAATTAAATGATTTAAAAAGATGTAATAATCTACTGCTATTTGAATTTTTCTCTAAAATATTAACATTAAAGTCACCACAGATAACGAGTGATTTATTACTAGTAGCAAGTTTTGCTAAAGCATCCTCCATTACCGACTCAAATAAAGAGTAGTTCTGATAATTTGGGGGTCTGTAAACGCACACTATTATATGCTTATCTAGCTCAACACAAGACAGTTCAATATTATGCTCAACCGATAGATCAACAATATCATTACGAGACTTAAATTCAATACAATTTTTAACTAAGATTATTGAACCCCCACGCATCTTAGTTTTCCGGTTAAAGCAACTGCCCACACTGTAATTTTCGTAATTAATAAGCATTTCAAAGTCTTTTAACCAATGTTCAGTGAAACAAACTATTTCAAACTTTGTTTTTTCTAAAAACAATTCAATTTCTAATTGCTTTGAAGCGAAGCCTTGAATATTCTGGTGAAATAATTGCATGGAATTCTGCTTAGCCCCTTTTTTACATCTAGCTTTTTGGGAGCAAGAAGGTACCTGTGTGTTGTTGGTTATAGTAACATTACTGTTACTGGTATCTTCTGTTGTCTTACTAACTAGTTTAAATGAGCATCCGGAGTGAGCCCCAAGACTCCTATGCCATTACAAGACAATGAGACCCTAGTACTAGTGGACCCTACTTGAGAATCTACTTTAGTTACACATGGATCCTCGTTCGTAAAATAATTGTAAAAATCAATATTAGTAGTCTTACTAATAGTCGCAGTGTTAATAATAGAACTAAACATAGACATACTATTTATGTCTGAGTGAATATTAAAAACTAATAGCCGAGCTATTTTGTGTCTACAACTAATAGGTAGATACACATTACCCCGTGTCGACTTAAGATTACCAATAAAACTGTTGATATCAAGATATATAAGTTTGTCACTATAGTGACCTACTAAGAAATGAACATGCTCATTCAGCATGTGAATATAATTGTTTTTCTTGCTTGACAATTTTTCTAAGTATGGGAAAGCACACAATATTATTTTACGACAATTCAACTTTAACAATTCAGTTACACTGTCTGTGATGTCTTCTTTTTTAATTTTTGAACTATTTCCAATAAATATAGTGATGTCTGTATTAATATTATAAACATTTCTAGTTACTGAGGCCATTATCTGTTTGTATGTTGACCCTGGCATGCAATGATTTTGATTAGAAAAACTCAGGTTATTACTAACTAATTTACCTACACCTCTTCCTATACTATCTGAGAACATTATTGAGTAAGAACAATCCTGACTATCATCTATCCCTGGCTGTACCACTTGTAAATAATCATGTGTTATATTAACTGTTTCTTGGTTGAGTACACAGTCCTGAGATAAATTCTCAGCCCGGGACGGGTCCTCCATTACCTCAGGCTGGACAGTATCTTGGTTGGTAACTGACTGACAACTACATTGACACATTACCAACTCATTTGCTGCAAGAATATGTTCCCTAATTTGGTTCTGAGAACTCACATACCTACTGGAAAGGGAACTAAGTGAGTCCTGAAGTACCTGTATTTCAGCCTGCAAATGCCGAGTATCAATTTCATAAATTTTTATACTGTCTTCTAATTTTATTTGGTAATTATTTAACTTATTAACTAAATCAACACGCTCTTTCCTCAGTGAAATATCTCAACTTTAAGCACATACTGGACAGTATCTCTGTTCCAAATTAATGAAAGGTTTAGGGCAAAATAGGGCACCGTAGTAGTGCATATTTTATTGCGGGAAAGACAATTTATTTATTTGATGAGATGTGTCTAATGTTTATACTTATTGTTACAAAATCAAGTTTTTTTTTTCTTAGAAGTTCTAACTTGCATGTCATTGTTATTTACTGAATTGTAGTAAACATTACCCAACTCCTATTGGATAGATTTATTCATCATTTCAAAATGGTCCTGGTGGTAATGGCCATTAATGCAAATCCTTCAAGATAGAAATCGTCAAATTCTTCAAACATTAACATAAATTAATCATTTTCTTCATCGCGATGATCCAAATCAGTTATGACACACTTTATTATAATCCAGCTGTCTATTATTGAAATAATTGGTCTTTTAATCCGGCTAAGTTGCAAGACTTGCAAGACTGCAAGACTGTCTGTTGTGTAACTAGCTTTATTCTAAACATGTCATAGTCTGATTGATTTCGATATAAACGTCGGAGTAAAACGGTCAGTATGACAAGCTGTCACAACATGTTTTATCTAGTGTTTAATTGGTAATCTGTGGTTATTATGGGGATCTAGACTTCGAGGTTATGCAAAAAGTCGTGAGGTTTAAGTGTATTAGGGTTAATTTGGTCGTTCTTATTCCTACAGATCTTGGCAAGTTGCAAAAAAATTACCATTCTATATACGGACAGTAACTGTGAAAAGAATATCAATTTGCAAATGCCTTCTTATTTCTTATACGTAACTTTATCGAGCATTAGCTGATAGTCGCAACTTTGTCTGCGTAACATTTTTGATTAATGCTCCGCTCCTATTGGTCGCAGCGTGATGTTTTATAGCCTATAGCCTTCCTCAATAAATGGGTTATCCAACACTAAAATATTTTTTCAATTCGATCCAGTTGTTTCTGAGATTAGCGCGTTCATCCAAACAAACAAACAAACTCTTTAGCTTTATAATATTGGCATAGATATGATGTATAGCTTGCTCAATCTTTTTTGCTTTATCTTCTTTGGTAACTTTGCAACTATATATTATTATTAGAACAGGCATCCAAAACCGTCCATAAAATTGGCAAAGCTGAATACTGGGACCAACAGCATCGCAGAACTATTATCATCACTAAACACCCATGCAAATCGCACAAAACATCCGTTATTAACAAAAATGTGCACAAAATTGCATTTAAGGGTTGTTACAAATATCGATTTACTCAAGTGGGGTAGTCTATTATGTTTAGAGGATTATAGAGGGGCGTCCTATTGTTGGGAACAGCCCCTAGGCACGTGCATCCGAGTGGGCTTTGGTAGATTGGTAATTTTAGGTCCTTTTGTCATCGTGCATGGGGTGTTTAGGGCCTAGTGTGAAGGCAGAATTGTGTGGCGGTTTGTGCCTCGGTAGGATGGTATGAAAGTTATCGTTCGGAGACTCAGGCGCACAGATCTTGCCGTTGTGGGGTTATATCCTGTTTGTGTTGTTCAAGGATCTTGTGATTACGTGGGAATAACACTTTACGTTATTAATGCAAATGAACTTTATTTAAAAGTAACGAGTGCTCATTATCTTCAAGGGATTGGGGATTTAAAGAAGATCAATGTTTAAATAATATCAAGTTATTTACCATAATAAGATGCTATAATCTACGTTAAAGATGATGGGCTACAAAGGACACTAACTCATGAGATAACGACCAATACAGTAAGTATGGAAGAAGAAAACATGCAGCGCCGACGCCGACCCCAAACAAATTTGGTTAAGGGCAGGGAAATGACTATGAAGGTGCTGTATTCCCCAAGAGGATAAGCAGTATACGGCACATGCACATTTCCCCTGTCATGCAAGTCCTATGATAAAAAGGTCGAAGGTAGATGTGTGATTGGTGTCAAATAATCGAGTCCATTACCTAAAAATGACAACTTCGATATCATAGATGCGTTATACAAACGCGATATTAAATACTTGAAGGGTGTAAATGAACTAAGAAGAGGAACTAGTGTCGCTCATGTTACACATAGTTAAACTGAACACATTAGGAATGGCTTTTAGTTGGCTCCACAAAGGTAAAGAGCGTGACGAAACATAAGCAATGGCGAAGTTTTCTAATTATTATCATAACGAAAGTTAGTGTTTACTTTCGTCGTCAAAATTAAACATGCTAGGTGTTTTTTTTTGGCAGCATTAACTGAGAAATTCTTTGTATTTATAACGGAAATAAAAGCTAAAGGCTCATCTTTATAAACTTTAGCTTCTGCCCGCGAATTCCCGTTCCCGTTCTCCGAAGACCCTTATGGCACTTGGCAATAATGCAGCTTTTTATCAGTGAAAGAATTTTTGAATTCGGATGAGGAGTTTCAGAGATTACCTCACACACCCAGCCTTACAACCTTGACTTGAATATTAATATAGATCAGAGGACGACTTCTCAGCCACAGCCATGAAGAACTGATACCGAACTATTATCACAGTACGATACTTTGGCGAAATTGTGGCGAAACTTTCAAGAAAGCCACTTGTCAAGACTTAAAGTTGATTCAAAACAGAGCAGTCTTTCAGCAGCAACAGAGAAGTCTTTCATGGTGGTCTTCACACCATTCAAAGTTATGAATTGCAAGACCTTTTCCCTAAAAATAAAGAAGAATCAAGATGTAAGTGTCCTGTTGACTACCTCGTTGGTTCAGTGTTATTGGGTTTTTCTGTCAAGAATTTCCCAGTCCCGTCAGGACTTGTACCCGGTTAATGGCTTTAAGGTCGCCCGCTATAACATGTGATTTAAGTTCTTAACATAACTTGTGAAATGTGGGTGTAAATCAACACTTCTGCTTAACGATTTGGGGAGTATAGTCGTGAAGTTCTTTAGGTTGAGTCTGCTATAAAAAATCCACCCATATGCGATGACGTGCGTCCACATAACGATGCCGTTTCAATAGTCATTAAACCGCTTATCAATGACGATTCTGTGTCACACATGGGTCATTGGCTGCTTGCATGCGGGTAGATAAAAACGGGTTAGCAGTAAGCACTTGCTTTTAAGTGATGATTCCGTATACGAATGAATAATTTGAATGAATGACGTTTTTACGAGAAATGGGCAATAGAATTACGTGGGGTTTTTGAAATGTGAGGAGTGCCAATTTTGTTTTTATCGAGTTTAAAATACTGTCAAATTTCCTAATAACAAGAGTAGAATTTAGATAACAATTTTGAATGTGTGAACATTGTAGGCCTTAAAGATTCCTAGATGTTTTTGTAGTAAGCAACGACTTATTGTCGGGCCTTCGCTGTCCTCCCAAACTTAAGTATTAACTCTATAACATAAAAATATTGTAAAAACAAATGGTTAAAAAAGATTAACCATAGAGTTTCTTGCCGGTTCATCTCCATCGGGAACGACCAACCCGAACCGTGCACCTTTGCTCGACGTTTTATAAATGCCCATGTAGGCCTATGTGAAATAAAATATTTTGATTTTGACTAACTGATATAACTTCACAAGAGTTTCACAAAAGTCTCTTTGACAAATATTCAAAATATCCCAAAGGGGCAAAAAATACATAGGCACTTAATTATCTATAGACTCTTCAAAGGCAATTTCTGGTCCCCAACCACGTGACAAATATACTGACAACGGAACAGATGCGCAAATACAAATACTCGTTTAATCAACTCCGAAGCTCATCTCTTTGCGACGCGGAACCCTAAATAAAACGAATAAATATTCAATATAACGATATTGAAAATAGAAATAAAGAAGTTGCATCATTTAGATACGGAGGTGTCAATTAAAACGTTATCATAATGTGGGCTGTATATATGTATATACTTACTTGTCGGTTTTCGGATCATTAATTTTGATATAGGTGGGTAAAGATTACTTAAATTTAGGACATTAGAGAGATTTTCCACCTACGTTTTGATGGATAAGTAGATCACACATACACATAACATTACGCCTGTTATCGACGAAGGGATAGGCAGAAGTGTATTTAATAGTGCAGTTTTGTTTGAGCTCCATAGAATAGGGGCGAGCCTATTACCATGGGCGGGCACAAATACAGACTCCGTGGTTGCCACTGAGAAATTCTTGATGGTGAAATCCAATAACAATTAGCCCGACTCGGGAATCGAACCCAGATCTCGTGCTTAGGAGTCTCGATTGCTAACACAAGTCCAACGCGGCAGTACATTTAAAGTAGATCATTTCGTAACACTGGTCACTTTCCCACACTCGTCACTTTAGTTAATTCGACAGTATCGTTGATTCGTCACTTTCGCTGATTGGTATCTTAATTTTTTTAAATAGCAAACGAGCCTTTTCCAAGACGATGGTCAAAACAAAAGCGAACCATATGCGTTTTGACGAGCGACGAATTTAAAGAACATATAATCAATTATAAAGTAGAGCAAGACCTAATACTATATCGACAGAAAATAACGAACGAAATTGTTCTAAAGCTTCGCTAAAACGTCACTTAGCTACCCCTAATAACATAGACAAACATAAAAGGAAATGCCTATTACCAACAGCAATATACTTTTAATGCCGAGTATATTACTACCCTCACAATGTTTATGATATCAACTAAAACATAAAGTTCACAAAAGAGAAAGAGTTTTTCGCAGACGATGCTTTGCTTAAGTGCTACGATGGTATCAAAAGTACTTATATACGTACATAGGTACATCCTTTTTGCTGACAACATGGGTACCACTTCCCTAGTCACGTAAGAGAAATAATTACAGCCCTACAAACGGAAATAGACCCTGTTTTACAGCAAAAGAGGTTGGTTTTAGAGTGGAACCTGACCCTGCATTCTAGACCGACAACCTAGTACTTACATTGTGAATGTACATAGGCTTAGGTAGGTCTAAAGTGCTTGTGTTGAGAGAGGTGAAGAATGTGAAGATGACAGGTACATAATAATAATAAATATAGCGTGTTTTTCTACGCTGTCTGGTTTATTACGCGTAAAATGTGTAATGGACCTGAAAAAGTATGTAGTTATATAAGTAAGTACTTATTTACTCTTGGAAGACTTGGTAAGTCAGCAATTTAGGCATAACTTGCTGTTGCCCGCGACTTTGTTCGCGTGTAAATTTTGATGTGTGTGAGAAAAAAAAGTATCCTATGTGCTATTCCCGAAAATAATCTCTCTGTGCCAAATTTCGTCCTAATCCATCCATCCATCCAAATTTTCGCATATATAATGTTAGTATAGATTGACATTGCCGCCGAATATTAACTTTTTATAACGAAATTGTACAAAGCATAATTAGAACTTTATGCCAATTGGGTATGTATATAAATTGAGCCGCATTGGATGGTTCCAAATAACAACATTTTGACAAATGCCGATGACATATATTGTGGTCTGGACTGCAATGGACAGATTTGATGGATTGATTAATCCATACGCAAAAACTCATCCATTACGTATCGGTTGATATACAAAAGTGTTCACTATTGATTGGCTGAAAGACAGCCAATTTATTCTAACAAAACATTCTAATTTATTCGGCCTTCAAGAACATTTTACGTGACTTCAGCAGAAGTAGTGGAACTAATGTAGGTATATTGAAACAATGGTTTTATGTATCAGCCAAATAAATATGTAGTACCCACTAACTATAATTTTGGTCTACCATAGGTTTTTAAAGAAGGTCATGATTTCGTGAATATTGACTAAATTATAGACGAATATTCTACCATCTAAAAATTAAATTAAAAGTCTGTACTTTACACACAAGTTACTATAACCGTAGTCTAATTAGGTCTGGTCGTTGGCCTTATGGACGCGATCGCGACTGCTGAGCATGAGGGTTCGATTCCCGTGTCGGGCAATTGCTGACGGGGTTTTTCCACCAGGAATTTCTCAATAGCAGCCACGGAGTGTGGATTTGTGAAAAAAATATTCCGCGGGCCACCCTGGCCTCATTAACGTGCTCAGTTTTGAAAGATAAACTGATAATTTAAAAAATCCAGTAAAAGTTTGTATATACAAATTACTTAGTAATAATAGTAAGTTAGTTTAATGAGGTCCGTTGTAGTATCTAATAAACGAATATTCGTTACACCTTACAATGCTAATTTAAAAAAAAAGCGGCCAAGTGCGAGTCGGACTCGCCCATGAAGGGTTCAGTAGCAGCAAGTAACCGCATTCATTATTTAAAAAAAAAACGAGTTTCAGTTCTAAGTATAGGGAACCCCCCTATTTTTTTCTATTTTTGTGTGAAAATCTTAATACGGTTCACAGAATACATCTACTTACCAAGTTTCAACAGTTGAAAAAAATAGTTGAAAGTTCTTATAGTTTCGAAAAAAAAGTGGCTGTGACATACGGACGGACAGACACACAGACAGACATGAAGAATCCATAAGGGTTCCGTTTTTTGCCATTTGGCTACGGAACCCTAAAAACTGTAAGTCTGAAAATAAAATACTGCTAAACACTTGAAGACTAGGTTCATTAAGTTCCAGGCAGTAAAATTAGATGCTTAAAGACGTTTTGGCGAGAACTTACTCATTAGCCTGAGCTCATTATGGCTTGCCACGTTTTTCTTCAAGATAATTTGTCAGCGGTGAAAGAGGAGAATTTTTGAGGAAGGCCTCTTGTTTAAATAAGGAAAGGTTTGTGCGGGCTATTTAGATTTGACATAGATTCTTCTGTTCAGCCGCAATCCTCAAAATAACATAAATGCGAAAGTTACTCTGTCGGTTTTATTTTCCACGCCTGAACCACTGAACCGATCTTTACGAATTTTGTCAGATAGGTAGCATACAAATTACCTACACGCAGACAAAGTCGTGTGTTACAGCAAGGGTTGAACCTCATTTACCAGCACGAGATTGCCGATCGCATCGTCGATGCTGCCGCCTGCGATACCCGCTCCCGCTCTGTTTCTCACTCTAGCAAATGACGGTTCTGAGCGACAGAAAAGGTTAGGAGCATGTCAAAGTACGATTGCATGCTGCCAGGTGAGGTTCAACCCTAAGTCTGTTTTGTATGAACCACAAATCAAGCTTGGACAGCTTGTCATACGAAAAATACAATATGATGACCCTCTGCTTCTCTACTAAGCTACTGTTCAGCTAAAAGGAAGAGAGGAAGCAACCTTACCTACCACATTACCGTCACAATTTGAACTACCTACAAAGATACACCACCAGAACCTAAATCAATAATTCCAGACACTTCTTCATACAGGATGAAAGCGTACTTGAGAAGTACCGGTATACCCATCAGTGTAGTCTCATCAGGTACAAATTGATAGACAGATCAATCAGCCTCATCCAGCCACACTTAGCTATTCTCAGGACGCACAGGATTGAACGCGTTTTGAATAGAAACGCGACTTAAGTCAATAATGGTTAATAGACAATTTAGTAACTTTGTTAGGCTAGGATTGATTCTGGAGGCGGATGATGTAATCAGCTTGAATTAGGCATGAAGTTAAGGTTTATTAGTTTGGCTGTCAATGTCTGAATTATAATTTGGGCAGACGTAGGTATGCACTTTTATGCTGTGTTTAATTATAGTTAAAAATAGCCGGGCCCGCGATCTTCGTCTATGATAATATGACTTCCCTATTTGAATTTGTTTTCCCGTCAAAATCGGTCCAGCCTTTCCGGAGATTAGCCGGAACAAACACAGATAGACAGGCAGACAAAAATTTTAAAAGATGTTTTTTTTTATGTTATAAATAGCGTTAATAAGTTTATTTATGTGTGTTTTTTTTATTACAAAAAGACACTTTAATATTATTATATACATATTTATTTATTTGTATAGATAGGAACTTTATATTCGATTAACTTAAAACATGCTGAAAACATTGCTACAGCTGTCATCTATTACCATCTTAAGATAGATTATATATTTAAAAGTTGGAAGGGAGAGCCTCTCTTCGAAGAGAGGCTCTTCTCTCTTCGAAGAGAGGCTCTTCCTTCCAACTTTTTACCAAGATTAAAACTCTCAGCAACTGCGAATCCTCGTCCATCGCAATCACAACATTTCATCATGTGAGCCAAGCTGTGTCTTAACAAAGTAGTTACAAAGAACCATTTTATTGTTCCCACTAGTCAGGAAATAGTAGTAACAGTCAGTTTTACGAGGACGTCCGGGTGGCACACCTAGTATATACGGACATGGTATGTAATGAGAGGTATGTAGGGAATTTTTATTTTAGTTGCGAACGATTGGATGTTACACGAAAAATTTTCGCGTAATGATTGCAAAATTATGTTACTGTGGTTTGGTCTAAGTCAGAATATGTCAAATATTTAAACTAATATTATAAAGCTGAAGAGTTTGTTTGGTTGAATGCGCTAATCTCAGGAACTACTGGTTTGAATTGAACAATTATTTTAGTGTTGGACAGCCCAATTATTTTATTTTATTTATATAAAGGGATAATAAACAACTACAACATAAATAAAACATATAAGGTAAAAAAACATAGTAGTAATGTTGCAGTCCACTACATTATCCGCAGATAGACATGTTTAAAGATTAGTGGTTGCCACTAGACGAGCATTACCACAGAAAACAAATAATATGAAATAAATAATTAAGTTATTATAAATCCAGCTATAGCTACAAAACCAAATCAGATCAGAGACAAAAACAGTTTCATTTCGATAAATTATACAATGATTAAATAATAATAATAAGATTACAATTGAGATTAAAAATTTATAATAATTATAATAAAAATTAATAATTAATAATTATCGCCAATAGCAGCGGAGCATCAATCAAAAATGTTACGCAGACGAAGTTGCGCGGGTCAGCTAGTGCTTGATAAAGTTACGCGGTTTCTGCCAGAATTATTATGGGGTTTCACAGTATCCCTGAAGATGCGTCTGTACGGCAACAAACTTTTACACTTCATTTTAATATTTATGTCAAACATTCAGTCTGTTCACACGACGACGATCCGTGTTTTTGACGGATCGTTTTTTTCACGATGCGTCAATTTTTTAGACGGCAGCAATGCTTTCTAAATGCCCGTGTTCACACGCATCACGAATCGTGAAAAATGACGGACACGTCTTAGGTAGGTAACATCTTTTAATAATCAAAAACACGGATTGTGATTTTTTTGTGTCGGATTCGCTGATGCGCTCGCTCCCGAAAAATCACGAAACTAATGTGAACACCAATTCGTTTTTTTTCGCCGGATCGTGATGAAACACGATTTCGTATGCAATGTAACGTCCATCCGTCATAACGTATCGTGTTTTATAACGGATGGTCAATGACGGAAGCCGTGTAAATGAGCTGGTAAGTGTAGTTTTTCTAAATCAAGAAACAGCACGAGACCAGGTGGGTTCACACCACCCTCTTTTGCACTCTCGAATGAGAACTAAAACATTCCTGCACTAACAGATCATGGTAACCCACCTGTAGGGCTACTAAGACCTCTTAATGTAGGAAAGTTTTAATTCTATTTCAAGAGTGGGTA
This sequence comes from Standfussiana lucernea, assembly GCA_964057025.1. Lineage (NCBI taxonomy): Eukaryota > Metazoa > Arthropoda > Insecta > Lepidoptera > Noctuidae > Standfussiana > Standfussiana lucernea. The sequence goes on along the minus strand of OZ059791.1, from coordinate 2,592,553 downwards.
AGAGATGGCGCTAGCCATCCGTCCAGCGCCATCTCTTCGCCATTCCTGCATTAAGAGGTCATGGTAGGTCACCTGAGAAAGTATAAATATGCAGCTTTTGTTTGTACAGGCATCAAATTAGCCCAAAGAGTTTAATAAAAGTTTTGTCCGTCGTTAGCTGACATGAGTGTTCGGTGCAACCAATCATTGTTTCTATACATCGATCGAGAGTCCTGACTGCGCTAAGTGTTATCGTGATTTGTGTAGTAGGAAACTTGTTCCCTCCCGCTCGTTTGCAAAATAAATTTGATGATGATTGCTTACAGTGTTCCTTTTACCCTTTCCTATTGTTTATTTGATAAGGGAGAACCTTTAATAGGGGAATATGTTGCCGGGTTGCGCATACGCATATAATGGTCCTATTCAATTGACGCCATTTTATGACTCGCGCGATAAGCTGCCGATAAAGGCTATTTCGTTTCTTTATTTGCTAAAAGAAAGATATTTTTCTTTTTAACAATAATTCCTGTTTTTGTAGTCTTTTTTGGATTAATTTTATTTTATAGGCAGACCAAACGATCTTGATACTTGTTATAATTACTGGAATTGATCTTTCAATTCCGAAGTAGGCTTTTGTTTAGTACCTCATTTATTTCTGAAATGGTGCGCATTTTCTAATATTAATGTAGATATTAGATGACTTCAGAGGATCTGTAAGGAATTTTACGTTTCAAGTATATTTTTAAACAGCATAAAAACTGCAGAATTTTTTGTTTGTTTAGATACACCAAATGCATATATTTAAATGCGGAGTCGGTTATCTACTAATTAAACCGATTTCTATGTTCATTCAACTACCTTAAAATAAGCTATCTCCCAAACATGACTATCTCCGACAGTCCGATTCCAATGGTTTATTTCAAAATGTAGGCGTTAAGATTAATCACCAATAAATATGTCGAGAGCAACACAGGGAAGTGTATTTCATCGACATTTTATCGCTATCGTCACGATAGAGCTGCACCACAATTAGATCGACTTTTTATCGATACGCGGAATCTTAATGGGCACCTCTAGTTATCGAGAATGTTTAGAGAAGATGGTACCTATCTATGTTAATTAGTCGGTGTTATCAATAAAGAATGTCGAGTATGTGTTCTTATTAGTACTGATAAGAAATTTCCCAGTAATCTGAATGTTAATGATCTAGAATTCGGATTAGGTATTTTGTTTGAACTCTTCGTGTTATAGAAACAAGGGGTTTCTATCTTACCTATGTAAATGCAAAGGTGAGTAAAACTCAGATGCAGGAAGCTGCATCTGCAAATTAATGTTAATGAAGATTAACATATAAAAATTACAACTAAGTGTAAAAGTGTTTGTAAAAACCTATTTGCAAAATAAACATCATTTATCATTTCAGTTATCATTTATCATTAGGAATTTCTCAGTAGCAGCTACGGAGTCTGGATTTGTGCCCGGTTGATGGCAATAGGCTCGCCCGCTATTAAAAACATAACTGGCGAAATGTGGGTGTACTCTAGGTACACCTCTGCTTAACCCTTCGGGGATTACAGGCGTCATGTAATGTTATGTTTTCTTGGATGACTGCTACACAACAGACACCCAAACCAAGAAAAGACAGAGATTGCTACTCAAGCGATTTAAGCTAGATTTTCGCTTGAACGGGTAATATGGTCAAAGTCATGAAGCTCTTGCCCTTATCTGAATTTATTTAAAGTCAGCGTAGCATGTCTTCCTCTGCCACATCCCTTTCACCACATCCACATACCTGAAACAAGTAATACATAGTTCTATAAGTATCATTATATATGTAGGTAGGTAGGTAAAGAGAACCAGAAGAGAAGAGAGGGCTTTATGTTTAGTGAATTCAACGGAGTCTATTTAATTATATAAACAAATTTAATTGTTAATTGAATAGATAAGAATTTCGTTTCTACATGACAGCTTCTATTTTACATTGAAAGCGATGAAAGTCACTAAATTGAATGTGACAGTGATATCATTATTTACTTTGAGCAGTGATAGCCTAGTGGTATGACTGTCGGACTGCCAAGTCATAGGTCTCAAGTTCGAACCCAAGACATGCCGAACCCAAGACATGCACGTCTGATTTTTCGGATTCATGTGCGTATTGTATGATTATCACTAGTTTCAGTGAAGGAAAACATCGTGAGGAAAACAGCATGCCTGAGAGATATTTCTCGACGGCATGTAAACCTAAGTCACAGGCCCATGGGCGGCATAAAATTTCTGACACCAGGTTAGGCACTGACCACACGAAAAAGAAAGAAGATCATTATTTACAAGTAATGTTTGAATAAGAGTTTCAATGGTATCGTACTACAAATAAAATAGGTACATAAATAATACAAAATATTGTTATTTTAATATTATAATTGAATTGAAAAGTAACTATTGCTGAATGGATTTGGATAAAATTGGACACTAGGATGGATGATGACCTAAATTAGGACATAGGATACTTTATATCCCTAGGTAATACGTCACTGTCTAATAATTTCGGACAGCCATGCGGGCGAAACTGCTTGTGTATGTTGTAACGCACTTATGTATAATGATATAATATCAACACAAAATCATTATAATTATTCAAACATTTACCTCCGATTTCTCTACAGGAAGATTACTGTAAATGTTGTTTATATCTCAGATTAAATTGTCTGTGGTGTAATCTTAAAGTAAATAATGAATATGCCACAATGCAAAACTCCATTTGGCTTTACTGACCTTTTTACCGCTAACAAAGCTTAGGTGAGCTTTGAAATATGCATATAGCATTTGGGTTTTCTTGGTAACTAGTAATTTTTTGGTGTACATTTTATAAATAAGCATAATGAGCCAATTGTTTTCAACGTTGGGACTTTATAATCATTCTTATTTGAAATTAAAGAACCCGTCAACTCAGTAATGAAACGTCACAACAAGAAAATCTGTCCTAAAAACATCAAAATGAAAACAATCCATTGTTTCCTCTCTGACCTATCGTTAACCCAGAAAACCTCAAATCGTAAAACACTGTTTGACATTTCTTACATTCACACAGTGACACATATTCTCGCACTAGTGTATAAATTAAATTATACAAGCTTTATTTACTTCGAAGCTCGTTAACCCACGTAAAACACCCACGTGCTGTTACATCAGTTGTCGATAAAAATCTAAAACATTAGAAATCACAGACCACGCCTCTAGGCGATCTGCCGATGCCGTGAGGTCTTGCAGTGTATGGTAAGGATGGCAGATAAAGAAATCTGTAGTGTACTAATATTAATTAATGTCTTTCAGCTGATACGCTGATGTTGTCATCAGCGTATCAGCGCAGCGTCAAAGCGAAGGTTATTTCGTTCAAATGTTAAGGTTTGTACAAAATGACACTAAAATCGAAGCAGGCTGTTTAAAATTTTGAAGTCTGACACCCCTATTTATAGTCAAGTTAAAGTAATTACTTTAGCTTAAGCAATTACTTGAGCAAATTTTTTTATGCAATAGACAAGAATTTAAAAGAAGTAAGATCCGCCAAAGAAAGCAAAGCTAAAAATTCTAACGTTATGCAGTTCTAACTTCAACCAATTAATTATTACTAAACTATATAATAAAAATCGTATCTTAAGAAATTACATTTACTCAAGTAAATGAAAAAACTTTGACTTGTTTATAGATACGTCTTTCTCTGAAAAACGTGTGATGTAACCAAAACTTCAACAGCCTATCAAACTCCCTCCTTTGGGTAGCCCTATACAATTTAAAATCACTACTAATGCGTCCTTTTCATCGATGCTCAAAACAATATTATTTTGAACCACCACAATAAACATTTTATCAAAATCAGTAATATTATGCTTTCCTTCACGAATACAATAGAGGAATATTCCAGAGGTATGGTAACCCTGTATAATATTGAGTATCACAAGAGCGGTCGTCGACGGGGCCGCCCACGCTCGTTCTCAATGGGCCCGAGCCGCCTGTCGCAATCCCTGATGCGTGTGCGCATGTGACGGGAATTTTAGTCTTGATATTTTTAGCAATATTTAGGAATATTCAAGGATTCGGAATCAGTGGCAGTTAGTTGGTTATTTACATCAATAAAAGTTAGAAAGTCTTTCGTAATTCGAAACATCACACAACATGATGTCTGTTTACCCCGTAAAGTTAAGCAGAGGTGTAGCTGTAGATGGCGAGCCTATATTTTCTCATGAACCGTATAATCGATAAGTAACTGCCATATTACAGCAAAAAAGAAACGGACAATGATTTCCTTGCTTACCCACTGTTAGTAAGCGATCACAGAACATTAGTAGGGGCGTAACATAATTCTAAAAAGAGATTCTAGTTCCTATTCCGTGATCTGTCTCTTAAAATACTCTCTTTCAAGCTCTTAAACAAAAATAAACAATGCCATCTCTGCTACAAATTCTCTCGATATCTACTACCACACGACGACGGCCCCTACGTAGAAAGCGTCAGTCTAAACATAAATGGTTTAGAGGAGAGCGTTATAAGCGCGTAACGTTGTTTATTTAACACTCACATAATATGAGGATTTTAATAAAAAGTGTTACGCTATTAAAAACTCTTCATTTCGAGTACATAATATTATTAATATTACATTAATAACAATATAACATCATTTCATAAAATTCTTTTTAGAATCGTTTGAATATTTATAATATAACTGTCTCCTGTAAATCATGCAGTGTTTAGACATGTCGGTTTGTACATACGTAGGGACCGACAAACAATGGAGTTCTTAAAGTATCAAAGCGATTAGTCGCGCTACACCATCCGCGCCATCCAGTCTAGGGAAGTGATTGTTGTTTTAATGGCCACCATAATATTATAAACGGCGATAGTAGATGTAACCCGCCGTTGTGCCTGAATTTATTCATGCTTTGTGCTGATATTTCCTCTTGATTTTGATTTATTTTTATTGTTATTTAAGATTTTCCGGCTTTTAAATAGAGTTTATGGGCACTTAACCGTGGCCTAGATTGAAATGTTTGTTAAAATTGAACTTCCGCTTTGACCATTCATTGTTTATAGGTAACACGTTGAAATTATCTTTAATCTAAGAAATCATCATCTGTTTACGTGTGACTGTCCAGATATTTTGCGTGAATTTTAACTTTTAATTGAACGGCGTTAAGAAACAACGAATCAAGAGGACAACTTAAAATGGAGTTTTGAATGCTAGTCGCATAATTTTAAAGCTCAATTTCCTTTTTTATAAAACTGTCGCGTGATTCCTTATTTCTTAACGCCATGCAATTTGGTTTCCGGGACCGGCAAAGTGCTGTTTGGTTTTTCCATCAGGAATTTATCAATTGCTCTTTCAGTTGCAGCCACGGAGTCGATGGCAACAGGCTCGCCCCCTATTACATGGGACTTAAATAATTGGCAAAATGTGGGTGTACCATTAGGTATGTAGACCTGTGTTTTTTTTTTAATCTTGTTTTATTGTCAAGTTATCATTTTGTTTTGTCGAGTGCGAGACTAATAAATACTTTTTCTTTCTTTCTGTGCCTAGGTAACCCTACGGAGACTAAAGACGTGATAATATGTTAAAATCTTTTGAAGAAAATAATGACACGTTGACTAAGCTTTAGCCACAATAGGTTAGGTCAATGAAACGGTAACCGGACACCTCCATACAAATACTTATGTAGGTATTGAAGTAATTTTCAGTGTCCGTGTCCAGTATCGCGTCCGCACTTATTATGCACTACTTTATCATAGTAAGTAGCTACGTCTTAGGTCCCGTACTACCGAGTTCATCGAGGGTCTACCACTTTTCACCCTTATGTGCTAAGTTTTAAGGTTGAAAAGTGATCGACCGTCAGAGTACCCTGTAGTCGTACGTTAATCATTTGCCACAACATACGCACTTAGTTGACCTGTCACCATACAACGTGAGCCCTGTTGCATGGATGACGCACTGATTCATAGCTACCTATTTATTTTATAAACCACATTAAACTAGGTTTATTTTATAAACATTTGTAATAATAAATTAATGTTATCGCCCGGATTTCCTACAGCATGAGTTATCACGATAATCCTACTTCAGATGTTTGAATTACGAGTATTGTACCTGATTAGTAAATCTACTTAAAACTGGTTTTTACTAAAAACAGTTGACCAGCAGAAAAACAACCATTTATGTGGCTTTATTTCTTTGTTTCCGCAAAACAAGAAAAACTAACTTAGTAGGTAGTAAGCCCAACTCTAGCACAATTAAAATAAACTTGTGTATATACTAAGCTCCATGGATACAACAACATAATATAGTGAATGTGCACCAATTGGCACAAACGACACGACGTATTCCAAACACAAACACGCTATATCCATAGACAATCAACGAACATAAGCATAGAGTATAAGTAGATCCATAGATTGAACATGCCAAGTGCCACACTCATGTCGTTTGACACTTGATTAAGTTTTGCTTATGTCTCTCTGTTGTCAGCAGAAATAGCGTTGTTATTGTTATCCAATACATACATATTATCTACATCAGTTTAGTTTGGGTCGTATATACTTATATGAAATCACTGTAATGATTCACAATAGAAAACTTGTAATTGTAATCTGTAATATTGGACAAGGAAAATAAATAATAAATATGTAATTGGATAATGTAAATGACTGAAATTTTGAAATTTGATTAACTGTGACTGATATTTAATGTATTGCTGTAAAATAAAAAAATCATTGATTTAATAATAATATTTCTACCTTAAAGATATTTAAACGCCATGAGAAATGGCAGGCATGTCGTGAGCCAATCTTATTTAAGATCTTGCATGCATGTATTATTTTAATTCTGTATGTATACACATGTTTGAGCAAATAAAATTACTTATTCTTATTCTTGAGGTAAGCTGTAATATGCACTACATTCATCATTCTCCTGCCCTCAACCCAATTTATTTGGGGTCGCCCCAGCATGTGTTCTTCCATACTTCCCTATTACTCGACATCTCAGCAGTCACCTCCTTTTTAGGCATATCATCCTTCACACAGTCTGTCCATCGTTTCTTTGGTCTTCCTTTACTGTTATAGCCATCCACATTCATACACAAAATTGTCCTCATTCCTCCGCATCACATGTCCACACCAGTTACCACGATAGCCGATTACCACACAACGATTCAGTCACCGGCGCCACTTTAAGACTTCCTCTAATGTACCCATTCCTTCTTTTATCCATTCGCGTAACACCTCACATCCCACACATGCAATTGCCTTTCATTCATCCCTTGATGATCCAAAATTCTAAACATGACCAGCAATAAAATTTGCATATCCCAAAGAAAATCCAAATTTGTAATAGTTAAAACACTTGGTCGAACGAATCGAAACAATGCTATTGCGATCCAATAAAACTATTCTCGTACTCCGCTACGAAGCACCAATAAACAAAATCCATCCAATAAACGCCAGTCGTAAATAAAACATCAAAAGCATACTCTTTGTAACATGTAATAAACAAATAAAACTGCTGTATCCACTATTTTCCGCAATGCCAAGAACGTTCACAAAGATACGTCTAATGCCTCGTTTACGACCTCAGGCGACTCGCGCGTGCGTCACTTGTCATAGCGTACCACACATTTATGTATCACACATTTCGTAGTGTTATTATTTTTATTCATCTCATTAATTTGTTTATATACAGTCAACATAAACTATAATTTAAAAAGTAAAAAAAAAACGTAACATTTTTCGTTTTAGCCTACCTTGACTGAATTTCATAGAATTAAACCTTCGTCATCGGCCGAAGGTTGTGACGATAGCCGATTAATCAGCTTCGGCTTCGGCCAGAAAACGACCTTTGGTCAGACACTACATCTTGGTCTAAGCAATTTCTTTCATTTCATTTCACCGCTGTCACTGTCGCACGCAGTCATACACGCAACGCAACACGAGTATAGCCCGAGCGGTTTGCGGTTTCGAGGAATGGACGTTTTGAGAACCGGAATACGCGAATATGACCTTTGTTTTTCAACCCTACATTTTGTGAATGTGACATTCGACGTCAAAACCGCTTGAGTACGTAGATCGTGGCCACGCCGTAAAGCAGTTTTTCATCTCGGAAAAGCCAATCTGAATTCTAACCACGAAAATCAATCGGGTTGCGTTGTTTTATGGCCGACTGAAAAAATGGGCTTCGAGAGAACGAAAAATATAATAAAAAGGGTTTTTTGCGAGACTAGGATAAAGAGAATTGGTTTTGCATTGTCTGGATCTTTCTGGATGAATATACCTTTTGGATAGAACTTATTAAATGACAAAATAATGTAAAGCAGCTGACATCTTTCTCAGAGAAATGAATAAATCAAAGAAAGAAAAATATTCATTCGGATCTCTGTATAAACTTTTTTTTTTCGTTTTATTAAGTCTTGAAAAAAGTAGTTTTCTTTGTTGAATCTGAACGCTACTAGCACATCTTAATTGCGCTGTGTTATCATTGTAACGAAACATTGACACTGAAACTCTTATACGTGGTTTAAATGTTCTGGGGCTCTACCACGACGTCTTAATGCAGGAATGTTTTAGTGATTAATGTTTAGTAGATGGCGCTAGACATCCTGTGTAGCTGTCTCTTTCCCACACTGGAATAGAACTAAAACACATTCCTGCATTAAGTTGTCATGGTAGGGCCAGTTACTACAATTACAGTTTTATTCCGAGAGTGGGTAAGAGATGGCGGTAAACAGCTGTCTAGCGCTGTCACTTTCCCACTCTCAGAATAGTCCTAAAACATTGCTGCACTAACAGATCATGGTAAACCACCAGATCAGGGTTAGTTTCATTTGTGAAATTCGTCCTGAATCGTCGACAAGTATGACTGACAGTTGTCGACTTTTATCGATGACGTTGAAATAAGATAACTTTTGACCTTCAATAAGCCAGACAACACGTAATGACAGCCCCTACCTGCACGACTATCACTTGTGAAAACATTATGCGCTTACAATAATAGATAAATTGCTCAATGCAATAAATTAACACCACAGTCTACACTAATATTATAAAATTCATTTGTTTGTAAGTTTGTATGTAGGGGGTAATCTTCCGAATTGCTGATCCGATTCCAAGAATTCTCTAACGGGAAGCTACATTATCCCTGAGTGTCATAGGTTGATTCAGTCGCAGAATGTACCTTTCGCAAAATGCACCCCATACGCAAAACGTACCTTTCTCAAAATGCACCTTTCGCAAAACGTACCTTTTTTCAACATCAACTCTTTTACAGATGAAATGAAAAGGCTAATAAGGGATTGATTTTATTAATAATCAAATCCTACATTTAAAACGTTCTCGTGGGTTAATTTTCGTACAAAACGGGAGCGATGCCACGAGCAAAGACAAGTTTTAAATAAATGAAGTCAATTCAATACATAAATTAAAACATACAAGACTTCTTGATAAGGCAATAACAATTCAGTATGAAATATACCTACTGTTAAACAGGAAAACTGTGGTTTTTACCGCTTTAATGCATAATCAAACAGATTAGTAGAATAGGTGTAAACAGTAGGTAAAGACTCATCTGTTATTCTAATGAATCTAGGTAATCTAGGTGAAATATGGAAAATTTATGAATTTTATATAGGAAAGGTTGCGTCGTTGGTCTAGCTAGTGGTTGCAAGCGCGTCTGCATGAGGGCCTGGGTACCATTCCCAGGCAAAGTGATATTATGTTATTATTATCAGGTTTATCGTTTTTTTATTTGTGTATTTGTTAAAATATTTATTAGTTTATTTTAATTGTATGTGTATTAATATCTATATAAGTATTTACCTAAATTTTCGAAAACAAGTAGTATTCTTATTTTTACTTTTTTTTGTACCCTATCACAATTTTGTCCAATTTAACCCAAAGGTTGACTGGTAGAGAATGCCTTGTGGCATTAGGTCCGCCTATGTACCACTATTGTACATGAAGTTTAAATAAATAAATATTGTGATTTCCAATTTTCCATCAGAAGTTTCTCAGTAGCAGTCACGGATTCGGGATTTTTGCCCGATTTATGACAACAGGCTCGTACCCTATAACATGGGACTTGAAAACATAACTGTCGTAATGTGGGTGTAGTACCTATTAGAGTACACTTCAGCCTCACCCTTCAGGGATTACCGGCGTGATGTTATGTTCCATAACATAACTACGCAGTTTTAGAAATATAACTGCTCATTTCCACTTCATGCAAACAGATGAACATAAAACAGTGAAATAGAAATCAAACATAAAAATACAACTATTAAAAATGGCCATAAACACAAATTATGCCCAAATCCCACGTAGCTTTAACTATCGCCCACTATGTGCATGCCCTACTCAGTATAATAGAGATGTTGGTAAATATTTGAGAAAACTACTAAAAACGAGGTTTGTATTGTCTCCTCATAAATATGACTGACATTTATGTTATCTAATTTGCATTATAACTTTGTTTAAATGTTTGCCAAAGATTTTCCCGCGTTTTGTGTGTTTTGTAATTAGGTGAAAACTACAACTAAATTAAATATTTGTGTCAAAAGGTTCTTGGTTCGTAGCTGCCACACTTCTAGCGTTTATCTTTGGTGAAAAGTCAGGGCAAGTCGTAAAGCCAGGTGCAATCGATGACAAATTTTAAATCGAATAACATAACATCACGCTTGTTATCTTCGAAGAGCAGATGTATATACAAAATAGTACACCCAATTTTAGCCAGTCATGTTTAAGGCCCGTGTAATAGGGGGCGAGCCTATTGCCACAGATCGGGCACAAATCCAAACACGGTGTTTGGATTAGGCTGCTATTGAGAAATTCGTAATGGAAAAACCCAATAGTGTTTTGCCACACCTGGGAATCAAACTTAGGACTTCATGCGCAACAGTAGTGCTTGCGACCACTAGACAGTTGCAGAAATTTGAGATAGAGTTAGAAAGTAGCTGTCACAACTTTGCGAAGGCTTATGTTAGCCTCGGACGAATCATTCCCTCTACGTCGAGTCCCGCTATGTCGATTCGCGAAACAAGTGACACCTGTTTTAAAAAGTTTACGCTTGACCTCAAGGATGGTCAAGTACACTTAAACAAAAATTGAATCGCTTTTAGTTACAAATAAATTTATATTCTTTTTACAAATTATAATTTTTTCTAACAGAGGAAGAACCAAGGCTATTTTCGAAATTATTAACTAAAATCGTCTTTTTGGCGATCAAAAGGACTAGGCTAGCATAAATTCAAGGGGCTGATTAGGCATCTACTACATAATTTAAATAAGGTTAAACTAATTATTGAAATACCAACTCCAAGTCATGCAAGTTTAGTACTTCTTGTCTGTTTACTGCACAGATCTTGTGCAAAATGTGTGCCGCAGAAATTGCATTTGTAATTTTAACGAAACTATGGATACTTCGCCTGCAGAAGCTACTGAAGTTCCAACAAGGACTCAGTCAGCCTATAGTCACTGCCCAGCTTCACTGAAGCCGGTCCGCTTTATCAAGGGTATACTGAAGATATCAAGAGACTGGTGCCTTTAATCGGAGACCAAGCACCAGACGCCAACGTTACATTTCAGTGAGAGACGACTGTTTTATTGTCTCAACCTCGCTGCAGAATCGACACCTGACTGATCCCGAAGCCAATGTTACTCTGAAGCGGCCTGCCATGGGTCCGAAATTGCCTCTAATTTGCTTGAAATCATCTTAATTGGAGCGTCGTGCAATGAAAGTGAATTTTGGTCACCAATGAGTGAAAAAAAATGTTTATAAAAATTATTATTAGGCCACGATATTTATAACTACATATGTAATGTGTTTTTTCTTCAATACACATAATTATGAATGCGCGAGTGTTTCCAATACAAAGACAACAATAAAATAATATTATGAACTTTGCTAGTTATCTCTGTATTATCTTATTAACATACAACAAAAAAAGAAACAAGTAGGTACTACGCTTTTATATACTCAAGATAGTTGTTTTCTATTCACGACACATTGTGATTGTACTTATTTACGGTTAACCTAACAAAAGTACTAGGCTAGCATGAATTGTAGTTGGTATTTAAATCATTTCTTTTTCTTATTTATAACTATTTTTCTTTAAATTAGCTTAAGGAAATATTTGTTATATTCCTTTTAAATACGCATTATATAATAATGTAAAATTATATTTGCATGCCCTAAAAAGGCAAAATATGGTCAGTGCCTAAACCACCAATTTTAACAACTGGTAACACCTGTATTTCAAGCAAATAAAGTATTCTTATTCATAAGTTTATTAAGTGATAATATTAAAAACTAATTACCTGCTTAGATAAAAATACACAACACCTTGAATTTATGCTAGCCTAGTACTTATTGGTAGGTTATCAAAGTATTATTCAAAATGCGGTATCACCGGATGAGCGAAATCAGTTTTTTAATTAAAAGCACAGCCGTATTTTGTTTTTAATGAGACTGTACTCTATGGCAGCCGTGTCGAGGTGAAACAAAAGACGATGCATCAAAACCAAGAAAAATCTCGAGTCGACGTAAAGGGAGTCGAGTCAAGATAGCGGGAATGATTCCCTCGGACTACTTACTACATAATACAAGCTGCGCTAAATGAATGTGTGGCCATATTCTTACTATTATATCAGGTTCAGTCGCAGAATGTAAAATATTCCTATGAACTAGTAACTAGCGTTTTCATTTATGGTCGTATTGTCGGCGCCACGTTGTATACTGTTTAATTTATACGAAGAACAAGTGACAATTTTATTTCCTTAGAACTAATATTTACTTTGATAAAAAAATAAGATTATAACGAAATACTAGAAACAAGTTTTTTTCTGTTTATTAAATTCGGCATTAGGTGATATTCCTTCTCAATTTGTAAAGACACTCATTTAATCACTTAATTTTATTCGGTGGACAGATGAATACGGGTAAAAAGATATGGTTTAATTCGACTTTTGTGATGTTATTTCAATTATGATTTGATTACTAATAAAATCAATCCCTAATTAGCCTTTTCATTACAGCTGTAGCACTGTAAAAGAGAATGTAGAAAAAAGGTACATTTTGCGAAAGGTGCATTATGAGAAAGGTGCATTTTGAGAAAGGTACGTTTTGAGAAAGGTACGATTTGCGTATGGGGTGCATTTTGCGAAAGGTACATTCTGCGACTGAACCAGTCATACCTAAAATTGTAAGTTTACGTTATTTAGGCAAGGCTGAAATATGGTTCCGTTGCGGAACGCCAAACTCCGAACGCCGAACGCTGGGCACCAATGAAGGGTTTTATTACAGCTGAACCGGAGACGATGACGATTACGGCTGTAATCATGTAATTTAATGTGTTAGGTCCCCTTAGTACTGCGCTCGGGAGCTAATGTAGTGTCAGTGTCGCGATTAGTCTTAGTCTGCTATGATTTGCAAGCAGAGCTAGCTAAAATTTTGCTAAGCGAAAACAAACTTTATCGCTGCCTCCTCGGTGACTTTTTAGTACACTTATTTTTAGACAGATAATTTCAAATAATTCTATACCAATTTTAATTACTATCTCTCAGATAATTTCTATTTGGACCACGGAATATTATGAAATAAGCTCTGGAAGTCACAATTACATTGCATAGTTATGTTGTTTTGAACGTTGCGTGAGTGTGGCAGCTAGCTTTGAAACGACATTTTTATTAAATTAAGAACGTTCTTATGTTTTAAGAATGTCGTTTACATGGCTCAACTAGGTACATGTATATTTTTGGCTCCCATAGACTCAAAACAACTACGCAATTCAAACTAACCTCCACAGAATGTAAAGTGCGACCTATCCCACTTAAATTGTGACAGAGTCGTAAATATGTCATACGATGTTACAAGGAACGCCTACTATATCGTACGATTTAGTATTCGAGTCAATGATAAACAAAGAATCAAGGCGACCTTGCAGACTAGCGAATTCATTAACATAGTCTTGGCTTACTGAACTTTGACATTATCGCGACTGTGAAAAAAAAAACAACCGCTTTAAAACAATATTTGATTGTTATATATAACTTAATAACAGTATTTTATGTTGTGGCGTGATGTTATGTTACATTCTGAACATTTCAAAGTAATCCCTGAAGGGTTAGGCAGAGATGTACCTAATAGTACACCCACACTTCGCCAGTTATGTTTAAGTCCCATGTAATAGGGGGCGAGCCTATTGCCATCAACCGGGCACAAGTCCAGACTCCGTAGCTGCTACAGAGAAATTCCTAATGAAAAACCCAATATCACTTTGTCCGACCTGGGAATCAAATCCAGGACCTCATGATCAGCAGTCGAGCGACCACTACACATAAAAGTCTTCTGCACACGTTGTCCTTATTGGCAAATTGTTACGAGTATTCTGAAACTGACTGAGTAGAGAACGCGAATCGACAAACGTATGGTATTATGCCGTCGGGCTAGGACGGAGTACCGACGATCTTCTCAAGGTCGCCGGTAGCAGTAAGATGAGAGTCGCCGTGAATCGAGATGAATGGCATGCGATCGGAGAGGTGTGTCCAACAGTGGGCTGCTGGTAGGCTGACGAGCTTTTAACAAGATCAAAACATGCTCAAATGACGTTTTTTTATTTTATTTTGCTTCAGATTGGCAAATACTCCGACGCGCCAGCACTTTTTATTACGGGTGACCACTGAAAAGCAACGCTGTACTGGGAGCCCCATATACAGCATCATGCTGACTAGCAAACTGCTTGACGCAGTGACGACGTGCAAGCTGTTAACTTCTTTTGTTCCGTCTTGTTGTATAAATACAATAATAAACATAATTATATTGTGCGTTGTATGCTTTTTTATGTGTTTCTTAGTGGATAGTGTCACGGCCGCTTTAGGATACCTGCAGGCTGACAGCAACACGGAATAAATCCGATGCCTTTTCGAGACTACATGGAAAGGCAATTTCACCTACCCATACTCAAACTAACACTGTGAAGGTTGCCAACTTTGCCAATCAAGGTATCTTTGCCTTAAAAGCAACTTGTAAGCAAATACGCTAACATAGGACGCAATTTTAGTAAGCTTAACACCCTAGTAATAAATGTTGCCACAAAACTAAAATTGCATCCTATGTTAGCGAATTTCTTATAAATTGCTTTTAGGGCAAAGATACCTTGATTGGCAAAGTTGGCATATTTTACGGTTCTTTAATTACCTACAGAAATAGTGATACCGACAGTTATAAAACATCAAACAAGCACTTCTGCAATTACGACTAAAACACTCAAATAAACGCTGGAATGTTTTCGTTGTATTCCAGTGTGAGAAAGAGATAGCATTAGACATCCTATCTGGCGCCATCTCTTTTCCACACTGGTAGGCCACTTGAACAGTGTCGAAACAATCAAACAGGTAATTTACCAAGGAAGATATCGTGAGAGAAATCGACACATTCAAAGCAGTAATGAAGACTAAACTGTGTAGTGACACAAGAAAGGTGAAGGGTGACACGCTTTTATGTTGAGTAAGAATCGAGACACGGAGTCGTGGTGGAAAATGCTAGATAGCACGGAACTGTGGAGTGAGGGAGGGAAGCAGTAAGTTGTCTTCATGCAATCTTCTCTTGTATTAGCACGAACTGACAAAGCAAGGAAAGCACTTGACTTCGTAAATATATATATAAATTTACACAAGGTGTAGTTTTGCAACCTCGTCAAAATTCAGGAGGTTGTCATAGAAGACTTAATATAAATTACAGTACCTGGTCAATAATAATAAACGCCGCTTCCTTAGTTGTTTTCATTTGACTCTATTTCAGAATGAAGCCCTATTCAAAAGAGGAGAATCACCCGTTAATCGAATAAACTTCTGCGTTTGTATGTGTGTTATAGGGCTATTATTAGACGGGCCGCGTTTTAATACGAGTGGTGTACACTTATCGATTTCAGATATTAAGAAAAAAAATATATAAAAATTACCTAGGTACCCATTTTATTATTGCTTCGGGTTGAGAATTATTAGCATAGTTACCTCCTTGAATTTGACGAGGATGCAAAACAACACCTTGTATATACATATAGATATAGTCCTCCTTATTGATTTCGATAAAGGCGACCCTTAAATAAACTAAAATTATTTCCTGTCGTGTTCCCGGATGACTTGATAGACCGAATTTAGTTTTGAATACCCGGTCCCAATTCGATCAATAAAGTAGACCTGCAGAGTTAAAGGTTGCTGATAGATCGAAATCCGAAGACGTACAAAGGTTTTCGACATTGGAAATCGCGTTACGGAACTCAAATGGAGTTGGGCAGGACACCTAGCAAGGCGCGGTGATGACAGGTGGACTAAGGCTGTCACCGAATGGCGTCCAAGAATAGGAAAAAGAAATGTGGGTCTGAAAATGGGCAGACGACATAGTTGCCATCGGGGGAAAAACCTGGATGAGGATGGCACAGGACCGTGGAGATTGGCACAAGAAAAGAGAGGCCTATACCCAGCCGTGGGGGAATTCAGGCAGTGGATGATGACCTATAGGCATAAAGGGCTTTGGTCTTTACGTATACGTATTTGTCATACAGGAAGGTGGGACAGGAATGGATTGGATGGTCATCTCGTGGTCATGACGCTTGCAACAGCGTCGAAATATAGGGAGCTCAATTTAAACATTAATCGCGGAAGATATCCCGTAAGTGATTGTGAAAGTTCAGAAATGGACGATTGCTCAAAGTGCCCTGCATGAACCATGTCGTTGGATTCTAGGAGACTAAGCAAATCAATATTTGTATCTGATGCGAAGTTCTTGTTCATTTTCATGCAAAACAAAGCCCACATCTCATCATTTCTTGATATAGAATCATGCTCATGAACATGTTTAAAATGTTTTTTGCCACCGACTTCCGAAAGTAAAGTTATTTTATTTTTTTTTGTTTTTTTTGGAAGTCGGTTATTTTTTTACATTTTTTTTTTTATTTTCCTCTTTTTAGCTATCGTATCACACACAAAGCCTTGTTAACTATCAATTTCGCAATTCCTTTTACTTGGATAACATATTTTTACCAGATATTTTGATTTAAAAACTAAACTACTAAACCGATTTTGATAGAAATTTTGATAGAAGTCGGTTAAAAATACTTACATTTACCTACTACATAATATTAAATAAATTATATACTTCGGCATTAGGATTAGAATGGGAAGTAGAGATACGCAGAGCTATAGTTTCATTTAAGTTTTCGGACAGATTTCCAACCTGCTCAAAACCGATAATGCTTCGCCTGGCCTAAGTTTCTAGAGAATGCTTCCAATATACGTACATTCTGGTTTCAAGTGCATCTTTGGCACGAAGTCCAGCCCCACTTTACACACTACCCATTAGCAATATGTGATGGTACTTGGGATAGGTACATTGCCAACAGTGGTTTCACGCAATGATTAAAATCGTTAATACGCCCCACTGCGTCAAAATCTAGTCATATTTTTCCATCGTTGACAATAACATTGGGAAAATAATCTGTCTCGCTCACTCATACCGTAAAATGGTTTCTATATTTCCATATCGGCTGTGTGAGGCCCACTTCTTCTCAGTATTGACACATTTCAGTTCTAACACTCAATCGAAGTAGACCGAGGGCACTCCGAACGATTTAAATTTTTAGTTTCTATTACCTAGCTATTTTACACAGTACCATTTGATTTGTTGTTCTAGATTAGGTATAAATAAAGATGATAATACATTATGATAATTAATCTTTAATGATGTAGTAAATAAGGTTGACAATGGTAAACAAATGTGACGTCACACCTGCGTACAATGGCACCATTTAGGGAGAGAACACGGAGTAAATGACAAATGAAGTGATTAAATTGGGAGAAAGTGAATTATTAAACAAATATTCTATTCACAACTCCAGGGAATCGATGTTTTATCAATCGTCTACTATTTTGTTTATCAATACACAATATATTGCGTTTTTCTATGGTGGCTACAAAGGGAGTGACTAAAAAAATCGCCTAAGAGAGAAGTATAGAAGAAGAAGACATGCTGTGCCAAAGCGAAATCAATTGGGGGAATGCCAGGAGAATGATGAAATTGATTTATACTTTCATGTCGCTTTTTAAGAAAATATCGAGTAGGACACAGGAAGTCAATTCAACAAGTTCCTTTTAAAACAGCTGGGCTTATGAATATAATACGTAAGTTACGTATAAGATATACTTAGTGCTTCATTAGCTATTCCCTCTGTGCTACAGATACACGCGCCTAGGCAATCGAAAACATGCAATAAATCAGTCGCATGCGCACTATGACGCGACAAGAGGAATGGACGTGTATTTATAGAGAATTTGTCATGTCATTGATTCGTCTGTTTGCGAGGTAGAAGTATTGTGGGGTATAAATAGGTTTACGTTTATGTTTACGAATGTTGTTATCATTGTGCTGACATGTGGGTGCGGGCTTGAAAGATTGCCTACAGACTGTTTCCTCAAGTGCAGGATAGGTATTAAGGATTACTCATGAGTCTTCGCAGTTACTCTGATAACATTTAATAATGTTACTAGATTTAGCTAGCTTCCCCTTGCTGAAATACCCCGCGGTCAGAAATTATCCCAAGGGAACATACCACAAAGATAACAAAAGTATAATTTGTCCTAACCTAGATCGTGGTCTATCTGTGTGCATTATTTTATCGAAATCTATTCTGCTGTTAAGGCGTAAGAGGATAACAGACATACTAGGTTACAAAGGTAAGATAGTGGTAAGGGTAATTTTCGGCAATAAGGCACTTTTATACTGACGGCACAGCTGGCGCAGTGGCTGAACGATTGGCTCCTGCGCTGCGTGTCGTGGGTTCGAAAGCCGCACGGAACAAATATTTGTATGTGAGTTTAAATGTTTGTAAACGCACCCACGATACTGGAAAAATTCCTAGTTTGGGGCGAAGAATTAAAAAAAGTTTGTAGGTACATTTGCCTTTTTCTTATAAGACACCGTTAACCACTGATCAAGATGATCAGTGGTTAACGGTGATCTGATCAAGATGTTTGTCAGTATTTCATCCAAGATAACTACACGACTTGATAAACCCAAATATAACAAAAAAAAAGGTTATAAAAGCAGGTGTCCCTACAAGCCCTTTGCTTTCCTTTGTTATTGAGGTAGGCAACTAAGCACCTCAATGCCACATGAGACTTAATTTAATTATGTGACAACTGTAGTGCGCTATACAAATGGGTGCGCCTCTACACTACCATAGAATAAGAAATTCAGAGGCGAAACTTATTCGTTATGTCGATGTTTCTTTTACATATTTATGTTTGATGTGAAGATTCGACCAGAACTTTTCCTCATTGGCTGGGTTAGCAGTGGATTCGGACCCTAAAAGTGCAGGTGGAGTTGCACAAAGAGCAGAACATCAGGCATCGTTTGAGGGACTCCGCAATCATACTCCGAGCTGCACAAACACATTCTACGAGACTGCCATAATCTCCAATCGCTCTCAAAGTTCATATCAACCTTGCAGTGACCCGCAATTGCTCCAATCAACGTTGTTGACGATCGAGCGATGGAACAATGCTTACACCATGGAAATTGCTTAGGCAATGTTTTTTTTTTTTTTTAAATTAGGCTGCTGCATTTTGTTGAACGTTTTAAGCGCCTCTAAATATTCATCATCGGCCTAGCCTTTTCCCAACTACATATGTTGGGGTCGGCTTCCAGTCTAACCGGATTCAGCAGAATACCAGTATTTTACATGAAGCGACTGCCTATCTGACCTCCATAACCCAGTTAGTACTGGGTAATACGATACCCCTTGGTAAGACTGGTTGTCAGACTTTCGGGTAACTGACTACCTGTAACGACTGTCAAAGATCCACAAATGGCAGCCGGGACCCACGGCTTAACGTGCTTTCCGAGACACGGAGGAAACTCGGTATGTAATGGGTGGTCACCCATCCACAGACAAGGCAAGCGCAGCTTAACCTGAAGATTGATCCGAGCGGCAGTTATAATTTAGCCACGAGCCTCATTAGCGCCCCTACGCTTTTTACGCCTTGCGTTCATAGCAGGAGTGTCGCCTCTGTAACTTCTTATTCTACGACACCACTAGGAAATGGGTCAGTGACACACTTCCGACGACACAATAGTAAATTGCTTCCCTCGATGATATGTGGATGTGAAGCAACTAGTTAATGCAATTAATGTATTAACAATGGCTGTTACTCATAGAAATGAGAACGTGTTACTGTAATAAACTATAATATTGTTAAAGCTATGTTCTGTTTGGCGGAATCTGGACTGCTGGTTCCGTTAACCGGAAGTTATCTTTCTAACACCACAACTCTTAGTTTTTTTGAGGTATGAGGAACAGTGTATAATGTTCCTCACACTCCGTTTGAAAGGGTGGATTCTACGACCAGATGGGTGTTGTCGGGTTCTTATATACGTATGTATGTTTATCTTTATCTCGCGGATAATTCTGATTGCGGGATCCAGAATTTTAAGTTGTTAACTTGCGTCATAGATGTCGCTACAGATCTTTTTGTATGTTTTGGCTATGTCGCTACAGTTCTTTCAAAAAAAGAAATCAAGATATCTTTATCTTAAGATTTAGCAACCCACTCAATGTTTGTCCACCGTCTTGCATATTTGGAAATATGATCTTTCAGAATTGTGAGTGTCCGGTGCAGGCTGAGTTCTCAGTCCTCCTCCAGCCATGGTGACTGGCTAATCGTTTGAACATTTGCAAGCTATATTAACATTGAAATATCTTGTAGTGACGAAAAATAACGAATCAGTTAGTGTGAGGTCTTGTATTGCAAGTGAATGGAACTTGTAAAAATAATTTGGGAAAAATATTTGCAAATGCAAAGCAAAAAAATAAATGACAACTAAGACATACGTAGTTAGTAAATTAGTAAGTAACCCTTGGGAATTACACTGTTTCTATTGTAATGTACTAAGTTCTGCATCATCACTACATAGTATAAAACAAAGTCACTTTCCGCTGTCTGTCTGTCCCTATGTATGCTTAGATCTTTAAAACTACACAACGGATTTTGATGCGGTTTTTTTTTATAATAGCATTGCACCCGTGCGAAGCCGGGGCGAGTCGCTAGTATATAATGTTTTATAGCTATACATAATGTTTTTTGCCGAATTTCCAGTTTATGTAACGAAAATACAGTCGTGTTGTGCTTAGATAAACTAATCCGTATGTAAGTAAGTTTGTATAATATGTACGAATGTAATTGCGTAACCGTGATGTTCTGTGAAGTCTGTTCAGCGTCTGTAAATCAGCTTGTGAAATGCTCACGGTATTTTAAGATGGGTGAGGTGCGTTTCCATTGGTGTTTACGTCACGAGTAAATTGTCTTATTGGACTAGTGAGTCCTCCTGAGGGTCAGAACAAAGTGACATTCAATTAGCATTATCGATGATGGGAAAGCCAATTTTGATAATGCATTGACGTATCATCTTCTGCCTAGCCTTTTTCCAAATTTTATTGGGGTCGGCTTGCAGTCTCACCGGATGCAGCTGAATACCAGTATTTTACATGGAGCGACTGCCTATCTGACCCCCACAGCCCAGTTAGTACTGGGTAATAGGATACCCTTCGGTTAAGACTGGTTGGCACACAGACTACCTGTAACGACTGTCAAAGATCTACAAATGACAGCCGGGACCAACAGCTGAACGTGCTTTCTGAGGCACGGAGGAAACTCGGAATGAAATGGGTGGTCACCCATCCACAGACCGACCTAGGCAAGCGCGGCTTAACCTGAAGATTGATCCGAGCGGCGATTATTATTTAGCCATGAGCTCTTCCATTGCTCAAACGTTTTAATAAAAGTTTACTTTAAAAGTTAATTAATTAGTAATCGACAGAGTTCTTAAGACTTTTTGATTTGGTTGTACGATCGAGCAAGCTAGTTGGTATGCAGTTAAAAATTACAACCTACAATTCACTCGTAATATAACTCAAAACCGACTTTAGAAGAGATATTCTTCCTAATACTGCTAAATATCTGAAGAATTACAAATAAGCCAATATAAGCGAATTTACAGGTTAACACCCTATCTTATTTTCTATTGGATGACGCTATATGATAGATCATTGTAGTCCAGTATCACTGTCCAGCTATACATAAATATAAAACTAGCTAGTCCGGTCAAATTATCTAAAAAATGGGGGTAAGATCACCATAATTCGCAAAGAGCTGAAAATTGGTACGAATGTTGGGAACACCTTGAATAACTTTTTCGCAAATGTGGGGTCAGTGGGGGTGTTTTCATATTTCAAATAGTGTTTCCAACGTTCGTACCAATTTTCAGCTCTACGCGAATCATTGTAAACCTGGATTGTCTATTTTGACCGGACTAAGCCGCTAATTGGACAAATATCGACCCAGCATTACTGGATAATTTTCAATTTAAATAATAAAGATCATAAGACCTCAGGCGCGACTTCATCCGCCATCTTCCTTTCCCGTGCGCCAGTGGTCACAAACCCCGTGTCGCCTCCACGTGCCGTTTCGTTTTACAACTTTTTAATTTACGTCACTAGCGGTGCTTACCCGCTTGAATTTATGATTCGCCCAAAGAACCACTTAAAAACTTTACGGTGGGTACAACTAACACCTAGTTTTGGAGAATTAACTGTAATATAGGTTTAAGTAGGCGTTTAAGGGTGCTTAAAGGTGTTAAAATGATTGTGTTGTTTTTTCTTTATGGTCGTCTATAAATCTTTGGTCTTTGATCATTGTGTGGTGATGGGTTGACTTTTGAGATTTTTTTTTTACTACGTATCTGATCACAGAACGGTACATAATAATTTGTAGATGTTATTGGTCGGAAATATGACTGGTATATAGATAAAAGTAAGTACATAGATAACAATATTTTTCTGAAAAGACAAAAAACTTTTTTGCCAATGCAGAGCAAGGGCATTCCCAAGTCTTTAGCGTCTATAGCGACAGGTAATGAGCATTTCCTGGAAATCAATTCATGAAAATTCAAAGTTTCATTGCACCCTACAAAGAAAGTTATTTTTAACCCTCCCGAATTTTGACGAGGATGCAAAACTATACCTTGTATAAGATAAAACACGAGACAACGGAATAAAGTGAAGAAATCGCAATTTCTACCATACCTAGTCGTGACCGGGTAATCTTTATTGAACATTATTAATTTACAAGGCTGCCTATCATAATAACGGTATGTCAGTAAATCGTAAAACAGTTGCAAAACTTGTAGGTAATGTACGCCCATACCTTACGTAAAGACAGCATACTTTGCATTAGTCAAACACATAGTATGTCATTATATCGCAAATATTTTTTCAATACACTTCCTCGAAAACTGGCTCTTATCGCACTACGATTAGGTTCAACATGCTATGGATTTCACCCTCGTGGTTTTCTTCTTATATTCCCGCACTATAGTTCGGAAATGAAAATTCCACAGCCGATGGTGAGACTGCTCGCCCCACCACAGTCATTTTTATTTTTCATTTTTTTTTCTATTCCATTGAATAAATTTGGACTTTGAACAAATTTGGACTAAAAACTAAAACCAAAAAACTAAAGTGTATTGAAAAACGCCATTTGATACACGTGGGCATTTGTTACTGTAGTTCTCGGCTCCATAACACCCTCGCCTGCGGCTTGTGTGTGTATTTTGCCTCGGCTGCCATAACAAACTTTCCCCACTTATATCAAATGTACTATTTCATTTTTGAAACTTTTAAATAGGTACTTAACTATTTAAAAGTTTCAAAAATGTTTTGCTAAGGTCTGAAAATTAATCTGAAATGATCATGTTTTTAAACCACAATTTCCATCTTTGAGAGGCCTAATTAATGGTCGGCTGCCATCTAACCGGATTCAGCTGAATACCAGTATTTTACATGGAGCGACGGCCTATCTGACCTCCACAACCCAGTTACTGGGTAATACGATACCCCTTAATCACTATTTCACCTGTTGTTCTGTCACCGGCTGATTGACAACTTCAAGTCTAAAAAACGATACTCCTTACATAAGTATTATCTAAAGCTAACATTATAATATTATGAAGCCTATCATCGATTATTAGAAAGTTGTGTAATAATTATGCGAAATTATGTTAGCTAGCAATTTGCGAAATTAATCGCCGACCTTCAGTAGTATAATTGGTAGGCTGGCCACAATATTTGACAATTATTAGTGATATAATAATATAATGGGCAAAATGTTCTAGTTTCAGCCTTGATATCCATGGGACACGATAGAGGAAACGTCAAAATGTTTATTTTTATCAAAGGTAAAGTGCCAGTCGAGATAACGACAGCTTTGCTTTGAAAAAACACCATCGTAAACAATTTCACAACTAAGGGAACAAAGATCTAGCCCTAGATCTCCCTAAACATAGTAAGAAAATGGCAACAAAGAACATAAAAAAAAAGAAAAGATGGATACACAGATTAACAATGTTAAAGATGAAATGTACGTCAACACTGAAATGACGATTGATTGAGTAACTATGGAAGAAAATGACGTACCTGACGCGCTAACCCCAAATAAGACAAGAATAAGGGCGGGAGAATGATGGAATGGAGAATGAGGAATATGTCGTGAGTAAAGTTTTGAGTATGAATGTGGATAAAGAGTAGAGGAAGACCAAAGAAACGATGAATGGACTGTGCGAAGGATGATATGGCAAGAAAGGGGATGTCTGATGAGATGAAGAGTAATAGAGAACTGTAGAAGAAGAAGAAGACATGGCTATCCCAAATGAATTAGGATAAAACCAAGAGAATAATAAAGGGTGGTAGAATGAAAATGAACCAAACCTCTAACATAAAGAAGACTATAACGATAACATCGTCTAGGTACAAAAGAAACCAACCTACTTTCAAAAACAATTTCGCTCCGATCACTTTTACCCCAACAAAAGCCTAAACAATCGATAAACTAGAGCGAACGCCTGAACAAATTGATTGTTACAAAGTATAACTAGGTAACTGTATAGCTGACCCGTTCCGATTCGCAACTAATGTACAGTTTTGGCAGCGTCTCTAGTTCAAGTACAAACAGTGGCAATGCCAAGGTTGGCATGCGAATGGTACGTGTGAGCGAATTGCAAATGGTAGATACGGTGTTATGTTTTATTGCAGCGGGATTTGTTTGTTTAGAATGTACGTCAGTGTGTCTGTTTGTTGTTTTATAGAACAGTAAATAATTATTGCTTTCAGTGGAAATATAGCCATCGTCTATCTTCACCTAGTCAAGAATTAGTTTCGCCTCTCTTGATGGATTCTTATCATGAATTATAAGATCAGACGTCACAATATTTATTACCAGACTATGTCATTTTGCGGGCACAATTCCAGGCACGGTCTAATCTGTTTATTTTTAAACACATTTATGAAATAGGTGATTGTTTCTTCGTCCGGTCGACCTTGAAAACTTAGCCAAAAGATCAGACAGGAAAAAATGAACTGTCTTGTTTACTTAGTAAAATGTCGACAACGAATACCGCTTTTACTATCTAAATTCCATCCATACAACATATAAATGAGAAACTTACTCTGTCTGCCAGTCACCTTTTCACGCCTTTTAAAGGCAAAAGTTGCAGTGGAGCCAGATGATGGATTGCTGAACATCGCGAGTAAGACCTGGTTGAGACTCGTGCAGAATGAGAAAGAATGGCACGAGCAATCGAGGAAGCCATGATGATGATGAAGATCTGAAGTAGCACTCAAGTAGATCATTACCTGGGTTAGGACATAGGATAATTTTTATCCTGGTATTATGCCCTTTTGGATAATTTCCGACTACCACATAGTGAAGCCGCCGACAAAACTAGTTACTTAATCAATCATTACAACCCTAAAAGTAATCGATCATACGCTCCTACAATCGATAAAGAATCGATACATATTAATCGAAACTTACGTAATACTAAAAGTGAATGTACGATTAGGTCGTATAGCGATAGTTAATGAGTTGTGTATGCAAATAAGTGGAATATCTAGGCTAGATTGTGTTAACATTGCCCCGTTCGTTAGGTAACGAGTTTCGATCGATAACCAATCGCGTTGTCCGGCTGGTTGACTGATAAAGAGATGTCGTTGAAAATGTTGTTTGAAATGAAAGTAAAAATCATACCAAAGGCTACAAAAAAATACTTTTGAATTGTCAAAAACAAAAAAAGATAAGCTACAATCCGAGGCACAAGGCATAAATAGCTAGCAATTAGTATAAAGAATTCGTTAGTATCAGAGATGTTCCTGGAAATAGTGTTCAGCCAAAGGCAAGTGTAAATGCTGTCAGAGAGAAGAATAAACATATAGATTAGAAACCTATCAGTGCTAAAAACAGAACCATAACTGCAATTTTCCCCGAGAAAACAAAAAAAAAGTTAGGCTACAGGTCGGCACGGTCGGTAGGCACGGCCTAGATTCGTAAACAAAATCATAATACGCCCTACAGACACACGCGAGAAGTCTCGGCGAGAAGGGTCGCCGAAACTTGGCCTCAATGAGAACGAGATGGCGAGAAACCAATCACATTCACGCTTCTTCGGTGCTCGTACTAAAACAAAATCTGAAGTTTGCAGAACAATGATGAACAGAGACTTAAACAACTAAATCTGTGGAAGAACTCTAAAAGGCGGATTAGCGACAATATAGTTAGCAGACAATATAAAGATGACGTAGATAATGCCGGGGACGATGATAAATCGGGCGCAGCTATAAAGCCATAAAGCCTATATTTTGTAACACTAAAGGTCACACTAGAGACACGGCTATTCGTTTACAACATTACATCATGCCTTAACAGCTTTCTATATAATTTATTAGACTACGTTTTTGATCAAGATGTATTCAATTTTATTCAGAAAATAGTAAAAACATTGGCTATGGTAACTCTTTGTGTCGAAATAGTAGACAATAGTAATAGTAACATCTACGTTGTTATTATTTATGGTAACTATTGGTTTCTCTTTTTTACGGGATTCTGTTGCGAAAACGTTGTTATTTTTTATGTCTTTAAAAATATTCTATGATAGGTTTTGGCTTCATTTCCAATACCTAGCAACCTGTTTCAAAAATTGAATGTCATTGAAATACTTCACGTATGGACTTAGTTGACTTATTATTTGAATAAAGGATTAACATCTGGCCCCGATATATTTCGACAATTACAAATCCCTAGGCCTAAAAATATTTCGTCAATCATTTGGTTTGCCTTGTTACCAAAGGATCAAGGCACAGCTGAAAGCATCGTCAATAACAATCTTGATTTATAGATATTCCCCAGTAGAAACAAACTTGCAACATAAATGAATTCGCCAACTAAAAACATACCACTCGAATTTAGAGCAATTAAACACCAGTTTATCCTGACCTACCTCTCCCTTCTCTCTTGACTAAAATTCGATGATTTCGGTGGGACTGTTGGGAGTAGTGAAGGTCATGATGAATTGGGTATCAAGTGCATTGAAGTCTTAGCTTGGCGGGTTTCGAAGAGTTGTCTTACGCCATTTCACTGCGAAGTTTATTATAATGTTATGTTTTAGGTGAATAAACGTTATGTGAGTGTAGTTGTTAGTAAATTAGCGTACGTTTGGTACGATCTTGTTTTAGTTTCCGCTGTGACGATTGGGCTTAACGTCTGTCTATCGAACTGGCCTTCTCCCATCTAAGTTAGGTTTGGCTTACCGTCTTGGATGCAGCTGAATATCTAGATTTTGCTTGGAGAGACTGCCCATCTAACCTCCACAACCCAGTATTTGCACCCAAATTTCACCCAGTCTTACCAAGGGATATTGTGTTATCCCTTGGTTAGACTGTGTGTCAGAATTTCGGGCTGTTGAATACCCGTTACGATTGTCAAAGGTGGGCTAACGTCTAAGACTTCCGCTTAAAAAAATAACTGAATAATGATGTCGCCTAGATTCAGGAAATGAAAAACAGTCCAAACGACGTAAAACGATTCCGTAAAAACACCTCGTGACCTGCTATCGGATCTGAATAATGTTTTATAGTACCTATAGTCATGAAACCGGATTCAGTAGCTCATTTGAACAAATTTCTAATTGCAAACTTTAATTTCGCAGCCCTTTGGGGTTTCGTAACAGCTGTACTTCTCCTTATCGGTCGATACCATCATCCGAACCGAAGAATGCTGTTTGGTCAAAGAAATAGGTAGGTAGATAAAAACATCGGCAGTAGGTCCTCCATTCACAACCAGTACCGTTAGAAGATTTATAATTGTGATACTACAAAAATACCACCTGACAGTATAATTACCATTTCAACCACTGCAGGTCCGTATCGCGAATAGTACAAATAACTGTTACGAATAACAGTTATTTCCAACGAGTTATTAGCCCGTGATTTTTCGCACGGCGCGCATATAAAAAACCATTTCGAATAGGTACTTGATTCTATAGGGTTCGAATTGAAAAGCGAGAGCTCTTTATACTGGTTTTGTATGACTCATGCCACAGATAAATCGATTTCTTTATGTACAGGTTGTCGTTGGAGTTCCGTAGTGAAATTATGATTTATGTATCTCGGTTACTTTTCTGGTTTTGAATTAGGTAATGTTACAAATACCTACTAGACGACGTTTCCGCACAGGATTTTGACAAATTTTAATGCCCAAGGATTTTGTTCTGTAATCTGCTGTGTATGCTCGTGAATTTTTATATTTTTTTTCCACTTTTCTCGTCTTGAAAAAAAAAAACTAAATCAAACTCTAAAATTGAAAACCAACCAGGCATTGTTTTATAATATCCGAATGAGCACAACATTCCGACCGGTATTCTCAAATAAAGGTTTACGCCAAAGGGATGTTCTTTGGTAGAAAAGCCAACATTACTTAACTGCTAAAACGAATAAATGCTGAATATGGACTCTTATTCAGAATTTACTTATGTGTATTTATCATTAGACTCGATACGCGTCAAAGACACACATAAGCTGACTTATAGAAGGATCGACCTCCTTAGCGGGCGTCCATAACCGACCCATTTCGCTCAACTAGACGCTAAGCCGCTTACACTCTAAGTTTTCCTTGCATAACATTAATAGACGACCTGACGAGTGCCTTTTAAAACTTAAGCGGTAGGCGTCTGGAATAATTACAGAGTGTGCAGAAAATGGCAAAAGTAAGTAAATCGAGAAGTATGTATCCAAGTGAGTAAAAAGCGCTAGAGGACAGTTAGCAAGATTTATAGAAATAGCAATTAAAAAAAATATTAAAAGACAGGGACATATCATAAACTAATAAGTAGATAATGCACACCATGGCACACCTCAGGCACGTCTTACTGTCCATTATAGCATAGTAACAGTCTTTCATACAAGGCCTTCTTGATACAAGTGAGTTTTAAAACGATAACGCTACTAAAACTACAATGTGGCAGACATTGCAGTTTTACTAACTTTGTCGTTTAGCACTAACATATTCAAATTAAGCCATACGGAACCATATCTAAAGTGGACGAAAATAAATTCAAGACAAAGTGGTCAATTCTTTTTTTTTAATCCGTAATACTGTATCAATAAGACATTCATAGGTCGCCCCAGATTCGAGTAGAGGCACCAAATAATCAACAATTACGTAGACTGTCCTAAAAGAAATATGCCTGTTAATTTTACGATAAAAAAACGGCTTAGACATATTTTTCAAACAATAACAAAAAAAGAATAAATTAAGAAATTATCCATTTGTTGTTTTTTTTAAAATAAAGCACCGAATAAATATGCAGACGTTCAGAAGTCTTCCTTCTACTGCAAGTCTGTTTAAAGCTAAGAACAGTATGGGCCACTGATTGGGTGTCATTGGCCCATATTACTAACTCAATCACTGACTATGGCGGTTAGCTAACTGTTACGTATTACTGTCTTAAGGTCAACGCTCCGTAATGAGCATGACGATTAATTAATATTTATCTAGTTAAACAATAGGATTATAACATAATATAACATGATGATCTGATGCAATTAAAAACTAAGCAAACATTATTAGTATGTTGAACTTGACGGCAAGTACTTACTTCATTTTCTATTTAATAAATTAATTTTCGCCGTTATTTTTTATTATTTATTTAACAGACGGATCAACGCAAAAAAAAACCTGTGTTATATTTTTCTTTTACATTAATTATTCTAATAAACGGAACCACAATAATAAAAAAAGGAATATATCCAGTAGAAATGGCTTAAATAAAAGCTGTCCTGATATACATTTAATATGTGCCAACATGGTGTCCCCATTTTCGAGCTATCCGACACCAGATGAATGAACACAATTAAAGATGATAGCCACAATAAGTTTTTTGTATACTTTACTAATGTTCCAAATAAAAAAAAACTGCACAATAGTGGTCGCTTGTAAAAGATTTATTAGTATCACTCTAAAAAACTAGGCTTTTGTGGCTGTGGTTTGGACAATTATTCTGAACGATCTGTATGTGGGTCGCACCATTATGTAGAGAGATTATTCATCACTATTTTGTCAGAACATTCAACAGCTAAATTCAATGTATTTTACTTGTAGGTAAAAAAATGCGAAAATTTTAATCGTTTAGTGCATCTTATGTGCTAAATAGTTCACTCTAAAATAAGAGTGTCCTAACATAATATCTTCTCATTTTCAGTACAAACAACACAAGACAAGACAATTAAAATGACATTGTCAACGACACATAAACGTACCCATTTTTTGACACATAAGAGTACCTAGATATAGCGATTTAAATCTTTAGTAAATTGTTAACCTAACGTTGTAGGTGTCAGTCAAGGTGATTTCTTGATTACTGAAACTAAATAAAAAGCTATTAGTTAGTTCGTTTTAGTCTTGTCTTGAGTCTAGAATTTGTAACTAGATAGTGCTGCATTAAACGTGCCATGTCCAAAAACGGAATCAAGTAAATCGTATCTTGATACGCCTCAGGGATGTACCATGTACCTATTAATTTATTTAGGCATGTAAGCAATATTAAAAACTTTCTACGAATAAAAAAAAACTACCGATAAAAAATTTTTGCACGACATTTCTACAACAATAGAAATAAACAATAATAACAACTCTTAATAATAGAGTAGAGATCGGACAATAGACGATTTAGCGGACCGCGCAATCTCGAATGTATCGATACTTAATAAATTATATCGATAGTCGATCGAATAACGAACCGCGTTCCGACCGCATCGCCGACATCAGGTCCAAATTAATGACCCTTCAATTCCTTTGGATTAAATACGAAAAGAAAAAAAGAAAAAAGTTAAAATGCTTTTACATTGCATCGGGATTTGTTTAAAAGTGCTGAAACGTATTTTACAAGTCGGTGTTTTGTTAATGTTTAAGTTGGGGATTAAATTCTTTACGTAACGATTGGTTGCGAAGCCGACTTACAAAGTTAACCGTAACTATATTAAGTGGAATATAAATTCTGTTACTAAGTAATGCAACTAAAATAAAAATGGAACTGATGAAGACATAGAACCTTCTTCTTAGTCCTCTTCAACTTAGTTAAATCATAGTATGAGTGCGCTAAGGGCTTTATCACGTCAATGGTGCAAAGCGTGAGAACTCTGCTACGCAATTCGTGACCTCTCATTAGTCAATCTCTCAATCAAACATCATCATCAGCCTACAGCAGTCCACAGCTGCATTAGGTCTCTCCAATTGCACGCCACTTAGCTCAATTGATGGCAACTCTCATCCAGTCGCCACCAGCCACCCTATGGAGATCGTCACTCCACCTAGCATGAGAGCGTCCCACCATACGCTTACCGATTCGCGGTCTGCACTCAATAAATACTGGAAAACACACCCAAAAATACGATTAATGTATCGCTCATTACATAATCAGTAATCAAGAAGTCATTAACCGATTTACTTTTACCACCAAACGATAGATGACCTATCTTTTCTTAAAACAAAAATAATGTCCCATCTATCCCCATTATTTTGAGGTACATAAAATATTACAAAGTCGTATGACTCAATAACAGTTGGTGGTCTTACATTTGTACTGCTGATATTACGATGGGCCACACAAGGCGGTAACACGATCATACGGGCCCAAGGCCCAGGGCTAGGGGCCATCTCGATAGGTTGGTAAAATCCTAGTATGTAGGGACCAATGTACAGGCTGTAGGGAAGATTGATTCGCAAACTGTTTCCATAAATTCTGTAGTAATGGGTTCCTGATTCTAAAAGACATGCTGCGGCGACCCTCAATAAATTGGGATATGATGAGTCTAGAACTCTAGACCCACTAACACTTGAAAGTTTCTTCAGCTGTTTTTGCGTTAATTATGACCGTGTAGTTATTGCACTTTTTTATGAAACAGCTGTTTTTAGGATTCTGTACCCAAAGGGTGCTAATGCTAAGTTGTCAACGGTACTCTATTACAAAGGCTCCGCTGTCTATCCGTACATACCGTCCTGTATCTTTTGTTTTGAACTAAAATAGGTAGACACTTGATTGCAGAGTGTGTTTGGCTCCTACGGCCGCTATAACAACAAATAAACAAACATATTTCTTTTTTGGTAATGGCTCTCGTTGGTCAACCTAGAGCTAGCTTCTGCTTAACCTGACAATCCTGTGGGTCCCTTGAAATTAATTAAGGCCTCCAGCCAGGGCAAAACTTATAAACTAAGCGACAACTCGCTAAGGGCACCCCCTGTGGGCCTCGGCTTAGGGCGTCGCTGGGGGAGGGCAGCAAGGGGAGAGGTTGGATCTGAGTGATATTATTTAGGGGCTGATTTAAAACTACAAGCTCAGCATCGCGGGCTGTCTCATGCAGGGGGGAGTGAACGGGGACGTCGCGACGGGCCTTGACGGCGAGGCCGGTTTTCGGATAGCGCTACTACTTTTCTGAAGGACGGTGGTGGGTCGTCGGGAGTGACGAGGGGAGTGACCATACAATAAGATACGGTGGTATGGAACCGTTCTACTCTAGGGGCTATCTCTCATGTGCTGAATTTGTGTTAACAGTTTCCGTATAGATAGATGCCCTTGTACAAACGGCGATACATCAAACTATACATTTCCAGTTTAACAAGGCCCCGCTTTGTATGTATAATATGTAGATTACCCGTACAATGAGAGATACGTTTATTCTGGTTTTGTATAGCTTCTTTGGACGTCGTGTGTATTATGTATTTCTTTACAGTCTATCGTTGCTAAAAGATTTGATGGTGGTTTTTTATTACGTATGCTAGCTATAAAATGTTAACAATTTGCAAGACAAGAGTGAAATAGTCTTTTTAGTACGTCGTATACGTCTTTGGTCTTCGGAAAGTTTCTCACGGGCTCTTGTGGATTATAAAATAGCTATAAATACAGCATTTTAAAGCCAATGACTGATAAAAACTACGAAAAAGATTGTTGATAATGTTAACATTCAGATAAGCTGGTAATGAAAGTATACTTTTTTTATCATAATTGCAATGCAATCCGTAATTAAGACGTACAGAATTATGGCTACGTAACAAACGGAAGACGCAATTATAAGATACCTAATGTGTATAAAAATACCCTCGACGAAGCGCCACCACTCTTCACCGTAAAACATGATTTTTCACCCCAAAAGAAAAGTTGTTTGTGAAAAGAAGAATTACTTATTGTGATGTACAGAATGCTAAGTTGACGGTTTCGTAAAGGATCAGGGTCTCAATACGGGCGAATATCACCAATAAATTTAAACGTGATCTACACAATATCCAAATCGCGTTCAAAAGCTGTCAGTGTATGATTGTTGTGGAATGTTGACACTGACAGCTCATAAACGCGGTTCACAGTTGAGTTTCATCGGTGACATACGCTCTTAATGAGACACAAATCTACCAGAATCTAAAACCAACAATTACCAACATCTCTAAAAATAAATAAAATAGCCAGACATTGTTCTAGCACGTCATATCGATTCGACATTGCCACAATCGACAATGTCGTAAAAATACGACCGCCTACGGCCAGCTCCGAAATAACCTATAATTACTTTCTAAACGGACATCCGATACGGTATTGGTAAAGTAATGAAAGTATTAATAGTAATTATTAATAAGATATTTTATTACTAATCAAATCATTAGTTGCTTGATAAGTATGTATAAAAGTTTGACAGGTGACAGTCGGCTCCGTTTGATGTTGAATTTCGATTTTCCTGCTTTGGAATGACTTGAAATTATTGTTGTTTGTTCTGTACTTAGTAGGGTGGACAGAAATGGTCATCATCATATTGGCTTTGAGTGTAATTAAATAATAAGACGATAAGCAAAAGTTGTAAAAAAAAACTATAAATGTTTCAAATCTCTATAATATTACAAAGTTGGAAGCTTGT
Organism: Standfussiana lucernea; assembly: GCA_964057025.1. Classification (NCBI taxonomy): domain Eukaryota; kingdom Metazoa; phylum Arthropoda; class Insecta; order Lepidoptera; family Noctuidae; genus Standfussiana; species Standfussiana lucernea. Next base: position 2,558,210 of record OZ059791.1, on the reverse strand, counting down.
TGGGTGTTAGTAGTTTTTGTGTAATAACTTATTTGCTGCTTCTGGTTCTATGAAATGATTTATGTATTTAATAAACTCATGAATTTAGATTTTATAGGTACATTGTCATTTTCTATCGCTTCTTTATTTATATTCTCTGTAATTTGTGAGGTCCGGCTCTTGTGCTACAGGAACTCCTAGTACAAGAGCCAGCGCTACACTGATGTTTGTGTCTTGAACTGAAAAATAAATAAATCATAAATATTCTCTGAGGAGCTCTTGGCTAAAACAATAACAGCCGCTCGGATCAATCTTCAGGTTAAGCCGCGCTTGCCTAGGTTGGTCTGTGGATGGGTGACCACCCATTACATACAGAGTTTCCTCCGTGCCTCGGAAAGCACGTTAAGCCATTGGTCCCGGCTGTCATTTGTAGATCTTTGACAGTCCGAAAGTCTGACAACCAGTCTTACCAAGGGGTATCGTATTACCCAGTACTATCTGGGTTGTGAAGGTCAGATAGGCAGTCGCTCCATGTAAAATACTGGTATTCAGCTGCGTCCGGTTAGACTGGAAGCCGACCCCAACATAGTTGGAAAAAGGCTAGGCAGTTGATGACGATATATTCTGTGACAATCCCGTAAATTAACCATCCTTCTAAAATACGACACATACGTAATTGTTTTAAGAAGTGTTACCATTACAAAACAAACCATAATAATTATTTATTACAATTATTAGTATGCGGTCTTAGATAAAATTACTGTCCGACATAATTATGAGCGGTCGTAATTTTCAGATCATTACTTTTCGCTTCTTAGAGCACCTAATAAAATTCAAAAAGTCATCATAATAAATAATTAGCACGACATAACTTAGAAGATTCATATTCGAAATCGCACGTGACTTGAATATGGAACTTTAGACGAACGCAAGAAATAAATGGCAAATACGATTGCAACCGGTGCGGCGTGTGAATGACCAGATGCGTGAACGTGGACAGAGCCAAAGGAGTACGTATGGTTGTTGCAGGTGCCGTTCTGAAGTTTTTGCCTGATACCATGGGAAGAGGCTTGAGTTTACGTGTCCAAGTATACCATCATGTAAGCAATGATAGCCTAGGGGTGTGACCGTTGGACGGCCAAGTCATAGGTCTCGAGTTCGAACCCAAGACTTTTGATATTTCGGATTCACGTGTGTATTGTATAATTGTTATCACTTGCTTCGGTGAAAAAAAAACATCGAGGGGAAACCAGCATGCCTGAGAGATATTTCTCGACGGCATGTAAAGCCAAGTCAGAGGCCCATGGGCGGCATAAAACTCTGGCACCAGGTTGGGCACTAACCACACGAAAAAGAAAGAGTATTCCGTCGACATGAGGCAGACATCGATGGACCTTTTTACTTGTGTCGTACTGTAACTAACATTTTGATGAAAATGTTTATGGACGAAGCCTTGTTTATTCATGGCTTTTAATACAAATTTTAATTTACAACTTCGTCGTATGCATTGTTTCCGAAAGTCGTAATTTTGCGACGTTATTCTAGTTAATTACATTTGTCTTATGTTTCCGTTCGTATTAATATATCTATTGAATAATGTTTAGTATCGTTATGTAGGCGTGTGGCAATATTTGCTTCGTAAAATAGTTATGACTTCAGACTTCATGAGCCAACAAATCGTGGACTGTCACGGAAAATAACCTGTACTATTTAACAATCTTCCATCACCATCTCTGCTGACCGTTATTCCTGTCTAAACATAGACATAGGCATTCCAAAAGTTAAACTTTTCTGTGAGCTGCTAAATTATTGAGGACTATTTGCCTGTTTACATAAACAAAGAGAGACGCCTCTCTAATAATCCCAGCTGTGGATGAAGTCGGGCTGTGGATGATGTTGATTCTGAAGTCCCGAACTGCTACACAATAAAGACCAAGAAAACATGCTTGCATACTGGCAATTCTTTCCAAAAATTACCTTACCACGGAATATCTATCTGTTTTTTTCTACTTTACAACAAGCAAAACTAACTGCAATTCATGTTTACAATATTTTTTATTCACAATCCACTGAGGGCAGCATTTCTCGTACATTTTTCTTTGTCTTGGTAGCTGTAATGGAGCCTCGAGGCAGTCCACTCTCGGATATTACGTACCCACATTTTTCTCCTTTTCGCATTTATCAAATTGCGACGCTGTACTGAATTCTTTTACGGTAGCGTACTAGCTTGATTTCCTTGTGGCATCTGTTTGGCATAATAAACCGTAAAATACGGAAGAAGGTCTTGAAGTTTTGGGTCTTCGGTAAATTGTATACAGTAACTGTATTGAGTGTTTTTTCCATCTTAAACTTGGGAAACACAAGTAACGAAGCATATCTGCAAGAGAAACACGACGTGAAGACCAAGACAATGTGATATAATATCAGCAGTTACAATGATAGAATGCACACACCCCCGCACTTACTCACTTCAACAGTGTTTTGTATGTTAGGTACCGATGTTTTTTCAATGTTATCAATTAGAAATCACATTTAATTTTTGCTATTAATTTAAGTTATTTTCAATTAAATTAATTTTTTGTCTTTTTTCTCTCGATCTGTTATCACATTTTACTAATTAATCTAAATTATATTCTTGCGCTAGCAGAACTTTGTAAATTGTTAACATTTTGTAGTGTCTGGGTCACAAAGATACAGGCTGTGCCTAGTTTGGCACCCACTGTTATACATGCCAATATTCTGTTGTGTAAGCTAATAAATAAAATAAAATAGAATGATAGAAGAGTCGAGAATTATTCAAGCTACCGAAATGCATAATTAAGTATATGGATCCTAGTTAAAGTCAGTGTTAACCGAGAAGTACGGAAAAAGAAGAAATGCTGCGCCGACCCCAAATTTGAAAATTATCAATTGGGATAAGGGCAGGAGATGATGATGATGAATGCTAGGCAGAAAAACAATACGATTCTAGGGACCGAGACAAGAGGGACCTGAAGGGTACTAAAGATACCGCCATTTTGACAAAATTTGGTTTAAGCCAACAATATTTACAAAATGATGACAGAGAATAAGTTATGTCCAGTCCTGTAGGCTGTGATGGATTTTAGACTAGACGATTGGTTTAGGACACGATTGATTTATGTCTAAAAAGTTTCTAATGACGCCTTAAACAGGGTGTCGTAAAAAGCACTCAATGCATGAAAGTCTATTTTGGTTATTTTTGTTGGGAAATAGACATCTCTTAAAGGAACACTCCATAAATAGATATTAAGTAATCTGAATATCTCCAAATCAAACCCACACGAATTCGCCGGCTCTCGTCGCCTCAGAGAAAATATTCAATCTTATTATTAAGACACTACGGATACGGATATGAGTCGTCACAGAGACACTTTGGGTTTATATTTGTAGAACAATGGCATTGGCACAGTATATAAAAATAGCCAGTAGATCAACTGGGCGACAAATAAACTTCTTGCTGTGTTGCACTACACACATAAAACGTAACCACTTGTCTTGATGCGACAGCCCCGATTTACTCACGAGTAAACTGTTACCTCAAGCATGAATAGAATAGATTAAAATATTCTTTATTATGTACGAGTATACCAGACAAGTAAAATTCATGAAAACATCAACAACACATACACAAAACATCACTAAAAGCTATATTTTCAAGACAAGACTTTGGATGGATTACAGGAAGAGGGAGAGACAATACTGCAGGCTTGGATAGAATTCGTGTGGGCGCTTTGCATGTGTGTATCTATGAGCCGATCATTATTTTGTTCCTAGTTGAAATACTGTATGTTTGCTACTGTGGCACCGGTGAACCGACACAGCCAAACATTTGGGCATGTGTCAAGAATTAATTACCAAGAATTGGAATGCTTGGGTTATGGCCAAATGTGGTAGACACTGTGTAAGGTTTTTAAATAAATCGAATATTGTTACAAGGTGTTTTGGCCAGGGAGAGATTTGTTTGTCTTTTGAATGTGATATCAGCTTTAGATTTGCGCAGTTACAAAGCATTTTACTCAGGGACTAAATTTCTGTGTTGCAAACTTAGGGGACAGATTTCCTTGATAATATTTTCCATTTTTACACACCATCATTTAAGGAGGTAGGTATGTGTCTTTGAGAGAAATTGGTTATATTATGTAACATCTTTTTTACCTACCACATATTACGCAAATATATTTTTGTCCATAGATATCAGAGTTCATAAAAAATGTGCGTTTATTTTGGCAGGGTCTTCTAATTTGTCCATAACTGTTTGAAGTCGTGAAAGGAAACTTCTTTTTTAAGATTCGATATCATCATTCTCGATTGTTTAGACAACACTTATAATCTCAACATGAATGTTGTAACCAAGATCTTTTAAAAATATTTTGATTTAAAAAGAGTGTCTATGGAGTTTCTTACCCATTCTTCTCCATAGAGATCTAAGCTTTGGAATGGGCAACTACAGTACTTTCATGAGTTATTATGGCTTGTGACTGGGACTGTTATTGACCTTCAAAAGGGCCTGTAATTGAAATAAATGCTACAAAAAAAAAACAAATCTAAATTTATTAGTCCATATTATATAGTTTTTCGTCTATCCCCAAGGCCCTTCAAATAAAGCAACTTTATCGCTAATTAATAGTCAAGCAGTTTTTTCATCAACGATAATATTGCTTTCAGCAATTTATATGCTAACACGGATTGCAACAAGATCTGTTAACCCTTTTATGGTATGGAGCGGAATGATAATAAAATCATGTAGATTTTGAACGGCAATTTGTTTTAAGGTTTAATTAATAACTCCTTTTAAGTTAGGTTATCTTGTAGACATTTTGTAGTGTGTACACCTTAGGAGTATGACAAGCAGTAAATATTTTGACATTTGACATTAAGGGACGTTGTATTTTGTATTGAAAAGTGATTTATTTTCGCTATAATTTTGCTTGAATGTTTATGGTAGGTACTGATATGGCAAAAAAGATCTGATGACATAGGTCAACGAGCTAGGGGAAGATATGCTGAGGGAAACTGATCTGGTGCATGAATTTGCTAAGGGGCCATCCATAAATAACGTCACACGAATTTCATGATTATTCGACTCCCCCCGTCCTTGTCACAGCTGGTCACATTTGTGAGACTCCCCCAGCCTAGTGAGACGTCACATAATTTGCAATTTTGCATGTTCATACTGATGGAAATTGAAATATTTTCAAGTTTTTCGTTAATAGTTCAAATTTAGTTTTTTAATACTTAGATTTTTTAAATTTGACGTCACGAAATGTAGGACCCACCTACCCCTTGTCACACAATGTCACATTACGTCGACCCCCCCTCCCCCTTAACATGTGACGTAATTTGTGGATGGCCCCTAACGATTCGGGAAAAGTAATTTTAATCTTCAAGAGAGAGAGCGAGAGAAACACTATGTGAATAGTTTTTTTTTAATTATGTTAACTTAACATTATATGAAAGACTAGCTGACTCGCGCAACTTCGTCTGCGTTACATTTTTGTTTGATGCTCCGCTCCTATTGGTCGCAGCGTGATGGTATATAGCCTTCCTCGATAAATGGACTATCTAACACTAAAATATTTTTTCAATTCGAACCAGTAGTTCCTGAGATTAGCGCGTTCAACAAACAAACTATTCAGCTTTATAATATTAGTATAGATGAAAAAGACATTTGGACTGGTCATGAAATAATAGTAAACTCCTAGTATTAAACCATAAGGTAAATTAATAGTGTTATTGTGTTTTTCCGTCAGCAATTTCTCAGTAGCAGCCACGGAGCCTATTTGTGCCTTGTTGATGTCAATAGGGTCGCCCCCTATTACCTACATGGAACTCTAACTTAACTGGCGAAATGTGGGTGTACCTACATACTTGTTAGGTACATCACTGCCTAACACGTCGGGGATTACAAGGTGTGATGTTATAAAACACCAAAACTCGTCAAATAAACCCTAAAACATTCCGTTATTTCCAAATCCCTTCGCTCACGATAATTCAAATCGCACAAACAAACACGTGAAAGATATTCCAACTGGCATTTCGCGACACAGTGTGACACAATCCTATTCAGAACTTAATTCATTTAGTTCCCGAGTCACGCGACAAAACTAACACGCTCGAACACACAACATGCAAATCGTTTATTAAATTAATTCACACGCTTACCGACGGTACAGTTCGTTTGGTAATAAATAATAAAAACAATGGTATTAAGGGCTTACATAATGTTGCTATGTTAGAACGGATTAGTTAATTGGTGAGGTAAGGGAGGATTTTAATATTTAAGGTGGAATATTTTGTGAAAGCTCTAAGAGTAGGTAGATAGAGGAAGACCAAAGAAACGATGGATGGACCGTGTGAAGGATGATATATTTTGAAAGGAAGTGACTGATGACTGATGAGATAACGAGTAATAGAGAAGAATTGAAGACGTGCTGCACCGACCCCAAATAGATTGGAATAAGATAATGACGGTGATGAATTAATAGACAAGGTGGAATTTTAAGCAGATCTATGGGTAACGAGATAAGGGCGAATTTCACCAATGATGTATACGATCAGCAAATCTAAACCGTTCATAGACTGTGTCAGTCTCATCAATTTTGTGGGATATTGAACAGCACTTGGGAATTTAAATATGCTGATAGTGTTCAATTTCAACGGTGAAATCGTCTGGTTGTTCAAATGATGTCAGACATCGAAGACTCGTAGAATGCACAATAACTTCGAAGATCAATTAATTTCAATCTCTAAAGACTGAAAATAACTAATTTGCTCAAGAAAACTAGCTTCATGATTTCGGAATTAAAGAATCTGGACCAGTCTGAAAATAACTCGGCTTGAAATTTAAAGAAAATGTTTTGAAACCATCGTTCTGGAACATGGAACAATGTTTTAACTTTTAAAAGTGAATCTCAGATGACATACAGGATACTCAGATCTCGTTTTAAACTTAGAACTCATTCCATTTAAAAAATAGAACAACCTAACCTATTTCTTTATACTCATACAAGTGGCAAAGGAAACGCTTCTTTCAGCCGTCTTGAAACTGGTTATAATAAGCAAAAAATAAAAGTAATAGCGAGTAAAATTAACACAATAACGCTGTTGCCGCCTCGTGCTGTAAAAAGTGCGAATAGCTTCGGAATACTTCGTAATAGCTCGGGGAAACGCGAGTGCGTGCGCTACTATATTTTTAAAATATTTTCTACATAACATTATTAGTTTCTTTTGAAGTCAAGAATGAATTTATGGATAGTAATGAGTGTTCTTTGTGTTTTATCATTGTTGAACTATTTGACAGAGCGGAGTTATTTTTGCTTACACTTTAATGTTCTGTTTTGCATTTGTCTTTCAAAATTTCTGTCTGCAGGACAACTGTTGAGAAATATGTACGAGTACTGAGAAGGCTAACTTTAGATGGCTTTCACAGTTACTGTCCCTGTGCGAATTAAGCTGAGCTGGCTAAACTGAGGTACCTATTTTAAAAAAAAGTTCTCATGTAAACCTTAGGTACTAAGCTAACTTAGTAACAGTAGACGTGAAATTACTTTGAATCAGCCTAAATCACCATAAATCAGTACCTACAAAATAATACTTGAAATAAATTTCAAATGACCATACAAGTTTTCTTTTTAATACAGTAGGTACCACACTATTAGTCTACAGCCAGGAGTTCAGGTGACTGCCATTCCTTTGTCCCCTTTTACGACACGGAAAATGATGGACGCAGTCTATTTGTAGACGACCGAAGTGACTTGACAGATGGACATACTAGGCGTTATAATAAACCGTAGTTAACACATTGCTAGCAAAAAAAAACTACAACAATAAGTACAATCCTTTCCCAGCAATTTTAACTCTGTCCTAAACCTTATTGCAATGGAAATAAAGGTAAAATCAGAGGGGAAAAAACAAGGAAGGAGGATAGCCTTTGTGACTCTTGTTCTAAATTCGAAAATACGGAGATTAGAACTGCTTCTCCAGTCCTTTTTTTAATTTTGACAGATGTCTATGTGACTTTTGTTTGATTACTTTTTTTTCTGAAGCCAGTTGTGACCATAGAGGTAAAGTTGGTAATGCAACTTTGCCAATTGTTTTTTTTTAAGGAAATATTTTTAAATATCCTTTTATGACATTAAATAGGTATACTCGTAATAAGACTTTAGATGCAAACTGTACAAGTATTTCATTTTGTTCAACCTACCTAGGTCTGTAGATAGGTACCTACTTACTTTCAATGTAAAACGATTACCTATAAACAATAATTATATTCGCATAGGATGCCTACTAATAACACCATAGCATTGTTATAATAATATGAATGATTTAATACTTATTCCTGTAAATAAATACAGATAAGTACAAAGTTCATATTATTGAAAACATAAATAAAGCATACCTACCGACCTATTTATTATACCTATTGGTAATTTTCCCCGTGTAATTATTGATTTAAGATTTTTCATTCATAATTAATCCGGAATAATTAATTATGCCTGCTAATTTAATACGAAAAAACTCACCAATTACTGAATAAATAAATAAGTATCGTAACCCTTAGATAATTATTAACCAATTTAAAATTCAAATCAAATTCAGAATGTAAACAAACTAAAACGATGCCAATTAAAACAGTATTCCACCTACCTTTTAGGTTTCCACCTTCTAATGAATACTCCAAACATATTGGTGTCAGATTCAAACTTCATTCACATCACTACACTTCACCCTTCACACTCAGGTTCACAACACTACGCGAATGTTACACACACATTTTGTACCAACAATTTTTTGTTTATTTTCACTCAAACGAAAGTAGAAACTACATAATCAACGTTAAAAATAATCGTTCCTAATTTAAAATGTAATGTTTAATAACAAACTAGCACTAAAAATCGGAAACACGCTAAAAAAAACACAATTTCGAACGTAGAATCGATTTGAAATGAGATTAGTCGATTTTTGAATGTTACTTAATGTTATTTACTCGATAAAGCGGGTTCGCACGTGTGGCCCGCGCAAGCGATGCACGGCGACTGGCTGGCTCATGGCACCCGTTGCATTGCAATATGCAGCAGCTGGTGTATATCCCGGCTTTGTATTAATAAATTTTAGATGTCAACCGCTTTGCGTGGTAGCTGGTTAAACTTGCTAGTTGTTAGGCTGAATGGGATAGTGTCATTGCCTTTAGTTTGCTAGATGTAGGAAGGAAATTATGGCGAATATAATAGGTATATCTTTTGTTACGCATTTGTTGTAAGAACTGGTACTTAACTATGTAAATTGAAGTGGGTAATTTATTCGAAACGTTGCAACTTGTTGTAAATGTAAGTAATGGAATATTATGCTTTGATATTTTCGCAATATCTGTGAGTTATTAATCAAGCAACACTTTAAAATATTTACTAGAAGAAATATCCCTAAAATAAATTGCCATAACAATTTAAAAAAAACAAGTTCAAATACATACTTCCAGCAGACATCAAAAACGTCACGTACAGTCAATCCTTTTTTCTCTAAACTAAATAAATCAGAGATAGCGAAAGGTCTCCGCGGACAAGGAAATATAAGATAACGCCGTGTCCCACTTTCAAAGCATTTCGTGAACTGGATCTATCAGCGAGGCCCAAGGGCCCTGGGACTCTCGTCAAATGATGAGTAGGGTTGCCGACTGACCCAATTTTTTACGCCATTTCCCATTTTGGAGAGGATGAAATTCGTTTAGACGTGTGATTTTGTTCGATCTCGTGTAATTTTCTCGGGTATCTATTTGTAGGCCGACCCTTTGAGATAGTAAGTAGGAAATTGTTTTATTCGATTAGGTAATTGACTTTCATATAAATCTATTACGGTAACGACAGACAACGAAACTACAATTTGATTTAATTGTTTTCCGTAATTTGCATCTAACCCTTCTGTGTCTTATTAATTTGTAAGTTTTAATCAAGTCAGCTCACTACGCAAAAATGCTTAGATAGACTTAATTAATTTAAATTACTTTAAAGCAAAATAGCTGGACCAAAAAGCCACCAATTGCACGAAAAAAAAACAAAATCTACTAAAAAGTCCAAACTTTTAATTTTCCGTTCCACCGAATATCCTCGATATTGGTATAATCTAATGGCAACACTACAGGTGACCTACTTCCGCTCACAAGATCGGATTGAACGTAATAAGCTCCCTCTTGTGGTTACGTGATTCTCATGGTTTCGTTCGGTTGACACTGATATCTTTTTGTTCATGTGGAGATGAAATCATGCTTATTGTGACCTCTTACGGCCTAGAAAATAATGACAGAGTTAAGGCCGTAATTGATGTAGGATCAATTACGCCCTAAACTCAGTATTATTGCTCAAAACCAAAAGGCCTTCTTAAAAACAAAAAGCCTATAGCCTTCCTCGATAAATGGGCTATCCAACACTAAAAGAATTTTTCAATTCGACCCAGTAGTTCCTGAGATTAGCGCGTTCATCCAAACAAACAAACCAACTCTATAGCTTTATAACATTAGTATAGATTTTTTCATTCTAGTCGATGATCGCATCGTATTACAATATCGATTTCAAGATTTATAAACTTTAATGAGTCAATGACGGTGTTTAAGTTAAGTATAGAATTATTATGTAATCGTTAATATAATAATATTAGCCAAGTATCGATCTACTAATCGATTCGTATACTCGCTGTGCGGTGTCCCATCTCTACGATTTTGCAACGAAGCAATCTTTCACCTTTAGTTAAATTGCCAATAAGAGGCTTGTTGGCAATTATTGCTTAAATGATTGACTGCCTTGATAGTCTCGTGGTCGCAAGAGCTATTGCTGACCAGGAAGAGCTGGATTTTATTCCCAGGTTGGACAAAGTATGGGGTCTCTCTATGAGGAATTTCTTAGTGGCAGCTTGGGGACTGAATGACGGATGTGTGTGTGTGCTAATGGCTCCCCCTATTACATGGTAATTAAACATATTTAACTGGCGAAATGTGGTTGTACTATACACCTCTGCCTAGTTCTTTGGAGACAACAGATGTGATGTTATTTTCTATTATATTCCTTTCAAGTCTAAAGAGTTTGGAGTTGCCAGACTGGACCGTGAGAAAACGAATTAAACAATCATTGTAAAAAAAAAGTTGGTAGTAAAGAAAGATTGAACTAACAAAAACAGAATTGCGTGACTGACATGACCTTGTATATACCATGTTTTGTCCCTGAACTGAACTTAATTTACATTGTATTCAAGTTTATCTTTCTATATCAAATAATGACAGGCGTTTTTGGCTCTTGTGTCGATTACATAACTAAAAGATTGGAGTTTCGACAGTAAGTAGCTATTATGTTGAAGTAAGTTACCACCGTAGGAACCTATTTCTGGTGCCAAGCTGCGTTGCTGTCAAAGGAGTTAGACTCAAGATGTTGGGATTAGAGTGCCTAGCGAAGTAGTAAAGGCTTCACGCAAAGAGTTTCACGTATTTCTACAACGACTATCAACAAACCGACATAAGTTTTCGGTAGCTTATGTCAAGCCACTAGATTTTTGACGTTTCCATCATAAAATGTCACTTTGAATAGACTCTCAGGTCATTCTTACGTTGTGCATTTCTGACAGCAAAATGCTATGTATCATTCATTACTCTCCAACATTCACACGTTCGTTCTTTATCCTTTCCTGATGGGCCACATAACACTACCTTCGTACCTTCAGTACCCAGTACGTCCATAGCACAAGAACAAAACATCATAAACACAGCTTTCAGTACGTGCATCGTGCCTTTATTTCCACCCACGCAGTTGTTTACACCGCTTCGAATATTTGAGCATTTCAACCAAAAGCTATGCAGCGTCACGTGTCCGTTTTCATGTTCAGTTGAATAGGTTTTTGGATAGCTCTATCAACAGTTTTGTGCCTCAATGTTTCTGGTACGTTCATAAATATTGACAGATTGTTTTGTATAACATTTTTTTACGTGGCAAACATACAGGCAGCCCACTTCATGATACGTGGTTACAAGACCTCGGAGGCATCGTAGGCGCGTTGCTATCCTCGAGAATGAGCTGAAATGTCTCAAGCACCTGTAATTACATCCAGACATAGCGCTCGTTTGCGACAAGGATGACATAACTCAAAAAATTTGATTTTTCGATGTTGTTTGTAGTTGAATATAAAAATTAAGGAAAGCAAGTATTAAACTAAGTAACGAAATACGTAAAATAAACCTTTAGTCTTTTGATAAAAAGTTTCTCTATGCAAAAAAAATATTGGCAATATGCTGAAAATATTTTTAGAACTTATAAAAAAGCTGTCCTGTATTTCTTATTTTTCGAGTTATGTCATTATTGTTGCAAACAAACGATTAGTACAACCTTTAAAACAGACCATCAAGATGCCCTAGTAGCAGCATTAGAAATGGCATCAATCAATTCCTTCACAAAGAGCTATAAAAGACATGGCCACAAATAGCTTTACTGCGAGATGGATGTTCAAAAGACACCCTTTATCCCCAAAGGTTAAATAACAAGGCCATAGCATATAAATCCTGTATAATCTCAATCTCACAAGCAACGTTAATACGCTATAAGCAATGTATTCCCTTGAGGGGTACATGTATTTGCGTCTTAGCCTTCTCAAAGAGGGTATCAGAGCTTAATGGCTTTGAATATTCAGGCATCGCTTAACTATTCATCTTGAAGCTATCTCCCTCAAAGTGTATAGAGGAAACCAATCGACGACCGCAATCGAGAAACTATCAATTAATCAATGAAGATGGCGACTGATTGTTAGTACGTTATCCTTTCATAAAATAAAATAAATAAAGTTTACGTGCTCTCAACATCAGAGATTGAAATAGGTAGAGTTTATTTGCCTGAACTTCAAGGAAGTAAGTTACATATGGATAATACCACCCTCTAATGTAACAGCTTTATTTCGGAACTTAAAAATCATTCTGGGATTTTATACGCAGGTATTATCCACATGTTACTTAGGTGGCCTAAACTTCGTTGAAGTTTTAGGTACTTAAAGATATTCTACTTATTCCGATCTCTGATCAACATTTATTGCGCACTTTAATTTCAGTAGGTTGGCAAGAAGTTAAGATATCGAGGAAAGTTATGATAAAGTTAAGTACGAAGGTGTGTGATAAAATATAAGTGTCATCTTGTAGGTGTTACTATTAATACTTTCATAAGCAATTCGGAATGAGTAATTACCATTATAAACCAATTAGAGAGTGACAAAGGAGTTTTTAATTATGATCAGTAAATAACTTTGGCGATCCACGATTTATTAATGACAAGCATAGGTAAATTCTTAAATTGCATTAATATATAATTATTACCCAGACTCAAAAACGAAACAAATAATAGTTACCTACCTACTTGGCAAGAATTTAGCGAATAATTTACCAAAAATATTTAACGCTACCAAATTCTTTTCGACAAAATCGCAGCGTTAAATTGAAAAAAATGTTTACAAAACTTTAACTTCAAAGTGGCCCCGACATTCCAGGAAACGGTTATGTGTTGGCAATACAGCTAACACCTGACATTTTCGTAATAGCAACCCCAAAGCGCCGCGCCGGCGGCAACGCGTGCGCATATCCAAGTTCAAAGTTGTATGTAAGTAGGCAATTTTATGGACTCACCGTTATGTTGTCAGATTGTAGGGTATGCGTAATTTTGTTTTGATTTTCAAACGGCCTGTGTATAGTCTTGCCTTGTAAGACATGGCTTTGTTTGTTGCAATAGCTAGAAAAGGTTAGATCAGCCAACCCCGTTTTTAAGAACCCCCGAGATTAAGAATACCCATCTTATCTTTTTTTTTCTTCTTCTTTTTTTGGGTATTCTTAATCTCGTAACTGTCTAGATAGTAAAAAATGCATATGATCTCTATTTTTCGGTAGGTAGTCCGATATTCATAGAATATTTATCTTGACAGCTACCTTCTTGCTGAACTATAAAGTTTGCGAAAACCACTATAGCTAGATCGTGTTGAACAAAAGGAGGTAGCATTTCAGATCAACCTATTTTAAGAGTGTTATTTTTTTTCGTGTGGTTAATACCTAACCTGGTGTCAGAGCTTTTATACTGCCCCGCCCATGAACCTCTGCAAGCAAGTGATAGTTATACGATACGCACATGAATCCGAAAATTAGAGTTGCGTGTCTTGAGTTCGAACTGGAGAACTATGACTTGGCAGCCACAGGGTCACAACATTAGGCTGAAGGAGCTACTAGGAGTGTTCTGAGAATAATTTAGACTTGATCGATGGAAAAGATTTATGATGATATAAGCTCAATTTATATATGTAAGTACCTTGAAGTACATTTCATTGTATGAATACAATTGTTCGGATTATGCTTTTGTATTGGAAGTTTCCAACACGGTAAACAATTTTTTTGCTTAGGCACGCCATGTCATCGTTTACGCAATATCTTTTTGTCATATCAGAAAAAAAAGGAGTCGTAATTGAATTACTTTTTATGAGAAATATTTCTATGACCAAGCGACAGCAACACTTCAATAAGCTAGGATATAGCTAAGCCGAAGTTTGAAAACCCTTAGCAGTCTAGCATAAAAATTACCTAGGAACGAATGAAGTAACAACTGCTCCAAAACAAGACTTCATAGTCCATAGATGATAAAAAGAAAGAGAAGTATGGAAGAAGAAGACAGGCTCGACTAACCCCACCCCTAAGTAAATTGGGATGAGAGCAGGCGAATGATAAGATGATAAAAAAACGAAAATGTTATTATTATTCTATTCAGTTTCTTACAAAGCCCCAAGTACATCCACACATCAAACTCCACACTTTGTCCTTTTTTATCTCCCATAAAATACTTCGCAAAGCAATCTAATGGTGAATAAAAGGGGTCCGATGAAAACCAGCCGTGAGAAGAATGCCTTGTCGCTGTTACTACGTCGACAGCCTACCAGTGTGTTGACTACACTCTTTTCACATTTAGTTTACGTCTGACAACAGCAACCCAACCACAACCTTATAGAAATGAAAATAAAGATCATTGTTATTTGATAGCAATTGAACGGCGACCATATTGTGACGGTAATAAAGATCAATGTCATTTTGTCAGTAAATATACTGTGAAAGAACAGTACAGTACTTTCACAGTTATATTCCCTCCGCCCTTGCGTCGCTGTCAAAATCACAATGATTGTTAAGATTGTTGTTAGTGAGCTATCTTAGCAAGGCTGTAAAATTAAATTGATTTTTATCTTCGTAAAATAAGGATAGTGTTGATCTGCTGCTGTCAGACGTAAAATAACTGTGAAAGAACTCTAAGTATACATATGATGATATATGTATAATGACATATCAATTTTATAGATTTCCCGTATAATGGGTGATCCGCTAGTACTGGTACAATGTATAGCTTGATTGGTCGTCGTGCGTACACAACCCTCATAAGTTTGCCTGGCTGTTGACTACACTCCTCTTTCACAGATATAATCCCCCCCGACCTTGGATAGCTGACAAAATCATAGTGATGTTTATGCTCATAACAATAAAGTTTTTGTTATGCAGTCTACAAAGCAAGGCATGTCAGCTACTTTCGTACACGTTCAGGGGGTTCCCATGACGTCTTAAAGCAGTATTGTTTTAATGTCACTCCATTGTGGGAAAAAGACAGAGCTACAGAGGACGTCTAGCGCCATCTCTTTCCCACTCTGGAATAAGATTAAAACAATACTGCTTTAAGAAATCATGGTAGGCCACCAGTTGACATTTTTGGCTTCATTAGGTTCCTATCACTGTTATGCCTGTCAAAATCACAGCGAACTTTTTTACGTCGTTGTCTGTTTTGTCCCACTACTGGACAAAGGCCAGTGAACAATGGACTTTATCTACTGTTGAAATAAGAATAATAATGGATTGCAGCCTGTCAGAGATACATTAACAGTGAAAGAACGTACGCATGCGCACGCATGTGTACGTGTACGTCAGCATGTCTGTTGGCGAAGCGACGAAGCTAGGCAAAAAACAAACGAACGTCTGCCTTTGAGGAAGGCTGCGTAAGCGTTCGTAGCGAATGTGAAGTGGTGGCATTCTAAGGAAATAGGCTACTTTATCTAGGGTCTAAGCCTAAGTATTTTTTCTAGCTTTGTTGGTGGTCGGATTCTTGTCTTAAGTGATGTGGGTCTAATCTTTTAGCATGGAATGAGAAAAGGCTAAATGTTCTCGTAAGAATACCACATAAGCCAATGTCTTGGTATAAAACATTAAGTGGACGATGGAACTAGCTTTGTGTGTGAAGGCATCCGTAAAAGAAGCATTAACTTTAAGAGGAGAATCAACGATGCTAAAGATACTTTATACAAGGTGTAGTTCTGCAACCTCGTCAAAATTCAGGAGGTTGTCATAGAAGACGTAAATAATCAATATAAATTACGTCACCTGGTCAATAATAATAAATGCTGCTTTTTTTAGTTGTTTTAATTTTACACTATTTCAGAATGAAGCCCTTCTCAAAAGAGGAGAATCACCCGTTTATCGAATAAACGTCTGTGTTTGTAAAAGCGCGGTTATAGGGCTAGTATTACACTTATCGATTTCCGATATTAAGAAAAAAATATAAAAATTACCTACCCATTTTATTATTGATTCGGGTCGAGAATCATTAGCATAGTTACCTCCTTGAATTTGACGAGGATGCAAAACTACACCTTGTATTTTGTTATTTAAAGTTCTCTTAATTGAAACAAGCACGTAGCTCCAGAAACATCATCGTCTGCCTAGCATTTTCCCAACTATATTGAAATCGGCTTCCAGTCCGACCAGATGCAGCTGAATACCAGTATCTAACATGGAGCGATATCTATGGCGTCCACAAACCAGTAACTGAGAAACACGATTCTCCCAAAACATACGAGTACAAACAAAATCTTTACCTCAAAATATTCTCAAGACCGGAAAATGCAGAGGACATGCAAAACCGAATTGGCTGGCTGTATATTACATTACTGCTGCCACGCAACAAATAACCAATCAGAGCACCGGATTCTGTGCACGTTCGCGCACAATAACACAATTTTCGTGCCGTCGGGTAAGCAAGCAAGTTTGCTTGGAAAATGGAAGGTATTTTCTTAAAAACTGTTTTGTAAACGCTGTAAGGAAAGTTTTGGAAATTGCGTGAGTTTTGTTGATGTTTTCGATATTACATAGTTGTGAACTAAAATTCGTAATTAAAAATAATACAAATTAGACGGGACACCGACGCACAAACGGTAACCACGTTTCGGTAATTTTAAATTATCGATGGAAAAAATCGATGTGGGGGGTTCAGTATGATGAACTGAATATCTAATGACCGTTTGTGCGTCGGCGTCCGTTCCACCCTGTATAAGATCTTTAAAACTCAATAACACTTTGTCCGACATGGGAATCGAACCCAGAACCTCTAGACCAAAGAGACAGCCGAAGTTGAACAATAACGTCATAATTTCCATATTATCTCTGTTACAATCGAGTATTTGTTACCCACGGGAAAAGATTACGCCCCAATAATTATCAAGACACACACGCAATTGGCAATACAACAGATTCTCACAATAATTAATAATAACGTTATGTGATAAATTTATAAAGCACGGATATCTGCAATGTTCTCATACAATGTGTCAACTATGGGAATTGGGTCAGCACGAGTTTGCAATCTCTTACGATACTATTCATTATGACATTATGACCAATCTAGCCGATATGTAGGTACTTGGTTGCCATAAGATTGATCGTGGTGATTATTGGGACTTCCTCGTGGTGTTGTGGCTGCATAGGTACTGGGGATCAATCTACTGGTCTGGTAAAGTGTTTTTGGCTTTATTTTCTATTAGAACATTCACAGTAACTGTTTGAATGGGATCCCTAAATTATCTTCTCCATTATGTAGGAAACTTCATATTTAAAATACATCACAGGAAAAGCCTATGCTGATGTTTCTTCTTTCATCTTCTTTATCGTGTGGTTAGTGCCTAACCTGGTGTCAGAGTTTTTATACCGCCCATGGGCCTCTGACTTGGGTTTACATGACGTCGAAAAATATCTCTCAGGCATACTGGTTTCCTCACGATGTTTTCCTTCACCGAAGCAAGTGATCTTTATACAATACGCACATGAATCCGAAAAATCAGAGGTGCATGTCTTGGGTTCGAACTAGAAACCAATGACTTGGCAGTCCGACGGTCACACCACTGAGCTATCACTATACAAGATGATGATAGCTGATTCTATGCTTATGCTACAAGTATAAGCTCAAAAAGTTCCCACAACTGAAACAAAAGCCACTACTTTGGGGAACGTACTGGTGCACGAACCCCTGGCCAAGTGCGGTTCGTAGCACAAAATATATATTGTCTTTGATTTGTTAGTACTAGGACATGTACCTTCGCAGTATAAATAGACCATGCTATGGTTAAGATGTTTATCAATCAGCAAGTTCTTAATAGGGCTGGCTGCCCCAGCTGCAACAGGCGTACATTTAAGTGTCGCCATTCTTATAAGCTATTTGAATATACTCCAAGATGCATATCAAGATCTTCATACAAGGTAAGGATATTAGTTCAGAATCCGGTATACTCCTAGTTCCTACATTGTAAGACAGACATTTATTTCTTCACATTTTTACAATCCTTGCAATCTATTACTCTGTCTTCACCCACTCCACACATCGCAGTGTGCACCCTATTCTCTTCAACTACAGTATAAATTCCCTATAAGTTGGTATTTGCCATAAAAGTCGTTACGATTTGCAACGTATCGTCTATGGTGGTTGCCATTTACCACCACTTACCATAACATCGCTATTTGCGATGGAGGAATATTGAAATATAGGTATGTACTTCATTCGTTTGAAAGTTGGTGCATTTCATAACTTTGTAAACATTTTAATGATATCAACAGGCACATGGATGACAAAGAATTAATATTGCAAATATGATACAATAAATATGATGAGTGCCTCGTTGGTCAAGGCAAGTGCAACTGCTGAGCATGAGATTCGTGGGAACGATTCCCGGATCGAGCAAAGTGTTAATGTGTTTCTCAATCTGGAATTTCTCAGTCTTTTATACAAAGTCCAAAAGACATCAAGATTTTCGTAAATAGAGTAAAGTGAACGTCATTGTATAAACATCACATTATACAGCTTATTGCACATGCTCGCACATAACCGTCAATGTAACGTTGTTACATAAAACGCTTTTTTATTGACTCTTACAAAAGACTAATGCCTGGTTTATACATTATTAGTAAGGCGCCATTTCATAGCCGATACGGGATTGAAAACAGTAGAATTGCAACTAATGTGGGAAATAGAGCGATGTTATTGTTCGTAAGTTACGATTTAGGGTCGTGTCACACTGGCGAGAGTGCTAAGCCTGCCAAGTGAAGTGCCAAGCTTGGCATAATATATGTGCAGGAAGGGACACCGAGCGACGCACGTACGGTCACCACATCATTCTGAACCACGTGGAAACTTTACATCGGTTAATAAAAATAACTGCTATTTCCGACTAAGGTGCAATAGGTACCTACACGGTCAAAATGTATGGAACAGCTGGTTTTTTGTTAAATTACCACGTTCACGTGTATCGTTGACAGTATGCAATGTCTTACAGCACATGTAGGTAATGGGAAAAACCTGCATTTTGAAGTTTGTACGGAATAACCCTCAATGATCTAGTCCAACTCGCATTTGGTCGGTTTTTGAGTCTTTCAGCAATTTATTAATCGACTTTTTAAAAAAAGGAGGAGGTTTTCAATTCGGTTGTATTTTTTTTGTGTTTGTTACCTCATATCTTCGTCATTTATGAACCGATATACGAAGGATATATACGTCCCGATTGGTCCCATAGAAATTTTATCAAAATCGGTTCAGTAGTGTTTTTTTTTTAAATTAAAATATCTAATAAAAATATGTTATGCAAGTAAAAGAAATTGCGAAATTGATAGTAGACAAGGCTTTGTGTGTGATACGATAACTAAAGGGACTATTGTTTGTTTCATTGACTTTGTTGCCACCGACTTCCGAAAGTAAAGTTATTTTCATATTTTTTTTGTGTTTTGTTTGGAAGTCGGTAATTTTGTTTTTTGCAAAAAAAAATCCATTCTTTTTCTCCGTGAGTGCATCACTCGTACAAACAAGCAGCCAAGGAACACCAGTAAGACAAAACCCTTAGATTGTTTGTCAAGTAACTCGAGCTGTAACGATTGTATTAGCTTCTAATCTATGTAGGTTTATAGTCGCCTCTTGCAAATGTCTTCACAATACCTGGTGCATTAGCAGAGCTTGCGATTATGGAACTGTGAGAGTTATTCACACCTGTAGGCTTGCCTCGAATATCTATGCACTGATGTGTTTCAGCTTGAAAGAAAAATATCGCCTAGAAATATCAGGATATCGTTCTTGTTCTTTCATTAACTATTTTTTAACTGATAAGATAATAATCTTAATATTGAAATTAGATGCACATGAAACCATTCAACATTGGTACGTTAGAAAAGTTTCTGAAATAGAAGCAGCCAGTCGAAATGTCAAAGGCTACAAATTTACACACACACACATTACACCACACACACACACACACACACACATTATACACACATACACACACACGCACACATTATACACACACACAGCGACTACACATTATACAGGGTGGAGTGGAGACCGACACAAAAACGCGTACCAAGTATTCAGTACATCATTCTAAGCCTCACATAGAAATTATTCACCGGTAATTAAAATAAAATGGCCGTTCCATACATTTGGAGTTGGACCGTGTTGGTGTTTTTTTTTAAATTAAGTGGTATGCGTTTGTGGGTCGGTGTCCTGTATACTTATGCTGTTGGTTATCTTCAAACTGGAACTCTCGTGCAACATACTATTGACATGATTTATTTCTCTGTTTGTTTTCAGATCCTGAGTTTGCCGTTCTTAATTTAAGCTCGATCTTTTCGTACCTGTAACAATAAGACAAAATAATTAATAACAATACAACAATGCTGATGATGAACGACTCTTATTACAACAAAGAACATCCTCGTTGAACATGAGTCACCAATCGATGGGAAAATCAGTTACATCACACACTCATGAAAATGCATGAGTTTCAAAACATGTCGTAATCTTTTTGTTGGTGTTGGTGTGGTACAAGATTGAGAGGTTTGTGGTTAAATAGTAGCAGTCGCAAAGGTCGATCTTCTTCATTTTCCTGCCCTTTTCCATGTTACTTGGGGTCGGCGCAACACGTTTTCTCCTTGCATTCTCCCCTGTCAACAGTCACGCTATCATTTATTCCTTTTTCTTTCATATCATTCCTCACACAATCCATCCATCGGTTCCATGGGCTTCCTCTCCCTCGCCATCCATCAACATTTATATTCATCACTCTTTTAGTTTCATGTGATCTGCAAAGTTAATTAGGGCTTGTCGAGGTCGACCGTGTAAGGGTTACCATACACCAGAAGCTCGAAATTCTGTCAATCAGACTTTCAAAAGATTGTCGTGTTACCCAGTACCTGGGTCGTGGAGGTCATACAGGCAGTTGCTTCAAGTAAAATACTGGCATTTCGTTACAGCAATTCAGTCCGTGGATCAAACCTAACATAGTTGGGATGATGCTAGGCAGCTGAAGATGCAGATACAAAATTAGTCCCTATATGTAAGTACGTAAAATTTCCTTTTATAATACCAGCAATACTGCTGGTGTTTCTCAAAAGACCCGGCAAATTACATCCATATTTCGCTTACACTTGTACACGTTCATTTATTATTTATGCTCCCAAGACCCAAACGTAATGCGTTACAAACTTCACAAATCGAAAGTCCCGAGCGCACCTCCGCCTATTTTTATTAAGGAAGTAAAAATATAAAATGGAAGCTGAAATAACGGTAATATTTTCCGAGGGAAACTGGGTCGCGGAGTGGAAACCCTCAGAACGAGAGGGATTAAATAAGGCTTAGGGCTGCCGCAGCGCGTATCTGCAGGCTTTGAAGATTTTGGGTTAAAAATACATTAAGGTAAGCGCTGCTTCGCACATGAATTAATAGCCTAATGGTCCAAAAATTGCGTCAGTTGACTAATATAATTTTGAGAAATTCGTCGATATTAAAGTTCATACAACCCCATTGAATGACTTTCTCCTGAAATAGTTATTCAATGGGATTGTATAGACTTTGAGGGTTGTATTAATGATTTTAATGATTATAATTCTGTAACTAAATACCTATTACAGCCGCAAATCATATTTTGTTCAATATACAGTCTGACAATGACCGGCAAATTGCAAAAAACGTAAGGAAATTTGAATTTCGCGGGCTACCCTGGCGCTTCCACCTTAAAAGATTGAAGCTATCTAGAATATCGATCACTACCATCGTTGCCATAAGAGGAGTAACTGGCCAAAGATTGACTTGCTCAGGCCCATAGATCCATTTTCTACTGCTGGGTAATCATCATGGATTTTTTCCGTTCATCAGATCAATGCTCCACAGACCTCCCGTTTGAATGGAACGATGACCTCGCGAAAGACGCAGGAATCTGCTGGATGCAAAAGGCACAGGGCCTGGTGACGTGATGTAGCTTGGAAGCCGATGCACATCAATGGATATCTTTCAAGCAGATATTAAGATCGTGATGTCCCCCTCTGGGGAAAACGGAGGTTTAAACCGGAGTACTACCGACTTAAACCCTTGGGTGATGTGGTCATCATTCAGCGGAATAACGTCCACTGCTGAACATAGGCCTCCGTCAACCATTACCACATTTAGCTTGTATCTGCTTTTCACATCTTCATGTTATGCACCTATTGGAATTAAGCATTGGTTGGTCATTATTTTGGTGGCGTTCAGAAAAAGGACCAACCCTACAGTTGAGAATGTTCCAGGTTAAGGTATCGTCTGTAAGTTTAATGCAGCCCACCTCAACTTGCGGGGCTCGGTCACATAACATGCTTCTTTCCTAATTTGACGCTATTTGGTCAAGGAAATAAAATAAATATAAAGGGATCCACCCACTATTTTCATAGCGTCACGGAGAGTTTCATTGAAGGCAAGGATAGGTAGAGATATAAGTCAGGTGTGCGTACCCAAAACACTTTATTTAATACCTAGTGTTAAAACTAGTTACTTTAGTTATTTTATACAGGAATGAAGAGACACCTATTCAGTAGGTACAACATTCAGAACCGCCCCACATAGAAATTTTCCATCAACAATAAAAAAAAAAAACTGCTGTTTCCTACAAAAGTGCAATACCTTCATGGTCGAAATGTTTGGAATACTTCATGTAGATACCGTAATGGTAGTTGGACTGAATGCCACAAGACAATTTCTATCAGTTTAGTTTAAAGACTTCAGTAATATGGAGCCAAACTTTTGCCATTGGCTGGACACAACTTCGGCCGAGTGGATCTCGGAGCACAGAGGAATTAAATCTATTCAAGAGTGCAATTAGAAGCTAGTAGATTTTTTGTAAAACTGATAAGCGCTTGTTGAACCTTTTTTTTTTTTTTTTTTTTTTTCGGATGGGAAATCATCAAATGACTTCTCCCGGTCTGGGCTGAGCGGGAGGGTGTGTCAGACTTTTACTGACTAAAACCCACCCATGTTCCTTCATCGCCCTTTGTGTTCCGGGGCCGCGGTATCTCTTTCGAACAACCCGCAGCACCCGGCAGGCGCGCTTGTTGACCCTATCTATCTCAATGTCATCATTCTCTTTCCGTTTATCCCAATTTATTAGGGGTCGCCGCAGCATGTCTTCTTCCATACTTCTTTATTACTCGTCATCTCAGCAGTCACCTCCTTTCTAGCCATATCATCCTTCACACAGTCCATCCGTTTCTTTGGCCCGCCTCTACTCATAAATTAACAAGACAAAGTAATTGTTATTTTTTAACGATGAATTAAAATCCGTAAAGATCTTACGAACGAACAGCATAACTTGTATACTTCTCTATTACTCGTCATCTCAGATAGCCATAACCACCCTCTTTATGTTCAGCAAGGAGGATAAATGCCCCTGTTCCCAGTGTGTCTACATAGGTATACATGAGCGTATTGTTTTGTTTTCCTAGTAAGTTTACTGGGATCAAAGTTCCCAGTAATCCTACTAGTAAGTCTATTGGGAAGGAAACTCCCAGTAGTACTACTGGTAAGACTACTCGATAAAACTACTGGGAACAGGGGGTTTCATCGAACTAACCCTATTTCAGTGTCCTTACTGATATTTGTTAAATATTGTAATAAAGTGGCAACATTTATATTTTAATAATTAAATTTCGAGTATGGCAACTCCATCCTTCTTCCAACGCCGGTCAAGGCGGTGTGTCCATTTTTTTTGTACTGTGCCTAATAATAGAATTAAACAACGTTTATTCCTTCTCCAAGCCGTTTTATTTCGCTCCATCCACTGCCGTAAATAACTGTAAAAGGTTATGGGCCCAGGCATCCGGAGCGAAATAAAGGAATATTGACTTAAAAGCTGTGGTAAAGCGGCGCGTGGTCCTGCGGTCAAGCAGAGGCAAAGGCGGAACAAGATGGACGGCGAGGGCTATATTTTTGGAGCTTCAAATAATCGCATGTTATTAGAAGATGTCGGTAATTGGCATACATGGAAATTTCAAGTAAAAGTCATATTGAAGGCGGTAAATGTCTTTGACTTGGTGGATGGCTCATCAAAATGCCCTGAAAATGAAGATGAAAAATTAACCACATGGAAGAGGTTAGATGCAAAAGCCCAAGGAATCATCGTAGCAAGACTGGGTAACACGGCTATGCTGCATGTTCAAAATTGCGAAACAGCCAAAGAAATGTGGGACAAATTAAATACAGTTTATGAACAAAAATCTGATATGTCACTCCACATATTACAGCAGCGCTTCTTCGAAGAGAAACTTAACAGTTCGGAAGATGTATCTACGTTCATAGCTAAAATAGAAGCCATTGTGACTCAAATAAGGCAAGCAAAGGGCGAAATTGCCGAAAACATGATTGTTACAAAAATCATAAGTTCGCTAGGTGAAAAGTTCAGACACTTTGTCTCTGCATGGGACTCTGTGCCATTAGAAAAGCGAAATCTTTCGGAGTTGACAGCCAGGCTCATCATAGAAGAACAAAGAAACAAACTGTACCAAAACAGTGAAAACAGTAGTTCCACAGCGTTCAAAACGAACACAAACTCAAGAAAATGCTTTAACTGCGGTAAAGTGGGGCATTATAAAAAGGACTGTAAGGTAAAGAAGCACAAAAGTGATAAAACTGAAAACATCCTATTTTGTAAGCAATGTAAAAAGCGAGGACATACAAAAGAAAAGTGTTGGTTTAGCAAAGACAATAAACAACAAAGTGAAGATAAAAAACAAAACGCATTTGTCATGTCAGTGGTGTGTGGACTTATGTCAAAAAGTAAATATAATGAGTGGTTCTTAAATAGTGGTGCTTCTGAGCATATGTGCTTTACAGTGGACAGTTTCATAAACTATAAAAAGTTATTAGTGCCTAAAGACATTGTTATTGGGGATGGGACAATAATAAAAGCATTAGGTTATGGTGACATTAACCTAGAGGCATATGATGGTGTAAATTGGATTAAAACATCAATAGGCAGTGTGTTACATGTGCCAAGCCTCAAGGCAAACTTATTTTCCATGAGTGCTGCTCTGGATAAAGGTTACAAACTGGAGTCGACTGCTAACGAGTGCCAGTTTATCAAAAACAACAGTGTGTGTGCGGTAGCCCAGAGAAATGGTAAAATGTACACAATGTTATTCAGACAGTATGAGAATAATGCCATGGTTGGAAAAGTAATGTCAAATCTGAGGGAATGGCATGCCAAACTAGGTCACCAAGACATAAACCAAGTGAAAAGCATCTTGATGAAGCAAGACATTAAGTTCGAAAATAGTGAAGAAGAAACCTGTTTGCCATGTTTGAAAGGAAAACAACATAAGTTTCCCTTCCCATCCAGTACCCATAGGGCAACGAAACCAGGAGAGGTTATTCATATTGACATTGGAGGTCCAGTAGAACAAACTTCACTAGGAGGGGCAAGGTTCTTTCTGCTCATCAAGGATGATTATTCCAAATTTAGAAAGGTGTATTTTCTGAAGAATAAAGGTCAGTCTGTAGAATATTTAAAACAGTATCTGAAAGAAATAAAAGTTAATCCTGGTCACATAGTGAAATACATAAGAAGTGATAATGCAAAGGAATTTATCGGTAAAGAAATGGAAAACTTGCTGAAATCACATGGGATACAACACCAAAGAAGTGTAACATATACTTCACAACAGAATGGTTGTGTAGAGCGTGAGATGAGGACGGTGGTTGAGTCGGCACGAACTATGCTTCTGGAGAGCGGCCTAAACAAAAATATGTGGGCTGAAGCTCTCAACACCGCTGTCTACATAATTAACAGAACAGGTCCTAGTCGTGTGAAAGACAAAACTCCATATCAACTTTGGTGGAACAAAGATTTTGATGTCAACGGCCTTCAAGTCTTCGGTAGTCAAGTATCTGTACATATTCCTGATCAAAAACGGTTAAAGTTTGATAGCAAGGCTGAATTAGGCTATTTCATAGGATATGGAGAAAATACAAAAGGATACAGAATATATTTTCCAGAGGAAGACAAAGTAGACATCAAAAGAGACATAGTATTTATAAAACAGTCTATAGAAAACAAAGATAGAGACAGAAGACAAGAAAAGGAGTATCACATAGTTTCTGACACTCAAGAAGAGACAGAACAAGTTTCAGAGGAAGAAGAAAGCCAGTATGAGGATATTGAAAACCCTGAAACAATAGAAAGTGAAAATGAACAGGATTCCATTCATTCTTTTCATGAGGAATCAATACTAGAAGAAGAGGTAGAGGAAGAAATAGAAGAAGAACAGGAAAACTCACAGGAAACTTCAGGACAGACAGAAGAGGCAACAGAAAGATCCAGAAGAGTAAGGAAAAAGCCAAGCTGGTTGAAAGACTATGTACAAGAAGACGAAAACATGTTCCTGAGCTACTGCTGTGATGAACCTGTTTCCTACCAAGAAGCTATGAAAAGACCAGATAAAACTAAATGGGAGGAAGCCATAAATAAGGAGTTGAAGGCACTGGAGGAAAATAATACCTGGGAGGAGGTGACAGAAGTTCCTGATGGAGAAAACATAGTGAGTAGCAAGTGGGTATTTAAAATCAAGGAGGCGGAAGGAAAATCTCTGTATAAAGCTCGCTTAGTAGCCAGAGGATTTGAACAGAAGAACTGCGACAATCAAACATACTCACCTGTCGCCAAGTTAACAACCTTCAAAGCTATGATGGCTGTAGCTACCCAGAAAAGGCAGCCAGTGTATCAAATGGATGTCACGGGAGCATTTCTTTATGGAGACATAAATGAGACAGTTTATATGAGATTGCCTGGTAATAAGGTATGTAAACTAAAGAAGTCAATCTATGGTCTTAAAAGGTCTCCTAAATGCTGGAATGAAAAGTTTAATAATTTTATGTTGAATGAAAATTTTCTAAGATCAAAGAATGACCCATGTTTATATTTCAAACAAATAGGAAATGACTACATTTATGTGTTGTTATTTGTGGATGATCTGTTGTATTTTGGTAGTAATAAAAACCAAGTAAGTGACTTTAAAAGTTCCATATGTAAAGACTTTAAAATGAAAGATTTGGGTCTAGCCAGTAATTATCTAGGAATAAATATTAAACAGGATCTTGTTAATTGTGTAACTATAATAAATCAGAAAAGATATTTGTTAAAGCAAGTAGGCACGTACATAGTATTGAGTTTATAACATTGTTTAAGGTATCTTGTGTATGTAAGGGTTGTTAGGTATTTCTAGATTTAAGGGCTCTGCATATTTGTTTAGAAGTTTAAGGGGAAGCATCTCAGAATTTTTCTTAAGGGGGTGTTAAGAATAAATGTTTTGAATTGTTAAATTAAAGGGTTGTCTGGGAATTAAAATATAATGTTGAGGGGGTGTGTTAAATATTGTAATAAAGTGGCAACATTTATATTTTAATAATTAAATTTCGAGTATGGCAACTCCATCCTTCTTCCAACGCCGGTCAAGGCGGTGTGTCCATTTTTTTTGTACTGTGCCTAATAATAGAATTAAACAACGTTTATTCCTTCTCCAAGCCGTTTTATTTCGCTCCATCCACTGCCGATAATAACTGTAAAAATATTGCATTAATCCAATACAGTTCATTTGATCACGCTCCAAAACATTTCATGGCTGACCTCCATAAAACTAAAAGTAAATATAAAAAATAAAGTTCCTATAAAAGGGACGCTTTCAGGAAGGTCCTGCAAGGTCGTAAGTTAAGCGAAGTGTTTTATTAACCCTTTCAGTGAAGCGGTATAGATGGTAAGAAGATATGTTGGCGAAACTTGAAACGATAGAAGGTAGGTAGGTAGGAAGTGTGTTTTAGATGCTTGTAAAGCATCGAGATGTTGATGATATATGAAATTCTAGATGAAGGAAACAGAACGTCTGCTTATCACATTATGATTTAAATGAGCAATATTTTCGGGCTCTAACGATTTAGATGAAAGTTACAATATAGTTTTACGGGGGCGAAAATCGATCTAGTTAGATCTCATTTTCAAAATTATACTTATAACACAACAGCCAGTTATAAAACAAACAACACATAAACACCATAATTCCAAACAATTTAACTGTTAGTACTGACGCGACAGCCAACCCAGTGGTCCCAGGTTCGACGCTCGGCCGGTCACGAGAGCTCGTTACCGCCAATTGCGACAGATCACGACTGGGGTTTGTGAAAAAAAAAATGACTTTAGAAAAGTTGATTGTACTTTACTTAGGTGTGGATTTAGGTTATCTAGAATGTATAAAATTGTTTGCCTATCTTATAATTAGAACGTTTAGAAGTAATTTAAACAGATTTTATTATTCCGCTATCTTTGGTTCGCGTTTTCATAATCTTTCAACTGAAGTAAAGTGAGGTTGGTCAAGTGGTCGCACGCGCATGTTCAATTCTCAGTTCGAGCAAAGTGTTATTGGGTTTTTCTATTCTGAATTTCTCAGTGTCAGCCACATTCTTGATTTGTGCCCAGTTGATGGCAATAGGCCCCTTATTACACGGGACTTAAACATAACTGGTGAAATGTGAACTCTGCACCTCTTCGGGCTTCACAAGCGTGATGTTTATTATTTCAAGATTTAAATCATTCCGCATAAAAAATCAGTTTCATCACCATTCAACTACTCGTAAAGTTTACAAACTCAAATTAAATAAGATAACTAAAATGAACGTTATTATTAGTAGCGATAAGATTAGTTTTACTATCTAAATTAGACTGATAATAACAACATGGTTTGTTGAGTCATACACATAATTTTGGAGAAGTTGTCATGAGCATCGATGGTTCAGTGGTAGAATGCTCGCCTGCCACGCGGGCGGCCCGGGTTCGATTCCCGGTCGATGCAATATCTTTTTGTCCATCATCACATTTTTTATTTCTTTTAATGATTATTTAACTTTAAATAAATGAAACATGATGTCCTACTAACGAAATTTCGTTAATATTCATTTTACTAATGAGATTATAAAAGTAACAAACATCAAAGAATTCCATAAAATCTTTTACGCTTTTACAAGAACATAAATTCGAAATCGTAAAAATTACAACAGTCACAAACTATTATGAACCTTATTTTCATCAACATAAAATTCAATATCAAAGTTGTAAAATTAATTGGTAAATAAAATATGGCCCGATTCAATTCTAAAAACTAATAGATATTTTAACGTTTGTACTACTGTATTATTTAAACAAACTGTAATAACATGGCCATTACTTCAGAACCATCCAATATTGGACACCTTTTGGAAACTCTTCGTGCGAACTAGTTTGTTGGGCATTCTAAAATTTATCGTTACGGATTTTAATTTTTCATCAAATAATAACAAGTACTTTACCTAATGGGTACTTAAATAAAGGTATATTTAAGAATCCAATCAATACTAAAAAGTCGACGTCTTAATCACGTTGTGCTAAGGTTGAATTTCACTTGCAAGTGGCTCGCCATAAAACGAAGTGTTCTCGGTAGGTATACGTCTAAATATGATAGTAAGCAAGTTTTTACCTTAGTGAAGTTTCAAAACTGGTAAAGTCCTTACCAGTAGGTACCTAGGTATTTATTTTTCTATCTCTCCTAACCGACCATGACCCATGGTGGAGATTCATAGATGACTCTGCCCTGGAGTGTAAATGTGGTGTTGCCCCACAAACGATGGGACACTTGATATCGTGTCCTGCCTGTCCTGTTGTCAGCACATCACAGGAGCTGATGGACGCTACTGGAAGTGCCAAACTTGTCGCCAAATATTGGGCTGACTCAATTTGAATTAGACGCTAAGAAGAAGAAGATGAACCATAATAAATTGAGATAAGGCCAAGAGCTTGATGATTCTAAACACAAATGATACTTAATTGCCCGTTGCCCTTTATTGTACTGTTGTAATTTCTACTATCATCAGTTCATCACTGAGCCGAACGTTGAAATTCCAACAATACGATTTTATTCACGAATCCATCTTGGTGTTGGTGAAAATGAGCAAAAATAAAAGAAATAATAAGTAAGCACCTAAAGTAAAAAATATATAAGTACATAGGCATACTCAGGTATTTTAATTTCCCTGACAAGCACGGAAACATAAAACTCTTCGTAACAAATCGCAACGCCATGTTTAGGTACACTAATAATGCTGACAATATTTACTCAGCACTACATAAATAATTGCTAAATAAGACGTATGACAAGTGAAGCGGTAAGCGATCATTTGATATGCTAGTAGGCTTGGGTAGGCATATTATATTTGTTAGGGTGCGCACGCATTGGTAATTTTTTATTTGAATGTTTTTTTTTTATTTCAGTCGACTGGGCATAAAGTTACATACTATAACGATATCGAAAAAGTCAAAAATGTATTTGATAGTTATAAGTTGCCGAAAAGCTCATTTAATGTCAATACTATTGAAGTCATAGAAACACGAATTGCTTTGAAAGTGATTTCCACTAATTCGTCTAAGCCCTCTTGTCTAAAAAACCATAATTATCAAGCTCTACAAGACTACAACGGAATGAGACATTTAAGAAATATAATTTGTATCGTCGTTATAACGCCTGACATTTATTGTAGTCGATTCACCAAAGTATTAACCTAATATCGCTTGAGATTGATCCGAAATACGTATAACCAGCTATATTCCCAAACAACTTTCAACTTTAAAACTAAACGACTAAAGTCACAAACATAAGATTGAAATTTCGAAATTTCAAGCAAAATCGAACGTGAATCAAAAGCCACTAACTTTGATTTACATTCCCTAGTTTCACGGAAAGCAATTTAGTGGTATTTTATAAGTACACGCAATACATTGGTGTTATAAGGTTAATTTGAAATGATCGCTACGCAAATTGAGTTGCTATAATCTATTGAGAATAAAATTGACAGCTCACGTCAAAATAAATGTTTGGCTTTTGATGGGTTCGTGGGAAATCAGTGGATCGATTTGTGTGTGAAGTGGGCAGAGAATTATGTTATTTAACTAAATGTTTGATGACATGATACATAAATATTGGTTTATAAAATAGGAACATTATTCGGGAAACGATCGTAACTAAGTATAATAAACTGATCAACTGTACCTATGTGTTGGTACGACCATGAGGAAATCAAAATTGAGAGCATCGTTATAAGAAAACATTATATGATCAAGTGAATTCCAGGAATTCCACATACTTACAACCTTTTGACTTGGCTAAATATCAATTGCCGGTGCCCCTAGCGCGCAGCTACAAATCGATAAAATAAATATTACCTACAAAAAATAAGCATTTTCAATACTTAGAGCTACGAGACATAATTTTAAATAATTGTTGTAAATAATATCTCTATTAAATAATGGTTTTAGTTGTACCACGCAGTTAATAGGACGAAAATAGAACGAAAAAATAAATGTTCTCTGTCGAAAAACGTGAGAAATACGACACAAGCGGTAGAGGCACGGAAATTATGTGTCGCTTAGATGATTTTTTTTAATAACCAACGAAAAATTTCCATGTGGGGGGGGGGGGGTAATATCAGAATGATGTATTGAATTCGTGGTTACCTTTTTAGTGTCGGTGTCCCGTCCACCTCGTATAAATAAAATAAAAATAAAACTACCTAATTACCAGAGGTCGGAATTAGGTAGAGTTATTTATGTACTTACACTGATTTCATACAGCGAAAGAATAAAGTGGATATGCCTCAAATCCCGAGATTAATTTTAAAGAGCAGATAAATCCCGTGATTTATTAAATAAAAAAGTAAGTCTTATCTTGTCGATCTCTGAGGTTTTTATTATTATTTATTTGTAATATTGTTGGCCACACGGGATTGTATTATAAATCTTGGGAAGATTCATATTAATATCAACATTTCGATGCAAGTACATAAATAACTCTACCTCATTTCGACCTCTGCTAATTACTTATGAGTGCGCACCCTAATACGTCGCGACAGTGTTGCTGACTCCGCGATTGAATTGCAACAACGCACGTTTGTATCAAATAGACCGTACGTGATGAAATATGGTAAATAATATACTATATGTTAATTATGTGCGTATTTGCTATTTGTTTAACCTAGTTTTTCAAGCCTACTAGCTAGAAAATTTCCTAATTATGGTATTGTGTCAAAACACTAGCGACCCGTCCCGGCTTCGCACGGGTGCATTGTAGGTACTAATGTTTTCTCTACTATAATATGCATGTATTATACATATAAACCTTCCTCTTGAATCACTCTATCTATTAAAAAAAAACCGCATCAAAATCCGTTGCGTAGTTTTAAAGATCTAAGCATACATAGGGACAGACAGACAGCGGGAAGCGACTTTGTCTTATACTATGTAGTGAAGACATTTAGCATCGTTTTGGATAATTATCAGCCCCATCAACGCCATGCAATTATTATGATTTTAAGCAGCTATAAAAGTTTCCGGCAATATAATCGAGCGTGCTATGATTAGATACACTCACTCTTTGATTAAATAAATAAAATCCCAAGATTTAAATGAACCCTGAACTGACTTTTAACGAATATACAAAACATGTAATATTATATTATTCTTATTGCAAATCAATAAAGTTTAAAAAACCCAAAAAAGTCTTCGAAGTCAAGACAAAGTCATAATTATCTATCCTAATATTGTAAGACTTTGTTTGTTTGTTTGGTTGAACGCGCTAATCTCAGGAACTACTGGTTCGACTTGGAAAATTCTTTTAGTGTTGGATCCAATTTATCGAGGAAGGCTAAAGCATATAAAACATCACGCTGCGACCGATAGGAGCGGAGCATTAATCTAAAATGTTACGCAGACGAAGTTGCGCCGGTCACCTAGTCAGTGATACCTTCTTCCACAAAATTATCTGTGGTGATAAAATGAATTTTCAAAAGTTGCCGAAAAGCCTATGCCATTCCTGTTGGAAAACGGTACAAAACGATTTTAAAGTAGTCTACCACATTCTCAAACTAGCCCCGTTAACAAAAAAATCTCCTTAAATCAGTCAGCGGTACGAATGTCAATAGAGAGAGCGATCCACTTAGGTCAATATTCTGCGATGTGCACCGTTTTGACACGTGGGCGAACCAATTCACTGAATTGAAGACAATAAGGTCAACGCGTGATGAGCCGATGATTTGCATGTAATGGACCCACTTGAGAACGACATGGGAATTTAAAACTGTGACGTCTGTTAGAGTCGTAATATTGAGAGATATCTACGAAGATACAAATGATTGACTTACAGTAGCAAAGGATTTTTTTTTAAAGAGCAGTTTCTAGCATATCTTCACACATTATTTCCCAAGCTAGGTTAATGATCGAATCATAAGATAGCAGCATTCGATATTGGCGAACGAATTTTTTATACCTACATAACGGATTTAGAATTAATAAAATAAATTTGGTAATTAATTTAATTCCGGTTTCACAAGATCCATGTTGGTAAATTCATAAATATTCACATTCACAAAATTAATTCAAAAGTTTGTAAATATACCGAACTTGTGTACGTTAGTACCTATTTAAACTTAAATATAGGCTGCTCCAAAGCTGGCATGTTATTGAGGAAATCTTAATCCTGCAATGTACCATTTCATTGAAGAACTCAAGAATCGTTCTTGAAGAGTGGGAAATACAGGCTGTTTAAGCATTCAAAGATTTTATAATGTAGCTCTTGGTATTTGTGTTCTGTCGTTTTATGACCATCACGATAAGATTTATAAAGCCGATTGCCTTCATCAACTTCAATGGCGAGGTCGACTAACAGTATGAAACAGAGGATCGCCGGTATCGACGATGAAGTGCCAACAACACCCAACTGACAAAATCAAAATTGTACACAAACTGAAAAAAACCGCTTAATTTCTTCAGAAGTTAAAAATTTGTTAGTTTATTTGTTTATTTTGAATAATAATTATTTGAGATTTATATATTATGCTGAATTCGTATATTTTATGATAGTGTAGTAGGTATTCCGTTAGATAGGAGGTATTAACTTTTTATGTGATAATGTTGTGATATTTAGAAGATTATAGATTTAACAAAACACCAATACACTTAGGAGATTTCACTGAAATATGCGAATAACACCTTTAAATTCAAAACCATAAAAAAGTGAATTCCTCGAAAAATGTCAGCAGGTACTGGCACTTCGCCGTCGATATCTCATCTCATGTTGGGTGATTTCCAAAGTACCCACTCTTCGTAGCAATGCAAACGTAGGAAGGTGGTATCGGGGCTGACTGCCCAGTCATCATCTGCCCAGCCTTTTCCCATCTACCTATATTGGGATCGTCCTCCAGTCTAACTGGATGCGGGGAATACCATGGAGCGACTGCCTATCTGACCTCCACAATCCAGTTGGTAGGTACTGGGTAATACGATAAGAACCCCTTAGTAAGACTTGCTGTCGGACTTTCGGGCCACTGACTACCTGTAACGACTGTCAAGGATACAAATGACAGCCGGCACCAACGGCATAACGTGCTTTCCGAAGCATGGAGGAAACTCGGTTGCTATTCGGTAAAGTTGGGTTACTACTTGATCTCTACTTTCGTAGAAGTTAGGTTGCTATCGCGTTGCAGCTGTCAGATATAAAACAACAATGAAGACCAGTGGAAGGCGATTTAAATTATCCCAATAATCACAGATGCTGTGACAGATGACATTCAAATATCGAACACAAGTATTCCAAGAACATCGAGATAAATCATGTAACATTAAATGCATGGAAACCGAAATAGTGCACGTGTAATAGGGCATTAGGTTGGTGGCACAACCCACGCGCTGGTTCAGGTGAATAATAACTCTTAGATCATGGTTGTGTTGACCATAAGCACATGCGATGCGTGAGACAGTCTAGCTAGGTCTTGTGTTGTTATGACTTTATAATATAACTGATACCTCTTCTTATAATATGACCTGAAAAAGGCTGGTGTGTCAAAGTCTTTTTCGTTCTTTGTATCGCGGTACAGTTATTGTTTTAAGCCCAATTCTTTGACACTTCCACGGCGTCATCGGTGGCAGCGCCGAGGATGCTTTGACATCATCTGCCTGGCCTTTTCCCAACTATGTTGGGGTCGGCTCTCAGTCTAACTGGACGCAGCTGAATACCAGTACTTTACATAGAGCGACTGCCTGTTTGTACTTAATTGATAAATAAATAGCATCAACTATTACACTGCATTGCTTTCCATTAGTCACGTCGTTTTTGGAAGGGAAATATAGGCCTTATTATTGTCCGTACGTATGTGTATCACGTTGTTATTTAAGTCATCCAACAGCAATAGGTACGCAGTTTGTAAGATATAGCTTAATTTATTGTTCAGACTTGGAGAAACTAGGGCTCTATAGCAGCAAGTCAATAACGTTAACTTCTCAACTACCTGAGTTTGTTGAATAGCTTGTCAGTGACATTTTTCTCATTTTGTGTCCGAATTGTGGTCACCCTACCTCTGCACGCTGCACACGGTCAAACAGTCTAAATCCGTTAATAGTGACAACTCATTTGGGTCACTAGTCACTAGGAAACGTAACAGGACAGTTAAAATTAACTAGGACACATTTTAGTTAACTATAAATCATCGTAATATAAACAAACATGTCAAATTAACTGATGGACTTCAAAATAAGTACAGAGAGGTGCCGAGGGCATAACCTCCTCGATTTTTGAGAAGTCGGTTAAAAATGTGTTTTGGTAACTCATTTAAGAGATGTAAAACTAAGCCAGTATTATTAGCTTATGTCATCTACCAAGCCACACTGAGCCTATGGAGTTGATTACAGCCAACCCCCTCTCACATGGAGTCCTTGTTCCAGCCGTGGGAAACTTAAAGTATGATTTATACCTATTTGTAAAGAGATGACGCTACGCTCGAAAATATTTTCTTATTGGAATAAAATACGACTATAAGGTTAAAACAGTCAACGGCTTTACGACTTGATAAAAGATATAGTACCGATAACTTAATCTTTTGCAAATGCTAATAAATGCAATAAAAAAGATAACAGCGCCTTTGTATAATGAAACTCTGATTTTCAAGGTTTATTGTAATTTCAACATGTTTCACAATATCCGATATGGTCTAGTGGCTAGGATACCTGGCTCTCACCCAGGAGGCTCGGGTTCGATTCCCGGTATCGGAAAATCTTTTTGGTATTTTTTCTTATTCTCTGATTTTTGTCACTTTAAGTTGTTTTTGTAGGTATTTTATTACATTTGAGGCAGGTGTCACACGTTTGTGTATCTTTATGAGTACAATAAATAAAACATTAAATTAATTTATTCGGCAAACACGATTTTGCGTATTTACTATTCGTTTTGAAATCATATTGTGTTTAATTTTGCATAAATTATTCAAAATCTAAACTTAGATTATGTGAATGCGAATAACCTTTGAAACATTAAAATATCACAATAGTTTCTGAGTTTCTGCCATATTATTAAAATTCCTGTCATTCTTTTATTATAAATTTTATTTTAATGTCATTAATTTAAATAATTAAGCTTCGTTTTTGCGATACAAAAAAATCTTCACAGCTTATAAAAAAAAGTTTATCCTATAATTATTAAGAAAATATTACCAGAGTACTTGTTCTGTTTTAATTATATTCTTGCCTCATTTATTTTAATTACTTTATTTGAATGTCTATCTACCTAATGCCGCCCCTTATTACATAGGGCCTTAACGTAAAACTGGCGAAATGTGGGTGATCTATACGTAAATATACACATCTGCCTATCTCTTCGGGGATAACAGGCATAATGTTGAGCTACTTAACCTCTGTCCTCTGAAGAAATTATAGATTCTCCACGTTGTTTTTGCGATGACTATTCATGGCAAAAACAACGTGTATTGTCAGTAACAACTAAAAATAGTTTTAATAGTCTTTCAAAGTCATTTCACATTAGAGCTCAATTTGTTCACTTATAGACTAAGCAAACCAATTAACAGGTACATGATAATTGCCTTCAATGATTAAAAAACTTCGAGGTACTATTGCTTATTTTGCTGACTATCTATCAGTCTCTACAATTTTACTGCAAAGGACAAGACAACCTCGAACTGAAAATATTTTTAGGTAAATCTTAAATTGACTACACATGGATCAAAACAATCGAAATACTAAACGAATGATGCCATACGAGATAGCTCTCTTTACCAACCTTGCCAAACAGCCGCAGTAAGAGCTAGAACAGTATCTTTATAAGCTAGTAAGCTATTGCTCACAAACACAATAGCTTAGGCCAACAAGGTCAGAGAATTAGTAATATCTTGGTTTTGTTTATTCCCTTTAACACAAAATCCTAGACAGATATATCACTCCCGCCAAAAAAGATACCTCCTCCGAACCACCGCACAAAGCCTTGAGAATCCGATAGTAAAAGTACATTACAGTTACGACAAAAAACATCGGTTAGAAACTTAAAACAATCAACAGTTTGTTTCAAGTAGATCTCGGTTCCACTTCAGTTGGCTCCACGGTCGGTTGCTCATCAGTAACCAGTGACCAGGAAGTAGCCATGGTTAGCGGGGTAACATACCCTACTGTTGACTATAAATATACTGATTAAATGTTGTTAACTGGTGAAAGAGAGATTTATTACAATTTCGTTTCCGTTGATGTGGAGATATTTGGGCATGGGAAAGTTGGAGTTTGGCCGTGAAACAGGGTTCTTATAATTTGTAACAGTTGGTGAATTTGGTAGAATTAGAATTTGTACATATGCTTGCATAGTATCACCGTACGGAGGCTTTGGAGTTGATTCAAACGCATTTAAGACATGTAAAAAGCAGGGGAAAATTCATGACACATCTATGAGGACTGCATCAGCAAAAGTGGCAAATATGTTGCGAACTTATAATCCAACTGTCTTTGGATTCGATGTACAGAAGTTCGGACTTTTGGACAAACATGGCTGGCAAGACTGAAGTATGGATGAAGAAGATATGTTGCGCCGCCGGCCGACCCCAAATAAATTGGAATAAGGGCAAGTGAATGCAGATGGTGATGATAATAGGCATACTTGAAACCATTTTTAACTGGACTGGGCCCAGGAGATAAAAATGTAAGAAATTACAACCACATTCGTAGCTGTTATATAGAATCTAAGACGATAAAAAGGTGGAAAAGCGATATATCAGATGAAAAGTAATCATCTCAACACGAACAACTAAATAGTATTTACCACAGACATACATACGACTGCACATACTTTTTTTTAAAGAAAATTTCTCGCTCCGTTTCACTGCCACAAAAACTATGCGAGAGTTAATTCCATTGTTTGAAAAGAGAACGCCGCCGCGTCAGACGCCTGCGCATGACGTATTGTGCAAACCCGCATACATTTAGCATAATTTTGACACGTTATGCAAAGAGTTTTTAAGGATTTAGACCTCGTTTGACTAAAGACAGCTCAATATTTGAAACTTAACATCCATCATTGAACGACACAACCAACAACGGCTTTGCGCCACCACCCGTAAAAAAGTAAAAATATGATGGATATTGTAACAAAAATTTTGCACAAACTTTCACAGAGAAATACTAATGAGAAAAATATCTGTGTAACCGGTTTTAAACTCGGAATCTTCATCATTATCATCTATCTACAGTAGTCTCAGGTCCCAGGCTTCTTCAAAAGCACGCCATTCAATTCGAGACTCAGGATCTCTCATCAAGCTGCTACCAGTCACCCTAGCCAGAGAGCGTCCTACCTTTGTTCTTTTCTCTTGCCGATTCGCAGTCTCCATGGCTGGTTAATATGGCCGTCCCATTGCCACTTTAGCTTGCTTATTATGTGCTATGTTCTTCTTCAAAATCGGAGTCTTCAAGTCACGAATAAACAGGTTATTTCTAAGCAAGCGTGATCTTTACCATCGTCTATCGCATTGCAGACATGAGCCAAGCAATTGATTTTTTTGGCTACTGCCTCATGTAGCAGTCAAACAGTAGCCTAGCCATTATGTAAAACTTTTATCTCCATTATTGATTCTATCACTGAGAACTTCATTGTTATATTAAATCTATTTAGTAATAAATACAATAGGTATTGCAATACTGTTTACCATTCAAGTTCTTGCATACTTATTTATTATTGTCACTGTGCACTTAATATAATAAATTATCGTGACAGCTGGATTTGAGCAACCGGCTTTCAATAAATCATATCACATACTTGAGTCATACATATTATGTGCGATAATATTTTATTTACCTATTCATGAAAGTCAATAATGTTGCCAGCATTATGATATTATTCTGGACATAGGTCATCCCCTAAATCGTTAGTTACTGAATTAAATAGGTACACCTCCCTCGTGTATTTGAAGGACAAAACCTCCAATGATTTTCACTGCCTCTGTACTTCCACTTTCTTCAGTAAGTTTAGTCATACAAGGTGTAGTTTTGCATCCTCGTCAAAATTCAGGAGGTTGTCATAGAAGACGTAAATAATCAATATAAATTACGGTACCTGGTCAATAATAATAAACGTTGCTTTTTTTAGTTGTTTTGATTTGACACTATTTCAGCATGAAGTCCTTTTCAAAAGAGGAGAATCACCCGTTTATCGCATAAACGTCTGCGTTTGTTTGTGTGTGTGAAAGCGCGGTTATAGGTCTAGTGTTAGACGGGCCCCGTTTTATTACGGGTGGTGTACACTTACCGATTTCTGAATTAAGAAAAAAATATGAAAAATTACCTACCCGTTTTATTATTGATTCGGATCGAGAATCATTAGCATACTTAACTCTTTGAATATGACGAGGATGCAAAGCAACACCTTGTATACTTCGCTTCTCTAATTAATTACATTATAGCTTTACGTCACTATTTAGGAGCCTTCTCAAGTTTTTTCCGGTCTTCACCATCTTAGATGGTATGATTTTTATGACTGTGTTTTCCAACATCCATCTAACGCTCGACGGCCTAAAGACTTATTAAAGCTTTTCAATCTAACAAGAAAATAACCTAATTTATCATAGTGCTAGACAAGAGCCACTATACCTTCTTACTTATCAGCTAACCACATTTAAATAAATTCCCTCTGTCTGCTGATTGGTTTAATCGTTGAGTTTGTATATTATGTCCATTTGCAATCAGTCTTTCTTTAATAATTAAAATAATAGACACAGATTCTTCATTCCAATTACATTTATACTTTTACAACATAATCGTGTACCGTTTAAACAACTCTTCTAATACGATGAACTCAGAGATAAGCTAGTGAGGAAAGAAATGACAGGTTTCTGGGCAATTCGTTTCACTCCGATGACTATTACGACTTGCGTGCTATGATAAGAGTTACTGATACCATCAGCTTCTTGTATTATATAATAGAAATACAAGGTGTAGTTTTGCATCCTCGTCAAAATTCAGGAGGTTGTCATAGAAGACGTAAATAATCAATATAAATTACGGTAAGTGGTCAATAATAATAAACGCTGCTTTTTTTAATTGTTTTAATTTGACACTATTGCAGAATGAAGCCCGTCTCAAAAGAGGACAATCGTCCGTTTATCGAATAAAACTCTGCGTTTGTTTTGTGTGAAAGCGCGGTTATAGGGCTAGTATTAAACGGGCCGCGTTTTAATACAGGGTGGTGTACACTTATCGATTTCCGATATTAAGAAAAAAATATAAAATTACCTACCCATTTTATTATTGATTGGGGTCGAGAATCATTAGCATAGTTACCTCCTTGAATTTGACGAAGATGCAAAGCAACACCTTGTATATAACATGAAACTAGGTGCAATAAGGAATCAGATTTCCAAAGTAATTGAGATGCTAGGTAATTAAGATTCCTCAGGTTTTAAATGATATCCATGAGTCCAAGACAAGAAAAGGCTAGGCGGATGATGATTGATGAAGTCTATCTAGTCGTTTCTAAGCTTTTTCAAGAGTTAAGCCGTTTACGTTCCAACTGACCATCAAAAGCCCACAAGCGGTTTAATTTTAACACCTAATGAATGTAAATGTTATTCCTAATCCGCGTCAGTTACCTCAAACACGTTTGACGAAAACTCATTACAATAAAAATACATTAATTAGAATATGAAAAACACCTTTTTACAGTACATTGATCTTTTTATGTAACCCTATTACTTAAAACGCACGA
This sequence comes from Standfussiana lucernea, assembly GCA_964057025.1. NCBI lineage: Eukaryota > Metazoa > Arthropoda > Insecta > Lepidoptera > Noctuidae > Standfussiana > Standfussiana lucernea. The sequence continues at coordinate 2,516,482 of OZ059791.1, read as the reverse complement.
GTATTATACGTTTCTGTGTTACTTAAAAGATTCTCTTTCTAAAGGAATTTGAACTTTATTGTTGTGTTTGTAAAGTTTATGTATGTAAGGCTTCTTCAGTCAACTAAGGCTGTGCGTATTGATTCAGTTGCTCAAGGAATTTGAACCGTATTTTGTGGAGCTAGAGTTTAAGTAGATAGTCTTCTTCAGTCAACCGATGCTGTATTTTCGTACTTCAGCGAGTTCAAATATTTGCTCTAACTACTTACAATTCCAAGGTTTTGTCTCGTTAGAGCTCTGTATTCTTGTTATGAGTACAGTCAACGAAATAAGTAAGGTTCACGTATTTCCATATTCTTTATTAGGTAAGTATTTAATTTTTAAACTCATTCAAAGACTCGACTACTTAGTATTATAAGTAAATCATTTATTTATTTATTTATTTACAACTCTCATACTATCATTACAGGTTACAAACCTAATGCGATAGCTAAGACTACTTGTAATAATTATTAACTATTTAAAATAACCTTACATTACTAACAATTACACAATAGGTACATTAATACAAAATTACTAATAACTAAAACGATACAACCTAACCTTATACAAAATTAACTTAAATATGTTTTACAGTTAAAAATTAAAAAAAGTAAAACAATAAAAGAAACAATAAACATAAAATAACAATAAACCTAAAATTACACTAATTAATGCTTTCGTAACATATTATATTTAAAGTTACCTTTGCAAGTTCACTAAAGTAACACGAAAAAATGTCCAACCTATTCTGAACTTCGTTAACAGTACGAATTGCTCGCGTGAGAGGTGCTTTAGCCAGCAGGTTGGTTCTGGCAGTTGGCACAGCCAGCAGTGGCGGGCGCCGCCGCCTCCACACGTAGCGGTCTGGAACAGAGAACCGCAAGCACTGAAGCACTCCTGGGTTGTGCTCCTTGCCCCGGAGTAATTTTATTAAATAGACGATAAGAGTGAACTCTCGTCGCACCCTCAATTCATTGTACCCGACCATGCCCAGTACAAACAGGGTGGGGTACATCAGCGGGCACAATGGATAAACCCCGTACAGTCTGAAGTACAAGTGACGCGTGAACTTGTTTTGTACGCGCTCCAGCATGACAGAGTACTTGGCTTCATGTGGAGCCCATATGACAGCACCATACTCCAAGTGACTCCTGACCAGCGCGTCGTATAATACCCTAATAGTCGTAATATTAGTGAACCCCTGCGACTGCCTGAGTACAAAGCCGAGGTTTCTGTAAGCTTTCTTACATATCTTAATGATATGCTCGCGAAACGTAAGATCTGGAGTGAGATACACCCCTAGATCACGCACTTGCGTTACTCGCTGCATGGGTACCGCCTCTGCTTTGTACTCATAGCGGACAGGGGTGCGCGCACGACTAAAGGATATCACCGAGCATTTGGACACGTTGAAGTACAGCTTGTTGTCATGGCTCCACTTCACCACCCTATCAATGTCACCCTGGAGTCGCTCACAGTCAGACTCGTCCCTTACCTCGAGCAGCAACTTGAGGTCATCTGCGAACAATAAACATGAGCCATGTCTGACGACCTCCGGCAAGCTGTTTATCATTATGATAAATTCGAGTGGCCCCAAATTGCTACCCTGGCTTACTCCGGACCTGGTGAAGTACGGCTTCGACTCGTACCCATTGTAGTCAACGTACTGTTGGCGGTCCCTCATATAGCTGACAAAGAACTGTAGCAAGTGTGGAGTACATCCTACATCTGCCAGTTTCCTTAATAAGACATCATTGTCCACGGTGTCGAAGGCTTTTTTGAAGTCAAAGTACGCCGCGTCTACCTGTACCCCAGCGTCAACTGCCGGTATAACCTGTGCCATGAAGTTAAGCAGGTTGGTGGAAGTGCTGCGTCCTGGCCGAAAGCCGTGCTGCGCGTCCGACAGTTGCGCTCGGACTTGCCCCTGTATGCAGCGTTGAATAGCGGCTTCAAAAACTTTTGCCGGCGTCGACAACACTGCAACTGGTCTATAACCGCTGACATCTGGACCTGCCCTACCCTTGGGTACTGGAACGACACGTGTAGTCTTCCACTGATCCGGGAACGTCGACTGCTTTAAACACATGTTATATATGTAATGCAGCGGGCTTGCTAAAACTCTAGCACAATCTCTAAAGAGAAACGCTGGTATACCGTCAGGGCCAGATGATCGTTTCGGCTTGAGGTTCGTCAGCGCATCCAGCACATCTTTGAGACTCAAGGTGTCTATATGTACCCGTGCACTAGTAGCACTGCTGGCCTCCGCCATCGCCGCCTGAACGTCTAGTTGCGTTGGTTCCTGACTGTATACCGACTCAAAAAAATCTGCGAATTCCTTAGCACACTGCTCATCAGTGAGATTTTGCCCATCTTTCATAATACTCTGCCTATTTACTCTACTTTTTTTTGACCTAATATATTGCCAGAATGATTTTGGATCTTTAGCGAACTGTTTTTGAATTTTATTTTTATGGTTTCTGTGTGCAATTTCTATAGACTTTTTTATCCGGGCCCTACATTTAGCGTATTCTTCGTAATCGCAATCACGTTTCGATTTTTTAAACAGTTTGTGCAGTTTTGCTTTAATTTGGATCTCTTTAATAATCTTTCCGGTGTACCATTCGGGATACACATAACGTGAGTTTCCCTGAGTAAACATCTTCCTCCTGTCTGTATCCCAATTTACATGGACACTGTACTAGTGTACTAATTGCCATTTTCAACAAGGTGTAGTTTTGCAACCTCGTCAAAATTCAAGAGGTTGCCATAGAAGACGTAAATAATCAATTTAATTACGGTACCTGGTCAATAATAATAAACGCTGCTTTTTTTAGTTGTTTTAATTTGACACTATTTCAGAATGAAGCCCTTTTCAAAAGAGGAGAATCAACCGTTTATCGAATAAACGTCTGCGTTTGTTTGTGTGTGCGATTATAGGGCTAGTATTACACGGACCGCGTTTTAATACGGGTGGTGTTCACTTACCGACGTCCGACATTAAGAAAAAAAAAATTACCAACCCATTTTATTATTGATTCGGGTCGAGAATCATTAGCATAGTTACCTCCTTGAATTTGACGAGGATGCAAAGCAACACCTTGTATACAAATCTATCAGCTGCCATCACATTCTTCAATCCATGTCATCTTTTACACTATCCATCCAACGTTCCTTTTGTTTACCCTCCCATACTTTTCTGTCTGCACTCTCATCTGTTTTATTATTCAAATTCAAATTAAAATAATTTTATTCGTAGAACATAGGTAAGTAGATGTCAATAATAAAATAAAATGAACGCCTATGTCTTGCCGTCAACGGCGTACAAATATTCTCATCACAATTTATAATTAATAATTGGTAAAAAATATTAAAACATTCAAAATTAATAAATAAAACTCAATCATAACTATAAAAATGCATAGGTGCATGGTCATTTGTTTACATTAATTAAAATAACAATAAATTTCATAATAAAACATTAACATTAAATTAGATTAAGTGGAACAGTGAAATAATTGAAAAAATAAAACATATAATGAAGAGAAAATAAAATGTCATTACTTCATTAGATTATTATTTGTCTAGGTTGTGTAGTTACCGTGGCCCTTGGCACAGGCAACTGAAGGAACACGGGTGGGTTTAAGCCAGTAAGAGTCTGACACGCCCTCCCGCTCCACCCAGAGCGGGAGAGGTCATTTGATGATTTCACACCCCAAAAAAAAGGTACTGATTGACTGTGTAGTAAGCTTTTTCGCCTAATAAATTAAGAAGAGCCTTTTTGAAACGGTGTATGCTGTCAAGATCTTTTATTGTAATGGGTAACTTATTATATAACTTTGTTGCCATTCCCAAAAAGCTTTTTGATAGCACATATCTCTCTAATTTGTCGTTTCGATCTCAGTGCTCGAAACAAGTCCAAGTTTGCTTGTTATTATCAAAGAAACGATGGACGGACTGTGTGAAGGATGATATGGGTAGAAAGGAGGTGGCTGCTGAGATGACGAGTCATAGAGAAGTATGGAAGAAGAAGAGATGCTGCGCCGACGCAAAATAAAGTGGGATAAGGGCAGGAGTATGATGGTGATGAAGCTGATCATCATTGACAGCCTTTTTTCATCTACTGCTGGGTTTGGGCTTTCTCCCTTTTACGGCACTCTTTCCTGGTCTGCGTGAATGTCGACCAGGTCTTACCCGCGATCTTCTAAAGATCATCCACGTGTTCTTTGCTGTCCGTATCATCCACGTGTTCTTTGCTGTCCGTACCCATTCATTTAAGCAAAACATTGACAGAGGTGGACGAACTTGAAGTGTTTTGCGAATTATCGTGTAAATGCTAACTTGTGACAAATGACATGTAATTAAGATTCGTGGCATGTGTGTATTGTGTATAAAATTGTGTGTTTCGTGTTTTTCTTGCCTTTGGAGACAGGAAGATGTTAAGTTGACGATTTTTCTAATTGCATAGAGGCCGTAAGATGCGAAAAACGCGCAATAGGTAGACGGAACATTTGACTCGGTTTAAGTTACATTGTGTTATCAACTTCATAAGCAAAGATCTACCAACGGACAAAGAACATCTTCAAGTTAAATTTACAGAGAATAGAGGGAGTCTCAAAACACCACCCAGTGTGAACTTGGGTTCAGCTATTGCTGTAGGTATGTTTTACTAATGTTCTGTCATTCTGTGCCACATATTAAACAATAATGAGTTATTATTACATGACAAAGATTTATAATCTAAGACAAGAAGATTTTTCATACATTGTGTAGCTATATAGCTATATATAGCTTTTAGCTCACTAATATAATATCTCACTGTTTCATTAGTTTTCGTTTGATAAACCTTTAGTGTTTTTTTGTATACAAATTTTTCTGACAAGGCTTAAATAAATAACTCAGAGGTTGTACCATAGAGTATATATATTGTAAGCATAACCTTCAGCTATATAGTCTCTGGGTTGCACCCATATGACCAACTTAACGAAAAAAATCGTGAAGCCAAGAAAACCTTAACTCGTGTAAGGAAACTGTAGATGAAATTGTGTATGGTAAATACTTACGAGTCCCAAGGAGCTAGAAAGGTCTATCTTCATACAAGATAGAACACAATAATTTGTACCATCCCTCAGGGCATGTCGGCGCAGGCTCACAATAAAAGTTAATAGTAATTTTGTAGAAAAAATAAACTACAATAGATTGTAGAGAAGAATATGGGAAGAAGATATACTAGGACACTTTTTTTTTAAGATTTTCGATTTTGAGATTTGGGTATTTCTATAGGCGGATAGATACAACATGAAGCCGTTGAAATGAAATCTAAAAAACCACCGGCTCTTCCCATGGACATGCCATAAGTATACATCTAAGCTCCGGTAGGTACATGATTAAAATTAATTAATCCATTTGACAATGTTATCGTTCGTGGTTCATTGCTAAAACTATCATGGAAACAGCCAGAAGATCACAATAAATTGCATACCATATATTTTACTGGGGTGCAGATGTGTCGGATGCTTCTTAAAGGAAGTGGAGGTCGGAGTGGTAAAAATAAAATAAAATATTAGAAAAACACCGAAAAATGGCAACAGTGGAGACAGTCGACGTTCAGTTATAACCCTGTGTGCATGCAATGCCATAGGTTCAGACACGAACAACCAGTCATTAAGCGCTGATTCACCATTAAGTTATAGATCTCAACTAAAACTTAACATAACATTACATCACGCCTTGTAATCCCCGGGGGTTAGGTAGAGGTGTACCTAACAAGTCACTCACATTTCGCCAGTTATGTTTAAGTCCCATGTAATAGGGGCGACTCTATTGCCATCAACCGAGCACAAATCCAGACTCTGTGGCTGCTACTGAGAAATTCCTGATAGAAAGACTCAAAAACAATTTTCCCGACAAGGGAATCGAATTCAAGACTTCATGCTCAGCAGTCGTGCTTGCGACCAACTTGCGTTTTTGTTTTTTCAGTCTGACAATCTAGACAAAAACGCAGCTGAAGCTTGAACTATAAGTCCCGTATGCACAGGCCCCTGTTTTCGTTAACCAGCTTCCCAGGTACCTATTAGCATACGGCAGGTGGCTCACTTTTATACAGGAAACACTAATTAGGCTCCGCAATTATACTAGAATTTAACTACAGATTAACTAAGATTTAAACTGCGGTTAACAGCAAATGATTTTATCTGAGGGATTGTTATTTTTTTTGTGCTGATACCTTTTTGGGATGATGTTGTTTGTTTTATTGAACAGGTTATATCGAAATAAAACCATAATCTTAAAAGGTATAAGGTTTTATTTCGATTCTGATCTAACGTCTAAAAATATATTATCATAGGTACCTCTGGTTCTTGGTAAATTATTGCAATAGTAACATTATTCAAAACATTATTTCAGACGCATCGTCTTTTTTCACGATCCGTATTTTTTTCTGACGGCGGCACTGTTTTTTAAATGCCAGTGTTCACACGCATCACAAATCGTGAAAAATGACGGACACGTCTAAAATCACGTATCGTCTTTCTAAATCAAGTACGTCAAAAAAACACGAATCGTGAATTTTTTGTGACGGATTCACTGATGCGCTCGCTCCCGAAAAATCACGGAACTAATGTGAACACCAATTCGTTCTTTTTGCCGGATTGTGGTAAAACACGATTCTGTATACAATGTGAACTTCCATCCGTCATGACGTATCGTCAATGACGGAAGCCGTGTGAATGAGTTCTAAGATGGTAATGTTGAAATATTGATGTTTTTTATAATTATATATAGAATCATACATTTCAGCGTGATAATTATCTAGCTGCATCAAACACTAGCGGCGAATACATTAGCGCCTAATTCCCAATTATAGGAATTCTTCAATTCATTTAGTCATTTTTACATAAGCAAATCGGAAATTGTCCATTTGTTGAACGGCCGAACCTACCGCGTGATTGTTAAACCCGGTTTCGCTGTAAACCGGGTTTAGCGATGTTCAGCTGACTTAAGCGGATAACTGTGGATTACAATAATCTAGTTTGGTTTGGATCACAAGTATTCTGTAAACAGGACAGAGCAAGTTAGTGGAACATATTATACCGTGTCAAAGAGAGATGCTTCACCAACCCGAAAGTCTACCTATCATAGAAACTCGCAATTGAATAGTAGATCTAAAAGTCAGTAAAATCAGGAACAAATTGGCCCACGCGTTTGGTCTGTAAAGTGCCACAAAGAAATAAACATACTTATGCAGGCTGGTAAACACATTACCCTTCCTCAGTTCGGGCAAAAAGGACGAACTCAAAAGCGTTCCGCCTCAGTCACCACGTGCATACAGTAGTACTACACAAGTACAAACTGGTATCAGTGGATAGTACCTATTGCCTTATCAGTCAATTCCTGATAGGCGATGACGGAGCCGCTTTATGAATATTTATGCAGCGTACAAACGTTGAACGTGGTTTAACTTCTTAATGATCCGTTGATAGCTTTATTTTCTAGTCATTTGTGTGTTCAAAAAGTTTTTTTTTTTATTTACTTTCTGTGCAAAAAACTATACTTCTTTTACTTTTGTAGATAGATAAAAAAAAGAAAAGGACGCCAACGTGAAGAAAATTCGTCCACATCGCTGTCAACACGAATAGTGCCCATAAGGCTGGCAGCATTGCCACGTTGAATGGCAATGCTTATTCTTTGACCCAAAAAATAGGCCAGTCCTCTGGTCACGAGAAGAGTCGACCAACCGCTTGGAGATGTTCCGAAAGACTAGGTGCGCACTCGGACCCATGGCCCTAGTGTTTCAACCCCAAACGGCTCAAACACATAGCTACCAATGAGGTTATTGTATTTGCGCCGTTTGAGGTTTTCAGCACCTGCAGCAGCCGCCCCAGCTTTTGTATTGACTTTTCAAAACGTCAGTAATTTTTGAACGTCAAAGTAAACCATCTCTCTCCTCTCCTACTTTACATAGGGCCTCTGAATCGACACATTTAAACCACGTTCCAGAGCTCTGTGTGAAAATTCCATAACAGTTCTTGAACGCGGTTTTATTAAGCTAAGATGATCACGTTTAGTAGCGTTCAGTTTCATCGGTGAAAATCGCTTTTAATCAGGTTGACCTTACTTACCAGTAACTGTACTACACATTAGATGCATCTTTTAATAATATACCAAGCCAAGTCATGGGTCTCAAGTTCGAAACCAAGACACGCACCTCCGATTTTTCGGATACATGTGCGTATTGTATAATTGTCATTTGAATTGGTGAAGGAAAACATCGTGAAGAAACCAAACAAGCATGCCTGAGAGATATTTCTCGACGGCATGTTAAGCCAAGTCAGAGGCCCATCGGCGGCATAAAACTCTTACACCAGGTTAGGCACTAACCCTAACCACACGATGAAGAAGAAAGAATAATATACCCTGGCACATGTTGATCTTCTGTTGCCATGGCAACGCAGACAAACCTACCTGAAACTCCACAGTGCTTTTTATCCGAATTTAGTCATCCGTCCCGGCTCAATGAACGCAGTGGAATAGCTAATCATTATCCATTTCAACGTTTAACAGATTAAAATTAAGAGTTACGTCATTCGGTTATGTTTGAACGGTACATAGGTATCTGCTTTATGTATTAGCTATAGTAAGTTATGTAAGAGGTAACCTCGAGTGGTCGAGCCTTGATTAAGTTCACACCTTCGCTTTTGTCACAGCGAGGTATAACAGGATTTGTTTGTTAACGACATCATTATGTTTATAAATATATAAATCACTATCATAAGCTACCAGTAGTTTTCTTTTAGATATAACGAATTCTACTGGGTCACGTTTTGTGATGATAAAACAGAAACTGTTACTCCAAAATGGGAGCCAAGCTTTCTTTGGCTACTTCGTTCTGCATACTCTGAATCCTATTCAAAAATTCACCATGAAATAATTCCACCACGAAGATTCTTGGTAGAGTGAAATACCGATTTGATTTGTAATAAAAGTCCATTGTAGGTTTATCTATGGGAGGACCCCGTCGCTAAATATAACAGCCTGCTCGAATCAATTTTCCTAGGTTGATCTGTGGATGGGTGACCACTCATTCCATACCGAGTTTTCTTTGTGCCTCGGAAAGCAAGGTAAACCGTTGTTGGTCCCGGCTGTCAATTGTAGATCTTTTACAGTCGTTAAAGGTAGGCAGTGGCCCGAAAGTCTGACAACCAGTCTTATCAAGAGGGTAGGGTCTTAACTGGGTTGTGGAGGTTAGATAGACAGTGACTCCATGTAAAATACTGATAGTACAACAACATAGTTGGGAATAGGCTAGGCAGATGATGTAGGTTTATCTATGAACACAGTGCCATTTTCAAAGGTCAACGTCAAATAACAGATACACGGATATTTTAACCTACCTATTTAACAATTTTTTTCTTTGCCTGAATACAATTTTTTCTAAAGAACAGTCAGTCTTACGTAAACGAGTTGCCATGGGGTTCGTCGGTTGCTCGCCAACCTGTCATTACGAACCTATACAGTGCAGGTCTTTAACCCTCGCACTGCTGTTGTTAGGTGCCTGGGACTCGAAGCGGTTTCTTTGTACTTTATGACTGAACGACGGATCAAAGAGATCGAATAGTGTTTAATACATGCTTTCCAATGGGTAAGTAGCTAATATAGCGCTTGAGGTTTTTGAACGGATACCTAAGCGGATAAAGTGATTTAATTTAAGTTTCACTATGTGGACACACGTAAAAATCTTTGCGTGTCCACATGACGAAATAATAAGGTATACTAATTTTGAGTTTCACTTACTGGACACACGGGTGTCCAGTTTTTCGTGTCGAGTTGGTGAATAACCCATAATATGACCAAATTATCCGCGTAGGTATCCCATAAGTACTAGCATAAAACTGAAAATAAAAGATACTATAAAATTATAAAAGAGTTTTTAAGACTTAGTTAGGTTTTAGCTAGTCATCGTTTTGTATTTAGATATTGTGATAGCATCACAAGTACGGAAAATAATTCCTATTCATCGTCTAATCGTAGTAACTGCGCCGCTATGGGAAAATTTCCCACATCCCAATTAGCATTGATGACAATAAGTGCTAAAAGCCCGAGGAAAAGTTTTGAATGCGATAGTGTTAAATAAATAAAGATTTCCATTTATACTTCTGAAAGTGTGATTTTATTATTTAAAAAGTAAACCGTGGAATGCAAATTTACGGAAAAAGTTTGTGCCGATCCAGGGCCGCTTGACAGTCGAGGGGACTAAGTGACTGTCTGTTTGTGATATATGCGATTAAATTAAAATTATCCTAAAGCCTGACTGCTCTGTCAGTTGTCACAGTTCCAGGGTCCAGTGACATTGGCAGTGGGTTTCACTCCTAAATCGTGCGTGACATGTGGGCTTCATTTTTTTAACCGACTTCAAAAAAAGGAGGAGGTTCTCAATTCGGTTGTATTTTTTTTTGTGTTTGTTACCTCATATCTTCGTCATTTATGAACCGATTTGAAAAATTCTTCTTTTCCAGCGGAATATTTTCTGAAATTTTATTTATAGCTACCTATATTATGTGTTTTGATTTTAGCACAAAGAATGAGAGTTCTATTTCTAGCAGAGGGTGCAGTCGGGCTGTGGGTGAGGATTTGCATTCCAGATTCTGGGTTCCTGGCTGAAAGCCTTACACTCAAGACACCCACAGGATACCCCGGTTAAGCAGAAGACAGCCTCATAGGTTGACCTGCGAGATGCCATGATCAAAAAATAAAAGTTTTTTGGTCCATACCAACAGGCGTGATTTTATTTTCTGTTTATTAAATTCAACATCAAAATTCACACCGACTAAGCAAATGCCATATAAATGACATCACCTTTGACTCAAATCGTAAACAAATGACCATATTTAACTTTTTGGCTTTAACCAAAAATGATCATGACATAATGTTCGAAAGTTTAAAAAAGCACTCGGAACCGGAGGCCCTTCAGAAATACGAGTTTGATGAACATCGATGTTTTAGTAAGAACGTTGATAAATCTCTTTTGAGCATATGGAGTAATGGACGAAATATAGAAAATTTATCGAAGAGCTGGTTTTTGTGAGTATTAGTGACCATTTAACTAAGTAATTAATTGGAATATGTGCATAAATTAAAATTAAAAACTGTTTTTGAGTACGGAACAAAAAAACTAGTGAACTTTTTTTTGTGATGTGGTGTGGTGCTCACAGACTGGTATAAAAGTTTAATAAGAAAAACGGAGACTAAGTAAAAAAATTGGCACGTGTCGTTTAGATTTGGCTAACGAAGAGATATTAGGGTACGTCGAACTACCAAGTCATAGGTCTCGAGTACGAACCCAAGACACGCACCTCTGATTTTTCGAATTCATGTGCGTATTGTATAAATTATCACTTGCTTCGGTGAAGGAAAACATCGTTGGAAACCAGAATGCCTGGGGGATATTTATCGACGGCATGTTAAGTCAAACCAGAGGCCCTTGGCCGGCATCAAAGCTCTGACACCAGGTTAGGCACTAACCACACGAAAAACGAAAAAGATTAGGGTTGCAGAAAGTAGAGGATGAGATAAACTGGAATCCAGGAATGGATTACGATGGGCAGTGTAAAGGTAAACTGCTGCAGATCATGGAATAAAGTATAGCACAATATGGAAGGGTACAGTTTACCAAAATCAAAAATCTAAAGTCATTTATTCAAATTAGCCTGATCATCAGCACTTTTCGAACGTCGAGTTTACAAGAAACTGTCTCCCAAAATGGCCGCCCTTCGCCACTTCCTAATGTTTTAGCTGGGAAGAAGAAGTGGCGGAACAAACTCCCCAGCAACACATCTGTCTGTTAGGTTAGAAGAACCAGATTCTATAAAATAGCGTGTAAAAACCTGTACCTATTATTACACCCCATTTCACCAGTTGTGGGCGAGCCGATTGACATCAAACAGGCACAAATCCAGATTCTGCAGCTGTTACTGAGAAATTCTTGGTGGAAAAACTAATAAGCCACACCCAAAACTGTTGCCAGAAAAGTCACTATTCAAAACAACTATAATCTAAGATCTCGCACTTAACTCGTATCCACTCGGGGTATTTTTGCCCCCATAACAATATTTATTGCTCAATCACTTCAAACGAAGGGCTGTAAACGAACCGTTTATTAAATTGCATGAGCAATTGCAATTTGTGTAAAGAGAATATCCATGCCTATAACCCTGAGGGCATGAGCAGTAATCATGTTAGTCAGCATACAACAAAAAAGGCAACGAAACTACTTGGCCCAAGGGAGGATGGAGTAATTTAGATAAAGATTATTTTTAAACCGAGATTTTTCATTAAACTGAGGGATTTTTAAATAAATAAGCCTGAGAATAATATGCAAATTGCTTTAATATTAACTTGTTGTTTTAATAAAGTGAGAATATGCAGGTTTTACGACCTCGGCGCCTTTATAGAGCCTAAAAAAGAAATTCCCTTCAAAACGGTTTCATTATTTATGAAGAACCCACTTTATTAAAAAAAAAGTCACAGCATTTTTCGCCGTATTAAAACATAATAACACAGCATTAAACACATTATTTGGGTCCAACATGAAATTTATCATACCTTTACATTTATCCCTTGAAATATTCACGGATGAGGTAACGAGGAAGACCATAATTATTCCGCTGTATGCGTATCCCACAAACAAATGAGGAACGATTTACATAACACATGACCGTACGAACACAGAATCAGTCCGCGGTGCTCACAAATGTTAAAGGGAAATAAGAAACAGAGGGTGACCACCCACCGTGGCGTTATGAGGCTGTGAGCATTACAAATAGAGAGGGCCAATTTCCAATTAAAATCTCAGCAGGTGGTCTAGCTAGAGGGCAGCACTAGAAAAATAGATTGCTCCGGTCTCCACGACCGCGGGCCGCAGGGACGGGTTGAGTAAAAAGAAAAACTTAATAACGTTGTCAAATTAAAAACATTCTTATTATAATTAGTTAGGGTTATGGTCGTTTTGGGTTACGGAATGTGTCTTAATAGACGTGGTTGTAGAAAAAAGGGTTGAGAAAATGAAAGGGCTGAGGAATAAAGCCTTCTGGTATATTTGAAATTAGATCCACGCAAACGGTTATTCTGGTGGTACTTGCTCCCTTTAAAAATCCAATGGGTTTATTGCTACATATAGTGAACAAGAGTCAGCATCAGATTGGAAAATGTTACAGCCAACGACTAACTGCAGCTCTAATGAAATGATTAACTAGAAGTGCTAGACCTCCAAAAAAATATGTCTCGTGTGTTCCTATCAATTTACCTGTACCTAGGTAAACGTTGCATGGCACCTCCTATCTAGATGTACCGAAGACCGAATTGGACTGGGCAAGACAGCGACAGGATGCGGAAGGCAGAGGACAGGGTGACAACTTAGAGAAGGTCTAAGGCCGGTGGTGGGAAGAACTAATTGGATGCAAGCCCCCGACATTTGATGTGTTTATCGAAGCTATTGAATGATTGCGTATGGTGAGTTAGTAGACTAGTTAGATCTAGCAACAGTAGTGAAATGTACGCGGAAAATTATGCGCGCTGTTTGTAATGTTATTATTTTTATTACATGAATAATTATCGAATTAGATTACGGATGTATTTTTAATAGAACTATTTATGGGTTAACGATTGATGTTATAAAAAATGTGGAATGCTCCAGAATTCCGGGCTTTTTAGCTTCTAATGAATGCACGCTACCATGTCCAGCAGTACACTGCACAAGGCTGGGTTAGTAGTACTTTTCAAACTTGCGGAACAATAGCATTTAGCGACAAAATTAGATAGGTATCTATTGCCAGTGCATCGAACGAACTCAAGGAGGTCTACTTACCACTAAATACTGTGTAAACATGTCATACGAGTTACGTTGACAAGTTCACGTGAAGAGCTCTGGCGCCAGACTGATAGTGTTTCTAGTGGCTGTACTATGATAAGAGCTGATAACAGGCTAGAGTGTGAAAACACATGTTGTGGCCCAAATACCTAATACTTTGTTAAATAATTACATACTATAGTTATTGAGTATAAGTAAATATAACCTGAAGGCTTAGATACACATAATATTCTATCAGCGAGAACGATGGTAGGAAACTCAAAAAATTATTGAATGGACAAGCTAAAGTCGGCCTTAGACGATAGGTTATGTATGTGCAGTTTTGACTGTACAGTCAAACTTTACGGGCATGCCTAAAACTGTACAAAAGCAAAGACTGACTAAGCCTGGATGTTTGTCTGTGAAATCACTACATAGTATAAAACAAAGTCGCTTCCCGCTGTCTGTCTGTCCCTATGTATGCTTAGATCTTTAAAACTACGCAACGGATTTTGATGCGGTTTTTTTATAGATAGTGATTCAAGAGGAAGTTTTAGGTATGTAATTTGTCAAGGTTTTGTGTAAATTGGTTGAAATATGACGATAATTGTTGGAAGTGTCGGAAAAAGTCAAGCACCCTAATAATTATGCTCTACTACCCGTGCGAAGCACTGCCAGTTGTCACAATTATCCTTACCTGTACATGCAAACTAGAGAATTTCGAAATATATATTTTTCCGCTATGTGTGGCAGGTCGCAGGCACAGCTCTAAGTTATTATCAGTTGTTTTCTATTTTTTATAACAAGTAAGTAATAATAAATCCAATAAAGCAATGACATGCTTGCAAATGGGCTAACCATTTACACTCTTTTTTAACACACTCTATCAATGTGGTATTTGAATTTAGAAGAGAATACCACACAACACTTACAGCGCGGCGTTTTATATAGGTAGTCTTCAAAGGATGAAATCTAGCTTACCGCAAAACAACTAAAGGATAAGCATAACTTTACCACATAACATTAGCTTACTAAGCCAAGCTAATCCCAAAACAATACGTGTCACAGGACCAAAACACAAAAGGATCTAATAATAAGTAGATAAGCCCTCTTAAATCTAACCAAAGACTACATAATAGTACCCGAATTTCTAAAGATATAAATCAGCTTTCTCATAGTTACAATGTATCACAAATCAATACAATAAATTGGAATAACTTTGTCGTTTGGTGAACTATTGGAGAACCACAGCACAGTATAAAGATGGCCAGTAAAGCAACTAACAGATTTGTCAACCAGACCCTATTATTATTAATAAGCCTTTGTGCTCTTTTGTCTGTATGTTATGTCCTGTTATGTATAATGATGTGTTTTGTGTGTAAATATAAATATTACCAGGGTTGGAAATTATCAAGATAATTAATTTCTTTTATAATTATCGGATAATTATCTATGATCTTGAACTTGATCTCTTTAACTTTTGACTCAACCGCTTTTATTGTTTTAACGCACTCGAACTTAGTCCAAAGAGGGTGTTTATTACTTAAATCATTTCGGGAAATCACGTTCGGGTACCTAAGCGTGAAGTGAATGATTTTTGCTATTACCAAGAGAATTATTAAATTATAATTATCAATCGTAATTAATCATATCGAACCTGCGCCCGCTATACTGTCTGTCCGTCAGTCACAGGTCTGTATCTTTTAAACCGTAATAGGTACACACTTTTAATTCAGAGTGTGTTTTTCTACGTGTACTCTTTAATTTATCCTAACTTTTATATAATGAATCGTGGGTGTTAGAGATATCAACAAAACACTTGCACTAAACGCATAAAACTTAACCACTTGACTGGACGCGGCAGCTTCGACTTACTCATCATCATCCACAACCCGATTTCACCCTTCTTCTTGTGCCAGTCTCATCCAGGATTTTCCCGCGAGGGCAACAATAGTTCGATTTACTCACGAGTAACTAACTCGAAGCAAGCTTAGAATTCGTGTAAACGCTTTGCACGAGTATGTTCGAGCTGATTCCGACCTGTTCCTAGTTGGAATACTGTATGTAAATGTTACTGTGACCATAGATACTCGATATGCGGGTACAGCAGATTTATTACTAAATGCTAAGTCTCTGCTCACATCGCGTGATATGCTGTGATATTTTACGCTTTTGTTGTTGCTTGACTTATTTATTACAATGGCGTGTATGTAGGTACTCTGTATACTGTAGTAAATCTTTAGTGGACCGAGTATTGTGCCCTGAGGAACACCTATGATTTCCATATGCTGTGTAGTTGTTCGGCTAACATAGCGGTAAGATAATTACTTGTCCTATTGTATATTCGTCTGCGCTTATGATTTCTTGGTCTATATACTGTACTAATGAAGAAAGAGAGTAACGAAAATCATCTTAAACGATATGTCGTTTAAGAATAGAATAAGATTTACAAGCTCAAATGCTTAGCATAAAATTCACATCTAACTTTCGTATTGTATTTGTATACCCCATCTTTTTCATTGATAAAAACTTTGATAAGTAACATAGTTTTTACATGGCTTAGCTTTCACTGGTGAAAACAAAGCGATGATTTACGATGTCCTCCACAGTTTATGAAAATACAAGATAATATCGTGTCTCTAAACTTTCACTGTGGCGTAAAATGTTAGTAATATCAGAAGATGTATTGATAATAATTGTATAAGAAGTGATGACACTAGTGACGCTTTTCCTTATGATGAGGTAAGCAGATTAGACTGTTCTCTTCAACACTCGAAAATAGTAACTTTTAAGTTGCGTTTTCTGTTACGAGGGCAGCATTGCAGTAGGATAACGGTACGATTTTACTTTGTTTGAAAGAAGCAAAACAAAAAAAGAAGCAAATGATTACTGATTAAGGCAAATAACAACGGTTTAAGCCGCTGTTATTTGTCTACGTAATCATTAAAAAAAAAAACAATGAAAGACAAAATTGTATACTTAATTGTCTTTGACTCATTCAATTATAATTAATGCCTTCATTAAACTCCGCTCTAAAAGCATACGTTAATTGAAAAACAACATATTGAGGGAGCGGCCTTAAACGAAACACATGAAAGTCACTGTAGAGGCATTAATTCATTGAACATGAAAATTAATGAAATTATAATGTCGTGAGCTGTGTGACCGATTCACGAAATTTACATAATTACTCGAACTAGCATGACGACTAAAATAAGTAAAAGTGTAGAAAACAAAACATTGACAAAACACTAAGCAAGGGTTACTGGCTGATTACCTAGTGACAATTTAAATACAAGCTTGTAAACAAGAAATGATCTATCAACTTCAATTAGGACAGTTTCTCGATTTACTTCAGGAGTACGAAGTAGGTACAGCATCTAGTACTATTTATATCATTTTAATATCGTGTAATGTTGTACTGTTTTTATCCGATATGTAATTTCAGTAGTCAGTATACAGGGTGGCGCCGACAATACGACGATAAATTACACTGCTTATACCTCATGACGTTACCAGTCTGCGTACAAAAATTCATTCGAATATATCCCGTAGTTTAGTCACAGGACATTATTTTTCATACTCGGAATTTTCTACATGATGTAGATTAATAGGCTAGCACTGACAGGTTAACGACCCCCGCATCGGTATAAACACTAAACACATATTGCCAACTCGTCTTTTCAAAAAACTTTGCCAAATTCGTTCCTTAAATGTGACGCGAATTAGTGCAAATTATATCGTAGGTTAGTAAACCAACATTTATAAATAGTGTTGTATTTCGTTAACAGTTTTATGCTATTTAGTTTGTTTGTTTGAAAAAATGCTTCGATGCTAGGATTTTTTTGATCATTTAAAAATATTCCTATGAACTAGTATTACCAGTGTTTCCATTTATTGTCGTATTGTCGGCGCCACCCTGTATAACTGTAACATCGGCAATAATGATAGTTACAGTTGACATTCATCTAAAGTAGGTACGCAAACGTACCAACTAAATGAATCCTCTAACTAAAGGCACCAAAGAATAGCTAAAACATCATCTTTCAATGTTTTCACAGAAGTGTCATCCATCTCCCAAAAATACATATATTAAATTTAATCAATAATAGACCCATTATTGCACCCATAGAACTTCAATTCTTCCACGTACAATTCATCAAGTCTTTGTTCGGAAAGTAAAATTATTTTCACACGTGTTAGGTCTTGTTAGCTAAATTAAGTATTCATTTGTTGAATCTTTAATATACATGTATCTTCAGCTTTCTCTCAACTCTTTGTTCGTCTGTTCATCAAACTCAAAAGGCACAGATGATTCTTTAGATAAAAAAATCTATCAAGGTCTATAATTTCTATTATGTTTCCAGTAAAGATGTCTTCCAACATCTCTTTTAGATATTTATTTAGTTCTGCGTTCAATAAATCAGCAGCATCATGTATTAGCCATTCATTACCAATATTTAAAGCCGTCACTTCATGCAGATCATAAAACATTTTTCTCAACACCTTGACGGCTGCATATGTAACGCGATACGTACCTAATTTGCCTGTATGACTTGCATTAACGTTTTTTGCCGGGAGTCAAACCCGATACTGGTACATTAGCTGACTCAGCCGTCAGCAAAACCTGCACTTGGTAACGGTATGAGCTTATGTGTTATTGTAATGGTTAATTTGCTGAGGGACCTGGGTTTGCTTATGTTAATCTCAATGTAAACATCTTTTAGTCTCGTCATCTTTCTTTAGTATAGCGGTTGTCTTACAAATTGTGCTGTTACAGCGTTTTTGCAATTTACAACCAGCGTCTTTTTCCGTAATTTGCGAAACTCTACTTTCATATGCTATAAGTGTTCTAATTTTAAGAAGATGGTAATATGTAAGTTATTCCTGCAGATCTCGATACTATACATTGTTTCTCTACCTCTATAGTCTGTGTACTTGTAGAATTATGTAGTAGCTATGAAATTCCAAGTCTTACTAAACTGATTTTTTTTTTATACAAAAGGGTTTCTTTCTTAATCAAACGGAAAATTATTCTTTAGTCTGTCTCTATTCTTAAATTATGCAATTTTATATTATATTAAAATACTATTAAATAAACTTACGTCCTTGTAACAGTTACATCATATGGATTCACGGCGACTTCGACTTATGTATCGACAGGTAACTAATCTTCTTTTATGTAACACGATAGTTTAAATTTTCAGTTTTTGCTCACTAATGAGAATTACTTACTTGGCTTCGGCCTGTGGTTCACGTTATGAAGATATTGTAAATTAATTTAGAGGTAATTTCGTGGCGGATTATAGGTGGTTCTATTCTGACAAGTGATGGACAGTCATTTTGATTATAGTTCAATATCTCATACCTATATGTACCTATGCTATTGATATTGATATATCTGATCGGGACCAAGGAAAATAGGAGTCTTACTTCACGGTGGTAGTATATTCTTACAATGCACTAGACAATAACTGCTGATCAGGCCTGTGGATTAAGTCAGTGATTTGCGCATTGCTTTGCTAGTTATATATTTAATAAGTACATTTATATAGTTTCATCCGCGCTATCTACTGTCCAATGTTTGGATTTTTGCTTCAATTTGAAACTCGACTGATATTGGCCCCTTGGCAAGTACTTCTAAATTGAGTCTTATTGATGTCTCGTATCTATTTAACTGAAGATGACCTACTTAACAATCCCGGAAGTATAGAATTTTTTACGCTCTCTGAGTCTGTCATATTATAATATTTTTTTTTATTCAAAGCATCCGATGGAAACCAAAGATCAAACAGAAGTAACTAAGCGTAAATCTATTTCTTACTATTTCATCCATCGAGTCTGTCAACAGTGCCGCGTTTGTCTGCACTCGTGCCAAAATTAGTCCGAATTTAGATGCAAAAAATTCTACGGAATTTCCGACGGACAGTAAGACATTAGTATCTAACAGTGTCAAGTATTTTTTTGAAATCATCAAAGAAGACTTTTAAAATCTCAAAATTTTAAACACTTTTATCCTTAAAAAACTAAACGTCTTCACTAAAAACGACCTCAGCAACGTTTTCCGTAACACCGTTATCTCTATTTACTGTAAAATCTTACCTTTTGGGCTTCCACCGCTTCATAAATACTCCAAACATTGTTTTATCCTCGTCACAATTCACAACAACAACAATAAATAATCACTACACAGAAGCTACTGATAACAAGTCAACGACTTCCGTTCAATCAATAACACAATACACGCACGCAAATAATTGCACCATTGATAAGATAAACATCGAACTCGGTACCAAAAACATCTGACCTAGACACACTGACAGAGAAGCCTGGGGAACACTGTCCTACTTCGCAAGCATATACTAAAATCGATATAATCCAATCACTATAATGTATATAGCAAAGTTACGCAATCGTCCTTAGGATCTCACGGCATTATTTGTTTATTTAGAAGAAGCTTCGGCATCGTAATCTTGTTTTAAATAAACAGTACACGCGTCGCTTCCGTCACTCGGTCTTGGCGCAACTGAGTCATTCGTTTTGGCTAGAGCAGCGAGACGCGAGTGTGCCGGTGCGCGTCAGGTGCGGTCGATCAGCTGCTCGGTTGTCGCCATCTTGTTTTGCATTTTGGCGCCATCTCGCGGTGACCTTTCAACTTTGGGACATGGTTTAGTGTTGTTTATTAGTAAACATTGCACACCCCTTTTAAATGAAGTAGCGGTAACTCAAGTCAGTGTTATATCATTACGTGTCATGTTTTGTGTGATGTGTGGTTTCTGCAATACCGAATAGATACCTCATGTACTGTTACCGAAGTTTAGTTTTCTATTATAGTATAATGTAGGTCAGTGGCATGAATTAAACATATTACGTAGATTGAGATAAAGAATAGTAATGTTTAGTAATTTGTTGAAGATAAAACTGTAAAAAGTTAGAATTCTTAGCATTGCTTTCTTTGACGGTTCTTAATTCTTTTAAATTCTTGTCTATTGCATTAAAATATTTGCACAGTAGTAATACTAAGTAAGTACTTAAGCTAAAGTAATTACTTTAACTTGACTATAGATACGGGTGTAAATCTAGTTGCTGAAACCCATACCTACTTACTTACTGTTACAAAATTCCTTATTGCATAATCCGTGAAATACCCCAAACAAGTAGTTCAAAATAATAGGCACTGTTTCCTTTCTAAAGTCGTTTTGAACGTATGTAAATATTTTCTATAGATGGGTAAATACAGACCATAATATAAAGGTACTTACTAGGTAAAGAAACACTTGTGCAGATTATAGCAAAAGGAATGTTGTATGTACTATGTATGAGGGAAACAATTATGAAATATGTACATATTTTTGTTCATTTTGTTTCGGTGAAACACTTGTACTAATAAATATTCCGAAGAAAAAATAGCTCATAAGTTGTTGAAAAAAAAAAGAAGTAAAAATGTATTTATTTCAGTAAATCTTTACAAGTAAGTTGCCGGGGCTTCCCAGTAAGTAATCCAATGATACTTGTGTTGGGAAAGCCTCGCTCTTCCGATGTAAAACAAAAATTTTGACTTACTAAACTAACAATATGAGTAACAATAATATTACAGTAAGTACCTTAAAAATAACCGAAAACACCAGTACCTTGAAAATACTTGATAATTTTGCCATTATTTGTATAAGCATCGATGGTTCAGTGGTAGAATGCTCGCCTGCCACGCGGGCGGCCCGGGTTCGATTCCCGGTCGATGCAATGTTCTTTTGACTTTTTCTTTTAAATTGTTTTGTATGAAGTTATTTTTTTCATTAATTTTTGTTTTATGAAAATTCTCAGTGTCGAAACAGTAAATAAAAATGTTTTTAAAAGTAATGTCGATGGTACAAACTATGCACGGAGATTGAAATTAATCAAAACCATGTATGTATGTGCAACATAGATTATTCACCCCTCACAAATTATATTGTTATTGGCCCCCTAATGAAGGGGATGGTCGACCTTGAACTTCGCTCCAAACCACTGCAAGGGGTCGCTTGGCCTTCAGGGGGTAACTTAGTCATATACGTCATAATCAGCAAAAGTTGGCACATTGTTGTAACTGGAGATCCTTTGTTAATAATTAGCTCAATTTTCTAGACAATGTAAGTACATATTGAAAAAAATAACCGACTTCCAAAAGAAACACAAAAATAATTGGAAAATAACTTTACTTTCGGATGTCGGTGACTATTGTTTGTTTCGTTGACTTTTTTGTCACAGATTTCCGATTGTAATTTCCCATTTTTTTTTGGAAGTCGGTTATTTTGTTTTGCAAAAAAGTTTTTATTTTACCCTTTTAAGTTATCAATATCTTTTACTTGAATGACATATTTTTTCCAGCTATTTTGATTCAAAAACCAACCTACTGAACCGATTTTGATGAAATTTCTATGGGACCAATCGGGAAGATCCCGATCTCGATCCCCGATCCCCGATCCCGATCTTCTTGATTTATCGTTTCATATAAAGTAAGAATTTTTGAAATCGGTTCATAAATGACGACGATATGAGGTTTGTTACCTGCTTTTTTGAAGTCTGTTAAAAATAGAGCTAATACGGTACCCCATACTTAAACTATAAAATAAACTAACCAAACAGACCATCGCCAGTGCTGCCCCTATTTAAATCAACTAGCAAAGAGATAATCGAAAGATATAAACATGTCTGGAACTCCACTATTATAACGTCAATTACCGAGTTGAATCGATTGAAATCTCGATGTTATCGGTGCCAATTCGATCATTTATCGCTATCGGTCGAGACGAGGGAGATAATGGACTTGACTTACCGACTAGTGGGCAGGGGTTATATCACGATACGTCATCATTTATTTAATGGGTTTGCCTGTCTTAAATGAGTACATAACACATAACATAAAAGGCGGCGTCCTAATTGGCTAACAATCGTACGAGCTAACGATGCGATTTCGTCGCGCGATGAAAATGATCGTGCGATGGTTCAACAGGTGTCCTAATAGCGCGATGACCAACGCGCGATGCCCATCATGCGATGCTGCCGCGCCGTACGTGAGTTTCAACTGTCCGATCTGAGGTCTCCTACCCGAGTGGTACTGTTTCAACTTAACCAAATTCTAAGCAAAAATGTAAACAATCTCGACGAACTCGATTCACTGGTGCCACCCCTCGCCCCTCTCGTTCCTGTGCTCGCGCGATGACGCGTGATCAAATAGGATACTCAAAAGAGATTTGTAGCTTTGATTGCACGATCGCACGATCAAATGCATCGCAATCTTCAATTAGGACAGTCTAAAGAAATGTGTGTGTTTCTTTAAACTCGTCGTGCGATGAAATCGCGTCGTTTGCTCGTACGATCGTAGCCAATTAGGACGACGCCTAACGCATGTAGTCTCTGAAGGGTTAGGCAAAGGCGTCTCAATGGTACGATACGCATAATATGCTATTGAAGTAAGTAATTAAAATATTTATATTATAATTATTTGCGTATAATGTAGTGCATGCCTTGCTTTTTTTCATGTAATAGGGCACTTTGATGTAGTTTTGCCAAGTATCTACAAAATGTTTATTAATAGTGTAGGTAATTACTCATTTTTGCAAAGCCTAATAAATAAGTAGATAATGTTACGGAACTTTGACCGAGAAAAGTTGCGTTCGTAGGCTCGATCCTAGCAGCCTCCCGAAGGATCCATCATAATACCTAATGTTGGATACATTAATGCTAACAGCTACAACCAAACAAAATAATTCCTCTGAAAGCACGTTAAGCCGTTGGTCCCGTCAGTCGTTACATGTAGTCTGACAACCAGTCTTACTAAGGGGTATCGTATTACCCAATACTAACTGGGTTGTGCTTGTGGAGGTCAGGTAGGCAGTCTCTCCATGTAAAATACTGGTATTCAGCTGCATCCGTTAAGACTGGAAGCCGACCCCAATAAATTTCGGAAAAAGTTAGGCATATGATGATTATTGGAAAAGGCGTGTATCTTTATGGAACGACGATGGTAACGCTTTGCAACTATTTTGGTGTAGGTACAATATTAGTATATTATAATATGTATTTATCTATGAGTTTTGAAAGGTTCAAACCATTAAGATTTCTTCCATGTTACCCTCCGTCGCAATCTCATTAGGATCTGTGGTTGTTTCCTCATGATACTCATCTTCAGTCTCTGATTCAGGGTCTTCTTCAGTGACATACTCAGTAACGTGCTCAGTAACATGCTCAGTAACGTTCTCGGTCTCATTCTCAATTAGATCTTCAGCTTCAATCAGTTCCTGCAGTATGTCATTAATTTCTTCTAAAGGTTTTTCATCTAGTTCTCCTAATTTTTGTATCAGTGACACTGAAACTAAATAAAACGAAGAAATCTTGTATATTACGCAGGCAAGCACGTTCTATGTTGAAGGAATACATTAATGATAAAAACACTAGGCTCATACTTAGTGAAAACTTACAAGTAGCCACCTCATCTTCTACTAGTCTCATTCTAAAGATGCAGTTGAAAGAGCAAAGGTATTCGTTTGCAAACAAGTTGAGCGTGGGGCAGCCTCGCCAGGTTTCCAACTCGCAGCGGGAGCCAGGTTTGTAGTACGAGAAGACCAGCTTTGGCGGCAAGTTGCAATCACTGCTATTAAGAGGGGACAGGCAGTATTCTAGTGGCACTGCGAACATTCGTTTAAATTAAAGGTAGTCTGAAATGATACAAAGCAAATTAGAAAATTGTAATGACGTCATCATTCCCTTGGCCTGAGCCCAACTCATTTGAGGTCGGCGCAGCATGTCTTCTTCTTCCATACTTCTCTATTACTCGTCATGTCGTCAGAAACCTCTGTTCTAGCCACATCATCTTTTACACAGTCCAGCCATCGTTTCTTTGGTCCTCTACTTTCATAGCCATTTATTCTCAAAACTTTCCTCACGATATAATGTAAATTGAAAGACGAAGTATTAAAATGGCCGGTCATTTGTAAAAATGTCCAGACATTTTACCGTTTATCTGTCGTTTAACAGTATTCATAAGAATCTAAACATGTTAAAATGACATGAATCGACTCGCGAATTCTGGAAGGAGGCGGACGACACTGACGAAAACTACAATGGATACTCGTAATATAAAGAAGATAAAGTTTAACAGTTCTGACTTGAATATTTTATTATCTAAAACAATATATAAAAGAACTTACCTGTCTGCACGATATTTAAGAAACTTAGAGTAAAAAATACGTAACATTGTAAGCACCAACTAGAAGTCATGCTGAAAAGTAATTGTATGGCACATACATTTTACGTAACTCAGTGATTCCATAATTAACTTTTCAGTTTTACGATTAATGAGCATAATTATTGTTTGACGATGATTAATAATGGTTTTTCTTGCTAATTGAGACGATAAAAAAGTTTTATAACGCAAAAAGATATTGCATCGACCGGGAATCGAACCCGGGCCGCCCGCGTGGCAGGCGAGCATTCTACCACTGAACCATCGATGCTTATGACTTATGTGTTGAATTTATCATTCAACTACTGTAGAACTACTGTAGAATAGTGGTTAACAAAGTTAAATAAAAAAAAACATAATAGCTAGTCATTGCTCCACACTAGATCATAGACTCCTATTGACACAAAGTATTTGAAAGGAGAAAAGGGATCCTAAAAGAGGTCTCTAAATAGTAGATATTAGCTTATTATGTACTTTATGCAATTTCTAAAAATTACTTTTTACAGTACCCTACTAATTTCTAAGTACTATCTAATTTTTATTTAACTTCTTCGCCAGTGCTGCCATCTAAGAGACGTTATGTACACCAGCTTAACCCAGAGTTTACTGTATGTTTCAAAGAAACGATGGTAGGTGGCGTCAACTTCAATAATAATATTCAAATTTTTTCAGCATGTGGCGTTTAATATTATCTACATGTTTAACAAATACATAAACAGGGAAGTACAAAATTATTTTGGAATAAAACATGAAATAATATTTTGGTCTCTTCGTCGTTTATTTTTGATATAATTTTCTTAAAATAAATGCGATATTATTCACTATTTAATAACATGTATATGTACATGTATATGTAACTTTTCAACTACAGCTATAATTGAAAACAAGGCACTAGCATAAGATTTACGCAAGAAGTAACATAATGTGAGTATAAAATTTACCCGAAATAAAAAGTATTTTAAGTCAACCGCTTATTAATAAAACATTATTTTGATCAATACATAACTTGTTCAATAACTTACTTCAAAAGTGATTATAATTGAAATATCTAGTTGCTTAAGTATTTTTAAAAAAGCTTAAATCTAAACAACATATTTTTTGTAGCAACTTGACCTAAAAAAATAGGCTTTAAAATAGTTGCCTTCAACGCCATCTAGTTTTTGCTCTAAACAACTTTAACTCTAAGGTGAGATCTCAACTGCCGCCAAATGATTGCTTGTTTTCGATGCATTTTAGAATAAAATTATATTACTGCAGTAACTGTTAACTGTACAATTGATTACTTTGATGGCTCGTCAAAGTTCTGTTTTTTTCTTCGGCACAACACCGCCCCAATGATGATCAG
Source organism: Standfussiana lucernea (assembly GCA_964057025.1). NCBI lineage: Eukaryota > Metazoa > Arthropoda > Insecta > Lepidoptera > Noctuidae > Standfussiana > Standfussiana lucernea. The sequence continues at coordinate 2,490,055 of OZ059791.1, read as the reverse complement.
CAAAACCTGTAATAATAGGTAGTTTTTTACGTGTTTTAATGGCCATTGTCGACTATTGTAGTATTGTGACACAGAGGCACACATAGAATTACCACAGAGTTTTGGCGCGTGGCCAGAGTCGGAACTAATTTTCATAAACTGTTTATAATCAGCGCCCTCCTAACAATGTCATTCAAAAGTCAAAAGAACCATGCTGCACTATTATGTGCCATTTAATTTAAAAAGTACAGGGGTCATGCCATGGATAAAAGAGGTATTATATCAAAAACTTGTTTTTTTTTATTTGTGAAAATGCTGGAACTTTGACCTCCAATATCTTTGTAACTAGGAAGTTCCAAGGATCTTTTTACACCTATTATCTATACTAATATTATAAAGCTGAAGAGTTTGTTTGTTTGGTTGGACGCGCTAATCTCAGGAAGTACTGGTTTGAATTGAAAAATTTTTTAAGTGTTGGATAGTCTATTTATGGAGGAAAGCTATAGGCTATGGAATATCACGCTGCAACCAATATGAGCAGAGCATCAATCAAGTCAAAAAAATTATGCAGACGAAGTTGCGTGAGTCAGCTAGTAGAATATAATACACTTACCTCAACAACAATCAACAGAACAGCCACAGTAAAGACAATAGATGAAGTTTCCTTGAACACCATAAGCACCAAGTCTTTGCATCCTCCCGTATAGTAAGTCTTCTTCACCTTGCACAGCTCTCTGTCCCTCTCTTGCACGAGGTCAGATCGTGAGGAGTCGTAACTTAAGCAGCAGGAGATGGGCACGTTCGGGGGGAAGTAGTATGGAAGCCTGGAGCTCCTGTAGTCTTCGGGGCTGTAGACACCGCAGCAGTTCAACTGAAATTGACGATTATTGATAGGATGACAATATAAAGTTATATTGTTTCTCTGGGACTTCGTCGAGCTTCATTGTCTCGGCGATTTTCTGGTGGTTGCCACGGTTGATTCTAGCTTTCAGGAGTTACAGTGGTTTGGGAATAGTGTTGCGGGCTTGTCTCAATAAAAAAACGGAAACAACATTAATTTGATTCATTCTGGCTGGGTGTGTACTCTTTCATATTTCATAACTTGAAAATCTAAGATCAACTTTAATGAGTAAATTACTAGTTGCAAATCCAAAACAGAATAAGTATACAGTTGTAACAGAAATGGTGTAAGTAGTGATAAGTAAGGTTATGCTACAGGCCACCAAACTGAGCCACTTTCTTCATGGAACCAGCATCTTAATCGCGATAAAATAATCAGCTGGCCTACATTTAGGTCAAGTAGATATTGAAATTGTATCTCAATTTGGAACAAACTTCCACAAAAAGAGCATTTGGACGGGAAAAATCGGCCTCTATTTAATCAATAAAGATAATTTAGGTACAGTCAGCGTCAATAATATTGAGATGAACAGACTGTTCAAAATGATCTAAACAACTATGTAAATTCAATATTAACTCAATGAGACAAGGAATGTTTCAGAATGAAGACAGACACGACAACTGTGATTCTGACAAGAACTTTATTCAATTGAGATAAAGTTTAATTTTCTTAGTTGTTGATATCATCTTGGACAGTTTGTTCGTCCCGATATTTTTGAAGCTGACTGTACAAATATTTGGATAAAGAAAGTATAATTTTCTATTTAAACGTAGCGTAACGTAGTGTTCTGAAGTTTCCGCCATCTTTGAAAAGAAAGGCGTGACTGTTACATATAACTTACATCGTATTGCGTCATGGCCCAAATCTTGAGATGCCTTGGGTTCTCCTCCCTGGCCTGCTTGAAGGAGTCCGCTAGAGACTTCAGCAGTTTGGCCTCGTCAGCTGGTTCCACGTTCACTGATATTCCGGCGATCAGAGCTTGGACTATAGCCAGGAGTAATAGGACCACTGCTGCCTGGAAATGGCAAAGATTAGATAAGCAAAAAATAATGCAAAACATGTCACCTGTAAGTTTACTGAAACTACACCTAAACTACGCCAGTTATGTATAAGTAAATAAAGTAAACTGTCTATTTGTTGTCCATTGCCATAAATCTAGCTCAAATCCAGAACTCGGGCTGTATCTGAGAAATTCCTGATTGAAAAACCCGATAACACTTTGTCCGACCTGCCACTCTCACTGCCAACGAGGTATACATATCGCTCTTATTTCTGGAGTACATTGAACACAGCGTAGTTACTCTTTTTGGCCTCCTGCCATGTTACTTGGCAAAAATCGATTTAAGAATGAGAACCCATTATATTCAAATGTTAAATATTAATTCATCACACTTTTAGTGACACGCGTACCTGTAAAACAATCCCCATGTGTGTAGATTTGTGCATATGGAACTATTTCAACGTATCATGCTATAGAAGAAGGTGGCTCTGAGATGCCAGACGGGGAACACCGAGTATTGTGGCGGAACTTAAAACTTTGGCCTTTCTCCAAAAGAGGACTGTCTTGGGATAAGTTAGTTAAACATTATAAGGTGATCAGAGTACACCAGTCTAATTAAAACTTACATATATACGTGAAGCCTGTGCTCAAAACGGAGAGGCCGAGACAATTAGCTTGTCAACTTTGCGTGATATGCCAAAGGTTTTCCATTGAACTTGAATATATTATGGACTCCAAGGACGCGTATATACCTTGGACTCCTTTTCTTGTGTTTGTAAGTGGTGGCACGCTATTTCCTTGCGAGACGTTGTCGAGTCCTTCTGGTTAGCGTTTTAATTACTATTTTGTGGCGTTCTTTCGATGGTTAAACTAAATTAACTATGACGAAATCAGAGGAGATAGTGTTTTTGTTCTAATTGTGTCCCGAAGTCTTCGAATCTAGCACAGTCTTTCTGACGTAGTGACATTATAAATGTACTCGTATATCTCGCCTTGTTAAGAAGGTCCTTCTTCTTTGTGTCGCTATACGACAATAATTGTCTGGAGAGTGAGTCTTCCTTTGTTGTTTTTTACGGGAAGACTGGTAGCCATCCGGTCATTGGTAGTAACATCTTCACTTGATTTTTTCTTCTGACCTTTCACTCCTAAGTGAGATTAGCATAAAACGCCTCCACTGGAAAATCGACTTTTGCTCTAAGATTAATTTTTTAAGACTATTTTCATCTGGCTAGTCCTTTCCCAACTATATTGGGGTAGGCTTCCAGTCTGACCGGATGACCGGAGCGACTGCATATCTGGCCTTCAAAACCCAGTTAGTACTGTTTAATACGATAACCCTCGGTAAGACTATGGTCAGATTTTCGGACATTTTTAGGTATGAACGCCTATTAAAACTACGCAAGGCCACTTCAAGGCCAAAGGGTAACCACTGACGAGCAGTCTACTGTTCATACGATAAAATGCCATCCACGAGTATAGATTAATAAACTCAGTTGTAAAACGTTTACGATTTATTGTACAAAATCACATAAGTATTGTTCTGATGCATAAACATGTTTTTTATCGCCTTTTCATAGAGAACACGTTGTGTAATAACGATTTTAATTGATTTTGAGGTTATTTTATTGAAAATAACTTGATTTTGTAAAATGACAGATATCTGAGGCACTCAAACTGATTTTTTATTTGATGTGAAGTTAAGTGAAGTGTTTTTACTCAAAGTAATTCTATAGAGTCTTATGTCATAGCTGCTAGTGCAGCTATAACGCTATACAGTGTTGGTTTAGAGTCTAAGTTCGAATGACCGAACCTTAAAAATTGACTGCTTATCTTTACTCGAGAGACGCACATAGCCAAGGATCCAATGGTTATGGCTTCGCGAATGGCCCAGTTAGAAGGTGGCAGGATCAATTGGACTTGTATCTAAAGGACTGGTGTCAGATGGCAGTAGACAGGAGTGCACCACGCCAGGTCGACAAACGGATGTACGATTAAAGCTTGTGCGACAAAACTGTAATGCGACTCACCATACTTCGAACGCACGCAAGTGCGAAAAACTGAAGTTCGACATCACTCTAATGCGGCAAACTGAGACTCGATATCACGCTTCAAGTGGCCACTACCCAAGTGCGACTGACGCTTATGCGACATGCTGTTTATACAGGGTACCCATGTGTACCCAGTGTTGCGCAATGTTACTTAGTTTGAGGTACAGAATGCTTCGTTGACGGCTTGCAAAGGGTTCTTTTACACCCGAATTAAGAGTCGCAGTTTTGTCGCACAAGCGTTAATCGCACATCCGTTTTTCGACCTTACATAGTGCACTCGTAGACAGAGAAACATAAAAGAGCCCTCTTTTTAGTAGCCTCACTAGAAATAGTGCTTCTAGTTTCGTTCCATTTCTTTACCCTGAAATGGGACGAAACTAGCTAAATAAAAAAAGATTCCGACGAATTGAGCACCTCCTCCTTTTCTGAAGTCGGTTAATAGACGGCACATAAAATGTATGAGACCAATTTGGAATGGTAACTTGCCACATGAATAGATCTCGTTTGTTTTTTGAAGACAGCCACCTCTCCGTAGATGATGACGCAGATGGTAACGGCTGCAGACACTGCTAGCAGCACCATTGCCACCATCCTGCTGGACTGCTCCAAGTCATATGCCTTCGTGGCTATTGACGTCAGAACTGCCAGGATTATTAGCGAGACTGCTGCTATCTGGAATATTTATAATGTCATTAGTGTGTTTGTCATCATCTGTCCCTACTTCAGTATAATCAAAAATATTATTGCCATCATGTTTGAGCCTATATTTTGATTAATATTAAGGTATGCTGTATTTCCAAGTTATCGTTTTATTGGTTCTAAGTTCGATGGTCGAAAATTAAGAATATTAGAGAGACGGTGGAGAATATTTTAAACAAACTTATTCCAATGCAAACTTTGGTTGTTTATTATATTGTTACTTATATAAGTGAATGAAAGACCATCTAGTTCTTATTCGACTAAAAATAACAATGTGATGGCTTCCGTGTCTTTTGCAATTCTTCTTTGTTTTCAAGGATAACAAGAGTGACTTAAGCCTGCATCTAACATGTTACGTTATAATCAGGCCTCGTGCCAATAACATGTTCTAGAAGACGATCCCTTTCCTTAGCTTCTTCTCCTTGACTACTTTCTTCCTGACCTAACCTCTACTAATAATGTTTCGTGCCTAGTGGCCAAAAATACATAAGGCAAACCGACTTTTCAGAAACCCCAACGTCATGAAGAAGCTTGCTTGTATGAAAGTGCCGCCACTAAGTCGATCCTTTGGACATAATTGTACCCTTAGTCTGGATGGAACCATGGATACCTATGCTTAATGTAAGAGCTGGTCAAATAATTATGTGACACCCCGTTCAAAACCTCAGACGGATGCCACTTGCGTCACGTGTTTCTATCGCATGAGTGCCGACCCAATACTAGTCGCGTCACACTGCCTCGCGGTCGTGGTATGCTCTGAGCAATTGCTATCATTTGTTATCTCCGTAGTTGCTGTCGCAGCACGGGTATTGGTTAAGTGTGGCCATGCGGTAATAGTTTCGCATTTGTATTGCTATTTCCAGGGATCTGTATCGATATAATCGGACAGTAATTTTGTCGATAACCTTGTGCGGCCATGCAGTCAGGCGTTCATGATATGCGCGGATGCATCGCTGCAAAAATACTATAGGTGTATTGTAAGTCAGCTACTTCAGTGCGGTGTTACGACAAGACAATAGATAGAATAAGAAATAAGTACGCTTCTCAGACCCCAATTACAGAACGTCACTCAAAACTCAAATATTTGGGATGTTGAGCTAACTAGAATGGTGTTGAGCTCCCTACACCCTAAAATGGTGTAAAAATTCCCTAGAATGGGGTGGAGCTGCACTACGAGGACTGGCATACGTCTATCAGAACAAGTCAAATCAAAGTTTCCATGGTTCTTTCTTCAACAGATTCTTCCAGACTAAACTTACTAAGAGACCATGACCTCTGAGTTGGTTTCGGAATTACTTCTTAAAGATCAGTTAGCTAAGAATAGCTACCTCTAGTTTTAATGAAGTTATTGGTTAAAAAGTTGACATGCAAAACGTGACGGACGTGCCTTGGTTAAGCTACATCTTTTCTAGAGAGAAGACGGCAAAAGAAATGTAAGAAAGAAGTAGATATTACTGTGAAGCACAGTGCAAATATGCTGTATCTACACTCAATGGTGTTATGTTGTCATGGAACATTCCTTAGGTACAAGCCGATGGGGTTTCTCACTGGCAACTTCAAATAATTAATGAATGTTTTTTGTTTTTGCATGACTTTCCGGAAAACAATGATACAACAAACTACTTTTAAAAACAGTATTCTTAGAACGTTCATTCAATTCATGTTTCTAACTGAACTAAAACATGAAGAACTTCCATACAAACTCAATAGGCTGGATTAGAACTTTATGAAAAAAGAAATGGTCTGTATTCATGTAAACTGTTTCATCCCCAATATAACCCCTTAGGGGGTAATTTCATTTTCTTCGAAACGCTTAGGCTGTGTGTTAGTTTTTGAGTGAATTTAACATAAATGTTTATTTGAGCTTGTAGAACAGAAGAGAAGAGAAAAAGAAGATATAATTTGTATTATCCTCATTTAATAAATTATATAAATAATAAACAATGTCACTAACCACTCCGATTAATCCTAAGACCACGAAGAACACTTTCAGACATCTCATACATTTTGGACGCTTCTTCTCTTGATCTTCAGTGGCATGGGACTTGATCTCTAGCTTTTCCTCCACGCTGGCTTCGATGATGATGTCATTTTGGAGGTCTGAATGATTTGCTGAGGAAAAAGAGAGAGAATTTTTAGATTTTTAGAGTAGATACAACAATTTTCACAACTGCCTTGGTTATCTGGACACTAACAATAGAGGTAGAATCAGATAGTTGTTCCATGTCTGGATGGTAGAGTATGTGAGTTTAAATGTTTGTAAACGCACCTGCGATACAGGAGAAATTCCTAGTGTGTGGTAACGTTAAAAACAACTACAGCAGACTTTACAGCCCGTTCACACGAGGACGATTCGTTTTTTTTGACGTATCGTCTTTTTCACGTTCCGTCAATTTTTTTGACGGTGACAATGTTTTTAAATGCCCGTGTTCACACGCATCACGAATCGTGAAAAATTACGGACACGTCGTAAATCACGTGTCGTCTTTTAAAAATCACGTACGTCAAAAAACACGAATCTTGAATTTTTTGTGACGGATTCGCTGATAAGCTCGCTCCCGAAAAATCACGAAACTAATGTGAACACCAATTCCGTTTTTTGCCGGATCGTTATAAAACACGATTCCGTATGCAATGTGAACGTCCATCCGTCATGACGGATCGTCAATGATGCCGTGTTAATGAGCCCTTACATTAGCATAAACAGCCTATAAAGTACCCACAGCTGGGGCGCCATCTTCCTCTTTGCAAAAGCGAGTGGGCCATAATCCACCACACGGGCTACCAGCGGGATGGTGGCAAAAAGGAACATTACCACAGAGGTTCGTCATGCGTGCTGAAAAAGGGGCTAAGCATCCATTTTTGAAAACCTACTGCTGAAACTAACTGTTCTTAATTTTCAACTTCTTTTGCTGTAAAGTAAGGAGATCGGGCGGAAGCGGTCCAAGTGGCGTCGGTGAATGAGGGCTATATTTTCTTAAAGCTGATCGAAAGAGCATCTTTTTTGTTATTGGGCCAAAAATATTGCTCTATGGAAAAAAAATGTTATTTTTCATTTAAAATGAACTATGTAATTAACGATTGCATTAATTAAAAATAGAGTCACTGATTAAGACATGCGTCAATTTAAAGCTTGTTCCTTGCTGCTTGTTGTAAAAGAGGGTTTTTTTGTAAAGGAAATAAGCAAATCTGCGCCGGGAGAAAAAAGTTAAACGCCATAATGTACAATTACTGACATAAAATCTTCTAATTCTAGGGATATATGGAGCGTCGGTGGTTGAGGCATACGTAATTTTAGAGCTTGTTAGAAGAGGGTTTTCTTTTGTTAAGGACTTAAGCAAATCGGCGCCGGGAGAAAAAAGTTAAACGCCTTAATGTACAATTACTGAGAAACAGTCTTCTAATTCAAGAGGCATAGGTGATTGGTTTAACGCCCCCTGGGTTGTAAGTACGTACAACTGTCCTTTAAGAATACTCTCAGGCAGCCCTAAGGTTTTTGATGTGTCAAGAATTGGTAAACGGTTTGCTTTCATCACATATCAAGTAATGCGACCAAGTCTAAACATTGGCATACTTGATAGATACCATGAACCATGTTTTCTGTCCCCTTTAAGAATTAAAGTCGTGAATGTTTTGTATCTCCAGAACTTAGCAAACAGATCGTTTTCAACTCATAATAACAAATGCGACCAACTGCGAACACGTACCTGATACCATGAACCATGACTACATACCCCTTTAAGAATTAAAGTCCTGAATGTTTTGTATCTCCAGAACTTAGCAAACAAATCGTTCTCAACTCATTATAACCAATGCGACCAACTGTGAACTTTGGCAAAGGTACGATGAAACATGTCTGCTTACCCCTTTAAGTATTATGGTTGTGAAGGTTACGCTTATGTTTATCAGTGATGCAGCGACGAAGGCTCGATACTACCTGTATTGGTCAATATCACTTGTATAATTCACCTTTTATTGCTGAAGCACAACAAGTGATTTGAGTATCCTAAAATCAACAAAGCTTCTTGGACCACAGGTTATAGAAGTTTGCTCGATCTCCTTTGATCGAACGCAATGAAATTGTTTTTTTTAGCGTTAATACTGTACCCAAACATACAAGTATTAACAATGTAATTGCAGTGACTTCGAGTACTTTATAGACTATTTAAATATATTATATATATTTAATTTACCTTATTATCTATTGTCTATCGACAGTAATAGTGGGAATAGTAAGCTTATTCGAGGATTTCTTTTTTTTTAATCATTAAGATACCTTCTCTCGTCATTTATTTACATGTCTTTTTAATCTCTAATTAAACATGGAAGGTCAGACTTACCCCCCTTCTCTGAAGCGGCCATGTCGTCCCAATGTATGGGAGTCTCGTCCAAAATAAGCAGCACATCCGGTTTCCCTGTATATATATAGTCCAATTAACAATACATTGTGGTCCAATGCTCTAACGCACGGATTCCAACACATAATGGAGACGGACTCATTCACCATAACTTGTGTGTTATCGTGGAAGGTCGTTTGTGTGTCAGAATGTGCGGGAGTTGTAGAGATTGCAGGTGTTTTTACATATACAAGATAGAAGTGACACCGTAAAAACGAGATAGAAACGAAGAACGAAATAGGTAGGTATTCATTTTGTACTAGCCAAAATCTTCTTTTTCTAGGTACAATAATTCAGCAACCGTTTTCAAAAGGGATTTTTCTTACCTTACCTTATTGAACTTTACCTGTTGTTGTAGGTTTTAGTTTTGTTTTCTTACTGGTAATCAAAAAGTTTTTGGTGTTCTATTCTTTGATGACTTTACAGAAGACTAACATTCCTAAGCTGTATTGCCAACGTTTTTTTGAAAAGGTAGGCCCTACCTCCACCACCACCTTTTTAAAAAATGTTGGCGAGAAATTATACATGTGATGTCGGAAAAATTATCCGTGTCTACAAACGATAATTATATAAATCTATAGTAATACTTGATGCGATGGGTTCAACACTGAAATCGGGAAAAATCAGAATTTCAGCTGCTTGTTAAATTTACCCAATTATCTCGACAAAATGTAAAGAACAAGAGATGTTTTTATTGAGGGTTTCATTGAGGTAAGTGTTGCAAGACGTGAACGTCCTGCAACCATCGGTTTTTTCTTTTGGTAATCTTTTCCGTATCACATACGGTTCCCATAAAATATTTGTAAAATATGGTCATATTAAGAATATGTGACGCCATTTTATACGTCTGATAGCACGGCAATCGTTATTATTCAGATACCTAATACTTCTTATTGTTAAGTTGGAAGACGATTTATCTTAAAGTTACGTAATATATCTATTTACTTATCAAGAACTTGCGAATGTTTATGTCCATAGTATATAGCGAATTGGTCGAGTAGTCGCAAACGCGAGTGCTGAACATGGGGTCCTGGGTTGGTAGGTGACTCATCCGGTGGTAGGTATATGGTGGTGGTCACCGCTGCCACCTTCAGACTAAATAACAAAAGCTTATATCTGGTACTACACAGCTATTTTAGAATAGAACATCACACATGTAATGCCCGAAGCGCGGAATAGGTGTACCTATACTAGGTACACCCACATTTCACAAATTATGTTTAGTCCCTTGTCACAGGGGGCACAAATCCAGACTTCTGGCCACTCCTGATAAATTGCTGATGGGGAAACTCAACAAGACTTTGTGGGACCTAAAACTTCATGTTCAGCGGTAGCATTTGCGACCACCAGACCGTCGGAGGCAGTCCAAAGACAATGCTAAAATGTCAAGTGCATGTAATTACACCCAGCCTCTAGATCCAACGCTGCCTGGTATCAGAAATTAGAGGCACTACTGAGTTCACTGATGCTCTACCTCTTTTCACCGTTATGACCTAAATAATAAGGTACGTACTTCACAAGCAACGAACTGTTTCTTTGTGAAGTACCAGGTAGAACCAAATTGATGATAATTAAATTACCTACCGACACTGCATTCGAATGTATTAGTCTATCTAAAAAGCTATTTATATCTTTAGATAATGTTTTGAAACCTATCTTCATTCTATATGCCCATTAGAGCGTTAACCGTAAACCACATATCTATCTAGTTAAGGTGTCATTTTAATCATTTTTATGTTCTTTGGCTATGTTTTTGTATTAAAAAAGTACATAAAAACGTCTATAGACACTGTACGCGACTGGTGCATGAAAATGTGACCAAATAGGCTAGAAAACGAACCTTATTAATGATTAATAAACCTAATTAAATTAAACCTTTTGAATAATATTTATTTTACGGAATTCTGAGGAGCTATATTATAACAGCCGCTCGGGTCGATCTTAGGTTAAGCCGTGCTTGCCTAGGTGGGTCCGTGGATGGGTGACCACTCATTACTTACAGAGTTCCCTCCGTGCCTCGGAAAGCACGTTAAGCCGTTGGTCCCGGCTGCCAATTGTAGATCTTTGGCAGTCGTTACAGGCAGTTAGTGGCCTGAGAGTCTGACAACCAGTCTTACCAAGGGGTACCGTATTGCCTAATACTAACTGGGTTGTGGAGGTCAAATAGGCAGTCGCTCCATGTAAAATACTGGTAATCAGCTGCATCCTGTTAGACTGGAAGCCAGCCCCAACATAGTTGGGAAAAAGTTCGGCAGATGATGAATTCTCATTTTATAATATTATTCAAATAAGAATTGTTGGAAAAAGAAGTGATATGTAAAATTAAAAAACTTCCTAAATTCTTTCTCAGATTAATGTGTTACTAATACCATTTAATTATTGATTGCGTAAGAATTGAACCTGCAAATTGCTGGATCACATTTCAATTAATACGTTTTAGAACAAATTATAGCGTCAAAATGCAACTCATGCAATATTTCTGTTTCCTCTCAAAAATCTATTTTGTCATTGATCCCAAAAACTATGTCAGTAAACTGTTCAACATGTTTTAATACACAGATCTGTTTTGGATCTTAAAATTTTGACGCACCCCAATATAGTTGGGAAAAGGCTAAGCAGATAATGATACCTGAAAATGGGTACTACTAAATTTCACTAACCTGTAGTTCTGTAGTAACTGTACCAAACACTAACGGTAATCAAATACTTGTAATAACCGTACGCCACCGAGTTTTCACTCTGAGAACATTTTCCCAAGTTCCACTGACTCGAAATATGGGATAATCCATCCAAAAAGGAATCTATTTTGATATTTTAAAGTATTTTTTCTTGTACACACGTCTTCGAATATGGCCAGAGTTTTGTACTGAGACTGGCGTGAATGCCGTGGACTTCCTCCTCTAGTTAATTAGCACCCGCCGTGTCATAAGATGCTAATTATTATTATCAGTGATCGTGATAATAAACATTGTTATTGTGGTGTTCGTTACCGGTCGGTAGTCGGTTAAAAAATAAAAAGTAGGAGGATCTTATTTCGATATTTATGTTTTTACTAGCTTATGCCAGCGGCTTCGCCCGCGTGCTGTTCGATAATTGACCCACAGGATCGTCTTACCGGGATAAAAGGTAGCCTATGTGCTAATCCAAACTAATATAATCCATCTCTGTGCCAAATTTCATCCAGATCCCTTCAGCCGTTCTGGCGTGATTGAGTAACAAACATCCATCCATCCAAACTTTCGCATTTATAATATTAGTATAGATTTAAGTGGAGAGAGGTACCTATGGAAGAAAAAGACGTGCTGCGCCGACTTCAATTAAATCAGGGTAACGGTAGCAGAATGATGATGTTTTTCTAACACCAACGTCCTCTACTTACGCATGTAGATAACGTTTCGAAAAAAAAAAACTGGCAATATGCAGTTCCGAGATGCTTACCGACTGAGTTATGTACATTGGTTTTAGTGACAAGTCAATTAGATTAATTTGTAACTTTATAAAAAAATTAAAACATGGGATTTAAACAAAACTGGCGAGTGTGGGTGTAGGCACCTCAAGCATACACGGATCAAAACTAAATGATATATATATATAAATGATCTATAATATTACAATAAAAAATATGAATTTAAGCGTCTTCTGTATCTTCGCAAGCCTACAGAAAATATGCAAAATTCTAAGAATAGGTAACAGCCAAAAGTACTAAATTCTATGATGACAGGGTATTAACTGATTATCCCACGCAATGTTAACTGTCAACTCTAGGAATTGGTCCATCTTGGTGTTAAGAGATGTTAACAAGCCGTGCTTTGCAAAATTATGATTTATTGACTGAACGTTTTGGGCTAACGGCTTTCTGAGGCGGTAATGGAATTAGACACTGCTGTATTTGGTGAGTTAGCTGTGCTCAGACTGATTATTTTTGGTGCTAAATGTAAATATAGAAGAATGCCTCGTTGATTGCAAGTGCGACTGCTGAGCATGACGTCCTGTTTTCGATTCCCGGGTCGGGCAAAGTGTTTTTGGGTTTTTCCATTAGGAATTTTTCAGTAACAGCCACGGAGTCTGGATGTGTGTTGACGGCAATAGACTCGGCCCCTATTACATGGGACTTTAACATAACTGGCAAAATGGTACATCTCTGCCTAACCCTTCGGGGATTACATGCGTGATGTTTTGTTATGATATATAGAATTCATAAAGAGACATTTAATTATATCTGAGGTTGAGACGATGAGATTTGAGATGAAGTGAATTCGTTCTTTGTCAAAGAGATCTAAAAGACTTAGGTATAGGGCGGACATTGGGAATATTTTCATACAAAACTTTTGATCCCGAACATTTTCGATTTTGACACACGAATGCTACCTGACATAAACGGACGTATGACACGAGACCTCAGAACGATTTGTTACTAAGTAGTAACAAGTATTGGATTACAATTTTCTTCGTCCCGTCCCTCGTTCATATTTGAATGTCTTTGTTCTTTGTAAACGTTCTTAGAAATACGGGATTTGTCCATCTTTTGCAGCTTGCACGTAAGAAAAGGTAAAGAAACGTTGTATGCACTTTGTGAATGGTGATATAATTATGGAAAAAAGGGGATGATGAATTTGTCGTAAAAAAGTTATTGTATCTAAGGGTTAAGATTTCGCGTTTGTAAGCGCCATTAGAGATTGTAATGTAAGAAAAATAGTTGCATTAATAAATGCAAGGTGAGTTTATTCTATTTTTATTATTTCCTTTATTTATTTTTGTAACTTACTGATTACATTTTTAAACATTCCTATATAAATTTCAAAATAAAAAAGAAAAACATTTAAAAATATAAAAAATAGTAGCCCACCGGTATCGGGGAACAGGGTCCAAGCTACCGGCGGTCAGGGCTCCAGAAAGAGGAACCTCCAAACAATACGAGCCGTGTCCAGGAGTACCGCTTTCTGAATCAAGCCCTTGATCCAGCTGCCTAACGAGAGCCTCCTCAGATATTGGTATGTTTTATTTTTACCTGGTTATTTGTTTATTTCAGGAAATTACAGAAGATCAATAAATCACCTGGCAATATGTTGGTATGTTAAATATAAGATTGTGTAGTGTGGATGATGAAAATGGCTAATTGGCTAAATGTGGGGTATGCATATACTGTGAAGACGGTTTTTAGAAACTAGCTGACCGGCACAACTTCGTCTGCGTAACATTTTTGATTAATGCTTCGCACCTATTGGTCGCAGTGTGATGTTTTATAGCCTATGGCCTGGCTCATTAAATGGGCTATTCAACACTAAAAGAATTTTTCGATTCGAACCAGTAGTTCCTGAGATTAGCGCGTTCAACCAACCAAACAAACAAGCTCGGTAGCTTTATAGTACTCGTATTAAGTATAGAAGTATAGTATAGATAAATGAATGACGAAGAGATGCTGCTGTTCCTGGATAAATTGGGATTTGAGCAAAATGATAATTACATTTTTTTATTTGCACTTTCTAATTAAAAAAGCTACTAAGATAATAAACATTTTCTCAAAATACGTAGATACCTATCAGTAATTATTTTGGGCTTGTTTGTGATAGTTACAAAATATGTAAATTCTGCATTGGATTTTCTCAACAACAACTATTGATACAATTATCCTATGACGATAGATAAAACAGTGACTGTTTTCAGAATTCAGGAAGATCGCTACACAAATACTTTACGTAATTAGAAATATGTAGGTACTTAATATAAGTATTATACGTAAATATATTGTTACCAAAAGAAATTGGATGAACATGGCAGTTTCCACGTTTAGTGCTGAAGTAATTTATGATTTCGGTGGTGTGGGGGAACCGTAGGAAAAGTACCTATTGTTCTTTTTTGAGGGTACAGTCGCGGCTGTAAATGTTTAGGATAATTATGTTTACTATGCGTAAAGTATTAAGTTCCTTTTGTAACAATTCTTCTTCAAAGATATCTGCGATTTGGAATGGGCAACTACAGCCCTTTCACAGTATCTGTGGCTGGACTGTAGCTCAATCGTATTGTTTTGTTTGGACTATTCAAAAGTACCTGTAACTGGTCTATTTGAAATGTAATAAATGCTTTGAGTTTGAATGATTGCTTTAGTTTATTTGATATGTTTGAATAATGACTTTTTTTAGAAACAATCCGTGCGCCCGATATTATATCCCATCGGCGGAAATAACGAACTTTCATCCCATATCGATTACAAATTTTTTTTAGGACCCAGTGGTTTACACTGTGCGTTGTCTGACACAACAGTGAATTAAAGAATGAATTCAAAATTATTATTAATTAAAATAAACTAACTACAAACTATAAAAGGGCATCAAAAAACTCCTCCTCAACGCAGTCAGCCGGAAATGTGCCCAAGAGGCTGGCGGCGTTGCCATGTTGTATGGCAACACTTAGCCTCTGGCCAAGGTAAAAGCCAGCCCTTGGTCCAGGCCCAGTGGATTGGATTACCTATAAATATTTAGGAACAGCTAAACAATTACTAATTTCACTAAAATTTTCTCTTTACAAGGAATCATAACGAAATCAAGGTCATAAACTTACTCATGCGAATTTCAAGAAAGTGGTGGAAATGATCGTTATTTCGTATTACTCGTGTAAGACAAGGCTTTTCTTGCTCACCCGGCTTCCTAATAAAACTATAGGTTTTCTGAAATCTAGTATATTAGTAGTACATTTACAAGGTGTTGCTTTGCATCCTCGTCAAATTCAAGGAGGTAACTATGCTTATGATTCTCGATCCGAATCAATAATAAAATGGGTGGGTAATTTTTTACATTTTTTCTTAATATCGGAAATCGATAAGTGTACACCACCAGTATTAAAACGCGGCCCGTATAATACTAGCCCTATAAACGCGCTTTCACACACACAAACAAACGCAGACGTATATTCGATAAACGGGTGATTCTCCTCTTTTGAGAAGGCTTCACTCTGAAATAGTGTCAAATTAAAACAATTAAAAATAGCAACGTTTATTTTTATTGACCATGTACCGTAATTTATATTGATTATTTACGTCTTCTATGACAACCTCCTGAATTTTGACGAGGTTGCAAAACTACACCTTGTATGGTATAGTAGTAGTCAGTAGTAGAACTCAATGGTTAGACAGAACAATTCAAATCGTATAACATTAAGTACTTTTGACACCACCAGTCCAACCATAGGTCATAGCTATCAGGCATGGCACAGGTTGCCACTCATTGCGCGGTTGCCATGGCAACCAACAGGCCACAACACAACGCACAAAGCCATTGACCACCCCTTCTCACCACTTCACTCCAAGGACGAAGAAATTCGCGATTGTTCCATTATAGAGAATTTATTCAATTCAAAATAATTATAATTAAGGCTGTTTGGCTGTTCGCAGTTTTTGACCTTTGCCTGTCATGTGTCAGTCTTTTTTTTCAGGCCAGTCATTCTTCGAATCAATTTGTTTTGATTGGAAATGGAACCTTGGTCTGAATTTCTGGTTGTTTTGGTCCATTGTATGATAATACTTTGAAAAACACTGTCTCATGGTCATTCTGTAAATAATGATTATTATCTTATATGTCTCCTGGGTTCGTTTCCCGGATCGGGCAAACTGTTTTTGGGCTTTTCCATCAAGGATTTCTCAGTAGCAGCCACGGAGTCTGGACTTGTGCCCGGATGATGGCAATAACTCGCCCCCTAATACATGGGACTTCAACATAACTGGCGAAATGTGGGTGTAGTATTAGTTACACCTCTCCTAGCCTGACCCTTCGGGGATTACAGGCCACTAGACCAACAAGGCCGTTTACCTACATATGTATGTAAGTATGTCCGTATGTAAGGGTATTATTGGTGAAATATAGACGTAAGTACTGTTGATACACTTCTGCCCACCCCTTCGGGGATTCTAGGCTAAATGTTATGTTTTCTGTTATTATTACGTAGTTCCATTACTCAGTGGCAGTCCTAAGCTAGACTTAGAGTTTGTAAGGGTCATTAGAGATTGTGATACAAATAAAGCATAATAATTGCATGTTTAATGCAAGGCAAAGTCAAGGTTCATTCTTCATCTAAGTTTATATGACGAAAGAATTTTATTTTTAACTGACTTTATGAGGGAAGCTTTTTTTACTTTTGGCCGGTAAAGTACTGCTTGTAGACATAAAGTAGGTATATACATGGTGGCGCCGACAATACGACAATACATGAAAACACTGGTATTACTAGTTCGTAGGAATATTTTACAAGTATCAAATAAATCCTAGCATCGATTTTTTTTTCAAGCAAACTAAATACCTAGCATGCAACTGTTAACGAAATAGAACACCATTTATAAGTATTGTTTCACTAATCTTAGGTATAATTTGCACTAATTCGCATCTGGAAATTTAATTTAAAGAACGAAGTTGCCAAAGATTTTTGAAGTAGCGAGTTGGCATCATGTGTTTAGTGTTTATACCAATGCACAATATGGGGGATGTTAACTTGCCAGTGCTAGCCTATTAATCTACATCATGTAGAAAATGCAAAAAAATAAAAATTATGTCCCATAACTACTGGATATATTCGAATAATTTTTTGTATGTAGACTGGGAACGTCATGAGATATACGCAGTTTAATTTATTGTCGTATTGTCGGCGCCACCCTGTATACATAATTATATATTTTTAATCTTTTATTAATTAAAAACATAATTTCACAAGCCATTTGAAAAACATAAACATACTCACACAAACCAACGCGGGTTTAACAGTGATGGTATTGCCAAAGTGGTATTACAAGATAGGAAACTCTACCTTCAAGGTATGCATATGCTGTTTTCAGGCCTGTAGTAAAAAATAAGCATTACGATGAATTACAGCACGTCGAACATCAGCTCACGTGGCCTAGCGTAATATGGAGTTTCGATAGAAAGAGAGACCACCTTAAATATACTCGTTTGAACCGTACCATAGTGTCATTTATACCATACTAGCACTTCCCCCGTGGCTTCCTCCGCAAAAATTGTGATAGCTCGGCTAATAAGCACGATATTAATATAATTTATAGTTTAAAGCAGCCACGAATAATGTAGCTTTCTACCAGTGAAAAAGTTTTAGAATCGGATCAGTAGTTTCGAAGATTGTCCTCTACATACAAACAAATTATCCCTCTTTATAATATTAGTATAGATAGATTGCATTATCATAATCACGAAAATGATTAAAAACACAGACCAATTCTTTGAAAAACACTAAGTAATAACAAAATTACAATAAAAAATACAATCAATAACTCATCTAGTACAAACAGAAGCATATTTATTGTATTAACACCTTCCACTAGCAAGCTCATCAAATAAATAGGGCAAAACAACACACCACCGTCCCCCTTCTCCCTCCCCACCTTACCCCCCCCCCCCCCCTTACACACACATACACATTACTTCCATACAACACACCATGCATTTGACAGTTGACTAATGATACCCTATCGGAGCATAGAAGTTAGTACTTACTCGTAAGTAAACAAGCCCTGAGGTAAATGACTTGGCGCTTACTTGAGTCTTAATGATCAAAACTTTGTTAGACGTAGGTAAAAATAACTATCAACTTCCTGTAACCCCCAAAGATGCCTCACCTTTGGAGGTTTACAGCCCCGTTGAGTTCCGGGTTCAATCTCTGGGTCAGAAAAAGTATAGGTTATAGGGTCTTCAGAGTTTTCCATTAGAAAAGTCACTGACACCTGTATCTATAAACAAGTCAAAGTGTTAACTTGAGTAATTGTCATTTTTTAAGATCAGATTTTTCTTAGGTAGTTTAGTAATTGCTTGAAGTTAGAACTGTAAAAAACTAGAATTCTTAGCTTTGCTTTCTTTGACGGTTCTTACTTCGTTTAAATTCTTGTCTGTTGCATAAAACATTTTGCACAAGTAATTACTTTAACTGACTATAGATGCGGGTGTAAGTCCCTACGTACTGGCGTATAGCATTTATGACACTGACATCATTCTCTTGAATGTGCTGAACGCGTTCAGTTGCATTGGTGAAAATCGTCCTAAGTCGTTTTACAGATTTTCAATAGGCAATTGAAAAATGAGCTCAAATAATTTTTTTACGGCAGCTGTTTTTATATTGTTTTTTTTTTTGGCACCAAACCTTGTTTCAATATACATTACGTTTACCTACTTAGTTACTTTAGTTTAGTTTAATTTCGGCATTGCACACATCATCCGATATGGTCTAGTGGCTAGGATACCTGGCTCTCACCCAGGAGGCTCGGGTTCGATTCCCGGTATCGGAATAATCCTTTTTGGATTTTAGTAAACCTTTTATTGGAAAATAGGAAGATGCAGAATCTTTTTAATACAACTATTCGTTTGCTTCTCAATTAATATCTTTAATTGACGTTTTTTTGCCGTTTCAGCGGCTCTATACATTTTCCATTGAAATTGTTATTTTTAGCTACATGAGGTTCGATTCCCATTCGGACGGGAGTGTTATTGGGTTTTGCAGTCAGGAATTACCACTAGTAGCCGGGATTCTGGATTTGCACTCGGTTGATATCAATAGGCTCACCGCTAACGTTGCCTAAACATAACCGACAAAATGTAGGCATACTATAGCTACATCATCATCTCCCTAGCCTTTTCCAACTATGTTGGGGTCGGCTTCCAGTCTAACCGGATGCAGCTGAATACCAGTATTTTACATGGAGCGACTGCCTATCTGACCTCCACAACCCAGTTAATACTGGGGAATACGATACTCCTTGGTAAGACTGGTTGTCAGACTTTCGGGTCACTGACTACCTGTAACGACTGTCAAAGATCTACAATTGACAGCAGGAACTAACGGCTTAACGTGCTTTCCGAGGCACGGAGGAAACTCGGTATGCATGGGTGGTCACCCATCCACGGACGAACCCAGGCAAGCGCGGCTTAACCTGACGATCGACCCGAGCGGATGTTATTATTTAGCCACGAGCTCCTCAGTTGTACAAATACCAGTCTGCATAACCTTCCTATAATAACAGGTGCAACGTTACGTATGTTATGTTTTTTTCTAAGTAGTTGTAGTAAATGAACTACACTAGGTACTTAAGTTATAAATCTCATTCGTGTCAGGAGCAAGCTATTGAACTTAGGTAACTTGGAAAAATACTAGATTACCTAAGTTATAAATCCTTTTCGTGTCAGGTTCAAAGCTAACTTAGGTAACTTAGCACTAACTTAGTGCGGACCTAGGACCGATAAACTTGACATTATTCTAGAATGTACCTTAAATCAGTTAATTTATCACCGGAAACTGACTGCTGAAGGAAAAGTGCCTTAATTTTACTTCGTATCAGAGTTGATGGTTTGATATTTCGTTTGTGGTTCCGTAGTATTGTAAATTTTTCCATGTGTATTTTTCGGTTTTTCATATTAAAGTGGAAGTGACAAGGCAGCCCGCGAAATTCGAATTTTCTTACGATTTTTTGCAATTTTTTCATGAAATAGTCATTCAATAAGATTAAACGAACTTAGAGATGATGATTGATGATTTTAAAGATTATAACTCAGAAAAGCCATATATGTTGGTCTCGAATCATATTTCAACATATATGACATAAACCTACCAATTCCAAAAAACGTAAAAGAAGGAATTTCGCAAACTACCCTGGCGCTTCACCCCTTGCTTTTATTCCCGAAGGGGTGGGTTGAGATGTTTAGTACACGAATGAATACAAATAATTTGGAATTGTTTATTTTTGTTTACATAAACACGCCCTATAAAAATTTTGCTCTCCTGCAAAGTATCAAGTAGCTTGATTTGAGATCTAGGGTTATCTTGTAAATAGTTCTATTAAATCTTTCTGCTTTTGCTCTTCAATTGGCTTCACTACATAGTGTAAAACAAAGTCGCTTCCCGCCGTCTGTCTGTCCCTATGAATGCTTAGATCTTTAAAACTACGCAACGGATTTTGATGCGGTTTTTTAAATAGATAGAGTGATTCAAGAGGAAGTTTTATATGCAGGTACGAGTATACATGCATATTATAGTAGAGAAAACATAAGACTCTAATACATTGCACCCGTGCGAAGCCGGGGCGGGTCGCTAGTGTTTTAATAATATGTATCGATGTCGTGGATCAGTACAATATGTACGAAGAAGAAAAAAAAAAAATAAGTATATTTTTGTATTTATAAAAGTCGTTGCTGTAAAATGCCAAATATTGTTATGACATCTTCATCTAAAAGAAGACCCGTGAAGTCCCGCACTGGACCCGCCATGACAGTTAAAGAAAACCCAAACTGCTCTCACAGAAAAGGCCCATCAGTGCCCCAAAAGTCGAAAAATAAGTTGGTCATTAATTTATTATATGACTTCAAAGTACAGCTTACTGTCGGAAACCTCTCCTAAAATGAACTATAGATCCATAATGGTACAAGGCAGTTACAAATACATTGACCCTACCGCGCCAAGTGTTAACTATACGGCTAAAGATTTTTAACCTAGAGGTTAAAGTCCCTGGTGGTTCACCATTGGTTGCCATGGCGATTCGTCGTATTCAAATCACTTACTTACGAACAAAAAGTTAAAAAAAAAATATGAAAATAATTTACAATGCTTTTTGAACACTGAAACGGCCTCGGTCCTGTGGTCGCAAGAGACTACTTAGCACGAGGTCCTGGGTTTGATTCCCAGGTCGGGCAAAGTGTTATTGGGTTTTTCCTTCAGAAATTTCTTTTGTAGTTTTTTCAGGCCAGTCATTTTTCGAATCAATTTGTTTTGATTGGAAATGGAACCTTGGTCTGAATTTCTGGTTGTTTTGCTCCATTGTATGATAATACTTTGAAAAACACTGTCTCATGGTCATTCTGTAAATCATGATTATTATCTTATATGGCTCCTGGGTTCGTTTCCCGGATCGGGCAAACTGTTTTTGGGTTTTTCCATCAAGGATTTCTCAGTAGTAGCCACGGAGTCTGGATTTGTGCCCAGTTGATGGCAATAGGCTCGCCCCCTATTACATGGGACTTAAACATAACTGGCGGAACGTGGGTGTACTAAGTATAAGGGACACCTCTGCTTAACTTCGGGGATTACAGGCATGATGTTTGTTATGTATGTATGAAAACTGAAAAATGTAGCTGTGGAATAGATTGAAAGCTCTTAATATTCGACTTTCGTTTCTAACTATGCTTCTTTACCTTGAATAGCTCATTTAGGTAAAGAATTATTCAAACTATGCAGGTTTCTATCGTAACAAATTTAAGCTTGATTTTTTTTCCATTCTTGTATGAGGAAGTACTTAATTCTATTAATTCTGGCAAGGATTTAAATTTGCTTTGTGGACTTTTTAATATATTATTCAGGTTGCTACAAGAAGCTATACGGAAGGACCTATTTTTAACCGTCTTCAAAAAAAAGAGGAGGTTCTCAATTCGGTTGTATTTTTTTTGTGTTTGTTACCTCATATATTCGTCATTTATGAACCGATTTGAAAAATTCTTCTTTTGTCTGAAAGATATACTTCCCGATTGGTCACATAGAATTTTATCAAAATCGGTTTAGTAGTTTAAAAAAAATACTTTTTTGCAAAAAAATCACCGGCTTCCAAAAAAAAACACAAAAAAAACTTTACTTTCGGAAGTCGGTGGCAAAAAATTCAATGAAACAAACAATAGTCACCGACTTCCGAAAGTAAAGTTATTTTTTTTTCTTGTTTTTTTTTTTGGAAGTCGCCTATTTTTTTGAGTAAAAGTTTTTTTTTTTTTAATTTCTTTAAAAGAAAATTTTGAATGAACACTCTGAAGAAAATAAATAAAAAAATAAATAAAATAAATATCGCTGGACATTACACACAGCGCCATCTAGTGCCACACTAAGCAACGAGGCTTGTGTCGTGGACACCAGATAGTTGATATACTACATAGATACTTTTTGTTTGTAAATACATACTTATTATACATATAAACATCCATGACTCGGTAACAAATGTCTATGCTCATCACACAAACACTTGCTCCTACCGGGACTCGAACCCGGAACCCTATGAACGTAAGGCAGCCTCACTACCGCTGCGCCAATCGGGTCGTCAAGAAGAATCAGAGACACCATTTACTTATCTTGCAGAAAGCTAAAAGCATGCTTGGAACCTGGTTTTGTGATGGCAATAAGCCCGTCCCTATTACATGGGACTTAGACATACCAGGCTAAATGTATGTGTCACACATCTCTGCTAAGCCTTCGATCATTATAGGCGTAATGCGAACTGACAGTTGAAAAAAAATCTGATGTAAATTTTCGGGAATTTCCAGGAAAATTTCTAGGTGTTTGGGTCTACTAAAAAAACTTTTTTGCAAAAAAAAACCGACTTCCAAAAAAAACACTAAAAAAGTGGAAAATAACATTACTTTCGGAAGTCGGTGACTATGGTTTGTTTCATTGACTTTTTTGGCACCGACTTCCGAAAGTAATGTTATTTTCCACTTTTTTTTAGTGTTTTTTTTGGAAGTCGGTTTTTTTTTGCAAAAAAGTTTTTATTTTACCCTTTTTAGTTATAGTACAGTTATAGTATCACACACAAATCCTTGTCAAGTATCAATTTCGCAATTTCTTTTACTTGGATGAAATTTTTTCCAGCTATTTTGATTTCAAAACCAAACTGCTGAACCGATTTTGATGAAATTTCTATGGGACCAATCGGGAAGTAGATCCATTCAGATAAAAGAAGAATTTTTCAAATCGGTTCATAAATGACGGAGATATGAGGTAACAAACACAAAAAAAAAAAAAAAAAAAAAAACATACAACCGAATTGAGAACCTCCTCCTTTTTTAGAAGTCGGTTAAAAATACAGATGTGGAGTACTGTAATAATCTACTTAAAGTAACAAATGTTGAAGGAAAACAGTGATTATAACATTTCCTACCTATAAAACAAACAATAGAAAAAACAGACGGTATATATGTATGTTCGTTTCATCATCGTTATAAGTAATTATTATCCTCATGTAATCACTATGAGTAGGAATGTCAGGTGTCTGAGTATTGTTTTATTGATAAGCAGTTTATTTATAGACAGACGAGAAATTTTCGAGGGAGGGAAGAATTTGTTTGTCCTACAAATGTTAAACTTGGGTTTTATATCAAATAATTATTAGATGGAACAACATAATGATATGAAAGAGTTCCATGAAGTTTCTTGCTCATTCTTCTCCATAGAGATTTACGGTTTCGAATGGGCAACTACAGTACTTTCACAAGTTATTATGCCCTGTGACTGGGACTGTTGCCTAGTATTTTATTTTTTTGTGTTTTGACATTCAAGTGCCTGTAATGGTCTAATTGAAATAAATGCTTTGAGTATGAGTTTGAGTTAGAGAGAAATGTTGAGAACAACTTGGAAATTCCCTTGATTTCAGTCAGTTTTGCCTTATTTTACTAAAAGGTCGATATTCCATTCATACTTTTTTCAACCTATTTAGGAGACTCGATTTCAGAAATTCTTTCCTATTTCTATAAGATTGCTATAAATTAGAAGGAACTATAACATGTGAAATTACAAGTTTCGAGTCCCAGCTATTTAGACAGTGCGTTGCCTGTTAGTAAAATGATTTGCATTCAGTAGCTTATCTCTTCGACGACCATAACTATTAGGAATATGTAACTATTAGATATGTTAAAGCAAAGTAATAGGCATATGACTCCCGCATAAAAACTAAAATGACAGTTTTCAAACATCGTTTTGTCGACGAATCGAATCGATACAAGCGTTGGATTCATTGGAATCCGATAGGTTCCATTTGTCCAAATCGATTCGACCATTACGACGGTAAAAACTTTTAACACGTTCGGGGAAGCGTAGTTGGTAAAAACATATCTGTTGTCATCCATCACGTACAACGATTACAAATCACTTGTTATTATTTGGCTTGTTATGTCAACCCTATTGTGATGTCCCTTTGATTCTAATGGTTTATTTCTAAAACATTAAAGAGTAGGTCTTAGTGCCAGTATCTGAATTGAAAAAAAATTGTTTAGAACGTACCTAAGTTTGAATTTCGAACTGATCTGAATTAGAAACTGGCAATAGACAAGAATGAGGACGAACTAGCTAAAACTATAATAATAATTATGGAACAACATAAAATCACGTCATTGGTCCTTGGTGATTCATATCTTAATAATAGTATGCCTGACTATGATTATTTAACATTTTCTTATAAATTGTGAATAAAGAAGGTCCTATACCCCACTGCGTATATTCTCATATCAAAAGCCGATCTATCCAGTCTACCATAAAAAAATGAAGGCTCTTAGGTAACTAACCGCTTAACAATCTTAGACCAGAGACCAATAACCGATCGCCAGTTCCAGCCGATTAACAGTGATCCCTATCAGCGGTTTACAACGTCAAATTTGAGGGTCGAAGTAATTTGGGGGTGGTGCTAGTGCGTGACTACATCCCTCACGCTACTGGGTGGTGTGAACCCAACTCTTGGGCTACTAAAATACAAAACGGGTCGAGCTTCATCGCATTCAGCCAGAGACGTCCGACGCGAGCGAACGACCGTGTCGCTATTTAAAAAAAAAGTTGAATTCCAAATTGGAACTCCCGCGCTTTTGTCTGTCATTGATTGCATTCGGTTGGTTTCGAATTGTAGATTCTGATTTATTTGTGGTTTTCGGTGTTTATTTTTTGATTAAATCGATTCAAAATGGAGGGATGCGGGATGAGCTGTATAAAATATCTTCTGGTTGTCTTCAATGGAGTATTTCTGGTGAGTTTATTTTTTTATCTCTCATTATAATGGACGTGAGTAGAAATCAAAAGTAGGTATGTCTCCAAACGGGTTAGTGAATCAGTTTTTGCGAACACAAAACAGATGTTTCTCACTTCTATTTCAATGAACGTTTATTTTTGTCACCGGTCGCTTGTATTTATCGCGTCAGTGCAGCTATCTACAACTTAATTTACAAAAGAAAAATGTCGGATGCAAAATTTTCAACAGAACGAACGAATGATTTTCCAACACATTGAAGTAACCAGCCATTTGATTACAAAATTGATCATCGTGTGTGATTCGAATATCGGTCACGTTATTTTTAAACGTCAACAAACGAACGATATTTTCGTCTGTAAAATGAAAAGCGACTGTGTAGTTTCAAGGGTACTATTCTGAAAGCACGCGTATTGCTGAAAACGTCAACTATGTGAATCAGTGTTTGTATTATTTTAGTGGTGATTAAAATATTGTGGTGGACAATCTAAGGCAATTGGCATAATAATATGTTAGGTACACTGAAATAGTTTGGTTTATCAAGGTTGCTGCGGCATTAGTAATGTTAATTACTAGCGGGTTTTAGTGTGTTTTAATATTTTATTCAATACTTGAACCTATATTTTTGTAAAGGCTGGTTAACTACTGAACTAAAAACGTTCTGATCAATTCAAAGCTTTTAAGTTTAAAATGTTGAGGTATTTTGATCACTTGTATGACATTTTTAACAGCAAGGTACAAAAATAAGCTATGCAAAATAAACTGTAGTAAATATCATTCGTTACATTTTATAAAGTACTCTTTCATTAACATTATCTCGGTATCATTAAGGTTCTTACATAAAGAGACAACGCAGATACGATCTGTTAAGGCCAATCAAGGCCCACATATCAACATAAATGGCCAGGCTCTGCCAAACAAGTACTGTCAGAGGTCTGTACAGTATTAATTTGTATAATGATGACTTTAAAAAGTTTTATTAAGAATATAGTAGGTAGGTGTAATTTAAAATGATACTTGGGCTTGGTATATGCTCTAGTTTTTGTATGATACGATTTATTGAGGACTGTCTTTTTGGAGAAAAATATTAAATATGTACACAAAAATAACTGGCGAAATGTGGATGTACTATTTGGTACATCTCTGCCTAACCCTTCAGGGATTACAGGCGTGATGTTATGTTTTTATAAAACATATTATTTTGATTACTTGCCTTAATGCAGGAACGTTTTGGTTCTATTTCCAAATATAACTAAAACATTCTTATTAAGTATATTTTATTCCCAACATATTAATATCTTATTTTATGCAAACTATGCTTAAATGTTTAACTAAAACTTATACGACATAAAATTAAAAGACTAAAGTACAGTAGCGTAGGCTATCGGTGGCGTTCTGTAGTTTCTGGCTAACCCCAAGTGCAAGAAGGCGTGAATTTTTTATTTAAGTGAATTGGTCAAAAGTCGTAATCAAGAGTTTTAAAAGAGGCGCCAACGAAAAACATTCCAATGATAATATCTGTTAAAACTTGTTATCAACTAAATTAAAGTTCACACTTGCCCGGTTTCTTAATTAATTTTACATCCGAGAATTTGACAACACTAATTTCTTAAATTGACCATGCAATATTTTAAAGAGCTTACCCATTTCATAAAACTGTTCCACTAAACTTCAACTATTCAACCAATTACTATTAAAGGTCTTTTTAAAAACACATACACACATTTTTAACATTTTAATTTTTTTAAGTAACTCTTTTATAATCGATATGAGATTCTAAGTTTTTCACAGCACTATATTTCTCAGGTATAGCTTACTTCTTACTGAGCAATTTACCTAGGTGACAAGTATATAGTTTACTTCCCCTTTTGTCACGGGAAATTGATGTCCGATGAAGGTTTTTTGCCGTGGCTGTTTATTAATTAATTATATATTGCCTACGTATCTAGTGGTTTTGGATTTACCTCTCGAAACGTCAATTGACGCTGCTGCGCTGACGTCTGGAACATACTACGTCATAAAGAGGTAAAAGGAGATTGGTCACTTCTTGTTACATAATGTTAGTTATTAGAAATGATTATTACATAAACATAGCATCACGCCCATAATCCCCGAAGGGTGAAGCAGAGGAGGACCTAATACTACACCCACATTTCGCCAGTTATGTTTAAGTCCCATGTCAGGGGCGAGCCTATTGCCATCAACCGGGCACAAATTCAGACTCTGCGGCTGCTACTGAAATATTCCTGATTGAAAAATCCAATAACGCTTTGCCCGACCGGGGAATTGACCCCAGGACCTCATGCTCAGCAGTCGCGCTTGCGATTACTAGACCAATGTGGCAGCCTAAAAGAATTCTGCTGATCATTTCTTTGGCTTTTTGCAATTTAACTCTTTCCCCGTAAGGAAATAGGATACAATCCCCCGTTGCGGTGACTGTATGGAAATGGTTGTCCTGAAACTGACTCATCGTTTTGTCTTATCCAATACCAGTAATGTCATTTTATTAATACAGAATTCAGTATCTTACATCAATCTTTAGATACTTCTGAAATTACCATTGAAAAACGAGTTTATATCAAGTCAGAGTTTCATTAAATAATTTAGTTAAAAAAAGATTCTTTTGACTCCCAGTTAACATGACAAATAAATAATCGAGTGTGAATCAGACCAAGTTCTGCACAGCTCTGCAGGTCTATATTTTCAGCTCCGATTCGAATGTAGTAGGGTGGTAGGTGGTAGGTATATGGAGAGAGGTGACCTCGTTCTGTGAGACCGTGATAGTCCAGAAGGAGGCTGCCGAGCGGGGCCGTGAGAGGGCCGATCCCAGCAGGAGAAGAAGTCGTCGGCGAGGCAACCGCCTCGACGCTTAATACGCTGAAACCCCGCCTGTATTACTCAAAGCAGATGGGATTTTGAGGGCATGGGCGTTCAGAGTGGAGGACTCTGTGCGCTCACTGAGTGACATCAGAGATGACCGGCAGCACAGTGGTCACGTGCTGCCGTGCTTCTTGCACAGCGAGGCTCAGGGGAGATATATAGTCGCCCCAGGGATGTGCCTTAACAGGCGTTGCACAGAGGGGGCTCCGGACAGGTCTTTTCAAAGGAAACGGTGCCTCCTCTCATGTGCGGATTGTGACCACCGGGGTGGTTTTAGTGAGGTAAAAATCCCACACTCCCCGGTCTTATCCCCAAAGACCGGTCGCCTTTTGAAGGTTTCCCCCCGAAAACAAAAAATAAAAAAGGTGGTAGATATATGGCTGGTTTTTAACTGCTACTGCTATACGTAAATAACAACTAGTCTAGTTTATAAAATATACAAACATTTACTAAGTATACCTAAGTTTAGTATTAGTCAACCTATCATTAGTTCTTGAAATGATGATCATTCTGACTCATGATTTCGTCACCGTGACATGAAACATCATTTTTCTTTTTTAAATATCACGGCTTCCTTTACATCATTACACAACTATTTCCTTTGTCAACTTAATAGTTACAACATGACATATCATCACGGCTGTAATACAGCCACATTTTACCAGTAATGTCGTAACGAGGCGAGCCTATGCTATGCCGTCCACCGGACACAAATCCAGACCCCGGGTTACTCTGATTTTTCTGGCGGAAAAGCTCAATAACACTTTGCCCGACCCAGGAATCGAATCCTGAACCTCATGCTTAGCTGTAGCGCTTGCAATCACTATACCAATGACGGAAACTGATTATATGACCAAATAAAGCTATAGTTGACTATTTTTTATGTAGATTAGTATTCATAGGAATCTTTATGCTAACGCTTTTCTGGTGTGATCGTGCCCTTACTACCGTAAGTAAACAGACGGTTTCAGCTCCTATTACAAGGTGTTGCTTTGCATCCTCATCAAATTCAAGGAGGTAACTATGCTAATGATTCTCGAACCGAATCAATAATAAAATAATAAAAATAAAATGGGTAGGTAATATTTTAATTTTTTTCTTAACATCGGAAATCGATAAGTGTACACCACCAGTATTAAAACGCGGCCCGTCTGATACTAGCCCTATAACCACGCTTTCACACACGCAAACAAACGCAGACGGTTATTCGCTGAACGGGTGATTCTTCTCTTTTGAAAAGGGCTTCATTCTGAAATAGTGTCAAATTAAAACCACTAAACAAAGCAGCGTTTATTATTATTGACCAGGTACCGTAATTTATATTGATTATTTAGGTCTTCTATGACAACAACCTGAATTTTGACGAGGATGCAAAACTACACCTTTTATTCTGTTATGTATTAAATAGATATAGAATAGTATTTAATATTGTTCAATTTCTAGTCTCGATTCTAGTCTCGAACTGAAACGAATCCCGCGACGGATGTGGGCTGAAATTTGATCGCACTGATTGTGTCAACTAACTTGAATGAAGGTGTTCAAACTGGCGACACTATTGTTGCCAATTTCATAGTTGAACCATCGACGCTTGCAGTTGCGCCCCGAATCCCGCACGGGATACGCGTTAGTATGGCCAGAGCTTACCCCAACCCTGTTTTCATACATGAAAATGTGCTTTAATGTTTTGCAATAATATTCTTTGTTCTAGTTAACTTTAGCGTAATTACGCCGTTTCATTGGAATAATTCTGCTTTTGAACTACATTTCGGAAGCTTTACAAACCATTTTTGGGTCTTTGAGACGTCCACACGTCGAAATCAGTCGCCCGTGCAGACATTTGAATCAGTCATGCATTCACAAGCCGCTTGAAGTTACCCAAAGGATATCATAAATTACCTTTTCACTATCTGCTAACCGTAGAAAATTTATACAAAAGCCCTTTGCTGGAAAGATAAAAAGGGAACTTTGAGACGTAGACGGACTACAATCATTTGAATAAAATATAGCTTACCAGCTTTGATTATATAATGTCTAGATGGAGCGTCAAGTGCGCGCAAACGTGTCAAAAAGTGTCAACCAACTATTGGTTCACAAGTGCTTGCCCGCCAATCAGTGCAGATCGTGTCATACACCTAAAACTTATCTTATTTAATAAGTCTATTTTTTAATGTGATTTATGAGAGAATTGTAGTAGCTGGTATCATTATTTACGCACACAAAGCATCGTCGTCGTCGTCATCGGCGTCGTTTTACGCATAGTGTAAAACGACGCCTGCACGCACACATACTTGAAAATGTTGACTCGTTTTCTTTGATACGATTGTAGGGCGACGCTCTATCTAGACATTATAATTATAATCAAAGCTTACCAGCTGTTGCCCGCGATTTCGTTCGCGTGGACGAAATTTAAAACAAGCTTTCAACCCCTATTTTAACACCCTAGAGAATGAATTTCAAAAAATCCTTTCTTAGTGCTCACTTACGTCATTTAAGAAACGTTTGTGCAAAATTTCATCCATCTAGACCCAGCTGTGCGTTGACTTTATACTTAAAGTATATAGATAATGAATTAGTTAATTGTTTACAAGGTTAATATGTAAATACCTGTGCGACCGACCTCTGCTCGGGTGAAAATAGAGAAAACGAATTTTCCCAGATACGAGACCTAGCCAGATTTTTCGCCCCCCGTAAACGCTTCATATTGCAAGTTTCATCGAAATTGTTAGAGCCGTTTTCGAGAACATGATTACAATTAATATTATATTGCTCATTCAATAGTATAGGATAGGATGTAGCTACTCTCTATTTTAAAGAGGAGACAGAGAGTGTATTAATTCAAAGTTGCAATCATGAAAATTAGTACCTATCGTTCTAACGAAAACTTAACTGTGAGGTAACATTCAGTGTCTAGTAAATTAAGATTCATGATCATCATTTGAACATAAACGACAACTAGCTTGGAAACTCGCGTCAATGTCTCGTTCGTGCAAATAGCTCCAAATTACAAACACTGAAGCTACTTTAGTATTCGCATACACTAAGTGATGGCGTCAGATAGATAAGTGAACGTTAACTCTTAGTTCTGACCTTTTAGGCCCTAAAACAAAAGTATAGAATATACTAAACATGACCTGGTAGCGGCGAATGGCGGAACGTAGCAAGATGAATGTATTTTTCATACTATACTTAGGGCCTAAAAGTGAGGAATGATATGAAAGAGAAAGGAGTCAATGATGCCGTGGCGTCTGCCAGGGGGGAATGGAAGAAGAAAACATGTTTCGCCGACCCCAACCTAGTTGGGAAAAGGCTTGGCAGATGATGATGATAACATAACAAGACCGGAAAGGGAAATTGAGATGACATTTGTTAGGTATGCGTTGAAAAATATGAAGAAGAAAAATTTAATTAGGAAAAAAACGCAAACGATGATTGATCAACTTAGGAAAAAGAATATCTAATGTGATAACAAAAGATAGTTAATGGTTAAAATCGATGTTGTAAATGCATTGTGTGAAGTCACGCGAGGACTTAATTATCGATGGTTTGAAAATGTCTGACTGACCATGTTGGTGTAGGTTAAGTGAGTAATTACGATTTCCCATCGTAGTTATTCTGTTTCCATCTATTTATGATTCGCCCTTGTTTTTCCAAAGTCCAAACTCTTCTATTAACGAATTAAGGAAGCTATTTTGAAATAAAAAATGACAGCAGGTACCAGATTTTTAACCAATGACGGTGCTTGGAACCAGCAATGCTAGCGCGATTAGTTTCACAGTTGCCATCCCCGTAGCGGTTGCTTTCACAATTGTTATTTTACTTCTAAGATCATCCTATCCTTTTCCCAATTATATTGGGGTCGGTTCCCAGTCTAACCGGATGCATTTGAATACTGAACCTTTAAGTTCAGCTCGTGAATGTTCGTTCATATCAATAATCAAGAATGCCTTTTCAATAAAAAATAATAGAATTTCACTCTCCGATCGATTAAAAATAACTCGAGCGTTGTTTATAAACATGACAACATATATATGTATCGTTCGAATTCAGTCTAAAATCATTGCGTGAAGGACGATCGCGTTTTTGTTGAACGAGCTGAACGGGCGGACAAAATCAAAACGTTAGGGTTGGCAGTGATCAATAACTTTAATCACCTAATTATTATTTTATTGAATGGCAATTTATATTCATATACAAGGTGTAGTTTTGCATCCTCGTCAAATTCAATGAGGTAACTATGCTAATGATTCTTGACCCAAATCAATAATAAAATGGGTAGGTAATTTTTTTATATTTTATCTTAATATCGGAAATCAGTAAGTGTACACCACCCATATTAAAACGTGGACCGTCGAATACTAGCCCTATAACCGCGCTTTCACACACACAAAAAAACACGCAAATAAACGGGTGATTCTCCACTTTGAGAAGGGCTTCATTCTGAAACAGTGTCAAATTAAAATAACTAAAAAAAGCAACATTAATTATTATTATTGACCAGTTTACGTAATATATATTTTGATTATTTACGTCTTCTATGACAACCTCCTGAATGTTGACGAGGATGCAAAACTAAACCTTGTTTAATAGAACGACAGAATACACTCAATAATATAGATTCTAAGTACGTACTATAAACATAAGAAAACACAGTGGCTTTTTCCCAACATTATTGGTAATACAAACAAGGCTAATTCTGCTAGTTATCCCACGCAAGTCTGAAAATGGTTTGTGACTACTTTAGAGAAACTTTCGATTGATTCCGAGAGCTTTGTTTGCTAACTTAGACAATGATACTTATTAGGACATAGTAAGTTTTGTTAAAGTATGTTGACCGTAAATTTCTAATCTATACTTAAATACGAAAGTTTGGATGAATGTATGGATGTTTGTTTCTCAATCACGCCAGAACATCTGAACGGATATGGATGCAATTTGGCAGTTTGGCACAAAGATAGATTACATATCGAAATGCTCACGCGAACGAAGTCGTGGGCTACAGCTAGTTAAATAATAAGTAAGGCAGGGTACGTAACGGTATAATTATGTAGGTTTGGCTGAAAAATACTAAACATCAGATATCTTTATTTACTGACTGAATAATAAATAAAAACTACGCCAGCGACGTGGTTCCGTATTACAATTAGATCATCTAAACTAAGTACTATCTACTAAAAGAATTTGGTCAAAGCGAAGAGCTTTGACCTAACACCAATTATAAAGCTATTTTAATGTACTTTTAAGGTACAATGACACAATAAATATTTCCACTACACGAACTAAATGTTAATTATCATAAAAGCCCATAACCAAGGCGCCACATTTCAAAGTTGGGAAGTAATTGAAATTGATTTATACTAACTAGTGCGTATATAACTTTCGTATTTCGAACTTCAATTTTACTAATTGATAGAACATTTTCATTAATTATAATTTGTATCAATTAATTTTTTTGTCTTTATGAACCGCTACTAATGTCCATTTCTAATAATTTTCGTTAATTTACATTTATAATTTCCATGGAATGACTTTCTTAGACGGGTGACAATCATTCGCTATCAAACCGTCTCGCAATTCTCCAAGGATTTTCAACAGGATCGCCATAAGCTTTAAATAACCTAAAACAATCCAACGCATCTGGCATACCGCTGTTAAACCTGCGATGGTTTGTGTTGGTATGTTTATGTGTTTCCAAAATTGCTTGTAAAAAAATATTTTTGAATAATAAAAGATAAAAAAAACAATATTTATGAATGTCGTGACTTGTCCATCATTAGTATTACTGAAATAATGCCATTTTGTGTTAACTTTCTTTACTACAGCGCTTTAAGGATATTTTGTTATAAGGAGCTTGAATTTCATTGTCAAGGTTTCGATAAACATTTCTAAAACTTCTTTGTGAATAAAAAAACAAAATGGCGGCGTTAAATCCAAGTTTAGTAACGTAAACAAATATGTTTTACCTTGACGTGAAGTTAGCATTGATTAAATGAAATAAGAACTATTCTTAGCCCGTCTATTATCTAAGTGGTCTGTAAGTAAATGATACCTTCGTGACCTAAACGATGCAACCACTGACAAGACATTAACACTGCAATTACATTACAAGAACAATACGTGACGAGTCTATGTTCTCATCTCATGTTATTGTACGAGAAAAACAATGTTGTATTTTATCTTAATATTCATGTTTTGTTTAGTCATTCGACTGCGAGATATATGTAGGTAGTCAGTGGCCCGGAAGTCTGACAACCACTCTTACCAAAGAACATCGTATAACCCTGTACGAACTGGGTTCCGGGGGTCAGATAGGCAGTCGGCCGATGTATAATACTGGTACTCAGCTGCATCCCGTTAGACCGGAAGCCGACCACAACATAGTTGGGAAGAGGCTAAGCAGATGGTGATGATGTTTGGTAATTAGACTGCGAAATATAGGGAAATATATTTTATATATATACCCGACGGTTGTTGTTCTGTATAATTTAATTAATAATATGAAACACTTACTAACTGAATTGTAAGCAATAACCCCAGTGCCATTTAAATACCAGTTTTGAAATGCTTTACAGTCTCGAAATAAATGTCAAAAGAATTCCTCTCAAAGCTTATCATAACAATCCAATAATAAATTAGCCTTGAACCGAAATCAAAACACTTATATAAAAATTTTGAAAATTATAAAAATATTGTGTCAGCCCTGACCTGTTAGACCACCATTACGTAGTCCGCGAGACTAGTGTCATAATGGCTGATTTATTCATCCGATTACAAGAATCACCTCCACGCATCCATGTGACTCATTAAGAGTACGCATACCGACATACCCTATACACTTCCAGTATAAGCTGACCTTCATTGTACAAAGTGCCCCTAAAAGATCGTCCAAACCAAAGCGGACAAAATGCGGACGTGGCTCCGGGCACGCGCACTGACAGTTACATGAGGAATAATAGTGCTATGCGTTTATTTTGACGTCTTTAATAGGAACTGACGCCACCATCTTGCTTTTCCTTACAATTTTTGCGACCTCCTGTCAATGTCACTCAAGCGCCAAAATAACTATGCACCTATGACCGGGACCGGAGCTGCGTCTACAGTTTGTCACAAATTGCGTACGCGTCATATAAAGGTATTCCGTGTACTGGCAGGCCAGAATATACTGGCAATGGATAGTTTGATAAATATTGTCGTGTGTACAACACTCTTCTAACAAGATGGACATGCGTCCATTTGATTGAAATAAAAACAAAGCTTTTGAGTCTCGCAACCTTGTACCAAGTGGATTGACTATAAAAGTATCGTTTTAAATTGATGACGGCGACGAGACATTTTTTATTGCTTAAAGTTTTTGCCACGTGTTGCTGTGCACAAAACCATTCTGCAAAAAAATAACCGACTTCCAAAATTTACTTTCGGAAGTCGTTGACTATTGTTTGTTTCACTGAATTTTTTGCCACCGACTTCCGAAAATTAAGTTATTTTCCACTTTTTTGTGTTTTTTTGGAAGTCGGTTATTTTTTCGCAAAAAAAGTTTTTATTTTACCCGTTCAGTTATCGTATCACACACAAATCCTTGTCAAATATCAATATCGCAATTTCTTTTACTTGGATGACATATTTTTTCCAGGTATTTTGATTTAAAAACCAAACTACAGAACCGATTTTGATGACATTTCTATGGGACCAATCGGGAAGTATATCCTTTCAGATAAAAGATGTTTTCAAATCGGTTCATAAATGACGAAGACATGAGGTAACAAGCACAAAAAAAACACAACCGAATCGAGAACCACCTCCTTTTTTGAAGTCGGTTAAAAACCGTCATATAGGCCTTTCTGTAGCTATACGTATATGGATCGTACGGAACAGATTTCATAATCATGTCTTGATTTTATTCTTATTCTTTATTGTTACTGGTGAAATGTGGGTGTATGCTATTAGTTACACCACTGCTAATCCTTCGGAGATTACAGGTGTGATGTTTTGTCTAGACATAATTAATACAGAGACATTGCAACAATAAATAACAAGGACAACTTATGCAAAAATGAGAACTTAACACAGAATGAGGAATGTAAATGGAATTAATTAGTGAAACATTTGTCGTTGTCGCAACCTAAGAGATACACCACAAACAAACCAATGAAGTAAACACAGTTCTTTCACTTTATTTTGACCTCTGACTTGAACTTTACGTCAGTGAGTATAAAGGTCACTGTACTGCAAAATCATAAGTAATATTCGATGAAAGGGGCAGTAAGCAGTTTCTTTTAAACTAATCGCAGAGTCTCCCGCACTGTTCACTTAAAAAAATAGCCAACAAAACAGTAGCACATTGTTTTATAACAAGAAAAAAAATCTCATTAATTATACGACCACGGCAAAGAACATGGTAGTCATATCAAAACAAAGTAGGTAACGTGATTTGTAGCTGTTTACACACACATTCGGGATTTTGGTCATGTTAGCTAACAGGGGGCCATTGTTTAGAATATTAATGTCCCTAACACGTGGTTAAAAAACAGTAGTCAGCTATGGCCATGAATTAACACGGTAGGCATTGCTCAGGACAAGATCGAGGTCAAAAGGAGGCCCATTAAAAAAAAATGATAATGGGTTCTCCTTCTAACTTTAACATTCTTCTCACACCTTTAACATTCCTCATTCAAAAAACGTAAGTTGAGCGAAGGGACGAGCGAGTGATTTTCTTAATTAAAGCGACAAAACCAGCTATTAATCCATTCTATTAAAACTTTCTCCACTTACTACATCAACATCATCTTGTCTTTCTCATCCACAAAACTGTCTATCATCTGTTATTGCAGTAGTCTTCTTCTTTGTATCTCCCATATCCATAGTTACTTTTGTCTTGCTCTGTTCGTAAAGCCATTCAGATTGATCCTCAAAAGTTTTCTCTTTCGATCAATTACCGTTATCACACAGGCTCTTCTTTATACTCATTTAACCCTTCTCACACAAAACGTGTTCTACCTATTTTTAACAAACACACAAAAAGTTTCCAGCAATCAATAGATTTCAGTCGGAAAATTCCCTCACGACGGAAAATTTTCAATGATTCACCTGAATATATAATTTGATGTCACTACAAATGTCATTATAATTATTTCCGTGACCGGGTCATTGGATTCCAGCCGTTTGAATTGTATAGTAGGTATATGTTTATCACTCAGGTTAGCTTCGACCTGTGTGATCATTAATTATGTAGGTGCTATCAATCAATAGTCGTTACTGCATTTCTACTTAGGCTGAATGATTTCTTATTCATCAGATACTGGCTGATGGATATGTTACTTGGAACTTCTGTGTAAGAAAAGTTGGTCTTGTTTCATCTAGCTCAGTAATTTAGTTAACAGTTATGGATTACTTTATGATAAAAAGAAAGAAACAATATTTATTTGTCGCAGCTAGGGACATGATGTGTATACAAAAAAAAAATAAACAACGCATAAGAAATATTCATAAATACTTACAACAGGGCGGAACAAAACAATCGTATCCGTGATCTTATGCGAAATTACGTAACAATTTGATCTTTTACCTAAGTCACAAATCTAGCTGTATCTTGCTAAGGTCTTGCAAAATTGTTTCCGAAATTCGTCTTTCTGTCCCAATGTATATAATATGAGGTCGACACATCATGTTTTCTTCTTTAATTTCTTCCGCCATCTTTTCCTCGCTTTCCTCTACTGGGTCTATATTGAGTACATTGAGCACCATGCACCAGGCTTCAGAGATTTCTCCACCAACACATTATTTTGATTATATTCACGAACTTACTAAGAGGATTTTACCCAGTAACTGTGTTGTGGAGATCACATAATCAGTCGCTAAATGCAAAATACTATTATTTAGCTGCATCCGGCTAGATTGGAGGCCGACTCCAATATAAATAGTTGGTAAAAGACCAAGCATTTGATGGTGACTTACGAACTAACCACTAAAATATAAAAAAGTCCCATAAAGAATATTTATGCAAGCCACACGGAAACACGAATGAGGCTGCAGTTAAGCTTGAAGGTGTATTTTTAAATCGACATCATAACCGGGTCGAGGAATTAGGTCGCGCCGTAGAAGTTATGACATTGGTCGATATCATTTTACTATACTTAGGTGCTATTGTGGGTAATAGTGATCCATTTTAGATAGTTGATGTTCTTGTCTATTGTTGTCAGCCTCGTTGTTTTTGCCGTCGCAAGCGTGATTGCTGAACACGAGGCCCTGGGTTCGATTGCCAGCTCTGGAAAATATGGTAGCGGGATAGAGATGAGATAGATTAACCAGAATAAGTCTCTCTATGAGGTCGTTTCATAAAATATGAAATAGTCGCAATAAACATATTGACGATTAATCACTCGATGTTTGCATATAATAACATAATAGATTACTTTAAATTTCATTTGATTGAAAGATACGATACAGACACACTTGAAAGAATAAATACTTATTATAATGATGATCCAATCCGCTCATTGTCATTGGACGTCATTCTAGTGAATTTGTAGGTCGTTTTCATGTTTTATAACTGAAAAAAAAACGAGTATTCTGTAAAGTTTACTTCGAACCTCACTCAAGAGCCAACTCGAAAGCCAACCCACTAGAGTAGACAATACTTACTCCTAAATCATAATAAGCCATCTTTGACCCGGACCTACGCGTCATAGGTCATGTTCGAAACCCAAACAGGCACTCTTTATGTAGGTAATTTATTTCAATCTACCTAGCCTTTTCCCAACTATGTTTAGGTCGGCTTCCAGTCTAACCGGATGCAGCTGAATACCAGTGTTTTACATAGAGTGACTGCCTATCTGACCTTCACAAACCACTAAAGTACTGGTTAATAACAAATGGTTGTACCATGGGGATGGATCTTGCAATAGCGTTCCAGATGGCACAACTAGTTGTGCCGTCCAGTTGGTCCGTGGCAGTCAATACAATACTCCTTGGTAAGACTGGTTCTCAGACTTTCGGGCCACGAACTACCTGTACGACTGTCAATGATCTACAAATGACAGCCGGGACCTACGGCTTAAAAACGTGCTTTCCGAGACACGAAAGAAACCCGTTGTGTAATGAGTGGGCACCCATCCACGGAACAACCTAGGCAAGGCAGCTTAACCTAAAGATAGACGATCCTTACCGGACGGCGAGCTACCCATTGCTCGCCGTCCGCAAGCCCGCGCCTACGGTGGCCGGGAATCTGCTTGGGAAAGATATGTCTCAGACCCAACAATTCGAAGACATGAGACTTCCACCAATCCGCACCGGGCCCTCGCGTCAAAATCATCCCAGATTCACTCTCCGACTGCATTCAAATATTGCAGTGAAACTGTGGAATAATACTAAGTTTTACGATCTAGTTCGCGAAGTGGACATCAAAATAGAATAATGATACTGATGTCATGCGACGTTATCACGCTCGGCTGCAACAATTAGACCAATTTGGACCAGATGTACAACAGATTTTCAAGAGCGCTCTTAATTTCAAGGTTCATTGAATTGAGTAAAGGGAACACATGATTGTAATTGTTTAGAGTTTAAAATCGGAGGCCTTACATCTGCCGTGTCGGCAAGGTTATGGTCAAACACTGACTTTAGTGCTACCACTACTCGCAGCCATATTATGTTTAAGTTTTTTAGCTCGTGGAGAAGCTCGTGGCTTAATAATCATAGCCGCTCTGGTTGATCTTCAGGCTAAGCCACGCTTGCCTAAGTTGATCCGTGGATGGGTGATCCAACCATTACACACCGAGTTTCCTCCGTGCCTGGGAAAGCACGTTAAGCCGTTGGTCCCGACTGGTTCAAACCCTTCATTCTTTTGGTGTCACAGTTTATTATTATTCTGTTGTCATGTCATCAAGATCTTAACGGCACAAAATTATTATTAGCAATTGTTTTACGCTAACTAATAAATATTTATTAACTTTCCCCTCCTTATTGACGACCACGTTGTCAATCAAGATCTTGTTTTTGGCCTGTTCTCATTACCATTGTGTGTTTGAACGAAAATTTGCAACATGTCTGGCCTGTCTGGCTTGAATTGACTATAAGTCTGTTTTTATATCAATTTCTCCGTCTCATGTGCCTTGTCCAACTGCTTTTATAAATGAGCTAGCTTTTGCCCGCAGCTTCGTTCGCATTTTGACACTCGGGGAAAATTTAGCTTCCCATTAGTGAAAGATTTTTCGGAATCGGATCAGTCGTTTCTAAGATTACCTCCTCCATTCAAACTTAGGTACGTCTAGTAACCTACAGACTTTTAGCTCTTAGTCTAGAATTGTAGATTATTCGTCAATAGATTTTATAGTACTGAAATCGAGCTGACAGCTTTAACTGTTTTGAGTGAAAGCTGATCTTGATACTCAAGGATGTATGATGATGAACACTGTTGAAACAGGCTCACAGTGTACTTATTCAATAAACATTACAAATATACCGCACCGATATTTCATACATGACGTAGTACACACATCATTTAAGATCTGTTAATGTTGTACAATTACAATAACATTGCTCACATCAAATCGTCGAGATACGCTTCAAATTACCATTTGTCAAAATGATGTAACAGCTACATAAGACCGTAGAGATTACGGCATTGATGACGACATCCCACGGAAGCCAGTTTTAGCAGCTCTATCATAAAGATATAAAGACAGCCGTAAAAGAAGCCATCATGTCACCGATGTGTCGGTTGGATCTTTATGGTAGTTGCACCTGCTAAGTTATTGTTTTGTTCACGCAATACTTGCGTTATTGATTTTTGTCATAAACTGTGATTATTCAAAATCGTAGGTGGCTCGGGTTGTGGAGTTAGGTACTCGTAGTATAGACAGTCGCTCCATGTAAAATACTTTTATTCCGTTACTTCGGGTTAGACTGGAAGCTTACCTCAACATTCTAGTTGGGCAAAGGCTAGGCAGAATGATGATGTAAAGTGGCTCTAGTTTTTGGTGTCTAAGTTTATATGTAGATACTTCTACGTAGCTACCATGTGTCACA
This sequence comes from Standfussiana lucernea, assembly GCA_964057025.1. Taxonomy (NCBI): domain Eukaryota; kingdom Metazoa; phylum Arthropoda; class Insecta; order Lepidoptera; family Noctuidae; genus Standfussiana; species Standfussiana lucernea. The sequence goes on along the minus strand of OZ059791.1, from coordinate 2,448,387 downwards.
TCAATTTGGGTTATTTTAGCTTTTTCACCAAGGACACTTGAAACACCCACCCTGAGTTTACTTGATGGATTATGGCCCACTTCTTCTTACTGACATAAGTTGATTAGGTTTTAGCAATGTAAATATTGTGCTCTGATCATGCGTAGGTGAGGTATACCTACATAATTATCCTTACCTACATAATTATCTTTACTAATATTAAATATAAAACGCGAAAGTTTGTATGTATGGATGTTTGTTACTCTTTCACGCACAAAGTACTGAACGGATTTGGATAAAATATGGTACACAGATAGTTTATAACCTGGATTAATATATAGGATACTTTTTATCCCTGTAGTACGACCCCGTAGGACAATAAACGAAATCCACGCGGGCAAAACCGCGGGCATAAACGAGTGAAACATATTTTTTCCTCACTTGCATATTAAGTACGTTTAACTCCAATAATACGAAACCAAAAAGTATAATATAAATAGTTTATATATAAATAGAATGACTCTGTCGGACGCGCCCGTTGACATTGAACGAAATAACCATAGGCGTACAATGCCTTGACGCCATGGAAATGCAGTGACGTCATCACTGCATCATGCCTTATTGAATGGCATCCATTCATTCAAACACACATGGTCGTTGAAACAAGGAGATGTTACGGCAAATTGAGAGTTACGACAACATTCGACTGTTGTGTCATCTTATCATCTGCCTAGCCTCGGCTTCGGCGTTCGGCTTCCAGTCTAAACGGATGCTGCTGAAAACTACTATTTTACATAGAGCGAAGGCCGATCTGAATCCCACACTCAGGTACTGGGAACACGATACCCCTTGATAAGGCTTGTTGTCAGACTTTTGGGCTGCTGACTAACTGTAGCGACTGTCAAAGATCTACTAATGACATCCGAGACCAACGGCTTATCGCGTTTTCCGTGGCACGGAGGAAACTCGGGATGTAATGGATGTGCACGTGGATCGTCACTATCCACAGACCAATGGGTCGTCACTATCCACAGACCAATCCTGGCAAAGTCTTGCTTAACCTTCAAGATCAACTCGTGTGCCTGTTATTATTAAGCTACCAGCCCCTTCAATGACAAAATGACTGCACCATACCTCATTGACAAGGCATCCATTGAAATAAGGAGATGCTTACGATAATTTGTGAGTTACAAAATGTTGTGTCTGTTGTGTCATCTGACCCTATCTTGTGCTGGAATACTCCTGCGATTCACGATTAACGTGTACAAGATAATTAAGCGAAGTAATTTGTAATGTGATGAAAAGTTCCATGTAATAGGCAGCGAGTCTATTGCTATCAACCAGGCATAAATCCAGACATGTGGCGTGTCTGTCTGACGAAATGTGTGTATAGGGACCTACCCTATTAGGTACATCTCTGCCCAATCAAAGGAAGTAAAAAATAACGTGTATTTTTTGTTACTGACTCTGACCTTTGAATCCGGGTTCACTTGACTAAATAGACCATTTGAGTTTTGTAACCAGACGGGACCTAAAATCAAACTATCGTCCTGTGTCATCTACCTAGCCTTTTCCTAACTATGTAGGTGTCAGGCTGCCAGTCTAACTAGATGCAGCTGAATACAGTGACAGAGTAAGAAGTACAGTCCTAAAATGTATAATACTTTAATAAACAAAAGTGACACGGCGGTCAGGAAATGTGCCGATCTGAACCGAGATTTGCGGCTGCATCATTTTCACAAGGTCGCCATCGGAGTGGACAATAATAAACCATGCAATGGCGATTTCCATATACTAACACTAGCTGCAAATTATAGAGTACTATGTATATTTATAGAACATAATATAAAATTAGCACTAAAGTGGAGCCTGAGTATACAGGATGGAAGTCTATATGTGTATATTTTGACCGTGTAAGTATTGCAATTTTGCTGGAAATATCAGTTTTTTTTTTTCTTAATAACCGATGAAAAATTTATATGTGGGGGGTTCAGAATGATGTACTAAACGTGGTAACCGTTGGAGCATCGGTGTCTCTTCCACCTTGCATATTATGCATCTCGAAACACAACAAACAAATGAAAGAGAGTTCAAAGAAGTCGTTACGTAATAAAATTTTATTTAACGTTTCATCTGCTGACGGTACTTTTAAGCTAAACTGACTTTTGATTGACTTTCTCAAGATAAAAAGAAATCGGGGTCCTCCGGTACGGGTGCCTCGGGGATCGGGGTACTCAGGGACTAACCCGATGGATCACGGATGGCCTTAATATTTGAAACAAATAACAGTACGTTATAGTATGACATAATCTAGTAGATAATACTGTAATAAGTATTTCCGATACAAGGAACTAACTTTGTTGTATTAGCCATAAGAGGCTGATAAGATTACATTTAGATCGCCGACGCGCTTAGAAGAAGATGGTGAGAGTGAAAGCAATCAAATTAACAAGCGCGACTGCTGAGCATGTAGTCCTGTGTTCAATTCCCGGGTCGGGCAAAGTGTTATTGGGTTTTTCATCAGTAATTTCTCAGTAGCATCCACAGATTCTAGATCTGTGCCCGGTTGATGGCAATAGGCTCACTACCTATTACATGGGAAAATATAACTGGTGAAATGTGGGTGTACTATTTAATTAGGTACACCTCTGCCTAACCCTTCGGGGATTTCAAGCGTGATATTATGATAGGTTCAACTACCTACTAAACTCATCAAAATTTGCATCGGCTAAGACGAAAAGATTTATTTACTCATTGATACTTACTATTCAAGAAATCATTTCCCAAGAACCAACCGTGCCCAGTTTCGACACTTTTAATACGAAATCGGGTATTTTACGTACAGTTTACGACCAGTTTCCTTGGCCGTTCATACAACGACGCTAGGGCAGCGTGACCCATTTTTATGGCCTGTATATCAAACTGACGCGGTAAAACATTCAAGCTTGCGATGTTTAAGATTTATGAGAAGATTGTAATCGCGTAGTATTCCGTCTTGATTGCCTCTAGATGTAAAGGTGAAGCTCTCTTGTTACTAAGTTCACTATGGATTGTAAAACTATGTACTAAATGGCCTTGTCAAGAATTAATATAAATGATATAGTTAGCTCATACAGATGTTTGCATTGAACTATCCATCCATCTAGTTGTGCATCGTTATCTCATATGCTTTTTGCAAATTTACCAAGTTCAACTACAGCTACATATTGGTATATTTTGATGATGTTTATACTGATGGGACAGGGCTAAGGTGGACCACTGGTTGTTGGTTTTGTGAAGCTTGTCCCGCGGTCTCTTCCTTTCATCTTGTTATATGAGTACGAATTAGTAGAACCACTGTCACTCTTTTACAGAGAGAGAGAGAGAGAGAGAAACAGAGAGAGATAAAGAGAGTATAGTTGTATCCAACATTCACACCCGTATCTATAAACAAGTCAAAGTGTTTACTTGAGTACATTTTTTAAGAAACGATTTTTGTTATGTAGTTCAGTAATTACTTAGTTACAACTGTAAAACGATATAATTGTCAGCTTTGCCTTCTTTGACTGTTCTTACTTCGTTTAAATTCTTGTCTATTGCATAAAAAAAATTGCACAAGTAATTACATAAACTCAAGTAATTACTTTAACTTGACTATATACGGGTGTCAGTCTCGTCTTTAAAGCAGGTACAAACAATGCATAATAAAATCAAGGCCATACTCTAATATAGCTATCGTTTAATCAAGCAAATACATAAGATATCACATTACTATGATAATAATAAGAATTGACATCAACCCATTGACACTATAAATCACAGTGTGAATAGAAATCATGTGAACGTGGGCGTCGCCAAATAGTAATCGGATATAGCTACTAATTGACAACTCCCACCTTTAGTCAGATGGCCGAATTTCGTAGTATATCGCCGTAAATAAAACTGTGCATTTAATTTGATCAGTTCAAACATGGGCATTAATTGTAGAGAACGAAACTCAAATAACCTAATTATAGGCGCAGTACTATTAAAACGGTGACCGACGACCGAGACGCAAAATTAGAGGAAAAATCAAAGTCAAACCAAAATGGCTGTGAAAGCACTGTAGTGGTCCATTCTATATCTCTATGAAGAAAATATAACTTTAAAAACTAAAACCCGAGTGCTGAAAAGAATGAAACAAGAGTGTACCTTCCCGTGGTCATAAGTATGTTATATTATATAATTTCGTGATAAAGTATTTGCAGAGCCGCTTGAATTTTTTTTGTTTAAGTTTTATTGTTTTACATGTACCTAGGTAATATATCAAACTTATCTATTACATATAATAAATACATAAATATGTTTGGCTCAGATCTGTGGCGTGATTTTATAGAAATTGTTCCTAATTATCAGGTGTATGCAAGCAAAGCCGTGAGCAACAGCTGAAAATATATATTATATATATTTTAAAAATGCTAATTAAACCCTTTCATTTGATACCCAACATGATTAAAAATAAAAAATATTTTTTTAAGGTCATTACTTTATGTCCGCTAGAGGGCGACATATTCAATTAAATGTGACGTCACATAGCCTGTAACCAGCGGAACATCAAGACGCTTCCAAAGATACCTCATTTGTCAAATTATGACAAGGGGTTGATGAAAGGATGACGGAACAGATGAACATACATACATACCGGTCAAAATCATAACCCACCTTTTTAATTCGCCGTTGTCGGGTAAAAACAGGCAAATGCCGCACCGCTCTGTGACGTAAATAAAAACGAAAATAGAAAGCATATATATAAGTACATACAAATACATAAACTCAAGCCTTTTTCCCATGGGGGTCGGCAGAAACCACAGAACACCACCTGCTACGATCTTTACATACTCCTTTTGCCTCGTCCACGTTCACAATCATAATAGAAAGCAAAGTGTTCTAATTTAATTATTTAAGGTATTGTGCCTTCGATTTGTGGTTAAGTTCTTTGAACAAGATTAAAGCCAGTTTCAGGGAAATTCGAAAGGATAATGATGGTTCATTAGAGTTTCGAAGAAAAATTACAGCCTTAACAACCATTCATGAGCTAGATCAAATAGGTCTAAGTATCGAAACCTGTTTACTGCTATGAAAACCGCCATAACTAATGTTAACTACATACAATTGTTCTGCTGGTAGAGATTTCACTACATAGTATAAAACAAAGTGGCTTCCCGCTGTCTGTCCCTATGTATGCTTAGATCTTTAAAACTACGCAATGGATTTTGATGCGGCTTTTTAATAGATAGAGTGATTCAAGAGGAAGGTTTATATGTATAATACATACAAATGCATATTATAGTAGAGAAATCAGTACCTACATTGCACCCGTGCGAAGCCGGGGCGTGTCGCTAGTCTTTAATAAAACAAGTCATGTCTTACCAACAATCAAAAGTAACCAACTCGTTTTCGTTCCACAGATCTTCGGCATCGTGATCATAGCGGCAGCATGTGTGGACATGGGAATGATCAAGGGGTTCGCGGGCATGGAGCCGACGGGCCACGAGACGGATGCCCTTCTGATCGCCATTGGAGTCCTCATCATTATCATCGCTGCTTTCGGCTGCTTCGGCGCCTGGAAGGAGAGTCCTAAGCTGTTGTATGTTGTGAGTAGCTAGACTTGCATTTATTATTTTACGTTGGTAACGGCTGCATGTCTTTTAAGAGTTAAAGAAGTAATGCTAGCAGGAATACGGTCTTCTTCTGAGCATGTCGATGGCCATCTAAATTGTGTCAGCCCAGAATTGAGCCACTAGTTTGGCGCCTTCAATAGCGTCCAGCAGTTCCTGTAGTGAACAAGCATCAGGGCATGCAGGACACGATATTAAGTGCGGCATTGTTTGTAGAACAGCACCACATTTACAGTCCAGGGCAGAGACATTAATGAATCTCCACCTGAGCAGGTTTACCTTGCTGCGATCAGCCTGGGTCCGGAGTCTATTTAAAGACTTCCAGGTCAGCCATGGCAACTCATGTGATTTTCAGCAGGTGGAACGAATGGGTCGGGTAAGGATGCACCACTTTGCCACAGCTTTAGTCTTTCGTAGACCGCTCGCCAGTGAGTGGGGTGACACACTTCATAAAACTGTTTCGGCTTTTCAGCCCTTACGACACGAGGGTATTTATGTGTAAAGGGTGTCGTGTGTCTGAAACCATGGGAATACAGTGAGTAATCCAACATCTACTACTTACTTCAAACCTTGGTTACTTCTGCTTTGAACAGCTAATTTAGCTCAAATAATCAGTTGTGTAGTGCATCTGATTCAAGGCCGATCAACTTACACTATCGCAGTTCAATGCTAAACCTTGGACTCTCTCAAAAGGCGCCATTAAAAAATGGAGTTGAAATTGGAAGCCCAAAGAAAACATTTAATCCAAGCTTTCATTACTTCACCTTATTATAAAACACGTGAATTAAAAGAGTTTATTATTACAGTTTTCGACACGAACATCACGATAAATGAATGATGTCAACAAGTCCCCAAAGATTTAACTACAGAAACTATCGAAATAGACAAAGTAGATGACGATATTTAGCGTAACCTTGAAACAAATAATGCGAGCTGCGAATCACCAATGGACGCGTTAATTGACCAATAGAGTGTGACGAAAAATTGGTCACCACAGCGTGTCTATTCTATAAGTACCGTCCAATGTTTTTATTCCATTACTTAATTAATGTGTCCCAACTAAAGTATTATTACGCTGCGAAAATAATTGTGATCAAAGAGTAAATTCTATTTTGTAGTAAAATTGGGTAAAACTTCCATTAAATCTATCTACTGGATCGAATTGTATTCATTATTTTCTTTGTAATCCCCAGAGGGAAGAGTAGTTTTAATACTACTTACCATTGCAAGAAAGTGATGGCTAGCTCCATAATCTTTTCTCGGAGACATATTTAATTAATTGTTGGTCTAGTGGCCGCAAGCGCGGCTGCTGCGGGTTCGATTCTCAGGCCGGGCAACGTGTTATTGGGTTTTTCCGCTAGGAATTTCTCAGTAGCAGCCACGGAGTCTGGATTTGTGCCCGGTTAATGTCAATAGCCTCGCCCCCTTTTACATGGGACTTAAACGTATCTGGCGAAATGTGGGTGTAGTATTAGGTACACCTCTGCCTAACCCTTCGGGGATTACAGGCTTGATGATATGTTATTTTTAATTTGTAACGCTGTAACTTTTAATACCACAACTAACCAACCACATTGGGCTAATTAAATTAAACATTATCGTCACTAGGTCAAAGCTCAACTCTATGCTATGACCCACCTACTGAACTTCGTGACTTTCGCCTATATTTCAATATTGACCCAAAAACATAATTGGTTATGGGCAGGCCGCTCTATGGTAATGACGTAGGTAGGCTGATGAACTGTGTTGTCGGTAAATGTCCTATTGTTTTGTTGGCAGCATATTTTTTGATAATGAGATTGATGAAGATTTCGACATAAGTGAAGTTAGTCTTGTGCTAGTGGCTTTAAATGGTTAGAAGCAAACAATGGATGGCGGGAAGCTCTTGGATAATGATTATAAAGATGGAGCGGTTGTTAATTCAGCCTTTAAAACATACAAATAGTAAAGTTAAAAGAACAATTTGAATAATCAAATTCCTATAATACCTGCTAAACTGTTAAGGTTCAGTCAAATCGGTTAAATTACGGATGCGGCTCTGATCACCCGGACACTGACATATGCAGTTTTAAAGCATCTTTCAGTGCCTAATAACAACGGCCAGTCCACAGTTTGTCCGTAGGTTCCGGTTTGACCAAACCATAACTCACAAACAGATCTGGTTTTTTTTCCACATTATACTTTGATTAGAGTTTCAGGATCAGTTGTGTCTGACTGATCTCACTTTTTTAATGATCTTTTGATATGTCTCTTAAGATAAAATGTAATTCTTCTCTGTTCTACATCCATCCATCCATCATTATCTTCTTTCTTTTCCCCAGTTCGTCGGATGCCTAATCATTATCATCCTCTTGGAACTATCTGTTGGCATCGCTGCTGCTGCCTTACGTCCTCAGATTGAGAGTCAACTGAAGTCCCAGCTGCGAGCCTCTTTCATCAAGAACAAGTCTACCAAGGAAGAGGATTCTACCTACAGGGAGTTCTGGGACCGCATTCAGACTAACGTAAGTGATCCTATTTTCTGACATTTGTTACCTCACCAATCCAGTTTTTCTATTATCAACGATATCAATAATGTCAGTTAGTCTTTGAATAACTGTAGTAGAACGCGATTTTTGTTTAATAACCACGTTGCTATTGACTTTCGAGTCATGGCCAAGCCATAATTGTTCCCTATAGAGTAAAATTACACTTGAAAGCTATGAATTTTCATATGTTGCGATCACCAGATGCCTGTACATATTTTTATTTAGATCATTTAATTATATTAAATAATATGTCCAATACATTTTTTACACCATTCTAAGAGATAAATTCTGGCGAAAAAACATTGAGTTCAAGTTCATACTCTCCCTCAAAAATGTTTATTCCAGCTTTCATTTAAAACCAGAACCTCATCATTCAAACCTCTTTTTTCCTTCATCTCACCTCACATCATGGTCACCTATCGTAACTCTCCTGTCTCCCTCTTCCAGCTGGAATGCTGTGGCATCACCGGCCCCGACAACTACGTCGCTTCGGAACCCCGCATCAACCCCTCCTTCAGCTGCTGCCCCAACGACGGCACCGACCGCTCCGCCGAGATCAAACGCTCTGACTGCCTCTCGTCTGAGAAGTACTTCAAGGAGGGATGCGAAGACAAGGTGCTGGGTACTGTGCATAGTGCTGGCTTGACTGTTATTGTCTGCGGGATTCTGTTCTGCTTTTTGGAGGTTAGTATTCTTTAGTGTCTTCATTTAATAAAGATCCTTCAGACCGAATTTCGGCCATAGATGCCAGTCTCATCGGAAAGTAGCCATCACAATTGTATGCCCACACATTGGTGCTCCCTCATCCCTCTCCTTCATAATCCGATGGGACAGCAATCCAACACGACCGGAGAGAAATCATGCGCAGGACAAAGGGCTTCTGCAGTGATATCCCGGTTTACCCATCTAAGCCTCTGCTAAAACCGTTGGAGTCGAGTGTATGATCAGTCTTGCCTAAAGTACCTATTGTGATTGATTAAAATATATGCCCAAACGTTCCACAGCAATATAATATACCCTAGAAATAATGAACTAATCAAGCAAAGTTATTGATCGAAAAAAACCTCGTTAAAAATAATACCTCGTTTACAATCAACCCAATTTGTTACCCAAGAACTTGACAGTCTAATTCCATACTAAATATATTATCAAACGACACGCCTCCCTTATTTTTTCGCTGAAAAATCTTGGAAATATGCGTTACCTGTCATAAAATAAAATGTTAAGCCTTGAAATCAGGCTTTTATACACGACTTACGAAGTGCCTTTGCATGTCCGAACAACATTCGCGTGGCGTGAATTTATATTAATGGCACAACGAAAGTAAGTCACCAGGTTATCACGCGTTAACTCACTTGGTTATCACGCCTGAAAGTTTTTCGTGATAATGAGTTAATTTAAATGTTTTTTATGCGTGGACTTGATGAAATGTGGTTCTCAAAAAGAAGTGTACGCGACAAAAATTAACTTTGAATTGAAATGAAACAAAAGCTTGAAAATTTTTGTTTTGCAGTCCACTGTTTCAGCCTTGACAATAGTAGCTTGAGTTTATGACATAGTTATTTCATAAAGCTAATAAAAATATATGTTATGTAAACTTAACTGATTTGAATTTGTATTTTTTCCGTACAGTAATGATATTGGAAACATTGACTTAGAAAATGTATGTACTAATAACTGGCTGTATAGACCGAGCTGGGTTGCATGGGTGGTAGCATGGGCCAATGCCCACGACTCAATTCCGTAACTCCAGGAAACACCCTGACAGATCTTTTCAGAACACGATTAATTTCTGAGATTTCTTTTGGCATAGTGAGTTTATTTGCCTGACAACAGCTCCAAAGTATAACAGAGTTCACGACCCTTAGTACCCCTCCTGACGTCACAGTGGTCACGCTATACCAGAATTTAATTCCACAATCTTAGATCTCTAACCTAGGCCAAGGGTTTTAACAGTCTTGCTTTATTGTACAGTACGCTAATCTAGATGCCCTCCTTACATGCCTAATATCGTAAAAGAATAGTTTTAAGGGTCAGCCATAAGATTTAGTATTCTGATAGGCTATTTTCTAGAGTAATGTGAAAAATTTACCTAACTTTGGTTATTTAGGAAAGTAATTGTGTTAGTAATAAAGATACATTTTCATAAAGCAATTATGATAATAACTTTTTAGTAAATATCTAATAATTTAGGTGCTTTGACGACAAATACTGTTCTATACTAAAATTACAAAATTCCGAGAAATTCCGATTCAAATGAAATAAGCGGTACCTTTGTGCTCTTTTGTCTTTATGTATTTTTCCTGTAATGCATTTTGTGTGTACATAAATAAATAAATTATAAAAGTGAAAAAGTTAGTACGTTTGGATGTAGGAGTTAATCTCCGAAACTATTCTACCCATCCGAAATCTAAAATTATTTTCCGGTAAAAAGCTAGACTAATGTCGATTGCTATAGGGATATGTGTTTCGTTAAAACAAAAAAACTTAACGCGGACAAAGTTGCAGACGTCAGCAATGGACAAAGAGGCAAAATTGTAAAATAGGTAGTCACTTTTCTAGGTTATTAATGGTGACAGTGATTAAAACTCTTTGAAATGTATATGTACTCCATTATTATACATAGTGGATTCCGAGATTTATTAAAAACTATAAGTAATTATTATTTTAAGTCTGTTATAGTTTGTAAATAATGTATGAGTATGTATACAGTGTGTACCAAAAAGGTGTGGTCATATTTCAGGGAGTGATTCAGACCATCAAACTAAACCACTTTCTCCAAGGGACCACCATCGAAATGGCGAAAAAAAATCACCTGTCCAGTCCAAAAACTTCAATACCTACTCGACCCAAATGTATGGGACAACAGATTTTTTGAGATTATGTTGTGGTCCCAATCAAATTAAATCAAATCATTTATTTCTTTACAAACATGGGTAATTGGTACCTAAATGTTTTTATATATAATATAGTCTTCCATATTCTACCGCGTCGCATGGGCATGCAAATAATATTAAATTCCAAAATTAATGAGCAATTGTAAAGAATTGTATTGATACCGAATAAATATAAATGTCAAATCATGAGGTTACAAAAAAAACCTAATAAAAATCAGATTAATAACAGTTTTTTTTTTCAAACCATAATGTCAAAAGGGATGCCAAGCATGTCATGGAAAACGTTGTTTAGTTTAATTCATAGATAAAAACATTATATTAATGTAGAGTTTTCTGTATATTCCAGGTTGCAGGCATCGTGCTAGCTTTATGGTTAGCGCACTCCATAAAAACCCAGGGGAAGAGCAGGGACACAGCCTAATTCTACACCATAGACCAGCACAGCTACAGAGTATAATTTCATATGCAATGCACAATAATATGTAAGTTAATATAAGTTACCTTATTTATTTAAGTATAGAGAATCTATTAGATTTTAAACAAGTCGGAATGTCAATTCTTGCGCTGACGTCAATTATACAGTGTGACGTCTGACGTCACGTTTACAGTTTGACGTTTGGAAAAGTGACGTTTGCATAAAATTTAATAGAATTTGTAACGTAATGGCGGGAAGCAACCATTTATGATGACTGTAGAAAAAATACTTTATCCTGCTCTTAAACATGTATTATTATTTTTACAGAGAAAAAAATCTGAATCACGGCTATGAATTGTTGAGCCATTCAAATACGTAAAAACTATTTAATTAATTATCATATTCTGAATACGTAGTTATTACTTTAAGTTATTATCTAACCATAGAAAACGCTCTCTACAATGTAAAGTAACTTTAATTTAGAAAATAGTTTTTTGGGGATGTAAAGTCGTTTGCACCGCCATTATGTAGTGTAGATGTTAGTTTTCTTATTGAAACCAAAGCTGTAATAGTAATTAACCTAATCATACGAATGTTATAATTGGAATTATAAAAACGTTTTCCATTATAAGTTTATTTTTAAACAATTGCAGTAAAAACGAAGGCTATGAGCTCTTTGTTTTTACTGCAATTCTTTAAAGCAATAAATAAAATTATAAATAAAAACCATGAAATATTGGAAACGCTCAATTAAAAAAAAAAAACAAAACATGGAACAAAACACGAAGCCTGTAATTCCCGAAGGGTTTAGCAGGGGTATACCCAAAGTACAGACACATTTCACCAGGTAAAAAAAAACTATTAATTTTTTTTTGCATTCATTTAAATTAAATTAATAGTCAGAGCCACTAGCGGTACAAAATCAAAACATTGCCTACGTACCTACCTATGTAAAAAAATATCTAAGTATGTTTTTAAAATTAAGCGTTTTATTACTAAGTTTAACACCAGTATGTAAGTATTGAAAATGCTTTACTAGTCATTAATTTATTAACAGTATTACCTAAGTGCTATGTGTATATTTATCCCACCATACTTTTTAAAATTCATTAGACAATTCATTCCTTGAAAGTAAATGAAAATATTGTAGATGTTAAGTTTTTACTTTCTTGTAAACGTTACTTCGATATCGATTTTAACTACTGAACTTGTGAATAAAATTGTGACAGTGATTTCTTGGCTTAGAGTAGACAGTAGGAGTTATTTTTAAACGTTCTCCCTCACTAGGATTTTCTCCTGTTTCATGGGTGTGTTTACAAACATTTATACTCATGTTGGATCCACACAGCGGCCGGCGGCATTGGCAACAAAGCCGGCGGCATTTTGCCGGCGAGGCAGCAAGGAAACAGTTCGATCACGGCTTTCGATTAGAGTGGTGTCGTTTCGTATTCTTTGATGGGGAATGCATCATCACCGACGAAATAAAGAGGCATTGGCGTATTTCTTCCTTCTAATGTTTGTAGTTGTGGTAAGTGTGCAGATTCATCTTGTATCATCTTAAACAAACTAGTGTTACGTAGAACTCCACCATCAGATATGAGCCCTTGGCAACCGATATCTACGCATAAAAAGTAAACAATTCGCATCAACCACGGCAAGCAAAACAATACAGAAATATGACTTGTACGATTCACAGCCGCGCTTGCCGCGTCTGCCGGCGGCGCTTACCGGCGGCTTTTTGGCGGCTTTGCTTGTGGTCAAACCGCCGGCAGTGCCGCCGGGCTTTGTGGATCCAACAACACATACACAAACTGCCAGACCCAATTTCATCAAGTATTTAATCAAAAGTGAAGCCACATGTATGTACCTACTTTAAAGAAATCCATCGAATTCAGTCGCTGACTAGCTGTGGCTGTGGTTGATGATCATCTTCATCTAACACTTTATAAAAGATACTTTTCTTGCCTTTTTTATTCTCTATGTTGAGTGTCCAATCACTAAAGTAAATGTGTGTTAAAATAATTTCGTAGGTAATCGCCATAACACATGCCTCGAATTATGTATAAAAACCAAGTTCAGTAGTTGATTCAATAAAATGGCAATATTATTACTTATTATAAAGTCTATTAGTGTTTAATAAATGTTGAAATAGATTTTCTTTAAATAAAGTATCCGTGTTCCATATTCCGTAGTTTCATTTATATTCAAACATATTTAATACAGCAGGTATCAGAAAGATGTGGTCATATTAAAAGGTGTGGTACAGATCATCAAACTGAACAACTTATTATGGAACCAGATCTCATAACTTAATATGATTTTCAATGTGAACTTAAATATTGGAGAATCCAGTTACCTTTTTCGCCTTGGTTGGCAAATAAGGAGATGGTTCCTATCCTACCCAGGGTTGCATTGAAGAGAAAATCAATCGGCGAGAGGTTCAGCAAGATGTGCAGATGACCTGACCGGGAGCAGACGGAGCGACGGGAGAAGTGAACGCGGCGCACACAGCGATGAACAACACCATCGCGTTGATAGTGGGAGCTCCTGTGTAACCGTCGCGGTATCCGAATATAACTTCTTCCTCAGATAACGAGCTCCCCATAGCCAGCGACTGCCCAACCATCGTGAAACTGACTGAAGCTGACTGAAGTAACTCTGACTAGCCCACGGTTAGGCAAATATAACGCTGTCCAGTCGACTGGCAGGGTCGCCATGCAACCTATCTTCTGAAGAGAGACGTGAAGCACAGAACCGCTCGACGCGACGTGGTGACTTGGGCATGCACTTGAATCTACAAAAAACCTTGAGAGAACCGGTTAGAATCGGGTATACCCGGTTCTTTCAAAGTATTTGTAGAACCGAATGCATGCCCTCGTGGTGAAACTTGGGGCCTTTGTTTTATAAAAATCTAAATCAATCGCTTTGGGGCCCTTTTCTAGCTGAGGACATCTTTCAGCTTCGGCAGGTAGGCTATATGAAACTTTAATAAAAAATGCTCATAGCAGTGATAAACATTTTATTAACAAGACATTTAACAAACACAATAATTTCTAAAGTTTTACAATTTAGAAAACATGTAAAATTTCGCACACGGAATGCCAAATACAAATAGGTTACAAATCACATGACGATCACATATAGTGCCTTATATTAGCATAATTAACTACTTACCTACAATGTGTGTTACACTTATGTCTTATTTGCTAAACAAATATGGTATAGAAATCACGAGTCCTCGTACTAACCAAATAAGTCCCGACGAACGGTGTACGAGTACGTACATTACAGTGTGTTTCAAAAGCTTATTCGGAATAAATTTTTAAAACATGTCTTGCCGTTTTCACTAAAAGTAGGCGAGACATACATTAATGCTTAAATAAAAGCGCACTGTTGAAGTTTCAACTTTTGGCTAAACGCCGAAGGTTAGAATTACTAAAGTGCAATTTTATTTTGGCATTTATTTTGAGATCGATACAATGAAATCTCAGTTACACATTTGTTTGCCAAATAAGACAATTATAGGAAAATAGAGCTACACTCTAGTCTCTACTTATAGACTTACACCTAATTAAAATGTACCTTCCATTATTTTTCTATGTATTCAATTCCATTTCGATATGTCTCTTACTTGTTATGTGTGTTTTTATTTCGGATTTGAAGGGACTATTGTTAATTGGATTTCATTCCGAAAATCGCAATAATTCAAGCAAAAAACAATACTCTCCTGTGAAAACAAAGTGGGTAATCAGTTCGTACATATAAGCCGTTTTCGAGATACTTCGTTTGCGTACACTTCTGCGTATACTTGCCCCACGTGACTCTATTACATATAATAAATCTGTAGACGTGGCGTTTCTGTACATTGTAAATATTTAGAAAAAAAAAATAGTAGGGGTGTTCAAGGACAACCAAACCCAAAGGAAACAGAACCCATTTGTACCATTTTTTGAATTATTGTCTGTTTGTTTGTGTATCTGCAGTCTGTGAGTCTACGGGTATGTTTGTTTGTTAAAGCATCATGTGAAAATTACAAAACCAATGTGGTTAGCTTTAATGTACAAATATTGTGCGTAAATTAGAGAAAGTTTTAGTTTTTATTTTATCGCAATCCGTGCTCTCTATCAAAAGATATATGAATTTATGGTGTTCAAGAAGAACTTATCGTAAGACGTACGACCTGCAAAGACATCTCTTGAATCAAACTGGCACTAATGAATTAATATGCTCACAAGACAACTTTTAAATCGACTGACCGGGTTTCTCAAAAAGTTATAATAGCAAAAGGTAGAGTATTTGTTCGATCGCTGTCCATACATTATATTTTAGTTGAACTCCGTGCACGATAGATGGCGTTGTTCATTTGACGCCATTTTCTGAATCGCGGTGTTAAGATTTTCCGTGAAAGAATGACGCTCGCCGGTTTATCCAGCATTTTTTTTCTGATAGGTTATGGTGGTGGAATATATTATGACTTCACGTTCCCATGTAAAGTTCCCTGACAATGCCAAAAGAATACGCGGTTACGTGAGCGAAACCGCGGGCACAGCTAGTTTGAAATAAAATTTGGCCCCGGTTATGGTACAATTTTATAAATTCTGCATTCAATTTGTGTGTTGGCTTTCATTGAAATTTTAAACATTGTAAAGGTAGGGATATCAATGATGGGCCAAAAAACAGACGTACGCTCGACTCCAAGTTATTTTTGCACATGACCGGCCAAATTTAATAGTTAAATTCTAATTACTTAGTTAAAAATGTATGAAGACTATAAAGTACTTGACTACTACACTACTTGAAAGTAGTGACTTGTGCAAAAATATTTAATGAAAAGTTAATAAATACCGGTAAATATCTTAATATACATAAATCTGTAACTACTTATTGTATAATCCAATCTACATTAAATTTTAATATAACACTATTGGTAATTTTCACAAAGACTAGACAACACTTAAATGACTGCCTAAATTAATATTATTGCAATATCGAAATATTAACTCACGGCTCTGAGCAGAAAGTTGGAAATCAAACATGGAGCCCTTCTATTTAGTCAGTCCTTCAGATTTCGTCTAGTGATAATAAAAATGGTGACGATCTAATTTCTAGAATAACATAATATTTCAAATCTTACCAAAGTTGTGCGTTCTAATCTTAAATACCTACATAGTTATGAATAAGAAAAACAGACACAAATTTTAATTATATCTAGATTATACAAAAACTCTTAGGTCGCTATAGTGCGCAAACGGTTAATTCTATGGACGTTTTCATTGGTCCTTATAATAAAACACTACTTCTTAAATCTAGTCGCTATCTTACAACTACCACGCCCTAACCCCTCCGAGGGCAAATGTTACCCTAAATGCTAAATAAAAGGCGGAAAACGAAACTAAAATTTGCAAGGAAGGCAAAACAGAGCTACCTATTTAGAAGGCTGTACTTTCAACAAAGGTCCTGAATAACGATATCCTTTATATCAGCCTCGTTGGTCGCAAGCGCGACTGCTGAGCGTGTAGTCCTGGCTTCGATTCCCAGGTCGGGCAGTGTTATTGGGTTTTTCCATCAAGAATTTCTCAGTAGCAGCCACGGAGTCTGAGTTCGTGCCCGGTTGACTGCAATAGGCTCGTCCCTATTACATGGGACTTAAACATATCTGGCGAAATGTGGGTCTACTATAAGGTACACCTCTGTGTCTCACCCTTCGGGGATGTCAAGCGTGATGTTATGTATGTTTAATATCTGGGCGTCTGTGTGTCTGGTTGGTTTAGAATTTTAGATTAAAGAATACTATACTATACTATACTATACTATACTATACTATACTATACTATACTATACTATACTATACTATACTATACTATACTATACTATACTATACTATACTATACTATACTATACTATACTATACTATACTATACTATAGATCAATTTAAATTCAGGGCCGAGACTGTTACAGAGAATTAGGTGGACGGACAGAATTACTTCAAAAGCTTGTGTTTTAATTTACAGCCTGGACCGACATCAAATGAAGAGCAATTGTCTTTTATATATTGAACACTATGTTGGTACCAGTTTCCAATCTGGTTATACATCAGCGGAAGATACGCAGCTGTATGTCCTGTTTAAGTACTAAATCCCTATAATTAAGTTCCTCATACTTAACTTATTACTTAATATCTATTACATAATATCCTAATGTTATCATAGACAAACTTACAAACATAACACAGGGTGTTTCCAAATAAGTATTCCTAGTAATTATTGGGAAACAGCCTGTGCCTTATAAATTAATAATATCTTATAAGTAATCTTAAATAATAAGGCAAATGAATTCGGAGAAGGCGTGAAAACACGCGAAGCAACTACTGTGTAATTGACATACAGTCACTCTTTATATTTTCTAGATTCTTCTTTAAATCTAAAACATCTAACTTACATTTACTTTAAACCTATTCCTTCTTAACTATTCGAGTTTTTAACTCTTCCTAAACCAATTTATAGAATTATATACCTTAACTACCAAGCAATAACGCTGCAAAAAATAGTTTTGCAAACATAAATAATGAACAAAAAAACACGTTTTATGGATATTAACCATCATCTGCCCAGCCTTTTCCCAACTACGTTGGGGGCGGCTTGCAGTCTAACCGGATGCAGCTGAATACCAGTATTTTTCATGGAGCGATTGCCTATTTGACCTCCACATCCAGTTAGTACCGGGTAATACGATACACTTGGTAAGACTGGTTATCAGATTTTCGGGCCACTGACTACTTATAACGACTGTCAAAGATCTTCAAATGACAGCCGGGACCAACGGCTTAACGTGCTTTTCCGAGGCACGGAGGAAACCCGGTATGTAATGGGCGGTCATCCATCCACAGACCAACCTAGGCAAGCGTGGCTTAACCTGAAGATTGATCCGAGCGGCTGTTATTATTTTATCCACGAGCTCCTCCTCCTCCTTTTATGGATATTAACCACTAAAACTAAATGAATGGGGGCAATCGCCCATGAATTCACCGCTAGAGGACGTTCGTGTAGAGTAAGGTCTTCAGAAATGTCAGATGTCATACTAATATACTAATTTCCACGATTGTGGTCACGATAGCCACTGCTGATTAATTATGACTTGAAGATTTTAAGTAGTAGTTAGGATCTAATTAGTTAGTAGGTACTTGATGGAAGAATGATTTTAAATGTTTCATACGGTACTCATGTGTCACAAAAAATAAAATTGAATTGAAGTTTACACTATGTTGTTTTACGTATTAAACAAAACTTTCCTTGAAGTTATTCGTACTTTAAAGTATAAAATTTAATTAATGACAGGACCTTACTCGCCAGTGGCGCCATCTGGTCAAAAACGATATTCCTTATTGAAACAAATTGACTACTTATTTGAATTTATTTTGACGGTAGATACTAAAACCATATCCAGTGCATCCATTGGAAAGCGCCTTATTTTAAGTTTAAACTTTAACTACACCTTTATTATTTTATTCTAGTCTTGATGGAAAATAGATTATTTTTTTTTAACTTGAAGATATAAGTATTAATTTTCATTTTTACTCTGATCTTTGTTATGTATGAGAGGACGGAAACACGTTTGAAGATACTTGACTGAGCTCTGTAAGTAAGCAATAACTTAAGTTGTCTACATTTTAAGCATCGTAAAGTCATTCCCTATAAAGGGAATACTAAGGCGCGCTATAAAGTTTATTGTACCCGTACATCATTGCTTTCGATAAAATTTACATTAAAATAATTATACACGATGTAACCCTAAAGTAACTTTATAGATAGTTGTGCAGGAATACAACGTGCCATTTTTGTCGTCGACAACGGAGAAATCTATACAAACTAAAAACATTTTATTTTTATCTGTCTGTCTGTTTGTCCCGGCTAACTGGTCCAGGCGCGACGGATTCGTGGACATCCGTCGCCCCCCATTACATTGGACCCGAGACAGTGGCGCGTAGTGTTCCACGCGCGCCTCTATATGACGTAACGGGGGGAGTTTTGTACACCTCACTCCCCCCCGTGACGAGGCCCGCAGGTCAAGCGGGCCGGCACTAGTCCGGGGCAGCGGAAGTCGCATTAGTTCCCACTGCCCCCCGACGCAAGTGTGCGCGGGAACACCGGTGTGGTTTTAGTCAGTACGAGCCTGACAGACCCCTCCGCTCTCCCCAGGGCGGAGGACATCCATTGGGGATTTCCACATCGTAAAAAAAAAAAACAAAAAAGTGTGCGGTGCCTTCAACCATTGGCTCCTACATTATCTATTAATAGGTCTTTATTTACCTTTTTACCTTGTAGAAGATTTTTAATTACATCTTAGTTGAATATTGTAAATTAATTTGATTCCTGGAGATAAGTTTCAATTGCTCCAATTCTATGGCTGTAGTAATTACAAAATATATCTGAGTCACTAACACAATATTTATAAATGTTTATTCTTTGTTCTGTCTTTCATAAGTAGGTAAACATAATGAGACAGAACATTTCGTATAATTGCTTTAAGTGTTTTTTTTTTAATCACTGAAGAGAAAAATAAAAAACTTTATCTGTTTGTTTCTTTGCTAACACATTAAAAATAAAAACAGAGATGAATTGAGATATATTAGAAGTTGTTCAACGATAAAATGGCACGATGTACTTATCTATATATGGTCAGTTTTTCATTAAAACTATTGTTCGCCTAAAATCTATTAATTCACTCATTGTCAACTCCAATGGACATTGAACGTCTTAGGAGAAAAAATAATAATTTCAATAACTAATTAAAAGATATTAATATTTTATTCTATTTTTACTAAGTCGTTTTGGCTTTTTAAGTTTTTACGATTTTTAGAATAATCCCGCTGATATTTTATTTATAATTTAATCATTTTTAAAGTAACTTATTGATTATACTAAAAACAGTACGTTGATTAACGATGAGCTTTTAATTTTTTTTTTTTGGTAATAAAATTTTAGAAACTTTAGTTTTCTTGTACATCATCTCTTTCATTATAATATTTTCATCCTAAAAAATCTAATTTACGAATAAAGTTTTATTTTTACTGACACAATTCGTTAATTTACCTACTGTAGATTAATTATTATTTAACTTTTATCCTAGTAAATGCACAGTTATGTTCAGGATAATACTGTTAAGTTACATTAGTGATGAATAAAAATAATGCGTGCATTTAATACATTCAAAAGGCGAAACTACAGTCTTTTCCCCGTTATTTTACCTCAAACCTATTAAAACCACAGTGATATTTTTACAAGAGAGAGAGAGACTACAAGCTTTTACTTAGTTTCACCTGTCCCGGTAGATACCCGGACAGGTGACTTGCAAGTTAATTTTGACCCACTTCCAGGTTTCCGATTGAGCTGAAATTGCACACACATTTTGTTTTGTTGAAATTTTTTTTCTTGTTTTAGTAAGGTCATATATCATATAAGTTGCTAACGTAGACAAGTCTGACAAAAACACAATGATTAAATAATGATAGAGAAAAAAAAATGGTTAAAATAAAGAGTATTTAAGATAAGGATTGTAGCAGATGGCTTTCTGTTGTATCTGCCTATCCCATTGGAAAATGGCGTGAGTTTATGTAAGGTTGCTTTAAGAATAGAGGTAAAATTATTTGAAAGGACTGTAGGTGCACGTAAAGCTTTTTATCTGTATGTATAAATATTTACAAACTATAAATCATGGGTCCCAAATGGCTTCTTGATAGCCACAGCTGATTTTTCACTACTTTTATTATCACAGATTATAGCTAAATTGACACAAAAAACCCCAGAGACAAAAAGGCTAAACTGTTGTATATCTCGAGAAGATTTAGCAAAAATAAAAAAATAAGTACAGGAACAAATATATAGAAAATGAGAATTGCGTTGAAATTTTAATCTGGATTAAGTATATTGGAAAGGAATGGCTTTGGCCCAGCAGTGGGACAGAATAGGCTAACTAAAAAAAAAGCATATTCAAATATGACTTATATTAATTTTACGTAGAGAAATTACAGGTTCGAAGATTTGACCCACTTATTAAATTTTCCAAATAATTACCTAGATCATATTGTATTTTTAACTCATCAAAGAAACCATAAGATTTTTTTTTGTTTGGCTTTCCCTTCAAAACTATGATTTCAAATGACTAATTTTAATTACGCTAGTGACTAGAAGGTTTTACTTAGACACCTAACTTAAATACTTACTAATTTAACTTATCTGATTAACTCAATCAAGTAGGTACTTATTGTTATATTTATCTTTAGCTGACTAAACAAAACTTATATTTATTTTGTCTATAATATTATTTCATTTTTTTTGAGTGAGAGGTTTTTTGACTTAATTTCAATTTTTGTTACGTTTAGTGACCGTTACTTTATTATGATGCCATATAGGGTGGCAGTGCAGCAGCATATATCATGAGCATATAAAACTATTTTTCAATACACTTCCTTGAAGACTGGCTCTTATCGCACTACGGTTAGGTTCAACATGCTATGGATTTCACCCTCGGGTTTGTCTTCCTATATTCCCGCAATATAGTGCGGAAATAAAAAATCCACAGCCAGGTGGTGAGGCGGCTCGCCCCCACAGTATTTTTTTTTCTATTCTATTGAATTAATTTGGACTTTGAACAAATTTGGACTAAAAACTAAAACCAAAAAACTAAAAGTGTATTGAAAAACGTTCTCGACTCCATAACACCCTCGCCTGCGGCTCGTGTGTTTATTTCGCCTCGGCCGCAATAACAAACTTTCCCCACTTATATCAAAATGTACTATTATTTCACCTTTTACATTTTAATGGAACTTGCTAATAATTTAAACATGAACATGAACATTTTGCAATCAATTAAAAATTGACACACTGCTTCAGACTTGCTGCTGAAAACAGACTCATAGATACATCAGTGCATTCTGTGCAGTATCTGATAGTATATGGTGTCCGGAGTCGTGTCCGTACTTTATCCGTAGTGTCAAGTAATACTGAAACCTTCCATATACATTAAAGCAAGAATTTTAATACTGATAGAAGAATACCTAGCACCTACAATATAATACTGAAGCGGCAATTACTTAGTTTCTAACAAGTTGCGTTGATATGCTTCTGAGAAAGCAAAGCTTCTAATTGCAAGGTGCTTCTACGTTCATATTAAGATTCAAAATGAGCCTGTAAATTGGCCTGAAGCTTCCGACGTTCAGATCTCACGGTGCGAGCCATCCACAGAGCCAAGATGATACATAGGACCTGAAAAATAAGACGAAATTATTATTTAAGTCACTGAGTACCTAAGTACATACAGTCAAGTCTTTTTTAGTCACACGTTTCAAATTCTATCATGACAGTCACATCACCACACCTCCGCCTTCATCTTTAAAATCTACGACTCAGAGCATAGACTATCGTATAGAAATCTACATAAACTTACTAGTTAACAAACATCTAAAATAGCGTACCTAAATTTTTGACCAATGTCGAGTTGACAACCAAAAATTTTTTAATAGTCTGGCCATTTTAAGAATCAAAATCAAAATATTTTATTTCTCATAGGCCTACTTGGGAACTTATAAAACGTCGAGCACGATACGCGTTGGCCGTTTCGACGGAGAAGAACCGGCAAGAAACTCCATGGAGTTTCTTGCCGGTTTAAAATCATTTGGTTTTACAATATTTTTATATGTACAAAACGTAGAACAAGATAAAAAGTTAAGAATCATCTAGAAGAATTAGAATCATTTCTATTTAAATTAAATTGTAAAATATGCCAGTTGACAGTTGTTTATTCGGCCTGACATGTATAGAAGATGGCTGATTGGTTTCTGCGGTAAAATAGATTCTATCGTTTAATATACAGGGACGAAGGACGTTGTGAGGGGACGAAGGTACTAAAGACTTGACTGTTCATACATAATCTCACGCCTCGTCCACGTTCATACACCTGGCCATACACGCACGCAGGTAGCAATTATTACGCACCTGGCTTTGGGTAGCTCATCACCGCTGAAGTCAGTGCACGTCTTATGGAGGCGGGCTTCAACAAAAAATTTAAATTTGTAACCAATAAAAATTACCTCAACCAAAGTAAATATGATTCCAGTTGAAATGAAAATCTTTCCTTTGAAAGCTTTTTTGATACGGAGAGCTTCTTCGCAGCCGCGCATGTAATACGTCCTGTCAG
Organism: Standfussiana lucernea; assembly: GCA_964057025.1. NCBI lineage: Eukaryota > Metazoa > Arthropoda > Insecta > Lepidoptera > Noctuidae > Standfussiana > Standfussiana lucernea. Next base: position 2,424,739 of record OZ059791.1, on the reverse strand, counting down.
TTAAACAGCTGGTATGCAAGTGACGACGAGCTCCCCCCTCGCGGAGGGGGTGTGCGCGGGCGCAGCAAGAAGCGGGGATGTCGCGATGAATGATGGCGTAGTCTTGAGGGCCGTCGACTCCGCAGCATTGGTTCTGGGTGGAAAAAATTAAGACTTTTAGGATGGAATCTCCTGTTTTGTTTCATTATCGATTATTTAACAGATCTTAATAAAGATTATTGATTATTGATATTGATCTTAGAATTTTGAAGACTGTGTAAGCGGCGCCCGCGCCGTTAGCCCCGTGGAACTTATGATTGTATCCACTAATGTTGTCCTTCAACTTTTTGCTGAATTCCAAGAAGCATTAATTTAATTTATTTATTTAATTCATTTTAGGAGAGGACCAACGGGAGCAATACTAATGTACTGTGTTATACACTCGCCATGATTTGGCACAGGCGAGCGGTAGAGTCTAAAATACATGAGATTTTTTTTTAAATTTGTGTTTATACACACAAAACAGGAAATTATATTAAAATAGAAAAGTAGGAAGCTAAAGGGCTTGTTCTCAAAAAAGCACAAGTAGCTTAGTCTGTGCCGAACCGAACATGATTAAACGAAGGTAGTTGCTGTATCAAGTTAGGCGATAATGTGTAATAATTAATTTGTAAGCTTTGTTATTCAACAAATACTGCCAAAAAAAATGTGACGTTCTGGACACCTATATGGTGGTCAAACTCACCTCAAATTGAATGTCATCCCAAAACGCGTGGTACTTGGTGGTCTCATCCTCGATGGTGGTGTTCCTATAAAACTGCACGCGCAACTCATTGGACCCGCCCATCCACGCGCTGAGCACCGCGCTCCCCACTCCCACCACTAGCTCCACAGCCAATATGAATATGAAGAAACCTGCGTTCTAAAAAGAATAAGAATATATATTTTTCAGAAAAAAAGAAACGACATTTTCTTCGAAAAAACTCCTTATGCCTCCTTATGATTTACATAATATTTAAAGAAAGAAAAAACATTGCATTTGTAGATAGAGTTTCTATGATAATAATCGGATAGTTATCAGATAATTATCAATCTTGAACTGAACTTGTCCATTTACGTAACTAAAGTATTTTATTAAGAATGACAATTCCAAAAAATACCTGTACCTGTACCTGCGCGTACCTGGGTAGGTACGCGCGTATTTCGGATACGCGCAGAAGCAGCAAATCGCATTCTGATTCGCATGATGTTAACTAATTATTATTTTATGATTTATATTATTATAAAGGTATAATTATCAATAATAATCATCACTTCTCAACCTGTTGAAATCCCAATAAAAAAAAATTAACCGTAAGATAAAACCAAAAAAGCTGTAGTCAGAACAACAGAGTTTCTACATATTTTTTTAAGCCGGCTGACGCTTTAAAAAAATCCTATCTAGAGGAGTAATTTCAATAGGTGACACTAGGGGCTTGACTACCATGGAAACCGAAACAAAAAAAATACTTTTAAGCCAAAAAATTACCGACTTCCAAAAAAAAAACGCAAAAAAAATGGGAAACTTTAGGAAAGTAAAGTTATTTCTCATTTTTTTTTTGGAAGTCTATTATTTTTTTGCATAAAAGTTTTTTTTTGTTTTGAAATCAACACTGTTCACCTAATTGTTCTTATATAAAATAAATAAGAGCAACCTCAATCACTTTTGGCTCTGTTAGAACAACTTGAGTTGTTGGAAAGCTTCCATAAAATGGTCCCTTGTATAAAATGCCTCTTCCTGTACCTTCAGGAAGACGCGTTTTATTTCTGACAGGTCTACAATCTGTTAATTTCGAATTTGGGTATTTTATTATTTATTTTTTTACCGTTGAAAAGTTTAGAATGGAAGAGGTAGCCGAGTGCAATTAGCCAAAAAATATTAAATAAAATAGTTTATAACGCCCCTAACGACCGACTGACCGTCGAATTTTCATGGTTTTTTGTTTTTTGAGTTCCTAGGTGTGTCGAAAAGTAAAAAAAATAATTTCGCCACTCGCGATTTTTAATTTCCTTTTGTATTTTTTTTTCGTTTCTGTATAATTTGAAATTCGACGAATTTATTCTGTGGCGTAATAGTGTGACGTGTGTGGATCCATTAAACGCCAAAAAAAGTCCCATAAAAATCCGACCACTATAAACTTCGTTCCTCATTTTTGTCCAATTGCACTCGACTAAGGGGCCTTCGTGTGGGTCTACTACTAGACAAAGACCTGTGAGCGAGTACCACTTAAATCTAAATCGATAGCGCACATAATCTTTTCTCAACAAGCTTGAGCGTTATTCCTAGAGAAATAACTTGTGTATATTTTTTTTTTTTCTATGAGAGCTGTATTTTTTTTTCTATGAGAGCTGTATGCGACTGTTGCTCACTTTTCTCAGGTAAGAGCAAACCTAAGAATTTAAATATTTATGTGAAACCGGACAGCAAACTCTTTTGCTAAGAAATAGGAAGTTAGTGTCAGAAGTCATCTGTCAAAATCAAAATAAATCAATGCTTTGAGTTTTGGATTGAATGATTTAACCTTAATCGAACTCCTTTTTCAAGACGAAATATTTTTAATTAGTTTTAATTGCAAAATTTTTTGCTCCTTTTAAATTCGCGAACACTTAATTTATAATTTTGATCAGATCGCAGATTCTCTATTTATTTAGTTTATTTTATTATAATCGCCATTTTTACTCAAATGTGTAGTAGAAATTCGCAAGTGCAATTTAATTTTATTATTATAAATTGTATAGGTAGTAACTATTTAAATTATTAGAATTAAAAACTATTTAATAATCAAAACTAAAAACAGAATGCCTTGTGGTATTAAGTCCGCCTATGTACCACTACTGTACATGAAGTTTAAATAAATAAACTGCAAAACTATAAAAGTCATTTTAAATCGTGCACTATCAAATTCCATTACAATAACCTCGACACCCACCTATTCCCAGAATCCGAGCATAAAGAGCGTTTTCGAAAAACTGACGGCAAAAAAATATGCAGGCTAGCTATTTAGTTACTTATTTAGTTAAGATGAGCTTACCCGCCATATTTAACAATTATCCCGAAGAAACGAAATAAACCTTCTCGAAAATAGAAACAATTTCAACAGACTATTTAGTTTTGTTTTTTTTACGAATCTTATAAGAGCATCTTTGGGAAACTTGTTTATTATGACGGGTATTCTCATCTCTTTGAGGAATATACGGGATTAAATCGCCACCCTATGTAGCGCACTCACCACATAAAGGGTCCCAACATGCTCCCTCAAGGCTGCAACGCACCCGATTACTGCCGTCACCACCAGTGATATAGCCGCCGTGAGCAGGAAGGACACCGCCCCCCTCGATAAGGACGACTGAAGTTCAGGCTGGGCTTTCTTCTCCCTCATGTTCATCACGCATACCGCCATCAGGATCAGGCCGAACAACTGGTTGACCAACGACACTTTTGTTAATATTTATTTGTTAAAGAAATATTATTGACTTTTATAAACTTACACTGTCGCTCTCGGGATATTTTGCGTGATTATTAATTATTGTGAGCTCCCGATATTTCGACGCAGTTGCAAGCGCCATGATCGCGGGATAATGGAAGATATGCCGTAAGTGACAGTGTAAGTTTAGTTATAAACCGTGAAAACTTAAAACAGTATTATTGAGTTTATTGGACTTATTAATTTTATGTTAATTGGGCTTTAAAACTTAATATTCCGAGATAAACCATGCTGCTTGAATAAAGATATTAAAAAACCAAGTTGAATATTTCAGAACTACAAAAAAAATGGGTCAGTGGGTCATCTTAGGGATGAAACAACCGCCACGATTTAAAAATAATTGCAGCCAGGAAGGAGGATGCTCTTTCTCCAAAATCCGAAAATAATTAATTATCACACCCTGAAACTATTGATTCTAACAGTAAACAATTAAAATAAAACTTGCGGTATATGTAACAATTATTAAAAATAACCTATCATCAAACTACACACGGTCATCAAAATATTTGAACTACTGTTGTCATTCATAACTCCGACCGCGTCACCGACGAACATTACGACGCATTATATTAAAAAAAAAAACTACAAATAATATTTTGAAAACTGACAAAATTAAATATTAACGCATAATAATAGTAAGAAATATTAATACTGGTAAAGAAACTTACAATACAAATGATGTTAAAGAGAGTAATGAAGAATTTCAAACAGCGGACCCGTCTTGACTTCATTATGTTAAAGCCGATTTCAATTTGTATGTCCGATGTGCTCGAGGTGGACATGGGAAATGAAAGCTTAGGGCTATAATATCGATCAATGCATATGACGACCTATACCGGTGATTACTGGGAGCTCAGTGACGAGCGGAGCGGATAGAATGACTCATTAATGATGTATAGACAAGCTATTTCCGTTGGGGTGTTGTGTTTTGGTAGTATATTTTGTTTCTATCACTTATTTTGGGACTAACAGTATTCTAGGAGGAGCTTGTGGCTAAATATTAACAGCCGCTCGGGTCGATCTTCAGATTTAGCCGCGCTTGGCTAGGTTGGTCCGTGGATGAGTGACCACCCATAATATACCGTGTTTCATGCGTGCCCCGGAATGCACGTTAAACCGTTGGTCCCGGCTGTCAATTGTAGATCTTTGACAGTCGTTAAGTAGTAAGTGGCCCGAAAGTCTTACAACCAGTCTTACCAAGGGTATCGTATTACCCAGTACTAACTGAGTTGTGGAGGTCAGACAGGCAGTCACTCCATGTAAAACACTGGTATTCAGCTGCATCTGCTAAGACTGGAAGCCAACCCCAATAAATTTGAGACAAGGCTAGGCATATGATGAAAGATTTGTTTTTATCACCTTTACGCACACAATCGGTTCAAAGACGGAATTAGTGTATTTTGTACAATTACATTCGTCCGGATTGACAAAAGCTTTTGATCCTTTTGAGCTTATTTGGCTTTTGGCTTTTGTCACTTTGTCTAGAGCTCGTTATTTGCTGTGAAATCGGTTAGATGTTTAACATTTCCTACCCTAAAAGTAATATTTTAAAGTTGGCCATCATCAGCATTACCAAATTTACCAACATTGTTTCACTTATGCAGTATAGGTCACCTTACTTTTTTGCCATACATCAAAACTTCTGGCGTCTTTCGCCCAGATGTTCAATTTATTTCTGTTCGTCCTTTTTCAGTAGCACTTCGTAACCTTCACCCGCTCCACTTCCCGCTCCGCTTATGTCAACGTCGCAGTATTTAGAATGTGGGAACCCATGTGTCCACTTACCCACACGTCAGGGTCCATCTTCAGCACCAGCCTTTGTTTCTTTACCGCCTTACCCATACATTCATCTTCATTCTTATTAGATTGGTTTATAGACTAAATTCCTTTATTTTAACTATTATTGTAGCTTTGCTAGTTGATTCTTTGTTATGTAATACAAAGTAACTTTCAGCTTTTTCCGTTTGAAGTTAAGGTTTGAATTCCTTTGTTTGAAAAAAACAGATTTGTAGTATTGCGATATTTCGTCCTATAGTTATTAATAATTTAACGTGACATATCGACCGGCCCCTGCGATTAAATGTACTTTAATGCACTTTTTCAAATAGGTCAGATTATTAGGTACTTCATGAGACTTGGACGTGCGTGATTGGCCAGCTATTTCTTACTCGATCAATAGAATATATTCACAAGGTATTACCACCGACTGTCTTCACATAATTACTGAGTGGCAGCCCCTTGATGAGGTGCTTTACATATTTAAAGCTTGGCAAATGCAGGTTTCTTTGTAAGAGTTTTCTATTTCCAACAAAATCGATGGACGTACATTTCCTTTGTTCTAGCTTATACATATTTTAGTATCTTGCAACAATGTTGGCTACTGCGTATACATATAAAAAGTGTATGAAGCCTTAACGAAACGGAAAGAAAGGTACCATTTCCCACTTTTGTCTTGGACCATACCTTCACCTTACGGAGATATTCGAGGACAAAGTTCCAACTTTTTCATAAGTTTTCAATGTTCTAACTTTACTTTAAATACCTCTATGGCCCCTGTACTTTTCAATGTATCCATCAGTACAATGTTTAAGGAGTTCGTTACATTGAGTCCTACAGTAAACCAAGATTTTTCACCACAAGAAAAGTCATTTCCCAGCAATCATTTTTGCGTAGAGGTCACTCTACGGGTTGACATCTTCGTTAAGGGTCTGTTTACTTCTTGTGTTATCACTTTCTGAGAAATCTTTAATCAGATTGCAAAATCTAGCTGGACTCTGGATACTAGGTGGGCAACAAGGTAAGTAACAATCACTTGCCAAGCTTTTCGTAACTTTTCTACAGGTTTCAACAGGTTTGACTTTAATTTTTCGGTGGCTTATGTCAATCGCAACACATTTTTGAGTTTTTCATCGTCGTTGTATATTATATACATCTATACAAATAAATAAAATTGAAGTATCTTGTACTTTCAAAATAACAGCTTATTAAAATGCATATGAAAGTACAGGGTGATTGGTAATTGGGAGCATTCCTTGAAATGGGTGATGGTAAACCTAATTTGCAACAATTTTGACCCCGATAATTGGAGCCCAAGCTGGGTTATTTTGGTGAAAACAAACTTTTAATGTTTTTAGGATTTTTTCCACCTCTCCAGCATAAACTACTGATTGTGATAAATCTACGCCATACAGGATGTTAAACTGATACTCATAAACGAATAATTCTTTCAAAAACCAATTTGCTAAAAAAATGTGCATCTGCCTTTGGAAATTAAGTGCCATAAAGGTCATGTTTTGAAATTTTCTTGTTTATTTTCTTAACATATAGTTTTACATTTTTAAATGTTTCTTAAAAAAACACACGTAAAAAAACACATTGCAAAATATAAAAAAATAGTAGCCCACCGGTATCGGGAACAGGGTCCAAGTTACCGGCAGTCAGGGCTTCAGAGAAAGGAACCTCCTAACAATACGAGCCGTGTCCAGGCGTGCGGCTTTCTGAATCAAGCCCTTGATCCAGCTGCCTAACGAGAGCCTTCTCAGGTATTGGTCCAAGCTTTTGGCAATTAAGCCAATGGCTTAGTTATAAATAGAAATAGCTTCGACCAATACCTTCGACATCTAACAAGAAAATCTCTAACAAGGAAGGCGTGCATCGAAAAACCTGTACTACCTAGTTTTATAAATATTATATACTATATTATTAAAATACTACTTTGTCAGGAACAACCGTTGTTTTCCGGTCATGCACTTGCAATTTTATAAAGCGTATGAAACAAAAAAGTTGTTCCTGTAATTTGCACGCCAAGTGTCATAAATTTATTTTGAGCAAAACTGCCTCGAAAAACAAGGGAAGTTTCAAGAAAATTTCAGAACACGACTTTTATAGAGCTTAATTTTCAAAGACAGATGTATTTTTGACAAATTGGTTTGCGAACGTTTCATTCGTTCATGAGCTAACAGAAAACGGCGTAAGTTTCTCATAATCAGCAATTTAGGGTGGAGAGGTGGTCTGCCGGGTGCTGCGGGTTGTTCGAAAGAGATACCGCGGCCCCGGAACACAAAGGGCGATGAAGGAACATGGGTGGGTTTTAGTCAGTAAAAGTCTGACACACCCTCCCGCTCAGCCCAGAGCGGGAGAAGTCATTTGATGATTTCCCATCCGGAAAAAAAAAAAAAAGGGTGGAGAGGTGGAAACTTTCCAAAAAACTTTAAAAGTTCGATTTCTCCAACACAACCCAGTTTGGACCCTAAGTTATTGGATCAAAATTGTTGCAAATTAGGTCTAGTATCACCCATTTCAAGGAAAGCACCCAATTACCAATCACCCTGTATACCGTATGGTACTTGTAAAAAAAATACATTTATTTAATTTTCGTCTGTCTGTCCGTTTGTTCCGGCAAATCTCTAAAACGGCTGGACCGACTTTGACGGGATTTTTACTGGCAGATCGCTGATGTTATGCGGAGTAACTTAAGCTACTTTACTTAACAAAATCCGATTCCAATAAGGAAATTAAAGTTATAGATTCGTAATCCCTCGCATTATGTTTGAAAAATACGTCTATTCGAAAACAAACGAATCACGCAATGAATATAGAAGAATTGTCAAAATAAATAGCATTGGTAATGAGAGTGTGTGACAATTACTACACTGGTCTACATGATACCAATGTCAATTCAAAAATATCCCCGACGAGTTGACTGAGATGAAATGAAATAATTAATAAAAATGTGGGTGTACTATTAGGCACACCTCTGCCTAACCCTACGGGAACTACAGCCGTGATATTATGTTTTGACTGAGTAACGTTTGCCGACCAAACATTACTTCTACTTACAAATATTTTATTTTTCATCATCCACAACTTTTACCTTACCTACCACAAACAGCGCCTACACCGTTAACAAAGTAAGGGCGCAGAATAAATAGAACAGGGCATCAGTGCATATTCAATTACGTAATTGCATACAATTTAGCCGCTAGCCGTGTGCCCACACAGCTGCACGCCACTCTTCAGCTGGCTCGATACCCACACCGCGGACGATACTACCATCAATCAATAGGGCATTTAATTTTTAACCACCACCCCTTTCCCCCCACCCCCCAGCCGTATACGAAGATTAACGTTAATTAACTAAGTTTTGCGGGTAAGTTGGAATATGGATAATGACACCGATTTTCCTAAGTATTTATTTTTACTATTGTTGAGTCATCATACTCCTGACGTTTTTTTTTTCAATTTATTTGCCAAAGGCATCATCATCAGCTGTCTTTTCTAAACTATGGTGGCTTCCAGTCTAACCGGATGCAGCTGAATACCAGTACTTTACATGGAGCGACTGCCTTTCTGAACTCCACAACCCAGTAAGCACTGGGTGATACTGGAGCCCTTGGTTATACTGGTTGTCAGATTGTCGGATGACTGTATTATTCTCCATTCACCCTGTCTGCTTCAAATTCCGGTGTAACGCTTCACTTACAAAACGAAGGCGAAATATAATTATCGGAGTTGTTGAGCACAGAATTAATCCTAGATAGACGAAAATGTAACGGTAGACCACGGGAACAGCATGCGATTCCTGCATCCCTATGAACTTAAGAAGATTATTTTATAAAACCGTGGTTTGAAGTGCTGTCTTGTATGGTCTTGGTCAGAATTTTGGGCCACAAAAGGGATGAATTAAAAGCAATTAATTACAAGTGGTTCAGATGAGAATGCTAAGATGTTGTGACGAATGGATAAAATAAGAAATTACTACATAAGAGGAAGTCTGAAAGTGACGCGGGTGACTAAAAAGTTGTGTGGTAATCGGTTGTCATTGTATCGGCATGTGATGCGGAGGAATGAAAAAAATGTCGTGAGGGAACTTTTGAGTATGAATGTGGATGGATATAAGAGTAGACGAACACCAAAGAAACGATGGATGGACTGTGTGAAAAATGTTGTGGCTAGAAAGGAGGTGAGATGCCAAGTAATAGAGAAGTTCCTATAGAAGAAAAAGACATTTAATAAATAGGAGAATGAATTAAATAATTAACTAGGTATTCCTAAAATTAATTAGGCACTTTTGCTTTCCTAACTGACTTACTTAAGGCCCATTTAGATGGAGAGAGTTTTCGTCTCGAAGACACGATTATCGAAAGAATATAAAAAAAGTTTCTTCGTGTAAACATTCACGACTGTCGCCCCTCCACGTGGGCGACAATTACCTTGCCATTGAATATTGATTGTCTCCGTGTAAACCGACCTTGAAAGCAAGAATTGTATTTCGACTTTTTATGCCAGTCGCTATCGTGAGCGCAGTGCCCGAGGGTGTTTAAGTTAAAAAAAAAACTTGGCATTGCTTGCTCTTCTAAGACAAGTATTAATAAAACGAAAACGGGAAAAAGATGTCGTCTTAGTTTAGTTTGTCTTATTTTAAGTTGTTCTTAAGTTTACTTTTTAAATCTTGTTTTATTGTTAAGTTACCATTTTGTTTTGTCCAGTGCGAGACTAATGAAAACTTTTTCATTCTTTCTTGATGACGTGTTGATGTCTAAATATGTTTATTTCTCGTCATATACGGTACAGCATACGTTGCATAACATTCGAAATATTCGCGGAGGGTTGGCAAAGCCATCCAGGACAAAACCTCCACAGTACCTACCTAACTGATGACTATCAGATTTTGATACTAGTTCATAGATTGAATTTAAAAGCTAAATAATTCATAGATGTTTCGGTGAGTTCGGAATTAGGAATGTCTGATGTCCGTCTTACGTCACACACATGCACGTTACAGGGTGCATTTATAATGCATACGGCATTTTAAAATAGAACCCTAATATAACATGCTGCGTGGTTACGTCTACCCGTTTCTAAGTTTCTATTTAAATACGTCGAATTTAAATGACCTTAAACTTACCACATTGGCATTACTTCATTGTGAACATTTAATTATCTACTAGCTATTTCTATATTTAACATAACATAACGTCACGCTAGTAATCCTAGAAGGGTTAGACTGAGGTGTGATTGTTAGTACACCCACATTTCGCCAGTTATGGTTGAGTCTCTTGTAGTACCCTATTACACGGGACTTAAAAACATAACTTACCCTGCCTTACCCTTCGGGGGTTAAAGGCGTGAGGTTATGTTATTTTATGTTGGCCCCTTTTTCAGAACTTTCTTTATCCTCGCATTATTTTAATATTTTTCAAGAAAATGCTGCAAGGTTCTCTATATAATTGTGCTCCATTTGAACAAACGATACATTTAATAGCCGTGTCATTAGGCGACATAGAGTACCGCACACCCCTCGGCCTGTATGCAATATTTATTAGCAAGTGAGATCGATATGTCTTTGTCACAACTTGCACCCTGCAAACTAGGGCAGACGACTTATCCTTATTAATATTATAAACGCGAAAGTTTGTATGTATGGATGTTTGTTAATCTTTCATGCAAAAACTACTGAACGGATTTGGATGAAATTTGTTACACAAATAGTTTATAACCTGGATTAACTATGTACTTTTTATCCCTGTAGTACGATCCCGTGGGACAATGACCGCACTCCACGCGGGCAAAGCCGCGGGCATAAGCCAGTAAATAATAAATAGAAACTGTTATTTTGCTCTATAACGAAGTATTACTTCAGTTTCAAATATTTTGATACATACATAACATCACGCCTGTAATCCCCGTAGAATTAGGCAGAGGTGTAGGCACAGATATAATAAATACAGGAGATATGGCAAGGAGGCGTGGCGCTTGCGAACGCATCTAGCCGCAAAGAGGCTTGTTGCCAGTTTCGGCCATTAGTCGAATGTCAACTTGCGACGTCTTCACTGCTTGTGATTTTTTACAAAATGCCGCGTTGTACAGTGGTTGTTTGCAAAAATAACACCTCTATTGTGAATTATACGAAAGATGGCATCTCATTTCACACGTAAGTACTAAAATATGATTGTTTTTCTTATTAAATTCATTAAAACATTACTTCGTGATACTAGAAACACGATAAAGTACCAAAAGCAATTATTTTCATTAGGAACAACAACCATTGTTTGCTTAATACACATCGATCAATGAATCGGCTGGTCTAATAGTGCAATGGATAAGTGTTTTACTGATACTCTCACTCACACGATAGTTTCGTGAAGCGGGTGTGTTTTAGGTAGATAATTAGAGAGGTGATGTCACTTTTGTGGTTGTCGATATTTTATACGATCCCTTAGTACGAATGATTAACTAATTAATTATATAATTTTTATCATTAAGTACCTCACATTAGTAAACAACAGCTATAAAGTTCCATGTAACAAAAATAGTCTAAATTTTTACCCTTGTGTAATCATAATTACTGAAAAATACAATTCATTACTATTTCTTGATTACTCGACTTATCTTTTATTGAATCAAGTATGGGTTTTTAATTTATTGCGGTACTCTTACACATGTATCATTGATATCATAATCACAATTCACACCTTGGTTTTATTTTAACATTTTAGCTATCCGAAGTATCCAAAAATAAAAGAAAAGTGGATAAATGCGACAGGAAAAGGTCCAAACTGGTTTCCCACAAAAAATAACACGATATTTATGTTCGTCTCACTTTGAGCCTAAGTGCTTTCAACCATTGAAGAAAGACTACATACCAACACCTCCAATTCAGATGCAAAAATAGTACTGTATTTTTATATATAAAAAGGGCAGATTAAAGGTTAAACTGAATTTCATCGATACTATTTTTTCTACGATTACCTCTTCACTAGTTGCGATGTGTGTTTATTCTGAGTCCGTAGCTACAGGTAGAAGCCCCGCCCTATGTATGCCTGTGTTCTATTAGTGAGTTTATTAGTGTTCCTGTAAGTTTCTTTGTGTGCGGGAGAAATATGAGCTCGTGTGCCGTTCTTATAGTTTTTGCTTTTGTGTTAGTGAATTAAGTGGGGAGAACACGACGACATCTGAACACGAATACATTTGTTTACAAATCATATCTCCTGTATTTATTATATCTGTGGGTGTAGGTACCTAATAGTACACCCACATTTCGCCAGTTATGTTAAGTCCCATATAATAGGGGGCGAGTCTGTTGCGATCAACCGGGCATAAATCCAGACTCCGTGGCTGATAAAATCCTGATGGAAAAAACGCTATGCTGCCCTACTAAGCGCAAAAGCGGTATCTTATTCAAAAGATATGAAAAAAACCTTAAGAAATAAGGTAAAATTGAGATAGGGAAATCTTTCTCAAGGTTTTTTTCATATGTTTTGAAAAAGATAGCGCTAAAAATCTTAGTTCATTAGATGCGTATTTTTTAAAGCTATCCGATGGCATAAAATCAACTTTACGATTTTTTGAGATACCGCTTTTGCGCTTAGTAGGGCAGTATGGCCGACCTGGGAATCGCCGCCAGGACCTCATGCTCTGCAGTCACTCTTGCCACCCTTAGAACAACGAAGCAGTCGTATATTTTGATATTTGAGACAAAAGTGGGAAGACTTAAGGTGGAAGCGCCAGGTTAGCCCGCGAAATTCAAATTTTCTTAATAACTATTTCATGAAAAAGTCATTCAAAGAGGTTGTATGAACTTTGAGGGTTGTATTGATGATTTTAATGATTATAATTCTGTAACTAAATGTCCATTACAGCCGCGAATCATATTTTGTTCAATGTACAGCCTAACAGTGACCGGCAAATTGCAAAAAAACGTAAGAAAATTTGAATTTCGCGGGCTACCCTGGCGCTTCCACCTTAAGGAAGAACAGTTAGGTACTTAAACTGACGACTTTTTTCATGGGGACAGTCAGAAATAACAGAAGATCATCTGCTACGATCATGACCATACTCTTCTTGCTTCATCATCACAATTCCAGTGCGGATTCACCCACTGCTGCGCACAGGCCTCCATTTTAATCTGCCATACTTCCCGGTTTCGTGTATCTTCTCTGGTCATACACGAACGCTGATTGTGAGCACAACGCTACTGAATTTTGTAAAGAACAACACCAAAAAGGTCTCTGTGTGTCCTAAGAAACTTGCAAAACTTTTTCGCAAAAAATAACCGACTTCCAAAAAAACACAAAAAAAAAACACGACAAATAAATTTATTTTCGGAAGTCGGTGACTATTGTTTGTTTCATTGACTTTTTTGTCACCGACTTCTGAAAGTAAAGTTATTTAACATTTTTTTTTTTGTGTTTGTCGATTATTTTTTTGCAAAAAAGTTTTTATTTTATCCTTTTTTAGTTATCGTATCTCACACAAATCCTTTTGAAGTATCAATTTCTCTTTTACTACTCTAAAAACTAAACTACTAAATCGATTTTGATGAAATTTCTATTGGACCAATCAGGAAGTACATATATCCTTTCAAATAAAAGAAGATTTTTTCAAATCAGTTCATAAAATATGACGAAGATTGAGGTAACAAACCAATTGAGAACCTCCTCCCTTTTTTCGAAGTCGGTTAAAAAAAATCCTCCTTTGAACAATACTTAAAATCATGAACTCTAACTTAAGACAATAATATTTTAAAGTAGGTACAATAAAATCACAAATATCCCTCCCTATTTAGAATGGTAAGTCATCATCATTCTCCTGCCGTTATCCCAATTCATTTGGGGTCAGTGCAGCATGCATTCTTCTTCCATACTTCTCTATTACTTTTCATATTGTATAATATGTTATTCGCTGACCACACGATAAAGAAGAAGACTTGTCATATCATCCTTCACGCGTTCCATCTATCGTTTCTTCGATCGTCCTCAACTCTACTCATATGTTTCTGGATGTAGGTACTACTCTGTCAAGAAAGTACCGGGAAACGATCACTATTACACAAAATGTTAGTTATTCATCCAAAGTTATTTTATCGCCTTCAAAGTATGCTCCTTCAGAAATGATACACTTACGCCAACGAATAATCCAATAATCAAAACAGTTTTTAAACGCTTTTTCCGGAATTGAGTTCAGTTCTCGCCGCGAATTCTCCTTTGTGTCTTCTACCGAATAAAAAAGGGGGCCACAAACTGGTAATTTGACTTTAGGAATAAGAAAGAAGTAGGCTGGAGCCATATCTGGTAAAAAAGGTGGTTGCTCGATGGTATTTGTTGAGTTTTTGGTCAAAAATTCGATCACTATGATGGCCTTGTGCGAAGGTATCGTGGTGCAAAATTCAAGAATTTTATTTCCACAAATCTTTCCTTTTTCGTCGAATTTGCTCTCTTAAAAGCCGCACAACACTCAAATAATATTCTTTATTTACTGTTTGACCTTCCGGCAAGAATTCCGAGGGCACAACACCGCTATAGTCAAAGAAAACGGCCAACATGACTTTGACTTTTGATCGACTTTGGCGTGGCTTTTTCGGTTTCGGTTCAGTTGGAAGGCGCCACTCTGAAGCTTTTTGACTAGTTTGCACGTCAAACTCGTAAACCCACGTCTCGTCACCAGTAACAATGCATTTCAAGAATTTTGGGTCGGAATTGACTCGTTAGCATTTCTTCAGCGACTCTTATGCGATTGAGTTTTTGGAGAAAATTCAGGACTAGCCGAGCGGCAACATGTTTCATACCCAAGTGATTATTTGAAATGGTACGGATTGACTCGTGAGACACAGAAAGTTCAGCGGCTATCTCTCTCAAATTTGAATGAGGATTTTCAGTCACTATTTCCTTCACTTTGGCGATGAACTTGAACTTGAACGATGAACTTCAGTTGAAAACGTTGATGGCCTATCAGAGCGAGTCAAATCTCCCATCACATCTCGACCACTTTTGAACGCTTTCTACCACTCATAAGCACGTTTTTTTGATAAATTCGATTCACCGTAAGCCTTCTGTAATATTTCCAGGGACTCCGAACAAATTCCATTGACAACGCAAAATTTAAGACAAACTCTTTGTTCGATGTTTTTGTCCATTATGAAATTCGCAATACACTATGATCTAACTAAATAACAGATGCAACTCAAACTCCGCGCCAAAATGGAAAACAAAAAATTGTATTTGGAACCATAAACAAATCATCCATTCCCGATACTTTTTTTGACTGAATGTATTATCTGTGGATGCCCACATTCATACCCAAAATTTTCCTCACCACAGTGTCTTCATTCCTTCACATCACATGCCCATTCCATGACCGCCGATTACCACACAACTGCTTGGTAAGTAGATTAGATAGTCCTAAACAGTACGGCCACTTAAAATACATAGTTTTAGTGCTGACCTAACCAACTGATTTTGTCAAAATTCGACAAATTATCATAATTAAGATTTTTAGTTTTGTAACCAATTTTAACCGACTTCTAGAAAAGGAAGAGTCATGAAACATACAAAGTCACTGACTTGCGAAAGTAAAGTTATTTTAGACTTTTTTATTGTTTTTTTGGAAGACGGTTTTTTTTGCAAAAAAGTTTTTATGTTTGCCTGAAGTTTAAGTCCATTTTACAATAACAGAAGATACTGCCTGCTGGCAATTCTGGTGGCCAATCAGTTGTGGGAACATGCAGGTGAACCTATTAACAATTAATAGTTTCTTTTATCGATCTTACTTGTGTCGCAGTAATACGTCTATGTAAAACAAAATTTTGATGTGGAAAGTTTTATTTGCAACGCAACTTCTGCGAATGATATCTTTGTAAATGACCATGGTTTCAATATTGCATACCTGCAATGGTGTACCAGTATGGAACGGTTAAGGAATTACAGGAAAAATAATAAGGAAATCTTGTTCCAATGATCAAAGAGGAAAACCAATACACAAATCGCTATGCAAACCAGCATTATCCCCGTCACTACTAAGGGATTGCTTGGATCGGTTAATCCAGTCTCCTGTAGTGCTCCACTCGCATCAAAATGTCCAAGTTTCTCTTCGCATTTATTTTGCTCGGACTATACATCGCACCATCTCTACAAGAATCATGTAACGGCTATGATTTCGTGACATACAACAACTGTAATGGACAGTGTCACGAAGCCTGTGTCATAGGCCATGCGAACGGCTGTTCAATGACTGAATGTTACAAGCGTTTTGGAGGTACCTGCCATCATAACCATGGACGTTCTGTGTGTTATTGTGAGGGAACACCGACTAAATGTGGAGGGCAGGTCGGCTGGGATTAAGAATAAATACATCTGGAACTCCAAAGATATCCTGGATTGAAAAGGTGTGTGTTAACACTCGACGTTACTCATCTCTTCCAGGTTAACCACAATAACCTATGACCCTTCAAAGTGTTGTTTTTGTTTTTGCAAATAAATAACAGCTTTATCTACTTATCTAATATTTTAAGCTTTGTGTTTCTTTAATGTTATTTGCTTACGAAATTAAATTTTATTTAATATATTAATGTTTTTTTTATAATTATAAACAATAGCTACCTTATTTGTATGTCAAAATTCATGTAATACAAGATTTAAGTTCCAAACTGAAATTAGTGAAATCCTTGTAATTTGTTATTGAGAAATTAATTGCTTTAATCATAAATCAAAAAAATCTTTTATAATTTATGTACCCATTTAACTCTTTTTAAAGAAGTATATATACCAAATATTATTAAATATTATATTATTATTATCCTTGTATTTCAATCGGTTTTATTTATTTTGCACTCCTTTCAAGAATCATTCTATGGACAGTGCTTTAATGACTGTGTCAAGAGTCATGCAAACGGCATATTGACGGCACAATTGGCTCAGTGGCTGAGTGTTTGGGTGCTGCGCTGCGTGTTTCGAGTTCGATTCCCGCATGGAACAGATATTTTATGGCCCACAGGTTCGGGGTCTGGCTGTTTGTGTATGTGAGTTTAAACGTTATTTGTAAAAACAAAGCGCTGTTCTGTGAACGAATATTACAAGGGTTTTGAAGGTTCCTGCCATCATTACCAATGACGCTCTATTTGTTATTGTGAAGGAGCTCCGACTAGACTAGAAGAAGTTTGCAGGACTACTGGAAGTAGATCGAGAATCGTCTGCAGCTGCCGAGATGGACATCTGAACGTTCATCTAGTCTAGGCAGATACTTGATTACTCTATTGTGATATCTGTTAGTTAATTAATCTGTGAACTGTGCGTCTCTGTGTAGTGTTGATGAAATGTTTATTTCATAAAAAAAGGTTTAATTACACCTTTTTAAGAAATAAATATTGTCACTTTTTATTTTTAGTAATTAGTTTGCCCACGATTCCAGAGGTGCACTACACCCACATTTCGCCAGTTATGTTTAAGTCCCATGTAATAGGGAGCGAGCCATCAACCGGGCACGAATCTAGGCTTCGTGGCTGCTACTGAGAAATTCCTGATGGAAAAACCCAATAGGCCTTTGCACGACCCGGGAATCGAACCCATCACCTCATACTCAGGAGTTGCACTTGCGACCACTCGACCTACAAAGCAGTCTGTTCTATGTGCTGCTGACCAAATCATCATCATCTTTCCACCCCAAATGTCACTTGGGATCGTCGTAACACGTTTTTTTCTTCCATTCTTCTTTTGGACTCTCCTTATGTGTGACGAAAGGTTTGTAAAGTACTTATTTTTTTTTT
This sequence comes from Standfussiana lucernea, assembly GCA_964057025.1. Taxonomy (NCBI): domain Eukaryota; kingdom Metazoa; phylum Arthropoda; class Insecta; order Lepidoptera; family Noctuidae; genus Standfussiana; species Standfussiana lucernea. Next base: position 2,406,697 of record OZ059791.1, on the reverse strand, counting down.
TCATTGACTAGCCGTTAAAATTTTACTATCTACCTTATGCATCAAGTACTCGTATGTACCTACGTCATTTAAAAAAAATAATGATTTACCTCAAGGACAATATAAAGTAATACGACTTTAACGTGTATAAATAGTTTTATTACCTACGCAACAGGTATAAGGAAAAGACATATTATATATTTACGTAACAATAACACTTCTGTTTCATCGAAATACAGGTAAATAACACTTAAGTACATACATATTTAAGCAATAAACATCTACCCTACCCGGTAGCTAATACTTACATTAACATTAAGTACCTACCTAGCCATATTTCCCATATTTATCAAGTTAAACTAGCTAATTAAGAAAATAGGTTCATTAGCGAAATAAGTTCATTTTAGAATTATAGTCTAATTAATGTTTTCGCAGACAATAGAACACGTTCGATTATCATTTATCGGTGCTGAACCGAACATTGAAAGTTCAGCAGCACGCTTTTGTTTAAACACGACAGACGCCTCTTAGCTTCAATAATGTTTTCCTGAAAATTTAAATTTTGGAGTGCTTTTAAAAAAATAATTGTGTCGAAACGATTAATTTTTTTAGTGTCAATCTACGATAAATTATAACAAATAAACTACTTGTCTGTAAACTTCTCGAAATCCTGTAGTTTAGAAGTTTATCAAGAAATTGGCTTTATTCAAAATGTGATTTGTCGGACTTATCACGTTATTGAAGCAAAGATTAAGATTTATTACACAAATATCAAATTAATAACACAAAATTTTGACGCCCTTTAATGCTTTTCTTCTTTTATCTATGTACATATTTGTATTATTATTTTAAATATAAATAAAATGAATGAATTTTAAAAAAAAAACAATTTATGATAAATTAAAATACTAAGTACAGTAAGTCAGTACACAATTAAAAAATAATTTTCATTCTTGATTTGTAACTTAATTAAAAAGCAACGCAATCAGGGAACACATAGAAATTGTTATTAAAATATTGCTGGTTGAGGCTGGAGCGGAGTTCGTCTTTGCAGGAGATTCTTCTCTGTCAAAAAAAATAAAACGGAAAATTATAAACAAATTATTAACTTGTTTGTTTCATAACAGTGTGTTTGGCTAAACGAGGGCCATAGGTACTTTACTAAAAAAAACGATTTTGATAAAATTTCTATGAGACCAATCGGGAAGTATATCCTTTCAGATAAAAGAAGAACTATTCAAATCGGTTCGTGAATGACGAAGATATGAGGAAACAAACCCAAAAAAAAAACAACCGAATTGAGGACGTCCGCCTTTTTTGAAGTCGGTTAAAAATATGAGTCTTCAATAATAAAAGTAGCTGTATTTTTCATAGTGGATGTAATAAAACTACCCTTAACGAAACCGCAACGCACTTTTGTTCTAGACCTTACCTGGGTACCATCTAGTTACGGAGATATTGGGAGCCAAAGTTTCAACATTTTCACAAGATTTGTTTTTTTTAACTACAAGTTTTTAATTTACAAGTTTACTTTAAATACCTCCACGACTCCCTTACTATTCAATGTTTTCATCAGCGCAGTGTTGTGAGTGCGTCACGTTCAGTCCTACCGTATGACGTGATTTTTCACCCCAAAAAAAATCTCGGTTTCCAGAAATCATTTTTGCGTAAAGTTACTTAGATTACAACTCTCCTTTAATTATGTACCTCGTTTGAAGTGATTTATCGTGTTTACACAGTTGCATACCCACTAGGTAAACTTCACTAGGAAAACAAAACGACTGCCAGTGACTAGAACGGGAATTGACCAGGTTAAAGAAACATTAAAGTTGAAATGGGATTTCCATACTATATAGAGAAAGCGAACAGAACTAGTCACGGTAAAAAACGTTTGACTAGTTAACATAACATAAACATATCACCACGCCTGTAATCCCTGAAGGGTTAAGCAGAGGTGTAGCTAATGGTACATCCACATTTAATAGGGAGCGAGCCTATTGCCTTCAACCGGGCACAAATCCAGACTCCGTGGCTGCTACTGAGAAATTCCTGATGGGGAAACCCAATAACACTTTTACACTTTACCTTAACCGGGGAATCGAGCCCAGGGCCTCTTGCTAAGCAGTCGCGCTTGCGATCGCTAGATCAGCGAGGTAGTCAACTACATAGTTAATAAGAGAAAATATCATGTACACTTGTACAGTCAACCGTACGTACATAGGAACAAATCTACATTGACGGCGCTGCCTTTTCATAAGAGTTTTGTGTCTACCTGAAAAGTATCGTTAGTGCATGATAAGAAGCATCAGTGTTTTCCTCCACCATTTTGTCTGAAAACGGACGAAAACAGTGATAGGACTAAGTACTACTTAGGTACTAGTTCTTTGACGATCGACCACTTTTCAACCTTATTACTTAGGACATAATTATGGGTGAAAAGGGGCAGACCGTCAGTAAACTGGCTAGTGCATTGTTCGTGACTTTGATATTAAAATCTGAAATCCAAGCCATGATCACATACAAAAGATCTCATTTGAAAATCATTTATTTAAAATTAGTCCTGGATCTAGCTTGCATCAGTTTGAAATGTCTAAAGTTAAATTACATAGCACCCAAAACCCGTAATGACTTTTTTGTGTTTTAGCTGCGAACAAGTGGCAGACCAAACCCCCTGTAGTTGGCACCTATTCCTTTGTACGTTCAAGTCCTGCTTCAGCCCCATCCCACCACCACCCATTTTAAGCCCAGTTGATCTATGGTATATTTGACTTTGATTAAATTAGCATTAGGTACTTAGTTCCATCTGGGTTTCGTAAAAAAAAATGCCCTCTGTCCGCTTAAGACTGTATTAAAGTCATTTGCAAATGCTTTAATTGATAAATTGCATCATAATCGTCAGTACAATGCACCAGTTTACCTACACTGATTCAATCACTATGACCTCGCTTACATTGAATAATGTCTGGATGCCTCATCGTCCGTTTTGAATCTAGTCAACTCGCTAACAAACATCTCCATACGTCATCATCTGTCTAGCCTTTTTCCAACTATGTTCCAGGGTCAGGTTCCAGTCGAACCGAATGCAGCTGAATACCAGTTATACATAGAGCGACTGCCTATCTGTCCTGCACAACCAAGTTTGTACTAGGTAATACGATACCCCTTGGTAAGACTGGTGGTCAGACTTTCGGGCCACAGACTACCTGTAACGATTGTCAAAGATCTACAAATGACAGACATCTCATACAATTCACATGAAACTATGTTTCATTATCACCAACCTCTGTCAGATAGTACTGCTGCTTCGAGTATATTTAAACAGGGATCGAAAAGATTACTCGTAAGTGTAATCGAGTTATTTTCTAGGGTCAAGGGAAAAAGCCTAGAGTAAGGGCCAATGCGTATCATAGGGTTAATGAGCCTATAATAACCGGTTCACGCATAGAGTTCATTTTTGTACAAACAAAATGAATGCAAGAAAGTGACGAGCTTAAGCCCGCGCTCGGTGCTTTGTCTCTTTCGTTCTGATTAAACAGCAATATTTAAATGGTTAACCCTTATCATGAAAAGGTAAATCAAACATATATAATAGGCTAACTGGTTAAAATTTTAACCCGATAAATCTGTCCTTGAATATAAGAAACTGTCTAGGTATTCACGGAATATAAGAGACTGTTCTATTTCCATATATTACTATTAACCGTCATCTGAGTAGTTTCCTCCTAGACATTTCTACTTTCACAGATATCATCAAGGTCGTAAGATTGGTTTTAGCCAACTTTAGACTCATTCATACTAAAAACTCTCCACGAACATACACGACACTCAAACAATAAATGAGTATGTTTATGAGATAAAAAGTGCGTACATCTTTGTGATTGAAATATTAATTTATGATGTAGAATATTGATAGTGATGTCTACCGATATTCTTGTCTGGTTTTCCTGAGATAAGTAGATACATCTCACGATATCTAATAAGAATGCAAGAAGCACGTACCTTTTGATATTGTTTAATCAAGTCACTAAATGATTGCAACAACAAAACAATTATCACTTATAAGTCACGATTTAGGAATATAACATTAATATCTACCCAAATTCTTTATCTATAGGAGAAATCTCCTTCACGAAGAAACAAACAAATCCAAACCAGATAATCTAAGCGACAAATTTTAAGTTTGTATTATTCCATTTTATTTTTATCAATGTGACTCATTTTCAAAAAGTTTAACAATACCTACAATAAAAAAACAACATTTATATAGACAATTTATTTAATTTGGCAGAACAGGAAGAGAACATGGCCAATACGATCGCCGGTGCCACAACACAAGAACATACAAAAGTAGAAAACGAAGGTCTTATCCTAATTAACAATACCTACTGAGATTCTTAACAAAAACTACTTCAAGTCCTTTCTACGAAATACTTTGTACCTAATAATACCAGAAGGTATAATAATAGTTGCTGTTATAGTACGGAAAAGAACAAACAGATGTTAGCTGGACATGTATTGCATTATTTCATACACCAATCAGAAGTTTCAAAAACTCAAAACCTGTTAGTACCATGGAATGTGATAGAATTAGTCAATAGACAGATATTTACAATCTAAACTATGAGCCACGAGAAATGATGACGAAAGACCCAAAACTAAAGCACAACTTTCAGGTGATGAAGCCCATGAAAGCAACGCTGTATAATGCTAAGATGTTCAGCTTTAATATTAAGAATCTATGACTAAAGTCAACATTGCTCTTCTATTCATTATTTCTCGAGGACATAATTTTAGACATAAAGCTTGATAAAAGCCTCCCTACAGGATTCCGATGACTCCACAAGCTACACGTCCGCCGGCGTTTCCGGTCTTCTTGGAGTCGGGGTGGTCTGTCCTGCCAAAGTCGTCGGTTCCTCCGTGGAGGACCAGGCCCCTGCCGATGATGTTGTGCTTGCCGTTAAGCTTGATCTCGTGGTCGGTGAAGTCGATGTGCGCGGTTTTGGTCGCGTCAAACTCGATGTTGCCCAGGTCACCGACGTGACGGTTCGCGTCTTGGGGATGGCCGTGGTCTTTCTGAGGAATTAAACGTTAAAATTAGACGGTGTTTTTGACTGATAATCTAATTTGGTTGTCTAATTTTAGTATTATTTGAAGAACAAGTCGAAACAAGCCGTTGATCAGATACAGATGACACTCTACAAAGCAAATCTTTTTCTAGATTTTCGAGTGACATTTCAACAGCAGGGAACTATACATATGTATATCGTAGATAATTTGACCCATGACAATCCGCATCATCAGCTTTTTCTACTATGTTAGGGGCGGGTTCCAGCGTGACTGCCTATTTGTTCTCCACTACCCAGTTAACAGGAATACTAGTTATTGGCCTTTTTGAGTTCAGACTTTCCGTAACGACTGTCAAAGATTTACAAATGACTGCCGGGACCAACTGTTGACGTGCTTTCCGAGGGGCAGAGGGGTCTCGGGATGTCATGTCATGTCACCTTTTTTATCGTAAGTGTTGTTACATGAGACTACTTCAATACAGAAAAGGGAAACCTACTCCATTAGGGTTGAAGTGACCGCCGGTGGATCCGCAGCCCTTGGTGATGTCTCCAGTCTCGTGGATGTGGAAGCCGTAATGGCCGGGAGCCATGCCGGTGACGGTGCCAGTGATGCGGAGCTTGCCGTCATCTTGTCTGGTGAAGGTGACGCTACCGGTGACGCCGTCGCCGTCGAGGCGGACGATGGCTTGTTTTACATCCTGGAATACGGAGGAAAATGGTTAGCAAGTGGAATATGGCGTTGTTTATTTCTGTAAGAAGTTTTAAAGGACATTTTGAAAGTAAATGTTCTAAAATTAAGAACATTGCATTGTAGATAGTTCAGTGCAATATTATATAGGTAAGAACTGAAAGAAGTTTTCTTATTTTATGGCAGAGGTGTTTAGATTTTGGATTGATTTGAAAAAAATAGTTACTTGTGCTTCATCAGCTGGCGCGGATGTGGCCAACGCTACGGCCGAAGCCACAAATAGCAAAGTCTTGAACATCTTCAAATTATCTGAAAAAATAGAACAAAATCAATCATTACATAATGTCACGCCTGCAAAACTAGGTAAATAATAAAATAGGGCTGAACCTCATCTGGCAACACAGAATCGCACTTAACGAGCGAGAAACAGAGCGGGGATATATGTTTACAGTTACGTTTAAGTCCCATGTTATAGGGGGCGAGCCTATTGCCAGCTACCGGGCACAAATCCAGACTCTGTGACTCCTCCTGATGGAAAAAAAACAGTAAAAATTTGCCCGACCCGGGAATCAAACTCAGTAGCTCATACTCAGCAGTCGCGATTTTGACCACTAGACCAATGAGTCAGAAAGCAAGTAAAAGTTATCCTTCTTCCTCAAATCTTAAAGACTAATTTGCAAAACTGTTGAAATAACAGGTTATACTCAGATTCAGGTAAAATATTTTAAAAACGAAAAGGTGTTTTGTTTTTACAATTTAACGACTTTTCTATGATTGAATAATTTGCAAGTTGTTTTGCATCTATTGCACAACAATTTTTTGCACAAATGTATCTTGTTCACGTGTATGTTAAAAAAATTGTGTTTATCATTTTATTTTCCTTAATGGTCCTCATATGAATCATATGGCTTACTTTTAATATTAGATATCATATTATTTAGCCTCCTTCTATATTTTTTAACTTAAGTTTAACTACTATTGTTTAACTTACCAATCAATCATATTTAAATAAAGTACTTTTTTTCATTTATGTTTTTTTTGCTTAATTTTAACAAAACAGCATTACGCCTTGTAATCCCCGGATAGTTTGGTAGAGGTGTGTAGCTTACAATACACCGACATTTGGCCAGTTAGGTATGTTTAAGTCCCATGTAATAAGGGGCGAGTCTTACATTTTGTGTTCCTTTTTTTTCTTGTCTAGCCAGTAACTCTATCAAATAGATTATTAAAACTAATAATACATATGAACATAATTCTTTCAACGTATAGTCTAGGTTCCTCTTACTGTACCAGTTTCTATCAAATCAAATAATTTATTCGCATAATATGAGTAGATAGATGGTATATATAATTATGTAAGTGTTACATTACATAATATAACAATAAGTATCCTCATATTCACCATTTCTGGTATACGAAACTTAAAATAAAAACATAAAATTAAAAAAAAAAAAAAAAATTAAAAAAAAGGAAATCGGTACATGGAGAGAATACATAGCTATACATAGGTAATCTATTTACATTCTCATTTTATATTATACTAGCTCATAACAATGTAACAAAAGATTAAAGCAAAAGTTTTCCAACGATACTATGTATATACAAGAGGATAGAAAAACTTGACGATTAATTAATCATACTTATGTAATAAAGGCTCTGCGCACCTTAATAATGAAAGGCTGTATAATAAACTGAAAACAACATATTCATTTAAAATTATACGAAATAACTGCTTTCTAAGAGAATGAAATGTACCTAATTAACTTTCCAATTAATATATAAACTGACCATAGAAATGAATTCGATCCGACATCGGCAGTGACTGTTGCGTAAACTTCAATCGTAATGAGAGCAGGAATGATGACTGAAAGGCTTGCTATTATGTGTTTAAAACTAGCTACCGAATATACAGGGTCTAATAAAAAGACCCATCGCAAAGCTACGCATATAAGCATTAAGCAACATTGTGAAAAATAACACTCAAGGGTGACTAGTTGCTTGGGGCGATCGTAACTGAGAAATAGAGATATACAAAAAATTTGAAAGTCAACGGCATCTGACTTTCATCAGATCTGCAACTATTGATCACAGTAAAAAGCTAAGTTACTTCATGAAAAAAAACACAAACAATATAGCCTGCGTGTCCTGTTGTTTGTTCATTACAAACACAAATTATACAAATTCGTCGCTCAGTGGGCCGACACAGGTTGCTATCGATACGATAAAAAGATGTAATTTTTTTAACAAAGCTCCAATGCTTAGACAGACATCACGTAACTATTAGTAGTTATAATCTCTGCCCACCATTAAAACAATCACATGAAAAAACAAACAAACATGTTTGTCAAGCTACCAAATCACAACTGATATTATGCGTAGTCTGCGCAACGGTCTATGAACCCAATGGTATTACCACATATTTTGCAATACATGAGCTCGTATATAAGCACGATGTTTACATTCATCTTGATTCAAAACAGGCTTTTTGAACGTATCTGTGTATATAGTTATATTTAGCCAAGATTGGGCTTGTTCTAGAGTGATTCTTATGGTGCCTGTACACTGGCAGTGCGAATGTGTATATGGCCTCGCTTGGCTGCGATGTGCACTCTCGCACTTGCTCTATCTCGGTATGTCTCGGCGAGGCTGATCAAATGATCAGTCTCGCCGATCGCAGCCATCTTTAATATTTGGAATTTTTAAAGATGAGACAGAGGGATAGTTGGGTGGATGACATGCAGAAGATCGCGGGTATTTTATGGTATAACGGGCTGGTGTCTGCAACTTCACGTCCAAGGCGTGTTTTTGTGTACGGAAGATCGCGGGTAAGACCTGGTTTAGACTCGTGCAGTCCGGGGAAGAAGGGCCTAGAAGGGAAGAGACGTATGCTCGGCAATTGGTAGAATAAGGCCGCCAATGATAAGAGGGTAAGACAAGCAAGTGGTTTTATTCGCTTTGAAAGCCCACGTCTACAACTTTACTATTTCTAAAAGGACTTCAAGCAAGATTGACTTGGGTTTTCCGCTAATGTCAATTCAATACATTTTTGACTGGATTCCAACAACGTTATCCTTATCACTTATAAAATGTCACTTTGTCCACGCACTCAGATCTGTATTGTTGCGAGATAAAAGTTGAAGTTATTTTATCATCTCACTAGTATCGAGAGATCGTGATCGAATGTCTCGATAACAGATTAGATAAGAAGAATTCTAACATGAGAATTTTTATACCTACAGTTTAGGTTTACTGTCAATATTGTTTCTACAAGATGGAATTTCCCAATGTCAATTCCTAGTTATTCCGTTTGTTGATGATTGTTTTTTTAATATTCCTTCCATTGGACTCATTATGCTTCTAAACCCAGCCGTTTAGGCTTTGTTAGGCGGCACAGTCTAAACTGCTGGATCAAGAAGTCAGTCTTTCAGTAAATAAATGAGTTTAAAAAAAAATGTCAAACTAAATAGATCATTCTAAAACGCTGGCGGTCCCAACGTAGTTTTACGATTACGTTAATAGGAAAATTACAACGATAGCCCGCAGCGTTCATCGTCAGTTTTGTTGACAAACAACATTACGGCCACAACACTTATATGACTCAAGTGACGCTTCGTTAACCCCACTCCAGCCCTTGATCAACACAAATGTGCCTACGCAGAAGCCGGTTTTAACTTTATTTACTTTTAAAAACAAAACATTAGTTAACAAAACCTTCTACTCGTATAATAATTTGACTAAACACCTGATATTACGCACTTTAGAGTGTTGAAAACACATAAAATTATTTACTTATCAACTCTACGATCAATATTCCGATTCTTTCTAGAACAATTTTAATTTTCAACGCAAAAACAAAAGAACTAAAGATAAATCAAGAAATTATGCACTGCCAAAAGATACTCTCATTAACAATAACAAAACAGCTGATAATAATAACGTAATAAGAGATTATTATTAAATAATATTAAAGGCCAGTAAGTTTACAAGCAAGCGACTTACCTGAGCGCGGAGTAGCGGTGAATGGTCCAGCTTGCTGAGTGCAGGGGACTGTGGTGTTGAGACACATTCATACTCGATATATAGTGTACTTGCTCGGCCACTGGTACGGGGAAGTGAGAAGAAGTACCACTGTGTTCGGTACAAATAAATTGATTAAAACGACCAGAACAATTTTAGTATGAGTTCTACAAGAATTTGGATTTTTCGGTCAACAAATAAACACCTAGTGAAACTGTTGTGTCTACTTAATTAAGTCTGCCTATATGCCAGTACTGTATATACGAAGTTTTTGAGACTTATTCTTACATTTTGGCACAATTACGGGAAAATCTCGCATTAGAAAATAATATGTGGTTGTTAAGATTTCAGTTACATTAAAATGCTTTTACGAGCCTGATCAGTCCAAGTTTTTAATTTCATACCTAATTAGGTACATTCAAACGTGACATAAAGTCACACATTTTTCCCAAGGGAATTGGAAAAATGACAAAACGCTACCAACTCTAACCCTAGCATCGATCGTACTTTATTAGTTCAGTGATTTGTTTAGGAGTTACAACACCATAGTCAGGCAGACAAATGGTTCTAAATTATACCTACCTATGGGCTCATACACACGGCTTCCGTCATTGACGATCCGTCGTAAAACACGATACGTCATGACGGATGGACGTTCTCATACGGAATCGTGTTTTATCACGATCCGGCAAAAAAAAAACGAATTGATGTTCACATTAGTTTCGTGATTTTTCGGGAGCGAGCGCATCAACAAATCCCCCACAAAAATTCACAATTCGTGTTTTTTGACGTCCGTGATTTTTAAAAGACGATATGTGATTTAAGACGTGTCCGTAATTTTTCACGTTTTGTGATGCGTGTCACGGGCATTTAAACAGCATCGCCGCCGTCAAAAAAAAATTACGAATCGTGAAAAAAGACGATACGTCAAAAAAACTAACTGTCCTCGTGTGAACGGTCTGTAACAGCATTCTTTTTCATAGAAGTTAAAAAAATATTTTTTTGTGAGTAACTAATCATTAACTGGTACCTACATAAAAAAGAAAAGAAAAACAATACTTTGATGTACTTAGTTTTCCTGCTTGCCATATGTGCATCGGAATTCCCCTCATAAACGTGCACGTCACGACCTACACTTCTGCTCACCCCTCTATCGCGTACCAGCATCACGATTACCGAAAGGAAACAAGGAAAATTGTTTAGTAGTCGAAGAGAAGAACCAGTTTTCATTTTATTATTGTAATAAATGATTATTTTTGGTTACCGAATTAGGAGACAAACCATTTCTTCATTAATCATCTGTATTCACTAGCTCCTGCCCGTGACTTCGTCCACTCTAAGAAGCATATTCTACGGCACACAGTAGTATCTAGTGAGTGGAAAACACGCAATCAGCAGTGATATTTTTGTGGAATCGGAAGGGTATTTTCAAAGAGGTTTAAAAGACATAGAGCGGGCATTGGGAATATTTTCATACAAAAAATTTGAACCCGAACATTTTCGATTTTGACACACGAATGCTACCTGACAAGCGGGCGTATGACATTAGAATGAAAGACTTGTTACTAAGTAGTAACAAGTATTGGATTACGATTTTCTTCGTCTTGTCCCGTCTATCGCTCGTAAATATTAAAATGTCTTTGGGTATTTTCGGATATTACCTCCTATATCCGAACTTACAGTCTTTACAGTATTCGAATTTTACATAGTTTAAAGTATTACTAGTTATTATTTGTATCAGAAAATTCTCAGAAGCCAGCGGGTTGATGGGAATAGGCTGGCCTCCCATTTCCTAACATGGGACTTAAAAAGAACTGGTTTTACAGTGGTGTACTGTGAGGTACAACTCTGCCCAACCATTTATGCCATGTTTTATGTAAAAAAAGACGCTTTTCGTGTGTGTCTGTGTGACTGCGTTGTTTTTCAGAATATCGCAGCGGATTTTGATGCGATTTTCATTCTTATTTCCTTTTATTTATAATAATGAAAATCGCATCATTTTCATTGAGAGAATTCATTTTAAATAATAAACAAATCTGTTTTGTCGAGTCGTAAAACCTTGCTTGTTAGTCCGTGCATCGCTATTTAGTAATCTAATCGAGTAATCAGTGTAGAAAAGCAAAAAGTCTCAACCCTTGTTGGTCTAGTGCCTCGTTGGTCACAAGCACGACTACTGAGCACGAGGTCCTGGCTTCGATTCCCAGTTGGGCAAAGTGTTATTGGGTTTTTCCATCAAGAATTTCTCAGTAGCAGCCACGGAGTCTGAATCTGTGCCCGGTTGATGGCAATAAGCTCGCTCCTGTATTACATGAGACTTAAACATAACTGGCGAAATGTACGGTGTACTAGGTCCACCTCTACCCAACCCTTCCGGAATTTCAGGCGTGATGTTATGGAATCAGTATAAAAGTATTGTCCTACACACTTCGGAAAATGACAAACTACAGATTTCCAAATAAACCTGACTTACTTACATCATATTAGTATCCTATAAATGTCTTCATCTGTACGCCTAAAACATTGTAAAATTTAAACATGGCCACAAAGCGATCTTGATTTATTTCCAGCTTTCTGCCAACTCTTTTTAAAGATTATTTTCAAAATATTATGAAATAAAAAATAAATGGTTTTCCCAAATCCACGGCGTATTTAGAGATAAAATATTCTTACTGTATGTATTATATCTACAACAGCATGACTGATATAAAATTTCCGTTAGGCAGTTCTTACAGAAGACAAAATAATCCAGCTAAGTTTTTAAAAAACGTAAATTTTTGTTTTTTCAGTATTGTACCAAACTGTCGAATCAAGGAAAATGGCAAACACTGGAAACTGTCGAATTGACGCAACTTTCAAATCAGCGAAACTGACGAATCAACGAAACTGGCGAATCAAGTAGATACTACCCTACTTTCCTAGCTCGTCAAGATTGACGAGCTAGGAAAATTACCAGTATTACGCGGACCCATAAAACCGACCATCGCAACAATATCTTTCGCCTAGCCTTTTCCCAACTGTGTTGGGGTCGGCTTCCAGTCTAACCGGATGCAGCTGAATACCAGTATTTTACATGGAGCGACTGCCTATCTGACCTCCACAACCCAGTTAGTACTGGATAATACAATACTCCTTGGTAAGACTGGTTGTCAGACTTTCGGGGTCACTGACTACCTGTAACGACTGTCAAAGATTTACAATTGACAGCCGGGACCAACGGCTTAACGTGCTTTCCGAGGTACGGAGGAAACTCGGTATGTATGGGTGGTCACCCTTCCACCGACCAACCGAGGCAAGCGCGGCTTAACCTGACGGTCGACCCGAGCAGCTGTTATTATTTAGCCACGACCTCCTCGCCACAACAACATCTAAAATAAAAAAAAAACATAGAATCGTGATCACACGACAAGGATCTCTAAAAATGTTATGAAGTACCTGCACTTATTTCTTTTTCCTAGTAACATAATAACAGGAAAAGTGCATGTTACCTTTAGGTTTAAATGTTGCATCATGTACGATACAAAAAAAAACAAATGACAAAAAACGTAACGTAACCTGCTGAAATAAGTAGGTTAAAGTGGAATTGTTTTCGGAATTTTATCTGTAAAAACATTCACGTATTTCGTGAAAAATCTGAAGAATCACGAAATACATATCATCGTTATAATCTCGGTAAAGGAAGACCCATCATATTCTCATCCCCAGCGAAAGTAACTTTATGATGATACCCTGGGTGAGGTTGAAAAGCTACAAGGGAGAAGAGCGGTGAACATTTTGGCAGATCACTCTTTAAGCGACCTACACAAATGTCCTTTCTTTGGTATTGTTCGTCGTTTCGTTGAGCTCCTTGAGTTATGAGTCGAGCTACACGATAACTGACAAATGCTTGCAGTGGCTGGACAGGTCCACTCAAATCTGTGTGGTTCTTTCTTCAAAAGATCATCTCAGACACTCATCTGCATAGTCCTCATGTGAGTTTATCAAGATTATGTCTGGACCTTGAAAGAGACTATGACCTCTGAGTTTGTTTCGGCTGTTTCTTCTCAGAGTAGTCAGATAAGAAACATCGGCCTCATCTAGTTTTAAAAAAGAAGACGTGTAAAAGTGTTTGTAAAAACCTATTTGCAAAATAAACATCATTTATCATTTAATTGCATAGGGAGTTTGAAAAGCTGTGTAGTCAACCTGTGTATGGATCGTGGCACGTGGCGTTATGTAGTTTCTAACTACCCCTGTTGGAAATAGCCGTGACTTTATTGATGTATGTCAACTTAACCTATATAAAAAAAAACTGCTGTTTCCTACAAAAGTGCAATACCTAAACGGTCAAAATTTATGGTACAGTTGATTATTTTTTTAAATAACCGACGAAACATGTCTTTGTGGGGGGGGGGGTTCAGAATGATGTACTGAGTATGTGGTTTCCGTTTTCGCGTCGGTGTCCCTTCCACCCCATATTTAATGAAAAACTTTGAAATTCCTATCAGTTGGTTTTTCAAAATGCAAAAAATACCGCATTCTACAAAAATCTTAAACTAAAGAAATGAAGAACCAACATTTTTGATCTTATAATGCCAGAAAAACCGAAAAGACAAAAAAGGACCTTTTACTGATGTTCTTCAAACTGAAAATTGTTTAGCGATGCACTAAACATAACAATTTCTTGGGGTTTCACACCTTCGAAAAGTTATGATAATATAAAAGGAAACACCGCGGGGAATCCTGCACACCGGTGATCATAAATACTTATGTGCAAGCTTTAGATAACTTGCTGTATATAGGCATTAGGTACCTGCATTGTTTGCCATACGGGAGTGTCGTATGTAAATCAGTGACCAGATGAGTGACATATCCAGTAACAATTCGGCGTAGTAACTAGCTTGACATGACATTTCTAGCATTGTATTGATATGTCTGTGTTTGCATCATCGTCATCTATTGGTATGTGTGCTTGCTGGTACATATGTGTATGTAAATTCATCTTGTCTATTTAAATTAATCAGATGGGCTAGAGATGTCACGCAGTGGGTGTGGGTGCGAGTCGTTCGTCGTCGTCGAGGAAGGCCTAAGAAGCACTGGCGAGACGACTTAGAAGCGTTTGCAGCAGATTTGCCGGAGAAGACAACGTACAGGGAACAATGAAATGATATGGGAGAGACTTTGCCCAACACAAGTTGAAAATAAATCTATATCAAAGGGACTTGCTGCTCAGGAAGCATGTGCGAATCAAATTCTCAGTACTTAATAGCAGTTACTAAATTCCTAAGTCTAGTAAATTTTGTCATCTTCGTGTTGCGTACTTTTCATCACTTATGTTGTAGCCTGTACTTGTATAAAGACATCATCATGCCTAGCTAGCTAGTTTGAGAAGGCTTCCAGTCCAACTGGATGTAGCTGAATAACAGTATTTTACATACGGCTTCTACATCCTAAACTCATCAAGGAGACGGTATTAGTATGGTTTGACCGCTGCAAGATCCCATCAATGTTCATCAAATAATTCAGTCATCATAACTCAAAAAACTGTTTTGATTGCACAATAAAACGAGACAATCAACGATCTGAATATAATATTTAAAAAAAGTCTTATTCTCGAAATTGGTTGTTTTCTGCAATAACCTATTTTAATGAAAACATTACTGACATAATGTATGTACATCGTTGTGTAAACAATGATAAAATTGTTGGGTTCGCGATAAGAGATGAAAGTCATACTGTCACCTATAGCCGATAGTGACGAAAACGTGAATCAGACTGAGATCAGGGGGTTACCATGATCTGATAGTGCAGGAATATTGTAGGACTATTCCGAGAGAGGGCAAGAGATGGCGCTAGACAGCTGCCTAGCGCCATCATGGTAACCCAGCAGAATGCAACACATAAAATCACACCTGAATTTGCCGAAGTGTAGGTCAGAGGTGTACTTTTAGGGCCTACACCCACATTTCATGAGTCTTTTGCCATCAACCGGGCCCTAAATCTGACTCCAGGTCATCCAGGTCATTGAGAAATTCTTGGGGGCCTAAAACGGCCGCTTTAGCAGAATCATAGGAATATCAATATCAATTTAGGAGAGCCATCATTTTATAGGATAATACAATTCGTAAACTAGTAACAAAGTGACAATTCATGATATCAAATGCGTCTAATGACCATTTTAATTTTTTTATCATAAACCTAAGTGTTAGCTTTTTGAGGAACTTCAGGAACTTGCAACCTAAAAAAGCGCAAATGCTACTGCCACAATTCGAACATCCCAGGTCGCGCAGTGTTATTGGGTTTTTTCACTAGTTACTCAGTGGTAGCCCGGAGTCTGGATTTGAGCGTGGTCGATGGCAATGGCTCACCCCGTAATAAAAATAATACATGGGGCTTAAACATGAGTTGTGAAATGTGGGTGTACTGTGGTCTATGCCTCTATGGTGTACGTGGAAATACAGCTTAAAAAAACAGGAAGGTTTTCAATACGCCTCGTGTAAACTTAAAAAAAAAAACTTGTTTACGTCACGCCTCGTCGGTTAGCAATAAAGAGTGCTACTCTATCTACCTCCCTGCTACTTGTGAAATAAAGATTATACTCTATATAATCAATACTCTATACGATCAATCTTTCTTCGCTTTCACACTTCCCTATCAACCGGATACCAGTTTCCCCACGTACTCTATAAATAGGAACTCCGTCGAGCTCGTTGCTCCGTCTCCAAGGTCGTCAGGACATTGTCGCTCGTCATTCAGGTCTGGAAGACCTTATAGCTATTCTTTAAGACAAAAAATATTACATGGCGATATTGTATTATTGAGGAACACTCCTCTATAATAAAAATCTCCTTATTATATTTTTGGTTTTTACGAGAGATGGTGATAGGCATAATTATTTTGGTAGACACTTGACGACGCCATCTTGTTTTTCAATATCATTTCCACGGACAATTTCCCAAATTACCGCCAGCGCCCTCTTGACAATGTTACCTACTCAGGCGCCAAAACAACTACGCTGCACTATAAAATATGTAGGTAAGTACCCCTTTGTCAAACAAAAATGGCACCCATCAAACCTTCAAACCGAAACACAGCAACGTTGCTGTTGGCAGAAAATATAGGGACACTAGCTTTTGCTTGCGGCTTTACCCGCAGGGAAATCAAAAACATATTCTACGGTACCAGGATATAATGTCCTGAGTTCCTGACACACCTGGGTGGCTTGCATCGAAATCCGTACAGCCGTTAAGGTGTGGAAAGGTAACATACAGATGGACAGACAAACAGAGAGACAGAGTAACTTAACTTAAACATTTATTAGATAAGCATGGATAATGATGGTACTCGTAGCACTTCACAAGACGAGCTTCTTTACAAAGATAATATCCACTATTGATCTTGACAGCTCCACAACTCTGGGCTGATTAAGTAATTACTTAAATCTTCAACTTAATGCTAGCTCATGTATGTATTAGCCTGCGGCGTACATTGCTCTTTCTATTTACAAACAGATCTAGTAGCAATGCCTCACTTGATAAACTTGACCCAGTAAAAGGCACAATTAACACTCTTGCGCAATTACAACGCAATGTATGCGAGTAATATGGATTAATTTCTTGTTAGAAACTTGAAGCTTCGCTAATTAGGTTCTATTGGCATCGGCATAGGGGATGATAGTTTCTATAGAAACTCGACATTTTGACTCTAAATTATAAAACAAACCTGGGGGGTTACCATGATCTTTTAGTGCAGGAATGTTTTAGTAGGTATTATTCCGAGAGTGGGTAAGAGATGGCGCTAGACAGCTGTTTAGCGCTGTCACTTTCCCACTCTCGAAATAGTCCTAAAACATTCCTGCACTAACTGATCATGGTAACCCACCTGATTGATATTACTTTACATTCTACAAAAATACGCAATTTTATATCTTTGATTAGTAAACAAGTCGTGTAGTCGTGTCACATTGTATATCGTTCGCAAATAAAAATAAAGCAGTCAAGATAGTGACATCATCGTCCTTCGCCAATCATCTCAATTTATCATTGAGACAAGGATACCTATTGGGGTTTTTGTTCTTCGTAGTGTTCAACATAATCATAAAGTTGCTGTCTGGGAGGTACCTATATATTGCTATCACCGATAAAATTGCGATAGAATAAGCGATTTAGTAAAATACCTGTATCACGAATAACAAAATTTAGGTTTCTAAGTCCATTTACTCGTAGTTTTGCGTTCTTTCAGTTCTGCTTACCACCGTGGGACAAAGTTGTTATTTTATGTTGGTATGTAGGTAATAAAGTCTATTAATCTGTCTATTCTAGCCGTGGACCAGAGGAAGAGAACGAGCACCCACCATTAGGAATTCCAATGGGATCCACTAGATAAGAGTATCAACATTTCGGATTTTCTAACTGATAAGATAGTCTTCCTGATGTGGTTATTAAGATCTGACCTGTTTCATCATCATCTGCCTAGCCTTTTCCCAACTATGTTTGGGTCGGCTTCCAGTCTAACCGGATGCAGCTGACCCGTATTTTACATGGAGCTACTGCCTATCTGACTTGTTTAGGTACCTATCTACCAAAAATGATCATCAATCTGAACAGTGAGTTTATCCACCACCTGTGTCGCGACACGCGTTTCTGCTCTTGGTGTGTTGATGTGAATGGCGACCAGAGGAGGTTCGAGCCAGCTGCGCGAGGAAGGATTTTTCCGTCTGTCTGAATTGACCATAAGACGTCAATCCTCTTACAAGTCGTTAAAATACGAAAAGTTTTGAATGAAATTCTCACTTCGTCTGTCAATGGCGAAACTGAAGCACATAATAAAGTTTTATGTTAACCGCTGCCTAACCCTTCGATAATAACAGGCGTTATGTTATGTTATCCTGTTAGTCAAGTATTTACCAGCAGGTGATGAACGATTGGTGACACATGTAAGGCATTTGATAGGTAACTAAACACGATCAACCTAAGCCACACCTGTTTGTAGATACCTAAACAAACACATATGTAAATTAATATATCGATAAACGGGCATCATTGCGTCCAGTTTACCGAGACATACGGTGAACTGTGAAGAAACTTGGTTTAAATCACAGAATATCTGTTCTGTTTTCTAAAATATGTACCGAATCGCAAATTCTCAACGATGTGAAATGCCACCTAATGTTACAGCAACATATTATGAGATATTTCAACGTTATAGGTATCTGGGATGACAAAGCACCTCTGATATTGAATTGTATGTCTATTGGCGGCGGTAAACTGCGTGCCTACTTTGTCATCAAGAAAAAGATAAGTCTCCTTAGGTGAGGCCCACCTCCTCGTGATATTATAAGTAACTGGCGTCTCTTTTTACTACTGCCAGATGACAGCTTAATATAATACCTAAAAGGGCACTGTTAAATTTACAAAACTGTTGTTAAATTCCAGAGTTGAAAATCAAACGTCCAATAATATAAGGATCGTTTAAATGGACATAAGTATTATACAGTGCTGCTACCTAATATGTCAAGATACACCGGTAAACTCTTTAGGTAACTAGTGAGCAGGTATGGCAACACAGTATCTTACTTTTTATAAAACACAAGATTTCCTTATGAGATTTTCCTTCCGCATAAAATGCATCAGAACCACTCATTTAGAATTCATAAGTAATTCAAATTTTAACTTGATTATATTAAAATCGACTTACCTTATCCCAGGAGGCAAAACACTGCGATAGACACAAATTAAAACCAATTTTCCTACAAGAAAAAAAAAATACAAAAAAAGATGTCAACGTTCCAATTTTATCACACACAGAAAAATCAGGTACTGATAAGCGATAACAACTGATCTCACCTAACTAACACAGTGTACTTAATAAAAAACCAGCAATACAAAGACGTGACAAGTAAGACGACCTCTAATCACGTTCTGGCCGTGAAGATACAGCGACAGAACACGTCAATGCCAGCAATATTGGATTTAATAGCAATTACTTTCAAATAGGTACTACAGATGACCTAGTTTTTAGATGGAATGGTATCCATGAGAGAGATGGCGAGAAACTGAATATGACAAGATAAGAAGCTTATGAAAAATGAAAATCTCATTGTATGGTAATTGAGTCAGACAAATACCGTTATTATGTTGCTTGAAGATGTCTGACTTATAGTGTATCTAAAATGCATTTTATTATCTTGTAAAAGATGAAGCTATCTTCCTTAAGCAAGTTCTTTACTTTTTGTTTCTTTGAAATGTTTTTCTTTTCCAACCACCGCACATGAGGCAGCCCTAATTTAAAATGGAATTACACTAAAGCTATAATTTATTTTAACGCCATCTATACACATGGTATAGAACTACAACGTTACATGACTCACACAGCTTCACCACTAGTTACATGGTTAACGAATAGATGTCAGTAGTAATATAGGTATTATGTAGAAATCGAACTTTATTTATACAATAATAAAAAAAAATACAAAACACTGTACAATGATTACCTAACGTATAACTTAACGTTGAACTGCTCAAATCTTTCTTTAAGCTAAAGGTCTATCCACACATTTCATGGTCAGGGTTGACCAGGGCCACATTTTCATCGTACTCCTTCGACCATCGTAATAATGAACCCTGACAGCAGCCTGACCCGGAACTGTATGACTAGAATTTCATAACAATAATACCAATCCTTAATTATTAAAATCGTAAACTACAGACATAGTGTACTACCCAGTCTGAATTCGTCGGATTAACGTTTTCGACAAAACTAAAATATCACCTCACGATACATCTGATGAAATTAAGCATAAAGTTTAGTTCTTTTAAAACATACATACATGTATTTACAATAAACTCAATAGACTTATGTGCATAACATTAACATTTGGGAATTATATTTGCAATTTCTGTACAATGATCTAATGAAGACATGGCAGATTGACAGCTCGGAGTTACAGCTCGATAACATTAAATTCCTTCCTTCGTTATTTCACCTCTGTAACAACGCAACCTCAACCTTATTGCAAGGAAAATAAAGAATATTGTTACTTTGACAGCGATGCATAATCAGCGGTAAAATAGTTGGCAGAACTGTAGGCGCCATTCGGAAGTTCTACAAGTTCAACTAACGCTATGTAAAAAATCATCAATCCTGAACCCCTCCGTAGAGACGCAATATAACATCGATCAATTTTAGCGTGTCATCATCTAAGATTCTATGCCTTATTCCCATAGTCGTCACCGTGGTCGAATTTTGGAAAACATGAACAGCTCATGAACCATGGGCAAAAAACAACGGGCAAGATTGCTTACAAGCCACAGTCTACTGGAGATCCCATCAAACGAAGCAGTGAACTCTATGCCAGACGAAATTAAAGACGCAATTGTTGATGCTGATATCAAAAGGTATCGCGCAACTTAAGCAGAGGCTACACACGAAAATCCAGAAATTGTCAAAGCAATAGTTCTTTAACTTAACACATAAACGGGATAACGAGATCGTTTCGCCAATAGGTATATATTTTCGCAAACAGATCTCAAAATCAGGATCAAGATCCAAGACAATTTTTTGCTCAGTTTAGAGCTGTTTGATTAAACCTTCCTTCTTTCCTTTCAGCCTGGTTCGCTGGAGTGTGCATGCTGATGGTATTCTGGCAGGACTGGTAGCCTCGCTGGATGTACTTGGATCTTCGTCGGCTCCCCCTGAAGCTGAGAGAGAGCACACCGCACGGCTGATAGTGTTTCTGGCGTGTGTTTACGCCCATGCGGGGCGTATGGCCTGTGTGGGCGTACCATACGCTCGGTTGTCGCTGTGGATTCTGTTGTGGAAAGAAAAAAACTGTAGTATGCTGAATTTTAAGCAGTAAAGCCAAC
The DNA here is from genome assembly GCA_964057025.1 of Standfussiana lucernea. NCBI lineage: Eukaryota > Metazoa > Arthropoda > Insecta > Lepidoptera > Noctuidae > Standfussiana > Standfussiana lucernea. The sequence continues at coordinate 2,385,107 of OZ059791.1, read as the reverse complement.
CACTGTAGTAAAATTGTAGGGACACGACGTACCACGAGGGCTGTTTCGAGATGGCGCGGGAAAAGATTTCCTGGAAGGACTTGGGTGAGGTCTTAAGCAGCAGTAGCATAAAATGCGGAATTTAAAAATCAATTGCAGACGCATTTAAATTACAGAGTGCATATTTTATAAGTTATCCTAGTCACGCCACCAAAGAGTAATTGGGAGTCTGCGGGATCTTGCCAGAATTTCTGGATTATATTAAGACCGATAAATGATTTTCATAAACTGGTGCAGTTAAACCAACACAGTAATTACAAAGATTAACTTTTTACATAACTGTCAGGAAATCATTTAGTAAATCGTGAAACCAGTCAAGTTCCTTTGTTAGCAATTTATCAATGTTATAGTTCAATGATGCACAACTCACGATAACGTCTGAGTCATCGGTTGTACTCTCCATATACGGTGCTATATCAGGTTCGCTAGTTTAATATTAGATTTACTATACTTTGCCATTTCATACAATTCATTGGACACGATTACTGTCGTTAGGTGCAAGTTCAAAGGGCTTAATAAATCTTTGCCCAGCTACCCTAACAAGCCATGCCGATAAAAATACTTCGATTTGCTTAGCACCTTTTACTGTAAGTTTTTCATATAGTTATATCATTTTTTTTTCGTTTGGATGCCCTCAACGGCTGAGCAAGTGCCTTTATCGTCCAAGTTTTACTTTTCTATCTTCAGTTATTTGACCTGTGCGTTGTGTGTCAGTTGTTAGGTAGTAAGTATATTGGATTTATATCTAGGTAGTGAGTAAATTGGATTATTTTCTGGTGTCCTGAAATACAGACCTCACGTCTAGTTTAGGCACCAGTCTCCCACAGTATAATTATTGATGCTACGTACTTTGTATTGATACCTTTCTAATGTATAAGTTATATTGTGGTGAGAAAATAAATAAATAATAATAATTGGAGCAGTCCTAATTTTGGTAGTTGACGGTGTGTCACCCCGTACCTCGGAAATACCGTTAAACCGTAGGTCCTGCGCTTGATCTCTGACCAAACGTGTTGGATTGCCATGCCATCTGACTATGAGAGTAAGAGAAGAGAAAGGAGAAAGTGCATCTGTGTCTGCGCACACACTAGTGCACGGTAAAACATGTCTCCCTCGTCGCAGGCTCTGCTAAGATAGGTCGCCATGGCTAGAATTCCGTCAGAAGGACTTCATAGGAACTCACGTTAAGCCGTTGGTCCCTACTATCATTTGTAGATCTGACAGTAACTGTGCGTGTGTGTGTGTTTGTGCGTCAGTGTGATACGTAGTCAGTGACCCGAAATTCGGACAACCAGTCTTATTAAGGGGTATCGTATTATCCAGTACTAACTGGGTTATGGAGGTCAGATAGGCAGTGACCCCCATGTGAAATACTGGTATTCAGCTGCATACGGTTAGATTGGAAGCCAACCCCAACATAGTTGGGAAAAGGCTAGGTATATGATGAAGGTCTTTATAAGAACTCACGATTAACTCTAGTCCTCTCCCTTTCGTTGCTGTGAGTCTCGATTCTTTCGCAGCAGGTGCAGAAGTAGCAGGGTATACCTGGCACGCCGCAGCACAGCGCCCCCCACAGCCACCTGTTCAGGGTGCGCGCAGTCCTCCACCACCCACCCTGCCCGTCCTACAGGGATAAGATACTATTATAGCTGGTTTATCAGACTAAAAGTAACGGGTCGGGCGATTTTGAATTATGAGCCTATCATGTTAACTTTCATCTTGGTCTGCCCTGCATATCATCTACCCTAAAACTGGTAAAGGGACCAACATAGCGCGAGTTATATTAGAAATGGACCAAGAATCATTTTCTTGCGCTTTGACGCATCTATGTAGGAGATTGCATTTCTTGACACTGTTCTTGCTAGCTTTTAGATTTTACAGTCGTTCAACCCCGCATTTAAGTTTTTCCTGAAAATGAACCAGTCCACAGATTTAATAATTTCATTTCATTGTAATGGTGAGAGGAGCATATCTTATAGTGCTGTGTACTCCACGATCCAGCACCTTTGAACCTTGGTGTAGTGTAGCTAACTTGACAAAATCGTAAGCAATATCAATCACGTTGCCAACAAACAACTCACCTTGCCGAACAGACGATTGGTTCTCATGTTAAGCTTGCAACTCTCAAAAACTGACCATTCAACCACTGTCGAAAAAAAAACTGATCAAAAAAAGTATTGCTGTACTTAAAAATAACAACGAATATAAAAATAGAACTAAATAAAATGGTAAAATGGGTTCTGAGGTCAAAAACATTTAGCTTGCTGTTCCATCAGTTAAAGCGAGTCATACCACGGTGGTGCGATACATTTTTTGATCAGTATACATAGACTAGGCAACGTATTCACTGTCTTAAAAGCTGTCATTCGGCAGAGTAATATGTATAATTGAAATTAAAAATATTAAAATAATTGATAATTGTTTCTTTTTATGAACAATTGAATATTAATAATTGTTTCTTTATAAAACCACAAATCTATTCCAAATCATTGTGATATTCACACAGAAGCTTGATACTATATCGGTGTCCTTGTTTCCCTCAAAATTCAAGTATACAAAGATGATCTTTGTATTATACATTGTAGCCAAAAACACATTTTTTGTTGTTGATAGACTATGTAACAGTTGATTTAGTTGATTACCTGTTGTCGGCTGAACACAGAATTCCTGTTCATCACCACTTCATCGTTGCTGAGCTTAACGATTTCAATTCTTCATTGATGGCGCTCGGACGAGGCACCACAATTTTGCTATTATCACGTAGGTCCGTAGGTACTTCCTATGTTATATCATCGAACACTAGGATGATCCGTAATCTCCTTCGTACGAAAATGTAATTTCGTGAGGTGACACTGTCACGATGACTGATTGAAGGAGTCGTATTTATACTTTTTTTCTGTCTTCACGTCTTATTGGACAGTTGTAGAATACATTTCAATACTTTTTATAGTTTATGGTTTTGTAAAAATGTCATGAACGAATTCAACCTTTTTTGCATGTGTATTGAATTTATGTGTTTATTTTACGGCGCTCCCTCACCAGGAGCACCATCATCTGCCTAGCCTTTTCCTCAACTATATTGGGGTCGGCTTCCAGTCTAACCGGATGCAGCTGAATACCAGTATTTTACAAGGAGCGACTGCCTATCTGACCTCGACAACCCAGCTAGTACTGGGTAATACGGTACCCCTTGGTAAGACTGGTTGTCAGACTATCGGGCCACTGACTACCTGTAAGGACTGCCGAAGATCTACAAATGACAGCCAGGACCAACGGCTTAACGTGCTTTTCGAGGCACGGAGGAAACTCGGTATGTAATGATGGTCATCCATCCACAGACCGACCCTGCCAAGCGTGGCTTAACTTTGAAGAGTGACCCGACCCAACTCCCTCACCGGTATCATTCGCCCGTTAATGTAACAGTTCAGATTCACTTGTTTCTGTATAAAATCGAATCTTGGATGGTCCATTACAGGCGACTACTCCCGGTAAGAGAGCGCCCTTTGATGAAGGTGGGTGCAAAAGGTTCACTAGTTCTGATGAACCTACAAATGTTTTGTGTGATCCTGACAACCTAGATAGGGCGACGATCCTCACCGAGTGCTAGCTAAGTAGCCACGGTTAATGAATGTATGAGATAGTCGGAGAAGGTCGAGCTTAGCAGTGGACTTTCATATTTAATGCTGATGACGTTGATCTACATGATATATTCTACATGAAACAACTATCTGACTGAATCAAACAGCAGAAACAGTTAGGTAATAATGATACTAAAAGACTTTTGGTTCATAAAAACCAGTTGAACCTAATTAATGTGAAGATTCCCGAAATTATTATCCATTTCCTTATCGTACACAAAACATGTCTCACATACCATTTTTTGCCACAAAAATAACGAACCACCAAAATCTCATGACAATCAAAACCCAGCTATTCAGACAATTCAAGAACAACGTAAAATTACATCGAAACAATTTTAATTAACGATCTTAACATTAAAACAAGTTATTATGCCATTCATCATCAACCTTCGGAGTTAATGAGCGTTCATCACATGCGGCACGAGCCTGCTTCCAGGTCAGACAATGCCGTAGCTAACCTGCCATTAATACACGGTTATATCATGAAGCCTTGGTTAATACTGCTAACTAAGATTTGCTGTATGTTCGTCTAAAGCTATTTATTAGGAAAATCTGATGGTAGTCGCTTTATGCGAGATGTGGTTCCGTATGCTGTTTAAAATACTGCAGATTTTTTTTTCAATAAGTACATTTGTTTAGTAAAAATCTCCCTTACAACTATAAAGTCACACCTACATTACATTGTTCAAGCACACAAATTCAAGCCTTTAACATGCAAGCCTTTGTGATAAGGAAGGTTTATTTTTAATTGTCCTGTTCAGTTACATCAGGCCAATTCTAGTTTACGGCATGATCCTCGTCTGTTACTGCGGAATGGAGAGCAGTTCTTGTCAAATAGTCTGAGGTCATTTTATTTTATTTTTTTTCAAGATGCGTAAGTAGATCTACTTGACAAAGAGACTTCACTTCCCGTAACCAACGGATTCCACCACGATCTTCACCTAGGTAATAGTCCATCCTGTCATCATGTGGAAGAACCAGTAATAATGTTGTGATCAATTGTTAAATAACAAACACCATGGGTTTTAAAAACATGGCTATTCAGGTAAGAGATTGAATGGCGCCCGCAAATTAAACAGCTCCACAACAGCACTCACAGAACCCTAAAAAGGAGCATCATTTGCAGCCAAACACTAAGAAGTCAAATCATTGATACCGAGCCGCTTGCGAGGTTCACACGCGTAATAATTATAAGAAAACGAGCACTTTTTCGTACATTTTTTTCGAAAAAGTTTTTAATACCAAAATGAATTTGAGGCTCCATGTGTTTTTCGGGCAGTTCCTCTGGCTGCTGGCGGCTTTGAACGGGAAATCTATCCAGGGGATTCCGGGATATGGAAGGAACCTGCTGATCAAGACCTTACCAGCGATTGAAGATTACCAGAGCAACATTTATGAAGTTTTTATGGAACCTTACTTATACGTAAGTGCTGTTACAAATTTCTATTTTCCCTGGTCGTGCTCATCTCTCTGCCCTTGTCCCATTTACTTGTGATCAGCGTAAATGAGTTTTTTTTCCTTTATACTTCTCTGTCAACAATCACGCTAACGTTACCCTGGTAGTTCAATTCTCTTCAAAGCGGTTTAGTGTTCTCAAACGCGACTGCTGAGCATGAGGTTTTATGGGTTCGATTCCCTGATCGGGCAGTGTTATTGGGTTTTTCCATCACGAATATCTCAGTATCACGCACGTTGTCCAAATTGGTACCCGGTTGATGAACTCTGAATAACTGGCTAACTGTGTGTACTATTAGGTACACCTCTGCCTACCTTTCAGGGATTACAGGAGTGATGTTATGTTATGTGTTATGTCTTCCAAGGGCAACTTTTTTGTGATGTAACAAGGAAGGTTTATGTACCTATGATTTATGTTATGTGCCACCCGTTCAGGGTCAAGATTAACAGTACCTTTTGATTCGACGATAGAGTGACAAAATTTTTGCGGTGTCATGACAGGAAGCTAGACTTAATTATCACCAATAATTATGAATTTCCTGTCTTTTTTGCTTTGCATCCTCGTCAAATTCAAGGAAGTAACTATGCTAATGATTCTCGACCCGAATCAATAATAACATGGGTAAATTTTCATTTTTTTTCTTAATTCGGAAATCGATTAGTGTACACCAGTATTAAAACGCGGCCCGTCTAATACTAGCCCTAAAACCGCGCTTTCACACACAATCAAACGCAGACATTTATCCGATAAACGGGTGATTCTCCTCTTTTGAAAAGGGCTTCATTCTGAAATAGTGTCAAATTAAAACAACTAAAAAAAGTAGCGTTTATTATTATTGACCAGGTACCGTAATTTATATTGATTATTTACGTTTTCTATGACAACCTCCTGAATTTTGACGAGGATGCAAAACTACACCTTGTAGGTAATAATAAATCTAAAATATACTACTGATAAGTCAGGCCTTCATTCTGAGAGAGCGGGGGTAGTAGACCATCAGACCACGTGGATCTGAGGGGAATGGGGGCTGGTTAATGAGCCTAGACCAAACAATACCGAGGAATACAAACATATCGTTACTCATATTATTTGAATCACTCACTAAGTAGACTGTGTTCATACAGGACCTATCAGTGCCTAGATAACAATATTTTTGCTTAAGAAAATTCACTATTCAACACGCATCTACTGAACTGTGGTAGCAGTGACAAAACAAATCGTTTGTTTTTTTATGGCTGATAAATATTATGAATGATATCGTTTAATTAATTTATTGGATCGTATTTCCATAGCTGTGGGTGGGGTCGTATCTATTTATCATCTGCCTAGCCTTTACCCAACTATGTTGGGGTCGGCTTCCAGTCTAACCGGATGCAGCTGAATAGCAGTATTTTACATGGAGTGGCTGCCTATCTGACCTCCACCCAACTCAACCCAGTTAGTACTGGGTAATACGATACCCCTTGGTAAGACTGGTTGTCAGACTTTTTGGACCACTGACTACCTGTAGCGTCTGTCAAAGGTATACAATTGACAGCTAGGACCCGTTGGTCCTAGCTGTGTGTAGCACGGAGCAGTTGGTTGAGGCCGTTGCCTCAACCAACTGCTCCGTGCTGGGACCAACGGGTCCGTGCATCCCGAAGCACGGAGAAAACTCGGTAAATAACGGGTGGTCACCAATCCACGGACCAACCCAGGCAAGCGCGGCTTGACCTGACGATCGACCCGAACGGCTGTTATTATTTTAGCCACGAGCTCCTCGTAGGGTCCTATCTATTGCTAAGTATAAATATTACTTCGTGCAACACTATAGTGTAGAGCATTACCAAATCATACAATGATCTATGATCAATAATAGCTATCTCTACTGGCACCGGAAATACATAAATATGATTGATGATACAAAAACATTGATGACAAAAACCTGGGTTATTACATTCATAGAAATTACCATACTAGGCGACTCCATTAGCTCTTGAATTTAGTTTTTATCAAAAGCAATTTTTAAATTGCGTCTCTTTTTAAATATATATCTATACGAGTAATCTATGTAGGTATGTATATCTATAAATATTCTCTAATTTTCTTCGATGATACGATTTTTTTTTCTAGATAAACAATTTACAAACTGACTATAAATAATAACAAAAAAAACCGACTTCCAAAAAAAAACACTAAAAAAGTGGAAAATAACTTTACTTTCGGAAGTCGGTGACTATTGTTTGTTTCATTGACTTTTTTGCCGTCGGTTTTTTTTGCAAAAAAGTTTTTATTTTACCCTTTTTAGTTATCGCATCACACACAAATCCTTGTCAAGTATCAATTTCGTAATTTCTTTTACTTGGGTGTTATATTTTTTCCAGCTATTTTGATTTAAAATTCAAACTGCTGAACCGATTTCGATGAAATTTCTATGGGACCAATCGGAAGTAGATCCATTCAGATAAAAGATAGAAATTTTCAAATCGGTTCATAAATGACGAAGATATGAGGTAACAAACACAAAAAAAAAAAAAACATACAACCGAATTGAGAACCTCCTCCTTTTTTTGTAGTCGGTTAAAAAGTGGTTAAAAATAAATTCTCTTCTTGTATCTGTCTATGTGATCGCTGAGTTCTTCTAAACCACCAGGGAATTCATTTTGTAAGAATTATATGTTTATCTTAACCGACTAGACTGTCTCTTGGGTCTAGTGGTCACAAGCGCGCCTGCTGAGCACGAGCTCTTGGTTCGATTCCCGGGTCGGGCAAAGTGTTGCAAATGCGTTTCTACATCAGGAATTTCTCAGTACCAGCTGCGGAGTCTGGATTTGTGCCTGGCCCGCACCCAGTACATAGGACTTAAATGTTAAACATTTGGGTATAACATGTGAATGTACACCCACATTTCGTTAGAGTGGAGAGAGAGGTCAGGGATTACAAGGCGCCATTGATGTTATGTTATGTAAAATCTTAACAGACTTAATGTAAGTACCATAGAAATATTATCTCGATGTTTTGTTCAGTCGTAAAAACTGCGTGAATCACGGGCGAGTGCTTACTAAAGTAGGTAGGAATCAAGAATTAAAATATTATTGAGATGTAAACTTCAATATGACTCCATTAATAATGTTATTGATAAATCGTTTTTTTTACTATGACTAAAGTTTGTTGCACTCGTATTAATTTCTTGTCAGTTTCTTTTGATCTGTAATTCTAAAACATAAGCAGGTATGTACTTATCTACCGTACCTACATAGGTGTTTCGGAATGAATTCGGTAGGTTAGCGATCATCATCATTTAAATCATTCTCCTGCCCTCAACCCAAATTATTTGGGGTTGAGGCAGCAAGTTTTACTCTTCCACATGTCTCTATTACTCGTCATCTCAATAGACACCTCTTTCTAGCCATATCATCCTCCACACAGTCCATCTATCGTTTCTTTGCTCTTCCTCTACTAGTATACGTGTAGTAGGCGTGACAGTTTTGAGTATAAATGTTCATGGCTTACATTTACACTAAGCATGAAGTCATGGGTTCGATTCCTAGCCAGTTCGAGCAAAGTATGTAGGTAGGTATTATTAGGTTTTTTTTCATAAAGATTTTCTCAGTAGCAGCCAAGCATATCTACATCCGGCGCAGAAGAAGAAGTAAATCTTCGCTCCGCCAATAACCGTCTTCCCAGATGTCCTTCTCATCGCTCTGGTTTTATTAAATCTTCCTTCTTTGTCCAGGCGGTCTTCCTTTGGAATGTGCTCCCTCAGAATATCAGGACGGTAACCAGTCGGTTCACATTCAAAGTGGAAGCTCGAGAACAATACACAAGAAGTTGACAGATATTTGATATTTTAGTTTTCTGGTTTATTTTCTGTTATTGCACCTACTGTGTATTGTCTCTGCATCACCCTGAGGTAGACTGGTAGAAAATTCCCAAGGCATTAAGTCCGCCTTTGTACAGTTTTTACTTGTGCAACATGAAAGGGGATGTCCCTTTCATGTTGCAGAGAGTAATCAGTTGTTGAGACTTTATTTGAATCTTTCTAAATTACCTGTAACTAATATTGTTTTTATCTCTTTTCAGGAGTACGGCCACCAAGTGTACCCGCCGGGAAATCGCGCAGAAAAGCAAATAGAATACGTTGTCGTAAGTACTTTCTGGGTATAAAAAAAAATCACTGAAGTTCATTAACATAATCTATACTATCTATATCTATACTTCTATACTAATATTATAAATGCGAAAGTTATATATATAAAAGTTATATTATAAATGGCCTCGACCAACATCTGATAAGTTTTCGCTTGGCAGCTGGATCAAGGGCTTGATTCAGAAAGCGGTACTCCTGGACACGGCTCGTATTTTTAGGATGTTCCTCTCTCAAGAACCCTGACCACGGGTAACTTGGAGGAGCTTGGACGGGTAGCTTGGGTAGCGTTCAGTGTTTCCGATACCGGTGACTTCTATGTTTTCTTAAGAAATATTTAAAAATGTATAAAGAATAAATAAAGGGAATAACAAATGGTATCGTTACTCCAATCGTTAACTATTTATTTAACATTAAACGATTTTGAACTTTAAACCTGTGCCAGAAGCCTGCTCGGTGAAAAGGAATCGAACCCGCGACGCCTACGCAAGCGCTAAAGTTATTTGTCCAGCCACTGCGACTACTGTGTATCTAACAGTGTGTAATTAAATCAGCAGAAATTAATATTCAAATAAATTAAATAAAAGTACTTATTTAATTTATTTGAATATTAATTACTGCAGTCAAGAAAAGAACCCTTCAGACAAATATCAGACAATATTAATCAAAAGCCTTCCTAGACCGTCAATTACAATACCAACTTAATTATTTCGCACAGACAAAATTAAACTATACGAAAAATAAAATCATTCAAACTCCGACCCACAGTTCACGGCCCTACCAACTTCCCAGTTTGTTAAAATTACACAGATATACATATACCTACACGAACAGCGTGACGTGTTGGGTGTAAACACCAGTCAAGTGCGAGTCGGACTGACGCCAAGGTTCCGTACCACCGTGCATTATTTAACTTGACAATTATATTTTTATTGAAAAAACACGTTACTTTAAAACGTACGTACGAACGTTCGTTTTTTTTAATAAATTTAGAAATTAAAGGAGATCATAATCTTTAATTTCTAAATCTATTTTGCTTTTTCGATTTTTGTTATAGCGACTAAACACACTCACTGATATAATCATCATCATCATCATCATCATCATTCACAGCCCGCGACTTCACCCCCTGCTGGGTATAGGCCTCTCTTTGCTTGTGCCAAGCTCCACGTTCATGTGCCAGCTTCATCCAGGATATTCCCGGGATGGCAACAATGTCGTCTGCCCATCTCGCCTGTGATATCAACTACTTATCTACTTAATAGGTAGACCGTTGAATTTTTTTTTGTTGACGGTTCTAAATGCCCTGTGACAGACAGCGAAGCATTAGTAATAGGTTCCCGTTGGCGCCCATTGACTAGGGAACCCTAAAAAGCCAAAATCTGTCTGTCTACGCCTTCCTCACGAAGTTGTACTTCACGCCACTGAGAACTAATTGTTTATCAATTAAAACAGGTTTGTTTTAAACGTTTTAGATCGTGATTCCGTAATATTGTAAGTACTTCCTTGGAATTGAGAATTATGAGTTTGTCCCTGAAGATGTGGACAAAAAATATTCACAATGACTTCCTTGAAGTCGCAAGAAAATAGCATTTTGACATTGTGTCAATTTGCCAAGCAAGTTTAGTCTATTTAGAACATAATTCAATTAGTGGACTTATACCTACCCCACCTGTATGTGGCGCCACATACGGGGTGGAAGGGACACCGACGCGAAAACGGAAACCACATCCTCAGTACATCATTACGAACCCCACCAAATAGAAAATTTTCGTCGGTTATTAAAAAAAACAGCTGTTTCCTGCAAAAGTGCAATAACTACACGGTCAAAACGTAAGGAACAGCAGATTTTTTTAGCACGGAATCACACCTTTAAAAGCTTCTATCCTTTTCTGTCGCTCAGAACCGTCATTTGCAGCTGACACCAGATTAGCGCAACCCTAAGTCACCAGATAGGCCTACGTTAGCCTAACATTCCAGTTACCACAGAAGTCGAAGAAAAAGTGTAACATAAAACTTATTAAGGTGATACGTAAAAAATAAATCATAGCTCGAGGGGCGTGACTTAACCCGGGCGCTCAACGCGTTCAACCGCAGACGCGGGGAGCGCCCCCGCTTGAATACATCGCAAACGTACGGCGAGCGTGCCCGTGTTTTGAAGTTTTAGAATAGAGAGAAGGCACGAGTCGCCAGAAATACAATACATTTGTTTTTTTCTCTAAATTACTAAGTCATTAATTATAATTTAGTACTTAATTTTGTATTTTGCTTTATTTGAATGACAAAAAATAATATAACGTGTGTAAATGAACAAGTAACATTTAATAATCATATTGATCTAAGAAACCGCGTCAGTAAAAAAAAAAGGCAAGTGCGAGTGGGACCACGCACAATAAGGGGTTCCGTAGTTGGAATGAATTTATCCCTAGAACACTAGTACTTTGTATGAACAGATTTTTAGGGTTCCGTAGTCAACAAGGAACCGTTATAGTTTCGCCATGTCCGTCTGTCTGTCTGTCCACAGCTTTGCTCAGAGACAGTTAGTAATAGAAAGTTGTAATTTGTAAGTGGTAAAATAAAATCTTGAAAAAAAATATTGTTGTGTACCTTGTTAAAAAATAAAACAAAAAATATTGTTGTGGTACGACACGCACTTGGCCGGCTTTTTTATTTTCTACTAGCTGCAAAAGTTGTTCCAAAAGACAGTACTTTTAATTTTAATTAAAGATTATTCATTTAATCTTCTTCTTTATCGTGTGGTTAGTGCCTAACCTGGTGTCAGAGTTTTTATGCCGCCCATGGGCCTCTGACTTGGCTTTACACGCCGTCGAGAAATATCTCTCAGGCATGCTGGTTTCCTCACGATGTTTTCCTTCACCGAAGCAAGTGATAATTTACACAATACGCACATGATTCCGAAAAATCAGAGATGCGTGCCTTGGGTTCGAACTCGAGACCTATGACTTGGCAGTCCAACGGTCACACCACTAGGCTATCACTGCTTATATATTTAATTAAATTTTGTGATGGATATTTTCTTACGAAAAAAAGTCAGAGTATATTAAAATGTATGAGATTTATTCAAAAATTACTAATATCTATAACAATTTCACTGTTTTCTGGGAATGCATGTGTGTCGCTTTCGTTTAATATTTCATCAGAGACATTTCCGCCGCATGTATTATTTTCTTTGTTTGTATCCTTGTCCTTGTTTTTATTTTTAACATATTCTGGATCACGGATCGTCCGATTTCTCGTGTACCGAGGATCTACCAGTTCAGGTAAGAGGCAGTCAAAATAAAAAGACAACAACTTTGGCTCCATTTTTTCTTTCCAAAACTTTTCATCCTTGTAAATGATTTGTGTTTTTATTTTGTCGTCACCATACCAAACTGCCACCAAACATTTTTTTTTCTTACATATGTGCATTTGGCCTTGGGCTTGGAAATACCAGTCGGATTTGTGATTTACTTGAACCTGTCCTGTTTTCTTATCACAACGCCAAAAATGCATTTTTCCTTGTTGAATGGCAGCTTCGATTCCAATTTTGTATGGTGCTATTGGACATTTAATTTCTATAACCATATCATCTGTGATGCCGTCTGGCGTTGCACCAAGAAATGAGTAGGTTTTATCAATAAAAAGCCCACATCCTTGTATATCTTTATTTATAGCCTTGATAATTGCTCTAATGCGACTTTTTCGTTTTTCTTTCCATGGTTTATGGAGGCCACATGGTCAATATTTGGCCTGTACAGCATGTTTTTTACTATGCTGGCACAACTATTCGTTTTTACTCTCTTAACAACCTTGCCGAAATTTGAAGCAGTTAGCTGATCTCCAGTGAATGCTCCAAATGATCGTCATGCTGTCTCTTCCTTGAAATATTCCTTGTTCTAAAAATAAATATATAGGAAATACATATTTAATTGCACAATACGTCTGCTTATCAACAGTGGCGACGCATGCACATTCCACAATCTGATGTATCTATCAATCTAAGTAAAACGAGAGAGTCAACGCAATAAAAAATACGGCAAGCTATGCGACATACAGTGTAAACTCCATGTAACATCAAACTCCCTAAAACGTCGAAATTGTTTGTAGGTGGTACTTTCTAAGTTGCCGAAATTGATAAGAACTGCAGCGGAGTACGTTCTTTTGTTTGTCATTTTGTTGTTTTATTGTCTAGCCTGTATTTACCTCGACTGTCGGCATCGTAGGTACCGAAGATTCTAAGAAATTCGTTCTTTTGTTTGTTGTGATTACTTTGCAAGTGTTTACCTCAATGACTATTAAGTCATTGGTTTACCTCAGCTACTAGATTTCAAAAAAATATCAGACGAAGATAACAGATTTTACACATTATGCGGTGTTATTTGTGTCAATTGAAATGTTTGTTTGTAAATTTTATGCATTATTATTATTAAATAATACTATAATAGTAAAACGTTTCTTTCCATATAACGACAACTCTCTATAACGCCTGAAAATGCGCAGTCCCTTCAGCGTTGTTATACTATAGAGTTTACACAGTATTTTGATACTCGCAAATAAATCAAAGCCTCTAGGAGTCTAGGGTATTTGCCGTTGACCTAGAATCATGAAATTTGGCAGGAAATAAGATCTCACAGCACAAGTAAAGGAAAGATCCGAAAATCGTTAATTTGTAGTTTCATCGATTTTTTTTGCGATTACAAACTTAAATATGCAGTTGAAGAATTGACCGTGGCGAACATCAATGTATGGGAGAACATTTTTTCAACTGCAATGTTATGTTTGTTCTTGGGATGAATTCATCCTAGCTACGGAACCATTTTGCGTGGTCCGACACGCACTTAGCCGGTTTTTTTTTTAGTTTTAAAATCTTATTATATTATTATTATTATATTAATTTGCTTACCCATTTTTTTCCAAAAAGTTAGTAGTTAGACATTGATCGTCCAAATTTAAAAATGATAATGGCGACTCCATTATTTTATTTTCCAAATCACATTGGTCCGGGGCATGCTCCGGCGCTATTATTTTGTCGCTTTTATTATGTGTTGAGGATCGGTTTGCTCTGTAAAATAAAACTGGTAAGTACCTAAATATAAAAAAAAAATCATACCTAATAATTATTATAAAGACAAACTTACTTTTTATTTTCCGTCATTTTACGAGCATGTTCCCTCAGGCGTTTCAACTTTTGGGATTTGTTTACCTTTCGTTGTTTATATTTATTCCCCATAACGGCTATGTAATGTTATTTATACCTTTTTCACTTGACAAATATAGATAAAGAAGGTCATGAAACACACTAAACAAAAACTATTGGGATAAAAAAATGTAATCACGGCTGCGGGAGGAACCGACACAGGTCTGTTACTGACAAAGGCCGCAGGCGAACTGGCCGGCAGTGGGCGGGAATAAGAAAGTGACAGAGTTAATTACTTTCACATGCGAAAAAAAGAGAGCGCAATAATGAGCTGGGGCCAAAATAAAACAACGTAAGCGCCAAACCAAATAAAAATTGTTTAAAAATAAATTATGTTATCTATCAAAAATGTCTTCAGTCAAAATTTTCAAATACCTAATACGCACATTTTGAATGCAATTTTGCAATGAAATTAATTCCGATTTTAGAATTACAGAGAAAATTATAAAAAAGTAGAGGTCTTTTCGGAATTAAATTCTATCGAGGAAATTTAACCCAATTGTGTTTTCCTTCAGTCTAAGTATTAACCAAATAGTCAATAAACATATATCCAAAAATTAGATCGATACATGCTGTAATAGTGAAATAAATGGATACGAAAAAGACCCCAATTTATTTTGGTATCGCCTTAATAAGTTGGGCATGCGCGATACGTGCAAATTAAGTACTAACTTCTAAGTGTAGGTATCCATTTACTAAATGTAAAAACTTACTTACCTATTTAAAAAAAAAAACACTTCAAAACGGTAGGCAGCATACCCACTTATAGCATAAGCAATTGATTGATATATCATTTAAAAATAAAAGTACATAGTGTACACAATAATAAAACAACTACATACTCATGAACTAAGCACGGATGATTTTTTGTTCAAATCAATCACCTTACTTATTAATTGATTTAGTACTTACTGAGGTACTTGAAAAGGTTTACCATCAATTGGTCATCTGAATTAAGTATTTGTATCATCACCTAAAAACCAAGTGTACTAAGTCGACAAACGGAGTGCGATTAACGCTTGTGCGACAAAACTGTATTGCAATTCACCATAGTTCGAATGCACGCAAATGCGACAATGGTCTAAAGCTCGACATCATGCTAATGCGACAAACTAAAGCCAAGTAGTGAGCAATTCTCGATAAAAACCCCCAATAACATTAAATACCCTACCAGGAATTAAACGCCACGTACCCCATACTCAGCAGCGGCGTTTGTGATCGCTAGGCCAACACGAAGAAATATTACAGTTCATAAAAATATTTAACAACATTAATAACGGATCGTTAGCAAACAAAAACATCGTACAATAATTCGTGGTAATCCTATACAATATCATCATGATATCACGGAAGAAAACATGACATAAATGGATCGTGCAAAAAGTTACAAAAAACTTTAGAATAACGCGTGTGATTTGATTGCCGATGGTTGATTATATTCAAATAGAAGAGTGATTAAGATGATTTGATTCGTCATAAATAAAGCTTAATTTGATTATAAAGTTTTGTTGATAAATTAGTGTTTGATTTATAATCAATTGCATGCAAACTTGAATCATATGCACACTCAAGGCAAGCCTTGAGTGTGCATATGATTCAAGTTTTTTTTTAGATTCGATTCCCGTTACACTGCCTTGTAAAGTGTTTGTATATTACGTACATACACGTACGTATGAAGGATTTTTGTTTGTAAACATGAGAAATTGCTACCGCAGCTTTTTAATGTGAACGCGTCGGCCGCGAAATTCAAATTTTCTCGAGTTTTTTGCAATGTGATTCGCGGACGTAACAAATATGGGTTTACCGAGTTATAACTTATCATAAAAATCATCAATACAACCCTCGAAGTTCATTTAACCCCAATCAACGACTATTTCAGAGAAAAGTCATTCAACAGGGTCAAATGAACATAGAGAGTTGTTTCCATGATTTTTAATGATTATAATTCTGTAAATACATACGCATTACAGCCGCGAATCATATTTAGTTCAATGTACAGCCTGACACTGACCGGAAAATTGCAAAAAACGTAAGAAAATTTGAATTTCGCGTTGGTAATTACTCATGTTTCCCACATTTAGCGTTATTATTAGCAACGTAGCATGGGACGTCCCAAGCTACATGGACTGAAGACATCATCCACCACTCCAGCACTTTCCTCCCCTATCTCGCACCCAGTCAACGCCATATAAGGCCCATTAATGTTATAGGGTCAATTATTTTTAGTCAAAGGTACCTACTTACTCACGAGGTTGTCGTGAAACACTATCAGTTACAACGATCAAGTGTGCATTCACCATGAAACGTAGCCATAGTATTAAGTAATCAGTGCTACAAAGCCTGACAATCAATTATATACGATAATATCATAATTTGTACCTCTAGATACACACTGGCTTGATCATCGTTGTGCTAAAAACATATTTAAAGACAGCACGGTTGGCGCAGTGGCTGAGCGATTGGCTGCTACGCTGCGTTTCGCGGGCTCGATTCGCACGCGATAAACGCACCCACGATACAGGGGAAATTCATAGTGTGGGGCAACATTAAAAAACTATGTGCAACAGATAATAACATCGAGTGTTCCCAGGAGGTAGGCAGCTAGGCACCTGCTGATGCAGCCAAATTTTTCCAGTTATATCGTAAGTTCCATTTAATACAGGCCGAAACTATTGCCATCAACCGGGTACAGATCCAATCATATTCCTAACAAAGAACCCAATAAGAATGTCCGCATACAAGGAACTGAAACCAGGGCCCTGCGCAATAACGTGACATAACATCACGCGTGTATTCCCCAAAGGATTAGGCAGATACATATCGTCGCTGTAGAATGAATACCTCGTATGTCAAAAATTCTTTTTTTTTTTGTTTTGTGAAAATCGTATGAAAACCACGTATTTTATAATACGGCGAAACTGTGAACCCAGTTTACCCAGTATATGACTACTAGTGCCATCTATTATATTCAAAACACCAAAAGCACGTAAAAATATTTTAAACATTGCCAAATTTAAACGTTTTTTTCGTTTCCTGTGAAGTTTGGTTTCCTGGACATACGAGGTTATCATTCTACAGCGACGATATGTTATGTTTAAGTCCCACAATAAGAGAGGGAGAGCCTATGCCATCAACCGGCCACAAATACCGCCCTGGGAATCAAAACCAAGACCCCATGCCGATCCGTAGCGCTTACGATCACTAGACTAAGTAGGCCATTGATTTATTAACGTTATGCCGCCCATGGGCCGCTGACTTGCCTTTACATACATGCCGTCGAGAAATAATAATTAATAAGCAATTCAAGTATCTAGATCTTGCTCGTGAGGTTGTCGACATGTGGGACGTGAATACAGCAGTCATTATGCCGATAGTCGTATCGGCCAATGGGTTAATAGCCAAGAGCCTTGACCAACATCTGAAGAGGCTCTCGCTTGGCGGCTGGATCAAGGGCTTGATTCAGAAAGCAGTACTTCTAGGTTCCTCTCTCAAGAGCCCTGACCACCGGTAGCTCGGACCCTGTTCCCGGTGCTGGTGGGCTACTATTTTATATATTTTTAAATGTTTTTATTCATACTAATTTTGTGTAAGTAGGAATATTTAAAAATGTAAAAAAAGGAAATAATTAACAGGCATTCTGGTTTCCTCACGATGTTTTCCTTCACCGAAGCATCGATGATCATTAAACAATTGCTAATATTATTTTGCTTGTAGCTTGTAATTAAGCCACGCCTTGGTAGTTTGCAAAGAGGTGGCCTGTAACTCCGCTTTCAACTAAAAATATGCCTAAAACAACAATTGCCAGCTGGTAGTAATTAAAAAATATCGTAACTAAAAATAGTTACCTAAAATATTAAAAACGTACATATAGCGTAACCCATTGACATTAGTGAGTAATTAAGTAAGTCCTTGATGTATGTACGTCGCCGGATTCGACATGGCAGCCATTACAGACACGCAATGCGAAGACATGCTTGTTAGACAAAAACTCCATGAAAAATGGATTTTGTGAGTTACGTAACTAGGCTATATGAATATAAAACCACTCCTAGTTTTCGATTCAGGTTGTGGGTTAGTTTTGCCACTTTCCACTTCAATTTTACTTCAGCGCCCTGTTCTCACATGGCATGTATGGATCTCTACTCTCTCTTACATTCCTCCTCTTTATTAGAGGAAGAGGGCCAGAATCCATAATGCGGGAAGTTTGAATATAATAATTATATTGGATGCCTCAACAACCGATTTTAGATTTTTGTCGGTGTTTTTGATGATGACGTTAGGCAAGATTGCCACTATTAAGTCTCAAAATAAGGGCGTTTCATCAAAGAAATTGAACGCGATTAGCACATTTTTTTAACTGCGTTAAAGAGCTATCACAGTCATCATTGCTAATGGAATATTGCAGTTTTTGCTATTGAATGCGGTTTAGTTTTTTAAAAATTCGCCCTAAGGT
The DNA here is from genome assembly GCA_964057025.1 of Standfussiana lucernea. Lineage (NCBI taxonomy): Eukaryota > Metazoa > Arthropoda > Insecta > Lepidoptera > Noctuidae > Standfussiana > Standfussiana lucernea. The sequence continues at coordinate 2,366,195 of OZ059791.1, read as the reverse complement.
TCGCCACCCGTAATTAGGTTCCTAATAAATTCTAGTCTTATTAAAAGTCATAACTTTTGATATCCCCAGCCACAAAGATCGCCAGGTCTCCAAGCGATAGTCCACTTGCAAGCCGACGAGGAGTCAGGAGTGGAAGGCGACCTGATCTTCACGCAGCTGGTGCCGAACGGGCCGGTTTCCATCGAGGGCAACATCACCGGCTTGGCGCCTGGACTCCACGGCATCCATGTGCACCAGACGGGAGCTGTGAAGGATAACTGCAAGGAGATTGGACCGCATTTCCTGGCATTTTATGTAAGCTCAAGCACACGGCCCGATAGTATCCCCCGTTGACAAAAGTGACGAACTTATCTACATACTTTCGTGCTTTATTCATACCCCAAAAGGGGTAAATTAGTGAATGCTTGTAGTGCGTGATGGTCAGTAGACATGAGGATGCTGCAGCCGCCTCGACCTGAGATACGTAATGTGTCGCAAGCAAAGGAATACACAAAATGTTTAAAACAAGCATGGCAAATTATCACTTTGGCTACCTACCCAAATTTATTTAACACACCTAATAATTTCCTCCCCTCCCCCCAGGGTCGCCACGGTGGACCCCGCGACCACGTCCGCCACGTTGGAGACCTCGGCAACATAAAAGCAGAAGAAGGACCCCTGACAGTCCGCCTCATAGACCACCTCATCTCCCTAGCCGGCCCAAGGTCCATAGTCGGTCGCTCTTTAGCCATCTCTAAAGGCGAAGACGACTATGGCCGCGCCAGCACGGAAGACAGTGCCCTCACTGGGACATCGGGACCAGCTATAGCTTGTGGAATCATTGGTTACTTACATTGATGAGTTTTATCTATTTTCATCTTCTGTAAATTGTGATATTTTGGTTTTTTAGTTGTTTTAATATTATATCTGTATGTTTCTAGTAGTGTTTTATTTTGTAAGTGCCTACAATCCTCTATGATCCTTTGGCGCTTGATTGATGTTGTCAGCGAAAAACTGGAACATTACCGGCATTAGCTCTGTTTTTGGCAACGCGCCGAATATCTTGTATATAATAAAAATTGTAATATTCTCAGCTTTACCTTACCAGCAAATTTTGACTTTTGGTATAGCGCCTGCTGAAAAATGAAATGAAAGCCGCTATTCTAGAACAAAAAGTGCTGATAATCATATTCATTTTATTTGCGTTGCTCACTAACTCCTATGCGATTAATCACAGGCGCTTTGAATAATTCCCATTACTTACACAACACTTTATTATTAGTCTTTTTTCACCTTATTTTAGTAGCCAAGTAGTGAGTAGGAAAGATGGATAATTAACTGATTATACTTATGTAAATGTAGGGTTCTATATTTTATGATATGGTATAATGGAGATCATGTTTGATGTAATATCTTATCTAAAGCGGATTAAGATTACGTATTTTTCCATTGCCATCGGCGTACAAATCAGATTTAATACATAGATATTACATATATAATTCTACGATCAATGATAGTAGGTAAACGTGATATCACATAATACCTGAATACCTACATTTATATTTATTTATACTAACCTAAGGTATAATTTGCACCAATTCGCGTCTGGAAATAACATTTAAGTAACGTATTTGGCAAAGGTTTGTGAAATAGCGAGTTGACAACATTTGTTTAGTGTTTATACCGATGCGGGGGTCGTTAACCTGTCGGTGCTAGCCTACTAATCTACATCATGTAGAAAATTCTAAATATGGAAAATAATGTCCTGTGACTAATCTACTGAATATATTCGATTGAATTTTTATATACAGACTGGGAGCGTGTTGAGTTATACGCAGTTTAATTTATTATCGTATTGTCGGGTGCCACCCTGTATAAATAAAATAGGTACGTCATCTTTGAGCCATTGCCGGTCGTTGCCAAGGGTATTCATCAATCATGTTACCTAAGCAAATTGGATGGTGGAGATCAGATAGGTAGTCACTCCATGCAAATACCGGTACCGGTGCTTTCGGTTAGACTGGAAGCCGATCCCAACACAGTTGGCAAAGAGCAAGCAAATGATAAAACGATGGCCTTAGCCATTTTTGTACCTAATTTGTCAGGAGTGGACAGACGTCAAAAATGTAACGGGTAACGAACAAACACCGGACCTTTCCTTCAGTCTGGCGTTATTGCAGCTACTACTTTTCCATGTATTTTCAATGCTCACTTGCATAGTAGACCTGCAAATTGAAGTACAGTGTTTACACACACGTTTGGCTGTCTCAATGTAGCAACAGGTCTGTCTTCGCTACCAAGCAACCCTCCGTTACCACGTAAAAAACGTTACAAATATTTACGTCTATAGACGTCGACATTCATTATGAATTTCTATAAAATGTACCTGCATAGTAGGAATACAATAAAATACAAAATTCAGTAACCAACGGATATATTTCATGTATAAAAAATCTTTTTATCAACAAAAATGCTGCAAGAAAACAAGAATCAGAAACAGCACCGCATACCAAAAAGTACGGAAGAATCGAATGATTGAACAAAGGTATCTTTTGTATCCTTACATTATGTGATGTTAACGCCTAAATACTAGCTAGTTGTGCCTTAACCGAAGTAAATAAATAATGATTTCATGAGACGGACGGTCTTAACACATAAGGAATACTTGATGAATTTTGTGCTGTATCCAAGTATATTAAGACAGCGATTTCTGATATTTTATACCATTTAATGCTAAGGCATTATAGGCCGTAGAAAAGATTAGTAGTACGAATAAGATGGCGATAATTTCGTGGTTAAATGCAAGAACATTTTATTCGTGAGAGAGCTTACTAAACTTGTGACCGTAAGATCGCGTCTTAAACTTAACCCTGCGCGTTCCGCTCCAAGTCAAACCAGTTCGTTGACAAACCAATCTGACGCTTTTCATGATTTTAATACATAAGTAATATAGTTGTTTGTTTTTTTTTTCATATATAAAAAAGTTTCACACTGATTTTAAATTACAAATATGCTAAATGTCAGTCACACTAAGGTTATTTACTGGAGGCCGATGGAGGCAACGAGTTTCTCGACCTTGGCGATGTAGGCCTTCTGTGCGTCTTCCTTTGACACACCACGCTGCTTGCTCCATGACTCGAACTTGGCCTTGCCCTTCAGGTCCAAGAAGCCGGGGGCCTCTGTAAACAAAAAAAAAAGAAGAAATTGAGTGAATTGCTAGAAGGGTTACATTACAGCGGTGTAATAATGGCAACATCTTTCATTTTTGCAGTTCAATAAAATTCATTTGCATTGGCGCTGTTAAGCATATTTATGATTTTTCTCGTTTTCCTAATATTTTTCGGATTGTGATTTTAAGTGTACGGCTTATTGCAAAATAACTCACTAGTGGTCAGTGGTAAATGAGAATTCCTAAGTAAATGTTTCGTTTATGTAACGATTTAGTGGTTCAAAGGTTATCATAAATAGACGCTGTTTACGTATTATATTCACACTTTTATGGTGTTCATGTAAATACAATTCTAACATTGATTCGATAAATACGTTTGTTGTTATTGTATAACGTTATGACAGTATATGAAAGCAGTGATAGCCTAGTGGTGTGACCGTCGGACTGCCAAGTCATCATAAGTCACGAGTTCGAACCTAAGGCACGCACCTCTGATTTTTCGGATTCATGTGTATATTGTGTATATTTATCACTTGCTTCGGTGAAGGAAAACATCGTGAGGAAAACAGCATGCCTGACAGATATTTCTCGACGGCACTTAAAGCCATGTCAGAATGCAGACGGCATGAAAACTCGACTCCAGGGGGTGTACTCTCTAAGTCCGTCAACGAAGATACGGGCCCGTCCGAAAGTAGATCGACACTCGAAATTAACCCTACGCCCTATTATTTTCGGATTCATGAGTTTTAAAAATACATCGGGAGTAGGGACAACTGTCCAATCGTGTTGTCATTCGTTTTTAGTTCAAATCCCGTACTAATCGTATGTCCGTAAGTGATACGGAGTAGGAAACGCCCGTATCTTCGGTCGAAACTACGGGTTTCGTGCTTAGAAAGTAGACCTCCAGGTTAGGCACTAACCACACGATAAAGAAGTTTATTTTTAGTTTTTTTGTTTTTTTTTTCCACATTTACTATTGTAAATGAACAACAAACACTAGTTGGGCCCGGATGGTGGGTTACGTACGGCTCACTCCGAGTCCCGACTACTCCCGAGTGGAGGCCTCTGTCCCAGCAGTTCGCACGTTTGCTGAGTATACGAATAAAAAACGTACTTGAAATAATTGTCATTTGACAATCGTCAGCTACACGTTCAATGATCACGTATCACTTTGTCTCGAGATATAAAAGAATCGCGATTTATAAACATCATCAAATACTCATTGCCGCTTATCATTTTCAAAAGAACAATAGTCCATTATTTTCTCAAGAAAAGTACCATCATGGCGCGACTATTTACAACTGGTGAATCTTAAGATGACTTCAATAGAATATGTACCCCAGTTTCTAGCATCTAGAACTTAAAATCCGTTGCAGTTACTTATCCTAGGCATTTGTGAGCCATGGTAGGAAGTGTAGATAAAGTTTCTGATACCATTTCATACAATTTATATCAATTGATTCAACCTAAATAGTTGCGTGCCAGCTCATTTTCTTTCTTATCAAGGATTGAGTCATTTACGAGACTTATTTTAAATCGTGATTTATATCTACTTTAAATGATTATGTTAAGTGATTATTAGGTAAATGATAAACGGCTTTAGACATGATTGATTTATTTGTTTTTTTTTTTTTTGTTTTAAAGGCTAGCTTGGCTTTCTGGAGCTGATAGATAGAACTCACCATTTGCCTGCCTTTTCCAACTATGTCAGGGATCGGCTTCCAGTCCAACCGGATGCAGAACCAATTTTGACAACATTTCTTGCATTTCCTGCGTTGTCGATCAGACGATTTTTTTTTAAACATATAAACAAAAAATTTAAAAAACCCCCGACAAAATGTTCGTGGTGGCGGCCAGCTTGGACTGATTTCCATAAAACATAGCTAAAAACACTCAACCAATTTACCTTTAAAACAAAAAAAAAAACAAAATCATAATCGGTTCATGCGTTCGGGAGCTACGATGCAACAGACAGACAGACAGACACACACACACAGACACGTCAAACTTATAACACCCCGTCGTTTTTGCGTCGGGGGTTAAAAACAACGGTTTTTAAAAACAATCATTTACGAATTTCCTTCAAAATCCTTCTAAATGCATTAAAAATGTGTGTTAGACGCAATTGGGGTTCTGTTTGGAGCTTCAAATAAAATGACATGTACTTGAGTAGCGTTGCCATTGATTATATCCAAGTTTCAATTTATTTTAGTTACGTGATACAATTCGTTATGTATGATACACAAATCGAACCGGACTTTTGTCATGTTCGTCTATAGACCATAAAGAAACGTATGTCACATTATAACAGTATATAAATAAGCCATATAAAATCAAACGGAGTACGAAAACGTTAAAAGCAGGTCGCTCTCACCGAGAAAGCAACGGGTTAGGTGAACCTGCGTGAGCCTTGTACGGTATTCAAAAACTGGTTGAAATTAGAGAATGTGTAGCTGTTCACTAGTTTTAGTCTTAGCCTAGTATTTAGAACAAGTCTGTAAGTAGGATTTAACATGTTACTAAAATAAGAAGACACGTACGGGTTTATTAAGTGCTAATTTCACCAATGATGACAGTGACAGCTCTTAAACGCGGTTTAAATGTGTTTATCGCGTTCAGTTTTATTTGTGAAATTCGGCCTAAGTTTTTATATGCTTTACTAGATTTACTACCAAACACGGTTTGTGAAGGTTTACAGTGGCAATAAATATTAGTTTGCAAGGTTACTACAGCTGATGGGCACGTATAATTTGATTCTGGCCCGTCCTCTGTCGGATGAGGCAAAATTTATTTATAAATCAGTTAAATTATCCAAGCGAGGATAAGTAGATTTTTTTGTGAGGAGTATGAGGGTGACATGATGATGTCTAATCAAAAATTTAAAGATTAAAAGAAGGTTACTACTGCAAATCCACCTAATATAATCCCCAGCTACTGCACACCATCAGATCGTAGTAAAGGTCTCAAGGTCCACACCACAATATCAGTTCAGCAAATACGGATAGTCATCTAACTCGATTACCATACAAAGAGTCGTTTTAATTTTCACACAATTATCCAAGAGGTTATTGTTATTATGTAATTATAATCTGCATCAAACAATAGACTGATGGCAGACGCGGGAGCATAACTATTGAGGCCCTCTGGTTAAGGCCATCAGGGCAACTTAAACACATTGTCATAGATATAAGTAATGGTTTTGCGGAAGCTAATTTAATTTTCTGCAACAAAATAAATACGGGGTGGAAGGGACACCGACGCGAAACAGGAAACCACATACGCAGTACATCATTCTGAACTCCCCCGTATCGAAAATTTTCGTCGGTTATTAAAACCAAATCTGCTGTTACCTACAAAAGTGCAATACCTACACGGTCGAAATGTATGGAACAGCTGTTTTTTTTAAATAACCGATAAAAAATTTCTATGTGGGGGGTTATTAAAACAAAATCTGCTGTTTCCTATAAAAGTGCAATACCTACACGGTCAAAATGTATGGAACAGCTGTTTTTTTTTAAATAACCGATGAAAAATTTCTATGTGGGGTGGTTCAGAAAGATGTACTGAGTATGTGGTTTCCGTTTCCGCGTCGGTGTCCATTCCAACCCGTATGTTACAATGGAATACAGACCTTTAACTGCCAAACAACAAAATATACTTGTGCTCAAAAAGACTGCCCCAAAATTAAGTAAGTAGGACATTAAAATCCCCAGTAAGCTAAAAGACAATGATAAAATTTTAATAACCCTGGCTTAGAACCAGGTTTAGGCTGCCACGAATACCGCCACATTCGAATCAATAACATAAAAACAACCCATAAATAGTAGATCAGAATGAGGTTAATGGATTAAATTCAGTATTCGTATACATATGTATGTTTGTTTGTTCAGCGACTGATCACGGAACGCTACCATTAGATACACGAAAGGCCATTATTTCTAGGCATACTATGAAACGAACTAACGTGTATGATAATAATTGCTATTACTATCAGCCATTTGTGTCCCACCGCTGGGCAAAGGCCTCCCTTCCCACCTTCCACTTATCCCTACCGATTGCTGTTAATCGCCAATCCTTGTGGGAAGAGTCGAGTTCGTCCCGCCAGCGCCTTCTGGGCCTGCCGCGTTGCCATTTGCTGCTGTTTGGGATAATTACTAGGTAAACGAGGTTTTTTGACGGATATGGACGGCCATTCTACTCATAGTACGTTGCCACAAGATAGTAAGATATAAATATTAACACTTCTGGGCAATTCCATCGTTCAACGGCTTGACTATCATAAAATTCAAGTTGACTTACGTAAAAAAAACTAGACTTGATAAAAAGCTAGGATTTTCCATCCATTTCAGTGTTGATTGTACAGATAAAATCCGTAAAAAAACATGTACAATTTGAATCCAGAAGTACGTATTAAGAAGTCTAGCTCTAGTAGGTACTCATCATCTGCCTAGCCTTTTCCCAACCATGTTGGGGTCGGCTTCCAGTCTAACCGGATGCAGCTGAATACCAGTGTTTTACATGGAGCGACTGCCTATCTGACTTCCACAACCGTTAGTACTGGGTAATGCGATACCCCTTGGAAGACTGGTTGTCAAACTTTCGGGCTACTGACTACCTCTAGTAATCTGAACTAAAATTCATCGCCGATTTTTTTTCTGCACTTAATCAACACATAAAATGATTCATCCAAGTAGAATTTCATGGTTTTTCAATTTTATGGAGTATGCCGTGAAATGTGAAATAATAAGTGAATTATTGAAAAGTACTTGAGCTATTACACTTGATTGATTGATAAGCCGAACACGGTAACCGTTGATATCGCATTTTAACCGACTTCAAAAAAAGGAAGAAGTTCTCAATTCGGTTGTATTTTTTTTATGTTTGTTACCTCATATCTTCATCATTTATGAATAGATTTGTAAAATTCTTCCTTTATCTGAATGGATACACTTCCCGACTGGTCCCATAGAAATTTAATCAAAATCGGTTCAGCAGTTTGGTTTTTAAATCAAAATAGCTGGAAAAAATAATATGTAACATGTAATATGATACTTGACAAGGATTTGTGTGTGATGCGATAACTAAAAAGGGTAAAATAACAACGGTAAAGTCAATGAAACAAACAACAGCCACCGTCTTCCGAAAGTAAAGTTATTTTCCACTTTTTTTTGTTTTTTTTTTTTGGAAGTCTGTTATTTTTGGCAAAAACGTTTTTTCAAATGTTCTATTACTCCGACTGCTTGTGAATAAATCCTATTTATTATGAGTGAGGTGTTGGTGCAATAACTACATCCTCCTTGTATACTTAATTGGCTAATTATACCTAACAATGTAAATCAAAGTCTGATGCCTAGCTTACACGTTAGTCACTTACCTACGTTGTGAAATTAGCAAGTGATACCTACTGGTTTAAAGTCCAAGGATTTTATTTTTGACTAGTATCAAAGTGTTAAAATGCAAATTATCTTGCAATTAGTTTGAGGCTTTTGTAGCTCGTTTTGGAGCCATATAAAACGTAAACCGCGGACTTACATTTCTTTTGTAAAAAAAAAAAAAACCTGTGCAATTCGTGATGCGACATTTTTGGTCTTTTCGATACCCGTGTCTAGTACTTACATAAAAACAATTAAGTATGATAAAACTATGCGTCATTCAGTAGTACAAAAAATACTTGGACGAAAAGGGTTAATTAGTGTCTCCCTCCTCTTTGATTATTATTTGTATATTTATTTTAATTACCCATTCCTTAAAAATTATTAGCACACCAGATACTATAAAGTTAATTAACTATTAACTAATTTAAAGGTTTAAACAGCATTCAATACTAAAAGTTAACAAGTAGGTATACATTCTTTTAAAATTATGGTAACGTGGAAAATAAATATTTTCAAACTACTATAAAGCACGCAACACACAACATCTAATCATAATTAGAGCGAAACGAAACGCATTAATACCGTTTAAAGATTTACATACTTTGTAAAATGCATTATAATTCTCTGATTCATAAATCCATTAAACAGCTCATAACCTGTCTAGTGCAGTAGATAAATAGTGCAGCATATAGAGGGAAGCAATATACTATATATACAGTGCTACAAGGATCTTTTGTAACAAATGACATTAACAGGCTGGTTGAGGCTGGATTAAAATTACCGCGAATCGAGTTGCAATGCTGTGCGATTGGAGGGGCCTATGTCCAGTTATGGACTGCTGTAGGCTGATGATGGTGACGATGTACTGTATTCTACTTACTTGAGGGGTCGGAGTCTCCGACGGTAGCCTGCTTGAAGAGGGCGTACAGCTCCAGGAGGTCGGCGTCGCTGGGGAGGGTCTTCAGCTTCTTGACCTCACCGGCGGCCTTGTCGAATTGCTGGAAACAAACAAACACTTGTTATCATTCTTTTACTACTATGTAACATAAATGCGTTTCTGATGATGAACGGATGCATGGATGGATGTTTCTAACTCTTTCACGCAAAAATGGATGAACGGATGAAATTTTAGCACTCCGATAGTTTATAACACATAGGATACTTTTTATACCAGTACTACGTTCCCTTGGGATAATTTCCGACTTAAAGCAAAGCCATAAGCTAGTTGCACCATTTTATCGTGTCATCTTTCACTTTGGGACACACGAAACATAGTTGAAGATATGCTTTTATTACGTCTATAGACGATCAACATCCTTGAACTTGTTACGGGTTCAAATAAACATTTATGTGGCTCTCAGTACTTTGCTTACGTCCATCGGCAAAGTGTTATTATACATTTAGGTACCTCAGTGTGGAATATTATAGTGTGGTTTGATGTCTGTTCACAACAAGGAGAAATGGTAGTCGCTAGACTCACTCGTCAATAATAAACGAAATAGGAAATTTCCTTATTTAAAATTAAAAAAAAACAAGACGATATGCTATAAATAGCCAGGGGGTCAACGCCAAAGTTATTACAAGGAATCCCATTGTGGAACTACATTTCTGCTAATCTTTGTATCTACTGCCCGAACTTTTCTACCAATGACGTAGCAAAAACATTGTCTAGCTTATTACGAGTAGGTACGTAATACGCATATTTAAAGGTTTACTGAGAAATGTCAACATGGTAAAAGTTGTTGAGCTTAATGAATAATTAATATATTTAATGACCGTGTGATTCATCAAGGCCAATTTTGAAAACAAAAATAGTCATAATTAATGTAGCCGGCTTTTAAGGCGTGGATATACGTGAATTGAGCTTCATTTAGGATACATTAGAACCTTTTTGTTCCGTAACCATCACCGGATGTTTTTTCCAAAAAATATATATTAATCTACACAATGTAAAGCATGTCCTCTTGGCTTTAAAAAAATTAAAAATATAATTTAAACATCATAAATAAATACGCAAAGTAGCCTCTGTTTTTGTAACTAACTACCATTTTTCTCCTAAACTATCAATCATAGGATCTTTTTATTGCCATCAATATATTATATTAAGTAATGCCGAGGGGACCTTTGGCTTATTTTTGCCAATAACTTTCTTAATTATTTATATGGATTTTTTTACGTAATCGAGGCGCACGCGGGGGGCTTTATCGTCGAAACGCCCACATGACCAAGGTCATTGGCGTATATCCAGCTCTTAATAACAGGTACGCCGCCTACTCTGAAAGAAATAAATGCTTTACGTTACATAAAATAAATTCTTTACTAAATTTAGTGAACAACATAATTTTTGTATCTTCATATTTGCATGTTTAATAAGTTAACAACAAGTTACAAAAAATACTTGGCGTGTCAAGTTTTCTTATCAAAATTCGGTTGATAAAATATTTCCATAAAATAACCTTTGAACGACTTAGTGTCATCCTTAAAAAATATAATAAATAGTGTTCATGTAGCACTTAGATTGCACGCCAAAGAAACAAGAATATATGCTTTAGTCAGTTTGTCAAGTTATCTTGGCAAACACAGATTATTCTGCAAAATGCTAACACATTAAATATTTAGACAAATTCTCTTGAAAGCATTTACTTCGTGAGTAAGCTATTTAATCATACCTAGTTATTCAGGACAAAGGAGGAAAGAGACGGAGCTATTTAGGACGTATACCTCGATCTCTTTCCCACACTAAAGTAACTTTATAATAAAACTGCTGTATTTTTGAAACGATCCAAGTAATTTAGAGGTCAGCTAAAATAAAAATGAAAAAATTGCTACAATGATGAATAATAATTATTTAATGAGGACACAAAATAAAACAATAATTAAAGTTTTTTTTCCTCAACCTGCTAATTGGTAATTAAATCTTTTTGACCTCTGTTGTTGTGTGATACACTCGGGGACAAAATTACAGAGACCTTTATTTTTTTCAATTATTTTGTTTAAATTAGTGACACAGTAATGCATGAATAAAAGTTTTATTACAGCACCGATGAAAAACTCAAGGCAAGCCTGGTAGATGGTTATCACTAAATAATTATCTAAATGAACAATCCTGAACAAAGTTTATTATTAAAACCCAGTTCCTCAGGTCAACACAAATTATTCAATAACTTGTAAATGTAACAATACCAGCAATGGTTACATTTACAAATATGTATCTACATGCAGTTGTTATCAAATGTGACAATGTGTAATACTGACTAGGGAAGTTTATGTTAGTTTGTTGACGTTAATAGCGTATTAGAAATGACTGTTAATTAACTTTAAAATAATGTAAATCCAGGATCCCCCAACCCGGGGATCCAGGAACCTATCTATATATATTCATACTAATATTGCACGAAAGTAAGTTTGGCTGTCTATCTGTCTGTTGTCAGGCAGGTCAGTAGACCATGACCTGTGTAAGGGGCATACTATAGATAAAGTATCCTATGGATACTTTTAACTTAACAAGAAAATTCCGATGGGATATTTTTTTTCAATTCAAAAAGGCGACAAAATTGACAAAACGCGCTTTCAAATAAGCATGATTTTATGATGATGAAACAATAATGAATTTACATATTTTCTGTTTGGATTCTAACAAGAATCTATTAGCACTTTTACATACAAGAGTTATTTGAGTCAAAGTCTTACCTAAATACTTGCATCCACATTATTAAAATCAGTAAGCACTTTAAAATGCAATGTAAACTTGAAATGGTGTGTAAAAATAGCTCTGTTTATGTCATTCACTCGAAAGGTCGCCATCAAGGTTAATATAATGTAAATAATATGTGATTATATACAGAATCCTGATAACACCCTTTGGAGACTGAATGACAACAAAATAACAATTCGGTTTGTGATTATCTCTGAAATGACTTTATCCTCGCAAAGTGTATCAGTGATCATGCCTTCACTGTATGTGAAGATGCCTTGGTCCGGCAATTGGATGGAAATAGCCGGTAGTATTGTATGTTCTTGTAATAGTAAATTATAGTGTGGTATCTATAGTTAGGGAATCTAATGACTTTGACCTTCATCTTCAAGCTCTTAACTTAAAAAAAAGTTTATGTTCAATGTTAATGGATACAAAAAGAATCTTGTGAGTATTTTGACTTCTCTGACATTGTGTTAATGATGCATCATGTAATAGAATAGATAGAGTGTTAAACAAGCTGGTTTTTATTATTTTAAACTAATTTTGGAATAAGTCACAAGTAACTCAAGCAAGAATATCTATCATCCCAACTCATTCGATTCTTTTGGCAATTGAACTAGGTCTTCATGGGTTTTATTTTAGATTTAGGTAAATAATAACTTTGGTTTGGAATGACTGGTGGGCAAACCGGTCTCGGTAATATTTTAACTAACATATTGAGCATAATTGTTAATTATTTCCCAAGCAATTCTACACGTGCCAAGTCATTGTAGATGTTGATTAGAATCTTTAAATTAATCTTCAAATATGTTTGCATCTAATTTAATACTAAGCAAATATTAATAAACCATTTCTTAATTTTCTTTGTTGGGTATAAATAAAATCCCAAGAAGACTGGCAAGTGGGTAAAGAGAAAAATAGTAATAATTATCTAGTGGGTACCTAAATAAAACATCAAAGTAGGTAGACAGAAATAAAATCATTGTAAATCGAGTTGCCAGTCATCCTCTAAATAATTTCACCTCGTGAATGTAGTTAAATGGCATTTCACTTTCTGAAATAGTTGCTAACTAATGCATGAAGCACATAGCCAATGGATATGCAAACTAGTTATAACCAAAAAAAACTGTTCTATGTTCCTAGTGACTGGCCACAGTAGCAATTGAAAAAAAATGACTCCTTTAAACTTGATGGTTTTGCTACAAACAATTGAAAAAAAACTAAAAGAAATACTCACTTCTTGGAGAGACATGGTGTTTGTTGATTGTTGATACAGCTAATTAACCTAAAAATACAAATAATAATGTTATAAAACACCACAGTTGCAAATCAAGCGCAGGTATTGGGGGTAAAACGTGATAGCCGGCTGAATATAATGACACTTAACCTCGTAAAAAAAGTTTAAATTCAAAAAAGGAATATCATTCGTAACTAAAATCTTATTACTCTAATGAAAACAAATGAAGTCTCAAATTATTATTGAAAAAAATTATGTACTTTTAAAGATATTTTACTATTGCAAACAGAATACACGTCACTAACTTACAATTAAACAGAAGCGTGTGCTCAGTACGAATACTCGTTAGGAACTGGCCGCGCTATGAGACTTTAGCAAACACAACGTAAAAGCGCACAAAACTAATAAAAAAATGTGGTGACGAATCGGCTATCATTAACCACATAATGCGAATGTTATCTTTATCGTACCGTATCTTTGATCAGTGAAAAATTGAAGATTTTATTAGGAATTTACCTCAAAAAGGTTTGTAACCTGAAATCACAATCACTCTTGACCTGGAAAATTTGACATTGACAGGGAAAGTTTTTGGCAAACGGGATTTTTTAGGGATGACAGTTGACACAGACACTGACAGTCACATTCTGCAATGATTTTAGCCTGTAATTTCGTCGGGGGAAGTCGGGAGTCGGGATTTCGGGAAACATCGCTGCTTTATGGTCTAGATAAGAACTGTAGGAACTGTAGACCTATTGTCGGGGGTTGGAACAAAAATGCAGGGTGTAGTACCTACTAGTAGTGGAATTGTTAAAACTTGATGCGGATTAGAGCGTTATGCATTTATTTACTTAAAAATCCTATCTTGCCGTCTAAAAGGCATTACAATGTAAGTATCTGAATTCCACATACCTACATGTGATGCTTGATGCATGATGATTCTTATTTGGATCTTGTTTAAAAACACAACCAATTCTAGCGCTTGCGTGACCACCTAAATTAATTTCATACTTTTTCTTCACTTTCATAATTCTTTCATGCAACTAAGCAAATGCAACGAATTTTATGAGACTTGCAAAAATACTCTCATTTTTATTTTAGACTGTGCTGCACTTACTATCAAAAATCTCACAAGTAGTGTTATATTTTAACAGTCTTTCATGTCTGGCATGAGCATACAAAAAAATGAACCGTATGTAGGTCACACATTATTATTTCTTTGCTTTTATAGCCATAATCACTGAGGTCCTATATGACGAGGTTCCAGATGGTAGGTAATTCAATCAATGAATGAACTGTGTACCTATTGTATTGAAAATTGCTATCTACTAACTATGAAAGGAGACTTTTGTTTGCATATACATAGAATAACATAAAATCAACACGTATGTAGATAATCCCCGAAGGGATAGGTAAATGTACCTACCTCCTAAAAGATTTTCCTTCCTTTCATCAGCTATGTGTCCCCTAAAGGTAGGTATGTACATAATAGGCAGTGAATTTATACTAACAGCCGTGCAAACCGTTCAAATGCAGAGTTCCAACTGTTGCTGAGATATTACTAATGGGATAACCCAATAACACTATGCCCGACCATACTAATTGGAAATGTTTTTGAATTATATAACAGAAGATATTCAAATTGAAAATCGGTTATAATTAAAAAAACGTTTATTGATAATAATTTATATAAAATTAAGAAGTATACTTAAGCATAATTATGCGTATTTGGGGGCCAGTTTAGCGGCTAGGTCGACGTACTGCTTCTTGGCGTCATCCTGGGAGATTCCCTTGCGACCGGTCCATGCCTTGAACTTGGCTTTCTCGACTAAACCGCTAGGCTCAGCTAGAAAAAAAATAGTTAGGTACAATTATAAATACTATCGTGTTGTAAAATAATAATTTGAAATTCGAGATTCTAATCATGGAGATATTATTCCATGCCATTCTTTTGTCATTAAACATTCGAAGTGTTGCTGGTCAGTTGTTTCCGCCTCTACACCTCAGCTAAAATACTAGGAAGTGGCGAAGGATGACCGTTTTGTTATTGTGCAATTTTTTGACGTTCAAAAAAGTGCTTACTCTCAGCATAATTTGAATAAAAGAATTTTGATTGAATATCAATTATGATTATACATATAAATTACCAATGTTGACGTCTCCGATGGTGGCCTGCTTGTACAGGGAGTACAGCGCGAGGTTCTCGTCGTTGCTGGGGGTGGTCTTCCAGTTCCTGACGGTAGTGGCGACTTTGGAGAATTGCTGGGAAAAGATGGGAAATGACGATGTAGTAACTTTATTTGATTTTAGATCTGAAAGGCGAAGACGGCCGGTATTTAATAAAGACAAGGACCTAATAGGGCGTTACTGATAAGTATTTAATGCTGGCTGTTTTAAATATTGGTATCAATTTTCTTCCGAATTTTTGAACTATCCAACCAGCCCCTGTATTCACAACGCTTCGATTCGATTTCGATTTCGGAAAGTCGTATCATGTCTATCTCAATCGTTTTCGTAATAAGTACCAAAAAAAGACAGACCTACTAATTTCCGAAATTGAAATCGAATCGAAGCGTTGTGAATACGGGATCTGATGACAACTATTTTGAGAGTCCACAATATCTACTTATTATGGTAAGGTAAGGTACCTTGGTAGGACGGAGGTATGCCGTTATGTCAAGAAGACTAAAATCCAATTAATTTAATAAAATTTTCGTAATTTGTGTAGAAACATAGCTACATAGGTACTTAAACAAAAGGAGGCAAAGGCAACATTCATAAAATCAATGGAATGCTAGCTAGGTGAAAAGAAGTCAATGACTCCATGCAATTCATATTCAATTGATCCGTCGGTAATTGGATCAGAGTAATGGTATACCTTAGCAATTATAACTTCATTTCTAACTGTCCGATGTCTATTGCAAAGAGCCGTTATTACCCCCACAACCGACCGCGACGGTTTTATATTTCCATTATTAATCATTATTCAGGGCGAATTTCACCAATAATTGAACGGGATCAGCACATCAAACTTAGTTCAGGAGCTGTCAGTGTCAATATTCTTTTGACGCTTGAATGACATTGTCAGGGGGCGCTGTTAGTAAACATTTGTATTGAAAAAACAAGATGGCGGCGCTAATTCCGCTATGGCCACGCGCCAAAAGATCCATGGCGCAGTCTAAATGAGTCTATCCCGTTCAGTTTCATTGGTGAAATTCACCCTCAAACTAATAGAATATTATTCCAATAATTGGATTGCTATTCTATTAGATTGAGGGCGAATTATTGCTCGGAATCTATGCGCTGTGCTGGCCTAGTTTGGTTTGTGTGGGACGACACACAACATGTCTTTAATTTTTTTAGCTCTAGCCTACATACTACTACATACTACTAGTCATTCATATTAGAGCCGTCTATTATTTTTCATAAAAGCATTTGAAGTGATATTCAGCTGTAAATATTAGATCTTCAGAATTGACAAAATAATATTAATCGGTTGATAAATAATGTATTGTACGATGTTAATCACCGTACAAGTACCTACCTACTAAAAAAGATTTTACAGAGATAAAATTAATAATAATGATTAAGTAGGCGCTAGTCTTTTCTTGCGGTTCGCCCGCGTGTTTGTTTGAAATTATCACACTGGAAAATGCTATCAGAAGGAAGTGTATTGTATGTCCTAATCTATGTCATGGTCTACGTATGTACCAAATTGTATCGAAATTCCTTCAACTGTAAATAGACCAGGGCCAATAATTTTTAAAGCATTAAAAATTCTTAGCAGTATGGAAGAGGTCGGAAGATGTAGTTTATGCTGTAAGTAATGAGGGAAAAATCGACCCGAGTCAGTGAAACTTCCGGAAGAGGGGAAGGAGGGATAGTTTTTCATTTTGAGGAGTGGATATTAGTTTTTTGCAAATTGCGGCTAAACGTAGAAGTTGTAGATATGCCTCAAAATTTTCGAGAAAACGCAAAAAAAAAACTTTTTTTTTTAATTTATATCTTCCGTATTTTTTTATATTTAAATTAAACTCAGTGAAAAATGATCTTTTTATGTTTGAAATAAGCAACTTTATATTTCCAGAGCAAAATATTATTTTTTCTATGTTTTATGAAGAAAATTGTAAAAAAAGATCAAAGGACATCAACCACTTTGTATGGCGATTGCGCTTGAACATGAACATAAATATATTGCACTATTATTGATTTTATTGAGTGGCTTACAGTAGGAAGAAAACATATATATAAGAAGTTTTGTATCAAATTGGTTAAATAATATAATAAGTCCATGTTCACGCGCAAGTCTTCATGTAAAGCGGGTTCATTATGCGGAGAAATGCTAGGGTTAACGTTTGAAGCGGGTACTGAGTCCGAGAGTGAGCCGGGGTCGTCGATTAGAAAATCATCAGAATCCATTTTGAACAGCACAAGTAGTCAAAAATAGCTAAAGTCGAAATAATATTCACAATACGACACGAAAAAGAGCGCAAACGCAAAGCGATAAGCGAATAACATTTTGACATTGACAATTTGACAATCGGGTCTGGGTCAATGTTGCCAGTTCTCTGCACTGTCAGTCGAACACTCGATTTGAAATCGATTCCATCGTGTTGTGCTGTTTTGTTTTGCGTAATTCTTTTGGTTATGGACCACGCCGCATTGCAATGAGAATCTTCAAGAAAAGCACGTGTTAATAATACCCGATACCACGACGAACAAAACCCAAACGAACGAAGACGAATTACCAATTACGAACGATTCTTACTATTTTTCCCCGATATAGGCTAAACGACTTTCAACGTTTGTTCTACGCGGGCACGCTATAATCATGGCGGTAAGTCTCCTCTTTGAACAGTGTTAGTCAGTAAAAGTCTGACACGCCCTTCCGCTCCACTAGAGCGGGAGAAATAAATGGATGATTTTACCATCTCAAAAAAAAATGTTGTTCTACGTAAAGTATATCTTTTTATTCATGTAAGGTTAAGATGATGATGGTGATGCTGGTGATGAACCCTCCAACGGCCAGAGCAAAGCTTGGTCTTCCAGGAAAACATTTGAATTTTTCGAAGCTCTCGAATCGAAACATCAAAAATATCGATATTATTTTTTCTGTGTTTTTATTCTTTAGGCAACCCTGACTCAACGCCACTGTCACCATACAAATACAAATCAATCAAAAATCTTTTTTATTCGTTTTTAATATTATTTATATTGACACTCCCGAATAGGGACCAATGTTCAGTAAATATTATTACTAAATTATTTATGAATTCCTTCTTTCCCAATAGGGTTGTTCACGGTTAGCCCATTTTGGTTGATGTCCTTTTAAGCGAAAAATTTGGTTAGCAACGTTCGATTTTTGTATTAAGTATACGTGCTTATCTTCTTCGATGGATTATCAATTTTAACATAGAATTAAAATATAACATTGTTTACATAGAAAAATGTCGTTAAAAAGTGAAAAACCGAAAAAAACTAGTTTTTAATAATCGTTTTTTCGGTGAAGATCATAAACTTATTTTTTTACTGTACTTCTACATTAAGCTTTTTTCGATAAGATGCATAGTTTAGCCGCAATTTGCAAAAAACGAAAATCCACCCCTCTAAATGTAAATACTACCCTCCCCTTCCGGAAGTTTCACTGAGTCGGGTCGATTTTTCCTTCATGACTTGCACTAAAAACTACATTTTCCGACCACTCCCATACCTACTGCTAAGAATTTTTCTTCAATTACGGTTTATAAAACGGTTTGGCGCTGGTCTAAAAGGCGTGAAAAGGTAACAGAACGACATTCAGACAAGCACAGATTCTTTCGCATAATTGTAATTTAAGTATTGATTATCTACGAGTAATTAGCTACATATTAATATGAATAAGTAGTGATTTAATATTTAAAGTCTATGAATACCTTGATATTATTATCATACTCATCATGACACATCATATCTATTTATTAAAATTTTAATTGTTTGTTGTAGGAACCTACAACTACTAGCAAGGTACTTAATTGTTTAAAAACTACCTCCCTATGTCTTTTTGCACAACCATTATTCCTAAATTGATCCCTAGATTGGCCCAATTCGCCCATGAAAAACCCGTGCGAGCCTATTGTCATCAACCGGGCACAAATCTAGTCTACGGGAATTGAACCAGGACCTCGTACTCAGCACTTGCGCTTGCGTCGACTAGACCAAAGAGTAACTTACCTCCAAGTCTAAAGATAGTGATTTTTAGATGCCTACCACTATAAGAGTAAGTACTTGTACTATTTTGTATTCTGTAGTGTAAAGGAAGACCTAAGAAACCATGGATGTACCTACTGTGTGAAAAATAACATGACTATTGGAAATAATTCCAAGTGCGGCGCAAAGTTTAAAAAAAAAAAAGATGACGCCGAATCGAGAAGTACTTAGGTATGGAAGAGGACATACTGCGCTGAATAAGTAGGAATAAGGCCAGGACAAATGGTATCTGTGGTACATTAAATGTTTGACTACAATTCAAGCTGTTTTTTAGAAGATTATGATGAAACTTACCTCATCGAGAGACATGGTTATTGATTTGCTTTGAGATCTGTAACAAATAAAATGAATATTTGAATTTCGTAACAATCGGTTGCACCTTTTATACCATAGGAGATTTTCTTTATCTACGAGATTACTTTCTTTAAGCCAGGGGGGAGACTCAAATCCGGTGAAGGGATATCAATATCTTTATCTTAATTCAGGGCTTAGTATAATAATATCCGTTTCATTTACACTCAAGCGCCACGTAAATGAACGCTTAAAAAAGCGCGTTAACGAAATTTCAATGGACGACTTAGAACTAAGTAGGTACTTTCTAAGTTGCACTCGTAACGTAAGTAGAGATTCCGGGAAGTAGCAAATCCTTTTGTGTAGGCACCTCATTATATAAGGTGAAAGGAACATTGACGCGAAAACGGTTACCACGTACTCAGCACATCATTTTTAACCCCCTCACTTCGAAATTTTTCATGAGCATGATGTACTGAGTACATGGTAGGTAACCGTTTTCGCGTCGGAGCGCGGCGTCCCTTCCACCATGTATAAAAAAAAATAGATAGGTAGATCGAAATATGCCCACAAAATGTTAAAGGTGCCATCCTACCCTAACACCTGGTACCTATAGTGTGGTTAAAAAAATAATGATAGACAATCAGGCTTTTCACTCATTGATCAAATAAGTACCAACATAAAGAAGCAATGAAACTAAAGATCCGTATTCCTAAAACCACACAAATAAAAACAACAAAGGTCTAATATTCGCGGTGTGCAGAAATGCACACAAGACTGTGTCGTGCGCCCGCGCATTCCTCGGGTTCATCGACCGCTATCAGCGGAACTGGAGCTGTCTCGTGCACTTTCCAGCGTTCATTGACAGCGGATCGCGATGATGTGTCCATGTGAACTATGTAGAGGAAATCCGGCTAGATTAACTGGCTTGCCAGCTAGGGAGAGTGAAATGCAGATTTGTAGGGAGAGTATATTTATAACAGGAATAAACTGCAAATGCCTCTAGCACAAAATCATTCAAATGACATCTTCATGTCGTAAAGAATTGAACTCGTTCCTGACCGATTGGCCAGAGAAGCCAAACACCGGAAGACTTGGAAAGGAATGGGGAGGCCTTTGCCCAGCAGTGGGACAAAATAGGCAAGTAAAAAAGAAAAATAATTGATCATATTTTGGTAGGAAAAGGGGGTGGTGACTTCTGAGACAAACATTTTGGTAGGAAAAGGGGGTGACTTCTGAGACAAACGTTTTGGAACAAAATGTTATCGATACTTGGGTGTATTTTAGCTTGTAAGGGGGGACTACCTGTGATGGTGACTCTTAGAGAAGTAAAGAAGAAGAAGAACATGCTGCGCCGACTCCAAATGAATGAGTGTAAGAACAAGGGATTGACAAAGCCACATTCAAATACTAATTTGTTGCTGAAAAACAATAATGGAGGGAGCCCATCAGAAAGGCAAACAACTGTTGCAGTCAATTTTTAAAAGCGGATGTAGTAAAAGTACTCTATACTGAATACGGAATGCCTACCAGCCATAGACAGAGGGTCAGTCTGTGGCTCTTGGGAGACACATCTTGTGACTTGACAACACACAAGAACCGATCCTCCGATTTTCTCCAAAAAATGTCTGTATGGAAGGAAACGTCTACTTAATTAATTACATAAAACAACATAACACCACGTTATCCCCGAAGGCTCACATAGAGGTGTTACCTATATAACACGACATTATCAACCGGGTAAAAATCCAGACTCCGGGCTACACTTTGTCCGGGAAACGAACCCAGGACTTCAAGCTCAGCAGTAGCGCTTGCTACCTCTACACTAGCGAGGCAGACAATTCATCAATCATTGGAAAAAAAAAACAATCATGATCAATTGTACATAAATACTAAAGGTACTAGCACACTAGTTAAGCACTATAGCTCACAATCAGGCACATCAAGAACTTACCACAAGGTAGAGAAGCTAGGTCGAGATCGCAAAGGATACTGAACGATTTGGTGTGAGATCCTTAAGTTAAGTTTCGACAAATATATGGCTTGTGTAGCCAGGGTTGTCAATATTTTGATTAGGTGCGATAGCGTAGACGATAAAATCTATATTTGAATCATTGACTAGTCAAAAATGTAATGAATGATTGATATTATCCGATCAGGTCTATTATGAATGATCAGCGGTGTTGTTATTTTACTAATTAAATATGAGTCATAAGCAATTAGGAAGTGGAATTTGAACTAAACCTTGCCTAGATAAGGTAAGGAACCTTGAACGGTCTCAAGAACATCAGAAGGGTAGAGGCACTGGCAGATAAATCATCAGCAAGATCTAGAACTAAATATCTGAAGACATCTTACATCCGCGGACTGGGCGCGCGTGGTGGCCTCTCACAGAGTGGAGGCCTATACCATAAGTTCCTACTAATAGTGGGTAGGCTATAGATTGATGGTGATGACCTTATTGTTTATGTGGGTAAAATGAGTTGGAAGGAATGAATAATGATGGTATATTATTCCAATCTACAAACGTCATGGCATTTTAGAATTTGCTCGCCAAGCATGACAAAGTTAGTTTCTCATATGATTACTTTGTCAAGTTGGCGTGGAAAATCCTGACACCCAATCTAGATGTCAAGAAAGAATTTGCATTAAACTGTAACTTCATTACCTAGACTACAGTTTACTGAAGTTGAGATTTGGCAATAACGGCCTTCACTACATAGTATAAAACAAAGTCGCTTCCCGCTGTCTATCTGTCCATTTGTATGCTTAGATCTTTAAAACTACGCAACGGCTTTTGATGCGGTTTTTTTAATAGATAGGGTGATTCAAAAGGAAGGTTGATATGTATAATACATACAAATTATAGTAGAGGAAACATTAGTATTTACATTGCACCCGTGCGAAGCCGGGGCGGGTCGCCAGTACGTAATAAATTGCTACACTCCGAGTCACCCATAGACAGTAGCTCAGTGTCAGATAAGCAGTCGCTTCATGTGTATTTTCAATTATATTTTATCATCAATACTGATACTCAGTTACAATTGGTTAGACTGGAAGCCGACCCTGGGGTCGGCTAGTTTGGGAAAAGGCTAGGCAGATGATGATGATGACACCGAGTCACCCATAGGCCTTTTTCTGACCCTGTTCTAAGATCGGACGGATCGGACGGTTACTATGGCCTCTTAATGCAGGAATGTGTTAGTTCTATTTCGAGAGTGGGGAAGAGATGACGCTAGACCATCTCTTTCCCACTCTAAAAAAAATCACCTAAACGAAACAAAGAAATTAAGATAAATCCTAAAATATTTTAGAAAAGTGAAAACCCTACGCAATATGCAATATAAATAAACGCTATCAATCAATAAAATGTTGAATTTTATCGCAGATCCATAATCCAGCCGAAGATTATCCATATGGTCCAAATAAAACTAACTCTAGGGTGGGGTATAAAACTTTTCTACATACATTTCGGAAATTGGCTCCGATACCTACGGACGAAGAAACCAGCACTACTTATTGGAACAACCATCATAGACTTGCAACATAAATTACATTTCCCTAGAGTATTTAACCCAAAGCAAAGAGTTTTTTTTGTGTTTTTATTCAAGTACCTACATTACATTTTCATACTATGTATTTACACAATTGGGTTCGCAAAGTTTTGGTCGTGGGACCGTCGCGTTTTCAAGGAATCTCTCCAAACTGGTCGCCTGCAATTCTTTGACCAAATTAGCATTGCTACAACGTGGCAATGTAATAAAATTATTGTAGACGTTGGTAAATTCTTAGATGTTCGATTTATTAACTTCTCTATATTGTTTTTTGTTGTAAAGTCAGTATCCACTTGTTGCCAGGCCTACGCTGTAAGAATGTACACAGTAAAACCAAATATTTCTATAAGAGTGACCATAGAGTTTCTTTGCGGTTCTTCTCCATATGAAACGACCAACCCGAAACGTAGGTACATGGCAGTTATGTGGAGGAGAAGGTACTCGGACGCTAAAGTGTCCTTTTGTTTTCCATACAAGGTGAAGTTTTGTATCCTCGTCAAAATTCAGGAGGTTGTCATAGAAGACGTAAAATAATCAACAAAAATTACGTTACCTGGTCAATAATAATAAACGTTGCTTTTTTTTGTTGTTTTAATTTGACACAACTTCAGAATGGAGCCCTTCTCAAAAGGGGAGAATCATCCGTTTACCAAATAAACGTCTGCGTTAGTTTGCGTGGTGAAAGCGCAGTTATAGGGCTAGTATTAGACGAGTCGCGTTTTAATACGGGTGGTGTACACTTACCGATTTCCGATATTAAGAAAAAATATAAAAAATTACCTACCCATTTCATTATTGATTCGGGTCGAAAATCATTAACATAGTTACCTCCTTGAATTTGACGAGGATGTATAACTACGTATAGATAGAGACCGCTTCATGGAGAAAGAGGAGACAATGCTCTGTCTCCTCTGTCTGTAGTTGGGAGTTCTGCTCATGGCTAAATAATGACAATCGCTCGGGTCGTTTTTTAATTTAAGCCTTTTGCTTACCTTTGGTCCGTGAATGGGTGACTACCCATTACATACCGAGTTTCCGTGCCTCGGAAAGCACGTTAAGCTGTTGGTCCCGATTGTGAATACATTGTAGATCTTTGTCCGACGTTACAGATAGTGGCCCGAAAGTCTGACAACCAGTCTTACCAAGCAGGGGTGTCATATTATCCAGTACTAATTGGTATTCCGCTGCATTCGGTCAGACCGGAAGCCGTCCCCAACATTGTTGGGAAAAGTCTAGGCAGATGATTGATACAGACCGCTTCAGTTAACAAAAAGATAATGAACGACTACTGAAGAATGAAATAAAGTAAGTCGGTGACCAATTCATTTAGATGAAATATTAGTCATCTGCGGTACCTGACCTTGGCGTTGATTTGACAGGAAGTTTAAGACATGCCATTTGGATTGGTAGCATTTGACCTACTGGGTTTTTTCCAAGTACCTAGGTAGCTAAGCACTAGCGTAGTGGATCTGTACTCTAACACCCGTACCTACATAGTTATATTCAAGTTAAAGTAATTACTTTTGCTTCGGCAACTACTTGCAAATTTTTTTATGCAATACACAAGAATTGAAAAGAAGTAAGAACCTTCAAAGAAAGCAAATCTAAGAACTCTAAGTTTTTACAGTTCCATCTTCAACCAATTACTAAACTACATAATAAAAATGGTATCTTAAAAAATAACATTTACTCAAGTAAACGCTTTGACTTGATTATAGATACGGGGGTTTGTCTAGGTAGATTTTATTTGCCTAAGTATTTAAAATTAATTCGGATATTTGAACATTTTAATCGATCAAGCAATGAAAGATAATTCGCCATAATTAAAAACGAACGAGTATTTTAGCTGTTCAATAGTTCAGTGCGGTTCAGGGGTTCAGATCTTCAAGTTGAACTCAAATGGATTCGAGCTCATACATAGTTTATTCAGTTTTAGCTAAGTAGCTAAGCTAAGACTACGTAGGTACTTAGCTGCTATCGCAAGACATTAAGCTGAGGAAAACACATTTGACATAGTTTGAAGTACCTAGGTAAGACTGTAGTAAGGGAGTTTCAGATTCGGTAATTCGGCTGCTTTTGCCGAATTTCGCTATTCGGTTCATGGACCGAACGTTCGGTGGAACAAACCTTTACTAATAATAATATATAGGACAAACGAGTAGTCTATACCCTGCATTTTGCCAACTGAACTCACTCTTAGTTAAAGAAACCAGAAGAAAATACATATAATTCTTCTGTACCTGTGTATGTCACTGAACTGCTTCTAAACGCTGGACCGATTTTGATGAAATTTGGCCAATCTAAACTCAACACTCAAACAAAATTTCATCATGCATCCATCAAAACATCCAGGGGCCCCTTGCTAATTATGTAAAAAACTTGATTGAATCTGTCGCCGTTTAAAGACGCGCGAAAATTAAACAAACTTCGGCCGAACTTCGGCTTCGACGCATGTTTCAACCGAATGTTCGGCCGAACTTGACATTTGGCAGAATCTGCATTCGGTCCATCTCTAGTAAACCATGTCTACTTAGACTTGCGAGAAATTACCTTACCTGCTAGGTACTGCGACATGGGGACGTACTGGTCACCAGGTTATCTAGTAAAGATTTTATTCAGAACTTCTCCCACTGCAAGCATATGTTTTATTTTATTTTCAGTTTTCGTTTTGTTTGCTAACATCAATAGGTTGTAAGAAAGTGCGATAACACATATATTACATTTTTATGGAATTGTTTTTTTATAAACTCATAGATTTCGAAGAACGTAATTTAGAACTTCTTGGCATAAAGCCGGTTCTTTACACGTAATCACAATGATATAATAATTTAGATAAATAATATTGATAACGACTGTTTTATTTGTTACATTTTCCAATAAACTAATCGCCTACGTGTTTCCGAATTCCAGCTACTCCTTTTCTAGTGAACCTAGCTATCTGTTCCTTTGGGCCTTCTCAGCCTCCCAATCTTTAGGCCTAACTATAAAAAGGTGCTCTTGGTTCCTGAAGGGAGGTTACCTCAAAAAGCCATTAATCATCAGCTGCCTAGCCTTTTCCCAACAACAACATCGGTATCTTTAATTAAATAACTGCATAGAGTCTGAGCTCGACATGATGACTGCGTGAGGCAAGAGCAGGATCCATAAAATAGATTTGTATGGATAGATACTGTATGGATAGGGCTGAAGAATTACCAATTATACTTAACTCGCAAGGGAAAAACTTTACCTTCTGCCTTAGCACATTATTATGGAATGCCGGTTTTAATCAAAGCTAAGCGACACTTAATTGAATGTCCAAAAATGAAAGTTCTGTTATGTAGGATTTTCAACTCTGCGCGCTGGGCTAACCGCCAAAAGTTGAAATTCCAACAGCTCAACAATAATATTGGAAACGTGTTTCTTTCTTTCTTTTTGAAGTATTTTTGTACAAAATATTTGCTAACTTCGATGGCTGAAGTCAATATTGTCGACGTTATCAAATTTAGAAATAGGTCGCGATTACAAGTGTTTGCAAATAATAAAACATGTTTTAGTCGAAGGGAATCGGTGTTATCTAGTACAAGCTTACTGGGTACAAGGAATTTTCCATTGGGCACACCTTCCGCGCCTCAATAACCGCCAATTTAAAAAAATAAACAGAACGCTGGTTTACTCATGGATAAATAGGTCAAACCTGTTTGCAAACGGGTACTTGAGTTCGTTTTATGGAAACTGATCATTTGATTCGAAATGGAATTTCACGGTTATTGGCTGGCAATAGGCTTTAAGAAACGTCCATTGTCTTCGCCGATTTCGCACGCATTTGAAGAAATTCAAATTCTGATCTGATTCTGATTTGATTTCTTTTGCATTGAGGCAAAAGGAGTACCTATGTAAGGATCGTGGCAGCATCGTAGCATCGTCGCGTTCTGTGGTTTCTACCTACCCCCCTATGGAAAAAAGGCGTGATTTTGTTTATATTGAAGAAATTCCTGTAACTAGAGCACAGGACCTGTAGCTTCCACCCTGTCGATCCATGATGTAAGTTGTTAACCTGCAAAAAGTGGTAATGACCAAATGCCTTAACGGATTGAGTAGGTGCATCAACCATTATTGTCCACGTAGAATTCAGAAACTTTGAACAACCAACAAGTTCTCCTTTTTTCATTTTCGTCCTAAAGAGGTAGCAAAATCACAGTGATATTATTCTCCGTTACAATAAGGTAAGTAACTATTGTTGCTTTGTTGCTGTTACAGGTAATATAAGTGCGAAAAGACTGTATTTCAACGACACATAGCTACGCTAAACGATCGACATAATAACTCTGGTGCATAATCAAAGAGTTCCGTACTAAAAGCATTGACACACATAGCTTGCATTCTTTATATACGAAGAGGTTAACGCCTTTGAAGCTGGGGGCCAATTATGGCACTTCACTTGAAGTAACAACTTTAACTTACGGTAAAATACAACCTTCCCTTTTAACAAAGGTATGTTAGGGTCATTACTTAGGCAGGTGGAGTTATGTAGCATCAAACTGTTGTAGAATGAGGGTAATGTGTAGTGTAGGTACTTGGATTTACTTAGCTCAGTAAGTAGGTATAAGTTAGGTATTACATGGTTTGGCAACAAGGAGTTTGGTTTCTTGAGACTCGGAAAAAAAAACAAAAGTAATTTATTCAACTAAGGCTGCTAATGAACACTTATACAAGGTGTTGCTTTCCATCTTCGTTAAATTCTAGGAGGTAACTATGCTAATGATTTTCGACCCGAATCAATAATAAAATGGGTAGGTAATTTTTTATATTTTTTCTTAATATCGGAAATCGATAAGTGTACACTCACCACCCGTATTAAAACGCGGCCCGTCTAATACTAGCCCTATAACCGCGCTTTCACACACAAACAAACGCAGACGTTTATCCGATAAACGGGTTATTCCCTTTTTTTGAAAAGGGCTTCATTCTGAAATAGTGTCAAATTGACCAGGTACCGTAATTTATATTGATTATTTACGTCTTCTATGACAACCTTCTGAATTTTGACGAGGTTGCAAAACTACACCATGTATAAACCGGAAAACCGTGAAACTGTAATCACAGAATCAGCAATCCTTTCTTCACTTCCTAGCAGTTTTAGCTGGGGTGAAGCAGCGTAACAAACGCCTCAACATCAGCACATGTTCCAAAAAAAACTGGAGTTAACTTTTTTTTGCAATTTGAATTTTAAGTCGCCCTTTGCTAGGCCATAGTTTAGTAATAACTTGAATCACGAGATAGATCCTATATGAGCAAATACCTACGCATTCTTCGACAACTTCTTACTACATCGCTAAAATCTTGTAATGCAATCTTCGGTATTTCAAAGTACACAACACGTTTCGTTTGTTTTCATGTGCCATGGCCAAAGACTATATCTCTATGGCCATGGCCAGGATGATATCACTTTTCCAATGACGGCAATGTTTTCCATGAAACGTACTTACCTAGATGTACATCTATATACGCCGTACTAGGTACGTATTTAGGCAGATAATCTATATTTACGGTTCCTCATTATTTTACAGACTGCATTATTCGATAATTTTACAGGTGTGAATCATTATTCAACCTGGTGTCTCGTTCATCGTTGTTAGATTACTGACAGATAGCTTTCCCTGCAAACAGAACTGACAGATAGCTTTCCCTTAACCCTGCAAACAGAAATAGGAGCCCCGCGAAACGGGGCTACGTCGACTACGCTTTATTACAAAATATTGATATTTTGAACCAAGTAATTCAGCCGTTAGGTATGTTAAACTTTTAGTTTTAGATATTTATGTACCCCTCGTGATCGTTTTGTGCCTGGTTTAGAAGATTTATTATAAAATTATATCTAAGTTAAACAAAAAAAAAATGTGTAAAATTTTTATAAAAATCTGTGTTAGTGTCTAACATTTTAGGAGCTAATTTTTTATCCGTATTTATTATGCCTATAAAATTATGTTTAAATATCATTATGCGTAAATTTTATGCTTTAGAATGTTATGCTACATTATTATGATTAGACAAATTATGCTTTAAAAAATTATTCGTAAGCTGTTATGCGTAAATATGTATAATTAGGATTAACCAAAGAATGCCACGTTATAATATGTCTTGAAATTTTATGCAAATGGATAGGGAGCCTGTCTGTGAGTGGAGGAAAACTTGCTGAAATGGATGATTTCAAATTCAATATATTTTCCTCCATGTGTAGGTAATCCTATACCCAAATAAGAATTTGTATAATCAGCCGGCCGGCGTCCGTCGCCAAGATAACAAAAAAATGGCGCACTAAGTATTTATTTATCGCCGATTACAGCTATCTCTGACTTAATCGATGAATTATTGGAATACACCACTGATTAGACAATGGAGCCTCGATTATCTTCAAGTTGAAGCTCCGATTACTTACAAGTTAAAACCAAGATTATGAAATAGTCCCGACTTGACAAAATAAGGTCGTTGCCAAGTGGGTAAACCAAAAAAAAGGCATTAAGTAAATCCGCAGGAATTGATGCGTAATCTTGAAGACATAATATTTTGATCCTTTGCGTTGACACAGTCAGTTGGTGTCATAAAATCAAACAGTCAGTAATTTTTTTCGGATTCTCGGTCCGACGTACAAGATATTTTTTTTTTTAATTCAGCGTGCAGCGCTTTTCATGTTATATCTTCCCGAAGGAAGGTCGGCCACGACGGCCAATCTTAACGGAGATTAGCTAATTACGCAAGAGATAATATACTCGGTGCACACTTTCCTCACTCTAGTCTAACGGACGTCAATCCAACACGACGACCTGAGAGACTGGAGAGATCGGGCGCTAGACCAATCGCTTAATGTGCTTTCCCAGACACGGAGGTTTCACCCTACCAACTTGCAAACTCCGAGCTACTACTGAGGAAAACCAAATAAGTAGCTAACGCCTGGCTTGAAATGAACATCAATCCAATAAATGTTATGGAATGATAATCAAAACACGTATTGTACCACTCTATCATAATAACCTTATTACTTCATTATTTTATTTCGCTTATTAAAAGGAGCACGTACGCACCTTCATAGTAACTACTAATCAATTACGCAACATCATATAACGTGTTAATCAAATTATGTGCCTAAGACAAGTAATTATTCCAATGATTTGAATAAATTAGCGTCCGTATGGCAACTTTCCACCACGTCATCTTTGGGTACATGAGCACCCATGATTAAAAGCGTCATGTGTTGTGGTCTGGACGTTTATAGTGATTACATAAATTATAAAAGCTGGTTTGAAATCTTAGAAGACCGGTTTCCTACATGTTTTTTTTATCAAATAAACGTAATAAAATAATCATGAACAAAATAGAGCTTAATTATTATAATACTTTCTTTCTTCTGTAGGTATGCAAATCATACTACCCTATCACCCAATCTTGACCTATCAATGGGGTTCGACACGGCTTCGGCGAATTTCCTTCTTATAAAGCTGACGACGACGTTAGGTATTCGAGAAGTACCTACCCCACGACTGGTTCAAAGTTATCTCACAAATTGTAAGCATTATATAGACATTATTAACCTCATCAGCCATCAGCTTTCTAAAAACTGTGAAGTCCCACAGGGTAGTGTACTAGGTCCCACACTTTTCATAACAATTAAAAGCAATATTTCCAAACTAGAAATTGAGAACGCCTAAATATTGGACGGGATAGGGCGGGATAGGACGGGATAGGACGGGATAGGGCGGGATAGGAGGGGTAGGACGGGATAAGGCAGGATAGGTCGGGATAGGACGGGATAGGACGGGATAGAACGGGATAGCACGGGATAGGAAGGGATAGGACGGGATAGAACGGGATAGCACGGGATAGGTCGGGATAGGGTGGGATAGGGCGGGATAGGACGGGATGCTATGCTTTTTTGCACTAACAGATCATGGTAACCCCCCAGGTGTACCTTAGTAAACGCGCGTAAAGATAAGATTGTTCTATATTCTATCACTTTATCGAACATTTTGAAACCTGGGCTTTAGATAATTGAAACTGATTATGTAAAATTGATGATGTCCTTTATAAAGGTCATTTAAGTGCCTACAAAAGATATTGCCGAGTTCAGTTTTATAGAATAACTGTAGGTACAGTTTTCTCCTACAGACGTTCATTCATGCCCGTACATTTTGACTGTACACTTGAACAGCAAAACTGCACATGCATAACCTATCGTCTATGGCCGGCGTTATTCCTGTCACTGTTGCAGAGCTGTAAAATTACAAGTGCACAGAGACGCCCTGATGGGCGATATGTGGGAGTAAGTACTAAATATCAGCCTAACGTCGAAAACAGAGGTAATGTTATGTCGTTTTTCAAACACCTGCTACGGAATATTGTAGTTACTAATATCCATAGTATCGTAGTCGGCTATCGGGTCAGTCCGTAACGTGAGCCCTGATAACGCATAGATAACACTATCCTCCTCAAATCTTTTAATAAAAATATCTATGGACGTCATACTTGTTAGGTTGTTATAGTAAATTACTGTTACTACAAGTCAAATTAGCTCTATGGGATTTCCCATGCGCAAAAAAGACTTGCTATAACGTCCATACGAATAGGGGACGAACCTTGTCCTGGAGCGAGTACATGGTGTTGTTAAATAAACGATGTTACATTTAACGCTTCCAGTGCCGGGAACCAACCTGGTAGGCTCATTTTAAATGTAGGTTTTTCTTGACAAATATAAATTTAAAAAGTGTGGGAATTAAAAACAATTGTAGGTATACTTTAGTATCGTGCCCTGATACAAGAACTGATGGACGCTAGTGGAGATGCCCAAATCGTCGTCAAATACTAGGCCGAATCAATTTAAATTGCTATTGACACTTTAAGAAGAGTTGTTTACAGTTCTTAATTTTCTTCGTGTCGTTGGTACGACAATATTTTATATTAAGTTGGGCCAAAACTTCGCCATCTCCACTCCACAGTGTCGTCGGTGACAGCGCAGAAGTCTTCGGTGGTTCTCATGGAAGTCTCCGAACCATCTCCAGATCCAAGTGTGGCAACGTTACTATAAGCTCGTTAAGTGTGAGAGTGGAGCAGTGTCACAAACTTTGTTCCATCTAATATCCTGCCCTCTAAGCCTCAAAACATGCAGCCAGAGCGTTAAGTTGCATTATATAAACCTTATTTCCAAGATATGATGTTTGTAGTTAGACCTAACAGTTCAGACATATGCTTTGTCTGTCAGTGAATAAATGAATTTAAGTTTTTTTAAAGTACATGATTGCCACGTTTGTATAGTGGACACAAGCGCGACTAATCAGACGTGGGGTTCTGATTTTAATTCATGGCGGGGAAGTTTCTTGGGATTTTCTAGGAAGTTGCGCTCAGAGTCCGCAACGAACGGTTTAGATTAGCCATTGACTACCAAGCGAAAAGGAAAATAAAAGCAGATATTCGATTAAATTTGTTCTAACAATTTATTAATATCCATTTAATGTATTATATCATTGAGTATTCTAGTATTTTTCATATAAACTCTGTCAATGTTATGTAAAAAAAATCAGCCGCATCCGGTTAGACTGGAAGCCGACCCCAAGATAGTTGGGAAAAGGCTTGGCAGATGATGAATAGAGTTGTAACAAACTAGCTAATACAATATTTTGTCTTGCATTCTCTTAGATAGCTAAACATTTTTATTCTAGTTAGACACGAATGGTAAAAAATGAGATTGTACCTCCTTTAAAAACATGCCATCTATTATCCGCATCTCACACTACTGCTACCGTTAGCTGCCAATAGATGGCGTCAATCACAACTTAAATCAGCACCTATGCCTTGGTCGTCCAATTAGGATCTTCTTTCTCCTCAATGCCCGCTAAAGCCTGCATTTTATCAAAAGGTAACATCATGGGGTCTGTAGGAGGCATTTGTACCGTCGCAGCGAGAACTGGGGTATTTCTACCTTCCTTTAGTAATAGAACTTTGATCAATGATCGTTCCCCGCCTTGGCCGGTTACTGGACGAAATAAAACGTCTGGGTTTATATTCTCGTCGAATACTTCTTCGATTTTTGTCGGGAACTTCAGCTTGCCGCCTGGTGAGAGGAGGGGTACCTGAAATTTTTAATACAATAAGACCGTTTTAGGTATTTTTTGACAAGAGATTATGAGGATGGCGATATTGGGTGCAAGGATTCAGTATCGGACAAAATTGATAACTTTTTGTCCTTGTCCTCGATGACATTGACCAATTTGATAACAATCCGTCGGCCTGCTAACAACCGTTTTCGCAGCATAAAAATATATATTGCTACCGCCGTTTTAAAGTCCGTTTTACAAAACTGGGTGTTGGGTGGGTCAATGCTGGTGCGGTGTTTAGGTTTAAGATATAAAAGGGGTAATACCGAAAGTGTGAAAATTACCTTAATGTAAGGATTGGATACTTTATAGTTGGCGGTGTGTACGTGGAATAGTATGGACAGTCCTATCACAGCCTTTTCTTTAGAATTGTTCTCTATTATCAGCGTCACACGAAACACCGGGCCAAGACCTTCGACCTGAAAAATAATACAAAGAACTGTTTATTGAGCCTGTAGTGTCCCACTGCTGGGCAAAAGCCTCCCCCGATTCCTTCCATGAGCTCTTTTCCCGTTCCTCCTCGAACTAGCCCTCGTCATATGTGTCCAGGTCGTCTCGACACCTCTTTCTGGGCCGGCCTCGGCGGCGCCGTGACCCCCCTAATCCCATTTTAGCCTAGCAGCCTTCTTACCAACGTCCACTATGTACGTTTTGGAACGCAGCGTGGAGTTTCAAACTCTGTCCCGTCTTTTGTAGACTTTACAGTCAGCAAAAACCTGGCTAGAAGGACTTCAATATTCAATCTCATTAGACCGTATGCGATTGCTAAAAGGCCATCCATAAATTGCGTCACACGAATTTCATGATTATTTGACCCCCCGTCCCCCCGTCCTTGTCACAGCTGGTCACATTATTTTGTGAATCTTCCCCTCCCTAGTGTGACGTCACATAATTTGCAATTTTGCATGTTCACGCAGATGGAGTTGGAAATATTTTCAAGTTTTTCGTTAATAGTTCAA
This sequence comes from Standfussiana lucernea, assembly GCA_964057025.1. Taxonomy (NCBI): domain Eukaryota; kingdom Metazoa; phylum Arthropoda; class Insecta; order Lepidoptera; family Noctuidae; genus Standfussiana; species Standfussiana lucernea. Next base: position 2,331,567 of record OZ059791.1, on the reverse strand, counting down.
ATTTAGTTTTTTAATACTTAGATTTTTAAAATGTGACGTCACGAAATTTAGGACCCACCTACCCCTTGTCACACAATGTCACTTCGTCCTCCCCATTGACGTGTGACGTAATTTATGGATGACGCCTAAGGTAACTCAGGCTGAAATTTACAGAGCAAACTTTGCCCTAACTTTGCGAAGTGTAGAAGATAGGGTTTCATACGATTACGACATTAACCGCTGTGAATAATCCACACTAAAATAATTATGATTTATATTCATATGAATTGGAGTAGACTTTTTGTCTCATGGATCTATTGTGCCATATAACATAATTAACCGTTTTTGTAGGTAATAATTACTATATTTACCTCGGCAGTAAGTCTCATAGACTCCATCGGTCCGGTGCCGACTGAGTTGTCCGACTTTTCATGCGCTTCCAGTAAAGTCTTCGCAGCCAACAGTCGGAGTCTGTTCATCTCATGTTGGAACGTCTGGTGCATCACTGCAATTTGATAAACTAAATGAAAATGAATGAAAATAGTAGATGAAACAAATTGTAGGTAGTGTTTCTTATTTTTGTATCCGAGGTCGCAAATGGCATATTGCAGTGATGTATATTTTTTAAACAAGATGTCTAATAAACCACATAATAATTACTTTAACACTTTTGACAACTCCCAGTAAATTGAAACTTCATTGAAGTCGAAACTATACTAGCAACGAGCTGGTGACATTTAACGTTATTGTTATAGCAATATTAGGAGGTTAGGCCACTCCACGAGCATTGTTCTTCTTCTTTCGCCTTATTGGATAGGTGGCAATACTCATACGTTGGATGACATCTGTACACCATACAGCACAGTAAGAAAGAGAAGGAGTATGTATGTAAGGAGTATGTACGCACATCGTGTGAGAGAACGCTACGTGTGAGTCACACGTAGCGTTCTCTCGCTCTCTCATAGACAGTGCACTGCGTGACATATAAAATAAAAAAGAGAAGGAGTACTTACACGTAGCGTTCTCTCGCTCTCTCATAGACTGCTCGAGGAACAGCTTGGACTTCTTGGGTATAAGCCAGGGCTTCTGACCAGTAAGCGCGCTGGGTGACATCTCTACTCCGGCCGCGTGCGCGCTAAAGTCTGCTGTGCGCTTTAGTATCTTTAGCATTAGGTTTCCGCCTGAGAATTATTAAAAATGGAATGATTAATTACCACATTTCTTTTACCCTTTACGCTTCAAATGATTTTGTAAACAAAATACAAACCCATATCTCTAGCCACTTAACATACAACATTGTGTGATCCTCCATGTATATTCAGCTATATTCCTTGTAAGAATAATACTCCACAAAAAAAAATGGATAACTCTGATGCAATTACCTCCAGTTATTATAATGAGCACATGTTCTTCTTGTCCAAGCTGACCAAACTTCATCACGGAGACCACATCTGAAATAGACGAAAGCTAAATTAACAAAAGTCGTTCATCAGTGTCGTATAGCACGACGCCTAGCCAGTGTCTCGGTTGTGATGTAAATCATGGAATCTTCCTAACTACACTATGAGAACATTGTGCAGCTCTGCAAAGATCATTTGGCGCTTCAGTGACGTTGACACGCGTTGGGTGTAATTGGTCAAACATTTGTAAAACACTTTTGGTAGTACTAAAAAAATAATATGACGGCGTTACTTCCGATTTTGGCCACACGTCAACTAGTCGGTATTGAAGTATGGGATGATATTTTTTCGCGACCACGTTTTTGCTCATTATACATAGAATAAGCTATTCAATTTTACAACCCTAAAAATGACCGCACATTAATGATACACGCTGTATGTGTCACGCACCTCTTACAAACACGGTGTCTCTCCGCGACTTGCCGTCGTACAGATGTACGTGACCCGACGCCAGAGCGACGCCCGTCAGCGTGACGCCTAAGTGCAGCACCGGTATCAATGTCATTGCGACTGGACGATGTTCTAACGTTAAACACCATTGCTTTTTACCCTGGAAACGAACAGTAACCCATTTAAGGTCAACGCACACTTATGAGGTTTGCACGGGATCAGCATCACCTCGACTCATCGGCTTATAGGGGTATGAAGAACAGGGTGTAAGGCTCAATACTTCACAGAAAAGGGAGGCTCCTCCGACCAGACGGTTGTTGTATCTAGTGGGCTCCTGACCGAAAGTTGTCGATAATGTCGGCTTTTTTTAACCGATTTCAAAAAAGAAGGAGGTTCTCAATTCGGTTGTATGTTTTTTTTTTTGTGTTTGTTACCTCATATCTTCGTCATTTATGAACCGATTTGAAAAAATCTTCTTTTATCTGAATGGATCTACTTCCCGATTGGTCCCATAGAAATTTCATCGAAATCGGTTCAGCAGTTTGGTTTTGAAATCAAAATAGCTGGAAAAATATGACATCCAAGTAAAAGAAATTGCGAAATTGATACTTGACAAGGATTTGTGTGTGATGCGATAGCTAAAAAGGGTAAAATAAAAACTTTTTTGCAAAAAAAAACCGACTTCCAAAAAAAAAACAAAAAAAGTGGAAATAACTTTACTTTCGGAAGTCGGTGGCAAAAAAGTCAATGAAACAAACAATAGTCACAATAGTCAAAGAAGAATTTTTCAAATCGGTTCATAAATGACGAAGATATGAGGTAACAAACACAAAAAAAAAACATACAACCGAATTGAGAACCTCCTCCTTTTTTTGAAGTCGGTTAAAAAGTGGAAAATAACTTTACTTTCGGAAATCGGTGGCAAAAAAGTCAATGAAACAAACAATAGTCACCGACTTCCGAAAGTAAAGTTATTTTCCACTTTTTTAGTGTTTTTTTTGGAAGTCGGTTTTTTTTTTGCAAAAAAGTTTTCTAGTCTTAAGTCGCGGATAACTTTACTTGCGCGATTAATTGTGGGTTTGATGTTAGGTTTTGTCATAGATGGCTGTAGTACTTTTTTGTACTATGCTGCTGTAGTACTTTTTGTAGTGCCGCTACAAGCACGACGTCAGCCAGGTGTACACTCACTCGGTGACACTGTTTTTTACTTAGAGATCCCGTACCGAGGTTATGCTAATCCCATGCAGTGCTTATAACTGTGGCTTCCGTCCACAGAACCATCGGCTTTTATTTGCAGGACTGACTAAAGGCATACTGGCTGACTTTAACAGAAGCAAGACACAAATAAACAAGTTGAAGAATGACTTTCATTTACACTAAAAAAGGGCTATTTACAATGTTTGCTATTTGATATGAGTTCCTGATATTTCGGCGCTGATCACGGATAAACTCAACAACTACACAAACAAATGATAAACATGGTAAATATCCCGTCTTGAATGTCAATGATACTGTAAGTGACCATGTCAATTTAAAATGTATGACTTATTTATTATGACTTAGTGAAGACCTAATAAGAAAGGACATCGTCATTTAGACTAGCCTAACTGCACCTGAAAACAGACTTTAAGATGTGTAACACACAGTTCAAAATCTATTCTACAAGTCCAACCCACCTTCTTGCTATAACAAGCCATGGTATGGTCAGCACATATGACCATGATGCTGCTGTCAGCAGTCACCACTTCTATAGCGATGATGTGATCGTCAGTATTGAATAGGATGCGACCCTCGGGCCAATCTCGTTTTAGGACGCATACTGTCTTCTCTCTGAAATAAGAAACAAAATAAAACGATATTTATTTTGCATCGGAGTAAAATTATCGAGAGCTAGCAAGCTAGAAAATGTGCAAGAAACGATACTATTACAATTACTAGCTTTTTCCTGCGGCTTCGCTAGCGTGGACGTTGGCAATTATCCAACGTGTACGTCTTACAGGGCTAAAAAGAATTCTATGACCTAACCAGGTCAAGGTTTCTAAAAAACAGGTGGTAAAATTACGTTCGGCCTTTAAGGCATAAATGAGTGAAAAACAAACTCACTTTCACTTATATAGTACCAGTAATGATTCATTCTCACGTTTAAATAGTTCCAATGAATTTTACTTAGATAAATGAACACTCCAAGATATTCTATAAACATGTGCAATGTGGGGTGTAAAATAAATTCAACCAGCAGTGTTTGTAAAAGTGCCTTTAAAACTTGAAAGCAATAAGTCACACCTTGTAGCTATGGTTATTCTGTAGTCAACAGTATACAGTCCAGTGGTTATCATTTGGTATGGAGTTTTCTTTACCCCACATATTTTAGCCTGGACAAATCAGAAATAATAATTATCCAAAAAAAAAACTACAAATTGTCGAATTATCGCCTTGCAATGCGGAGAATTATACTCTATGATCTTTTATGTACAGAATTTTAAAGGGTAGCCTCAGCTGTTGGACAATTTACTTTAACTGTGCTTAGTATGTCCTACTAAGCAAACTGTTTTAGGCACCGGATAAGCACCTTATTATCAACTTATTTCCTCGCCTTGTTAATTGGTCGCAAGGACGGCTGAGCATGAGGTACTGGATTCGATTCCCGGGTTGGGAAAATGTTATTGTGTTTTTCCATCAGGATATTTTCAGTAGCAGCCATGGAGTCTGGATTCGTGCCCGGTTGATGGCAATAGGCTGGCTCCCTATTACATGGAACTTAGACATAACTGGCGAAATATGGGTGTACTATTAGGTACACCTCCCCTAACCCTTCGGAAATTATAGGTAATGTGATGTAATTTTATGTCTTTCCCTAAATCAAGTTTTACCATAAAATAAGTTAATTCCATTCATTCATTACCAACCTGACACAACTGACTAAAAGTCTGCGGATCCAACAAGATCACATCTCCATCTTCCGTAGCAATCACAACACAGCTCACAGAGTACTTCTCAATAGAGTGCATCTTCATTGTGGCGATGCACACAATCTCCGTATTGTTCTGACTGGGTAACAGTGGGTTATTCTCCAGGTATTCCAACTGCTGGTCTGATGTTAGTGTGAGGAGGTTTTGTGACTGGACTGTTAGAGTTTCTTGTGGTATTGCTCTGAGGCTGTCTGTGAGAGTCTTTATTGCATCTGTTTTGTGGTTGATTGGATTTTTTAGCTGGAAATATTAGGATACATTTTTATTTATTATTGTATTAGCCAAAAGCTCCAAAATTTATAGCTTTAATTACAAAGTAAGGAGATTAGAGGTATTATTAGGAGCAACAGTTTTTGTAAGGTCAAAACAATAAAAAAATCATTGCCAAATGCCAAAGTCTGTCATTAGGGCATGCAAAACCCAGTTTCGGTCCCATAATAAAACCTGGTTTTTCCTGGGTTTTACTATTGGACCGAAACCGGGGGTAAAAATCTAGAATCGTTTGGCAGGCGGAGGGGGTTGGGAGGGGGAGGGGGGGCGAGGGGTGGTACCCCTTCTCCCCTGGTACCACTCCCATGAAAAGGCAATGCACCGTTCTTGAGAAAATTCAATTATTGTAATCTAACCTCAAAATACTTGATGGTCGCTTAAAAGGCGTAATTGGGTAACAATTTAGTATCGTTTTGCAGGAGGAGGTGCCCCCTGTGCCCTGACACCGCTCCCATGTAAAGACGACGCACCATTCTTGAGAAAAACCAATTATTGTATCCAAACCTCAAAACACTTAAATTCGCCTAAAAAGCGTAGTCGACGGAGCCCCGCTTCGCGGGGCTCCTACTTCTGGGTGGTTTATAAAAAAATAACCACGAAGGGGATGGCGGGGTCTATTCGCTCGCTTCGCTCGCTCACTCGACCCCGCCATCCCCTTCTAACCTAACCTGTCCGAGTCGGGGTGCCCTAGGTCCAGAGCTCGCTTCGCTCGCTCTTGTATCCAAATTCTCCTGGGGGCAGTAGTAACATTGCCTATACACACATACAAGCAGTTTGGCTACATTGGGGATTTTTAACAGAACTAATGACAGTGACATAACATACTTTTTTTACGTTCCGTTTTGCCAATTTTTCACGTCAATATGCACCATAGACAATATTTGGAACAAATTTGGTTGTCAATCGCCCATTTTAACGTTTCGTTTTCACTTTTTATCCGATTTGAGGTTAGAAACATTTTTCATTAATTTCTCGAAAAATATGCATTACCTTGTAATAAGAGTAGTAGCATTTTAATCGGGGACCCAAGCCCTATCAGCTTTAACCTTTTTTACCCCTCAACTCCTGCCAAACGATTCTAGATCCAACCCAAACCGGGTTTCGATGCCCTAGCTGTGATTTGAACACAAATTTACTATTCAGGTTACTTCTGTATTATTCTTTGCTAGACCTGTTAGAACTTAAGAGCGTTTACGTCTATCGCGCGAAGTCAAGTTTAGGTAATTCAATGCATTTTTTACGCACACAAAAGCGCGCGTGCCTGTGTGCATAGCGCTGGCGCGTTCTCTTGCGCTATAGTCAAACTAACACATTATGATCCGTTCGAGTGCAATTGTTGTAGTAAAAATTAATTTGAATTTGAACGTACACGGATTACTAAAGTACGAGTGCATAAAATAAGTATTCAATAATATATTGCAAGTATAGCTATAATTATGATTAATATTAAAGTCGTTTTTTAGTTATTCAAACATGAATTTGTTGATCTAAACTTTAGAAAGAAACCGAACTTCGTTAATTATTATTGATTTGTGACTGATTAATAAATATTTCTTATTCTATTCAAATAAATCACTTTATACGGATTTACTTACGTTTATTTTATATTATATTTTAACCTGACGCGATGTTCCTCTTAGTGACACCTCTTATGAGGGAAATACAATAGGTTTGCGTTAACTTTAAAAATAATTTATGTTCTTATTTACAAAAAAATAAGTAAAAGTTTTAATAAATAAAATTCGTAGGTAAAAAAATAGGGTAGATATTGGTTGTCACTAAAAATATTGTCAGTCATCAAAAATAATAATAAAAAAATTTAATCATCAAAGTACCAAGATTTTTTAATCACACTATAAACGTCCGCTATCCTTCCAAGTACGACTAAGGTCAACTCGGGTCAGGCAGAGCGCCGAGCGACATGTCCTCTCTCTAGAAAGCCTCGCGGCGGACTGATTTGAAATTGCTCGCGCGCAGTGATTTATAGTAGTTTTCAAATATTTATAGAAAAATAATCACTGTAAATTATTTGTAATTTTAAATTGGATGTTTTAAAGCATATGTTCTTCTATTATATTATGCTATTATTATATTAAATCAAGTAAGATATATCGGTGAAAAAATCATTTTAATTCCTTAATATTTCACATTGTTTGAACTTTAATTTCTTATATAAAGAAACCTAAATCAAAAAAAATTCTTCTCCAACTATATTCCTTAGGATCTTAGCAATAGGTAAAAAAAAAATCTAATTAGGTTTGCCAGTTGGTTTCCTATAATTAGAACGTCGAAACTGACGCTAAAAGGGAAATTAAGAAAACCTCTGTTGAGTTATCTTGATAGAATTTACCAATACTCTATTAATTGAAATATTTTTCTCTCCAACTATAGAGACAACGAAATTTCCTAAAGTTATTAGTAATTATCATTTTTGTAAAATAAAGGGTTGATGGTATTAAAGGGTTTGAAAAGTACTGTTTTGGAGTCAAACAGCGCACGGACGGCGTAAACGCTCTTAAAGCTGCAACAGCTAACAATTTACACATGTCAGCAACCACTACTGAATTTTCCAAAGGATAATAATTATATTGTAATAACAATAACAAAGTACCCACTTGCTTCCAAACCTCCATCTCACACATACTAAGCTCAGTAGCTGGCAGATAGTACTTATAGAACAGCTTCAAGTTCCTGTACATGAACACACAAGAACTGTATGCTACAGCCACTATGGGGACTGATCGAGGTACCGTCTCACTGATGTAGAAGCCTACTACCCCAAGAGGTATGTCTGGTAGTACCATATCTGATATCTGCATGGCTCCTTTGAACACCTGTAAATGGAATAAATATATCAAGGATTTTTCAAGAAGTCCCTGGCTGATAAGCAAGTTAGAAGAAAAAGTTTTTGTGTCTTCTGTGCAGTTTATTTTGAAAGGAGGATCATGCAGAAGGCTAGACGAGCAACTTAGGAGAGGGAGTAATTTTTCTTACATAAACAATTACAAAAAAATTGAAGTTTTTAAACATTACACAAGTTACCAGTACCTACCAGCTAAACCTAAAAGCTTCCAGTATTAATTAGTAAGTGCGTTAGTTAGGGTTTAATAATTAACTTTGGTTTTAAGCCAAGCAGTTGTGGGCTTGGTTTAAGTTAGACTTACTTTCAACTTTGGGCCATCCTCCCCTCGTCCGAAATCTCCAACAAGAAGTTTGACCTCGTTATCATTGTGTAAGTCCAATAACGCCAAGTTTTGAGGCAAAGTATCTAGACCTATGTCATCTGTTCCTACTTCTACGTCTAACCAGCGAGTCATGCTGCCCATATTTCGTATTAAATAATTTATGTGATGGGCTAACGGCGTTTATTTACGTTTATTGTCGTCATAGCAACTCATAGAAATAAATAAAAACTTTTTGACAGTGACAGTTCTACATCTACAGACAAAAAACTTTTCTACGATAACTTACTTCAAAATTGTGAATGAACAATTTATGCTCTAAATTAACAATGTGCTAACAGAAAAGCAAATTATCTTTACACAAACATTTTTTTTTTTGTAAAAGCTTGAATACGTTGCAAATCATCTACATTTTCATGGTCCTCAATGTTGGCATGATTTCATCATAGCTGCTTTCGCAAACACAATTCATGTTGTGCGTTCAGAACATAAACATTGTAAAACTTGTTTTTTTACTCAAAATAATCAAAAACACAGAATTTCAAAGGGATATTAACTAAAACCAAATTGTGGTGAGAAAATATATAAATATTTTTTTAATGAAATAGTATTATAGTTTTAGAGAACAGTTACACTTATGATTTTGCACAATCATGAATTTTTCAAATTAAAGCTGCTCTAGTTTCCGAATTTCTGTCCTTGACGTTTGTTAGTACTTGGTAGCTATTTTTTTTTTGTTTGTGATTGCAATTTTTTAACAATCGCGCAAGTGTTGTTGAGTGGTTACTGTAAATTGTTCAAGTTTTAAACAACTCATGAGTGATCTAAAAACCTTATTTAGTGATACTAATTCTTATTTTAAGTATGTTTAATAAATTTATTGTTAAGTTTTTGTGTTATTTCGCGTTTTGGCGTCCAACCAAGGTAAGTACGTTGTTCTAACTTTTGAAACAATAATAATTTTATGTTTTCTTCAAAACTAAGTCTTGGAATCGTTTTAATAACATAAAAACATGCTATAATTATAGTTTGTAGCAGTTGGAAACAACTTTATTTTGTTTCGTTTTAACTAGGCTTAATTATCATGTTTTTTTTTAATATGAAGCTTATAGCTACGTCAGTATAAAATTATGACGAAGTTGAAACAAGTATTGTAGAACCAAATTACAAGCCTAATTAACCATCAAGATAGAAAAGTTTGGAAGAGAATACTGAAGACTTAAAGCACAGAAACACTGAGTTATTATCAGAACTACTTAACAAAAAAAAACGGCATTTAACAATTGAAATTGAATTAAATGTGGTACACAGCTGAGTTAGTTTTAATTAATTAAGCTTTTTCTTATAAATTATAATAATTGTTGTGACTTGTAAGTAAATAAAGCGCATACTTAATCAGGATCTTTTATGATCATCGGTATCATATAGCTGAATTATCAAAGCCTTGATATACTTCCTGTAAACAATTAAATTTATGTAATTTAAGTACCTGCAACCTTCTAAATAAATAAACATAATTATTAACAACATTATGTAATTTATTTAAATAAGTGTTTAGTTCATACCATGTCAAACCACTTTGATGCGCAAAAGTGTTTATTGCATGGCCCCAATTATTTACAATAAATTACCAGGTGGTTGGAAAGATTTAAAGACTACATACATTTTTGATAGAGAAAACGTACTACAGTGTAACTGTATTGCTAACAGAGGAAAATATATTTGTTGACTAAATGTAATGATAATGATAATTGAATTTGATTGATTGATTTATTAATTTATTAATTGAGAAATTGAATGATAATTTGAGAGATATTTTTAATGATAATTGTAATGAAAATGATATTTTATTAATTGAATCTGGTCCTTAAAATGTAAATACATGTATCATAAATGTAAATGTTTGCATGCCGAATGGTAAAATATGGCTGAACTCTGATATTTATAACAACTGTTGTGTATTACCCATATTTGCAAAATAAAATTCTATTCTATTCAGAAGATGCTTATCAAGTCTTGCTCTTGTTTATACACTTGTAACAATGGAATTACCTTCTATTTAATTCTAAACTCGCTAAGTTGTCAAATCTGAGGTATTATAATCATAATAAATGATTGCTTTTTTTTTCATATTTCTACTTATTTTGAAGGTGAGTTAGTTTTTCTGATGATAATAGTTTTTTTTTTTTGTAAAAACTTAGTTCTAAACTTACAAAGACATGGCTATCCATGTATATTTTTGAGCAGTATGTTAATATTTAATGACTAGCTATTAATTAAAAGACAGTCCTGATTGTCATGGTATCTTAGTTTTATTCTATTGTGTGGACATTCATGTATTCTCAATATCCCAGAATCATTGTCTATGTAATAATGTAGGTATTGTACACCATGTCCTATGTCTATTGTCCAGAATTAGGTATATTATTAGGTAGAATATGTACTACCTACTATACCTAATTCTATGTGTGCTATTTACTAAAACACATGTTTTATTCCTTGCCTTGGTATTTCCATATATTATTTCCGCTGTTTCGATGTTAGGGAAAATATTGCCAATTTTAGAAACTGCTATGTTTTTTTGCACGATAGGCATGTTTACGTGTATGCTAGCTAAATTATCCTGTTGCAAAACAAATGCGCTAACACAACGCAACCCACACGTGCAAAATCTCGCGACGATCTCGGATGCAGCCGGCAACTAGATACAAAAACATAGATAGGTCGTTAGTATAATATTATAAATTATCACTGTACAGTAAAAGAAAGAAGAAGACTGCACACACACAAAAAGACTACAGAAGACTTCAGTTTCAAATCAATGTGGAGTGTGGATATATCTCTGATTTTTGAAAAGCTCTTCTTTTTGTATATCAGCACACTGGCACTGTGCCTAGTAGGCCAGAAAGAAAGAGGGCCTTTATTAAGGCACATGAGCCTTTAATAAAGCGCATGCAGCTTTAGACACAATTTATACCACATTGTATAAGTGACAGAGCTAACCCTCTGCAAAGCCGGACTTCACTCCATGTGCCACTTTTATATCGGTGGTTTCGTGTGTTATTGCATCAAATCGTGATTTCGCGCCTATTCTATTCGAAAGATGGCTTCTTCTCTTAAAAGTTAAAACCTATTATGTACCTTAACCATCCAGGAAACTTTCCTCAAAAATTATCTAGCCACATGTTCCACAGGTGTGTATCAACAGGCTTTGCAACAATATTATTCTCGGTAGCAATCAGAGAAATTCCTCGATGACTCATCGTAGCGGAAAATGGTCGCCACTCGCTACTCGCTAGGCGAGCGAGTGGTTCAGCAGGTTTACTCTTAGTTTATTTGTTCCTTCTGTCTGGACGCTACGGAAGACTGACTCACCAACCTGTTTTGCTATCAAGGTGTCGCGGCTATTTTTGATTTTTAAAGTTAATATAACTTTGAAATTGTTGCGTAAAAGTTTCGACGATATAAACATTAAGTACGTTTTTATGTTTTGATGACAGAAAAAGACGTTAATTTCGAAACGCAACTACAGTAGGTGAAGTTTTTATAGCAAAATATAAAGGAGTGAAGAAAAGACTGCATTTTTATCATCAATCGGGTGATTTGCTGTAACGTTTAATGATGTCCAAAAACTCTTGAAATGCCGATCATTAGCTTTATCTTAGGTCCTTGCACTTTACTGCCTACGCAGTAACGGTCTCAGGCCCTAAAACGACGTTAATCACTGCGTAAATCTCGAGAACACCGTTACCTAAATCAAATTCGATGAGAACCAAAATGAACACTCCCAAATACATCTGCTGCACAAAATTGCTTCAATAACAACCTGTAATTAGGAGTTAGGTATTCCTGAGAGTTTCTTAAAATATCAGTTAGGGTCCTTTAAAGTTTCACCAAAACAATGACTGGTCGACGACCTCGAAGACCTTGCTATTACATATTTGGCTGAACAGTATTTTACTTCCTACGCACGTGGCTTGATACCATGTTAGGTAGAGGTTTATACTTGATAGACAAGCGAACAGACCAACAACTGTCTCGGGAATTCGCTATCGTTACGTGTTGCTTTTACAAAATAAGAAGATAAAAGTGCACATGAAAACGTTGCATTATATTAGGCTACAGATTTTATGAATTGTGATTGTGGGCTGGAGTGTTTTAACCGCTATACTAGACAGACTGTCTGTTGTGCTCTAATCAGTGCTAAAATCCACATTTTTTTAGTTATTCAGTCTTTTATTTGCAAGACTTGATGAAGAGGTCTTCATCATAAATTTTCCTCATCCTGCCTTGTTACGATGCAATTGCTGAATTCGACACTAAAACTAGCCAGTCTTACTACAGTCTAACCTGACTTTTTCTAACAGCCCTATCATAAAATTCTTAGCATCACAAAGGACACGGACTCCGTCTAATAGTAGGCCTCTACCGTTACAATCTTCGATCTTCGAAACGCCCATCCAAGCACAGAAACACAGTCAGTTGTAGATGTACAATTAGATTACGATGACTATAATTAGAGCACACGTGGGCATCAGGTATTATCGTTAGCCTGCGGGGGCTTACCAAGGAGACAATGAGAAAGCGACCTCGATAACACTTGTGTAACAGACACGCCGACGACCTTACCCTTGTTTATGAAGCTATTTGTTAAAACATTACGATACCTACGTAATTGTTACAAGAGTTGGTGTTTGAATTATAGTGGTAACCTGCGGTAAAACGTCGGTTTCCAATTCGGTTACTCTAAAGCTGGTTCTGAAACAATCACCTTTAAAATAATGCTCGCATTATCACAAAGACCACCTTCATTGAAATATCCCTGCTTCTTCTGGACATTTCTTGAACTCCATAAGTTTTTCTAGTCTTGCCTTTCCCAATAAATGAAAGATTATGGTTTGTACAGTTTAAAAACCAAATACCTAAAACTCAATCCTAGGTCTTAATCTTCTGGGTGGATTTTCCAAGCCTAAATTCTTAGGTAGCAAAGTAAGGGTAGGTGGGACCTTTAATTCCAATTTGTGTGTCTAAACTCAAGAGACATAAAACAAGAATTTTCACGACCTGTTCTCCAGCAACGATTCGTGTGAATTGTTTCAGTTCATTTTCTTTGGCTGACCTTTGCCCGCTTGACTGATCCGTGAAATAAATAATTTCACAGATTTTAATTTGATTAAGTTTTACACCTAGACCGAGAGTCAAGGGCTCGACGGTCGACCTGCACCCTAATCACACCTTATTATTACTAGCCCGTACTGTCCTACTGCGCGGCAAAGGCCCTCTGTTCATTCCATCAGTCACGATTCTTACTACTTCTCCTTGTCTAAATGCTCTCCCTCACCGGAAGCATTCGCCTCAAATTCACATGTTTCTGTACAAAGTCGAATCTCATTAATGCTCGCGGTGAGGGAGCACCGTAAAAAGAAAACAAATTAGTTTATGATTATCATTGTATGCCAGAGAATGGATCTCTATAGTATAAGGTGTATTGTCAAAGCTAATATAACGACGTTTATCACGCATAGTATAGTGAGCTTGTCGAGTTGCGCATTTAGGTCAGTCATGATCACAATGAATACCTAATACAATAAAATATTTTAACAATTACTCATGTTCTGTAATTATCTGAATAGGTGCCTAATGGTGAATGACTAATTAGCTAATTACGAGTACCTACATGGAGGTACCTACTTATTATCTATTTTGATAAACATGCAATCTTAATAATACTACCACTACTCCTAACTTCATAATCGCCGTGATTGCTAAAAGCAATTGATTTTTGCTATTCTGCCAATGCTGACTACAGTGCTGCATTGGTATTTTGGAACGTGGCCATAGTCCGAACTAACGTCGCCATCTCGTATTTTCAATACAATCTCTTTACCAACAATGCCTCCCTGAAAATGACATTCAAGCCATCAGACCATGCAGCACTGTACTGTTTACTTGTGGATGCCGATTTCTACGTGCCTACGTTATTATGTCTCAAGTCGCAAGACTCGCAAGACGCAGTCACGGTGCATTCCTGATTAGCGCCGGTTGCCGGCACAATCATGATGTTACACTATCCAACGTATTGGGAACAATGGCTACGATCGATCTAAAGTAGTGTAATGCACATTGTGATCGGCACGATGTGTGAAGAAACCACTGTAATATATCAGTAGAAACGTGTATTAGAAAGCTAAGGCCCTAAAGAAAAGCTCTCAAAACTGAACGAACTCCAACTCTCGAACTGTGAAATCTAGCTTTGCACAATGGGCCCGTGTCACGATTATGGGGCTCTCTATGACAAGAGGAAGCCTGCGTCCTAGCATTGAAAATATGCTTAATATAATGATGTAACCAAGATTTTGTAACAATATTTTGATTTATAAGAGTGTTCATGGAGTCTCTTGCCCATTCTTCTTCATAGAGATCTACGCTTTGGAATGGGCAACTATAAATTATTAGTTCGAATGTTAGATCCAATCTTTAGGAAAACACATAAAAAGGATCACACTTCAGGTGCTTCTATTACAGTATTTTCACCAACTACGGGCTTTAGCTTCATCTTTTGTTTTTTTTTTTGACATACTAAAGTGCCTGTAATGGTTTAGTTGAAATAAATTCGTTAATTTTGAATGATATTACTTCAAAAATAAACCTAATCAAAACCTATGAACATGGTTAGAATGGTATTTTCCAATCTAGTAAATCCTCTACGAGATTGAAAAATACTGGACTGTCTCGCGGCGTAGGAAAATCTAAAAATCAAATCGTAACCAATCTTGCTATATCGGTAGTCTAAATTGCCTTCAATCCGTTATTTTATAGCTGTAATGTACCATTAACAATAATATTAGTAACGCATCACGACAGCTAATATAAAGAAAAGCGGTTTTGTTGTAATTAAACTAACTGTTGAGACATTCTGAGGGTAATCACAACGGAAAAGATGAATGAACTTCGGGAAAAAAATGGCGCTTCAACGGACGGAAGGTTTGTATTTGTTTTTGCTTATTGAAAAGCAAAGGAAATTACTGTGTTCATCCTATGCAGTCGGATGATGAATTGGAATTTGAGGATGTCTGCATATGTTGTGTTATTAATTATAAAACTGGGCACTGAACTACCGATTTTAAAAGGTAATCCTGGTGCAACTGTTCGCTAACAATAACATAAAACTACAATGCCTAAAAATACTGCATTATAAATAAATTATTTATTTCACCAAAAGCCACTTAGACTTTACAATATCCAAAAGACTAAGAACAAAAAATGCTTATAAACAAGGGCAAAATAATTTAAAACTGTATCCTTAGCTAGATGTGAATTAAGTTGTCGCGTCGGGTTAATTAGTGAAAAAGGTTAACGAACTGTTTGGATCTTTATGTAAAATATTTCAATGTTTATATAAATTAATGTTAAATCAGTAAGTATCCGTTCAGTTCTTTCACTATTGAAAACAAATTGTCAACGCGTGGGCGGTGACCCGTAAAACGGAAACAGATTAGTTGCTGAGATTTAGCACATGACTGAATGACTATATCCGTGCTAGTTTGTAATGAGATAAAAAGCTGTGATTGACGATATCTGTGCCATTCATAATTTAAGCGCCTTTTAAAGGCTGTAAAATAAATGTCGAAGGCTCTTTAGTTATTTCCATTTTATGGTCTTTTTTACCCATATTTTCATTGAAGATGGTTGAAGGTTGACTGGTAGAGTTTTACTGTGAGTTTTAATCCGATTTTTGTAGATAGTTACCAGTTATATACAGGTATACGAGTACCTAAATCAATAAAAATTTCGAAGGACCAAAACTAGTTTTACCTAAATTGCCCATAAATCCCCTATAATGCTATATCAACCTACTATATTTTTAAGTTACAGCGTAATTTTCAACGCATGGCTAGCTAGCAGTGACAATGAACTTTAGAAGATCTACAATTTATCCGAGTCGCCTTTGTTTCGCGCTTTTATAGTGTTTTTTTTTTTGCAAATTTCAAGAGATTTGCAGCCTTCGAGGCAATGCCCTCCACAATCAGATTTTTAGAGTCGAAACCAAATCAAAATGTATTTATTCAAATAAGGCTGGGAATCAGCAATCTTTGAACGTCAAAATTATGAAAGAGCCTTTGGACCGGAATACCCGCCCTTCACCACTTCCTAGTGTTTTAGTTGGGGAGAAAAAAGGCGCAGCAAACTCGCCAGCAACACATCTGTCTGCACTTGGGTTGGTAGTTGCATGAAACCTTGCTTAACCACTAGAACTTTATAATTACCACTATCAGAACACGTGTGATTCTAAAAATAAACGCACATGAGTGTTTTAATATCCCCTGCATATGCAACAGTGAGTATCATAAACTACTATGAAAGACCGGATGCGTAATTAAATAGTGGTCATGTAAAATTTTGAGACTAAGATCTAAGAAAAGCGCAAATCCTTCCTGTTTTGGTGTAAAAGAGACTTTCCAACCAGCTTGGAGCTAAAGTACCTACTTAAACTGAAAGTTGTACATATTATGCAGCAAGTTTCAAGCAATGGCTATCAGGTTATAAGTGGGGTTATTAATGTGTCTTATCAGGTGCTGAATCTTCCACTTGGAGAATAAAAATATTTCACTCTCAAGTTGTATTAAATGCGGTTTTTTTTTCACGTTTTCTTCAGGATTCAGCTAATTCATACACACTGAATTTGTTAACATTACCGTGCCTATACCTTTTACCATCATGAGGTAGGCAGAAATTACAGAAAACCACCAGTTACGATCCTTCGTTCCAGCGTTTGTGAATACGGGAGCAGGGGGCCTAAAATGGCCACTTTAGCAGAACATAATAGGATAATAATATGAATCACATTAACATTCTTAAAATGGTCACAGACACAGTTAATATGTTTAATTATCAGTTTGTGCCCATTTTACGAATTGTAACGTAATTCATATTATTATCTTATTATGTTCTGCTAAAGTGGCCATTTTAGGCCCCCGGTCATAAACGCACGTCGGTTACGAGTACAACGCTCCTGACCTTTCTGAAGAACACAACAAAGTTATACCCTGAAATTGTGTACTCCTCTCAATTAGATTATAATTAGCACAACATAATCAGACTACTAGTGCTAATTACAATAATCTATTTGCGTGTCCGTCAATGCATGGTGAACACGTAGATATGAATTCAAACCATCCTTAGCCTATTAATTATTTGATTGTTCTACGCGATCCGTTATCACGGTTCTTCCGTTGTTGGCCAGGAAGTACAGCATACAAAAAGGTGCTACTTACAGGGTAATTGTGAAGAGTTATGTAAACAATCTCTGATTGATTGAAGGCATATTAAGTAGGTTAGGGACGTTGAACACGCTATCGTAGAATAATAATTTCTTCGTTTAAGTATGACTTGTTAACTTCTTTATTACGACAAAACTCCCATCTGGGGCAGTCTAAAGTGAAGCAACGTTAAGCAGCCTGAGATTGTCTTTCTCTCAGCTCGAGAACGTACAAATGTGTCGAAAAATAAGTTTTTATAGGTAAGTAATCTTGAATTCTTGAACAGTATGTACCAGTCCGTGTGTGGGTCGCTTCAAGGACAGTTCTTAACCCCAACTCTTAAAGACGTAACATAACAGTAGTAATGCTTGGTGTGATAACAGTAAACTTAAAATTATATTTCCTCATTACGCGTTTCATTGTGAAAACAGTTAATGCCTTTCATATGGTCACTCAGAAGCTTACCTAACCAGTATCCACCCAAATCTTAGGTTTCCTTAATTGCACGCCATTTTGATCCAATTTTATGCTTTCCGCTTCCATTTTTCCTTGACCAAGTCGTCGGTCCTCCTCGTTCATTGTCTTGATCTGTCTACGCTTCTACTGCCTGGGGATAGTAGCAGACTTTCGTTCGTAGATGTGAAGGTCCAATAAGCCATTCATCATTTTATTTATTATTTAAGAAAGTTCATTAAGTTAGATCAAAGATGCGCACGCACGATTTCATTATGTAACTGCAAATTGAATCAATTCGGAATACAAATCGATTCTCCAAACTTAATTTTCGCGTCAATCTCTTTGGAATTGGAACTCGTACTGAGATATAATTTATTATTGGTATTAAATTAATTACGTGCTGAGTTGTGGCAGACAAATTCGATTAGATAGTGAGAAAGACATGGTATGCATTGATTTGCATATTGCTTCCCTACTTAACTAATGACTATCTTAACTAATAAGTATCTTATACATTGCTGTTCTCGTAGACATAAATCCATAATATAAAGACATGTAAGTTTAACATCGTTATTGTATTATTCATCATAATTATAATAATCACCGATGAATGAAATGCAAAAAAAACTAAATGTGTCCTTAGAAACGGAATTTTAGGATGGCTGGTCCTAAATGTTATTTTTAGCCATTGCATTAGGTAGGTACTTACCATACAAAAATGTATAGGTACAAGAGGTAAGAGGAAGGGTAAACCTTAATTTAGATAAGCACCGATGGCAACTAATCAGTAAAACCTCGCAAGGGTTACAGGTAAACTTTAAAATCAATAAAGTCGCAATTTTTGAACATACTTACGTAATACCAAAGTACCAACATATTTAAGTATATAAGCTTGATAATTGCTCATCTAACTATCCATAACAAACAAAGGACCAAAACCCTCTGCTAATCTGTTAACGAACTGCAGTTACATTATGAAATATGAACATCAAAGGACCAATCTATCAGCGAAGTGATCAGCGCAATCGACGATCAAATTGCCTCTCGCCGGATGTCTGCGCGTATGCACCATAATAAAACAGACAGACTTGTGCAGACAACGAAATAAAACATTTGTAATGAATAATGTATCAGTAATGATTCTAATAAATATGTATGGTGTGATATAAACAGTGCTGAAAGTTAGTGTAGTTTGTAAAAAGATAAAAATGTGATTAAGCTGTAGGTAAGCATCACAATTTGATGAATAATGAGCATGTTTTGTCACTTGCATCAAAGTATTACTGAAGTTGTAAACTCCTTTTTGGTCCACTTACTTTACCGTTATCAAACGCAACGCAAAATTCCGCTGAATCCACTCCCTCTACATAAGGTTAATTTTCGATTCTTTCCACGATCGCTTGTATCCTTAATAATTACATCTGCTTTTGTCAATAAACGACAGTATCCTTGTTTATTTTTCTTCAGCCCGTCTACCTAATTTGCTGAATTAGCATTGTGTATTTACGGCCAGTGGCCCGGGTTAATGACCATGTTGTACTGATGCGTCTGCGCGTACGCAATGCGGCTACAATAAAGAAAATTCGCAAGCTAAAGTATATTTTCAGTGTTTTGCAATAGAGGTTCTAATTCTGTGTAGTGCAGCTTTATAAGCCTCAATAGTTTAGATGCGTGCTGATAGTAGTAATGATTCTAGTTTCAGTTTCTATTCATCAGTTTAACCTGATGGTGTTGTGGTTAATGAGAAAGGA
Organism: Standfussiana lucernea; assembly: GCA_964057025.1. Classification (NCBI taxonomy): domain Eukaryota; kingdom Metazoa; phylum Arthropoda; class Insecta; order Lepidoptera; family Noctuidae; genus Standfussiana; species Standfussiana lucernea. The sequence goes on along the minus strand of OZ059791.1, from coordinate 2,311,850 downwards.
ACTTATAATGGTTGTTTTCACTACTTGGTGTGTTAACTAGTGCCGGATGCTAGTTCATCAAATTTTATCTAGTGTGTACACCCTTTATTCACTTTCGGCCCAGTCCAGTGCTCTTTTTCATATCTTTAACTTGGTCATCAATCAGTCAATGATTATGTTTGCCTGGCGCTTCTTGCGAATTACGGCTATTGCGTAAAGTTTGTTATTGTGGCCGAGGCGGAATACATCACGAGCCGCCAGGCGAGGGTGTTATGGAGCCGAGAACTGCAGTAACAAATGCCCACGTGTATCAAACGACGGTTTTCAATACACTTTCAAAGAAATATAATGATAATAGAACGAAAAATATTTTTATCATGAACTGTTAGGAAATTAAATGATTTGCTTTTTTTCCCGCGTTTGCTTTGCTTTCGCCAGGTTGAAGGAGAGACAAAGGTATGAAGCCGCTAAACAGCCTAATGTGAAAAATAGACAATTATAATACTTTTTAATTTAGAAAACAAATAAATGTTAATTTGTTGTTGCAAATTATTTTATAAATAATACACATACATATACATATTTAATACATTATTTTATTTACGATATTCTGTTCTCAAACAATTTAAATTTTCATAAATAATATGAAAGCTTTAAAAACCTAAGTGTCAAGGAAAAACACCCATTCTCAAGAGTATGATCTAACTAGATTATTAATCTGTTATCTTGAGTATCTTGGGAATGTTAGCGGTAAGCGACATTTATGTTGTTCAAGAACAACATTGTTTTGCGAAAATATTATGGCTGCTAAACATAGAAGCTAAAGAGCTATTCTCAAGTTACCGAATGTTATAAAACAAGTGGACATAACTTTTGGCTATTTGTCATTTTGTTTCGCAAACCGTGACATTGATGACAAGGCGAGATATTTCCGAATTTGGCACCAACTAAATAAATGTTACCTTGACCTCTTCAGTAGCTTAAAAATCGAATATTGGATTATCTGAAGCTGATAATCTGATATTAACATAACTGGCGAAATGTGGATGTACTATAGGAAGATAGTATTTCAAAGAGTTCATAACTTACACGCAGCAGAGACTAGAATAGAGGGGCCACAAACATGTTTGTTGCGACGTGATCGCGAAAATCATTATAAGGTTAAACACCCGCTTGTTGACTCGTGTAACATATTGTTTTTTTTATGTTAGTGGTGGACCAAGTCTTACAAACAAACGCAGAAAAAGTACTTTAGCTCTTCTATAAACTTTTAAGGTAAGTAGTAAAGTTAAGTGCAATGCTGGTTAAACGAGTAAACTAGTGCCTTAAATTGGCAATAAAAAGTGGTCATCAATTCATCATTCATCCTGGCGTCACATTGCCATTAGTTTCATAATTCTATCGCTAAACGGCGAAGCGTAGTCTTAATGGTATTTAAATTAAAAAAGACTAAGATTAAATGCCACATCTAAATAATTGCCAGTAAAAGTAATGTTTACCTCAATTTTATGTTCTAAAGTTATTTTTAAATGAAGATATCAGGACATGCGCGCGGGACTTTGCTACTTTTTTTTAATCTGACAGGTGACAGGTGTCAAACGATAGCAGATAAAAACCAACAAACTTTTTTTTAAGGGGAGGAGTAACATGATTTATGTAGCCATGCCTTTTTATCTAAACATTTGCAAACATATTTTATAATCAATTTTTGTTAAAGCTAACCTCGAATTTTTGTTGCGCAACCTGTAGAAAGTAAGGCTAATTTCTGCGTGCTATTACGTAAAAAATGTTCAAAAACATAAAACTATATCTGTGTAAACTACAATGAGTCCTAGTATTATAATTAAGAACAAGAAAGAAAGTCTTCGGATTTTTAATTGCCCAATCACGGGAAAACAGCGAGCATTGTTGTTTCGATAAAACTTGCAGAGAACACAGACAAGTGATTCATAGTCTGACTTAGTTACGTATAGAACCAGTATCTTTCCTGATTACTAATCTACTTCTAGCAATTTTACAAATCGAAGCACGATTCAAGAACATTTGTTTTAGTAATAGCAACATCTTAAAAAAAAAGTGAATTGTACTTTTCCATGATGGCAATTTTTTTTGCTTTGTTGATTTAGTATTCGTCCCTCTGAAATTGTTCCGGTTGTGATCTAAAAATTAAACGCTTTAATAGTAATCGGACCAATTTGACTAGATTCAGATACAAAAACGCTTTGTTGCTTCAAGCTCAGTCTTGTTCTCTTTTTCGCTTTTCATAGTAATCGATTTTTTCCAGTTACCATCATTAACTCAAATGAATTTTGGCGTAAAATTGGTACTTAACTGTATCGGTGGATTCCAGTTAGTTTGTCATCTTTGGGTAGATTGGATAATGATTTTGTATAAAAGGAACCGTTTCAAACTTACATAATCTATCAAAGGACAAGAAAAAGAACACGATTGGTCCTTTGATTGTGCGTTGACAGAGCAATAACATGGCGCGAAAAATTTGCAGAATTTCGGCAACTTTTAACAACTTAAGACCCAATTTCACCATTGAAACAATCATGATCAGCACATCTAAACTGCGTTCAATAGCTGACAGTGTCTTCATTGAAATTGACAGTGACAGCTTGTAAACGCAATTTAGATGTGCTGGGCTGAACGCGTACTGTTTCGTTGGTGAAATTCGACCTGAATATTCACATAACTTTAATCTAGCTCTCCATGTTCTTATGTTTCGGTTTTTTATGCAATGCTCCAAGCATTTGTCAATACAACCCATCGTTTGAACATGTAACTATCCGAACTTGCAATGGACATGGGTATTAAGATGGATATTATGGACGCTGTGAACGTAAGTAGGTGAATGTCTGCAGTTCTGTGCTCATCACAGTGGCGTGCCTCGATTGTCCTTAAGCACAGATACATGCAAGGTTCACTACACAGACTGTATCAGCAAGGCAACTTAGTCAAGATATGCTGATAGGTTTGCAAATGGGTAGAGGTACCACTATTGACTTGAATATGAAAAGTTAGTTTGGTTAAATCATAATAAAAATAAATAAGTTTTATCTGATAAGCACAGAACAAATTCTGGTGTTAGAAAATGTTTAAAAAATAATGGATTTTGTATCAAAAGGTGGAGCCTTTTCTGAACTTTGCTTCAAAATCAACTAGTAGGTAAACGACACTATTGTATTTGTAGTTACGCGTTTTTATCCTAGCGTATTCTCATAGAGTTCGTTAACCACCAAAAAGGTATGTAAGTATACTTGTCCGTTTCATGTCGTGAGCAAAGTTTGCAGTAAAGTACGTTTATTAATAAAATAACAATTACTACGAGTCACGTACCATAAACCCGCCATACATAATGAAAATTACTCGACACACAAAACGAATTTAAGTGACACGAAGACAGTTACCACGTAACAGTTGGCACAATAATGCTATAATACTAAACACATCAAAGAACAAATACAAATACGGTATGCATAGGACATCGTCCGTTACGATCATTGTCTTGCAAAATGACTTCAAACATTAGCTTTCGACTCCTGCGCAAGGACATTTCAAATGATCGATTGTGATTCGTCGCCCGTCGTCCGACTAGCGAATGACGTGCGCTTACGTGCTCTAACTTAGCATGAATTACTAGTATTAATTATCGCCTTTCCAGCATTGCTATCAAGCGAGCACTTTCGTTTTTTTCTCAGACGCTTTTGACAAGTAAAAGGCGTAGAGAGGTCTGCACAAACAAGGGTGGTTAGTGAAAGTGCTTGCTTAAGTTGCATAACCATTGTTTGCTCCTTAAAACCTGTAAAATACCAGTCGTTTGACTGCGACTTACAATTTCGCACTGGTAGTTTTGGTAAACCCGTTATCTTGGTCTTATCTATATTCAGTGTCCGTTTGTCCACAATGAAGTCACCAAGTAAATCCAATTTGTTCTATGTTATTAGCTCAACCGTGTTTTTGACTTGATAAAATCTGTATTCAAGGACACGACTGTCACGTCTAGATTCCTGCACTCTAGGTTTTTCATCCAATTAAAAAGTGCGAAGCCAAAATAATATATATTTATGCTCTGATTATACGCTTGTTTGAATACGAGTGTGTCAGGATATTGATTTATTACACATAATTACTCGGTGAACGACAGAGTCCATTACGATACACGGTGTATGTGGCTTGACGACGAATGGAAGTCCTTGTTTATACGTTATGCTTTTTGTAACTTACTGTCGTGTTCATTAAGTTTCAAAAGGCTCTCTGTGGCTGCCTCGCTTAGAAAAACTAAAAATAGAACATACGGCTCTCATAAGTGAGCTGTTGATAGTGTTACTCGTCTTCCATGTTGTCAAGGGGAGTTAAGTTGGTCATTTCTGTGTTAGGTATCGTGTCCACAGGACTTGCTTGTTTTTCTAACGAGGTGTGTACAAAATTACAAATGTATTATTAATCCCTGCAGCTCCACCAGGTGAAACTTTTTATTTTTAAGATGTAATAGTACTTTACCTAATTTCATTTTAAAGCGTAATTTATACGTTTAGTGTACTTTTGGAACTTCATACTAATTGGCAGATCTCTTCTAATCATCAACTCAGCCTACCGCAGTCAATTGCTGTTCAAGGCCTCTCCCAAACTATATGCAGCTTTTTTGAGGTCGTGGCTAAATCATAGATCATCACATACTACAGACCACTTAACATGGAACTTGGAGATCAATAGCAGAGTAGGTAACCTGACGAAATCCAAGGTTATAGACCATGGAATCAGCCTTACGCATCTTCGAATGGGCATATAAACCCTTTACACATCTTCAAATTGATGAACAGAGAAATAAAAAGAAACGATCGTCAATAAAAAACAGATATTGTACGCTGTGACGTAGGTTTCGTGCCAACTGGTGCCATGCTGCTCGCAAAAATAAAGGAACTCCACCACAGTAGCGTTCCCGTTACTGTGTGAATCATTTTTCATAATATTGATATCAAACATGATCTGCGGGTTGAAGGAAAAATACTTAATGCGACTTGTTGTAGAGCCTGACATTTATAATGTGTATTTATATTTAGTGCACATACAATTTGAAAACTCATGTGCAATAAAATTAAATAGCAATCCAAACAACGAAACCTCGTGTACTGGAGCTAATAGTGAAGAACCAGCTGAAAATCAAGACAAATTCACAAGTGTCTTTCTAATTAATACTTAATTAAACTATTCACATTTGCTTCTGAAACTCCTGACATGACATTTGACAACAAAATCAAAAAATAAATTTTACATAATTTGTCCATTAGTTGAATGCAGTTTGGCGTATGACGAACAAGTTCAGTCCGGATCGATGACATTTTAGGTAACTGGTCAGACTGCATTGTTGGGTAACCACGTTTAATTAACGCTTTATCGAATGCTTGTATGAGCACATTCATTTTATTCGCAGAATTTTCGTTTGATTTTTGGTCGTCGAAGAAGGAAAAGTCTTTCGTTACATCATGGAGTTGAGGTGTCTAATTGGAATTCATTAGTGTTGGCATCAAATTGGCGTAAAAGGCTCTCCCTGAATAGTGTCTTCATAAAACTTATTGTTACCTGATTATCTTCAGAGCCATTATCCAAGTCGTGGTTCGAAATCTTTAAGTCTTTACATAATTTATTAAATTAGTTTCATGTATTCGCTTTACTTGTTTGATTGGCCATTATTTTTTACATCCACTTCTTTCAGTGTTGTGCTTCTTCTCGCCAATTCTTTAATATATATCAAGATCCAAATTTCGGAAAGGATTACCTGTTTGTTTGACAACAAACGTAACTTTGCAAACTTGAGATCTTTCAGATAACGCCTGACTGACAGCAGCTCTGGTTCTCAAGAACAAGGAACCGATTGTGACGCAATTGTTTTACTTTTTATTAACTCAATGGAATCTGATATTATTGCTTTCACAACATTGATTGACATTAACTTTTTTATTATAGATCTCGTTCCCAAAGTCTTGTCTTTCATTTTCACTTACTTTCGTTTGGCGTTGAAATTATAATTTGATGTCACTCATCTTCATATTGATTGGCAATATAAATACTAGCTTTTACCGCGGCTTCGCTCGAGTTCTCGCCAGGTATGGATAATTTTATCATAGGAATGTTTTAAATAAAACCTATGACACTGAGGAATAATGTAGCTTCCATTAGTGAAAGAAGTTTCGGAATCGGTTCAATAGTTCCGAAGAATACCCCCTACATCTAACCTTACACTCATGTTAGAAATTTGAGATCATCGGAGAATTTGAGACTTTTGATGCCTGCACATTCCACCAAATTTTATGACCAGTCATTCACGGTCCAGGCTGTCCGTTTATGGAATGAATTGCCGGTGTCAGTAAGACAAGCTCAGTCACTCGTTGCTTTTAAAAGCTTAGTTGAAAATCATTTTCTTTCTCTGTAATATATTTTTTTTAATTTTATAAACAAAATATTTATTTAATATTTATATATATATATTTGTATTTATATGCATTGTATTTATATTACATGATAAGTAGTGAATAACTTGTATTATTTTAAATCTTGTATATTAATTGCTGTACACCACTGACTACCCCGCCTTTTTTCTATTTCATGTTCGTACAGTCCATCCAAAGGTTGTCTGGAAGAGATCGCTATCAGCGATAAGACCGCCATTGTAACCATAAAATTATCATTTTTTTGTAAAACCGTTCTGTATCAATTTTGGTGTACAATAAAGTATATTCTATTCTATTATATTCTATTCTTACTGCCGCGCTAAGACCGCCATTGTAACCATAAAATTAATAATGTTGTAAAACCATCGTGTTTCAATTTTGGTGTAGGTACAATACAGTATATTCTATTCTTTTCTTACAATCATACAAACTTTACCTCCCTTTAATATTAAGTATAGATTTAAGCAGAAACAAATTAGAGATAAAAAATTAGAATTTGATCAATGTCATGTTTATAGCTTGTATTATCCAGCGTATTGAATTGAACGTTTAAATTATTTTACTTTGGAGTCATCTGAGGTTAATAACAAATTCCACGCACACGAAGCAAAGCTAGAACCGATAGATGATATACGTATGTATATTAATTATATACCTATCGTTTGTATTCCTTCAATCAACCTTGTTTGTTTCGCGTCTATAGACGCTTAATCTGATACAGAGGTCTTTAGCTCTAACAGCCTATTGACTATAACTTTATCTGAACTCCTCAATCGCAGACCACTTTCAGAGCAAGTTCGCTTTCTTTGCTTTCCAATACCTCGGGTATGTTGTTCTATTATCATTTGCAATTTCTTGCTATGTTTCTAGTACTCCTATCAATCATGTGTTGATGGGATCAGCGCCTTTTTTGTAACTCATTCAAAAGATAAATCTCTTTCCGTATTTGGCTTGGCACTTGATCTTGTTCACCTGTTGTGTAAGGGGTCAGACCTCACAGCTTTAAAATTTAATGTGTAATGAATTTCGAGTTCACCCATCTACTGCTTGCAGTGGCGTAAAAATATATTTTACATTCCGATCGCTCGCGATATCGTGAGATGATAATGTGTAATTATGATTATGAAACGTTTAATGGTCGAAAGTCAAGATATAATTAATACCTTTACAATTTCTCGTAATTATGAATGTTTCGTTCCTCGTCTTCAAATACTGAAGTAACAGTTTCTCAGTTTGACAGAGCGTGGGAGAAAACAAATGACGGGCTCATATCTCAATTTAAAAAAGTAGTTTTAATTTCGAAATCATTTATTTAATTAGAAAGTTGATAGTCATATCATCAGCTGTCTTTACGAAGACGTATATTTATGAGAAAACTACATGACTTCACTATTTTTACTGCATAACTATTACTCTATTAACAGTTAATCAGCCCGTGCATCTTTGTCCCCCGTTCTCAGATATTACGAGCTCATTGCATAAGTCTCGCATGTTCATTGTTTTGGTTATATTATCCAGAATGAGATAACATTTAATTCTAACGAGTCTGAGAACATTTCTTCCACACTTTCCATGTTATTAACAAAGTATGCGTAACGTCCGTTTTATAGAAAATTCGTGGAATGTTGACCGTTTCTGTTTTGTTAGTTGTTAGCATGGCTTTGATAAACTGTCTTTCGTTGCAACAAATTATTTTGCATCCGCGTTTAAGTGATAGCTTATGAATAAACTGCCTGTTATATAGGCTTTATCTTTGACAAGCAAAATTAGCACTTGCACAGAATAGAAATCAGTCACCACAATAGCTCTTTGCGCTACAAATTCTACAAAGTCAACGAGATTGCCTTCAAATACTTGAATGTATCTTGATAATTTGTTAGAACAGATTAGTTCCAAATTCCAAACCCACGCTTCTTCGTTCCAAATCGACACATTCACACAATAGTACCTATCTAACACAATTATCCAAATGTTGTTGACCTTAGATGTTGGTTAGCGCTGCAGTGTTTACGTCATTGACACATGCATGCAACAGTTCTGTAATTTAACCTTCATGTTTATCTTTAGATCTGTGTTGTTTTTCTATTTTACAGTCCTTGGACAGCTATTTTACCTTTGACATAAATAACCTTATAACACGAGAATAAGGGTCACTGTACTGCAAAATCAGAGGTAGATAATATAACAATGAATGGATAGTACTCGACTCTTTACTCTTTGGATAGCACTTCTTCGAATGCGAAGCTGCTGTAGAATCTAATAGCGCAAAATTTTAATATTGCTCTTTGATTAAATTGTTAATAGTCCATCAATCCTCATGGACGCCTCATTGCGGGAAAACTTTTATGTCCAATCTCATTTTACTGAACACCGCTAGATTTTAATTCTGTATCTACTTATGAGAAATTCTTTACCGTTCTTCCTTTAGTTATATTAGTTGTCAAGTCCATCATTATAAAGACTAAAGATTATTACATCCGTGTAATAATCATTGTATTTTTAACTGCTAGTGCTAGTAATTCCGACTTATTACGTCTAAGCTATCGTTTGTCTCGCTCGACTTTCTACGCTACTGCGGGACGTGACTTTTTTCATTTGATTACAGTACTGGCTGTCTTTATTTGTACCAGTAGTACGTTGGTAAATGATGGTTTTACATTGTAAATATGGTGCCATCTTGCTACATACGGTGTGATAATTGATTTGGAACGCGTTGCAGCACCCCTTTGTAGATTATTTGCATACGTTCTTGTTTGGGCAGGAGCATTGCAAGCTAAAGACAAGCTAAGTGAAATATTTTATGATATATTGAAAACCACATTTCCTAATCTAACGTGATCACTTTTTCTTTTAGCCTTGGACTGGTTATGAAATGTCTTTTCACCACTTCGTGTCTCTGTTTTAACTATTACATAATTATAATAGAATATTTCAGGCACATTTCATTGTACGATCTTGAATCATTGTTATTTTCAGTTGTACCAAAAACTTCTCACGTCTACGTCTCAACCATTGTAAAATCCACTATGTTATTTATTAGACACATGTTAAAGTTTGTGTGGTCATTAACATTCTTCTAGTATTTAAATATTTCATTAAAATTCTTCTGTATCAACAAGTAGCGGTCAGCATTATCTTGAAGGACTTCAACATTTAAAAAAAAAAAAAAAATGAAAAATTTATTACCTTAAATAGTTGTACATACAAGAAAACACTTATCTAAACACTATGCAGCATTACAACTAGGGAACAGTGTGTTTTCGATGAGCTCTGGCACCCAATGTAAGATTTAACTTGTGTTTAGGGTGCCAGCGTCCTCGCCTATGATTTGGGCTTGTAACAGTAGTTGTAGTACGAGCACAGTATAACATTATTATATTACAATATGACATTTGATCAGTTTACAATATAATATTTAATAGTTACTGCAATTATGATGTGGCCTATTTTTGTACCTCTGTATGGGTGTGTGTATGTGTGTGATGTACAGATAGATATAGTGAAAAAAAAAAAAAAAAAACTTGTGTTTTTGTAAGTCGGTGTAAATATAATTATAAAGATATTAATAACATTTGGCTAAGCAATCGATATCTGAAGTAGATCTTCAGTTTTATCATAATTCAATGTCAATAGCGACTTCGTGACCTTAGTTTTGCATCCATTTAGACACATAGGAGCAATGGAGCAGAGTTTATTTATTTTATTATATAAATGGTTTGATAGTATACCAAAATGACGTTGAGCAAGGGCCGTTCTACATCCGTGAGTTGAGCATACTTCGAAGTGTCTACGCTTTTTGGTGGCATTCGGATCGTATACCACAAAGGGATGTTTGCGCAGAATAGTACCAAGGACAAAGAGCTGTCTCACAGTGAGCACCTGACATTCAGTGTAGAGAGCCGTGGTGGGATACCTAAAAGGCTTCGAGGTCATAACCTTGAGTACAGCTCTTTGTGCTCGTTCCAGAGGCAGGAGGATTGTTTTGGGAGCGCCACCCCACACTGTGATGCAGTAGTTTATTATGCTTTGACATAGGGCATAATACACAGTTTTAATCGTATGACGGTCCGCGGAGTGCCTTAGTTTTTTAAAAATAAATATACACTTGCGGACCCGCGAAATGAGATTATTAAGGTGAGGTTTCCAACTCAGAGAACTATCCACATAGACTCCTAGATACTTGACAGATTCACATCTTTTAAGTTGAGGACAGCCACATTGTGAGGAAGAAAGACCGAGTGAGCAGGTATGAGCTCTGAGCACCATTGAATCCGGAGGAGGGAGGTTGGTGGACAGTAAGGAGAAAGGTAAGTACACCGTTTTATTTAAATTTAAGGTTAAGATATTATTTGATAGCCATTTCTTCACTGAGTTTAGAGCAACTTCAGCGTATTTTACTGTTTCAGGCCAGTCACTACCATGAATTAACAGAGCCGTATCATCTGCGTAAGTATAAATTGAACAATTCATTAGAGACATTTTGCATAAGTTGTTAATGTAAATAAGAAACAGGGTAGGACCCAAGATTGAGCCCTGGGGAACGCCAAAACTCAATGAAATGGTGTCACTAATAACATCATTTATTTTAACGCATTGAGTTCTATCACATAAGTAATCCTGGAAAATTTTCAAGGTATGTCCGCGAATACCTGTAGCTTCCAGCTTAGATAAGAGGTGGGGAACGGACACAGTGTCGAATGCCTTAGAAAGATCTAAAAAGATAGCCAAGCATTTCATTTTGTTATCTAATTTAGATACTACATGGTCTACCAAGGCAGCAACAGCATTTTCGGTTGACCGGCCACCTCTAAAACCATACTGGTTATTACTTAGTAGTTTGTATGACTCAAGATAGTCTACCAAACGATTATTAAGGATCTTTTCTAATATTTTAGAGATGGCAGGCAAGACTGAGATCGGTCTATAATTATCTACACTGTGTCTGTCCCCATTCTTAAAGATTGAGTGAACAACAGCTCTTTTGAAAACCCTGGGAAAACAACCTGTGGAAATAGAGCGATTGCAGATATGAGTAATGGCTGGGACAATCGCGGGCAAACAAGATTTTAACATTCTCGATGAAATGCCATCCCAACCAACCGCAGCATCAGTTCGTAACCCAATAATGAGATTCGAGACCTCCACTTCATCTGTAGGTAGAAGTACTAGCGAGTTAGAGGGCAGCGCATCGAGAGAAGATTCGGAGGTATACGAGGTGGACAAGATTTTGTCAGCCAAGTTCTTGCCAACATTGGCAAAAAACTTGTTAACTTTATTGACCGAGGACTTTTCATCCGAAGAAATTCTTAACAGCTCGTTGGGGGATTTAGCATTGAGATTAGTTCCAGTAACATTTTTAATGACCTTCCAAGTAGCTTTAGGGTTGTTTTTCGCCATTTGGAACTCCATCCTTTCATATTCGTGTTTTAAATTTTTGAGAAGCTTGTTACAGAAATTACGGTATCGCTTATATTTAATCATGAGAATGAAGTTTTCAGGATCTACCTTTAACGTTCGAGCCATGTTATCTCTATTTCGGATACAACGGAGCAGTCCATTTGTGATCCAAGGTTTCAGGATTCGTCGTTTCGAAGACATGTGCACTGATTTGGAGTGATTAGCGATGACAGAGCTAATGATGGAAACCAGAGATTCGGCGGCATTGTTTGGGTCTTGAATAGTCAATATTTCACTAAAGTCCGTTGATAAGATGTCAGTGATTGCAGCTGTATAATCAACAACTGTACGTCTAAGTTTAGAAGCGGGGAGTGACATAACACGTTGGATGCTAATAATCGTAGATTCGGGACATTCGAGAGGCACTTGTCATTAGTTCATTAATTTAAATCCACGTTTTAAACAATGAGATGAACACAATTGATTTTTTAGCGAACAATACGTTGTTTATTGTTCGTCTTTTTATTGTTTATTGTATGTGAAACGCCATACAGTATGATTTAGCAATAGACTATAAGTACCCCAAAAGAGTAACTGGCACTTAAGACAATAGGATCTTCATCATCATCCACAGCCCGACTTCACCACTGCTGGATATACTCGTAACCCTCTCTGTACTTGTCTGTGCCAAGCTTCACGATCTTGTGCAACACTCATCCAGGGTACACCCGAGATGGCAACAATGGCTTGGGCCCATCGCACCACCGGACGACCAACACTTCTCTTTCCAGTCCTCCAAACCATAACTTTAGTCCATCTTCATTTCATAATGGGATCTTCAGTTGCTTTTTACCGGTTATTTAGCTCAAGCGTGGTATTGACGAATGTTTGCACTCTATGCATGCTGATAACAATCGTGTGCAGGTGTTGAAGATGTCGCGAGGATGCCGGTGATAACGTCAGCCGCTATTTCTAGTGATAGTGACGCGCCATTTTTTATACGATTCGAAATTAGAACGAATCGATCATGCGAACTTTTTGTTAACACTTTGAACTTTGGAAAGCAACGGGAATGTCGAATATACAAGACTATTGCTCGGGTCTGTTAAAAAAAAGTAAAAACACAACGCAGAGGTTTTTCAGTATTATTGTCGACTCAACTATTATTATGATTTCCCGTTTTATTAGCTAAAGTGACACGACTTATTATATATTATCGGATGGTGTCTGTATTAAGAGTATGTAGGTTTAGCATAAAATTCAAATCGAAAAGTTGGTCAATTCCATTCTTAGTGCATTCTTGACCCTGCTGTGACACTGCACATTCGATAAAATGAAACTATCTAAATTGGTTATTTATTTATATTTTCGATAAAACCTTTGCACTAACTGTTGCCGTCAAATAAAAATGGTTTTCTGGTGTTTGAACAACTTTGTTAATTACTTTGTGTTTTATAACTGTATGATAGGAGAAACCAATTACAAAAATCTTTCGTCCAGTCCTCTAAGTATTTACCTTTCTTTTGTTTCGCAAATAAATATTTATTAAATAGAAAAAGCGCATTGATAGGCCTACGTAAAATGTAATTGCAAACTATTATGATCCCCAGTATTCGAAGAAACTACCTTTCGACTCGTAAAATTACTAAGCCCATTTCCGGAACAAAAGTAATTTGCTACCCATTAACAATAAACTTAATTCAAGTTTATCGATTCATAAATTAAATCGAGCCAATCGGAATCGGTTACGCAAACGTCTCGCGTCCTCATCTCTAGCGGTGTAGCCTTCGATTGAAGCCTGTTGGCCAGTCCGCGGGAGTCGGTGTGCGCGCGCACAAGAGCGCGACAAAACGTTGACGTTCGATCGTTCGATACTCAAATTATCCCAGTCGATAAAGTGAAGTGCAAAAACGTTTAGTGTTGGTGTAACTATTTATTTAAGCATTATCTTCTCTTTATTTAAGCGATAGAGTGATAGATGCTGTTATAAACAGATTTTTGTGCAAATTGTGAAGGATCTATGTTATTGCTTCGCGCGGTAAGTTCTATTTACAAAATGATGTCAGAGCAAAGGACCGTTAATTTTTTTGGTAGTTTATTAAAAGCTTGCTTAGAAATAATAGGTAGATGGCATATTTGAGAAATTAATTCGGCAATAATGTTATGCTTGTAGTTTCTCTAACATACATTTTTGTTTGTTCAGGTGTCAGCTTTCAGAATTCAGACCTACAACACAAAATTGTGACTCATTGTGTAAAACCGTAAACTGTCATTACACTAGAAAAGTATTCGGTCATGTCATTACACAGGAAATCGTAATTCGGATCACGATTAGTAGCCTACATTTGAACTTACAATCAGAACAGACCTTACGCAGCTATTCACCAAAGTGGGTCCATGTATCCATAACAGTTTTTTGTCCGAAATAAACACATGTACTTACTCTGAGTCGATATTTTAATGTTACGTGAAAGTAGATTTTACACTTGTTTGTCTCAGCATACCTACTTAAAAGATGTTGACCCGAAACTTAACGGTGCTATGGTGTAAAGGGCCTTTATTGGTTACGCCTTTTCGATTTTATTGATGCATGCAAGTTTGAATGATAGGGTATTTTGTGTTCAAACACATTTGCTGAGTTAAATTTCTCGAATAGTTGTTTTGCAGTCGCTATTTAAGAACTTATATTCCATGATTTCAAACTATTACATCAATCTAAACATGCTTGAAACCCGTGGCAATCAAAATTTTCCGCTGAAGAAATCCTTCTTTCTTAATGTCCTTGATATTGATAACCATGAAAAGTTGAAATTAGGTACAAATACATACCTACAATACAATACAAACGTGGTGATAAGGCTGATATGCTTTGAAGCCGTCACAACTAATTTCTGTTAAAGAAATTGCATTGAACGAAGCAATGACGTTCTTGTTCATCTATTGTCTCTCGTTATTTTTTCCACCTTTATTTTGGAGTAATTTTAGAATAATTTTCAGGTTGTCTGATGAGATGACGAGTAATAGCGAAGAGAAGTACCTATAGAAGAAGTCATGCTGTGCTGACCCTAAATAAATTGGGATAAGGGCAGGAGAATGTTGTTTTAGAAACCTAAATAATTTGGATTATTGATTCAGGACCCCAACTTAGTGTTGATGAGTAAAATGTCCAATTAAATTAACTGCAGCTTCCTGTAAACCTGTAGAATTAAGTCTAGTAAAATTTTAATCAACCCTGTGTTTCTGGGCAAAACTTATGATATGAATGAATTCTATCTCTTATTTGGTCAGCCCCTTTTCTTATAACCACTGATTGAATAACAATATGTAATTAAATCAGTCCTACAGACAATCGTATCAAAATGTAGCCGTGACTCCAAGTCAGTCGTCTTCTAGGAAATCGGATGAATCTTCCGCGTTATCTAATCAAAGGAATCCTGCTCAATCGCTGAATTTAAATGTTGCTATTTCTAGCTTAGAATTTTATTATCATTATTATCTCATTATAGATAGACAATTAAATAACTTCGAACTTTTACTGAATACCTGAATATTGATGTGATATTTTATAGACAGCAATATTAAAGAGTACCGTTTCTATTTATGAACCTGAAACAGATTTTGAAATTCATGTAGAAGAAATGACTTACGGTCATAAATAAATAAAATACTAATAAAAGAATACTTGTAAAAGCTCTGAACCAAAAATCGTCTGCAAACATTAGAATGAGTAGAGTTTGCTGATAGATGAAAATATAAATAGCAAAGACTAGTCGATACTCAGGTCTTCAGCTATCCCAATCTAACAAATCGTCAATTAGGTTATTTTATCTTTATCTTGTCGTTAGCTTTTACATGCCGTCGAGAAATATCTCTCCGGCTTGCTGGTTTCCTCACGATGTTTTGCTTCACCGAAACAAGTGATAGTTATTTAATGCAATACGCACATGAATCTGAAAAATCAGAGGTGCGTACCTTGGGTTCGAACTCGAGATCTAGATGCGGTCCGACGATCACACCACTAAGCTATCACTGCTATATTAGGTTAATTAGATCCACATAAGTGACCAACATGAATCTCATTGCACATAATATAATTACCAAGCGACCTACCTACTAAACATTCCAGAGATTAACATCTGATTTATATGCACGTGTAACATTACGTTATTGCGATCTCCACGTGAAAAATAACCGTGTCCAATCCGGCAGTTAGCAAGAACGTGATTTCAATAGTTCCTTTCAAATCTTTAGTATTTTTTGCCGACTCAATTATTATGAAGACTATTTTTGATGTTTTAGAGGTTTCCTCAAAATTGATCTCTGCTGTGGGAAAGTGTATCTAATGTTTCGTGTAATCTTACTTTTGCCGTCAAATGCTTCCGTTTTTTGATCTCCTAAACTTCCATTCCAAAACAATGGTTTCATAGATGATGTTGATGACAAGGGTATTAAACATTGTAATGTCTCAAATATGGCTTAAAAGCAAAATTAGATCTGCAATAATACCGGGGGTTGTATCAGAAATTACTGTAGATTCTATTTAAAGTATAAATGAAAAATACCAAAATTCGATTTCTTTTAGAAACGTCTAGAACTGCTTCATTCAATAATGAGTCAGTTAATTTTTCTGCGATATTCGTCATGGGACTTCTAGACCGGTATGCAAGTAGAAAGGTGCTATCTCGCAATGTATTAGTAAAACTAAAACAAACAGCATTTGAAGTCTCATGCAGTCTTGAAAAACTGTTGTATTAGTATCAGATGATCTTGCAGATTCTAAAGACGTTACAAGAGATTTTCTTAACGTGCCAATGGCAAACTATAATGAGTCTATCCAGAACATAGAGACGCGTTTAGCACTATCACTGGCATCCATAAATTCCTGTAGCGTGCTAGCACCAGAGCACACAGGACACGTTACCATGTGTCCCGTAGTTTGTAGATTATCACCACATTTGCACTCCAGGCTAAAATCATTTATTCTTCATCGGTACAAGAGATCTTGAGAAATAACTTTCTGCAGTGAAATAATAAAAAAAATATTATGCTTTTTTTGCTTTTTAATGAACATGGTCCTGTACTTCCTTGTCCTCTTTGATGATTCCAGTCTATTCATGTCCGAGAATACTACTTTCGAAGAGAGTTTAATATATGATTAGTTGCTCCATGCTTTGGAACGAACAGCTATGTAGGACCTCTTATGTAATTTCTTTTACCAATAATTAGCACTGCTGTGACTTGCCTATTCTAGTTCGGATCATTAATTTACATCCTAATAAGCTTTAGCGTACCTGTGATATTTTTCATGTGTAGTTAGATTCCATTTGTTATAAAAGAGAGATTTGAGATTCTGGTAATGGATGATTCTTCCTAATGTTTTTCGTTTACTATTGTTTCTTATGAATAATGATCTATCATTCTGAAAGCAGGCATTATACTTGCTGTCTGAACAGAGCTCATAGATTATTTCATTCATTCTTCTTCTTTTGGTGCCTCCTCAATTGTCGATGGCTCTCAACTTCGTATATTCTTCCTTATCCTTAGCGAAGTGGAATATGTCAGCATTTTATTTCAAAATTATTGCATTTGGAAATCCATACATTCATATTTACATAAAAGCGACTATTGAAAATGTCCTCACAAATGCCTTTGTTATCTTTAGCGCAGGGATTTCCACGAATAACACTAATGTTTTTACTGTGCGCACGCAGCAGTGTTGCACTAGGTAGATATCATTGTTGACAGAAGGTACACTCTTATTGAATATTCAGACATGTTGAACATTTTGCCGGTTTTGTAAGATCAATCACTCTTGAACTTCAATGATCCTTGATGCTTCTGCTTGGTCATCACATCACTCATCATCATTCTCCTATCCCTGTCATTTTATTTGGGGTCAGTGCAGCATGTCTTCTTCTTCCATATTTCTCTATGATGCTTCAGCCTGCCATCAGTTCTAAAGGGGTCGTTCTGTCCGCGTTGAACCTTCTTTATTTATATTTATCTTGTGTCTTCAGACTACACAGCTACGCTATATTATTAACATTCTTCAAGCATGCTGTGGAAGGCTTCGTCCTTTGATTTGCTCCTACTTTTCCGTGTAATTATAGTATTCCAATGGACTTTCCTCTACTTTGGCATTAATATGTGTTTACCGCAGACCTTGAGGCATTTTGTTTAATGAATCTTGATTTTGTTTGTTATCAAAATATTTGAATTTCAAGGTGAAGAAACGAGTGGCCTTTATTTGTTTCACACTTTGTTTGGTATATTTGTTTGGCCCTTACTTGAAGGCACGAAGCTCATCTGTATGTGCGTACATTCTTGTATTTCTAATGTACGATTATAAACTTTAACATTTAGTTCTAGTGCTACTAATAGCATCTAAAATGCCAAGGCTTTTAGTTTCCAATAGTCGGCTTCGTTTCATAATCTTTTAGGGCAAGGGATATTTTAGAGTAGTAGACACCATAAACCTATATTCAATGTCTAGGTATTTAGTAAGAGGGAATAGAACAATGTAATTTTAGAGGATGTCATTGGATACAACTTTTCCTTGATGCATAATTTAAAAACATAATATACATTAATAATATATACGTATTATATATATATATATTTTTTTTAATTTTTTACGGCAACTTCCAATATACATACCTGTTACTTGAAATCCGATGACTCCATGAAGAGAGCAAAATTCCTAACAGCTCTTTTGCCACAGGTAATTTGTACGAGTACTAGGTCTTTTACTTATGCTTCTTGACATTGTAAACAGTGAATACTTCTAAATAGCATTCCTTTACACGCATTCTTCAGCAGTCATTGGCAGAACTACTACAAAAGCTGGTCCGATTTCCCTTAGACAAAACTGACAGATACAGCCGTATTCCCATACAAGGTTGGTTGGTAAAACTAAGGTATAAAGTATGAAGAATGTGGTCCTCGCTCCGTCATGCCAGTCACGATCGTGAAACTGCAGGTTGGATGAACTTGGGCATTCCGCGCGGCTGTCGACGTTCCACATCTAAGCTATGCCGTCCACTTGCGGTTGCATAATAAGATGCATCGCTCTGCTTCTAATAGAATGCGGAATTTTGTTTTAGATGGGCAACGAAGTGTAGCCATATTTACTTTAAAGACGGGGTCCGTTTTGGTATTGGAACTAGCTGCGATTGTTTATTTTCATAGACAAGTGGATGTGAGTCTATGTTGTGTTGAAACTTTGTTGAAATATCATTGTTCAGTTTACTATTTACCTACTGCTGCTAAGGCGTCTTCAACATCGTCTTGTGTCGTTTCATGGTTTTAAAAGACATTTGGATGGTTCCTGCTCTAATTTTCATGCTCAATATTCTGTTATTCAAAAGATTATGAGTGGTGGCATGAACCTTAAAACAGTTGTCGTACATATAAATTAACCTCGTCCGACACAGCACTGCATGTAACTGTATTATGTACATAATTATTATAATTGCAAACACTCCAGTGTTTCAAAATATTTTGTAAGGTTTCCCTTCAAACAACCGTCGGTGTTATTGTGTCGTCAAAGTCAGCGCCCTCGGGTGTGGCAGAGACAACTCTTGATATACAGCCCACTGCTTAGAAAGTTGCATTTGTCAGGAAGACTCAGTCTATAATGGATTTCTTTTGTATCACGCCGGCTTTTCGCTTAACTCGAGAAAATCGTCATTATTTTGCGGTTTCAATTAACGAACTTACCTAAAGTCCAATAAATGTGCATTTATATTATTAATACATATACTACACCAAGTAAGTTGAGGTTCCAATTTACCAACCTATAAATAAATATGTGTAATTCATCCATACCAATTTATATAAATGCAACAGTAGC
The DNA here is from genome assembly GCA_964057025.1 of Standfussiana lucernea. Classification (NCBI taxonomy): domain Eukaryota; kingdom Metazoa; phylum Arthropoda; class Insecta; order Lepidoptera; family Noctuidae; genus Standfussiana; species Standfussiana lucernea. The sequence continues at coordinate 2,292,167 of OZ059791.1, read as the reverse complement.
TGTGTCTGTCTGTTACCTTTTCGCGCCTTAATCACTGAACCGATTGTTATTAAACCTTACAAATAGGTGCCTGAGACTGGAGATGGCGTGGCTAATTTACGTCCCTAGAACGTTTCCGTGGGATAACTTCCGACAAACACGCAGGCGAAACCGCAGACAGAAGCTGGTATTTAATAAACAAGACAACAAAGCATTGTTGACGTAAAGCAAAATCTGCGTTTACGGTGTTGGTCTCATTTCAACCATTTTAGGTTGTTGTTGATAATATAACACAAGCTTATAATACGTCACGATTAGTCAGACCAGAGTGTGACGTAAGAATGCTCCAGGCAATACACTTCTTAGCTTTATTTGCTTGTAACTACACATACTGACGGGTATCAATCAATAGTTTATTTTTTGCCCGCAGAACATAACGTTTCGTTCAACAAGAATATATTTGAATATGATTGTAACCACGCCCGGCATTCCTCTAATAATTATAACTTTGAACTGTTATGTCATGAATTCATGATTCGTGCTTGTTCAATCTTAAATTAGTTTTTTTAGGCCTAGCTGTCTGGTTACCTAATGATTTTTTTTAAGTTATTTTATGCCACTTCTTTCTCTTACGCGATCTTTCAACAAGTTCCCCGTGTATCATGTCCGGCTTCACTGTTTAGGACAAGGCTAACTTTGAGTTGATAATGGAAAAGATTTACATTCATAAAACACAGTTTGGGGGCACCATAACTGGTCTGTGTTTTCTGAATACCTGATCAAGTAGAAAATCTGCTGAAATCGATACCTTTAATAGCTTCTTCTTACACCCGTAGGTATCTATAGTCAAGTTAAAGTAATTACTTTAGCTTAAGCAATTACTTGTCCAAAATTTTGTATGCAATAGACGAGAATTTATAAGAAGTAAGAACCGTCAAAGAAAGCAAAGCTAAGAATTGTAACTTTTTACAGTTCTAAATTCAACCAATTACTAAACTACATAATGACAATCGTATCTTAAAAAAATGACATTTACTCAAGTAAACACTTTGACTTGCTCATAGATACGGAGGTTAGTGTCGCTGGCACGACAATTTTATATATTGTTAGCCCAGAACTTCGTCACTTCCGCCTTTAATACCTAACAACAAACAAATAAGTTTAATTATTCGGCAGCAAGTTAATAATGTACAGCTATTTCTTTATTTGAAATTACCCTACAAAACATCATCATTTGCGTCACCTCTTTCAGGCTCTCAAACCCTACAAACTAATTTTCGATTTAACCAATAACGTTAATCAATCAATAAAATTCTTGAAACACACCGTGGTGCGGAAGCCTTTACTTTCGAAGTTTCATCGGCAGCATTACGAAATTCACGATGAATGATAAGGTGCGCCTGCGCAGATAACATCGCACACCTACATGATTTATTGTCCGTTCAATTATCGGACATTATTGTATTATTAATTTACTTGCCTATACATATTTGACACTCTTATCTAGATTATGCACATATTTCTTTAGAAAGTATATAGACTGTATAGGTTAGCAATCAATCAACAAGATTACTGGTTACAACTCATGTTTTCGGTAGCTTTCGCTGCAACAACTGTTTCTTTGCTTTTAGACAGTGATGAAGAAACTCATAAACTATGGAAATGGATGAAGTGGGTTCCGTGAGGGCCTAGGTAAGCAAGCAAGGTGTCAATTGCTATCAAAGGTCTTCATATTTCTAGAACGTGTTCTTCGACTTTGAGCTAAATTGACAAAATTTACCTAACCTGAGCTTTTTAACCGACTTCAAAAAAGTTTGTATGTTTGTTGCCTCATAAGACCGTAATTACTGGTCCGATTTAGGTACGTGTTTTTTTTTTTTTCATTTGGTAATTCGATACTCTATTTATGCCCAATACATTTATCGCTGACAGAATCTCTTTTAGTTAGGGTTAAAGATAGAAAGAAACTAAGAATCGATCTGACCCTTATACTCCTGCTAAAATACGATCAAAGTTAATACTTATAGCTTTCTCTCAGCTTACGTACCCTAGGTACCATTGAGATGAAAAATTACTACTAAGGAGGTCTAATTACTACTGTTAATGGTACCTATCTACATCGATCTAGTGATTAGTAATAAAATCATGGAAGATAAAACACTTCTCACGCAAGTACAGTTGAGAGAAATGGATTAATTAGTTATAGAGAGCAAGGGGCGGAGCTGTCTATTCAAATTCAATATTATCATGTATGATGGCTGCCATTACCGTCAGGAGATCTTCACAATGATAAGACAGGGTTAACACAAGATATACTTTTTATTATGAACACTTTATAGCATACGACAGAGTATAAATGAGACTATAATAATTTAGCTGTTCGTTATTAAGTGCATCGCTAAAGAACGGTTGGACCACAGAACTTAACTAATACTGAGGATTGGATAAGAGTTATTCCAATAATGTTTAATTTGGGAAAAAAAATTGAAAACTTGGCCAGCAATTGAAAAATGGGATGGGACAATGTCTCCGGGTTCAGATAGATAAGGATTTGCGTTGGGTGACACACATGCCGTTAACACAGACCAAAAGATAGAACAATTTGTCGTTTCTTTACTAGTTCATAACAAAGACACCATACACTGTACTATCTTGGGTTTCTACCAGTCTTCACGGATTTGTGTTTCCCCCAAAAGAACACATGACAAATGTGTCTAATTAGACACATCTATTGCGTCACACATCATACATAATATCAATAATGATTTGATGAAATCCTATCGCTTTCCCGTTTGGCCATCACCTACTTATTATATACGGGGTGGAAGGGACACCGACGCGAAAACGGAAACCACATACTCAGTACATCATTCTGAACCCCCCCACATAGAAAATTTTCGTCGGTTATGAAAAAAAAATCTGTTGTTCCATACATTTTGACCGTGTAGGTATTGCACTTTTTTAGGAAACTGTATGTACTCTATGTACTGAGTATAGGTTTCCGTTTTCGCGTCGGTGTCCCTTCCACCCCGTTAACCCAGGTACCTACTTAGTTAATGATATCGATATTATAATGGTAATAATCAGTCTATTATACTACTGATTATACTTAGTTGTAATTAAATTGTGAAGTCGTTTACAACCAAAAACATTAGTACAATTTCTAGGAAACATGCCGGCCGGACTTGCGCAAAATTACAACTAATTAAGTTTGCAGTAAAATGATATGAGAACTTCACAGTTATAGGGATTATAAAAGAATTATTGAAATGGATCATGTAGAGGACACTGATGTTTTAGAACACCACCATGATTCACAACTATTAGGCAAATGCCACTTCCCATGACTTACATTTCTTACTAGCCAGAAGTAATGTGGTCCATTGGTTGGTTTTCTGGCCAGCTCGCCATCGACTAGATCATCATCGTCGCCGAGGTGTGCCGCGACGCCTTCTGGCTGTGTCAAGGCTCCTTTTGTCGTCATTTGTAAAATTGAAATGCTTCCTAAGTACTGAATTACGTTAGATTCATTACTAAAGCACTGTATTTTCTCACGCTGTTAAATAAAATTTGCACTGATTCCGCACTTGTGCAAGTGCAAAATGCATCATTACTGAAATTATCAATTAACATCCGTTTCAATATCTCTTATCATGCTCGCTGTTGGTCATTGCAATCTTGCTGTTATTGCTTATATAATAACATACTATAATATGTGTGTACGTCAGCCATGGCGGATCCTCCAATATCAACGTCATAGTTACAATCGACCTAGAAAACTACAACTTTGGCAATCTCTCTGTGATTCATATTTTTTGAGCGCAAATCGACAGAAAGTTCGCTTACATCTTCACTGAGAATCGAACCGTCTGCTGATTGATTTAGGGTTTCTTTTTCAGTGTAAGTAGATGTCCATTCATGCGTAACAGAGAAATGAATGAATCATTTGTTAGTAGTGAATATTTTGTAAACTCAGCAACTAACGTTGTTGTTTCGGTGACAAGGTCGTTCCTTTGAACAATAGCTGTTTCGTACTCCAATTTCGCTTGTTATGATTCTTTGTGATCATTATCACAATATAGTGCCAATAGTAATATTGTTCTGTTAGCAAAGGACTTCTCAGGTTCGATGACCTTCATATAATTTTTCTTTGCATCAGCTTGAGGAAATTCTTGTGCATATATTGATAAATTGGCAAGTTGGTTTCTGCCTTGTCTATATCTTGTCCTTGCAGTGTCTAAAGATTTCGTAATTATCAATTTAATATTATTAATTTATCTTCTGTCTATCTGGGAATTTCCAACTTATTTCAATTTCCAAAAGCAGAATACTTTTGACACCACCATGTCATCATCATCACAAACTTTTTTACTGAACTTTAGTTACTCAGCTTACGAGCAAGAACGAAGCTTTTGCCTGCGGCTTAGCCCACGTGGACGACGAGATGTGACGAGATTGCCCCATGTGAACTTACTACCCATATAAAATTAAGACATGGCTTAACCTAAATCATAGTAATACTTGGGCGCTAAGCATTGCACACAAATATTACCATAATTACTAGAGTAACTTTGGCATTTATTATTTTACTATGGATTTCTTGGCAGGCTATTTATAAACCCGTTAATAATACTTAACAATAAAAATTAAAGATTATGTTATCCACCGATCGAAGTTGAAGATTAATTATTGACGTCATTCGTGAATAAGTAAGTTATGTGTAAGCAGAGTAAGCTGGCACACACACAAGTGTGGGGTATCGACGGATACTAACCGCGAACACTGAACTGCGGGCCATATGCGGCGCTGGAAATACAACTGCGTATTACTGTTGTTATTTTAATTAAGTGTGGTCCGATGCGCCGCAAGAATTGCAGGGGAATTCCATGTTTGCCTAATATAAAGCTTCACTTAAACCAAAATGTCTACATAATTACCAAATTGAGCACATAAGGGTCTGCTTTTAAAGTGGTTTGCTTATATTCATGGGTTCAGTTAGATGAGGCACTACCTACAGTTTTCCGTGTCAGTGTCTACTACTTTTCCAGTACAGATTAGACATTTTGCCAGCATCATAATCATGTTTCTGCCTTTATCTCAATTTATTTCTCTCTCTACCAAACAACTCTTCACTTATCATCTTTCCTGCAATTTTTGGCTTTTATCTATTATCACGTTACCTATCACATGTTCTCCGTTTTCTCACATTAGATGTTCCCAACGAACAGGTTTTGAACAGTCTTAGTAGAATTATAAAATATATATTTGTATGAATTGTTTCAATTATATTGAAATCTGTTGCTTCTTTGAACCAAGACAATAGGATTGTAATGACTAATGACACAATGATAATCCAATTAGGTCAATCATTCTGTACAATTATATTGAGGTCCATATCAGTAGGGACGTGCCCTTCAATATAAAGAGCAATAACCACGAAGTTACCACACAATCCTTCACATGCGATAGTTTGTGTAAATAAATAGTATAATTGCAGTAATTTGCAAATGGCTGCGGTTTGCGCAAGGCGTAACGAACGGTTTACATGGTAATGGTAACTAAGCACCAAAATCGGTCAAGTACATAAACTTACACATACACATCGTCTATGTTATGAGTTGTTAAGACGTTACTGCTTTTTGGCTCATCTTTGTCAGTTTTATGCCTTTTATTAGCACGATCAAGCGGATTCATACAGAGGACCATAATAAGATTTTTCAAAATCAAGCAACATGAATCATGCCACCAAGCCTATTGTAACTTGATTCTGAAAAATCTTACTGCTGTCTCCTCATTGTGTAAAGTCTGACCTCATCCTGAATGAAAACCTAAAAGTCTCTTTATTTTAAATGACACCATAATCGTCGTGGGCAAAATATCGATGGTGCAAAAATATTACATATTTTTTACGCAAATATTTACAAATTTTCACACACAACCACCACAGCTAAAACTTGATGCATTTCCACACCATATAAAAAATGCAGGTTCTCTACAAAAAACAATGATCTCCGCAACATTATGACAGTAGTAAAGCTAGTAGTAGGTAATCAGAATAGGTGTGTTAATTACTTGTCATTTCACGCAAGTCGCAACACTCAATTATATAGGTAACGAGCGATTGTTGGCAAACTGTCACTAGTTATACACTAGTGCGATATAACACCAGGAGATAATACTGCCGAGGTAACTAGGGATTAGGTAAGAAACGATAATGCAATAGACGACGAGGCTAGACGAAGGCTGCCGAAGCCGATTTAGAATTACATGATGGTACTATGGAGAGTGGAGACGTAATTGGGCCTAATACTGCATTGTTCATAAAACCTTGCCAGAATAAGGGGTGGACCGTGGAAGGGACACCGAAGCGAAAACGGAAACCACATATACAGTTTACCATTCTGAACCATACATAACCATACATTTTGGCAGTGTAGGTATTGCACTTGTAGGAAATTGCTTTTTTTTTTAATAACCGATGAAAAATTTCAGAATAATATGCTGAGTAGGTATGTGGTTTCCGTTTTCGCGTTGGTGTCCCTTCCGCCCCGTATATCTAAGTGATTCGCTTAAATTCTTATACTTTCTGTTACATGTCGACTGTCCCCTTCGCTTCCATCTAATCTGTCGATATAAACTCACGCTTAATGCATCCATTTTTCTTTGATGTTTCTCCTCCTCTTCATAGAAAACTAATTATTATTGAAGTCTTTAAATGTATTTTATTCCACGTGATTCTTTATGGCTTTTAGAAAATTGCTTTCCCTCATCTACTATCCCTAAATCGTTATGGAATTACTGGAATGAAGGACTGAACGAATGTATGAACTACTAATAAGGCCTATGTTTTGAGTTTCTTCAAAGATACGTTAGAACAGTGTCAATAATATTATAGTAATCTCTTCGGCACCTTACAATAATTTTTCTTGAATAGTAATGTATAGAATATATGGGAACCAACCGTCTCCCGCACTTTACAATATTTTTTCTTTAGTCTTCCAAAGGCTCTCCGTTGAAGCGTGATATTACTGAAGTTTAGAAATACATTTATAATTTGACGTAAATCTTGACGTCTTCTTGAATTGAACGCTGCTTACTTTCTATCATCTACAATTCTTATTAATTTTTCTTCAATACTCGTTTCAACAGCATCAATTATTGTAATAATTTCTTCAGTTACACCTGGTACTTAACTTTTTTATTATATAGTCTTGTGTACATATGGGAAACCACCGTCTCCCACACTTTACTATTGTTGCGTTATCTAACTACGTTATGTAATGTCACAATGAGCATTCTCGCTTTTGTGACATATTATGTCTTTGTTATGCTGATCGGCTTATTGATATTAATAAGGTAATAGAGGAGTTTTGTGGACGTAAGATCATTGTAACATAATTAGTTGGTTAGTAGTACAAATCTGAGACAGGTCGTTTTAAAAGTTGTTAGATTCGATTCTAAAATCAGAATTTCAATTAAGTACCTAGATGATGAATCAGAGAGGCTAATGAAATACAATATTTTAGTTGAATAATTTCATTACTCACTATATCCTTCTATTCAAATAATTAACCTACCAATGATTTTTGTTTTCATTAGAAATGTAGGGAATCCACAAATCTTTTATGAATCATAATTTCAAAATTTAGACTTATGTGTCGTTTTAGACGTCAGAGCGAATCATTGATACATTCAAGTTTCCATAGTGGTTTTCCTGAATGATGTGATTCATATTTTAATTAAGAACTAGGTTACCTAGTACCTACGCAAAAACACTGAACTTTAATACTGTGTCACACATACTCCTTTTCCTAAACCTAAACAATCAAAGATCAACCAGCACAAAGACTTGACTGTCCTTACGGAAACGTCAGCAGCTAGTAAAACAATTATACATATACTCTTAGTTGTTATGTGTTGCAGTTATAATACAATGTTCTGGTAACAATGGAGAAGCTTCATTCACTTCCTCACAGAGTAAAACATCATGGATTCCACGTAAATTACGCGTGCCGTTCGCTAAAATGAGTACATCAGTTTTTGTGTTGATTAGACAAGTCTTGGGATGTCTTGGATGTTTTTTCTTCCGTGGATGTATTCTCTTCCTTAATCTCTTGTCTTTGATTGGTATGTCTATGTTTATTTGCCGTTTGATGTTTGTATATATCTGTTATTAATACTTCTGTTGTCATGGTATGGGCATATGATGCGGAGAAATGAAGAAAATGTCGTGGGAAGAGTTTTGGGTACGAATGTGGATGTCTACACATATAAGAGTAGGGGAAGACCAAAGAAACGATGGACGGATTGTGTGATTATATGGCTAGAAAGGAGGTGACTGCTGAGACGAGTAATAGAGAAGTATGGAAGAAGAAGACATGCTGCGCCGACCTCAAATAAATTGGGATAAGGGTATGAGAGTGATGATGATGAAAATTTAGGTAATCGTTAGGAAAACTAGCGAATTTAAAATGCCTGTTTATGCTCATTTAAACATGGGTACTTAGGTAACATACACTATTATCCCCTATGGAAGACATAAATAGAAACAAATCGATATTTAGGTAGGATTTGTGATTACATCATGATTTGTATCTGCTAATTATTAATATAACTTATTTCGTTTCTTTGGAATCTACCGTAATTATCATTTTGTATAGCAGTATCAGTGCTTGATACTGGACTTTACCCGCGATTAGGTGTTTACTGCTTTTTGTACTATGCCGCTGTAGTACCTACTTTTTGCTTTGCCGCTACAAAACTATTAAAAATTCCTTTCTTTGTTTCAGAATCTGGAGTCGGTGCCCTAAAAATCTGATCAGGTAAGCTGAAAATACAACACTCATACTTGTATTAATATAACTCATTCCCATTTATCACTTCAGTCACTTTCACATATATTTCTCTCATAAAACTCTCATCTCTATAATCAGCTGTAATGATCCAAGTTCATTAATTAGAATTGCACCTTTAGATTCATTATGATTTAAATCCAAGTTGTATAATTATGATTTTCCACATATTTGTCTTCTCAATGGAGGTTACAACTTACGCGGGAAAGCCAAGCTTAAGACTATGACATTGTTTTCTCTTATCCCAGATTATCATGTAAATAATATACACGAGGTTTCTATTTAACTTGACACATTATGAATATTTACTATATTTACTTAGACGCATGTTATGGCCTAACATTTATGAGTGTGGTCTTCTTACGTAATAATCAGCATGAAATGTCCCCACAGCTGGGTCACAGGCCTCTCTGTATGAGCGGGAGTGGCCCATAATTAACCACGCGGGCCCAGTGCAGGCTGGCGTATGTTCCATATCTTGGAATTTTTCGTTTTGTGATAGGCTTCCTTTCGATGTGTTCCTTCACCGTTTTTAAAGCAGTGGTAGGTAATGATATAAATTACATTTGTGATTTTAATCGTTTCTTCCACATCTTCTTCTGTCCTGTGATGAATGTATCTTTAAGGAACATAATTTAAATCACAAAGGTTGCTTATTCTAAAATAAACACTCCTAAAATCGTTGAGCCAATTGATATAGAGGCCAATGCTAAACCGAGCTTAAAGGTATGAAAGCATTGTTTGATATAGGAAAAACAGGGCTTCATCTTATTATCAAATGTATTCATCATTACTATTTTGGTCATCAGTTTTATCCTAAGCCAGATTAAATGGCCAAACACAGACAGACAACTGGTAAAACCGGTTCTGTTTGGGTGGCGATAAATTCACCGCTAAATACGGCAGGTGACCATTTAGCGAACAAGAGGACTGGTAATCAAATAGCATCATTCATTGGTCCTCCCATACAATAAACATTACATCACGCCTGTAATCCTCTCAGGGTTAGGCAGCGGTATATATAGAACACCTATATTTCGCCAGTTATATCCCAGTAGTAGTAAGTCCCTTGTATTAGAATTAACCGGACACAAATCAAAATTCCGTGGCTGCTGCTTAGATATTTCTGATGAATAATCCAATAACACTTTGTCCGACCTGGCAAACGAACCCAGGACCAGGACCCCACGCTCTGCTGTCTGCACTAGACCAACGAGATGCAATAAAGTTGCAACATTTGATCATTTTGCATTTGTTGTGCTTGTTCACGTGCATTGTACATTATACAGGGTGTAAGGAACATCGATGAGGACACTGGATACCATGCAGTCAGTCAGCACATGATTCTAGTCTAGACCAATGAGCGTAGACATCATGGGTTATTTAAAAAAAAACTGCTTTTTCATACATTTTGGCATTGGCTATTTCCTAAAACAAAAATAAATCAGCGCCGATGGGTCCAGAACCATGAACTGAATTCATGGTAACAATTTGGGATCTATGTCTTTTATAGTATTTTGACATTTTAGAACAAAAAAAAAATATATATATATAACAGTTTTTTACACGGAAATACTCCGATTGCTTGCATCTATTAATAATGATGATCCAATTGGTGGTGATTCAAATTAATTAAAAACGCTTGCGACACGAGAAAGCTTCGCACAACGGTTTTTGTCTTGCGCTTCCCTTTCGAATCATGGTTACATAAACTTGTCACCACTGTTTTTTCTTTCCGCCAACTTGAATAAATGTCAAAAATAATTTGATGATACTTAAATGTTGAAACAAAAAACTCGTATGCAATTGATGGGCTCATTCTTGCTTGAATAGCCCAACTCGGGGCATGTCAAACCTGCTTTAAAAGCGGTAATAAAAAATTTGGGCGGAAAAAAAACAATTTTCTCATTTTAATGATCCGTCGAACGGCATCATTACACATCATTACAATAATATTTATTATTGATTGATTAAGGGTCCACCCAGGTTATAAAACTGTTTTTACGTAATTTTATATCATCATTCATTGATGAATTATAATATGTTTTTCTTTGATTTTCTCATGTAGTGAAAGTTTATCTCATAAAATGTTAAGATTAGCTTTCTGTTCTGTAATTATCTAACTACGTAATTAATAGACGACAAAGGCGTTATTAATTATTAGTAATTAAACTTCTTCAATCGGTTCCTCATTACTAAGGATTGTGGTCACTGGACCCCTTTAAACGGACAATCTGTCTCCATCGACTCCGGTTCAAAGTTGCCATCACCGCCTGCTGAAATTTACTTGATGACATAGCTTCCTTTACTTGTTCGAATCATCGTGTTGGCGACCGGCCTCGTGCTCTCTTGCCTTCGGTATTGCCAACAATGACCAGCTTTTCAAGGCTGCTATCTCCCCCTCGCATCATGTGGCCGAAATAGGTCAAAATACGCTGCAGGCAAATTACTCACAATCGCGTCTTGACATTGAGTTGGGAAAGGATAGACACATTTTTGCGTTTGGCTGTCCATGGAATTCGGAGCATCCGCCTCCAGCACCACATTTCGAATGTGTCTATCCTCTGTCTTTCTCTTGCTCGGATTGTCCACGTCTCAACTCCATAGAGGAAAATCGGGAAAACTTGTGCTTTGACCAATCGGGGTTTTGTTTGTAGCTAAACAGTTAACTTTAATTATTTTCCACCAAGGTCAAGAAAGTACCGGGAAACGATCAATAATACGCAAAATGTTAGTTATTCATACAAAGTTATTTTATCGCCTTCAAAGTATGCTCCTTCAGAAACGATACACTTACGCCAACGAATAATCCAATAATCAAAACTGTTTTAAACGCTTTTTCCGGAATTGAATTCAGTTCTCGCCGCGAATTCTCCTTTGTGTCTTCCAACAAATGAAAACGGGTGCCACGAAGTGGTAATTTGACTTTAGGAAAAAAGAAGGAAGTCGGCAGGAGCCATATCTGGTGAATAAGGTGGTTTCTCGATGGTATTTGTTGAGTTTTTGGTCAAAAATTCGTTCACTATGATGACCTTGTTTGAAGGCGCATTATCGTGGTGCAAAATCCAAGAATTTTCTTTCCACAATCTTTTCGTCGAATTTGCTCTCTTAAACGCAGCATTTCCCTCAAATAATATTCTTTATTTACTGTTTGACCTTCCGGCAACAATTCCGAGTGTACAACACCGCTATAGTCAAAGAAAGCGGTCAACAGGACTTTGACTTTTGATCGACTTTGTCGTGGTGTTTTCGGTTTCGGTTCAGTTGGAAGGCGCCACTCCGAAGCTTGTTGACTAGTTTGCATGTCAAACACGTAAACCCACGTCTCGTCACCAGTAACAATGCGATTCATGAATGTTGGGTCGAAATTGATTCGTTCTAGCATGTCCTCAGCGACTCTTATGCGATGGAGTTTTTGGTGAAAATTCAGGTATTTTGGGACTAGCCGAGCGGCAACATGTTTCATACCCAAGTGATAAACAATTTGTTCGATATTTTTGGCCATTATGAAATTCGCAATACACACTAGATAATATGATCTAACTAAAAACAGCACTGTATTTAATCTAAATAACAGATGCAACTCAAACTCAGCGCCAAAATGGAAAACAGTTGTGCCAATCTAACAACAAAACAAAAATTAAATTTTTAATTTACAAATCACCCATTCCCGATACTTTTTTGACTGAATGTAGAGATTTACTCTGCGAACGCTTTTCACTGTCTTGCACTAGCATAATCGATTGCATCTTTTAACTATCCTTGTCCCATCTTACTTTCCACTTTTCTGTCAGCTGTCATTTTATTATTCACTTTCTTTTCTTTCATATTATCCCTCACGCACCCATCCGTCTTTTCTTTGGTATGCTTTCTGCGTTTTAGGACGAATTCCACCAAATAAAACTTATCGTAATCAGCACATTCAAATCGCGTTCAAGAGCTGTTAGTGTCATAATTGCTATGAAATTTGACTTTTTTAAGGAGTAGCTATGGAGTTTCTTGCTAGTTCTTCTCCATAAGAAACGACCAACCCCACTTATGCACCTATCTTTTGACTTTTCATGAAGCCCGTGTTGTTTGGTTTTGAACGCCGTTTCGATAGTTTCATTAGTAAAATCTGCTCTCAATGACTTCTTAATTCCCTGAATATCAGTTACTTAGCTCTTGCATCTACTACTATCAATGTCTCTTTTGTTTCTGACAAAATAGCACTTTCCCTTCCATCGTTACACACTATTTCATCAACACTATTAATTGACGCTAATGTTTGAGTACTTACACTGTTAACGGCCAAAGGTACTCTTATCGCAATTCCAGTCTTTTTTATTTTACTGTTAAAATAACTGCCTATTAACTTTCTCCGGAATATTGCACATGCGAATAACGATTCAACCGCGTATGATTCGATTTCGATCCGATTAATGGTTATGATTTGAATCGATATTGCTTTCGTCGGGAGAATTTCACGCACGTTCTCCATGTTTATGGTAATATCTTCTTCGATATTTCGGTTTCTTGCTTCATATTTATCATCGTCATCAAGAGAAAGACTTCCATTGCTGGACATACGTCTCTCGACCGGTGTGTACTACTCACATCTAGTGGAATTCTGCAACCCTAAATAATAATTTAGAAATAGTCAACTGTCTTGAGCTAGCTGGTTTTCAATATGACAAGTATATTCACTTTCAGAAAGCGACTCCTATTGTATCTCTCTCTGTAGCATCAAATTGCATCACTTTGATCTCCAAAGAGTCTCTATTTTCAAATCTCGTGTAAAGCATTCCACAACATAATAGATATGCCTAAAAAAGTTAAAAGTAGGTATATTATGTAGTATGTGCAAAAAGATCTACCGGTACTTCTTAATGATGATCTAACTTATCTTCAATGTCGAGGTCATGACCGACGAAGTCAGTCAATACAAAATTATTGACTGATTGGAAAATAATAAGCTATAATCATATAATGTCATAGAACTTGGAAACCATCAACTGAATATAAATTAACAATATTATTGCAATAATAACAATTTTATAGCTATTAATAAGTAGCAGATACAAATCATGATGTAATTACAAATCCTACCTAAATATCGATTTGTTTCTATTTATGTCTTCCATAGGGGATAATAGTGTATGTTACGTAGATACCCATGTTTAAATGATCATAAACAGGCATTTTAAATTCTATAGTTTTATTATTACCTATATTTTCATCATCATCACTCTCCTACCCTTATCCCAATTTCTTTGGGGTCGGCGCAGCGTGTCCTCTTCCATACTTCTCTATTACTCGTCATCTCAGCAGTCACCTTCTTTCTAACCATATCATCGAAGGATGTCTTTACACCGTCCCTCCATCTTTCTTTGGTCTTTTCTCAAAGAAAGATGGAGAGACTGTGTGAAGACACAGTCCCTCCATCTATCTTTGGTATCTCTCTACTCTTATAACCATATTTTGAGTAGTTTCCAACATGCAGCTCTTTGAAACTTGACAACTGACGACGCAAACGACATTTTAATTCACGAGGTGTTTGTCATAAAAATGATGGAACGACCTCATTCATCATAATCCACTTAAACTACGTCCAGAGAAACAGCTTTTACACACTTTCATTTGCTGCGTCATTCATAATCATGTAATAATCATTTGTCACTTTTCTTACTCATATGTATTTCTAGTTTTCTTTCAACCAGAAGTTTTCTGTTGCCTCAAATACTTATCTATGTTGCTTTCAACTATTGCATTTATATCTCTAACGGTTGCTATTTAAACAATATTGCCTTTAAAATGAAACATTAAGATTAATCACCCCATTCAAAACAACATCTTTGCCAAATGGCTCCCTAAATGTGTCTTCGCTTCAAAATAACTTTACAAGAGCAACTGTCATATTTGTGACATCTATTTTGGTTATTGTTCTATAAGCTGATATAAGAATAAATCACAAAAAGTTCCGTCTGTCGGTATTTTTAACCAATGATTGAGAGATCACTTCACCAAAAGTTGAATGAAACGTATCCTTAATATCAATTGTAAGAATGGAACCGGTATCGCATTTGGGAGCGTAGCCTTTGACTTGTGAAATCGCGGGCCCATTCGTTAAAATGTCAGCTATAACAGGTGCAGGTCCATTGACCCTTCGAGTTACTTTCCCTTGTTCCTGGGTGCAACCTGAACGGCAGACGACATAATACAACCTTTTAGAGTTAATTGGCGGCCTGGCCGGACCTGACCGGTATGGGCAAGCTCGCTTACATTAGCCGTACCTACGGCCGTACCCATGCCTTCTAGTTTATTGACTTTTCAGCAACGATGGCACGTCCTGGACTGGTTGTTTTCACTTTCTTAGAGCATTAATTTGTATCTAAATAGAAATAGTTGATAGTAAAACTACATCCGGGAAGTTGCGTGTATGGAATATTGAGAAAATCTCTCGTTTATGCAAATTGGAAAATAGTCATCATTTCTCTTCTATGCTTGGATAAGCTTCGTTTTGAGGTCTTATTGAGTCTGTCTAAAATTGTCAAGCAAGTTGTATTTCGATTTTCCTTTAAGCTGCTGTTGCTAGCTTGCAATTCGTCAATACATCTTCATTCAAGTTCCCAGTTACTCTCCTTTACCAGTCTCAAGGAATTCGTTCCACTGTTGTCGCGTCAAAGACTCTGATTTATGCAGTTTTTACGTGTTCTTACTACAGTTTCACAATTCGCGGTATTGCGTGCACGCTGCAAAGTATTGACGTCCCATTGTGCGCCCGCGCCTGCAAATGTATCATATTTAATAGTGTGTGTGTTTCGTTTTGTAATGTTACGAGTATATTTCTTAAGTAAATCATGTTGCCTAACAAACGCAAGCAAGGTTTGTTGCCCAACTGACAGTTTAATTCTCATCGGTCTCTGCTTTTCATTTTTTGCTTCCTATTAATTTGTTGGTCTACTGCAATGGCTAATTGTCTTGTCTACCACATAGTTAATGTTATTACTTTGCCTTCTGTATTCACTGACGATAAAGTTACTTAAAACATTTTGATTCAAATAATCTTCAGATGGCATATCATTAAAAGGGAAATGGGCCACATTTTCTACAGCTGCTGTTGACACGCCTTCATTGTTCCACACGTGTGCAATATGCACGCCCGTATGCATGTTACTCAGATGTATTACACATCTAAAATATGGTTATAAATAATCCTTCCGAGACTTAATTGTTATTTTTAGCTTGCTTTACAACTTGTAGTCTACCTCCGATATCAAAGTGGGTCATCTATGATTTACACTGTTGTTATATTAATAACAATGGACTGTGAAACATGCTATTGAATATGATTGAAATAGAATATTCTTCTCAGCTACTTATTTTCAGGGTTTTTGGGGGATTCATAATGCTAACAGGTGCAAAATCGCTTTGCTATCTTTCGACCTAGGTTCTTTCTTAATCAAAGTTTATTGCACTTTATTTTTTATTATAGGTAGAGTAACTATTAAACCAATTGGTGTATTACAAATGAAAAAGTGCACATGATTGTCTTCATAACTGAGGATCAATGCACTTGCAACCAAACTGAAGAGAGTTGTAATATCTGACTCGGAACCTCTTTCTACATCACCAGTAGAAATAAGAAACCTGCCTCAACATCGAACATATCGATTTAAAATAAATGTAAATCGAGATTCGGAAACCGTACTTGTTGTGCAAGAATCGATTCCTAGTCACAAGGAAGGAAACCCTATAGCGCTAGCTTCCGTACCTTCCTCATTATTTAGGATTCTCCTCCGTAATGTTACACCGCTCGATGACACGGCTTTACGTAGGTATTACATGACCGTCTGGACTCTAAAGATATCGTCGTGACTCAGGTTTCAAGCTAAGTCTGAACCCTGAACAAACTCTGTCAACCATATGTTGCCAATTCTGAATTAATTTTGGTGTTAATGTAACTTGTGAGCATGTTTTTCGCAAATAATCGTCTGGATATTTCTTTAATTTCTGTTCTCGTGCTCGTTTCTATGCATTTCGTTCTATATGCAATGAGTGAATTTTAAAATTATGTAAAGTGTTACATATTTCACGAGCTGTTAAGTAACTCTTAGGATTATCTTTGCTTATTACTCTGTTTTTGTTAAGATTTTCTTGAATGCAGTCTTTTAAAAGTAGGTTTACAGATTTAAGCACAAGGCTAAGTGCGTTCCACACCTGTTGAAGTGTTGAAGACTTTCTGTTATCATTGAATTCAAGGATTGTACCTATATGCTTACTTGTGGTATTAAATTCATTTGTACTAGCTGCAGGCAAAAGAGTACAATTTGTATCGTCGTAAAGGTCAAATTCTTTATCCACGTGCAATATGTGCTGACCATCGGTATTCAATTTAGTTTCAACTTTAATAGCTTTGTCCAACGAGCATCCACTTATCTTTGACATTGAAGCTACAATTACACGGCACAGGTCATCACTCATTCTGCCTCTACTCATTCTGCCTCTACTCTATGGAATCACAAAAAGTTGTCAGTCTCCCATAGATACCGGTTGTTTTTGGTCAGGAATGTTGTTGTGTGTGTGTGAGCATGTAATTATTGTGTATGCCACTGATGCCACTGATAGTCTTGTTGCTGATTGATTTCATATTATACGCCGTAATAATATTTTGTACTATAAATTGATGGATCATATGTACTGGTACGTTTGTTGGCTAAAAATAATGACAATAGTACTGATATGCTACATATCTATTTTGTATTCATTTTCCTGTTTGTGGAATAGCGAATATATTAATCAGTGTCTCATCATTGTGTTTACACACTATCGAACTCTATCTCTCTTTTTCTGCAAAAATATTTCTGTTTTTCTAGAAAATAACACTGGCTTACAAGGCTGTATCGTTGTCGTCTTAATTGACTTAATTATCACTGATGAAAGGATAAAATCAGTTTAAACGAATTCTGAGCCTCTCACGCGATTCCTAAAAAATCCTATTGATTGACGTTCACGTTATCCAATAGGTATTTGTCAAAGCAAGAATGAAGTCGTCGAAATACCGCAGTTTTTAACGTATGAGGCAAAGGCAAGTGACCCAAATTCCTTCGTAATTGGATGTATAGGAGCGTGCGCGGGCAGGCACGAACCGATAGCATTATTATTGTCATTATTTCTGCATACAATAATGATTTTTTTATCTATGCTGCCAGTTACATTAGTGACGTGACCAAGGTCGCGGCAAATAGGTTTTCTGGTTATCCTTTTTAGATTGAGCGCGTTATGGCAATGGGAATTATCTATTATCTGATGACCTGTTCATGTCTTTTCATTACCTTGTTACATCATAAATTCAACTTGAGAACCTGCCTACAAAAACAAATGATATATCCTTTTATTGGCAGTAAATACTTTTTAATCTGATTTACTGCACACGCAGGTGTTTGAAAACAATAAAAGAAATTGATCGACGTTCATTTATTCAATAATAATTCTGACAGACGTATACGAAGTGAAATATAGTGGTTTGGAAGTGAAACTCATCGAGTGGAGTAGTTTAATAAACATTGCACAGCTGCTCCACATAATATTATGAACCTTGTGATTATACACAAGTACATACCTATGCCGAAAAAGTTATGATCCTTTGCCCGACGCAGTATCGTACCCTAGAAGTCTACTACTACGTTTAATAACGCCACCTCTGCAAAGACTAGATATACAGCCTCAAAAGTAAGGTAAGCCCACGTTCGTCCGTTTCACCCAATTCCACCAGGTCATGTCGTCACCACACCATCATACGTCAGTCAGCGCTGGTGCGCCCGCCGTGACAGACGTATAGCGTGCGCTCCGACGCCATTTTGAATCGCGCCGATACCACCCGCAGAGAAAACGTTTTTAAAAAGCTAATAATAACGCCATTCATCATAGAAATTACTTGATGACTCCGTGTTGTGATGTAAATTAATACTATAATAGTGCTTAGTGGTGTTCTGTGGTTAGTGTTGTGCCACTCGGATTTGCCAAACATTGGATGACGGTAATAATAACAAAAATAATTATTACTAATTTAAATGTCTAGAGAAAGTAATATTAAGTTGTGCGAATAATGCCTGCTATCGATATCCGGCTCTCGACTATTATAAACAATCATCGCTTTTTAATTATCGATTCTGCACATAATAGCTTTGTGTACGGCTTCGATTGATAGGTTTTTATTAATGGGCAGTGTTATGTCATAAATGTAACTTGCGAACATAGTAAATAGAACTAGTTTCTAAATTGTATCGAACCGTTACAACAATTTCATAAAATAAATTCCAATCAGCATATAAAAATACGATGGCATTATAATAGACTCAATTTTCCGCATCATTGTTCTGTATTATTCAATTAAATGCAATAAATTCAATTCAAAATAAAGTAACACCGAGTTGGAAGTGCAGTTACTCGTGCGTAGAGGTAGTTATGGCAATTGAGAATATTCAACTTGCGGGCAATCATTTCAATCATGATGGCAAAACGAGAGAAAATGTTGATGATAACATTGTTGTAACCGATACTTAATGTTTATAATGCTACTGTCCTCGAAGACATCCCCCACGCAACTTTGATGTAGAGTAGTCAACAGAATTCTATAAGTGGATTCCGAAAAACATATTTTGTGTAGATAGCATTTTAAGGTCAAACAAACTACCAATGATGGGCTTAAACCATCTACAACTTGTAAAAACCATACCCACCGAAACTAACAAAGGGATCAGTCTTCCTGAAACCGCGCAGTTTACACAAATATAAACAAACACACTGTCAAACTTCATGTTAACTGCTGTGAGTTGTTGACGTATATAACAACAACAATCAAATCTTTGGACATGAGATTTGACAACTGAGTAAATTCAATAGACGTTCAGAAACTGGGGGTTCTGGGTATACATAGAACCAATGAATTATGATTCTTTAGTAAAACATACTGACAGCTAATTAGCTGATGTGTGCGTTCTAAATAGCTTAGAGATTTTGACTGTCCAGTCAGTACTTGAAGCAGACTGTGACTACCGTCAAAACAATTTCCGGAAGCCTATTCCATTAATGGTTGCGAATTATTTTAAAATGGATACAAAGAACAAACTAATAGCAATGTAACATAACATACATTGCAGTTCAATAATTGCCAATTGCGGACACAATAAACGTAATAACCACAGATCAAAGCAATCACAGTAACAACGAGTTTAACATCGACTGCAGCCGTAGACAATTCATACCGGGACATTTCAAATCGAGTCGACGTGACTTGATTATAGTCAATAAATCAAGTAAGGACTCGATTACAAGTTATAACAAATCAGTTACCTAACCATGAAAAGCGATCAAATTCTCTTGTAATGTATTATTCGTTTGTTTATACAGTGAAAGTAATGCTATCATGGCAGCGAAGTCGGTCGAGTTCAGTTAAATTGCCAGTTAACGTTCATGTAATTTGGACGTTTAAGTTTTATGTGTAACGGAACGTGAGATAACTATCGTAACGAGGAGATTATTATGTAGTTGCTGGTCTTTTTCCACTACTTAATTGGGTTTTTATTAGTTTATGGGTTTATTTATCATACTTGTAAGATGTTTGGTTTATGCAACCTTATTCAAATTCATTTGGATATGCTTCTGATTGATACAATCTGAATTAGTTCTTGGTGTTTACCAAAAACTGTCGGAGTGAAGTTCAAAAGTTCAATCTTTTATACGAGTAGCTGTTGCAGCCAACCTTTAGCCACATTTCTATTTAGAAAATAATCTGAAACCGTTTCTTTAGTAGAATTCGAGGAAAACATTGTAGATTTGATTTTAAAACAGTATTGTCCTTATTCGATTGAAATTTTAAATAGAATCGATTTTGATTATGATAACGTAATGGAATAGGTTGCAATCGTTGCACGAATGGTTTAATTCAATTGCCCCCCCCCCCCCTACTACACTTTAATTTCGTTTACCGATGAAACCCGATCGGTTAATCCCATCGCTAAAGTCCACTTTGCAGGACTAGTCAGAGAACACTCTCGATTTACCGGATTTCCGGTCATAGCTCATTTAAATATTTGGAATCATCTACAATTCTACACGATGAAATAAAAGTTCTATGGTTAAAGAGTAACCATAGAACCATTAACCACTCGCCGAGGACCATTCACCGAGGTAGACCGCGGCGAAGGTGGTGTGACGATCTGATCGTGTTTGTGGGGCGAACATCGCCAGATAGAGAGATTTGGAAGGAGAAAGGGGAGGTCTTTTCCAAGCAGTGGGATACTTGACAGGATAGCAAAAAAAAAAGCTTCAGACCAATTGAAACCGACAGAGTTGGTGAAGAAGCACCTTACTACAGGACTAACAGACCTAACTTGGGCGATGTGAATGAGATCATTAATCTTTCCGCAACACTGCACTATGTTCGCGTGACGTGTTTTTGCATATTATGCTTTTACATTCCGCTGATCGTAATCGCCTTGTTCTTATACATATTGGCAGTTCATTTTCCTCTTGCGTATGTTCAGTACTCGTTAATTAATTATTAGCATTTATGGAAAGAAATGGTAACGGAAAATCATAAAGATATGTAGTTTAGACTTTATTTCGTCATTAAATAGATTAACAATTTTAAGTTTCTTGAAATGTTTTATTTTATTTCAATCATCCGACATCTTCCAACGTAGAAAATAATTAATTCGCGGTTTTCCTTCATTAAAAATACGTCTTGTAGATTCCTGCTTGCTTGATGATACTACCGAAAGTTAAAGAACCAACGTTCAACAAGAATTCAGAAAAAATGTGTGAGTATCAATATTTTATTTCACTTGCTATAAACATCGATGAACTGAAACAGCAAGTTCAAGAAAACAAATATTCTATTACGGATTTTATGCTTATCTTATGCATCGTATATTACCATACAGACGCTTGTATGAATATTAAGTTAACGATTGATGAAAAAGAAGAAATATATGCACCGGCCATCGACCATATAAAAACACCTTGAAATAAAAGAAACAGAAAGCGCTTTTGCATATAGCGTAGAATTGTAGATTAACATTGTTGAAACAATATTCATGAAGATTTTCAAAGTGTGGAACTTTCTGACATTTTCTGTGTTCCTTTACACCTATAAGCCGTCAGTAATGAAAGGAAAAGTGACCAGGCATCTTCTGGGTACGCTCGTTCCTTTGTTGACCTCATCCATCGCTTTCCATCAGGCGAGATCCAGGTCAAAAGAAAATACCGATTCGTTTATAATCGATGGCAGAGGTGTAATTTAGAATACTAACATCAATTTCCAGTTTATAAATAATAGAATTAAAGTTGGCCACACATGTGAATGAGTGTATGCTACGTCAAATATTAAGGTCGGTCGGTCATGCGCGAGCGGGCGACTGCAATTATTACTTTATTACTAACTTCATATGATGCCGGTGAAGTAATGTGCTTGTAACAATCGCAACGATAATTGCTAGCTAAAGCACGCTAAAGTAGCTTCTATTTTCATCCTAAATAGTAATCGTTTTCTTAAATGGAGTAGAAGTAACTACGGACAATTTGTGGAATAATGCAGACGGTTATTACGGTGTAGTCGAAGCGGTTTGTAAAAGATCTAATTTGGGTTAATCCTTTTTCAAAAGAGGTTTTTCTAGCTAACGACGGAAATAAAATATAACAAGTGCCCCTATTACACACTGGAGCTGTAGAAATAATCATAAATTCAACGTTGCTAATGGCATTACGAAGTTTTAATAGATATTAGCTTCGCCTTTGTCCAAATTTCCCCACAACTTTACCAACATCTACATAAATGCTGTAAATTTCGTCTGACACGGTATCCATTGCATTGTTTCATTAAACAATACATTCATTGTAAAAATACACGTCCGGCTATGTATGCAGCCTTGGGCATGGGAACCATTCCTCAATACATAGGTAGCTGGTCGATCGCCCTTTCCTTTGAACTCATTAAGAAATTGCTTCGGTAATTCCTTTACCTGTGCCATTAGGCAGCCGGTTTGTATTACATATTTTGTAATCCTCAGAATCGTTTATTTCGAAAGTGGCTTTTGAATAGATTATATTGATGATATTCTCAGTAATTGCTTCATCGTTTATTCATTCTTGACTTAAATCGCTTTTGTTATTAATGACTAATTCGGTAGCCTCTCCAATGTTGATAAGGTTAGCATCTGTAGTGGTCTTATTGTATGTTTCATGAGTGATAGTAATTTCCCTGTCATTATTAGTCATAATTCTAGTCGCATCGTATGAGTATCGTCAGGTGTGATACAAATTGAATGCAATGATCGCTAGGCTTCACAAATAGTATCGTAGTAGGCATTGTTTGCAAAATTAATATTAATATCACTCGCTCTTAGCTTTGTTTATTAGATAAGTGTCTAATTATATCTATGACTAGCGACCCGCCCCGGCTTTGCACGGGTGCAATATGTAGATACTAATGTTTTCTCTACTATAATATGCATTTATTATACTTATAAACCTTCCTCTTGAATCACTCTATCTATTTAAAAAACCGCATCAAAATCCGTTGCGTAGTTTTAAAGATCTAAGCATACATAGGGACAGACAGAAAGCGGGAAGCAACTTTGTTTTATACTATGTAGTGATGTATATCTAAGAATTAAAGAAGTGAGAAAAGACTTGAGCCAATATTGTTCATATTTTGTTATTTGAACTATTCCATTACCTGTAGACCATCCTTCACCCTTTCTTCTTGTCTCTGCCAGGCCAGCTTTACTTTCTTGTTACCTTTTCGGTAAACATAACCACATGTAGGCTGTTTCAAAAAATATGATCGACTCCAAAGCATTTGTACCTCAATGATTCAAACGCTGCTGAGAAGAAGATTTGGAAATTTCAATAGGTCAAGTAGACTTCACAACATATATTGTAGAAACGAATAGTTTTACAAGAATATGGCTAAGTACTAGAGAGTACTCGCTCTTACACTACCAAGGAAAGTGACAGTAACAAAACCACAGAGTAACAACTACGTATATGATTTTATAATACTCGTAACAGAAACTGATACACTTTCATAGAACACTCAGTGAGAACTTATTAGTTCCCACGTCCACGTCGAACTTTTACTAGAAAATCAATTACACGATAATGGTAATCAATTATCTATTACTGATAGGTATAACTGGCAATTACATAGTTATGGCATAAGGTGCTGTGTAGAAATAATTGTTGTGTAACAATTTGCTTAATGTCAATTGTCAAGCACATAAAGAGTTCATGTTATCAAATGGAAAACGTATTTTTCATCTGATAGATTGTATTCTTCTCGAAACCTCTTTTATTTCTTATCCCTTAGCTAAATCCGATTCATATAATTGTTAACTGGCTCTCTTGTGAAAACTTAATTTCTCCGAGACGTAGAACCTCATCAACACATATCCTTCACAAGTTAGCGTGCAATGGTTCAGTATAAAACTAACCCATTGCAAAGCACCTTCACATTAGAATGTTTGTGTTTAGGTGGACTGTGTAGACTCTTTCATAATGATACATGGTCTATCACAAACATTAAGGCAATTAAAGGATTCGTCTTAAAGTTCTTAAGTATCCATACATAAAACATAAAACATCTTCTTTCATCTTTATCGTGTGGTTAGTGCCTAACCTGGTGTCAGAATTTTTATGCCGCCCATGGGCCTCTGACTTGGCTTCATATGCCGTCGAGAAATATCTCTCAGGTATACTAGTTTCCTAACTATGTTTTTCCTTCACCGAAACAAGTGATAATTATACAATATGCACATGATTCCGAAAATCAGAAGTGCATATCTTGGGTTCGAACTCGAGACCTATGACTTGCTCATTGATTGATAAAGCATTAATCAATGAGCACTTAGAATGCTTTCACCCGGGAAAACTTTTACACGAATTTCCCGTCCCACAAGTATAACACATCTAGCTCCAATTTAAAACTAAACAATGATGTTAGTGCGTAAATTTCCTGTCATTGTGGCAGGTGGACGCACAGGTTGTCATACTGCCGTGTGCCGTGTCCGACTCTGTACGAACCTTATATCGAACAATAGCTGGTGTTGTTTGACTGAAACATAAACATGCGGCTATCTTTATTAAGGAAGAAAACTATATATGTAACCATAATATGTCTTCACTGACGGCTGATATTCGATTTGGCAGTATTTATTGAAAAACATTGCAGATTCAAAGCAATAACTACACGCAGTCTAGTCGACTCGTGCCGGCCGATCGGGAAACTCCGTTCGGGATTTATCGTCGCTGAATAATAATGTTGGGTTCGATACAATTCGAACTGTGTCGAGCAGCTTTTTCTTGCTTATCCGAGAAAATTGTCTAAAGATTTACTTTAGTGCTAAGTTCCCACTTACTAACACATTTCTATTTGTAGTCTTCTGTCGAGGCTAGAAGAAATTATGGTCTAATTGAAGCCTTAGCTACATTTCTTCATGTACAGTTTTCTTCAAACATAACTGGAACAAGACAAGTGTGCCAGCCTTATGATGATTAACAATAACTGGCCTACATTAACGTGTTTTACTGTAACAGTCGGGATTATTTGTAAAAACTAATTTCGACCAACCATTTATAACAAGATAAACAAGCATAGCGTCACTCATAAAAGTGAATTAATTACACAAGCTCAATACTTATTAGACCATCTAAATATTCTAAATCGTTTAACTCGAATCAATAATTTCTAAAAAAAAATCATCGATTTCTTTTACAACTCTTATTTAAATGGTTCTCTTTTCTCCAGACAGCTTAGCTATGATACGAGAATCTACGTATGTAAGGTCTGCTTAAGTGGTCAATTACAGTAGTACACTCTAAAGTACAAAGGAAACGTGTTATTGCAGTGTTTGTGGGCCAACTACCTGACGCTAGGCACTCACTCGTACGCCGAAGTTGTTCAAATTGTGGTACAACATATTGCTGAAACTGTTCGAGATTGACATACGAAATCAGATGGGACCGAGAGGTTCTGGATGGCCTCCTACAAAGATGACCGATAAGTTGGAGAAGACCACGGGAATCTGCTGGATGCAAAAAGCAGAGTCCCGGCCGATGTAGTGGCGGTGACGCTTGGCTGCCTATTTCCAGCAGGGGGCATCTTTTGGCCGATTTCATGCCTAATTACTAACCCTAGACAGTTCAAATTAGAACAATAACCCACATTTCTTCTCTTTTATCTGCACTACTGTTTTTATCGTCTGAGAAAAATCTGCAACACAGTCATAAAACATAACGGTTCTATCTTTATGAGACCTTAGAGTTTATCTGTTCACTAAATAACGAAATAATTGGCTTAACACAGTTAACAGAATCGTCATTACATTATAGAAGCATAATAAGCAGGTGTAACATTAAGAAATCAAAGATATTTGAAAATGATAATAGCCAGTCGCAAACAAATGTCATGTCACTAAAGTGAAAGTCAAACACATAGATATTATTCGACTTGACTACTTACATATTCGTCAGTCGCCATCGTTTTACAGCCCTTTGTCTCACACAATGTAGAGAAACTCTGAATTACTTATGAGAAACTCGACATTACGGAAACTTGGAAACTCCGTATGATTGGATAACTTAGAACGTATGACGAAAATTACACGCTTTGTTATGTGTCATTGTATTTAAAGATGTCTTTACTGCTATTTGAAGACTTCCCGTCATTTCAGGTTAAAGTTCAGTGGTCAGACCTCTTATATCACAATACCTAATCTGAGGTATACAACGTGACCAGTTTTCCGCTTGCAAGCAAGGTGTTGCGCAGTAAATAACCGTCGCATGTGGCACGGTGAAAAACACTAGGATGAAAATTAAACTCAGATAAACATAAAATTGTAATCAATCAACATAAATACCTATTTAATTCGCCTCGTCTTCGCAGTTCGCACAGGTGCAATCCAATACCCAGATTACACCTTTTATTAATCCTTACGTTAAATACAAAAAAAAATATCTCAATATGTTTTCGTCATTAAGTTTTTCATAATTTACTCCTTTTTCTTTCATTCCATACCCTTTTTTCAACTTTACCTTTGAGAATAGCTGGCGTAATTGTAAGTTCTCACGAAATCCTTCTGCATCAAAATCCATCAAAAATCAAATCGACTGAGCAAAAACACAAACAATACGACTGTTTTAACTATTCAACAGATACGTAAAATATTTCGCCCTACCCTACTGTCCGCAATCCGATATCTTAACATTCTCTCATCAATAGCATCAAGTGTTTGCGATGCAAGGTGCGCGTGCGCCGTTACTGACAGTTATTCAAACTGGGCAATGGGCTCATCACTCACACCTCACGTTGCCAAGTTACGACCTTCGGCGGACACCGTGCGTTGTCGGTGGGGAGCTGTTGATATTGGTACAATAATGGTAGGGTTACCGATTCAAAATTTGGAAAATCTTGAGAGACTTAAAGCCGGATTTTTGCAAAATCTGTAATAAAAAGAAATCTTTTTAATTTTTAACACATGCAAAATTCTCTTCTCTTCTTTTCGACGTTTCGATGATTCCCATGGTTATTTAATTATATTGGTTTAGACTAGAACTCGGCCACATTGACGGGGTTGGTGGTGGCTTCAGAAAAGTCCGTTAAAGTGCAGCTGGAGTTGCACAAAGAGTCGGTCAGGAGGTGGGCCATCGTTTCTGCCGAGACTCCACACTCGTAATCTGCTTCATCGGAATACCCCCACCTGACCAAGTTGTCCCTTCAACGGCCACCTGAATTCGAAGTCTGTTTAAAATCACCTTATTATAAAGAGTGAAAAGTTCAAACGTCCGGAAAATTACAACCCTGTACAAAATCCGAGGATGAGCGACGTGAAGACGTGAGGCCAAAAACCGGAGAAAACAATCAGTAATTGGTAACCTTATTCACACCTCGCGTTCACAAGTTACGACCTTCGATATACACCGTACGTTGCCAAAAGGTAGTTGATATTGGTACAATGCTCACTTGGGGATTCCCATCGATTAGACGTAACGATATTTGTCTTCCTATTCAAGATGGTGATGTCAAGATATCTACAACTACATGTTTCAAATATTAATGACACAGTTTGTGGTCAGTGGTCACTATTGAAGAAAAAAAAATACTAAGTGGCACAACAAGTATCATCAAACCTTTCAAGGATGTAGTTCACGTCATCTAGTCAAAACAATAACTTATCCATTCCTACTTTATTGTCAAAGAAGTCCACAAGATTGCTTTCTGTCTATTGCCTAAAACACCCGAAAAATATCAGCTATGTTGCCTGCTATTAGACCACCACATTAAAGCTGGTTAGCTAATTGCTTTTACTGTTATTATCTAATCAGTAATAGGAAATACCTAAGACCAAAAAAACGTGCCACAATTTCAATAAACAATATTTTCCAAATCTCGAAAAGGACCTCTGCTAAAACCCCATCTTTTGTTAAAAATATAAATAGGATTCTGTGTTATCCGTATTTATCTGTAAACAAAGCTGGTCAAAAGACTTTCTTTTCTTTTCAAATTGGTCTACTTACTGCGTACTGGCACAAATAGAAAATTTGCTAGTTGAGTAGTGAATTAGCTAGTTGTAGCTGAACTGACGTCAAAAAACTCAATAATACTAGTTGTGATTGTGAAATATTTTGACAAAGCAGTAGACTTTCCCATCGTTTAAAGGTATTTTGCTGAAAGATAACGAGGTATAAAATACCTGACAGGTTAGCGAGTATTTTGCATCGCTAATGGCTTGGTAAGTAGGTCAGCGCATCCATAAGTTGCAAGCCTGCTAGAGGGGCATAGTTCTCATAGTTTTTACATAATTTATTACGCAAATTATAAGTTGTGCTTATTCTTTCATCCATGGTGTTGAAAACAAAAGACAGTCTAGATTAGAATTTTAGAATTTTGATATGGATTACTAAAGGTACAAGCCGCAATTGGATTCAAAGCGATCCGTATTTGTACAAGGACTGTCACCATGATTAACGTTACTAAGAAACTTTTCGGTAAGTTAGTTCAGTCTTCAGTCCAGGCGCGGTCCTAGCCAAAGACTTTGACCCCCCTGGTCACACAGGGCCGTGAATTTGGTTGGAAGGGGTTACCACGAATTTAAAAAGGCAGATCGGGGGGGGGGGGGGTTGAACACTATTGGGAACAACTTTTGAAAAGAGTATGTTAGTTAAAAACTATGATGGTTTATAAATAAAAAGTGAAAAAAAAACGCAGAAAGCTGAGCGAGCGAAGCGAGCTCGAAAATTCTAGCACTACTATATCGGGTAGACCGTAGGTAAAATTTTCTTTTGACCATTCATACAGGAGTTATGTAAGTACTTAGACGACTAATGCAGAAAATGCTCGAAAATGTTTGCACCCCTGCTCGGATATATTAAGCGAGCGAAGCGAGCTGGAAAATCCTAGCATTCCGGATGGTTCCGGATTGGTTGATTTCTTTAAAGTTGATATCGGGGTTTGAGGTTAAGGGGTTCAAGCCTTTGGTACATTCATACAGAAACAGTATTACTTAGTCGTTTGCCATCACGCCAAATATGTATTTATCAATGAATTCAGAAACATGATCACGGTCGACCTAGACGCAGCCCAGGGCGGGGTTGTCATGACGCTTATGACCGCCCGCCTGGATCCGCTCTTGGTAAGTACTAATAAAATAAAAGAGAAGAGAGCTTCAAAATTTAAGCAGCCCACCCTAGCCCCGGATATTAGGTTATTGTTCATTGATATAGAGATAACAATAAAAGTAACTCCTTGAACTTATACATAAAACACACAAAAAATGAAAATTTTAGCACTCAGCCTCGTAAAGTTTAGTTTCTCTTGTTGAACGATTGAGCAGGAAGTTAATAATTTATACAATTTCCAAAAAAAATGCTATTTTAATAACAATCTTGGGAGGGGGGTCCAGACTCCTGTGAACCCCCCCCCCCCCAGGACCGCGCATGTATCAGTCCATTACTTTACTGGCTTTCCCAACATCGTTACCGCTGATAGCATGTTCTGATAGCACTCCATCCAGGTCCTCTTCTTAGAGATAGCAAAGAGCGAAGACTTAGACCGAAATCTAGATGTAACACCAGAAAACAATGCAAGTCTGACCTATTTACTTACATAATCCGCACGAGAAAAGTGACCACTTTTCTCCACAGAAATTGCTACTTTCGCGAAATCCCAACATTTTCCAAACAAAACTGTCTGCCTCTATTCGAACACGCGACGCCAACAATTAGCCTTGATTCGAAAACCGTTTTCTAAATAAACATACCCATTAGATAACTATAGTCTTGCACTATGGTGTCAGACATGTTCTAAGCTCTATATTTGCTATGATTTCCATCACGTATTTTACTTTCTAAGAGTGCGCAGGCGCTGGTAAATTGTAAATGGACTATTTGAAGGCGTCGCACGCGCGTATTGAGTAACTGTTACAGAAGATTGATCGCTTTATGGATTTGTTAAACACTTCCCTGTCGTTATGTATGTCTCATTTATAAGCTAAGCAGATTGTAAGGAACATCATTAGCTGGCTGGTAATCGCTACTTAGTTATGCGACGTATTTTTTCCAGGGTAGGTAATCGATTTTGCTTGGAATGGAATTAGTTGTGCGTTCTTTAGGAAATAGCTTTGTTGTCAGAATTAAGAGGAATGATCCAAAATGCCTACACCCATGTTAATATAGGCTTGTGTTTGATCCAATCCATGTAAGTATATGACCCAATAATCGACGTCGAGAGTCCACAGACCAAGGCGAAGGTGGAGGGACGAGATATCTCCTGCCGAAAACACTAGCCGGCTAGCAAGACAGAAATTACAGAGAAAAAGTCAGTTAGATCCAAAAACTAAGTAATAGGAAGGTGCTAAAGTACGCTCTATGTATGTCACCAAGCTCAATAAGATCAGCAAAGATCATGAAATTCATGGCCAGCCCTAACAGGGTTCTAGGAATGATTGCTGGCAGAGTGGACTGTCCATATGTGGTTCAATGCTGTCAGTTACATGTGTCACCGTATCGTGTTGTGTACTAACACTTAGTTTTTAAGCACTATGTCATTAACCCTCTATGAGCTTCCACTCGAAATAAAGAATTTGAATTGAATTGAAATTATTGATGTGCAGGCTCTCAAGCAATTTATTATGGCTATCAAACCAACATGTTGATCAATACACTATACCCAACAGTATCCGCACAACAGGTTCTATTTCCGCACTGATCAAATATTTACATTGTCTGCCTGTGCATTGTTATTTAGGCACCGGAAGTTTGTGCAAGAGAGATTTGCGTTTCTGAACGCACCCACAAACCACGAAAGTAAATTGTGGGTAGACTGTTTCTCAGATAGAATACGATCCTAAAGTATTTGCAAGGATTTCATTTATGGTGCTCAAAATAAAAGACTGTCTAGATCAGGGACTCCCACTTTTATACATCATCATCGCCTAGCCTTTTTCCCAACTTTATTTGGGGTTGGCTTCCAGTGTGGTATTAAAGGATGCAGCTGAATACCAGTATTTTACATGGAGCGACTGCCTATCTGACCTCCACAACCCAGTTAGTACTGGGTAATGCGCTACGCCTTGGTAAGACTGGTTGTCGTACTTTCGGGCCCCTCACTACCTGTAACGACTGACAAAGATCAACAATTGACAGCTGGGACCAAAGGCTTAACATGCTTTCCGAGGCACAAAGGAAACATGGTACCTATGTAATGATGGTCACCCATCCACAGACTGACCTTGGCAAGCGCGGCTTAACCTTGAAGAGCGACCCGTGCGGCTGTTATTATTTAGCTCCTCACTCCCAACCTTTTATACATAACACAGCAAAATTAGTGGCTATCGCTTGCAAATTGTTTTGTCATTTCTAAAACAAGAGTGTCCGCCTCTGTACCTACGTTTTGTGGGCTTAAAGTATTAAATAAATAAATTGACATATTTTGGTAGGCTTATGTGAAATCTTTCGTGTTGGCCCAGGGGTTAAGGCATCGCCTCTCATGCATGAGGTCGTAGGTTCAAACCCGGGCACTTAAGTACCAATGTGATTTTTTCAATTCATATATACTTTCTAAGTTTATCTTGGACATCACAGACATCGGTGAAGGAAAACATCGTGAGGAAACCTGGACTTATAATTAATATAAGTCTGAAATCTCCAACCTGTCTTGAGCAAGCGTGGTGATCAATGCTCGTGCCTTCTCTGTATGACAAGAGGCCTTTGCCCAGCAGTGGGACAGTTACCGGCTGGTATTATTATTATCATGTGAAACCAGTAGATTTCTAACTTGCCTTCAACTCAGTCCAGGCCTTCAGTTCCGGTAACAATCTAAACTCCTTTCTAATACCAATTAATGTCTTAGTTTTACGATCTTCCCGATCCACGATTACTGCGATCTTATATTTGTTTCTGCCTGCAATACCGCTGCACTAAAGGCTAGGTTACGCAACCACATTCATCTCAGTTTTGCCTAAGTCTTAAACTAGTTCTCCAGTATTTAGCGATTCTGCATGCACGTTTTAGAATTGTTGCCAAACTTAATTGCTTAGAAATTAAACCATTCCAAATTGTAGCTTTGAAATTGCGACGTAAGTCTCAAAACGATGTCCTATTAAACGTTTATATACTTTATTTATTTACATATGTAGGTACATTATTTAGAAACTAATATCAGATCTAAAATAACAATAAAAATATGTAGTTACGGGGTGTCAAAAAATTCGTCCACATCGCTGTCAACAGGAAAAGTGCCCAGAAAGCTGGCAGCATTGCCACGTTGGATGGCAATGCTAATTATAAATTAAACGTTTAAGTTTAATTAAGCTGGTATTGTTGCAACTTTTGCTTTCTATGTCATAACATCATCTTCCCTGATGTCTAAACTGTTTACATATGTACGTAAACTCACGCTTTGTTCCTATGGCGCATGGCGGTATATAGTAACCGCCACCTGCTACGATCCTTACATTCTCCACACTATAATGTTAATTGCCATATTTATCGCCCATACTGGCCTTACCAACAAAGAACCTTGTTGCTACATTGCCAAAATCTAATCATCGTTTTTCAACTTCCTTCAAAGTTTAGAACAAATTGAAGTGAGCACGCGAAATAAGCGATCAAAGCAAAAATAGTAGGTCCTACTTTTCTAAGTATATTTTAAGTACTTATGGCAGCTACTCTTAAGTTAGATATGATTATACGTAAGTAAACAAAGGAATTGGTAAATCAGGTGTGATCTACGACGCGTGCGCAGTTCCCACGCGGAGAAAGCACTGCCCCGCACGCCATGACCCGTTGCCTTGTAATGTGCTCCCAGCACAATAGGCCCAAACCAAGCCTAGAGTGTATGCTATGAGTACGATAAGAGAAAGTACTGATAATCTTGGGAACTTAAGAAGGTATGGGGAGTAGAGGCCTTTTATTTTTCTGAACAAAACCACGACTCAAATTGACTAGCATTTGAAATAATTGATGCCTGCATCCTGATATAACGCATGAAGGAACCTCTAATTAATGTCTCCTTCAAACTTCTATATCATTGACAGAGAAAATGAAAAACAATTTCCTTTCTCTCAAACCCAATTCCAACTGTTAATCGCACATTCGTCTAAACTATACCCACTTAGACATTTAGCAAAGAATGTCTTTGTCACCTAAATACATGTAGTTAGAGCCAACTGTCTTTTATAGTCCGTCACGACTTGCCATTGTCATTCAAACAGCCGTGAAATTGCTGCCAGTAAAAATATTAGCGTGTTGCATGCGTAAGGAGGACTTGTAACTTTGTGAGATGCCAAGAGCCTACACAAGTATTGAATATATCTATTAGAAGCTGTGCTAGAACGGTTTGAAAAGATTACAAGGTAATTTTTTGTTTTAACAATTATTTTAAAGGCGCCTTGTTGGTCTTGTGGTAATAAACGCGATTGCTGAACAAGGGATCCTGGTTTTGATTCCGGTCGGGCAAAGTATTTTTCCATCAGGAATTTTTAAGTAGCAGGTACGCAGTATGGATTTGTACTCCAGTCTTCCGACTCCTTTGTGAAAATACAGGCACATTGTAATGTTTTTTTTTTTTATTGCAACATATGTCAGGGGTAATCTTAGTCTGCCAATCTGCCGCAAGCAACTGCTTTGAATTCAAATACATATTTCATTCCATATCAGTATCACAATCTCGTGGGACACTTATGGAAGTAATGAGCTATTCAACTTACACGCGGAAAACTGTACAAACAAAACGTAATGACAATAGAAACTCGAACAGTTGCCTTGCAACCGACCATTGTGGTCTACATCGATAAAACTAAACCAGGTTTATACTCTAGTTCATAATTTTAACACTACAAAATCCGTGACATAATCTGTATGAATTGTCTGACGGTTATAGCTTTTGGGGAAACCAACCTCTATCAAGTTCACGCCTATGTGTAATTACTTCCTTCATTTAAATTTGCTACAATTTCATGTTTTTTGTTTGTTTCAGATGGCGTAGTAAAGCAGCGACAGATATCCCTCACAAATGTTAATAAACCTAATGGAAGGGGACACGATAACCACGAACACTCTCATATCGTCAATAAAGAAGTTCAACACCGATGGCAAACAACACGGCACTATAAAGGCTCTATTGAAAAACTTCATTCTACCAGAAACTGAAATGGCGATAAAAGAAAACCAAAATAACAGCAACAATTATATTTACACAGTACCCGTCAAACCACCTTTGCCAACTTTGACGGAACGAATGAAGTCCATCAATGACGCGAAGCAAGCGTTCTTGAATTCAACCGTCAGTTCCACTGTTGCACCTACAAGTTATGAAACAAAAAATGAAAAACACACTGTACACTACGCACAGATAGCAATAACAACGGAAAGTGAAGATACTAGGAGCACAGGTGGAGGAAGGTTTGGAAAACATTCGTGTGCTTTAAATAACAAAGAATACAGCATTCCAGTTCGTTCAGTATCTCCAAGTATAAAGAAAACAATGGAACAACATCAGAGAAAAGTTAGCTTTAAAATAAAAACCGCTGCGACATCCTATAAACGACCGCCACTAGCCAAAACGATGACTATATCAAGCAATAATGTAGCAGAACTGACAAAGAAATTCAACAACTTACAAACCGAAACACATACTGGATCACCTAAACAATCAAAACTTGCAAAAACTTTAGAAGAATTACAATCTGCATCACGATGTTCAGCCAGTAACAGCTCCACACCCTCTTCCACTCTCAGTTCGAGTCCAAACATCAAAATAGTATTGCGGCAAAGACGGGGTTCCAAAAAGCGTAACAACAGAAAAAGGTGTTCAAGTATGGATTCAGTGGACGATTTACTTATTGCTGACAGTTCAAGTAAAATTCGCGTAATCCGTTCAAAATCAGACGGTACTAAAATACCAAAAACAACAAAGAAACGCTTAAAGTATCAGGATTCAAGTGAACAACCGAGTGGATCAGATTCCGTTGATGGTAGTCCAGTTAAGACACAAGAAGTGGAATCAAAGAAAGATACAAAACCAATAGAAAGTACTGTAGTTAAAAATGTTATTAAAAAGTTTGAATGTGAAATAACGGCTCAAACGAACTCGAGCAATACATTAAAAAGACAACCTGATAAAGCTAAGAGTACAACACCTGTAAAAGAAAAACCAAAAGTACCTGAAAAGAAATCATCACTAGTATTAACCAAAAATCTTGTTGTAAAGGATGGCATTCCAAAAATTAAAACGATCAAACCTGTAATTAGCGAATTAGCAAAGCTAGATAAAACAAATCACCAAAGAGAGGAGATCGTTAAAAGGAAAGAGCCTCTATACGACCGGAAAAGGTATAAAACTAATTATATACACTCGGAGAAATTACCTCTCACAGCCGTTGAAATAATTCCAGAAGATATCAACGAAAGTAATACAGTAACAATTACAGTCAAAAACGAACAAAAAGAAGAAGCTGCAGTTATAAGCATTGTTACTCCTAGTGAAAGTGAAAAGGTATATCAAGAAATTAATTCACCGATAACACCCAATGAATCATTTTTATGGCGCCGTAAAAGTAGTACTCAGATATATTCAGACTCTGAAAAGTCAGATAATTCATATAGTTTTGTTAGTATCACAACCAATGGTACAACTATTACTTGTTCCGATGAGCTCCAAGAAACTGCTCAAAAAGAATCTCAAGAAGAAACAAACGAATCTCAAGTAAATATTTCAACATGTGAACAGCAACCTGATCACAATTCGGATTTCGAAAGTAATCTTGTTGAAGCCTGCAACAAAGAAATTATTGTTGGTTTCACATCTAAACCAAAACAAGAAGAAGTGGAAGATTATTATGAACCTTTAGAACCTAGAGACGATGAAAACATTGTTATAATTCCCATAAAAAGTGTGGATAGAGCTTCTAAAATAAATTGTCCTTTACCGGAAATTCCTAAGGTTGAAACCGTTGACAACGAAGATGACTGTACAGACAAAGAAAATATTTACCAATGTTTACTAGAAATGAGATCACACCCCGAAGGTGATGAGAGTAGCCTTCACAATTATGAACTTTGCGATAACGATATTGAAGAGAGAACGCGAGGTGATGGTGATAGCGATGATGGTTATGAATACTGCAAGTCAACTCCTATTAAACCGTACTGTTTAACTTCCAGCTCTGGTATACAGATAGCTGAAGATTACCAACCCTTTGCTAAAAATAACAACAAGAACTACGAAATATCAAAGTCAATAAGTGGTGCATCCACTGTTAGCTACGAAAAGATAGGGCCAGCATCAGAGAGGATTTATGAGAAAATCCCGGCTCGGCCGCCAAAGTCCAAGGACAGCAGTCCCACCTACAGTAGTAGACATTCCTTTATATCCGACTACACAGTGTACAACGAGAACGAAAATATATATGACACGATAAAACATGGCGACGCTACATCGCTGTCGCACTGCTACGAGAGCATACCTAACAGCCCGAGTATGGTGAAGCTGCGGAACGATATGAGGAAGCAGGTGGCTTCGAATGTTCAGAAGCGTCTCTCGTTCGATACAGTATCAAATATTAGTCAGTCGACGATGTCCAGTGAGCAGAAGACGAACAGCCTATACGGACAGAGGTCGGTGATCAGCTACAACGGGCAGGAGATCGCGTTCCAAGTGCCGAGCAGTGAGACCAGCGTCAGCGATAGGAGCGATCGCAGCGATGACTGGGTCGATGTATCTGATGAAGAGAAAAATGAGCAGAAAATTATCATGTAAGTTTGAATTGTTATTTTCGTCTTATCATAAGCATATTTGATCTAGCCGTTAGTAAGATTCAAGCTACACTAGAGTTCTGTTAAATGCTCATACGTAAATATGTGAGAATCATTTTCGCAAATAATGGAAACAGCCATGTAATTCACAGATTGTTTGCTAAAGCTCTATCAGCAACAATCAAATGCAAATGATATCGGATTACCATTCAAAATATTGACAAAACATTTACCAGATGTCCGATAAACCGTCCGATAAGACATAAAACAACTTTTTCCATAAAAACTAAACATCAAATTATCATTCACTTGACCTAATAAAAAAGCTATACCAGTTTCCAAAGAGTAGTACAAACATTGTTATCGGTACTTGATATGAAATTGTGTTTGGCGGTGGCTCAGTCAGAAAATCGCGCTGAAAAGGGGAACACGGTTAATATCTTTACATAATTTTGGTTTTGGTTCAAAAATGGAAATTCTGAATTACAGTGTGCGCGAGAGAAGTCGCGGCAGGAAGAGTCCGATTAGCTGGTCGCAGAAAGTTCGGCATCAGTGGCAGAAGTCACCGAAACCGAACAGCAATGATAAAGGTGAGTTGCTTTAATATTCTACTTTAATAATAAAATATGTTTACTAGAATTTATAACCCAAAACAATATTGCAAAATTTAAATGTAACAAACGAATGAACACCGCGCTTACGAGCATTGGCAACAGCGACATCTATGATTACTGAGGTGAACTACGTGCTACCGATTGCAAAGTTAGTTCTTATAGATCACGGTAGATGGCGTTATAAACCTTCAAACAACAAACAAAATGCAAAGCCTAAACATTACTTCCAATACTGATTTATATATTTTAGTGTAGTATTTTTCAGCGAAATATGAAATAGGTAGAACCTGCCGTTTGTCGTTGTTTGTTGATTGAGTTTGCGCAAGCGCGCGCTTTGGCCACCGGTTGCGCAAACTGTGGCGACAGGCGTCCTACGCGCGCATTCCGGTGCCTAAACAATGCTTGGTTCGTTGTTTGTCATTTCCTTTTTTTGACAGTTCGCTTGGAACTTGGAACGCTGCGCAAATATTGGTCAATGTCTCTGTATAGAGCCTTTTAGAGAAATTTTAAGTGTCATGCTTACAATTAGACTCATTTTACGTACCTAAACGGTCACTGGTGTATTATTAATAATAGGTACAATATTGAGAATTACGCTTATAGTTATAACTAAACTTCGAATGCTTTGAAAAGAACGGGGCACGGGTGATCTATCTGCGACTCTGCACCTGTTTTTGTTGTACGTGTCAAAAGCGTAGATTAGATAACAAAACCTTTTGACAAAATAACATCAACAATTGTTAGTACCCGTATTATATCTACTTTGTGTTTGTGGTACTTTCTAGACCCTAAAAGTTAAAGCCGTCTATTAATATAATGAATTACAAGCAACATAACCATTACTGACTCAATTTAAACTAAATCCAAATTATAATTTCCATGAAATCTTTGCGGTTTTTAGGATTTCGTTAGCTTAATATAAACTACTTAGCCCTACTGAGTCGTATGATTGGTCCATTAATTTTATTGCAAAATCTATTGCTTTATTGCAACCTCCAAACACAGCGCAATCGATTCCAGTATGAACAATCATTGGTAAATGCCTACGACGGCGTGTATTGTATTTATTTCTGAGGTTTTTAATAACTTACTCCCCACTTTGCTATTCGTTAGTTTGGGACAAGTTCCGCTCCCATTTCCCCTCTCAAATACTTTACCTCCCCAGAAAAGCTCGTATCCACGGACTGTTAAGTATGGTTAAGGATATTCTAGGTAGAGTGTAGTAATAGTTAACTTTTCTAAGTACTGCGTGTCACGATTGTCATCTTCAACTCGATTTAACCCCAGCTGGCACCAAGCCTCTCCGTACTTGTGCTCCACGCTTCTACGTGAATTTCTTCCAGTTCTACCCGCAAACTAACAATTTTATAAATGAATACCACGTGTATCTACAGCTTTACTTAGATAAAGGTGTAAAGACTCTATACAATAGCAAGTAAGCAAGTGTGGGTCTATATGAGCTGCAAGTTCATGAACCGCTTGCGCCGCCGCCGGTGGGCGGCCGCTAATTGTTACCGGATTCCTGCGCGCGCGCCGCCCGCCTATTTGCCTCCTTACGGCATGTATCATACACATGTGTTGTATAGGTATTTAAGGTTTAGTTTATACTTAGCAATATATCCAGATATTTCTACATTTAAAAAATAATGAACTTATGCACCGTTAACCTTCACAATTTCGTGTCCTCAACATTCTACGAGAATTTAAAGGCAAGCAAGAACTGAGAATTTTTTTACGACATTCTAATTGCACAAAAACTGCATTTTATTAGCAAACAGCACAAAGACTACCAAAAAGTTGACCTTTGTATGTCAAATGTCAATCCAATCGATCCGATCAAAATACTTTCTTTAAAGCAGCAGCATGATTATTGTGGCACTTGTCAGGAGGGCGATGTAGGTAAACATTTGTGAAATTGTCTGTGGTTTTATGGAATAAGGACGATGCTCAACGCGCTCGTGGAGACCAACCTTGGATTGGACTTGTTCGCTGATGAATAGAAGACGATAATGTTAGAATGTTTGTGGTTCTGTGAGAAGACCGAGTACTTACTTAATTTAGTATCAATGGCGTAAGCTGTACTAAATGTAATAAATAAATGTGTAACAAGACTTATCTATGTGAGGGTAGATTCATATTAGTAATGTCATAGTAAACAGTCCATCGATAGGCTTGTTGGAGTCGAGTTATGTTTGTGTCATTTTAAATCAATCAAAAGTGTCATTGTCAGTGTCACTGTCAGTATAAAATAATTTTGACATTGAAGTGAATTGTCAGTTTTAACAAATCGTGGACATGAATCAGTCTTGAACGAGGCACCGGAGTGACAAGTCTTAAGGTTAGTAATATAGTGTAATATATACTGAACTATGGTGAATAATTTATAATAAATGTTGTTATTGCGTTGATTTATTCGTTGTTTCAATTCTATGATTCCCTTCTGAGATACGGTTACATTTCAGAAGTGGGATCCGCGAGACATTCGTTTCGTGGTGAACCACCCCACGAGCTCGACCGCCGATAAACAATACTAAATTCATTTTAAAACGGAAAATCAACGCAACTACAATAAGAAAATGTGTGGTTAAACGATAGCATTGAGAACCCCAATTTGGCCAATTAAAGCGGATGCGTTCAACGGTTTATTTTTGAAAAATAGAATAGGTAGATAGATAATAATGTAGAAATATTGGTTTAAACTAGCAATGGATTATGATTAACGTCAAAGAATGATTAAATGTTTATAAAATTATCAACAGATTTCGTGATGAAAAGTGATTAAAAAAAAAAAAAAAAAAGTCTTGGATAGCTAAACTATTTTAGTTTCCGTAATCTATCAATTTGAAGGTAGGTAGCATAATAGGAGTAGAAATACAACTTTAAACGAGAAGTATAGTGAACAAAATGACTAGAAATAAATAAAGAACCCCAAAATGTGTTGCCATTTTTGTGATGCATACAGATTAAAAACACAAATGTATGAGAATTAAATCAAAATGCAATAATTTTACTATAGACTGAGACTAATAAATAGTTTTAAAATAATGTTAAATTCAGTGACTGTGTGTTGCTAGATTTGTACACAATACATTAACAAAATGTTCTGAGTTTCAGAAAAATGAGCGACAAGGAACCCATTGCGGATTATCGACGCACCAGCAACCCCTCTTGCAACTACGAAAGACAGAGGAGGTACAGTAAATCATCCCGTAGTCAGAAGCGAGACCTAGGGGAAGTCGAGGGGCGCAGTCGCAGTGGCCGTGGTGATGGCCAACAACAAACGCAAGGATCTCGGAGGCGCAGTCCAGCTCGTGACCGTCGGCACAGCAGCGCAACGCGTCATCAGCTAAGGAGCCGAAGCACAAGCAGCACGCGGACGCTACTCGAGCAGGAACGTGAGCTGTCCAGGGAGAGGGAAAAATTAAGAACCCTTGAAAAGCAGGTACGCAAAGGACGAGAGAGATTAACGGAACGGGACAGGTCACGTAGGCATTTCGAGACGCCTGAGCCTGGAACGAGCGATCATGCGCAGACAAATGCTGGCAATAAAAGCCCAACTCTGTACCGTTCCTTAGTCACTCCCGCGAAACGACACATGCCCAGTGTTGAAAAACATGAAGCACATGCCAACAAGAAAACTAAATATGTAACGACGGACCTGTTTGAAGATTTCTTTTTAAAACTTTTTAAGTCTAATGCGGGGAATCGTGAATCGTTTTCTGGTACAACTTTGAATAACGTCGTTCCAGATTTTGACCCTATGTCGAAAGAACAGACTATTCATGTCTGGCTCGATAAAGTCGATGAATGTTCCGAGATTTATAATTGGAACGATAAGCAAACGGTTCACTATGCCCTGCCTAAACTCACCGGACTGGCTAAGACATGGTTCCAGGGTCTGCCCTCTATTAAGCATACTTGGCTTGAATGGAAGTCGATGCTTAAGGAATCATTTCCTGCAACCGAAAATTATGCGGAACTTTTGACAGATATGCTTAATAGACGGGTACGCTCTGGAGAATCTTACGAACTTTATTATTTTGCGAAAATTAATTTACTGAACAGATGTAAGATATTTGGAAAGCAAGCAGTGGATTGTTTACTTTATGGGGTTGAGGATAGGGGAGTTCGAGTAGGTGCTCAAGCAGCAAAATTTGATAAACCAGAAGATGTACTTGAATTCTTTAAGACCATTAAGTATCATAATAGAAATCAGTCGGACTTTAACAAAGATTTTAATAAGGATAAGCGTCCTAGCAATACATCGGTAGGTAATAGCTCGGCAAAGAATATGGAGAATACAGCATCAAACAGAAATAGTGGCGTGAGAGGGCAAATTAAGTGCTTCAACTGTAAGGGTGTCGGTCACCCCAGCTTTAAGTGCCCTAAACCGATCGTCAAGTGCACTAACTGTAATTTTATGGGACACGACAGTCCTAACTGTCCTAAATTAAAGGATCAAAAGAATCCTTCAAAGGATAAGGAAGTCCTTGAGGTTTCCTTTACTGAAAATAGTAACGACAAATACAAGCTTATGACAAATATTAACGGAATCGCTACAATGTGCCAATTAGATTTAGGTAGTGAGGCAACATTAATTCGTGAAAATAATGCTATAAGATTAGGATTGAACTGGGAGGGTGTTAATGGCCCATATTTGAGAGGACTAGGGAATGTACCATACTTACCTCTAGGGCGTACTTTAGTTAATATAGATGTGCAAGGTGTTTCGGAAAGGGATGTCGAGGTGTTTGTTGTAGATAATCATTTAATTAATTATGACGTGTTGCTTGGACATAGCTTTACTGAAAGACCTACACTTAAGATTATTAAAACCCCAACAGATCTTATATTTGAACGGGTAGGACTAGACGACTATTCTAAACTACATCTTTATACAACTTGTGATGTTACCGTAGACATCGGCGAGATGGTATCAGTCCCTGTTAGGTCAAACATTGAATGTACCGGAAATATCTATGTAGGCGGATCGGTTAGGGGCTGCGCGGGTAATGAGTACTATCTGTTACCGGGAGAATATGAAATTAATAATTCTGAATGTCATTTATTAGTTCAAAATGTTGGTTCTAACCCGGTACACTTCAAAGAGAACACCCTCATTACACGCGCTCAGTTTGTAGGATCGGGAAATTCAGACTTACATGTTTTAAGAATTACGAATGGTTTGAATAATCACGTCTCTGTCGCTCCTAATTGCGGAAAACAGCTATTGGAAGGTCAAAACCGTCAATGCGTGGAATTGCTGGAAAAATATAAGGACTGCTTTTCTACTGGTATGCATGACTTAGGATTTACCAACGTTACGGAAATGGAAATTCACCTCAAGGATTCCACCCCTGTCGTTTACAGGCCGTACCGACTACCTTACTCTGAGCGTAAACTAGTTCAGGACATGGTCAGTGATATGATCGACCATGGTATAGTGCGAGAGTCTAACTCCCCTTATGCTAGTCCGATTGTCCTAGTAAAAAAGAAATCAGGCGAAAAGCGTCTCTGCGTTGACTACCGCGCCCTGAACAGCCGCACCAAAAGAGACCACTATCCCCTGCCGAGAATTGATGACTTGTTGGATCAGCTTTCAGGTCAATCATTGTTCACGTCACTTGATTTAGCTTCAGGTTATCATCAAATTGCCATAGCCGAGCAATCTAGAGAGAAAACTGCATTTGTCACACCCGATGGACAATACGAATACAATCGTATGCCCTTCGGGTTGGCAAATGCCCCCGCAGTTTTCCAGAGAGCGATCCATAAGATCCTCAGTAAGGCCAAAGTCGGATATATAGTTATATATATGGATGACATTATGATTCCCTCAAGAAATTTTGAGGAAGGACTAACACGCCTGGAAGAAGTGCTATACCTCCTACGTGAGGCAGGACTTACTCTTAAGATGGAAAAATGCCATTTCTTCCAAGAACGAATCGATTTTCTTGGATTCGAAATAGATAAAGATGGAATTCGACCTGGAATCCAAAAGATTGATGCGGTGTCCAGGTTTCCTGCTCCTAAAAATCAACATGAGGTTAGGAGGTTTCTGGGACTCGCTAGTTTTTTTAGAAGGTTTGTGAAGGGATTTGCATTAATTGCTAGGCCTTTGACAAACCTTTTGAAAAAGGACACACCTTGGGGCTGGGGAAATATACAAACGGAATCCTTTCAAACCATTAAAAAACACCTAACTGAAAGACCTGTCCTAGCCTTGTATAACCCCAAGGCCGAAACGCAATTACACACCGACGCGAGTAAATTCGGAGTTGCAGGCATCTTATTACAGAGAAAAGATTCCGACAGTCCCTGGCAGCCAATAGCATACTTTAGTCGTCAAACATCAGCGGATGAGATGAAATTGCACTCATTCGAGCTAGAGACACTTGCAGTCGTTTGTGCCTTGAACAAATTCCGCACATACCTCATTGGAATGAAGTTCACTATTATAACCGACTGCAACGCGTTACGCTCTACCTTCACCAAAAGAGATCTCATACCTCGCATATCTAGATGGTGGATTCAATTTTTAGAATTCGACTGCGAAATCGAGTTTCGTCCTGGTGAAAGAATGTCACATGTAGACGCCCTCAGTAGGGGTCCAGTGTCAGCACCATTTGAAGACATTCACGTTCTAGACATTATGTCGGTTAGTAAGGAGGACTGGATTTCTACGGTGCAGTCTGCCGACGAAGAAGTTAGACGTATCAAAAATGTTCTAGAAGACCCGGAAACATCTAAAATTGCAGGTATTTACAAAGAATACACAATTAAAAACGGACGAGTGTTTAGGACTTTAGGTGAGGGGGTTACCAGATGGGTGGTCCCAAAAGGCGTGCGGTGGCAACTCTTAAAATCCAACCATGATGACGTAGGTCACTTTGGCTTCGAGAAGACATTGGACCGAATAAAATCACTCTTTTGGTTTCCGAAGATGCGAAAGTTCATAAAAAAATATGTAGCTGCATGCCTTGAGTGTGCTCAC
The DNA here is from genome assembly GCA_964057025.1 of Standfussiana lucernea. Lineage (NCBI taxonomy): Eukaryota > Metazoa > Arthropoda > Insecta > Lepidoptera > Noctuidae > Standfussiana > Standfussiana lucernea. Next base: position 2,247,435 of record OZ059791.1, on the reverse strand, counting down.
CATAAACTACCTTCGGGAAGCAAAGAGGGATTACTTCACCCGATTCCTAAAATAGAGATACCGTTTCACACTTTACATGCGGACCACTTGGGTCCTTTTCCACGAAGTAAGCGAGGTTACACTTACATACTTGTGATAGTCGACGCCTTTACAAAATACGTTAGCATTACACCAGTTCGGAGTACGAAAACCAAAGAGAGTATAAAAACAATGAAGACTCTCTTTAGTTACTTTGGTTCTCCCTCGCGTCTCATAACAGACAGAGGCACAAGTTTCACAAGCAAAAAGTTCAAGACATTCGTGCAGTCGATTGGTGCAAAACACATCCTCAATTCTGTCGCCACACCAAGAGCAAATGGGCAGGTCGAACGGTATAACCGGACGATCCTAGCATCCCTGGGGTCCATGGCTCACGGTAAGAACAAAAGTTCGTGGGACGAACTTCTGCCGGACATTCAGCTAGGACTCAATACAACAGTTCATGACGTAACACGGAAAACACCTACAGAGCTATTGTTAGGTAGAACGGTGACGAACCCGAGCCAAGGCATATTAAATAACGTAGTTGATGACATAGGACAGAGTAGTACTCAAAGTTTAGAAGAAATTAGGTCTGAAGCGAGTGAACGAATTAAAATAAATCAGGAGAAAAATAAGAATCGGTATGACAAACACAGAAAAACGGCCACGAATTATAAGGAGGGCGATCTGGTTAGGATAACTAGGGCAATAGTATCGACGCCGGGCCAATCTAAAAAGTTAGAAGCGAAGTGTCAGGGTCCTTATAGGATAAAGAAAGTCTTGCCAAACGATCGATTCCTTGTGGTAGACACCCCTTTGACCCGAAAAGGAGCAAAGTACGAATCGATTGTTGCTATTGATAAAATTTATCCATGGTTGAGTTTTAGTGCCCCTGCTTGCTCGTCCAGCGATGAAAATGACGATGAGAGTGAAAGCAATTAATTATATTGTTATTTAAATGTGAGTCATTCTTATGAGTTATTTGATTTATTTAATTTAATTTATGATTTGGGATGATCAAAATTTGCGATGTATGTACAAGCTATATGATAAGGCGTCTGGCATATGAACTTGCTAGTCCCTTAGAGATAAGTGAGGGTGCTTTGAGTCGGGCAGGATTGGCGTTGGGATTCGCCGCCCAGGATTGGCTCAAAGTACTGCTGCCGACGACGGAGTGATGGTGAAGGAAGTAGCCTCACTTCGCTCGGCAATAGATATTACAATAGATTGAGTGAAGGTGCTTTGAGTCGGGCAGGATTGGCGTTGGGATTCGCCGCCCAGGATTGGCTCAAAGTACTGCTGCCGATAACGGAGTGATGGTGAAGGAAGTAGCCTCACTTCGCTCGGCAATAGAGATGATAAATTGAGTGAGAATGTTTGAACTGGGCAGGATTGGCGTATGAACTCGTCGCCAATGAGTAGTTCAAAACATTGCGGCTAAAGCGGTGTGAGAGTGAATGAAGAAGCTTTCACATCGCTCAGGCTATAAAATAAACGATAATGATGATCTAGATTTGTTTTTAATTTTTATTTTGTTAGAGTAGTGAATATTTACTTTTGTTATCCTTTTCAAATAATACCTAATCTAATTATGTACAGAATATTTTTTTATTTTTATATAATTGTTATACAATAATAAGGAACGAAGGGACTCGTTCTTGAAGGATGGCCGACTGTAACAAGACTTATCTATGTGAGGGTAGATTCATATTAGTAATGTCATAGTAAACAGTCCATCGATAGGCTTGTTGGAGTCGAGTTATGTTTGTGTCATTTTAAATCAATCAAAAGTGTCATTGTCAGTGTCACTGTCAGTATAAAATAATTTTGACATTGAAGTGAATTGTCAGTTTTAACAAATCGTGGACATGAATCAGTCTTGAACGAGGCACCGGAGTGACAAGTCTTAAGGTTAGTAATATAGTGTAATATATACTGAACTATGGTGAATAATTTATAATAAATGTTGTTATTGCGTTGATTTATTCGTTGTTTCAATTCTATGATTCCCTTCTGAGATACGGTTACAAATGGAAGAACCAAGATGGCGGCTCTAGTCCCAACTAAGGCCATGCTCTTAAAGAACCATGCAGCAATGTAACGGTGTGTTTGACCGAAGAAGTACGATAAAAGACATTTTATATCTACGCCATTATAAATGTGTAATATTGTTCGGTACCCAGGTCGATGACCCAGTATAAACTATTGATTTTTCGTAGCAGGGCTGAAGCAGTCGATATGATAGCAACCGACCTACTTCGATAACCATATATTATATTGCTAAGCTTTGTTTTATAAGTTTTAACTTCAATATTCGCAAATAAAATTGTTAACCTTCCTAACATGGAGCTTTGAATAGTCTTAAACTGCTTCCACCTACTAATACTCGAATTTCAATTTTCAAAGAATTCTGTTCGCAAAATTAACCAAAATCGCTTCTTAAAAATCTTAAAATCAAAGCAAATGAGTAAAAATCAATAAAACACAAATAACTTCTCCAATACTTGTCAAAGTATTCGTCTATTACATTTTAAACAGAACCATTTAGTTCCCTGTATATAGCAATTAAAACAAATTGCTTTGCGACAAACAATCACTTCACAACTAATAACTAACAAACGTACTAAACGCTTTTAATTTTTACCTTCACTTTTTAATGTCTTCCGGCTTACCATTATAAGGATTTATTCACAATAAGTAACTCTTACTTTCATTAAGTTTACCGTCTTATGTATGCACATGACACTTCCTGCCAGATCGTCATTCACTCTGTCTGCTTTGTTGTGGTTTTAAAAACAGATGCTTCGAAAAACACAAAACATCAGCTGTCTGCGATTCCGCTTTCGTAACTGAAAACACAGTAACATTCATTTAAAAGTAATGTAGGTAAGCTTAACATTAATCATGAACAGATCTTAAATATCAACGTTAAGATTAGATAGGATAGTTCCTATCTCATCTTTCTCCATCTTTCTCTTATTTATTTATAAAAACTTTATGCACAAGTATAAAAAGCACTGTGCAAAGGCGTACTTAATGCCTTGGGCATTTTCTACCAGTCTACCTTAGGGTGATACAGAGATAAAACATAGTAGGTGCAGCATAAAAGAAAATTTCAAGAAAACATTTACCTATAAATAAAATATAACGATACATAACTACATACACACAAACAAACAAAATAAAACAAAGTAAAGAGCGAGGAAAACTAACAACAATTTAATTTTGAGACGAGTCTGCCAGCTTCTTCAAGATAATAAAAGTCCTAAAGAGCACATTTAAAAAATAAATAGCTGAACCTATGACTTGCACAATTGCACTCATCCCATCTCCAATCTTTAGCATGATCACCATAATCATCTGCCTAGCCTTTTCCCAACTATGTTGGGGTCGGCTTCCAGTCAACCATATACAGCTGAATACCAGTATTTTAAATCTGGAGCGACTGCCTATCGGACCTCCACAACCCAGTTAGTACTGGGTAATACGATAAGATAATCCATGGTAAGTCTGACTGTCAGACTTTGGGACCATCATCTTTGGAATGGTGTATTTTGAAATTGGTCTTATATATCTCCCTATAATAACCCGTATCAAGGCTTTAGGTATACTCTACTATAGGTACGTGCAACCTGTTACAATCGTAACAGTCCAAAGTAAATCAATCAAATAATACAGTCTTATTCGCAAGTAAGCTAGTCAAGTGTGAATCAAAATAGAAAATTACAGACCTGCCTGTCAAGGTCTAATGGTCTATGTGTAAAATATAATACCACAGGTTGATAAATAGATACGTAAAATGTTCTGAGTTCAATAACTGGTATTTATTGTTAGTACATTACATTATTTGTAGTTCTGTTTTCGACTATTATTTTTTTGTATTTTTCTCTTCAATTCGATTTCTGTAATAAAAAGCTTTCAAGCCAAAAATCATCTAGAAAGTATTATGATAACAGTAAAATTTAAACTTATAACACCAACGAAATTAGAAACCGAAAGTAATCTTCATTTTACCGACTCAGCCTTAAAATCCTAACACCGTGAAGATAAAACGAATGCAAAAGCAAACAAAACTACAGAAACTTAAAATTAAATAGATACACAACAATAGATATATTCAACACCTAAAATAGCTTAACAATCTGTCAACAATAGCAGTAATTACATTGAACGAAATGTTTTCAACAATGTAGTGATAATATATCATTTACTCAGTCATTGTGTAAAGTAACTGAGGTAGACTTCCTCATTGGGCGCGACCGCCCTTCGACCCGTACGCAAAAGCCGTGACTATAAGGCCATAAGCCATTGTTACGAGCTGAGACAGTTGGCTACTTTATGATCTGACCAGGGTTGCCTGATAATAACTTTTCTCCAAGCATTGCACAGACCGATGGAAACTTATTGCCAGTGCACAGGCCGTCGCCGCCAGTGTTCCTGTTTTTGTTTCTTATTGTCACAATAATGTTTCTGCATCCTTATCCTCATTCCTTTGAAAAAACGATTTTTATTTCTTTTTCTTCCATTTTATTAGTAAAATATTTATTAATTTCCTCGTCGACTCAGGACTTATCTTTGGTAATGGAATCAGCAGTAGCACATTCAAACTATTTACTTCAATTAAACAATTAACTGCTTCGTTACGTCTTGGAGCCGCCTGCTGCTCTCCTCATCGCTGTCACTGTGGTGAAGCTGTCAACAGCCTTGGACACCACGGCCTGTCATGCAGCCGAAGTGCGGGCCGTTTTGCGCGGCACGCGAACATAAACGACATCATCCGACGAGCTCTTGTTACCGTCGGCGTTCCAGCTATCTTAGAGCCCAATGGCTTGGCACGCGACGATGGCAAAAGACCGGACGGCATGTCTTTGTTTCCTTGGAAGATGGGTAGGCCTTTAGTGTGGGACGCAACTTGTGTCGATACTCTTGCGCCATCGCATCTTCCAAGCTCATCGTGCTGTGCTGGCGCTGCCGCTGCGGCTGCGGAGAACCTCAAGCGGCGTAAATATAGTAACCTTTGTGGAAACTATATTTTCGAGCCGTTTGGGGTTGAAACTCTGGGGCCGTGGGGTCCGAGTGCTCACAGCCTTTTTAAGGAAATTTCCAAACGCCTAGTTGACGCTTCCCGTGACCCAAGGGCTGGCTTTTACCTTGGCCAGAGGCTAAGTGTTGCCATACAGCGTGGCAACGCCGCCAGTCTCTTGGGCACATTACCGGCTGACAGCGTTGAGGAGGAGTTTTTTGATGCTCTTTTATAGTTTGTAGGTAGTTAATTTTAGTCTTTTTAATTATTGTAAACATTGAATATGAAATAAAATGAATAATATTTAAAAAAAAAAAAAAAAAAAAAAAAAAAAAAAAAAAAAATTAAACAATTTTCAGGCACTTTAGAATTGTTGGTCAGTTAGTCAGAAAGTTGTTGAAAAGAACGGGCATTAAACTCCGCATTCGTATTTTCAATCTCGAGATTTCCTAGATTATTTCTTCCTTTAAATCCTTCCGCTTTTCCTTCGCAGGTCTCATGCAAAATCTGGAAGATTGTCAGCCCTATCTTCCAAAGATTGTCTTCTGCTAGCAACTTTATGTCGGCTCCTTTAATATTATATTGTTAAGCCTGTTCGTATCAGATTCGTCCATTTTATGAGTACTTTCGCCACAGATGTTGCAAATAGCTCTGAATCATTGTTGCCGGTACAAATTGTCACCTGAATTGTGGTATTATCTGGTTTATTATTCGAGGCTACGCGTTGACTGCAGAAAGCTGTGCCGTCGAATTGATTCATTTTGTGGCATTACTGGTTTTGCTACTAGTTAAATTTAAAAATTGTATTACACTACCTAAAAACACCGTCAAATCCGTGCCTCGTAAGACGCACGGATTTGATTTTATGCTACACCATGCTGTGTCCGGCCCGTGTCCGGTCTTGGTCCCTACAAATCGAGCAGACACGGACACGTCTCGCTCATGATTTAGCATAAAAAGAAGCAGTGTCAGTGCATTGATGGATACTTTTGTGACAACAACACCATTGTATTCTGCGCACTGATCCACACCGTAAACATAGTATCCGAGAAATAATGGTCAATTAAATTAAAGTCATTGTTGACTTCTTTCAGTATCGTTTGTTTGTCAAGTCCGGTCCCAGTTATATATATATATATATATTATAATTTCAATATTCAATTTACATGACATCTTCCTTTAAAATACTTTGCTCTTATTCATTATTCTTCATCAGGCCGTATATCTCTGTCGTGTACTTAATATTGCACGCGGTGTCCGAAACGCTGCAATGAACTCAGCTCACGGCTGGCTACATGATTAAATGACGATTCGCATCAGCGCACGCTTGCGTTTAGGCCATAAATAGACACCGCCTGCTCGAAAGCCTTATGTCTCAACTTGCCTTCGTGAACCTGTTTACACTATATCCTACGCAACTTAGAATCGACGTCTAGTTTTCCTAAAACGTTAACCTCACTTCTCTCACGACTCTATGAAATCCTAGTCCTGAACTAGGAAGATAGAGTACTTTCACCACCCAGAAATAGATGAACAGCTTGCTACTTTGCTAGTAAGCTGCACTAAGAACTATTATCGAACTACTACTATCGAAATATTGGCAGAAATAGAATAGCAGAAACCAACTCTTAACACCAAGAACTATAGTTGGGTGTAGCTAAGCACCAGGTGTTGACGCTGGATTTCCTTTCTACAAGTTTCTCATTCGCTGAGCATGAGGTGTACTAGGTATACACTTGTGCACATTCGACATTTTTTGCGGAACAACAAACCCAGCTTTAAGCATTTACTCCATAATAATATTTGATTCTGCCACCCGGCTGTGCCTAATAATGCCAAACAAGCGTGGCGCACGCCTTGGGCCCGAACCTGTCTTTCATTGAAACCTCATATTAACTGCAGACTACAGGGCTGTTTACTATAATAGCCTACACCGTAGTCACAACAAAAATAATATGTCTTTGTCTACCAACTCGTTTGGAGCAAAGTATTGCATGCTTACGTCTGTAAAGATTGTCATTTTCGTCATATGAGCTCGAACATGATTCGGCATTCTATTATATCGCAATAGTGTCATCTGCAAGCATTTCAAAATGTATGTCTAGGTCGTATTCATCTTGCATTGAAGTTATGTATAACACGTCGGTTTTAGAATTTCGTTTTTTTTTTTTTCAAAACTTATTTTATCCAGTTTTCTTGCACCTCTCATATTATTTCTAGGCAGGAAGATATCTAAGATATACAGGGTGGTGCCGACAATACGACAATAAATGAAAATACTGGTAATACTAGTTCATAGGAATATTTTTTAAATACCAAAAAAATCCTAGCATCGAAATTAAAAAAAAAAGTTTCAAACAAACTAAATAGCATAAAACTGTTAACGAAATATAATACAACACCATTTATAAATATTGGTTTATTAACCTTAGGTATAATTTGCACTAATTTGCGTCTGGAAATAACATTTAAGGAACGAATTTGGCAAAGGTTTTTGAAATAGCGAGTTGGCAACATGTGTTTATACCGATGCGGGAGTCGTTACCCTGTCAGTGCTAGCTTATTAATCTACATCATGTAGAAAATTCCGAATATGAAAAATAATGTCCTGTGACTAAACTACAGGATATATTCGAATGAAGTTTTGTACGGAGACGGTGAACGTCATGAGGTATACGAATTTTAATTTATTGTCGTATTGTCGGCGCCACCCTGGATATAGACAGAACCAATCAAGCTTGAAGTTCCACTTCATTACTTTATGGAGTTGAACATTGGTCATGTGCAGCTTCTTCCTGCTCAACAACTTCGTGTTTAACCCAGGAACACGTATTAGCATCAGCAGCCACGCTCTATTTGCACTACGATGTACTTTCCTCTGCGGAACAAACTGGATTCACGTTCTTCACAACAACCGTTTCCTTATAACTTCCGCTTTTAAAACAACAGTTAAAATCAGCAGGTGCAGTTATTGTAAATTAATTAAAATTAATGAGTTCCAATATTGCACTTGCAGTTTTTCAAGCATTCGTAAATAAAATGGCGAGGACATGTGACGTAAGCTGTACCTATGTAACAAAAATGGCGTCTTGTTTGTTGACGTATGTATGAGATAAAGTAATGCCCATGAGCGCAGGTGGATGAGATAATATCATAGATAGCTACATGTTATTAAACAAATCCGCACGACAAAAGAATTCCTCGGCAAGTAATGTCATTCAACGCGTAATAAATCTTCTCACGTTACCGTGCAGTACTTATAACTCATCCTTGACTGTAAAAATACATAAGAGCTTAAAACATGAAACTTGCAGCCATTTAGAAAAGACCTGCCGAGTACGAGTTTAGTATTAATGTTGATAAAGAAACCAATGCCAATCTTGAAATGGACGGTATAGATGACTTGCATGATCAGAACATAGATGATACTCATATTTAACACGCATTGAAGGTTCAGCTTGCCAATTCAAAACAAATTGAACAAATAAGCAATCGACCACTAAATTTAAGGGCAGTTAAAAAATTTGACGATAATTATGCTTCTAACGCGAATGCAACATCCAATGATGTTTCAATGAAAGGCACTTTCAAAAGTGACATTTAACGCTTACAACTTTTTAAATCCTATTGTATTTGCGGTCTTGTGAATTGCAAGACACTTTATGGAACCAGTTACCGAGAAAATTCATACAATGACGAGCAAAAAGTGATAAATGATCAATGTACGCGGGAAATTCTAAATATGTTTCTTTGAGGACAACTCCAATAAAATGGTGTTAATAAAATAAGATGAATCGATTTTATACAATAATGCCTAATTGCGAAAGCGAAATCAATGATTCAGAGGTGATGAATGAAAAATTTGCCGGGAAACAACTTTCAGAACTTTACAGCATTTCGTTAAAATTGCGAAAATAATTTGTAGTCATTATTGCGGCTTTCACTGAACAATTTTAACAAATAACAGATAAAGACTTAATTGTGGGAATAATTTTTGAATGCAAACAACAACAACAAACAAACAACAACAACAATGCAACAACAACAACAATGCATCGGTTACGTTGCATGAGGTTGTAGTTATTATTGTGTGGGTCGTATGTGGTCATCACGACTGTTAGCAAAACCGTGTGATTTCCGAATTAACCACATTTACGTGTCGCCCACATTTACAACTTAGCAACGCCTTCAATAGTAAAAAGGTTGATACAAATATCCCTCGAGTTAAAAAGCCAAGGTTACAAAAATGCAACGATGAACCAACGGTTACTGAACTAGAAAACGAATCGAAACATTTCGCAGTGTTCTAAGTATTATAGCCTAAAGGCGATGCTATCACCAATTGCACTGGTAACCTTCATTGGGCAAGCAACTACACGAAAAGCCAATCACTCGTCACACACGCGCCTGAGCGCAATTCAAGGAAACTAAGTGCTCAGAATCTTCAATTTTGTAACGTACTTGCAAAACATGCAGTCAAATTCACCGATGAAGTCGAACGTGGGATCAATTATTCAGCTGCTCCAGTTGTGGCTACTCCAGCGTTATGTCACTATCCAGTAACGAGTGCAATGTTCTAGATTTCTCGCACAATTAGCGACTATTTACCCAGCATAACCAAGTTTTTCAGCCGATCTAACCAAGTTGCCTTACCGCATTGTTTATCGATATCTCAGTTTCGTTATTCGCTGGCAAGATTTTGATTTATAGCTTCATTGATAGCGTATCGCCCTAAATTCTAAGCACAGACTCACCGGACCAGTTTTCTTGAAATGTAGCTTTTGCTGAATCAGTTTGCTCCCTATTGTTAGTTGCTGACTCTAGTCTAGATAGTAAAACAGATACCTGAAGTAGGTGTTGCTTCCAAACCATGATTATTTATAATTGTGTCTTTGTTTACTGATATCTTTTCAATCAAACAGTTTTTGCGCTCTGTTTTGTCTGATTCCACTCCGAACCGACCTTCTTGCCGTTATAAGTGCTTTTAAGGCCTGTGATGACGTCTGTCTTGTCATGTCTGCATCGTTTTACCTCGTTAATTATTAGGGGTGTTACTTAAATGGCGTATCTGGTAAACCTACACGTTTGCTACAGTTGCCACAAAAGGTTCTAGCGTGGGAGAGGGACGGCCGCGAGGCAGCGCGCACGCGAGTCAGCCCTGCGCCCGCGCAGCCGAGCGCACGCGTCGCCGCCACCGCTGCCGGCTCCACACCCCGCGACAGTGAAAGTGCTTCATTCGTGTTTACGGAATGTTAATACTGTGAATGTTCATGAAAACCCAAAACTGTATACTTCAGAATCAACACTCGTGTTTAATTACTGTTCTCGTTCGTACTGCTGTTTCATAAACATATGACATCCGTGTACACTTACCACAGCCGGCCGGTCACTTTTTTGCCTAACAAAAAGCGTGACAACTGTTGCGAAAACTTACACCTGTAATACGTTAGACGTAAAATAATTTTAATAAGCTAGTATATTATGTAGTTTTTTTACTTTCTAGTGTTTCTTTATCGCTACTTAACACATTATCTTTGGTCACGGTTCGTGCGGCTCCATCAAAGTCAACAGAGTCGGTTACAAGCGTTGCTTCACACATTTTCATGTATTCTAAACGCTTGTCCACCTTGAAGTGTCGCAACTTGCATTTACATATCCTTTCATTCGACATCTAATTAAAAATTAACAATTTGTCAACGCAAAGTCATCCTTAATCTTATGCTTGAATAAAATGTCATACTTCTGCAATCCTATAAATATGTACCCACATTTTTACAGCAGTTTACGTAATATCATCTTTGAGATAAGATTTTTCAACAATGTCCATAAATTTTGATTCTTCTCACGCTAATTTGATAACAATAATTAAATGTTCAGCTTTAAATTGAATAACACAGTAATGAATACGGAAGAAGATACGAGGAAACCAGTTCCTGGAAATAATGCATGCACTGATACCCCAGGAGAATGGTATGAGTCTTCAACATCTTCTGAGTATGAGGAGCATGATACTGTTTAAATATAGGAGTGTAAAAGAGTGCTTATCATACGTTACTAGATGTATAATAAAACGTTAGTTAAAAAACAATCGTACATCAGATCCGTGAGTCGTGAGCAAGTGTAGACCGTCGACCCGCGGTGTCTGCACCGAGCCGGAACTGTGACAACAGCTCAACGGAATTCCACTTACCAATGCTACCTTATTTAGTTAATCCACATTCGTAGCATTCCTCTGCATTTACCTCTAATATTCGACTCTATACCTGGCCATTATACAGCATTAATCGAACTGCATGCAACTTGAAACAATCGGTTGAAATTGCAACTTGCAAGTCTGCAAATATTTACATTCGCTTTAGCGAGATTAATTGCAGTAGTCTTAATATCATTGTATATCTTTGCGAATTCCACTGCACAATCCACTATACAAACATCTAACTTTATTTTATTTCATGGTTTATTTATATTCGTTTTCACATTAATATTCTTGACGAAACTGTTTCAATTCGCTGTGTTCCGCGACAAAAAACCAGACAAAGCTTGTATTGTCATTCTATCTGTTGATCTAGATTTAGAAAGTGTCTCCGACAAGACATAATATCTCGATAATTGAAGCAATTTCAGTGCTGTTATGTGCATTTGTTTAGTTGTCTACTTATCTGATAGTGCTGTAATGGCTACCGTTCATCTTGTTGCACATCTTGCGGTGTCATGGCGATCATCGGCCGTTAGTTTTGTGCGATCATTCCTCGCATCTATTACACATATTGCATGTTGATCCCCGATAGCGTCAAGTCATTCTGTAAGTGCAGTAAGTAGCTCGCGTTCCTTGCAGCTTGCTCGAACATGCAGCTCCGTAATGCTACAGTTCTCGTTCCGCGGAACAGATTATGCGCCGCGCTAGGCCTTCATTGTTTCGCAACCCGCAATGCTCTGATTGCAACGCCATACATACAAATATACAACTCGTTTTGCAATTACACCATAACTTGTAGTCGTTAATATTATCTAATAACTAACAGTAACAGTTTCTCGTAACATCCTTTTACGGGAAATCGTAAATGGAAAATGTCCTCGGTGGGGACTGTCATACCGCGTCGAACCAATTGAACAATAAAGAGCGTTCGAAGTGATTGTTTACAAAACAATATTATTTTATAACTAAACACTTTAGTGAATTGAAGCGTGGCTAACGATTTTCAAATAGCAATTTAAGTGCATTAACCACGTCCAATGTCAGGCGAAGTGTTACAAATGTTATTTGGCACATTGCGATACCGCGGCGCTTAGCATTGAAACAGTGAAAAAATCAGCAGTTCTCGATTGTAGTGGCGATGCAAACGTCGAACCGTACGATCGTGGACTGGTCGACCCTGAGACCGCCGGCAACGCAGCTGCCGACGACTTGTTTCGCTCTTTTTTATAACTTGATCGCGCGGCTGAGTTAAGGAAGCCTGTTTTAATCTTAAACTTCAATTGGACATTCAATGATTCAGCAGTATGAACGAAACTCGACAGTGCTACGTTGTTCGTTGACAGTGCAAGCGGATGTCTGAACGAACGTTCTTTGTTCGGAAAAGTGCTCGTGAATCAGTGGAGTGATGTGATGCAGTGATAACGGTGATGATGAACAATGATCTCCGAGAGGCCTCAGGTGAACGGTGGCGTCGGGCCGCCCGCGCCGCCGAGGCTAAGGACTTTCCGAAGGAACTGCGGCGATCAAGGTGCCCCAGGCCGATTAATAATCCCAATTATTATTCGATACATGGTCAACAATTTAACTGGTTCTGACGTGACTCAAGATTGAATTTTATCTTAATTGTTGAAAATCCTTGCGGCAAAAACTTGTTTGTTTAAAATAACAAACACGTTTGGCGAATTTCGTAACACTTGAATTACCATAAAACAGTATTAGTATATAGCCTTATTGGCAATGAAAAAGCTTCGATTATTGTTACCATGACGGCGTTAATTTCACGGTATCTTGAGTCGTGATCATGAATCCGTTGACCTGGGGTTATTGGGCCTGTTGTCACCTGGATCGTCATTTGTTGTAGTTTTCATAACCTCGCCGACGAAGTTGTACATCGACACGAGCGCCAAGTGCTCGTACTACAGTGAGAACGACGAGCTTCCGCGCAGGCCGCGCGATGACCTCGGCGACCGGGTGCGGCTCATCGATGTGCTGGAGCGGACCTGCTGGCTCAACATCAGGACCGTGCTGCAAGATGGAGAAATCGAAATACAAGATCTCATCGCATTTTTTGGTATTAACTGTTTTGTTGCTCTTTTCCCAACAAGATAGTTTTCCTGCTGAAACAATTTCGATACAAAGTAAAATTTATATTATATTACAAGAATTTGTCTCAACTAAAAAGAGTAAAATATATATTTTTTTTAAACCGTCTTTCAAAAAAAAAAACAAAAAAAAGTGAAAATTACTTCACTTTTGGAAGTCGGTGGCAACAAAATCAGTTTGGAAGCCAGTAATTTTTGTTTTTTGAAAAAAAAAATTCCATGCACAAATATTTTCTTCTTTACATACATAACAACAATAGGTACTACGCGGATGGTATAGGCACAGGTAGAGGCAACGAGCTCTAAACAATCTCCCAGAAAATAAAACAACCGCTGAATTTATTTGTTTAATATTCCCGTTAAACAAATAAATTGCAAAAATATTATTGTCTGATTGTTAGTCAACATTCCTCGGATGTCTGGATTCATTAGCTTCGTTTTAATGTCTTGTAATAACACCGTGCAGCGTATCATTATCTATCGACGACGGTTCACGTCTCACAGTGTGCACTTTCTAGCTTTCTACATGATCGACATGCTCTTCCAGATCATGTAGTGAACAACTATAGTTATTGATAACCAGTGCGTGTGATACCATGTTTTCAACTTTTACGTTCCTGGAATTATACAATAAACAAAGAAGAGTCATATATTGTCCTGCTCGGGTTTCTCGGGTCGTTGAATTTCTGAACTTTGGTAAGCATCTGTAGTTGAAACTCGCCTCAAAATTTTGTTTAGAATTTTTTCATAGTTTATCATTTGCGGAACTTAGTTGAATGTAGATGTCATGATCACCTACAATAAATTTTCTTAAATATTAATTTTGCTTCCAAATCATTTTTAACAAGGACTATCTGCTGTTGAAACTTTTGGGTCTCTAGAATTAAACAACAACTTTTTACCTTGGTGAAGGGTGATTATCGATGTGACTTCATATTTCGATATTTAGGGCTTCTTGTTCCTTGTTACTCGGGGCGGCGGAACACGGTTTTTCTTCCATTCTCTGTCAGCCGTCATTTTATCATTCACTCCTTCATCTTTCACTTCAATCCTGACACAATCCGTCCATCTTTTCTTTGGTCTTCTTCTCCCGGTCCATCATCAACATTTATATTCTTGATATTTAGGTACTCTACAAATAAAACCGCTTCACTAATAAAACTAGTTGTGATTAAAAGCTATTTGTCTCACCCTAATTCACTTAGACAGTTTCTAGTTCAATACCTATCATTAAATTCATTGGATAATAGCTCGCGTGTCTCGTACAATAGACACAGTTGTCTCCCCAACAACTGACAATAAAGTGAAAACACAAAAACGCACACATGACGTATACTTAAGTTATTACTTACAATCACAACTTGATGTCACTTTTCACGTTTTTCAACTTAACATTTGAGACCTATGATAAATTGTTTGGGATGACTCTCGATTTCTACATCTATGATGTCACTTACTTTAGTAGATCTTTTACAGTCGTTACAGCACATGGCAAAAGCTCGAAATTCTGACAACAAGTATTCCCAAAGGGGTATCGTATTACCCAGTAAATGAGTTGTGGAGATCAGATAGGCAGTCGCTCCATGTAAAGTACTGGTATTCAGCTGCATACCGTTACAGCGCACCAGCGTAGATGGGTAAAGGCTAAGCAGACGATGATAACACTTGTGACAGATCTTTTGGGATATCTCTCGATTTCTACATCTCTCACGTCACTTGTTCTTAATAGTCTTACTTTCAATATCTAAATGAAGTCATGTTTAGTACCTGTACAACCGGTTATAAATGTCAAAGGCATAGATCATTATCGTGCTCCAATCAAATCATTCCACTTCCTTTAGCGTATTTGTAGCCGCAAGGGCAGATATAATAAGAGTATTACGTACTTCATGGTATTTTACGGCAGACTTGTGGTGGTTGTCATGGTCATATACCATTGCGGGATGAGAAAATAACCACGCAGTATCGACATGTTAACATTCTGCAGTGTTATTGAGGATATTAGTAGCTGTGTCCCTACCACCTTGTATATTCATAATAACCTGTAGTTCTTATTAAAGATATTTACGGCTATAGTTGTGGACTTGAAAAATTTTGATGTATGAGAAAAAATAAACAAATAAAAGTGGAAAATCACTTTACTTTCGACTATTGTTTGTTTCATTTACTTTTTTTGCCACCGACTTCCGAAATTTAAGTTATTTTCCACATTTTTTGTGTTTTTTTTGGAAGTCGGTTATGTTTTTGCAAAAAAGTTTTTATTTTAACCTTTTTAGTTATCGTATCATACACAAATCCTTGTCAAGTATCAATTTCGCAATTTCTTTTACTTGGAGGACATATTTTTTCCAGCTATTTTGATTTAAAAAGCAAACTACTGAAGCGATTTTGATGAAATTTCTATGGGACCAATCAAGAAGTGTATCCTTTCAGATAAAAGAGATTTTTTCAAATCGATTCATAAATGACGAAGATATGAGGTAACTAACACAAAAAAAATACAACCGAATTGAGAACCTCCTCCTTTTTTTGAAGTCGGTTAAAAATAGGAAAGAAACATCTGCACGAACGCTTTTTACACAGAAATAGGCTCTCCCCTATTACATGGTACTTAAACACAACTGGGGAAATCCATAGTATACCTAATACTACGGATACACTTTCTTATTAAGACTGATGAAAAAGAAATTGCGTTAACCAATAAAACGTCGTGGATCCTGACAATAACCTGGTTAAACCCTGGCCGCAACATGCAATCATACATATACCTAAACACATAATATAGCAAGCATATGTAGGTACGTATGTGTATGTGTATATGTCGTGTGTTGTGTGCCTATAGTGGATGTCCATCCATAAGAATTTTGAGTGTGGTGTGACCACAAGGTGTGACTCAAACATGTCCAAATATAAAATAATGCAATGCTCATTAGATCGATCGTATCTATTCAATTGGGCAACTATTGGCTAGTCATTCGTTAACCAAATCGTTTTTATTGCGACGACATTGTTTGAGAGTGGCTTTTGAGTTGCTTAATGATCATATAATTCGTTGTTGTTTACATTACCAATGACATAGTCATCTAAATTACGGCTTACTTTTTAACATACCTGGTTTAACATACCTGGTTCGTCCGTGTGGAGATTGATTATGCCACGGGATCTTTCTACAAACAATCCCTCATTGTCACGGTCTATCCGTGAGCCAAAATGTAACAGTGCCATAATGGCGTGAAAAGGTAACAAACATGCAAAACTACTCTCTCATTTAGGATGAATTGAAAATAAGGTTTCATTGGCTTTCTGCTTTTACTTTAATAATATTTGTCTATGCCCAGTTTCTATTTGCTTTTTCCTCAACTAACCTATTGGGTAATCAGATTGGATTCGTGAGTCGTGTTCATCTACTAAATAATAATGGGAAACTTGTATTTTACGTCTGTACAGCAATTATTTAAGCTCTTCCGCACTTCATTTTAATAGTTTCCAATTACATGTTAGTTACCTTTACATAAATGTTCAGAATACATACCAATGCCCGGTATATTAGGTACATATCAGAATATGTAGAACCTACAGCTATTGATTAGCTATATGACGCGTGAATCAAGAATTTCGTAATTATGTACCTAGTTACAATTTACTTTCATCTCAAAGCAGAGCAAATTGAAGACCTTTTAAAAGCTCTCGTTTATTTACTTTACATGGACAATATCGTATGGATACCTTATACAACATTCTCCATGTAAAAATAAATGCTTAATGTCGTATGGTAGCTAGGTGGTATATCACAATTTTTCTTCTTTGGTACGTAATCAAATCACTTGGCACTTGGGTAATTTCGAAAATTCTTCCAGCTAACACCACACGATTGGCTCAAAAGAGTTAAGGTGGATCTTTTGCCAAGGGCTCGGGCAGTTAGCCCATAAGCAAATAAAGCAATTGCTCAGGGCGTCTTGGGGGGTGGGTACCAGAAACAGAACCAAAAATTTTTTTTTAATAATATTTATGTTTATTCTTTCGGAAGTCGGTGGCAAAAAAAGTCGATGAAACAAGCGAAAGTCACCGACTTCCGAGAGTAAAATTATTTTCACTTTTTTGTGTTTCTTTTGGAAGTCAGTTATTTTTTTTTGCAAAAAAGTTTGTTTTCAAGATCGATAAGTCCTAGTTTTCTTATGTATAGGGGGGCCCACACGCGTGGATTGCTTAGGGCATCAAGTAGTCTTAATCCGGCGCTGGGTTCGAGTATCCGTAATGTTAGGCCAACATAACGTAACCTCAGTCCACCATCCATTACACATCGACAGAGCTAACACATGATGCAAATCTTCGACTCAATCAGTCATACACTTGTTACTCGTAACTGTGTAACGACCGTCTGTCCGCATGACCGCAGCTTGCGCAAGAGCAGTGGCTCAGTGGAAACGGTCAGCGGCTCCGACTTACAAGTCGTGGTACGAGTACAGGTCGTCGGTTTGAACCCTAGAAGGCGCGTTACTTTTTGCTATTTATTTTATTGCCACTGCTCTCAAAACGGTGAAAGAAAACATCGTGAGGAAACCGACAGGTCCTAGAACAAAAGATTCCGCCACGGGGCTGCTTGGTAGATTACAGCCCGCTCCCTGTCACAGAGGAGCCATGTGTGTAGCGGGAACATTATGGGCTGATCATGCTTACTTATTATTATTTATTTATTTATTTATGTACACACAAAACACATTACAGGAAAAATACATAAAGACAAAAGAGCACAAAGGTACCGCTTATGGCATGCTTGTACAAGAGTTCCCAAAACACCTACCGCCGACGAATAAAATTCATAATAATATCAAAGACCTTTAGTGTCCTTTGATCATCTGATTGGTGTTTGGTATTATAAACGGTTTAATTCTTCTATTTTCCTCAATCCAAAATGGAAATTATTCCATTTATTTTATCTTCCATTTAATTATTCCATTTATTTACTTCGATGCAGATTTAAGTGTTTTGAACGTTTAAAGTAACCTGCGCGAGAGTTGATTTAAAGCCTACTTGCGATAGTGTTGTGAGTACTGGATTTGGAATCAACAGTGATTCTTCCAGAATTCTTCGATATTTTGTAAAATATCTTAGTTGTACCGAGTTTGTCAGTTTTGCATCCGTCATCTCTCTCTTCATAGAATACTAAAACGCTAGGAAGTGGCGAAGGGCGGATGTTTTGGAGGACTGTCTCTTGTAAATGTTGACATTTAAGTGCTGATTATTGGCCTAATTTGAATAAATGACTTTTGATTTTGATCTTCAGAATGTTGTTTCACCTAATTGAACGGCAGAGGAAAATATCGCGTGGAAGGCAAGTCTTAGAACGAAAAAAAACGAAAACATGTGACATTTACCGAGCTGCAAAAAAAAAGCCAAAAAAAGTAAGAAAAAAAAGAGAGAAAGCCTGTTTTCTAACAGTAGGAAACATTAAGGGCTGGTTATGCTTGCGCAAGAGTTGCTAAACAAGCTGCCAGCGACAAATTCATAATAATATGAATGAAAGACTTCTAATTTCTATTCGGCATTCTAGCCGATTTGATTCCTCTATATTTCTTATAGATCTTAGAAATATGTATTTAATTTTCAATTAAATACATATTTCTGAGTTCAAATAATTAATTATTTTTTGTTCTTAGCGTAGCAATACGCTACGGTAACCTAAATTGAGACGTTCCAGAATTCCATCATGAGTTTAGGATCTTCAGTAGCGTGCATCAGTTCCTGTAACGTGCACACCATATTTGTATAAAAACTAGGGCAGAGAGATTATAAATTTCCATTTCAGCAGGTTTTCCTTGCTAACCCAACCTAGGTCCTGAGTATGTTTAAAGGTTTCAAATAATTGATAATACTTCGTCGTACGATGCAGCAACACATGACACGGATCCATTAGGCAACGCAGTCACTGAAAACTGTTCACTCGCTCTCGTGTTCCATCGACCACAGCTTGCGCAAGAGTTGCTAAGCTAACATGACAGATGAGGCGATGCGCTTCGCTTATGTAACGAAAGGACTAAAGACCTTGACATTCGCTGCTTCTATTGTAGTACTTTCATTTGTTTTATTATTTTACTGGTGGATTATGTCGACCGTACAAGTTTTTGTCTTCCAAAAGAAAGAAATGTAATCATATTTATCGAATTCGGGGTACTCAGGGACTAACCTGATTGAAGACACTGCCAGAGTTCAAACTGTACTTAAGTACGTATGTATATACTTTATTTTAGAAACGAAAGATAATAAGAGAGTTCTGTAGATACCTATATGAATTGGAAGTATCCATACTTCCATTATAAATGCGAAATTAACTGTGTCCTTTTTTTTGTTACCTTTTTAAACCCGAATTTCGATATTTGGCACACGGGTAGACTATAATCAAGATTTAGGATATGGGATACGATTTTATTCTGGCTGTAGGTTCCCGTGGGATAAGTTCGCCCCCACGTGCGAAGCAGGTTGCTACACCTAGTAAGACATAAATGCTCACCTGAATATGCAAATTTCTATATCCCTACATTGTCCACAAAGACAGAATATGTCTGCCTACAAACAAACGTAATCTTTGTAACCGATCAAATATTCGCCCCGACTCCGGATGACTGTTTCAACAGCCACTCTTGCGCAAAAAGCTGTCGTCCAACCTGTGTGCCGGATGCGACACTTCGGTTATGTAACAAGCCAACGAGGGTCACCGAAAACCTTGAACGTACCGGCCTGTTTGCAGTCCTCATTAATTATAATAATACTGTCAGTTAATTGATGGTTTGTTTCTGATTTAAATGACTGTCCATGGAGTTTTTTGTCCGTCCTTCTCCACAGAGATCTGCGCTTTGAATCTCTGCGAATGGGAATTTGTAGCTTATCTCCTGGTTTTTTTCAGTTCAAAGGTGTGTTTGAGTTTGTTTTGCGTATTCATGTGTTTTCATGTTGCTTTGCGATTTAGTGAAATCTCTAATTCGTTGAACTTAAAAGTGGGTTTTTATTTTAATTTGCAATATTTGTCTGTTTGCGATTAATCGTGCCTGTCCTAAGGATCCACTTTCTTCTTGTTGTTTACTTTTTCGATATCCACTCATTTCGTATCACCATTTCTATTATTAGCCTCGCCTCGTTTATTCATTTCATTTCTCCAAGGTCGTTTAACTGGATCTCAGACATTTTCACCTACTTCTGAACTGCTTGTGCTCTTACGATTACAGTTTCTATTTCGGCGACTTGCTGACGATATTATGCTTCATATGACAAAAAATTAAACTTGCAAAACTGTACTTTAAATATTATGCAGATCATTAAAAAAGTCTATGTAAGAAACGTGTGTTTAACAAAGGAATAGCCGATAAGGTAAAATTGGTACCTGCAACCTCGGTAGATGGCGTTGTGCATTCAGTGCTCGTTACCGCGCGATTGATAGATATAAGGCCGCCCAAACAAAATTGCAGTAACTCAGTTTTTCTTCAAAACGAATAAATCTTACGCCTTTTACTAAGATTTTCCGTGAAAAGCACTCAAATAAGCCTATAATATTTTCTGAATACACTGAGTATTCAAAAAATATTATAGGCTCGGCAGAGTAAATAAAATATAATAGTTTAAATTTCAAGTAAAAAATATGTTTTATAATAAAAATAAGCCTTAAGTTAAGTAAAGTTATATGTTAGAGGTTGCAGCCAATACCTAAGTTAATATAACTTAATAGTAAGAACTTCTTTTAAAATAAATGCTTCGAAATTACATATTTATTTAAACTTTATGCACAAGTAAAAACTGTACAAAGGCGGACTTAATGCCTAAATACCGAAAACAGTGCTTAAATTACCATAATCCCGATTTTATTAGTTGGCTAACCTGATTTTACCGACGCTGGATAACTTAATCCGAATTCCAAGGAATCATTTTGAGTTCTTGAGCTTGTAATAACTGTATTCAGGCAGAAAATTCCACGAAAAATCATAATATCTGACGTTGTATCCAGGTGTATTTTTTATTTCAAAGCAAAAAGCTTTTGAAAAAGACATACCGTATAAGTAACCGTTCCTTCTAAGAATAAATAAATATACTAAGAATGTACAAAAAGTTCATCAAAATTCGTTCGTGAATGTACATACATAGAAAAATGCAATTGATTGGCCCAAAATCACATATTTTTTGGAGGTTAGAAATGATTTTATTTTTAAAAGCAAAATTTCTTTTACCATTCACTAAAGAACCCGTCATTGTCAACAGAATGCGACAGCAGTGATTCGGGCCACCTGTACGAGTCGCTGGAGCCTGCGCCGACGCATCCACAACCCCTCCCCGCGCACGCACCCCCTCCCCTCCCGCTGGAAGAAGACTTCGACTCCTTCGACAGTGACAGCGATACTGATGATCATGATAAGGTTGGTTGAAGTTTATTTATTTCTTTGTAATAATTATTAGATGAGGTCGTGTCAATCTTCAAGCTAAGCCGCGCTTGCCTAGATTGGTCGGTGACTGGCCCATGACCTGGCCCATGACGGACCAACCCTGGCGCTTGCCTGGGTTGGTCCGTGGATGGGTGACCACCCATACATACGAGTTTCCTCCGTGCCTCGGAAAGCACGTTAAGCCGTTGGTCCCGGCTGTCATTTGTAGATCTTTGACAGTCGTTACGGGTAGTCAGTGGCCCGAAAGTCTGACAACCAGGGGTATCCTATCAGGTCAGATAGGCAGTCACTTCATGCAAAATAATGGTATCCAGCTGCCGACCCCAACATTGTTGGGAAAAAGCTAGGCAGATAAAGGTTAGCTGTATTTACGTATTACGTTATATGGACCGGCGACCTTAAAAAGGTGACTGGATCAGACTGGATGCTTATATCATAATTATAAGGATGTTGTGGCACAGTTTGGGAGACGCCTATGTCCAGCTCTTGACTGCGCAAGGCTGAGTTGATTTATTGACGGTCAACCGCACCTAGTGACGATTGTTACAAAAAAGCTCATTAAAATTGTAACCATAGACATGCGGTCTGATTATACTCACCTAGTACTCAGTCTTGATTTTAATAAATTAACATCATATTATTTTAAATCAATTGTTTGATTGGAAGCAATACCTCATTAATAATGGTTGACTTTATAAATGTCAAATGCCATGTTACATGCTGAAGCGCATGATTACAAACGGTGGAAGCTGCATAAAACATCCAATGCAACAAAATCCAGGAAACAGTTCCTTAACGCGCAGCGCCCTCTGACGCGTAAAGTATGAACTAATGCCTATCGCTTTTGTGAAAACGGTTTTGTGAAGCATAGTTTGTAAGTAAAGATTTTTATAAACTTTGTTTTGATAAATAAACTATATAATAATAATATGCACGTTGTAAACCATTTAAAACGCCTATAAATATTAAAACTTCTTCATTAATAAGTAATAAATGAAAATCCAATTGTTTAATCAAATGTTTAAGGAAAAAACAAGCCACAAATAAGTAATACTGTTTCATTTTAGGGAAAATACTAAATTTAATTAATTATTGTCATTGCTAGGGGCCATTGCATCATTGCATTTAGTTTGTGTTATCCTTACTTTGAGTAAGCACGCTTTATAATGAGTTGTTTTTATTCGGCCTCCACTCAAACTGTTGTTTTGTATCTTCAAAATAATGGCTATCATAAATATAATAAAAGTAGGTTACATACAAAATTATAAGGTTGAAGTTTGAATTTTTTTCCGATTTTTTTTTTCTAAAAGACACCGAACACTCAAACATATTTCAGTACATAATAATCTGTTTATCAATTTGATCTAACCTTGAAAATACAATCGCAATAATCTATTGTACTATGCATTGTTATTCATTTGTTTTTTGTTTGTTCTATTTTCAGTCGACGTACGCCCCAGCAGCGCCGACATTACCGGCATCGAGATTGCCCAATCCGCCGACCGGTGGTGGGCAGTACACGCTGACCAAAATAGCCAGCGCTGCTCAAAAGAAAATGAGGCAAATCAAGAGAAACCTCACCAAAAGATATTCTGGTAAGAATTAAATGTTTTTGAAATGCAAAAAGAATCTTCCGATACCGGGAATCGAACCCGAGCCTCCTGGGTGAGAGCCAGGTATCCTAGCCACTAGACCATATCGGATATTCAGAAATGTGTTGAAATTGTATGTCTGGTTCTACCATCTCGATAATATCATTAAGTAATTTTATGGGGATAAATATAATCACCACCAAAACTGACCCTAAGTCACAAAGTTAGTTTTGACAGTTGTTTTTCAGAAGTTATCCTCTATCACCTAAAAATGTAGAATCTGTCAAATGAGACTAAACGAGAAAGTAGTGGTTAATAATTAGAGTCATTAAAAACTCAGACTTTACTTTGACTTTTTTTTTTATGATTTTAAAATATAATAGAATCAAACTTTAGGGGTTGGTTTATTTGTTATAATAAATGTATAGATTTTTAGGTATGTAATGATTTATTTGAAATAATTTACTTTTATAGGATAAGAAGATGTTACATACTTAAAAGTCATTTTATATTAAAATACTGTTAAATGACTGTAGCTTAGTTTTCTTTTTGTGTTTTGACATTCAAAAGTGCCTGTAATGGTCTAATTGAAATAAATGCTTTGAGTTTTTATATTTTACTATATCTGGTGGTTCGTTAAACATAAGACTCGCTTTATTGAGCCATGTAATGGTGTGTCTAACATAAACACGTTTGTGTTATTTAAACTGTCATGGCACTCTTACTTTAGTTTCACAAATCTTCTGAAAAACAAATCAATGCCAATTTTCTGTGAATCCAACAAAATTTTAAATTTCAATGCATGTCCCAACAATTGACTGGCCTTGATGAATGCAACATTAAAACTAATTTAATAGAAAGTCGGTATCTTTGAATTTTTTGATAACAATAAATCGTACTATTCAGTCCAAACCGTATCTCTTTATCCGTCGATATCTAAAGATAAACACTGACCCACTTTCATCATCTCAAACAAAGCCGTATATTAACCACGTATTCTGATTACAGTCGCAATGGACGGCAAACCGTTCACGAAGACGAACACCCAGACCACAATCTACGACATGACGAAGAAGAAATCACCAATATACGCGAACTGTGAGCGAGAAGAACCCGTGTACACCAATATCAACTTTAACGACACGAAGGCAGTGTTGAATAAGACTGAAATTCCCTTGAATAAAGTATACGGATCGCTCAAGGATGAATTGAAGACTGTTATTTCGGATAAGAGGGCGAGTAATGGAGATGTGCCTCCTCCGTTGCCTGAGAAGCCTCCTCCTGAGAAGCCAGTGACTCCTACTGGTGAGGCGAGTAAGAAGGACAGTGGAACCTTGTCGAGGAAAGCGTATTTCTCGTTCAAGTCACGGTTCAGGCGGGCGACGTCGTTGGCTGTTGATATCAACTCGGATGTACCCAGTGCGCTGAAGATCACCAACTCGACTTTCTATCTAACTGATTCTATGGATGGTGACTCTGGATTTAGCAATTGGTGAGTTTTGCTTAATTATAAATGATAATAATTAATAATTATGATTCTGATTTTGTTGTTATAATTCATAGTATGGTTTTTATTAATTCAGAATAAGTAACATCTATCTGGATTTCGTTTTCTTTAATGACGTGGAAAGTGATTTATCAGAAATCGGAGATATATTATAAATATTAGCTTTTGAACAAACAAATCTGTTTTATTTTTATTTTGGTGTAAGTATCTTTAAACCCTAAAATTCGCGTGTACTTTTTATTGTTTTGGGTGCACGTCAGTGCATTGCCAAATTCTAACCACGATAACCATTTTGATATCATCAGACCCTAGTAGACTTTTAGTAGCTAAGCATTAAAGTTCAAATTATCATGCATTCATTTCTGAACAGCAGCGACAACGGGCAGCCGGGCAGCACGGAGACGCTGTCCCCGACCGGCGTGGTGAAGCGGCGCGACGGTAGGCGGCGCCTCGCCGACTCCTCCCCCTGCCTGTGTCCCGCGCGCCCCGCGCTCCCGCCGCCCCCGCCCCCGCCCGCGCCCCCGGCGCCCCCCTCGCCCCCGCTCGCGCCCTCGCCGCCCGCGACCGACTTTAGCGCTGTCAACGAAGGTAACGCACAGCCGTCAACTGGACCTGGTGTGGAATAGCGCTGATACTTACTCTTTACAAGACCCTTGCTGAGTGATAGAATATCGCTTTACTAATCATATTATATTATTAATGCTATTTTTGATGATAAGCTTTGGATATTATGAGATGGATTCCTTTTAAAATAATTTTAAGCCAACTTTTATGACATTGGAAATCGAACCAACACTGCGCTGGCCGCGCAAGTGCGGACCTGGAGCAGGGGTGGGTCTTATCGAAATACCTTTTTCAAAGTTATATTGATATAGTGCTGCATGTTTTTTTTTTCGGTCCTTGTATAACATGGTGGGGTAGTTGGTTCGATTACCAGATATTAAGATAATCTGCATTTTAAGATTCTAATTTTAGACTATATAGGTATAACTTAAGATCGACTATGATCAAGATTAATTTCTTCTTCTGAATATGCCTTTATTATCGAACTTTGCCCGGCACACTACCATGTGCCCGAATCTCGAATATTTTACACATCAAATATCGAATATTACTTTTCATATCTATATTCTAAATGCCATGTAAATAGGTATTTCAGTTGACGTCTGTCCGTATCGCGTAATAATGGTTTTGCCCGTTGACCATAGGTCATAGGTCTATGGTTTGGCAAAAAATTCTAATATTTTTGCCATTGGGCTGACGACGAAGACAGCGCTAAACAGAGGTCAGTGCTTTCGACATGGTGGGAATAACTATTTGATAGATACCTAATAATTTATTATGAACTGACATAAAATTACTCAAGCGGTTAACTGTAGGATATTCTAACTATTTATCCAATTATAGTACTTAATGTTCTATATATAGTAAATACCAAAATTGACCGGTTTGGATAACGAAGATTCCAAATAAATTAAAGGTTTAAACTTAATGTATCCACACAAAAACAGTTTTTTTTTATCATCTCAAAACCATCTTTATAAGAAAACCCCAACGGCCAAATCATTTAAGTAGGTTGAACATCCCAAATATGGCCCGAACTTGGCTGTATTATTTTAACTTACAAAGCAAATAAAAATAATCGCTTAGTAATAAATACTGGAAATAGATGGAAAAACTGAATACTTACCAACAAAATCTAAATGGTTAAAGTAGATATGTATTTATGACAATAAATGAAGAATTCGTGTTTATTCCTTAAAATAGTACCATAATCATCTGCCTTATAGCCTTTACCCAACTATGTTGGTGTTGGCTTCCAGTCTAACCGAACGCAGCTGAATACCAGTATTTTACATGGAGCGACTGTCTATCTGACCTCCACAACCCAGTTAGTACCGGGTAATACGATAACCCTTTGTAAGACTAGTTGTCAGACATTCGCGTCACTGACTACTTGTTATGACTGTCAAAAGTCTACAAATGACAGCCGGGACCAACGGCTTAACGTGTTTTCCAAGGCACACGGAGGAAACTCGGTATTTACTTAATGGTATAAAATAGCACCATAATAAAGTAATTTATTCTGAATATATTCCTGTTAGAAACAGCGCCGTATGTGCGAATAATTGTAATTTTCCGCAAGTCATCGCTATAAAATATTGTAGGCTGGCAACCTTGTAGTAATCGCTTCTTGTCAAGAACTCACATTATCCGCAAGAACATTGTTCTTAATACAGGCATGTACTTGTATTTGCAAGGACGGTTGCTCAATAGTTTTCTTTGTTTTTTTCCTCAATTATGACCATAAATCAGTTCTAAAGAAACTCTTTGGTGCTGATAGCCATGTTTATGCGTTTGCTGTTACCGTTTTAAGACTAGACGAAACATTCTCCAGTCTCTTACATAGCATAACATCACGCCTGAATCCCAGAAGGATTAGGCAGAGGTACATTTCGCCAGTTATGTAAGGGGCGAGCTTATTGTCATCAACCGGTCACAAATCCAGACTCCGTGGCTGCTACTGAGAAATTCTGGACGCAAAAACCCAATAACAATTTGCCCGATCCGGGAATTGAACCCAGGACCTATGCTCAGCAGTCGCGATTGCGACCACTAGACAACGAGGCAGTAGTACGGTGGCGCTAAATGATTTTAAAAACAGACATTAGTAATAAAATTTTTGTTAGTCTTGTATAATATAATGTCAGTTTTTTTTTTTTTTTGCAATGGATTTAGGCACCTTTTATTCTTTTGTTAGTTAGGTATTCATTAGACCCAATTCTACAACTGCGGTTCCTTGAATTTAGCTATTATCAAATTCAAAACCTAGACGGTGGTTAACCACAAGTGAGTCAGTTTGACGTATTCAGTCAAATTTATGAAGAATTAATCAAAATAAATAGTTATTCCCACAACAAGAGGTTGAGGATACCGCAGCTGCACTGTACACGTCTTTATGTTTGCACTGTCTTGCGTTCTTGATTAATATGATTATTTTCGAGTTCCTGTACAAAACGGTGTTATATTCGACTGGTTGCGAATTCAAGCCATTTTGTATTGGGGCCATAAATGTTTTATTATTTCCTGTAGTAACACTTGGTTGAGGCTCGTAACACTTTCAAGAAATATCCGTTTTTTTATTTACGTTTTTATGATCTTCTTCAGTAACCTGATCATTAGATATAAGGTGTGGAATAAGTAAATCGCAATGTGTAGGACTATCTGTTCTTAAATTAAAAACGAATGTCTTTTTATATTATTATCTTCCCCGAGGAGAAGACCAAAGTGTTGAACTCTCCAACCCACACTTTTAGCCCGATATTTGAATCATTATAAATTATTTACCCCACGCGGATCTCCATTCCACAATCCTGAACAATGACACAGAATAAATATGGACTGTATGGAAACAAAGCCTAGTTAAGGAAATAATTACCTACGCTTCTTTGAAGCAATAGGGTTGTAATTTTTAATGTGTTTGATGTTGTTTTTTTACATTTTTGTTCTGTAGTGATCAATCAATCGAATTTAATTTATTTTTTTATTTAATTTCACGGCGTCGGTTAATCTCAGCAAAAGACGATAGTATAAACACGGAAAACAATTTAATATTCACACACAACAACTTGTACAACAACTCAGGAGGAAGGTAAACAACAACTTTTGTATAAAATACTGTCCTATTTTATTATATTTATCAGCTTTAAGTACCGTCAAAACCGCCACATTCTGGATTTACAAATAAGTTTACGAATTCATTATGATCGATCACACGGACTTATAATTCGATAACGATTATAACTATAACAATAAATCATTCTTAACTTTCAAAATCAGCAGGAAGTTTAAAATACGATAGCTCCGGTTTTGATGAAGTCGAATTCAAACAGCCGTATACTGCGCAATACATTCGTGGCATTTTTAAAAAGATCGCGGAGATAAACTTAAACGTGACCACTGGTCTTGACGTAACACTCAATACTGAGAGCTTCGCGCCGGTCACCTGAGTCTCGTCGTTGCGCATGTTCGTGTGAGTGTGCCGTTTCGTGCGTTTGTAGGTAGTTTCCATACTGTCCATATTTATATTGTGACAATGATCTAGAAAATAATATCCAAATCACTCCAAATACACACTTCCTACCATTACAGTACCTACTCAAGCAATTTGTTTCAATGAGACGGGACAAAATCCCACTAATAGTGAGCACGAAATGTCATATTCTCAGTAATCTGGGCCATTTTACATCATGACCATAATAAAACACATTACCTACATGTATTAAACATTATGTATAGTCCAAACCAGTCTTTGAGTGACCTCCTGTATGGCACAGACTGGTACTGCTCTTACAATATTGCAATAACTAGTTATGGCTAGTTTTATTTTTATTATAATCCCAGTGAAGAATTTATATAATCTCAACAAATAGGTATGTTGACTATTTCAATAACAAAAGGATAACAATCCATGGGTGGGTCTTCATTCTATGGGCCAGTGTGCATCATTGTGTTTATTGTATAAAGATGTTTATGCCATGGTGGTGACGCCAGCGACCTCTGTGCACAATGCGCGGGTTTGTGCAATTTACTTCATAGTCTGTTAGTCATCTGTGAGCGCCGACGCAAGGTGCTCATGTCTATAGCCAAAGGCTCAGCTCCCGCGCAGTTTCGTAAATTAGTACGTCTCTTGTGATGTGTAGCACTGTGTGATGGGTCGTGAGTTCTATTCTCTTCCTCTCCATGCATTTTCTGTAATATTGCATGACTATTTGATTAACAATACGATGGCATAATCTGCCTACACATACTTCTAGTTATAACACTAGTGTTTTTGTTCTCTAGATATGTAAATTATAGTCGCACTTTATGATAACATCATGTTACCTTTTGTTCATGTTCACATCCCACATTAATAACGTTGACTGCAATTTTAACTGTTTCTTTATATTCACTGCAATATTTTACAATGCACAAAGATAGATAAAGAAAACAGATGCAACCATTAACAATCAAAGGTAAAACAGTTACAATGAATGAGAAACAGGAAAAGTAAGTCAGCATGCTTACAATTGTTGGTTTTTTTTTTTTTAATTTGGTGTTCATCACCGTACCTCACGATTCCATTAATCTTTGTAATTGACAGCACAGTTTTGTTGTGACTCGAAACAATAAAAACGCAACGATTGCATGCAACTAGTCATTATTGTGGTTACATAGAGGTGACGCAGATTAATCACTGTACAGATGTTTGACTTCCTATGTTAGAATCATGACACACGCACACATGCATAACTTTTGTCTACATACCGGTTCTCTGTTGGAACGTTGCTGAAAAGGGTCAATCTCCATAGTGTTGCAAAATTGCATTAGTTTTTATTTATGCTACAGTAGATCAAAATTCACTACCATTATATGCAGTAATACAATCATATACTTACTACGCCAAGAAGTCAAGTACAAAAGTCAAGCATCTGTACAACCGTCTGCTCAAATGGCATGGCGTTAGAACTGGCTTTACTATTCACCCACCTTTCTCACTGATAACACCAGTTTCACTGCCTTTTCTACCGCCAATCTCAAAGTAAACACTAGTAGTACAGCATGGTTCTTTTGGCACATGAATGACATTGTCAGGAACTGCTACCAGCAGCTGCCAGCAGCTCCCTCCTGACCATGTCATTAAAATGCCAGTAGCCTGCTGGTAAACATTTGTGAAATTGTCTGTGGAATTGTGTAAAAATAAACAAGATGGCGGCGCGGCGTTAGTTCTAACTTCGCGCCAAAAAGAACCATGCAGCACTATGACTCGTGTTGTTTATGAGATGATGACGTAACGTGTTGGTGTGGACTGTGCAGAGTTGAAGCGGCTGCTGCCGACGCTGTCGCGCAAGGACAAGAGCCCGCGCGCGCGCACCTCGTGGTACGCCGAGTGCGGCGCCGACACGACGCCCAATACGACGCCCAACACTACGCCTAATACCTCCAACACGTCTTGGTGAGTAGTTTTATTTATGTGCTAAATGGGTTAAGGAAGTCGGCTTATATTTGAATACCTACCTACCTTGTTTGTAGAGGTGTCCTTGAAGAAAGGTGCGCTATTCTACAAAAAAAAAATTCAACTGCCAACGTCAAAAGTTTGTTTTCGTGGTATAGAGTTCGATGAGATACTGACTATTTGCAAAATAATACTGCAGGTCTGACCACTTTCCTCTGTATGAACTATGTACGTAAGCAGCAGCACCAGCAATTACTTTCTTCCGATCTTAGTCCAAAACTCCAAAGTATGTACCTATCAATAGCAATTAAACTATTTTATGGAACAAAATGAATCATTCCTATAGGTACCTAAGTAATAAACTTCTAACCTAAGTAATAAACTTCTAAATCAAAATAAAATTATAGGAGTTTCTAAAGTTGTCAACCTTAATAAAGGATATCCTCAACCATAGATTACGCCCTCCTCAACCCATTACATGTAATTAGTCACGCCCTAATATAGGGCTTGGCCTAAGTAGTCTCCGTAATTACGCGTAGGTAAATCCGACACTCCTGCAACATCCTGTTTCATTCATAAACACACTGTTTTTTCCCGTGTCTACGTAAATATTGTCCCACAACAAGTTTACTCACATTTACTTTGCTGTATTGATTGATCAGAATTACAGCGAAATTCCCTTTAAGTGGGTCAACTTATTGCAAGAAAGAAAAACTATAAGTAACCTCCGCTTAAAAATCCTTTTTCAAGTAACTTTTCTATGTAGTGAGTACAACGTAGGTAGGTGACACATTAAACTACTTGTCGAACTTAAACTTAAACTTGACAGTCTTAATAAACACGTAGAAGGTACCCTTGTAAATAAAATTACAAGTTTACAATGAAGCTTGACATACTTGAGAGACATATTTATAATTTCGCGTTGCAATACTGTTGGTAAAAGCGGCAGCGGCATGGTTGCGTAGCGACAAGCGACGCGACATTTACGCTACAGTTACGATTGCGGTCCGTTTGGCATTCGGCTGCGGCTGCCGGCTGAGTTCAAGACAAAGGTCAACTGCGACACGCCGAGCTTACCCTGTCCCACTTGGAGAAATTCATGCAGACATAACCTACATACTGCAACTTGATTTCAATTGGCTTTCGATCATAAAATCTCAACCACAGGTATCATGTGTGGTCCTGAATGTTTCAGTCAATATAAGCATTGCTCAAAGTCTTTTGTCGCTAGAAAAACATCATAGAAAGGGACATTTGGTTCAGTACTTGACATAATAACCACGCCACCCCCTCCCACCATTCGCCCCTATTACCTATAGTTATGTTTAAGTCTCAGGTACTGGTGAAGTGGTACGCGTTCATAGGTACACCTCTGCCTCTGCCTTACCCTTCCCAGATTGCAGGCTTGAAGTTATGTTAACTTCACATAATCACTGCTAGTGGCAAAAAAATAATCACATAGATCCGTTAAATGCGCCACGCGACGGATAAGCAAAATAATAAAATTAAAATGGTCAAAAGATAAACCGAAGTGACCCACAAAGATGTTCCTGGGAGGTAGCCGATCTTCGACCAGACGTAAGTCAGTATAGTGGTCCGAACGCATGACGTCGACCATTATCCACGAAACCGATGACTCACAAGACAAGCCAGTTTTCCGTACCACCGTTACCCGTGTTCCAACGCATAAGCGCCAGCGAGTCAACGTTAGTTACCGAGCTTATACGTAGCATCGAGGCAAGTTATTTTTGAAGTGGATGATATTGAGAAGGTCGCGGATAAGACTTTTTTGAGTTGATTTGGTGGACCATGGAAGAATAGCACTAAAGGTAGGAGGCCTATACTCAGCAGGGTGGGTGAAACAAAGTATCCAATTATGATGATAATTTTCAAGTCCTTTTTAATAAATGGCGAGCCGGGAGAGCTTTGTCATCAACCAGGCACAAATTAATACCCGGGCTAGCGTTGCAGTTATCAATCAAACTCCTACAAATTACAACCAATCAGCTGTTCTGATATAGACATTTTATGTGTTGTCTTGACCCGCTCATAGCCTATGCTTTGGACCACCTCATAACTTTAACTCGGCTATTATGCGCCTGCTCAGAAGGACGTTGGTGGGTTTTGAATCGAAGCCGTTACCGCGCGGCTTTTAGCGCGCAAATATATTTTATTTATATTGTTTCTCGTGCTAATAAATACCCTTAAGGCATTTACATACAGTGAAATTACGAGGAAACTTTGAAGCTGGTGATTTGTGGAATTGTGTTTTGACAGAGGATTAAAAAGTGAAGTTAAAAATTTGTGTCAAATGTTATCTACTAATATATAAACAAAGGTACCTAATTAATCATTTTAACTCTAATATAACCTTTTAACTGTAGTGTAAACAAACAACCCACATATGTACAAAACTGTGTTACAAAATTAACGCCTACCTTCAACGTCTGTCTGTATAATGAGATCAATGTCACCTTGCAATAACTTTTAAATATCTGACATTCAGTGCAAAAATAGGTAATAATTAAACAGTCATTTGTTTACGATGAATAGAGCAATATATTCAACCTCCTTGGAACATGCTTT
This sequence comes from Standfussiana lucernea, assembly GCA_964057025.1. Lineage (NCBI taxonomy): Eukaryota > Metazoa > Arthropoda > Insecta > Lepidoptera > Noctuidae > Standfussiana > Standfussiana lucernea. The sequence goes on along the minus strand of OZ059791.1, from coordinate 2,213,984 downwards.
TTCGAGAGAGCCACATATCTTAACATCTCGCCTGTAATTCCCGAAGGGTGTGGCAGAGATGTAACTAGTATACTCCACGTTTAGCTAGTTTTGTTCAAGTCCCATCTAATAGAGTGTCAATATAAAGACATTATTCCGTTGAGCTGTCAGGAAGTTCCTTACATTATCATTGTATCTTAGGTAGGTGCTAACAATAAGTCATCATAACATTCGTCATACCGGATTAACTACCTAGGTACTCATGGTTTATTATACTGGCTTTTGCCCGCGAAATCTCTCGCGTGGAGGTTAGTATAAGTTATCCCATACGTAGGTAATGCCGGGATCATAAGTAGGGTGTGTCCATGGTGCTCATGGCCATGGACTATCAGTATGTCACGTTTCATTGAAATCCTTTTAACCGTTTAAGAATGATAGCGTGTCAAACAAACAAAGAAATTCAATTTCACATTTATGTTAAGAGCATTTATACCGCACTCAAAATATTTATTTCTACTACTACATGCTTATTTCTACATCCATTAGCTATAATTCCGACACAATCATTTACTCTAACATTAGGTACATTATTGTTGTATAGTATATATAACAATAGCATGTTTGATAAAGAGTTATCAATCCTTTTGGGATTCCCAAAACATTTCCTTTCTCTTATCTTGCTTAGCCGTTTAATTGCTGGAAATTGTGATTATAATAAAACCCGAGTTGAATATAGGATATATTATGTGCACTTTTTTAATCGACCCTGTACCTATTTAAAATAAATACTAAAGTAGGTAATTCTAATCAATTTTCTATTTCCATTAAAATAAATGAAGATAAATGTTAGTAGTCATTAATTCATTATACACTAGGAGGTATGTACATACCTATGAGTTCTGGTTTTGTTATGACTTCACTGAATGTTTATACCTATAAAAGACCTTGCAATTTTATTTTTTTCTCACGCTATACATACCTATTAACATAGGTACTTACTATGTACTTCTAAATCCTACACACTTCACCATACAGTTTGCTGAAGACAGATGTAAGCCTCTCCTAAACTTGTACCCCTAGCTTAGTATAAGAGCTGAGATACTGAGCATCCTGGGTTATTGGCTTTCACCATTTGGAATCACAGAACAGCCAAGTCTAGATTTGACCACGGTAAGAGTCGCTGTCAACATGAAATCTGGTGAAAATTCAAGAACGAAGTTTCAAGAGCTGTCAGTGTCAAAATTCCACAGCAATAATGACACTAAAACGCTTTGAACGCGGGTTAGATGTAATGATCGCGATCAGCTTCTTTTGTGTAATTCACCCTTAGTAACTCACTTCCATAACTTCACATATCGTTGAGTTCTATGACATTGTTCTCATTCCCTATCTTCTTTGCCCACAGGTACGCAGAAGCAGGTCTGTACCAAGCAGGCAACATCTCGTCGTCATCCGGCGCGTCTTCAGGCTCGCACCCCGCCAGCCCCCTCCCGCACTCGCTGTTCACGCACGAGCCTCTCTACCAGTTCTACAACGCGGCCAAAGTTGAGGTCAGTGCCGTAATACAGACAGACTTATTTAGGAGAACTCCTTTCGAAAATGTTGAAAGGAATTTTCCGCTTAAGTCAGTACGTTTGTGCTGTATGGTTCTTTTAGCACTTGGCCTTAATCGGAACGAATGAAAACACGAAACAAAATAACAAGATGACGGCATCTTGTTTTTTCAATAAAATTTCCACAGACAACTTCACTTTTTTTTTTCACTCCTGATAATGTCAAGCCCCAATAGAAATATGCAGCACTACCTATAAACAATATTTTTAGTGTACGATTAAATATTAACATTTATTGTTTGATTATTATTACTGAATATTTTCGCATTCGATACGCTCATGTTTGATTTAGCTGCTATTGACCAAAAAGTGCCAATACGTTAGATAATCTATTTATGCCTGCAATTAAGAGTGATCTACCAAGAGGATCCCGTTGATGACTCTCCTCTTGGACAGGATAGGTCTGTCCTTGTAATGGGAATAATATCAGCTGATTATACCTGTTACTTGTAAATAAGGAACTCCCAGCAGACCACTATTATGAACGGTTCCACACGGTTCTTATCTCACGGTAGAAGGCACCTCGGGAAATGGGTTACGAGCGCGCAGACGATAAGCCTCGCCAACGTACGCAATGCATAATCTTTACAATACCTTTTACTACAGTATAAAATGTTACGACGATGTGATTAGGCAGGCGCCGGTTGGGTGTTCCCTAAACTAGGTGTCAACTACGTCTCTAGTTTTGTTGGACGCCATTACTGATGCACGTTGTTAATGATGACAATACACAAGCTAGTTGGGAAGCCAGTGACTGGCTTGTAACTACTTGTACAGGTATTGTGAAGACAGACTTTTTTCATCCTCTTTGTTCTTCTTTATCAGCCACGGAGTCTTAATTTTTGCCCTGTTGATGGCAATAGGCTCGCCCCCTATTACATGGGACTTAAACATAACTGACAAAATGAGGGTGTACTATAAGTAACAACTCTGCCTAACCCAGCGGGGATTACAAGCGTGATGTTATGTGCTGAGACTCTTCTTCTTTACCAGCAGTCATCTCAGTGTTCACTTCCATCTTAGCCATTTCATCTTCGACCCTTTTATTTTTGAACAGCTTCACCAGAGTAGGTAAGTGATATTCCAGTGACGTAGAATAAGAACAGTCTGGATTTTATTACATGACGTACAAACTAATATCTTCAACTTATACGTCATAAAACTAATCATCACCGTATTTCCATATTTCCCGCCGATGACATTAATTTCCCCGGGGTTAGTTTACGGTAGAGCACTTTTCAACCTTATTTCTAAAGACATAGAGGTAAAAAGTGGTCGAGCACCAACTTTGTTGGGTATCATCCCGCATATACATAGATAGGTACAAAACTGACGTGTGTTTAAGGAAGTTAACAATTTAATTACACTTATCCAGCTCGTGTACAATTTTAGCCGGCGTGTAAACGATTGGCGCAAATTCTGTGCTAATTGGTCGTAATTGCTGTGACCTTCGGCGAACAGACTCGACTCTGACTTGTATGACCTAACACGAACAGCATTGCCAATACCTAGCGGTCATCGGTCTTATAGCGAATCGTTTCCGAGGAGAAGTTTGATTTTGGAATTACGGATTCCAATTTTTTTTTCTCGAATCCATGTATGTGGCACAGTTTTTTCACCTTCGACTATCGGTGTCAACATCTCAGTGGTCTCTATTGACGGTGTCGAATTTTACTGTTTGATTTCTATAACTGCCGGAGGTACATTACCTAACTGTAAACGGACAGTAGGTAAACAAAATTCATAAATTGCATCTCACAATATCTCAAAAGGAAAACAGTTACACGTTATTTCATGAGAACAATCGCTTCGCGTTTGTCTCGTGTTCTTGAAAGGTTTTCTGTAAACATTTTCACCGACAATTGCTTGCGTAATTTTTCGCATGTGCGTACTGAGAAATAACTCGTTTCTATTGTCATTACTATGATGTTTATGAATTTCTTCGCTCTTGTTCTTCATTATCAAATTGTGAGTTAAAAACCTGTAATAAAACTACATAATACAATAGGTACATTATTCTTTTTCATAAACTTAGGTACGCTTTCACTAAATGTAAACAAAGCGAGGAAGCTAAAATTTCAGCTAGCCTATTTAGTCAAAACCTCGCACGCAGTGAGCAAGCATCTAGTATTCTCAACAGTTCTTCAAATTTTGTGTTTTCCAGCGTTAGCTAAGTAGCAGGTGCGTCCAACAGTTGACTTTCTTCTTCTTTTCGAGACATTATGTTAAATTAGCTAGGTCCAGTACATAGCTACCCCAATCGGGTCATAACTGGCATTTTTGGGTCCCTGGAAGTGTTTGGCCACTTCAACATATGAGACATGGTTTCGTCAGGTGCACCGCATTTGCACGGAGTGTCGGTGGGGTCTATAATGCCCCATTTTGCTCAATTGTGCTTGTACTGGCCTTCTTTGGTCCGCAGTCAATTGATTGCTTTCTACACGTAGACCACTGCAGGTCTTGCAGGTTATTTGTCTGACATGATAACAAAACTTTATAATTAATAAGTATCTAACCGCTTCACTTCTTTTTCAGTCGGTGTGTCGCGAGACCGGCGACTCAGACTCTGACGCCTACGACCCAGGCTCGCAGCACTCGCAGCGCAGCGCCAGCACCTCCGCGAGTGAGTCTACACCCTCCCGGCCCTCCGCCATGGCGCTAGTGGCGCCGCGCGGGCCCTCCCGCACGCTGTGGTGCGAGGTGCCTGAGGTGCTCAACTCTGCAGTGCTCAGTAAGTGTTAGTGATGACGTGACGGAGCAGGAGGCATAAAAGACTGTCGTGCTTGCATTCAACAATAGTCCTTATTGTCACAATAGTTACGGATGCAACAACAGACCGATGTAACTGACAATTCTGGCAACGTAAAATTAAATACATTATTAGGAGTTTTTTTTTTAATCAAATCTGCTGCTTTTGGAAGTCTAGGTATATACATATTCCTTTTCTACCTTTTTTCTAAAAAGTCCGTCTCCCACAGGTTCCCTTGCGCCGGCGCAGAAGCGTCTCCAAGAGGCTAAGTTTGAGCTGCTGACGTCAGAGGCGTCGTACCTGAACTCTCTCAACGTGCTGGAGGCTAACTTCATCACGCATCCGGCCTTTAGGGACCCCCATGTGATGCCCCGGGCTGACTGGGAGACCCTCTTCGCTACTATACTACCCGGTAAGTTTAAATCTGGCTCATGGAATATCTCACTTAATAGTTATCTTGGTTTTAACATAATGCCCAACAGTAATATGTTTTTTATAAATGTTGTGCACACTTAACCTTGTTTTTGCTGTCGCGGAGTAGAGAAAAAAGGGCTTGCATATCGTGGTGAATTGGTGATGCTGCAATCCGGCACAAAATATTATTTTTATCAACGATTATTATTAATGGCAAGCATTGACATGGTCGACGATGGGGTAAATTACAAATCCTTACACCGAACAGAGACTGCGAGTTTCTTAATTAAATAAACTAATCCATTGCGCCTGACGGCGAAGTTGAATCCAGGACAGCAAGCTAAGAGCTTATCAGTTTGTTTTGACAATGTCTCTTTACATTAATTTCGTCTCCCACAGTCCGCAAATGCTCTCAACTGCTAATGAACGAGCTGGAGAAGTGCTGGCAGGACAACATCCTGCTGCAGGGCATCTGCGACATCGTGCGGCAGCATGCGGAGCAGCACTTCGGCGTGTACGTGAAGTACTGCGAGAACCAGGCGCTCATGGTCAAGGCGCTGCAGCGGCTGCAGGCGCGGCCTGCCTTCGCCCATGCGCTGAAGAAGTCAGTATACCGATGGTGGTTCTAATTATACAGCGTCTATGAAAAATGTGTGGTCAAATTTACGGGTGTGATATAGAGCATCCAATTGAACAACTTTCTTAGTAATCGCGAAAAATAATTAGCTGTCTACCCCAAACAAAATTACAAAACCTGACCCGAACGTATAGGACAGCTGATTATTTTTGGTCTGTAGCGTGAAATTGCCGCCACTGGTTCCCATGTCGTCAAGCATTACTGATGTCGTCTTGATTCTGTACAATAAACACGGCTCATTCTTTCAGGAACCCTGAACACCAATTTTCAATAATGTGTCTGCACTGTGCTCCATAAACTAACATTTAATTCTTTATGGTATTACAGACTAGAGAGCCACCCGTCGTGCCAGTCCCTGTCGCTGCACTCGTTCCTGATGCTGCCGATGCAGCGCGTGACGCGCCTGCCGCTGCTACTGGACGCCGTCCTCAAGAACCTCAACAGCGAGGACCTGGAGTACCACGCCTGCGCTAGAGCACTCGTCTCACTCAACAACGTGAGTATGAGCATACATTAACTGATTTCCTACTGGCATTTTCTGCCGGGCATTTACAGATCACAAGTTTCCTTAGAATACATTAGAAGTGATTGTGACACTTGATAGCCTCAAGCTGTCGCTTTACATTGTTTTATCGACATCATTTACCTATCGAACCTTTACGGAGCAACGTTTGGGGTAACGGCACCGACAGGCGGCAACCACCTCAGCCCAGAACTTACCTTGCGCCGACCAGCACTGACTGCCTTCTTTCTACCTGAACGCGAGCTTCTGCTGGAACTCAGATTACCGGTTTCAGAAACAACTAACTAATATTTGTCGAAATAAAGTCGGTAGCTTAGCTATTTTTGATGTTATCAAATGCCCTTCTCGTTATGATTCCTTATGGTGGATCCACACAGCCCGGCGGCACTGCCAGCGGCTTGGCCACAAGCTAAACCGCTGAGCAAGCCGGCAAGTGCCGCCGGCAGACTCGGCAAGCGCGGCTGTGAATCGTACAAATCATATTTCAGTATTGTTTTGCTTGACGTGGTCATATCGGTTGCCAAGGGCGCATATCTGATGGTGGAGTTCTACGTAACACTAGTTTGTTTCAAATGATACAAGATGTATCTGCACACTTACCACAACTACAAACATTAGAAGGAAGAAATACGCCAGTGCCTCTTTATTTCGTCGGTGATGACGCATTCCCCATCAAAGAATACGAAACGACACCACTCTCATCGAAAGCCGTGATCGAATCCCCCGCTGCCCGCGGCGGACTCGCCGGCAAAATGCCGCCGGCTTTGTTGCGAATGCCGCACATAAAGTCAGCGGCAGTGCCGCCGGCCGCTGTGTGGATTCATCCTTATATTTTTATCCTTATTTTGTGTATGTCCCACAGTACGTGTCCCAGTGTAACGAAGGCGCGCGCAACACGGAGCGCATAGAGGAGATGTACCGGCTGTGCAGGAGCATCGAGTTCCCGCCGCACGTGCGACACGCGCCCTCGCTCGGCCCCGCCTGCTCCAAGCGGGACCGAAGGTAAATCACCTAACTTCCCTATTCTACAGCTGTAGCGACATCTATCGCGCTACATGCGAACTAAATATACTACAAACATGAAAAATACAACCTGACAGCAACCGTCTAGCAGCAGCCTCGCCCACCAGCCACAACACACGTCTGACGATGCTGCCTTTTCAATGGAGGGTGAAGATGTACCCCACCCTGTTCCTCATACCTCTGTGTTCTCTATGATCGACTTAGACAAAATCAAATCATGTGAGTCGACACAATGAAAGCACTTCGATTCCATTAGCGCGGATTCAATTGCTTGGTTAATCGGATCGATTGCTTCAGTAATGGCGCGGTACGGGGGCAATTAAAGCCTGTACATCCTTTTTTGGGAATGCCAGTAGGATTATAACTTACATTTGTGTCGTTGATCTATCCTATACTTAGGAGCTGACATGTTTCACGGACGAAGGATGTCCTCTAAAAAAAAATCGAATCGAATGATACCTCTATCAATCCGAAGCCCTAGAGTCTATTCCCCCTTTTAAATCTAGGTACTTTTGCTATAATAGTGATATAATCTCTCTTTACATTGTTTCCCCAGACCTGTCCGCTGGCTAGTCCGGTCCGGCGAGATGACGCAGCTGATCTGGAAGTCGGATGAGCTGAAGCTGACGTTCGGCAAGAAGTTCCACAAGGTTCCCCTACATCTGTTCCTCTTCAACGACCTCCTCGTCATAGCCAAGAAGAAGAGGTATGTAAATAAAATGCTTTATTTGCAAAGAATGTAGGTATTACACATCAGGTAGAATATAGCTTGTTTATGGCGAGATCATAGATGCGTAGAACAAAAAACTAGATAATGTAATGTGTGAGCGAGTGTGGTGCGATGAGCCACTGGAGAAACATTTGTTCTTATTTTCTGTACGACCATTTATACTGTACCATGTCACACCGAAAGTTCACTGGGAATAGCCCTTGGATGTAAGCCATTCAAATATTTGTAACCAAAGTGCTCCGAGACCCTGAAATTTTTTACATCGTCTACACTACAAAATTGCGACAAATGAGGTCTAAATAATTACTTTATTTTTTTCATTTTGCAGTGAGGAGTTGTACGTGTGCGTGGATCACTGCCCGCGGTCTCTGCTAGAAGTGTGCGCGAGCGACGTCGGCACCGCGACCGCTAAGCATGCGCTACTCATCACGCTGCTGGAGAACCACGAGGGGAGAACACTAGAGATGGTATGCTGTCCTGCTACACTAACTCACAGTCATTCTCCTACTCACTGACTGACTCATTGTCAAATAACCAACTAGTTGTTACCTGTGTCTTTTCTTACGTGTGAATCAAATAAACTCACTTTTAATAACTATAATATTAGTTAAGATCCTTTAGCTGCGGCTAGGCCTGTTAGTATAGTAAGCGCCAGATAAACGTGGAATAAAGTCCATTGCCCTTTACTTAATTTCTCTGCGTAGGTACGCGGACAAGAAATTATGAATCGTTTTTCATTATTAAAAAAAGGAAAGGATCACGATAGATGTCTATTCATGACAGCTTTATGTCATTATTATTGTTTTCGGTATGTCAATAAATGTATGTGGGTCAATGACCGTTATTCCACGTTTATCTGGCGCTTACTATACTATAATCGGTCAGAGGGGCACGTGTGGAGATCGATGTCTTGAAAGATAAAAAAGCAAGAATATTCTGTTCCGCTTAGCTGATGTCGTGCGCGAGCGAGACGGAGTGGTCGCGCTGGGCGGAGGCGCTGGTGCCGCCGGCGGGCGGCGCGGGCGAGGCGGTGTACGCGGGCTGGGACTGTCCGCAGGTGTGCGCGCTCTACGCCTACGCGCCCGCGCAGCCCGACGAGCTCACGCTCGCCGAGGGCGACGTCATCAACGTTACCAGGAAGACTAGCGAAGGTAGGCCCGTGCTTATTATTTAAGAAGCAAGTAATCTATAGCACAGTATAAATATGGACAGTATGGAAACTAAGCCTAGTTGAGGTCATAATTTCCTACGCTCCATTGTAGCAATAGGGTTGTAACTTTTAATGTTTTTGATATTGTTTTTTTTTTATTTACATTTTTGTTCTGTAGTGATCAATCAATAGCATTTAAATAACTAGCTGACAAATGCAATTTAAATAGGTAATCTCACGGCGTCGGTTTATCTCAGCAAAAGACGATAGTTTAAACACGGAAAACAATTTACACAACAACTTGTAGAACTATAGATCTTTAACTTTGGAAGTTTAAAATACGATAGCTTCGGTTTTGATGAAGCCGAGTTCAAACAGCCGTAGGTATACTACGCAATGCGTTCGTGGCATTTTTAAAAAGATCGCGGAGATAAACTTAAACGTGACCACTCGTCTTGACGCGACACTTACTACTGAGAGCACCGCGCCGGTCATCTAGGAGTCTCGTCGTTGCGCATGTTTGTGTGAGTGTGCTGTTTCGAGCGTTTGTAGGTAGTTTCCCTACTGTCCATGTTTATATTGTGTCTATAGTTAGCGGTTAATTGATTAAAAAGATAATAAATAATAAAACTCTTCTTTATTACTGTCGATAGTGCCTATCTGAGTTCGAAATGTAGAATAACTCGCCACACATTTCATTACACGATTTCAGAAATGTTCTTCGATATACCCCTCGGTTATCTAATGTTATTGGAACTAACAATATCCTTAGATCACTGAATTATTGAAGCCTTTGTCTGTGCGTCATTGAAACATATGAACTTGTTTCCTTACAATTGTGTTATAAACTCTTTCTCGTCATGTTTTTTTTATTAGTCTATTCTGTCCCACTGCTGGGCAAAGGCCTCCCCCATTCCTTTCCAACTCTCTGGTCATCATGTTTACCCAACGATTGTTGTCCAGGCTGGTACTACGGCGAGCGCACGCGCGACGGCGAGGCGGGCTGGTTCCCGGGCGCGTACAGCGCGGAGATCGCGTCCGCGCACGTGCGCGCGCGCAACCTGCGCCAGCGCTACCGCCTGCTCGCGCTCTCCGGGACCTACCTGGGCCAGAAGAAGAAGCTGCACGTGTGACAAGCGCCGCACGTCCGTGTAGCATGGGCTGCGACCTACAGGGGGACGGAATATCCCTTGGCAGACAAATTAAACGACTTGTTTATCTAGTTGTATGAACGTGGACAAAGCAAAAGGGGTATGTAAGGATCGTGACCGGTGGCATTCTATAGTTTCTGCCTACCCCTATGGGGAAAAGGGGGTTATGTATGTATGTAAACGACTTTCGTGCTATGACGTCGTTTTAGGGCTATTCTTGGATGAACAATTCTCATTTGGGTGTTCCCTCGTAACGCTTTCTCACATTCTTTTATAAAAAACTAACGTTTCGTGAGAAAATCTGAACTTTCGAAGTGAACACTCAAATGACAAAATTTTAATTACACGAAACTATGGACCCTATTCCAGAATGATGCTGGCATGAATTTTATGTTGCGTTAAGATTTTTTGATAAATTTTGTCAAATTAGAGAACTGATCTATGCAGGCATCGTTTTAGAAGGGCTAACTGACGTCACAACATCGGTGCTGACAGCTGACCTGACACTGTCTACATTCCGTTGGCAACTCTCTCTTTGCATTTACTGCACGACTGCACTAAAATCACGGGATTACTGGGTTTGGTAATGTTGACGATAGTATTTAAAAGGAAAAGACAAACATTGTAGAAGTATGAAGTTCGATATCTTCACAGTAATGTTGTTAGAATCTCACAATAAAATAAGGAGATCGTCTCAAAACTTCTTCCTTTATTACTATACGAATAAGTATTGAGTCACCATAGACAAGATTGTCTATGATTTTTGTTTTGGTTTGTAAAAAGATGTGGTCCGTCCAGTCACTGCCTTTATATAGGGAAACTTAATGTTTGTTATACTTATGGACTATTTAACGGTTTGTATGGATCGAAACGATCCGACACGCTAGAAGGTGCTCACTTGTGATAGTTCCGCTCTATTCGATGAACAAAATCATTTAGAAACGAGATCGAGTTATATAACAACTCTTTTTAGATATACAGTTATAAAATTATTTTAATGGAATATTTTTCTTGGTTTATTAATACTATATTTAAAGACAGATTATGAATAATGAATCAAATATCAATCAGTTATTAATTGTATTTTATTTTAGTAGTGTATTCGGACGTGGTCCGCCACGCGTGTCGTCGCAGACGGTACCTCGCGGGTTCATTGATAACAATTTTATTGATAACGCGAGTGAATTCTGCTTACATTAGTTTAGTACGTAGTTATAATCGTCAAGTGTACAGTTACGTATGAGATTCGCAGGTTCGTTGTACAGTATAACATTGTAAGACATTTACTGATTAGGTTAAGATAATATTGTATCATCATGTAAAGCTTCACTTGCCCGCTGTATTCGAAAATTGCCTAGTCATAACTAGCGGATGAGTTGATCATGAAAATTATCAAGTATTTTAGTCAACATTCCTTGGCTAGCACTTCAGCCTGAATTACATTGCTAAATTTGACCGCTCATTAGAGATCACCAACTCATGTTTTAGTTGCACGATGCGGTACAGGTCGGGCGGCAAAATCGAATTAATATTTTGCCGCCCGGCTGAGACGAATCGTACCGAATTGTGCCGAACCGTAAGTGTTTCTGCACGCCTAAAGTAAAAGTTCGGTAAGCGAATAGCGGTCAGCTACAAGTAAATGCAATTCCGGCTATAATCTTGCACCATAATATCATTAACAATTAAATCAAGTTACGATTGTATTGTACTTAAGTAAATTATTGTGTATATAGAATTAGGGACAAATGTAACAAATCATGGATGTTATATATTTATGGTATGATAATAAAATGTAATTATATAATGGCATCGTTTCATTTCCATAACTGGGAACATTGACCAGTATACATAAAAAACCTATTTCTGTCCTAGGTCTGCCTCTTGCATAACATCTCCTGGAATGATATTATTTTCGGATTAATAACATAACATCACGCCTGTAAGCCCCGAAAGGTTGAGCAGAGGTGTGCTTAATAGTACACCTACATTTCGCCAGTTATGTTTAAGTCCCATGTAGTAGGAGGCGAGCCTATTGATATTGACATCAACCGAGCACAAATTCAAGACTGCATAAAAAACGGCATAAAATATTTCGGCAAATCGGCGACAAAAAAAATCATAAATAGTTAGTACTTTAATGACCTGTAAGGTTCTTGTTTAACTGTTTTCCGTTTAACTGTTTTCCGTTTAACTGTTTTCCGTTTAAGAGATAATTTGATTTTTCATACCTACTAGCTTCATACAAATTTTTCGTAAAAAATTATAATACCTTCGTTTTTGGGCAGAATTAACTCGGGTGTCATTTTTGTATATAGTAATGACTAATACTTAGAAGTGATATCCGGCAAAAAATCCAGCACTTGCAAATTGCAATCCGTAAGTCTATGAAAGCCGATTTTCAGCCCACCGTGTGGCGGCGTTTCAGTGGGTGGCAGCGAGCGGAGCCAGGAGGCGGCGAGCGGGGAGGATATAACTTCTAGTCATCGGAACTATGTAGTTAAAACAAGGACCACCCAGCAGTGTTTCGGGTTGTCAAGCAGTATTTTATTTACTTTACACCACTAGAAGGGACGGCACTAGCCGTCCTTTTAATACAAGCCTTACATATATTCTGGTCTGCAGCCCTGTATTTTCTGAATACAAGCACTAGGTATATTTTTCTAGCTTGCCGCTCACCTTTTGTATCTGTGCCTATTCATGAGAAAAAGAAAATCTAACCTATTCTAGCCAAAAGCTTAGAAAATAAAAAAACTCGACAAGTGAAGAACATCCTAAAAGTCCATTATACCACTGGAAAATTTAGAATGAGGGAAGTGCCTGTGTGTGGGTCTACTACGGATAAATACGGAGGAGCGAGTAACATCTAAACCCAAACCGATAACGCACATAACAACATTGGATACCTCAAAAAGATTGAGCGTTATTTTAATGTAATTATTAAATGAAATATTTTTTTTTATCCGGGACGCTACAATTTTCTAGCTCGCTTCGCTAGCAAAGACAGCTAAGTTCTCTTAATTATTCCAAAACATTAATGGATAAGTAGAAAAAGTAAGTTATTTTTATTTTCCGGAACACACAAACCTATCCCTAAAATGTCCGCATTATGTAACTTCCCTCTAAGTACCTTGAATATGTACGAGGTAAGTGTGAGATCCCTCCTGACCCTCAGCTCGTTATACCCAACCATACCCAAAATAAATAAAGTTGGGTAGGTACAGAAGCGGATAAAATGGATATACACCATACAATTTCAAGTATAAATACCTAACAAACTTATTTTGTACTTTCTCCAGCATGAACCTATATTTAGATTCATGTGGAGTCCAAATAATTGCGTTACATTCCAATTGACTTCTAACCAAAGCATTATATAGAATAGGAGCACGCGCGCGAGAGTAAGTGATTGTTACACATTTCGAAGTGTTGAACTGCAAGAGTTTGTCCTTGCTCCAGGTCGCCACTCTGTCTGTCTCTCTGGAGCCTCTAGCAGTCTTCAAATCTATTTATCTCAAGCGATAGCTTGAGTCCATCAGCAAATAGTGAACACTTGGCATCTTTAACAACTTCTGGCAGGTCATTAATCATGAGAATGAATTGCAAAGGCCCAAGGTTACTACTTTGACTCACCCCCGACCTGGTATAATATGGCTCTGACTTGTGCCCCGCATATTCTAAATATTGTTGCCTACCGCTTAAATAACTTGCAAAAAATGTAAGCAGATGTGGAGTGAAACCAAATGCTGCTAACTTTTTGAGCAATACATCATTATTTACTAGAACAAATGCTTTCTTTAAATCGAAGTAAGTAGCAGCAGTTTGCCCCCCACTATCCACCGATGGCACAAGACCACTAACCATATGGCTCAGGAGATTGCTAGTAGTTCTTTTTGCCGGTCGGAACCCGTGCTGGGCGTCTGATAACTGACCGCGGATCTGTTGAAATATGCTCTTATGAATAGCAGTTTCAAAAACCTTAGCCGGGGTCGAAAGAACTGCGACAGGCCTGTAACCATCCACCGTCATCCCTGAGCCTCCCTTTGGCACCGGAGCAACGCGGGTAATCTTCCACCTCTCGGGAAACACAGCTCCATTCAGGCATTTATTATAAATATATTGCAATGGTTTGGCTAGCACCATTCGACAATCCCTAAAGATGTAAGGCGGGATGCCGTCCGGTCCCGAAGACCTTTTCGGTTTAAGTTGTCGAAGCGCGCAACAAACGTCCGACAGTTGTAAGTGATCAAGATGTACCCGCCCCGCTCCGTTCTCCCCACCCGCTTCCGCCATAGCCGCACTTACATCTAACTTTGCCTGCTCCCTACTATACACCAAATAGAAGTACTGAGCAAACTCCCGAACTCCCTGTTCGTCAGTCAACGCCTCGCCTTCCTTTAAAATTGTTTGCGGACTTCTACTACCTCTTCTAGATTTAGCATAATTCCAGAACGAAATTGGGTCTTCCAAAATTTGATGTTGAACACGATGCTTATATTGTTCGCGAGCACAGAATATTAAATTAACTTTTGTTCTACACTGAGCAAACGCTTCGTAATCAGACCTCGCCCCACTTGTTTTGTACTATTTATGTAGGACAGCCTTTAATTTTATGTCGCGAATTATTTCAGCAGTGTATCACTCAGGGTAAATATAACTTACGCTTACACGACTTTGCTTTTTCTTTGGAACGCAATCATCTAAAATGGTATTAATAATATTATAAAAATAGTTTAAACTCATTTGTAATTTCTAACTCATACATCGGAGCCCAATCTATGGACGCAAATGATGAGTACAAAAAGAAAAAATCGGCTTTATTGAAATTCCAGCCTACAGGTTCATGGGTATCAGCCGTTGGTGCTGATGAGCCCGCGTTAGTTAGTTAAATATTATTTGCATGAATGGTGAAAAGTAAACCTGTAGGTCATCAGGTTTACTTTTCACCGTGGCGCTCATTTTTTTCTCTCAGAACTGTCATTTGCTAGAGCGTGTTGCCGAACGCATCGCCAATGCCGCCGCATGCGATAGCAATCCCTCTGTTTCTGAACGTTTCTTCGGTGAAAAAACAGTTGCAGGCGATAAGGCAGGAGGACAGGTGCCTTACCTATATCAGAGCTGAGATAGCCACACAAGACGTGGAACAATTGGATAAATAAGACGATCTTTAAGTACTTAACAGTTCAGTTTATTTATTAAATAATATATTATGTTGGTCATTCATTATTTCGAACACGCTGCGTATGTCTTTGCTTACATAAATAATATTAAAATTCGTTAAAAACTAATAAAATAAATTGTCAAATAGCACAGAAATAATAAAAAATGCAATTCCTATCAAAAATATTTTTTCAATGTCGTTAATATAATCAGATCTTTTAATAACCTAATTAGCTAAAAAAAATAAACTCTGGAAAGTTAAACTTATAAATTCTAAGTTTATTATGTAAGTAAACAATTTTATGTCTTTTTAGTATAAAAATGCAAAAAGCGATTGAACTTATGTAACTTAAAAATATATTTGTGCGCAATTTTGTTTCTTTATAAAAATTATGTCTGGGTGTTTACAGAAACTGGTACCTAAATATTTAAATAGAAAATGATAAAAAGGGAAACTAGTTAAAATAATCTAGTACTTAATAATCTCAGTAAAGCGAAAGGATAAAAAAGTTGTGCCCAATAACTAACATACAACAGACCCTTCACGAAGCCGTCAACTGAGCTTTCTGTATGTCAACTTATGTATCTTTACGCCAAAATTATTGCTGGGAAACGACGGTCACATTTTACGGTAAGACTCAATGTGACGAACTCAAAACATTGTGCTGATGGACGCATTGAATAGTGCAGCAAAATTTAAAGAAAAGTTATAATATTAAAAACATATACCTACATGAAAATTATAACATGAAAAAAAATTGAATTAAAAAAATATAGGAGAATGTTGGATCTTTGACCTCCAATATGTCCGTAACGAGAAGGTTCCCAGGTATGGTCCAGAAGAAAAAAAAAATCGCAATGAAGGGCAGAACAAGTGCGTTTCGGCTTCGTTAGGGGTCTTTTACACGAATTATAATATGACTCCTACATTATATGACCTTATGACCGAGCTTGAGCTTCACTATTGTCTAATATTATGCACCAATGAAAACAATTAACAAGCTTATATCTAGAGATCGGATATTCGGATGCATATTTACCTAAAGTACGTTTTTTCCCGGCAAAGGGTGGAAAAGTATGGACGCGGCTTTTTTAAATGACAATTTTTTCCCGGGAACGCGGAAATTTCATAATTCTTCAGTGTGTATAAAATTAATGTAGTACTCAAAAGCATAATGAATATTTATTATCTATTTAAAACCAATCAAGAAATTTGTTGAAAATAACAAGTAAAAAAAATACTACAACTTACTATTTGAATTAAAATTTTGGTGCTGTAATACCGAATAAGACGAAATGGTAAATTTGACTTATTATAATTCGTTTGGATTTAAATAATAAAGTGAAAAAATTACTGTTAATTTAAAAACACTGATACTTTACCCGTACCGACGCGCGCTCCATTTTAGTCAACACTCAAACTTTTGGTAAATATGCATCCGAATATCCGATCCCTACTTATAACACAAAGATTGAACAAGAAGAGATCAAAATTAAATGAATGGAATGGAAGATCAGTCAGGGAACAGTAAGAGTTAGTAATTAACGTCATCTTCACTGGCCGTAGTGATTTGATCATATTCTTGTCTTGGATGAATTCTCCTTGACTTCGAAGAGTTTTCTCACAAAGTATACTTGAAGTGTTGCTGTTGCTGCTATGGCCAGAATTTGGACTATTGACCATCTGAAAAAAAAAAACTATTAATAAAATCTATATTTAACTGTCTGCATTTCTGTCTGTATTTTTTGCATGCCTTTTAATCCTAACCCCCCCCCCTGCTCCTTTTTATCCATGATTACTAACTTAACATTAAATCACAAGAGTGGTAAAAAAATCGATGTGTAAATATTATTAGTGTGTTGTCGAATTAATCAACATTCAGTTTTAACTTCAACACAACACATTAACATTTGAGAGCAAGTTCACGGTTCAATGGTTCATCAAATCATTGCCATAATAGTACTTCATTAAATTCTTTCCTTGTTAAATCATAGTTATATAATTGGCACTTGGGTTTATGAAGTCTGTTCCTCGTTTTTTTTTTGCCTCATTGGTGTAATGGGCGTAACTGTGACTACTGAATATGAGTTCCTAGGTTTGATTCCCAGGTTGAGCAAAATATTATTGGACTTTTCCATCAGCAGTAGCAGCTTGTAACGTGTTTTTTAAACTGTTACATGCTTTTCATATTTTAGTCGATTTCGGAACGATTTTTATACTGTCTTTTATTGGCTATGGTTGAGTTCAGAACTGTCATTTTTTGACGTTTCACTTTACGACCTGATTTCGTCATCGAGGCATTTATCTCGCCAATTTAATCTTACAAATCCGGTATAATCACGGATATTTTTAGGCCAAATGATGCCATAATCGCTGCCTTAAACACCCAGGACAAGGTGTTCAGAAGGAGGGATCCCTAATTTCTTCGGTAAGATTTATTTCTACCAGACCAATATGTGGTCATCATTTTAGGTTCGTGTTTTAAGTCGAATTGATGTTTCAGGATTTCAATATTGGACGATGCTCTAGTGTGATTTTCACCTAATTTGGATTTATCGGTGCACACGGGAAAAGTCATTTATTAACGGAAAAACGGTAAGTTCCTTCTTGGGACGCCATGCTCCCCACGTGTTGAAATTCTAATAGACTTGTGTATTAACCTTTTAAAATTTTGTTACAGCCCTGCTGTGGCGTTTTTCTTCTACTTTTTCTTTTTCTTTCGTCTGATTATAATTTTCCATTTCATGGATTCTGGATTCTCTCATCTGCGACGCCGAAATCTTGAGGTCTAATTTAACATTTTTTTAGCCAGACATCTGGCCCAAACTTAATTTTCTTTCTTCATATAAAGATGCAACAATAATGATAACCTCAAATTAGTAATTTAATATTTAAAGTAAAAAGGAAGCTACTGACGTATTAAACAGGGTATTAACAAAGGTATTTCAATTGTTTCTATTATCCTAGTTTAGTCACCCCCGGAAGATTAGAGGTCCGACTCTCCGGACTGTTCTATCTGGCAAGTATTTTTTAAATGTAGTGTGCGTTCCCAAGGCGCCCGAAATTCTTTTATTGTTACACATACATCTTTTTTTTAATTTTTAATAGGAGAACACACACACACACATTCTTTTTTTTGCTCTTGTATGATTTCTTACATAGGATCTTACACTTGATCCCACACACACCCCGGGTCTGTTACAAGCTACAGTCTGGATTTCTGCCCGGTTGATGGTAATAGGCTCACACACTATTATAATTATATGGGACTTAAATATAACTAGCAAAATGTGAGTGTAGGTACTATAAGTACACCTCTGCCTTGCACTTTGGGGATTACAAATGTGATGTTATGATGTTGTGTTATCTTATCAAGTTAGCTCAATATTGCAATAATATGAATCTCCAATATTATTAAACCTCTATCTCCAACATGATAGATAATAAATTAATAAATAATAAGCTGATTAGGGATTCCCCACCCTATTACTGAGAAGCATAGATGATAATACCTGAGCACATAGATATTATTATCTTGCAGCAGATTGTAGTCCCTGGACTCTCTGGCTCGGGAGTGGTACTGGTACTGAAGGATGTCATTGATATTCCTCTCCACAAACTGTATTGAGGTCTGCAACAAAAATATAAATAATAATACAGCTTTATTCAGAATCCCAAAAGGTAAACTACAGTATGAATCTGAAATTAACAATGTAGGTATAATAATGTTAGGTGCCTGTACTAGGATTATCCTGTATAAATAAAATTAATGAAATAGTTACCAGATTTCATGCAATATAATTAGTAAAATCGTCGAAATATGCATGTAAATCACCTGCATAGCCTTTTCACAACTTTTAGTGGGTTCGGCTACAGTCAAACTGGATGCAGCTGAATACCCGTATTTTACATGGAGTGACTGCCTATCTGACATCCACAACCCAGTTAGTACTGGGTACTATGGTAAGACCAAAACCATAATAGTACGGACCAATACCATAACCATTATGGTATGGTGGCCATTGGTAAGACTGGTTGTCAGACTTTCGGGCCACTGACTACTTATAACAACTGTCAAAGATCTACAAATGACAGCCAGGACCAACGCCTTGAAGTACTTTCCGAGGCACAGAGGAAACTCGATATGTAATGGATGGTGACACATCCACAGACCAACCTTGGCAAGCACGGCTTAACCTTGAAATCCACCCATGCAGCTGTTATTATTTAGCCTGCAAAACTACATATTTACTGTTTTCAGATGCAGTGCTTTTTACCAAATTTCATGATTCTAGGTCCTTATGAAATCACAAAAAATGCAATCAAGTTGATTTTGTTGAAGTTGCGTGAAGTTTGATTTTTTTTGACAGCTGAGGGAAACCGTAGACCCGAGTATTTGATAACAATTTCAACTTGATACCACTACATGTTCCTTAGAAAAAGACAGACAACAAAGCGATCCTATAATGGTTTATTTTTCCTTTTGAGATACTGAACCCTAAGTTTTTCGTTTTTATTCTAGCTGGTTATTTGTTACTAGAACATAACAACACAAGCCATAAGCATTTCTATGATGATTGAATGATGAGTGAGAATTGTCATGTAAACACCTATTGAATATTACGATGTATGTATAATTATGTATGTATAATTTACAATAGGTATTTATATGAATATACAATGTTGTACTATTGGTCAAAGGCTGTCATAACTCAATTAAAGAAAAATTCGTCAAAAAATACAATGTCCTACAAAAACACCGTCCAATTGATTAGCCCAGTGTTCAGATGAGCGACAAATTTGTCACAATAACGAGATCAAACAATGAATGAGAAGACAGTTATAAGCTTCTGTAAAATTCAATATTTCCTTTAGTTATTATTAAATCATATGCTGTGCGGTATAACTGGTATCTATTTCAAGGTTCACACCCAATCACCCAACCTCAATATCAAATAACTTTAAATTACATACATTAACATAAATTAAACATTATGTGATTTAGATATTACTATATCTTAAAAGTTGTATATAATTTTACTACTGAATGAGACTAAAATGAATTTATTTAATATTATTTGGATTTTTGTATGAAGATTGTGTTTCAAATAAAGCTTGTTTTGATAAATGAAGAAATATAAACTTACAGTAAAATTCTTAATATTCATATCAAGCTCCTCCACTTCCTTGGCGTACTTCTCCCACATATCATATCTTATTACTGAGAGATATAAATTGACTAATTTCCCTGCAAATCTGGAGAACTGGTTGTCAATGCACACTGCATAGTATCCTCCTGAGGAGGACTGGTCCGCGTACTCGGCACTCTGGCGCCATTCGTAGGGGTGCACTATCTGCCCGTTGGGATGCCGCACGGCGAAACCGCACATACCATCGCCGCCTTTCAACACCTGTTGACAAAAAAGGTTTCGATCTATTTATGAGTGAAATACACAAGTTAAATCTCAAAAAAGTTTCGTTATCATGGTTCTAAGCCATTATGATCGCTATCTGGAATCACTTCATTGGTTTCGATACAGAAAAACTTAATTTAATTACCTGATAGCTGGCGTAAAATGTAGCACCCGACGGAACATATTGATAGTAACAGTCTTCTTTGCCTGCGTCGATGTGCACTTTGTAGTCCATCGTCACCGCAGGCATGTTCTCGTACCAGGGCGCTGGCGACTGCGAGAAAACATCTCCAACGAGTGATAAAACTGTAAATATTAAAGTTAACACCGTAAACATATGCCACGTCCGTTGTGCCATTTTTGACTAAATTATTGGCAAACAAATTGACATTTCGATGACACGGGTATAAACAACTGTCAAAAAAGTGAAAGGGTCTCGTTTAGAAATCGTAACAAGTCGTTAAGCTTTTGATTTCAAGTGCCCTTCGCCCATTACGATACTCGTAAGATACTTGAGTGATTGAATATCAGTTGAATAAAATATGTTCGCGACTCATGGTTCACATATTGCGCTACTAAAAATAAAGTCATTTCATCATTTTCAGCACACACTTCTAATTAAAAAGACGTTTTTTTCCAATTTCTTCCCAAGCCCTTTCAGTCGTGTTTCTCATGTAATCAGGCAATTTAAAGTTATATAAATGCAATAATTGCTATATAATTGAAAACTCAACTCGAACTCGAATTAATCGAGTATTCTTTTGTCAACCAAATCACATTTTTTTTTTAAACTAAATACATAAGTTAGTGCTCTAAGGCCAAATAAGTCTGAATCTATTATTATTTGGGCCTTTAGGGTTAAGCATGAAATTGCTGATTTATACTGCAAAATTAAAACTATTTTTTTTCCAAGATGTAACAATTCATTTAATCAAAATATTTACCCTCATTATCTACACATTCAAATTCATTTATTGTTTGTCACAGGAGAAATATCAGTTCTTACGATTATTAAAAAGGATCGCTGTAACATGTGTGTAATGATGATATTATTATTTTCATAAAAAAAAAAAAATATTTATATAATATGGTGAATTTTTTCTGGTGATTTGAACGCAAAATTGAATATGAACGGACTCAATACTCTTTGCTTTGGTGAAGCAGCTGACAGTGGCACAGACAGCTAATCTAACCCAGTGTCTCCGACAACGCCGTAATTACGGTAAACCTACCGTAATTTGAACATATCTACCACCTACCGTAGACATGTTCAATTCTACCGTAATTTCGTCTTTATGAGTGGCACCTTAAAATGATGCACCCAACCTACCACACAGTTTATTTTTATTTGAAACAATGTTTGAAAATGACAACACTGTATCATTCCCTGGGGTATTCACTTCCCCGTACAATCAACTTGTGTGCATAGACAAGTAGACGAAACTTATGCGACCAAATTACGAAGTTATTAAATACAGTACTGCAGTAGAACTTAGCCATACCTTTGCATTTTGTCAACTTTAATTTATGTTTGCCATTTTTTCACAATAGTTTGCTCAGCAGATCTCTTATCGCGTTGCGACTGACTATATTTATAAAAAATGTTATCTGACAGTAACAATTCAAGTGACGACAGCGACGGTGGACCTTCCAGTAGTAAGCGCGCTAAAACTAAGTCATACAAACAAAAATTTCGACCAGAGTGGCTGAAAAATAAAGAATTTTCCTCGTGGCTTCGCGAATACCCAAAAAACCCATATAAAGCAAAGTGTTCGCTTTGTGATACCACCATGCAGGCTGATATAAGTGTGCTGAAACGTCATAACGCAGGTTCAAAGCATCAAAGTAAGGTAAAGAGTAAATCTATTCAACCACCAATTGTAAAATTGTTGCAAACTTCAAAATCGCATTCAGAAGAAGAAAAAGCAAAATATGCAGAGCTCAAACTAGCAGCATTCATGTAAAATGATTAAAAGTATTAATGTTTCTATGTACAATAAGGCTGAAACGCCTAAAATTTAATGTTTGATTGTGAAATAAAGTTACTGTAAATTTACCGTATTTTAAATTTTTAATCTCCCGTAATTTTCCGCCAAATACCGTATTTTTAGATTAGCAACACCGTAATTTTGACAAATGGAGTTGGAGACACTGATCTAACCTATTTCTCTCTGTCTCAGGCTGTCAGGCAGGATCTCATGTTATTGAAACATTCGCATATGTTTTCTAAATGAAAACATTCTTGAAATCCGGCGTGCCGAAATATAATGAAAGCCAGATATTTATCATTCTTCTCTTACATAGGGACGCCATTTAGGTTTGGTAACAGTATAAGCATTTATTTCCATGCACAATAGGTAATTACAAGCATTTCACTAAAGGAACTGAATTGCAGGGCTTCGGAGAAGTTATGGCTTAAAGAAGGACGTAATATCCCAGATCCGGAAAGTGTGCAGGGTTTGATGGAACTAGCACTTCTACAACTGAAATCGCTGAACTACCCTAACCTTGTTTTATCTAGCCGGTAAGCCTCTCATTAAATAAACATAAGTGTAGTGTACCAAGTTTCTTCAAAATCCGTTTAGCCGCTAAGGCGCGAAAAGTTGTCAGACAGCCTGACAGCAATACTTCAGATTATGGAATTAAAACAAAGCTGAAAAAAGTTATTCTGTTAACTACCTTGTTACAGTACAGATGGTGGAGTTCACGCACTGAACACAAGCGCACACTTTGACTTGGAGAGGTACGGCCCCAAGATATTCAACCCTGAGGGAATCGCCTACAACTTGAACAAGTTCTTCTATAAACACAATAATAGCATTTTTGTTAAAAAAGTTATCAGAGTTGAAGACAACTTCAATGCTAGACATAAGGCTATTGGTAGGACATACTTGTATAGGTGAGTGTCATTATTAATTGCTCTCATTGTTTAAAATTAATTTTACAACAGCCATCTTCCTGACCTTGTTTCGTGGTACTTTTGGTTGGTGCAACATGTTTCTTTATTCCATTCTCCCCAACCCATTGTATGCTCTATCTTTCACTCTTTTTCCGTTCATATCATCATAGAATCTATCGATCTATAAGTTGGTCTTTCTCTAGCTTTGGATCCATCAACTTTGATACTCATCACTCTTTGCGTTACAATTGCAATTTTAACACATACTCAATCCAGTATTTTCTATGAAATAGATAGTTATGAAGGAAGGATAGAAATTATCCCTTTTTGCAAACAGAACCATACTGGCTTCAACACTATTGTAATGTATTGTATAATGGCCTGGTGTCCGCAACTCCACGTCCGAAGCGCGTAGTTGCGTACTAGAATGGCCCTAGAACTGCCATAACATTGTTTAAAAACATACCTTTATGTTTCAGATTGGCAGTGACAAAGGATAATGTAGTTTTGCCTGAGGGTGTAACAATAGCTTCATACATACCCATAGAGGAGTGGAAGCGCTGTCATTTTGCAAGGTAAGCTATTGATTATTTCTATGAAACCCACCATGTGCAAAATATGTGCTTTGGATGTGGAGTTGCAGACACTGGCCCGTTATAAAAAACACATACATCTTGACAATGAGTTGGTTGGTAGTTGGAATTAACACGTAAGCCATATATGCAGCCTCTGGGCTGTGGCTCAACCTGGAAAATTCTATAATAAACTCAAGATTTTTCCCGTTTGGGGTTGGCACTGGCAGAAACCACAGAATCCCACCTTCTATGAGCATTAAAGTCATACTTCTTTTGCTAGATGACGAATGACGGGTCCATATTCAAACATAATGTTTTTTGGATTGAAGTAATCCATCACGCTCTCTCTTTCGAAAGGTACTGGGTTGCAGCATTAAACTTCTTGGTAATACAAGTTTTGAATAATTATTTTAGGATAAAAGGCTTCGATATAGAAAAGTTCAAAGAAGGCGCCAAATACTTCGTCGGCTACCACGACTTCACGACATTCAAGCATTTTGACAAGCTGAAACAGAACAAGCACAACAGACGGGAGATTCACTCCATTGAAGTAAGACCTGGGAGACCACTCCTCACCAGCTACTCGGTGGAACAAGACAGCATATTTGATTATTGGGATATTGTGATTAGAGGAAGAGGATTTGTTCATAACCAGGTAGCTTATTATTAATTCAAATAAAAAAATTGACCCCATGCTAAAAAAAAAAATCTGTTGGGAAAATATGTGTCAGATTTATGCAAAACAGCTGTGATGTACTTTACAATGTATGTACACTCGACAATGGTGGCGATAAACTACTTTTCAGTCTTAGTTCGAACATTGACGAGTGATCACGACTGTACATACTACTTAGTACTTTGCTGGCAAATTGCTTGTCGTTGTGGTTTCTATCAACGACATACGCGCTGTGCCTTCGTGGTCTGTTCGACCAAATTGTCTAACGAACATTATAATATCATGCTTGGATACACCCATCACTGTTGCGGTTTACCCGCTAATTTAAGTTTGAGCTTGAATATCACTTTGAAAAAAAAGGCTAGGAAAAAATCTAAACATCTTTATAACTCTTTCCAGATACGTCGCATGGTAGGTGCCTTAAACGCTGTAGCCATAGGCAGGATCCCTCCAGAAGAAATAAAGGTGATGCTACAAATACCGTCAAAGCACACGTGGATTAGCGGCATCCAATCCGGGCCCCCCGACGGTCTGTACCTGTGTGACGTGCATTATAATCCCAAGGACCTTATCTACAACCCTGATAAGACTAAGGAGGGAAGAGAGGAGGACGATAGTGATTGTGAATGAGTGGGATAGACGATAGACTTTAGGACATAGTTGAGGTTTTTGGCTGTTGTAGGCTAGGAATACATTATTGCTGTGGAAAAGTTGAAGATTAAAACAAAGAAAAACCGCTGTAAGCGGGTATTGACAAACAGTACCTACTTGATTATTATTAATTATCTCATTTGACAATTCTGACATTCGTTTTCGCGTTTAACTATTAATCTCAGTTTTAAACTATTTAACAATGAGTTTCCTCAATGAACTACAAAAATACAGAAATAAATTGAAAGTAACTGAAACAGTAGTTACTAAAGTCGACGGACAACGTTACGTCGAGAAAGAATCTACAATAACATCTATACGTCCGAATACATACGGATTCGTGGTTGACACGAAACCCGATAATATACCAGTATTAATAACTGACTATGTATACATAGGTTCACAAGATTGTACAGCGAATGACGTTATGGAAACATATAGCATCAAACATGTGTTAAGTTTAGGTATCAATGTTGAAGTTACAGTCAATAACAAGTTTATAAACTGTTTAGATTTGCCTGAAACTAATATCAAAGAGGTTTTAATAGATAGTTTGCCGTTTATCCGAAAGGCTGTAGATACCAAAGAGAATTGTCTCATCCATTGCAATGCTGGTGTTTCACGGACGTCTATGGCCGCTATAGCTTATTTAATGCATTACGAGAATATGCAGTTTCAAGATGCTTATGACTTAGTGAAGAGTAAAAGGCCAGCTATACAACCCAATGATGGCTTTAAAAAACAATTGAAAGTTATGAAGCCTGGAGAAATAATTTAGAATGTGCTATGCAATTATAGGTTTTACTGCTTAGATTATAAGTGTTAACTAAATGTTGTGTTATAAGAAATGTAGTATTGATGTAGATAGTACTGTAAAAATGTAAAATATATTTTTAAAACTGATCAAGATTTTTTTATTTTATTTGTAGTACCCAGTTTCTGAAATGAGAATTTGAAGTAGAGAACCTGTCGAACTACTCGTACATCACCTCTCAATTTATAACCTGGGTGTTAATCCTTCATTCCGATTATTTTGTTTGGGCGGCACGCAACTATGCTAAAACAGGACTAGGCTAAAGGAACTAGCTATTAAATGCCGTAGATGCTGAATTCTTTGTTTTTTAATGCTAAGTTGCTAAGCAATGTTTGATGGCACGATTGGCGCAGTGACTAAGCGATTGGTTGCTGCGCTGCGTGTCGCGGGTTCGATCCGGAACAAATATTTGTATATCCTTCAGGTAGTTGTTGCGGATCTGGCTGTTTGTGTGTGTGTGTGAGTCTAAATGTTTGGAAACGCACCTACGATATAGGAGAACTTCCTAGTGAGGGGTAATTTTTTTTAAGAAAAAAAAATAATGCGAAATTGGCAACTTGTGCAAGTGCAGAGCTGTCTTTTCACGGTCTGCCTTTGCAACTCGGTACAATTTTGCCTGCACTAAAAGATATAGATGATGGTATCAAAATAAAACAACAAGACGTACAAACAACTAATATAATAACTAATAAATAGGGCAGTTTTAAGTACATGAGCCAAAACGCGTGTATAACATACGGCCCTACGATTGGAAGCCATGACACACTAACTTACACGTTATTATTATTATATTACTGTAGCACCAGGTTCATAAGTTGTCCGAAGCACTTAAACTTAATCAACACGTTTCATATAAATATTTGTATGTACACTGTTTACATTGGGTATAGAAGCTATGTTATTATCATTTATTTTGGCAACTGTATGGTCTTAAACTGTAAGCAGAGTTGTAGGACGTTACAATCAGCATTTTCATTTATTAAAAAGTGAACACACACACCCACCGACGCGGATCGGCTTGGGCAGGTCGTCACCTGCCTATTGTATGCAATGAAAGCGAAAAAGACATCATTCGCCTCTTTTCGGTTCGGACGACACGATTTGACACCGCATCGGATTATACTATAGGCTTAAGCCGATTCTGCGTCGACAAGTGTGGTTACCTCCATTATTCCAAGATATATTGATGAGTTTATACTTCATTCTTTAACAAAAAAAAGTACAACACAAGTACATTTGAGCGAGTGAAAAACATTCGCTATAAAGAGCAAGAAAGAATATCGAAATAATGTATTTCGAGCTAACATGCAAAGGTTAGACTTGAGCATAATAATCCGAGATCGGAATAGATAGAGTTTATATGCCTAAACTTCAAGGATGTAAGTAACAAGTGGATAATACCTCCCTCTAATTTAACAGCTTTACTTAGGAACATAAAAATCGTTCCGGGTTTTTATAGGAAGGGATCTCCGATAAATACTTATGATATTGACAATAACATTGTAACGTCCTACAAAACTGAATAAGAATAGACACTGGCTTATCAATACATGTTTCTATAACAATATGATAATTAAGTCTTCTTACAATTAACTGGGCAGCTTACATGAACATATTCAGTGGAGATATATTACTACAAACTGTATTCAATGTAATCATACAAAGATTTCCCCTGTTTGCACTTCATAACTAAGTGTAATACATTAAATATTTCATTTAAATTCGGTGGCGATTTCAGGCGTTCCTTCAATAAAATCTGATTCAATTAGATAACAATATATTTACATCTAAATAATATGATAGTTCATAACTTTAATAATGGACGTTATTGTTTTAGTTTACATAAGTTATATTACATAGATAATTCTGAAGCACCTATAAGCACAAGTGGGTCCCAATACCGAATAGTGATGGTTTTGTCGAGGCAGTTTAAGAACACCATACATACTGACTGTTTATATACGAGTAATATATCGACAGTGAAGAGTTGCTGTAAAGGGCATTGAGCTGCTGCTGGAATTTCAACTTTCGGCGCTAAGCCAAACGTTGCAACTCCAACAACGAGCTATCTATCTATCTTTCTGGAAGGTAGGTACCAATTAGGCTGGTTCTTCGGTATTGGGCCCCAATTTAAGCAAGCTCGTTATGTTACATAGCATTAAACGTAGTAGATACCTATCAAAGAAACAATTTGGTTTACCAATGAACACTTGACTTTTTGGTGATAGCAACCTCAGGTTAAGACAGTGACAGTAAATTAAAGTTAAAAAGCAGACTTAACTAAAAACTATTCCAGTCATTTTAAATTGTGCTTTCGTAAAATGCGAAATGGCAAGTTAAGTACTGGTTTAGATTTAGAAACTAAAGTTAAATCGTGGGGAAGCGACCGATAATTTAAAAAATGCCTTATTTTTCAATGATTTTTTTTAAGTCACTTCCCCATTCGTAGTTATTCAACTTAAAAACTACCTAAGGCTAATGTCATTCGCGTTACAACCATTTATAATGATTTTTGAGACCACAACAGTACATAATAATTTTATTATTATTTCGAAGCACTGAACAGGACGGGAATGTTAATTTTGAATCACAAATTCGTTAAACCAAACATAATATTAATTGATGTGTATTCTGTACCTTCCCTCCCATACATAGGACTTACTTTAGAAAGTAAGAACATCTTCGAACATCAAATTAGTTTTGCAAATCGTCGCTTTAGTTCTAACACTACGCAAGTCAATAATTTGTGTACTTCAATCATTAGAGAGTGTATCTTCCGACAATGCATCTTCCGATTCTATATTAAATTCCATCAAAATGTTAAAACTGCCAAAAATTAACTTACGCGGTGTTAGAACTTAAACGAAGAAATGTCCAGAATGTATTTAGTTAAACTGTGTATTATTGTATTAGTCTCTCACACATGCAACAATAAGTAGCTATGACCATTGACCAGCTTTCAGTCTTCTAGCATTATTTCTTCTTAAAATCTCAATTTGTCAAAAAATCTTATAAATTATTTTGTATAATAAATGTTAAATAAAACAAATTAGATAAGAAAACGAGTCTTACTCGCGTGTCGACATTTTTCGATACACGTGATCGTACACGGTAGTGGCTTTACGCCAAGTCCGGAAAAAGCTTTGCCAAGTTCAGATGTCGGTCATTCATATCTTAGAACTTTTGTAATAATCGTCGGCCTTCGCATCTTTTTTAGCGCTCGAACAAAACGGACGGATTCAGTGTCCTGCTTGACTTACTTAACCAAAACAAACTGACATAAAAAGTGCCTACATTACTAAATAACTTTGTTTCTTCCTCCGCTTGTTTCCTCCGAATATCTACCACTAAACGAAATTGTAAAAGTCCATTGTACTCTTAGCGCAATAAAACAAACACTTATTATGTATAAATAAGGCACTAAAATATTGTAACTAATAAAATAATTGACTTCATGAAAACAATGTGTCACTCCGATATTTTATTGAATAATTTGAAAATGGTTTTTTGTTTCCAATAATCCGGTCTTTAGCAAAATATCCACGGAATTTTCGCATTTATTTTACTAGACTTCTTAATATCATGCGACATATAAAATTACTTTACACTTTTAGCAGTGTTCGTACTGCGGAGTCAAATCTACATGCCATACCTACACTTGCAGAAATCGTCGTCATACCAAACACTGCGACCTTGCGTTGTGGTCATAAAATTCAATTTCGCAGCATAATATTTAATACAAAAGTCTACAAACAAAAAATGTAGGTTTACTTCATGGGATTAAATATTTAATATTACGCAAAAGCGACTGATATACGCGTAATATAAAAGGGACTACATTCTAAATAAGTACATAATTATCATGCAATAACGTACAGCTAGCAAAATAATGTATATTTCTGTTCGATACTGACTGTACAACTTAAAAAGTTTTGTTGCAAACTGTACGCAAGTATAAAATCGATAATTTCATATAAATAAATATGAATGTAAAAAAGTCTTAAAACAACCTTGTGTCATTCCTG
Source organism: Standfussiana lucernea (assembly GCA_964057025.1). Taxonomy (NCBI): domain Eukaryota; kingdom Metazoa; phylum Arthropoda; class Insecta; order Lepidoptera; family Noctuidae; genus Standfussiana; species Standfussiana lucernea. Next base: position 2,183,803 of record OZ059791.1, on the reverse strand, counting down.
ATTTAAAAGGAATGTGGGCAAATATTCTAAAACTTATTAAGTATATACTTTGTGAGCATTTTCAATTATCTACATGACTGTACTCGCAACAACCATAATGTTGACTTAGGCAGATAGGTTACAGAGCAACCTGTGCTGTCAATTTTATAAAAAAAAATACGTGTTATTAGCCCATCTATTACCAGCCTTAATTGGATTTGATTCAATATGTTACGATTATAAGAATCAATTATGCATTTCATTCTTTATACGCGCGGCATACATAATACCTACTGAATATATTCAATATTTTATAGATTATATAATGTAATATGTATACAAATGCATGTTTCAATACAAGTCTTATTTTCAGTCACATTGTATAATTTATTTTTAATATATGGCTGTTGTTATATTTAATTGAACACTTATATAATAGACGTGATATTTAATCATTTGGGCAGAAAGTAAATGTTGACAAGCTCAATTTATTTATTTTATAGTACCTGTTTTATAGACTGTTATGATATAGAAGCTCTTCGTGGTACTGTTAAATTCCGGAATAAACGTGTTTTACGCTGATAGAAAAAGGACGATGTTATAACTTACCCCGCCGTTTTCAAAAACAAAAGTCGCGCATCGCGTCACTGGAGACATGTTTGACAATTGACAGATTATACTGCATACAATGTTGCCATACAAAAACACGTTAGTAACTTTTGCTAGACAAAATTTCACGAACACGCGTTTATCATTCTAATTCATGAGTTACTACAAAGACATAAGAGTCACAAGGCGCTCGCTCCTGCATTATCTATAACCATGAATACGAGACTTTATATTACTTACAGCTCGCCCCTATTACATGGGACTTAAACATAGCTGGCAAAATGTGGTTGTATTACTACACCTCTGACTATCCCTTCGGCACTTACTAGCTTTATGTTATGTTACCTAGAAACTCTAGAAGCTCTTGAGCGTTAGTCCCCTCGCTGGTAAACTGTTGGCTTTAGCAGGCGCGTCTCTTGCTTGTGAATGTGCAACGGCAATGCTAAGGCACTGCACCCATTCTTCAGCATTCTTCCCGTCTTTAGGCTTCAGGATCAACGTCTGGTCTCCGGTGAAGATCTCGAAGGCCTTGGGGATGTTGCGCGCGCCGCGGGACACCTTTACTGAGCGGATCTGGTTTATGTCGATGCTTTCGCCACCGCTCTGCAATGAAATGGTTTAACTTAAATTAGTGGATAAGGAGTGTTCACACAGTATCAATTGTCCGACACTTTATAGAGAGGTAGAAAGTGGTGTTCAAAATATTGATCTCAAAAAAACACTAGATGAAAGCTTATGCCGAGTGTCGGACATCTATCGTGAGTGCCTAACACTTGAGCGTGAGTGCGTAACACATGTCACAGTGAGTGAGTACTCACAGATCCCTTGCAGGAGAGATGAGCTCCAGACAGCGTGAAGTATCTCGTCCTCCAGCGTCGGAACAGTCTCCAGCGTCCTTTCTTCTCCTTGAGCTGTCCCTCGATGACGGGCACCCCGTCCGCGGCCAGGAAGCCTACTGCCCGCTCCGGGTGAGTGCATAGGAAGCAGCCCCAGGTCGCCTATACGGAGATGAAAATAATATTATTTTAGAACGAAAAGATGATGATGTATGTCTAAAGCTCGCTTCTCCCGCCCCGCCACGCCCGGCAGCAATGTATGACCACGAACATGATACACTATGGACGAACCCGCACTATACTGTGTCCATCACAGCAACGACGTTTGACACACTTACTACGACGCATAAGCTTAAGCGAGCGCGATGTTATTTATGAAATTACGTGCAAAGCTAAAGGTATAATGGTAACCTGTGTGGGCGGCAGGGCGGCGCCGTCGGTCCGTCGCGCCACCACCTCGAACACGTCGAAGAATCCCGCCGCGCGCAGCTCGTTCAACAACATCTCTTGTTCCTATTTAACAAATAAATGATTTTGGTTTAAGACGTTGATACTCTAGCAATGGTCTCGTGTAAAGAAATGTTTTGGCAGCTAGCAATATATTGCGCTTAGAGTGGTTTCAGACTAGCCTATTTTTCGCCGCGAATCGGTTTACGCGTGTACACGAGCGCCACATTTTGCGCTTCAAAAAATCGGACGCGCATAGACGCGCTCATTCGCTCGAACCGGTGGGTTCTGTCAGTAGCAATGTCTCAGTATCTTTCGTGGCTCGCGTTTATACAAGCTTATAAGCGCGCCTACACGCGCTTCAAAAAACGAAGCGCGCGCCAAAAATATGCTAATCTGAGACTGGTCTCATTGTGTCGATGTTTCTATAATTATTCAATTTCGATTACGCAGGTGTTGGGTTTGATTGGCAGTGGTACCTAAGTATCTGACTAAGTTGTACCCGCAACGGCCCATTTGGCTTCGCAGTCGGTTTTTGAGATTATTTGTTATGACTTAGAAAGTATTAAAATTTCAGCTTACCTTAATCCCAGGGAAGGCGCCAGTAACAAGCGTGAGGAAGGTCTTGTTCTCGCACTTGAGTATATCCCAGCAGTGCTTCAGCGACGCCACCGTGGGGTCGCGGGACGACAGGGCTGCGTCGTGCCGGGCTTGGAGCGCTACAAACATAAAGCTTTATTATAATTTTAAGGGTTCAAGGGCGGTTTTAATGTTAGCGGCGATATCTATCAGAAACACTTTTGGTTGGAAAGAGAAACAAAATAAATCAAACCGGTAGTATATGGTTCCAGGGCCAAGTATTCGTTGAATGACAGTGTGAGTATGACATACCTAGGAACATGAGGTGTATCCAGACGCGCGGCGCGCGCGTGCGCATGGAGAAGAGCGCGCGCGCGTAGAGGCAGTGCGCGCCGCGCCGCCCGCACGCGAACTGCAGCCGCGCCTGCTTCTTGGAGCGACGCTCTGGAATACAATATTCTCATTACTTTACCATCAATCAGTCTAATTATTCTTCAGCTCCCAGTTGTGACAAACTCCTCAACGTAGTTGGGATAAAACTAGGCAAGTGGTGATAATTCTCATAATCGATTTCTTTAAGTTTCGTGTGGCCCATGGTACCACCTCACCTTATTTGTTTACCTTAAATATTTAAGTTCTTGTTTTGTCTCTTTAATATTGTTTACCGATTTGGAATCCCTATTCTTCCGGTGAAATTGTGGCTTGGCGTGGAGGGCACGCGCGTACCTTGATGCACTGGCGTTCAAAAGGTTAATTTTAGTGCATACCGCCCCGCTTATGAATCTTGGACCAAACACAAAAGTCATAGGATCCTTAGCACCGCGTGACCGCACGCTTACTCGGGCCTCTCGTAGGTGTACGCAACGCGCCGCGCTTGTTGTTTATTGTTTTAGTTTTTCATTAAATTTGATTGCCTCTGTAATTTATTTAAATATTATTTTCCGCTAGCTGTAATAATATTTCGGCTGTAATAATAAGATTTCAGGTTCGATTCCCGATCGAGTAGAAATTGGTGATCATACTGATTTCTACAGTTACCCGATCAAATAAGTTAACAGCAATCAGTGGAAATTATGACTTGAAAATTTAGGAATAGGCTGTTAAATAAGTATAAAGGTCTACAAGGATACTCAGCCATACAAAATTCAACCACAAAAGTTTACAACTTTTTACACTGTATTTAAAAAAAAAACGAAACAGTATTAAAACAAGCACTCACCCTCAATAGTACACTTGGCAGGCGGCGGCAGCCTCAGCGACACATTATCCATGTACGCCTTGATCTTATCCAGGTGCTTCTCACAGAAGTGCTGCACAGTGTCCCGCATCGGATATGGCTCGAACACGCTGATCCGATGGTTGGACGACGTGTTATTATTGCCATTGTTCGTATTTATCATGGTAACACTTGTATTATTCGCCCGTCTGGACGTCACAGTCACCGGCCCGGAAATAGAGATCGGGTTTGTCGGACTGACCGATATCGGTCCCGATCCCGGCGTGTTGGATGTGACGACCGACACGGTGCCCAGGGCCGTGTTGGAGTGCTGGATGGACACGGCCGATGTGATCGGAGTGAGCCCGTCCGAGGACTTGCCGGAGGTGAGTGGGTTGACGGATATTGATTGTGTTGCTAAAGGCGGCCCGGATATTATTGTTTGGTTGTTCTGGAATTCAAATAAGTTTATTTTACTTACAGCCTACCTTTTAAAAGCCCAGCTTATTTTACATTACGGTTACTTTTGGGCTTCGACGCAGTCGGGTAAAAAACAGGCGACCGTTCAGTAATCTTTTTCGTAATTTAAAAAGGCGACCAAGAAAAAATTAATTAGTCGACATACATCTCATTTTCATTGTTTTCAGCGCGTGCTAATTCCGAAAATGTGTTCAAATTCATTTATTTGCAAAAACATGTGTAGATATTATACATGGTATGATGCTTATTATAGGTGTTACAAGTTATTCTTTGGCTCAACATGTTTGACCATGGCTGGTGCACAAATTAGTTGGGAACTACCATTACTTTAAAAATAAAAATACAAGAATAATAATATAAATAAATCAACAATTAACATTAATATTTTTTTTTTAAATAGGTAAATTAGTCATGCAATTCAAAATAAATAGAATATATTCAGCAAATATATTTAGAGCGATTTGTCATTTAAAAATTCATTGACATTATAATAGGCTTTTCTGTGATTAATTTTTTTAATGTTTTCTTAAACTGGTCTATATTTAGGTTTTTTACACATTTAGGAATATTATTATAAATTATTATAATTATTAATTTTATGCAGTAGCGCTGTCTTAGCTGGCTGAACACGAAGTTTACTATTATCCCGGCGATTTCGTATTACATGGTCCGATATTCGAGGAAACAAATGGGGGTTATTTCTAACAAATAAGGCGATTTCTAAAATATAAAGCGACGGCAGTGTGAGGATTTTATGCTTTGTAAAAAATGGCTTACAGCTCTCAGTACTTTGGATACAGAACATTGCACGTATGCAACGCTTTTGCATTTTGAATGCCATATCTTTATTTGATGAGTTGCCCCAAAAGATAATGCCATATCTGAGGACAGATTCAACAAGTACATAATAAGCCGAGAGTAGCACATTAGTGTTGATAGATGGAGCTAGTTGGTACAAAGCATATGCTTGACTACTGATTATTTTACATAGTGCGTCAATGTGTTCTTTCCAATTTAGTTTACTGTCTATAATTATGCCGAGAAAACGAGAATTAGATACTTCATTTATAGTGTAATTATCATGAATTCGATTTTCATTTAATGGATTATGCAATCTTTGTCCAAAGTGCATTATATTTGTTTTTGATAAATTTATTTTTAAATTATTATTATCAAGCCAAGAAATTATAGATGTCAGTGAATTATTTATGTCAGATTTATAACTATTCGTGTCCTTACATGCAATTGAAACTGTACTGTCATCAGCAAATAATGTCAACAAATAATATAGATAATAAACAACGGCGGCCCTAGCACACTGCCTTGAGGAACACCGTATGTGACATTTTTCCCCACGGAGCTGAATGTTTCTTCTTTTTTTGTTTAAGGATTCACTTTAGTTATTACTGTTATCTGTTGTCTATTCGTTAAAAAGGATCTAATTAAATCTAAAATATTGCCCCTTATGCCGTATGCGTCAAGTTTACTGATTAGTATATTATGATCTACATAATCAAAAGCCTGTGACATATCGCAGTAAATGGCACTAACTGGAACCGTTTTGTCAACGTGGCCGATAATATTTTGGATGAATTAATAAATGGCCATATTTGTGGTTTTATTTTGTCGAAAGCCCTTTTGTTCATTGCATAAAATTTTGTTTTTTTTCTAGATATGAATTAAGTTCGCCAAAAAGATATTTTTCGAAATTTTTTGAAAATATTGATAATAGTGCAATAGGCCTATAACTCACCATTGACTGTTTGCATTCTTTTTTTAATAAAGGTTTTATAATTGATAGTTTAAGATCTTGTGGAAATATTCCAGTTGATATCGACAAGTTCAGAATGTGACTCAGGTGATGGCATATGTCCTCATTCACTGCTTTAATCATTTTAGTAGAGATACCATCATATCCTACACTGTTGGTATTTTTTAGGTTGTTTATAATTTTATTAATCTGGTAGGGTGAACTTGGTGCAAGAAACATTGAATTTAATCGGTGATTAATTGAAGACGTTACTTTTTTTCCGGCACCTGGAAGGGGGTTGATTATTAAGGACGTTGTTATCATCAATTTTTATGTTATCAATGGATTCTTTTGGGGTGTTAACTCTCGTTTTGTTTATAATCCGCCACGCTATTTTAGTTTTATTATGAGACGTTATTATTTTATAGTTATTTTGAGCACGTTTTGTTAACTTTATAATTTTTTTAAATAACTGACAATATTTTAAGTACTTTAATTTGTTGTCTGTTGTTGAGTTTAGTCTGAATTTCCACAGCAAATCCTTTTTCTTTCGGCTGCAAATTTTTACACCACCATATTTTTCAGAATAAAAATCTCGCAATTTAAAAGAGGCGACTATGTAAAAAATCATTTTGTCCACTTTGGTGTACGTAAGTATATTTATTTGCACAAAATGTGGTATATACAGGATATTAGAAAAATATTTAAGAGCAGGACACATTCCGCCGTAATAATAGCATGCAAAATTAAATTATTTTCATTGTTTTTAGAGCGTGTCGATGCCGAAAATCAGGTCAAAATAAATAAAAAGGTTTATGATGGTATTAACTTACGCCACAAGTGTTGGCTCCGATAAGTATGTTGTGGTGATGGTGCGAGCGCGGCGTGGGCCGCAGCGCGCGCGGCGGCGACACGCTGGCCACCGTGATGGCGCCGCACTTGCCCAGCGCGCCGCTAGCTGCCGGCGACGGCTTGCTGCTCGATACTGTGCAACAAGCGACTCTATTCATACACTCTATTCCAGTCTTTGTTTCTAAACTGTGTTATTTCCACTTAAACGTATGTATATCAAATCAACTTTATACAAGCGTAAATAATGTCGATTACATTTAGAACACGATTAAAGAATTACAGCACTATTGATGATACTCATGGTTTTTTTTTGTAACGCAAATTAACCTTTATGTATGAGTTTTTATGTTGTTTTTTTTTATATTTTCGTCCGAACCGTCCGAACTGGGACGCGCGAATTCGCGAGAAGTGGAAGGAGTGGAGGGAGGCTTTTGCCCAGGAGTGGGACAGAGCAGGCTAGGAAAAAAAACTCTTTTCAATGTGCGTTGAGTATGCATCTTTTTGGATTTACCTGTATTAGAGGTCCCATTTGGTGGCGTGTTGATTTGCTGCGAGGAAGACAACCGCGTCATACTTTTGTGAAGGCCGCCTACTGAACCCCCTGGTGCACAAAAGAGAAAACAGAAAATGTTACGCATCTTCGATTGCCATCATTTATGCTCGTCACAGTACCGTCGTGTTGGTGCGTATGTAGGTCGCATCTATTTTTCAAAATCAAGGAGTTCGATTCCTGGTTAGGAGTTTTTTTTTTCTAAAATCCAATGATGCAGTTTTAGTTTTAATCAAAATCGAGCTCGAGACTTCTTTGAGCATTTTTAGCTATTCCTCATACTTTCGGATTTGGCCATTCACGCCCTCTTGAAAAACTGACCGTGTATATTGTTTTGAACTAATTTATATTATGTATTTGACTAACATATATAAAGCACTATTTAGTATTTACTAATGAATGGATCAAAGTTATTTGAATAAATAAATAAGAATGAGCAGTGACCTGCCACGTTGAGCCTGGTCATGCTGCGATGCGGCGCGGGCCCGGGGTGCAGTCGGCCCGTGCTGCGCGAGTCGCCCAGCTTGGCGCGGCGCGCGTACCCGCCCGCGCCACCCGCGCCACTCGCGCCGCCCGCGCCACTCGCGCCGCTCGCGCTGCCGCCTGTACAGATAACGGTCATCTTAATCCGCTCCAGCCTGTCCAGATATCTTGCTGTCCTGCCCCAGCGACAGCAATGCGCTAAGTCCAGATCTATAGACCTGGCGACCAGCTAAGGCAAAAAACCCCAAACCGAACACATTTAGTAATGAGGCATTCAAAGGATTACCTGATTTAGCTGCCGACCAGTTCCTAGGTTGACCTGCGAGATGACAAATCGCAAAAACAGGGACAAAAATTTGGGTCCAAATAGGAAGCGAGAATGAACGCACACATAATATAACATAACTAGTCTACTCAACTTATTATTTCATATGAAAACTTCCACATATACCAACTAAATATCAGTGTTGTTAATTAAGTTGATTTCAGAATGTCAACGGCAAACTTAACATTTTTATAGATGTTTTTACAAAAACACATATTACATTTGGAAAGTGATACGCGAACGCAGTATTGTCAGGTACAAATACAAACCAGTGGCACTCGCAGCGGCCGCGTGCGCGCCGCCCAGCCGCACGATGGTGACGCCGGTCGACGTGCGGTTCACTTCGCCCTGGCTCGACCCGGACTTAGGACGGTTACTGCTGCAAACAAAATACATTTATGTAGCACGGACGAAAAGGCACAAAATATTCTGTGAAATAAACACAAACAGCAGGATTGCGTGCCTTACGGCTGCGCTAAATGATAATGATGAAACGGTGTTTACTTCTTAAGTTAATCTTCTGAAACACTTTTACATGAAATTTTGGTTAGTGGCACCGTCATATTCTAGCTGAGTGATCCCTAGAGAAGAAACAAGGTGATGGTGAGCTTACGTGGTGTTGGCCCTGACGGCCGTGAGCAGCTTGTCGGTGAAGAGCGCGGGGAAGGCGCTGCAGAGCGCGGTGACGTCGCGCAGCAGCGCCGCGTGCGCCGCGCGCTCGGCCGCCGGCAGCCGCTCCAGCACGAAGTTCAGCGCCTGTTGCGCGCGCTCCTGACACCATGTGTATAATTACCATAACAGACTAATTCATATTTTGAAAAAGGACCTAATTAATAATTAGACCTCATATTTATTGGCTTGGCTATCTTCATTACATGTTGACTACGTGAATTGAACTTTATCTTATTTCTATTATTATTTACAAATACTGGTAAATGTGGTGACTACTGAGATGACGAGTAATAGAAAAGTATGTAAAAAGGAGACATGCTGCGCCGACTTCAAATGAATTGGGCTGGGAAAATAATCTTCTTAGTGTATTGATCAAAAATTTAAAATGAATCTGGCCCAAAATTTAGCTACTCGAACTCCGCTCACTAAAGCAGTCAATAAATAGGTTGTGAGTGCGCAGGTAATAGAGCGTGCGTTGCAAGATGGAAGGTCGGCCATTTATGAGGTATGTTCATAATAGCTACCCTGCCGGTGTACCCCAGCTGCGTCAGAATGTTGGCGACGAGCGTGACGGCGTGCGGCGTGGCGTGCGGCGGCCGCGCGGCGCGCTTCACTAGCGACCCGTGCTCCACTACCAGCGTCACGCGGCTGCGGCTGAGGCAGGCTATCACCTGCGAAACATACAAACAGTTTTAGTATAAACCCTTAAAGACAACTAAACTTCGGACCAATAACCGCGTGTCCTGTCTTAAAATAAGAGAGACCGAGATTGTCACGTAACCTTTGCTCAGAGAACTCAGACGCCGCTTGTTCGTACAGTTAGCGCTTTCAGGTTTTACAAACAAGTGAGGGACAAAATATGATCGCATATTCGCGCGACAATCGCTTCTATTCGAGTTAACAAAACTAAACACTCTGTATACGTGACATACTTCCAATTTGCTGCTGCTTTAATCAATTTTATGCTATTAACCGCTTATAACACTTCAAACGGCTTTATTTTTTCGTCATAAACTGATACAATTTTGTCAATAACAGCACTAACCTGCAGTATATCCACGCACATGCACCCCGGGTCGTTCTGACTGGCAGTGTTCGGACACAGGTAGGACAGCAGCTGCGGCACACACGTCTTCAGTGCGTCAGGCTTGCGGGCGGCGATGTGCTCGAACAGAGCGAACAGCGAGCTCTTCTCTACGGGTTCCGCGTGGGGTAAAAGCGATACCAGCGCTGGGGCGTGGCCTTCGAGAGGTTCCGGAGATACCTCGTATAAGTTCGTCAGGATCCGGCACAAAGGGTAGTTACCTAGACAATAGAATAGTAAATCAAAGTATGGTAGATATATAAATCATAACATCACGCTTGTAATCCCAGAAAAGTCTGGTAAGGTGTACTGATAGTACAAGCACATTGCGCCGATTATGTTTAAGTCCCATGTAACTGGTCCCCTGGATTATATTAACTTAGCTCAGAGTGCTGCGATAAGACAAGATTGAGTATTGACAAGATTGATAATACCAAAATACATAGTTAGTCTTTTGATCCTAATTAATTAAATGTATTTATGATAATTTATTTCGTACTACCAACCTGACATAATAGAATCCATGATAGTCTGCACATGTGGTTTCAGCAGCACCGCATGATGTACAGCAGCTAGCGAGAGGTACCGGGCCATGTGTCGCGATATCTCGCGGTTGCCTTTGTGCAAGAACTGCACCGCGACCGGCAGGAACAGCTCCATCACGCTCTTGTTGGCGTAGTTCTCTTTGTCGGATTGTAAAGGGAATGATACCTGGAAATATAGCGTGTGAAATTAGTGGAAAAAGTTTTTAGGCAAAATTCGTGATTTGGACATGCGAGTTGCAGACACCACCCTGATATAAAATTAAATAGATACATACTAGATAGATTTAGATCAGATTAGACTGTTCACTTAGTGTCACCAATCTATTAATAATAAAAAGAAATATCTACATCACTTTTCGTGTCTGTCTTTCTAGACCATGTTGTTGTTATTAAAATATGCAACATTTTTTTATGCCTTTTTCCCATTATTTCGTATTCGGGAAGGGTTATGTTTTATTTTTAGCATTTGAAAAACATACATACTAATAATAAAGAAATCTCTATTTTTCCAAGTTGTAAAACCAGTAAAAATGGTTGCTAATATTCAATAATAGTTTAGTAGAAACATGTTCTTATCAAAAATAGACATTTATTAAGTCTATTCTGAAGTAGTTTTTATTTTATTTGTATACTTTTTTCCATTATCTGTTGATCCATTTGACATTGAAATCGCAAAAAAAACTAACTCAAATCTTAAAGTATAATATCAAAAATTAATATTAAAAACAGAATAAATACATGTTAAATAACTTACCAAAACAATGCATGCTATAATGTCTGAAGCAATCTTAGCATGAGGTGGATCATCATCCCGGAGATGACCGGTAGGCATCAGGTTGTGGTGCAAGCAGGACTCTAGCAACGCCACGAGGGGTCCGCAGTACTTGTCCAGAGTACTTGTCTCTTTCACACATGATGTAACTCTTGCTACACATATTTCTATCAGAGCCTGGTCGCGGTCGTTCCGACAGTAGTCTGGCCGTGAGGAAATCTCTGTTACTTGCTTCAACTGCAACAAATATATGTATATTTATATTTAATCTTATCAATAGTGACGTAAATCTATGATTTCCAACAAATGCACTGTCATGATAAGAATATTATCTTGACAAAATTATTTGTATCTAGAAATACGATGGTCCAGATTCAATTGTGACCCAGAATTATAAATATAGTCAATTTTATCCAATCTTAATGTTGCATGTCTCATTTAAGATAAATTATTGTAATATATCTACTTTAGTGTCTACCTACACTACATATTATTATTTACATAGGTGACTGACTTGACTCAACTATAAATAGTGAAACTTAATAAATGTACAAGCAAATAACATACAGGAAAATTGCAAGAATACAACAACAATAAACAACAATTGTTTTATAATATCATATTTATTCCAGAATTTATGATTCATAATTTATTCAAATGGTAGGCACTCAATATACATTGGCTGATAGTTGACTGTTCTTATTTATCCAACTAGGGATTTAATATTGCACTTTGTAGGTGTGACTCAGCTGTAATATACATACTTTTCTAATTCTTGGTATCTGATACGAACAGGCTGTGCCAGTTGTAAGTACTTAGCGGTAAGGCTCACCACTTCGTTGAGGTCGTTGACTATTTCGGCGTCAGGGATCGCGAAGATATCGCCGGCGCGGGTGAGATCCCGCTCCGTCAGCACATGCTTCAGTAGCTCATGCATCGCGCCGCCGCCCCCTGCACACCCGCCTCGACGCGCCTTCACCGCGCCGTAAACAACATTCACCTACAACGGCTCATCAATGGACACATCAACAGCCACCGCTACACAACCACCATATCACCATTATTCAACACACGTAACATGTATAACTGGTTTTTAATGTCCCATAACTCACTAGAAAGCTGTTTGAATATATAAAAATAAAATAGTTTGAGCGAAACACCGAAATAAGTGGTCTTTTGATGCAATGCAGTACAGGCGAAGTACGTTTCGTTTCGTTCGGAAATATGACTGTCAATCAGTCAATGAACTTGTATAGGTTATATTTAGGTCCACTGGAATTTTGTGATGTGATGTGAAACATTGGCATTTGAAGCAATAAAATGAACAAAGCTAGGTTGTATGTCTGTCGATCTTATAGCATTTCTAAGCTAGTGATGAACTTTGTAGCCACGGAACAAACTTTTGTAAATAATAAAAGTTAGAGCATAGTAATAAAGTGACAAAGTAGCTAATTGTGTACCTACATAATTTTACCTATTTATAAAAGTAATTTGAGATTGGAAATTGTCTTATTTTTCTAACACTGTTTGATTCTTTTTTACAGTTTGCGTTATCCACTCATTAGTGTTGAACAAGGGATACAAATTGATTTTTTATATACGAACCTATATAATACCACAATGATGAACATGACGATCTCTGGGCGGCGGTATCCAGCAAGAAAAACAATAAAACGTACAATATACCACTCAGCTTGTTTTAATCAAATCGATATGGAATACCCATACACCGCCCACACTAGTCCAGTCAAAAATACCAGCTGTCGTCATGTCATCATGATGTCATATTATGTCTCATTTTTCAAACAATTTAATTGAGGTTACTACTATCAAGATATAGAAATAATATTTAATGAATATTTTATTTAATAAAACGTAAAACAAAATAGTTTTTAAGATATCAACAAAGTTTGAAGTATACCCAACTTATAGTTAAAAAACAAACTTTTACGAAATCTTTAATATCTTTTGTTTACGAAATTAAAAGTGAAACCAAATATTTGTGACGATATTGTTTAGTTTCACTACAATAATGCCTGTTCTATGCAGAAGAGGTTGTGGCAATAATGCAGTTTTAAAAGTAAATACTGTAATATTTTATTTAGAAAAAACAGCAAAATCATAAACTTTCTAATCTTTTTTAATGTGATTGCTTGAATTATTTCAGCGACCAAAAACAGGCGATGCTCTCTGCAAAGAATGTTTTTTCTGGGCATTTGAAACTGAAATTCACTACACAATCACAAAGGCCAAATTATTCAACAAAGGAGATTCAGTAGCCATTGGTGCGTCTGGCGGGAAAGACTCCACAGTACTTGCGTATGTACTCAAGACTTTAAATCAAAGGTACAACTATGGGTTGAACCTGATGCTGCTGTCAATAGATGAAGGTATTACGGGATACAGAGATGACAGTCTTGAGACAGTCAAGCAGAACCGGGATGACTATGAGATGCCTTTGAAGATACTATCATACAAAGACTTGTATGGCTGGACTATGGATGAGATAGTGGCTCAGATTGGCAGGAAGAATAACTGCACCTTCTGTGGGGTGTTCAGAAGACAAGCCTTGGACAGAGGGGCAGCCATGTTGGGGGTGAAGTGTATAGCTACAGGACATAATGCTGATGATATTGCTGAAACTGTGTTGATGAATGTTCTAAGAGGTGATATTGCAAGGTTGAAGAGGTGCACAGCTGTAGCTACTGTAAGTCTTTCAGTGATATAAGACTGCACTAACTTATAATTTCTACATTAATATTATTTTTGTTCTCTAGGGGAGTGAAGGCACAATACCAAGAGTGAAGCCCCTCAAGTACACCTATGAGAAGGAAATAGTGATGTATGCACATTACAAGAAGCTGGTCTACTTCTCCACGGAGTGCGTGTTTGCACCCAACGCTTACAGGGGACATGCCCGGGCTTTGCTCAAGGATATGGAGAAGATTAGGCCAGCTTGTATCATGGATATTATTTACTCAGGTATATTCTAGATTTCCTTGTGATAACACATTTAGCCAAATAAGAAAAAGGTCACAATATTTTTTCTTACCATTAAATGTGACCACTCTCAATCTCAACCTTTCATAATAAAAAGAAATCCTAGAAAGCCATGGATAAGGGATTTTGTGTTATACCCATCTTGCCATATAGGTCCTTGAAATTGAAAATTAATAATTCCATTTTTTATATGTATTCCAGGTGAAACCATGTCAGTAAAAGAACAAGTCTCCCTCCCCACACTAGGGATATGCAGTCGCTGCAAGTTCGTGTCCTCACAGGAGGTTTGCAAGGCATGTGTGCTCCTCGAAGGCCTCAACAAAGGCCTGCCCAAGCTCGGCATCGGCAAGAGTTCTAAAGCTAAGAGGATGCTTGATGAATACCATGCTAAGCAGGCACACAATGGAACAGCACTAGATGAAGCCATTAAAGATCTGAATGATACACATATAGCATTAAGTAGTAAGAGAATCAGTAAGGGTAATGCAAATAAAGAAAATGCAAGCAATAACGATGCATGTAATAAAAACGATTGTTGTGGAGGAGACTGTAAAACTAAAACTAGTGTTGATCCAGCTGTTGGTAATAAGAAACTTGACATGTTATTAGAACAGTATGGTTTAGATGAGACTTCAAGTGACGAGAAACATAAAGAAAATGGAGTAAAGGATACAAGTGTATCAGATCATTCAGATGATGAAACCCCATTCAATGGCCAAGAAGAAGACGACACATGTTCAGCCTCATGCGGTGGTGTAAGTATAGGTTTTTGACATCAATAAAATCAACAAAATTATTTTACAAACTTTAATTAATTTCATTTATTACACCACTAGACTTAATGTATTATTTCTACCCTCGAGGTTCCAATCCGTATAATTTAATTTTAGCCACACTTAAATTAGTCAAATGTATTGAGAGTTTTTTTTGTTATGAGCACAGAGGCATGTTTCTAATACCTGTAAAATCACTAACACAAGTCTACCTAACAACGTGATTACGTGACAATTTCCTAGTTAAAATACATTTCTGGTTGACAGGTCTAATACTTATTACGTACAATAGAACATAACTGGACTTCTATAGTTCCCCTGCAGGATTAAGCAGAGGTGTCCCATAGTACATCCACGTTTCGCCAGTTATGTTATGGTACAAAAGAAATTGATAAGGAATATCAGAAAATTTTGCCATTCTGGAGTGACAACATAGCATCTATACAAGTTATGGTGC
The DNA here is from genome assembly GCA_964057025.1 of Standfussiana lucernea. Lineage (NCBI taxonomy): Eukaryota > Metazoa > Arthropoda > Insecta > Lepidoptera > Noctuidae > Standfussiana > Standfussiana lucernea. The sequence continues at coordinate 2,168,394 of OZ059791.1, read as the reverse complement.
AGCCCTTTAGGTACCGGTAGCTATCCTTTAAGAGTTATTTTTACCTCTGTCAAATGCAACCTTATTGTAACGGGAATACAGATCACAGTTTGGCAATGTCAATGGCAGTTAGGTAATAACTGATAGGACTGTAAAGATGTACCACTAAAATATATCAAACCGCGCAGTACAATCTGTTGTACTTGTTTCATTTCACGAACGCGTCAATCATTGCAATTTATACCTTATACCAATGACGTAAGAATCAAACGTCGCGCGCTCGTGATTTACGTAGTCATAATACGTGTTTAAGGTATGTTTACGTCTACGTGATGAAGGCAGGCGCTCTGGACTCTATCCTCTCGCGACAGATGGGGCAGTGGTCGTTGATGTTGTCGGAGCAGTCCTCACAGAGGCACACGTGGCCGCAGGGAAGCAGGATGATCTGGAAATATGTTTTACGATAAAGTTTTCTATTCGTTATTCTGGCCCTGCTTTAGCAGTGGTGACCGGAACATAATATGTTGCACGCCTTACTTTCGTAAAACAGTGCAACACTTTTCTAATTGACACAATTTTTTTTGATGATTTGCTTTTCAAGATATACATAAGTCAAAGATTACTTAATTTACTTTCTACACCTGCTGAATAATTATAGTTTAAAATTCGTTTTTAGTGCTCGACTTTCATTGCTGACTGTATAATAACACTTCTTCGCGTCGCCGGACGACATGCTTTAAACAATACTCTCTCGTGCGTACCTCCTTAGGGTTCTCCGTGCACACGACGCACAGCTGCAAGTCAGCCAGGTTCTTCTCCCGCGCGTGCGCGCGCCGCTCCCGGCGGCCGGCCGCCAGCTGCTTCTTCATGGAGTCCTCGAGCGCGCGGCGCCGGCGGCGCTTCATGTACTTGTACGCCACGCGACACGACGCCGCCGCCGCTACCGTGCCGAATAGGACTAGCAGTACTCTGTGAATGTAACATTTAAATAAGACAAAAGACCAACTGCAGCTGCTGCTTTCACTGGCTCGTTGGTCTCGCCGTCGCAAGCGCGATTGCTGATTTCCTGGGTTCGATTCTCAGATCGGGTAAAGTATCATTGGATTTTTCCATTAAACTTTCTAAGTGGCAGCCTGAATGCACTTGATATGTCTCCGGTCGTGTGGGGCTGCCGTCCCATCGGACCATGACAGGGATATAGAAGACAGTGCACCTGTGTGAGGTTGCAAACACACTTGTGCTTTAACTAGTCTACGCTGAGATTGGCCGCCATGACTGAATACTATACTATTATCTTTGAAATGGAGTGACCCATGTACAGCATACCTTAGAAAGTCCCTTGAACTAGCCAGCCGTTTTAATAAACTTGATTTAGTCGCCGTCGTCAGATACAAAGGCAGGCCATCCTTCGGCGGCTGTATCCTCATCTCTCCGGTGTTACTTCTGTGTAGCTCTCCTATGGCCGTGATGTAGGAGCCGTCGCGAAGCATCTCCTCCATGGTCTGCAGACCTCGCTGTCGCACGCCGGAGAAGAAGCCCCACACGTGGTCGATAACCCCTGGAGACATGGGCTCGAACTTGTCTGAGATGACGTCCATATCTGTAAAAATGATATGATGATGAAACTTGAGATGTCTCAGTAAATATTACTCTCCTTTTAGACTCTAGTGCAATCGGGTAAAAATAAGAGTAATATACACGCACAACTCGATGTATGTAGTGGGAAGATTTGAATTATACTTCTAAGGGAAACATTGCTAGAATTTCCACAAAAATAGGGGTTGATCTCTATTTGAAGTACATATTTTGTAACCTCAGAAGTCGGATACACTATACAACGTCAAGTCGTGTGAATTATACGAATTGAATCGTAAAAATCACGCAACGATGTATTAACATGGTACAGGGCAATGCATGGCACATCACATAAAATCCTGGGTCTATCCATTTCATCATCGGCATCGTCGACGTCGCATCGGGTAATCGGGTTTAGGGGTTAGCGATAGGTAAAATAAATTAGCAAAAAAAAGACGTATTTTCAAACAAATCACTTACCAAGTAACTCAGCCGTGAGTGCGTCCACCACCTCAATGCTGTACTTTCCATTGTTTAGGACAAAGGGTGTAGAGTTGCACACTTCATGTATGGTGCGTGTCTGGTCTGACCAGAAGCCCGCAGATGTCCGGGCTATCACATGCTCTTTGATTGTGAGCCTGAAATTAACACGAAAGAAAAATTAAACAAGCACTGAATGAAGACTTAAAAATTACCAGTAAAATGAAGGTGTTTTAGAACTCTATGCATATGCCTACTGCCTACCCATTTATAGAGTGAGTATAAGTGTCATATAAGAATAGAGAAAAAATATTCATATTGAGTTATTATTCATCAGTGGACGAGACATCTACTGGGTGCAATAAAGTTAACAACAATTGCATGAAGATCTACAATATCTGCATATTTATAAAACTAAAAAGTATTTTTATTAGTACCTATGTCACTGAAAGGTAAAAACAACAATGGAATTAAATCCTTACCTCTGCACAACACCTGTCACTGAGTTGTTATAGTTGCTGGTGATGGGGTTGCCCAGTGGCTTCACCAGGCCTCTGATCACCACATATGGGATGGTGTTGTTGGAGTACTTGTTGATCTCCTTGTTCAGGGTCGAATCTATGTCCAGCACAGGGGCTGTCTGTAATTCAACATGTTGCTGTATTATTATCTGTTTTAAATGACACATAAATCATGTTTATCCTGTAGTGTTGTTTGCAACAATAACAGGAATGTCGTCAATTAATTCATGAACATACTTGAATAGAAAATGTTATGCATTTCTATAATGTGCATAATATACTGTACTGTATATAATATACTAGCTATACTACATCAAAGTATGTAAAGAATTTAGGAATGTGACATAATCAAGGAGTTTAAAACGGTTGTAAATAGCTGTTTTTTACAAGATAAACCATGAGTTCTAATAAGAGATAATTTGTTTACCTGCAGGGCATTCAGGATATGTTTACATTTGCTCAGCTGTTTCACACAAAAGCCCAAAATAAGGGTGTCTATTCCAAGGATCACTGTTTCGCCGATTATTTCCGAAAAGAAGTCCATGGTTCTACAAATTTGTTTTGTGCAGTTTTACCATAAATTATAAGTAATAATTATTGCATAACTAATCACGCTATTTTAGCTCATTATCTCGGTAAATTTGCCTATTTTTAGTAAAATCCACAATCACAGTCACACAGATTCTCGCTGTAAGTTTTTGACATTAACGTTTCGTTTCATACGAATTACGATACATTACATCCCGACCTCAAAGTGCGTAAGATAACACGCTAACTAAAAACGGAACGAAACGTTTTGTTCATAAATCATTACATACTAATTAGTTTTGTAAGCTTATTCCGCTATGCTAGACAGGGAGATTATTTTATTCCCTGATTATAAAACCGTTTCAAGAAATTATCGGTCTGCAAACTGCTGGTTACAGAAGTGGCTGAGAGTGTCCTTCTGCAACGTCATGCTCCCTGGCGGAACCACCTTTGCTATAACAAGTATCAGTTACATAAAATAATTCTATGGAATGTCTATAAAATTCTAGTCCTATTAAAAAAAAGTCTATAAAAATTTCGGTTTTGGGGGTACTATTTCAATGTAGAATTGTTATAGAATTATTTGATACTATATTTATCTCCTTAAACTATGTACTGTAATAGATATATCATGGTGGTTTCGCTGGGTAGGATATTTAGCAGCGCAACCACTCTAAATAAAAGTTTACGTCGAAACTAGAGATATAGACTTTTTTCATAGAATTATTTTATGTAACTTATACTTGATAAAGCAAAGGTGGTTCCGCCAGGGAGCATGACGTCTTCTGCAGCTTTGTCTGAGCAGAGATTACTTCACTGATTAGTCAGAGGGTGGTAACCTGTTGCCCATAGCTAACATAATCAACCCATAACGTTCCCACTGCTGGGACACAGGCCTCTTCTCTGTGAGAGGGAGTAGGTCATAATTGACCACGTGAGTTGATGGATGGCATACTTAATGTCTCTGAATTTCGGTTCTAGGACATACTGGTTTCCTATGCCGTGCCCTAAGATATTTAGTTGAAATTACGTCGTATCCGGTTTAAAACAACATCGAAACCACATTTGTGAAATTGTGTTCGATATTTTTATTTCTGGCACCATAAGGATAGGGTGGGGGTGTTAGTAATAAATAGCTAATCACATGAATAAAACAATCTTTCGGATTCCTTAACAATTTATTTAAAACGAAATTAGATCTAGCGTCGGCAGTGGACAGTTTAATTCCTTCTCCTGCGTACTCTGGATATTCTCCAGGCGTTGGGTTCTTCGTACTTGTTGTAAAGCGGCTCTAGTCTCTGGTTCTTCTTGAACTTGGATAGTTTCGTGGGGTCGGAGAATTTGAAGAAGGCTGGGGCGAACTCGACGAGCCATTTCGGGTCGATGGTGGTCACTTCACGCATGTACTCCTTCGTGGTTTGGACCAGCTCGTGGTAGATTACCCTGATTATGAAAAAAAAAATTATATTAATTAATATGTTGGTAGGTAAGTATTATAATAAAGGTTATTGACGTGTAGGGACGCCGTTTCTGGCTTCCGGCTAAAATGATAACTTCACAAAACTGTAAAGCCCTTACCATTCCGGCTGCCTATTGAAGAGTGCACTGGAAGGATGGATGTAGACCACTTGGCTGTCCACCAGAGTTCTGTAGCCCTCCTGTGGGTCCTTCTTGGCTGCGTTCCTGAAGAAGCCGGAACATATCGTCTTCTGGATGCGCACCGTGTTCTTGCCCGCGGATACAACGTCCAACTTGTGCCTGGCAAACAAATTGAATATTTTAGTACACTACAGATGGATATTTCATATATTAATTTATTAATACATATTGACAAAATAATCAAAACAGCTAAATATTTAATGGCTATTTGCGACATTGCAAACTTACATACAGATGGATTCTTAAGAGCGTTTACGTCTATCGCGCGAAGTCAAGTTTAGGTAATTCAATGCATTTTTTACACACACAGAAGCGCGCGTGCCTGTGTGTATAGCGCTGGCGCGCTCTCGCGCGCTATAGTCAAACTAACCCACTATGATCCGTTCGAGTGCAATTGTTGTAGTAAAATTTAATTTGAATTTGAACGTACACGGATTACTAAAGTACGAGTGCATAAAATAAGTATTCAATAATATATTGCAAGTATAGCTATAATTATGATTAATATTAAAGTCGTTTTTTAGTTATTCAAACATGAATTTGTTGATCTAAACTTTAGAAAGAAACCGAACTTCGTTAATTATTATTGATTTGTGACTGATTAATAAATATTTCTTATTCTATTCAAATAAATCACTTTATACGGATTTACTTACGTTTATTTTATATTATATTTTAACCTGACGCGATGTTCCTCTTAGTGACACCTCTTATGAGGGAAATACAATAGGTTGGCGTTAACTTTAAAAACAATTTATGTTCTTATTTACAAAAAAATAAGTAAAAGTTTTAATAAATAAAATTCGTATGTAAAAAAATTGGGTAGATATTGGTTGTCACTAAAATATTGTCAGTCATCAAAAATAATAATAAAAAAATTTAATCATCAAAGTACCATGATTTTTTAATCACACTATAAACGTCCGCTATCCTTCCAAGTACGACTAAGGTCAACTCGGGTCAGGCAGAGCGCCGAGCGACATGTCCTCTCTCTAGAAAGCCTCGCGGCGGTCTGATCAAAGACTACTATATATATATGGAGATAGACGGCACTCTCAACCGTATTTCCGTCATCATACAAGCAGCGCCATCTATCCGTGGTGGTGACGAACTAAATCCATAATTTATAGGTACCTACAGCATTAGAGTACCTGTAAATTTATATAAGGCCGTTCCCAACCCATAACCGATTTATCAGCTCTTTCCCTTTAGAGATAAGATTTTTGACTTAAGTCTTTAGAAGTAATATCAAAAATATATCTCTAGTAGGATAAAGAGCCGATATATCGATTATTGGGAACGGCCAATTAATCAATTCATTTTGTTACTTGTGCTTGGTACCATAATATTGTCATTCACATGTATTAAGATTGTTTTACATAAAAAAAAAAACAAAAAAAAATGTACTAGAACGTGTGACAAAACATGGTGTGGCAAGTAAAATCTAGATGGAAATAATACAATACAAACGGAATAAAAAACATTTTAAAATTACCATACTTTTATTTTCGAACTTGGTCAAGGCTAGTGTTTACAACTTATTTAATTAATTGTGTAAATACTTAATCAAGTTCAACACCACAAAATTATGAACAGAAGAGTCAATTTCTCACACTTAACACTAACTACGAGTCCTGTCTCAAACCAGAGTCAATTTCTCACACAGAGTCCTATCTCACAACAAATGAACAAAGCACTTGTGATGTGACCTCGCCACGCCAAAACGGAGGAGCAGCGGCTCAACTCGCAATCAAAATCCAGGGCAAAATTTATCATTCAAACAAACAATCTCATCCGAAATCCAAAATCTCGATTTCATCAAAATAACGCATTTTTCTTAGTGACAGACGGTTGACAGTGTAACCATATGACTAAAATACGTTTTTGTAATTGATTGAATTAGTTCTTTTATTTACTTATTGAGATTAATGTAAATTAAATTAAGATGGTTTATTGTTAATGTTATTTTAGATTAAATCCAATCACAGTTTTATAGTGGTAACCCAACTAGTAAATAGTTTTCACCATGGGGGATAGATGGAGCTAGTTTCCATACAAAAGCTTCAAGCAGGCTGCAATGTTCTAAGAGAGCATAGCATGGGTCTGATTTGAAATTGCTCGCGCGCAGTGATTTATAGTAGTTTTCAAATATTTATAGAAAAATAATCACTGTAAATTATTTGAAATTTTAAATTGGATGTTTTAAAGCATATGTTCTTCTATCATATTATGCTATTATTATATTAAATCAAGTAAGATATATCGGTGAAAAAAATCATTTTAATTCCTTAATATTTTACATTGTTTGAACTTTAATTTCTTATATAAAGAAACCTAAATCAAAAAATTTTCTTCTCCAACTATATTCCTTAGGATCTTAGCAATAGGTAAAAAAAAAAAATCTAATTAGGTTTGCCAGTGGTTTCCTATAATTAGAGCGTCGAAACTGACGCTAAAAGGGAAATTAAGAAAACCTCTGTTGAGTTATCTTGATACAATTTACCAATACTCTATTAATTGAAATATTTTTCTCCCCAACTATTGAGACAACGAAATTTCCTAAAGTTATTAGTAATTATCATTTTTGTAAAATAAAGGGTTGATGGTATTAAAGGGTTTGAAAAGTACTGTTTTGGAGTCAAACAGCGCATGGACGGCGTAAACGCTCTTAAATTGGAAATGATCTTAGCAGAAGGTATTGTATTGAAGTGATAATTGTGACTGATATGTTTAGCTAATAACAAGGTAAATCAAGGGTTTTGAAAAGATTTCACAACTCACCTATCCATAATCCCAAGCAGTTGTTTCCTGACATCCTGCGCTCGTTTCAAAGTGCGGATCTGCACGAAGTTCTCATAGCACCACGCGTTAGAGAACTTATTGTTCCTCCAACTGTTGTACACGGCTAATAAGGTCAGGTGGTCGCCTTCCGGTTGGTTGAACTTCGCTTTCTTCTGGTCAGCCAGCGCTTGCTTGTCTTTGGGACGATAGAACACGTTCTGTACGCTCAACATTGACACTATGGTCAGGATCTCGTCTGAGCATTGTAGTGCTACTGACATGATTAGGATCTTTGAGAGGTTCGGTTCGAGCGGGAATTCGGCCATCTGTAATAGAAAGAGCGCTTTGTCATCTTCTATTTGGCTATAATAAATATGAACTTTTTGGAGTTAGTAGAGTTAGAAGCAAAACATGAACACACGACATGAGATTTTCCGTATATGGTTTCGTTTGCAATTACACGCGTTCCTGAAATGTAACAACTATCCCCCACTTTTATTTCGAATTTTGAGCTCTATTTTCCATTCAATAAGGTTTATTATGCTATGTATCTTTCTCAAATTGATTTAAATATTCATAAAAAGTCTATTCTAATATCTAAAGTGTATAGTTTGGTCTACTTAAGTACATACCCTGCGACCGAGCCTGGTGAGCAATCCTTCCGAGTCGAGCGCGGACAGCGAGTGCAGTTGTTCTAGCGCCATGATGAGCGACTCTACCGGCGGCGCGTCCATGAAGTCGAAGTGCAGCAGGTCGTTTATACCCATCGTTTTCAGTTGCAGCACCTGTAGCAGAAATTAATGGATGTCCTTAATTATAACTAAACTTCAAATTAAGAATAACGCTTGAAATAGGATGTGAAAGAATGAATCGAATTTGAACTGCTTTGAGTCGATATTAGAATGAAATCAGTCAGTTTTAAATCGAGATTGACGGCTCGGTGAATGCTGAGCGCGGGATCGGGTGCGTGAGTCGGAAAAAGTGTTACTGGGTTTTGCCATCAGGGATTCCTCAATAGTAGCTGGGTCTAGTCTGAAAGCTGGTTGCGTGACGCCTCCAGCACGTATCGTCGTTGGTCCGGTGCCTGACCTCTCCCCGGCCATGTTGGATTGCCGTCCTTGAGGACTATGAGAGTGAAGGAACAGAGTGCACCTGAGTGACTTGGTTGCCGCAAATACGTACCGTGGTAGCAAGATTAGTGCGCTGTATCTCTGGCACGGGCGTCGGCAACATCTCGTCGCGGTAGGCGCGCTCCGTGTACAGTCGGTAACACTTGCCGGGGCCCGTCCGGCCCGCACGACCCGCTCGCTGTTTTGCTGCTGCCTGTACCAAACAAAAAAAAAATCGTGAATATGAAAACGAATAAACTGTTGAGACTAAGGAGTGCTAAATTTTTGTTCGTTTCGGCACATCCGCTGGACGTAATTCAAGCTGTGCAGAGGCAACCCGAAATCATTCAGGGATGTTGGATGACGAAATGAGTTTTCCGATCGGCACGAACCAAATGAAAGCGGAATATGTTTAGTTTAATTGCTTCGGGTCGGCTTTGAATACCAACAAATACTGACGAATCGAATATGCCGACCGAAACATGTAGTCAGTTGAAAGAAGTATTCAATTACCTGTGAAATAGGCGTCACAACCAGCGAGTCCATTCCAGTCTTCGAATTATAAACTTTTTGCTTCACGAACCCAGGATCGACAACATAATAAACTCCGTCTATGGTCAGAGAAGTTTCCGCAATGTTGGTAGCTATGACCACCTTTCTGGATCCGGGAGGCGCTGGCTCGAAGATACGCGTTTGCATCTCAGATGGCAACGCGGAATAAACTGGTAGAATGATTAGTTCTGGCACATCTGGGCCTAAAGACTTCATCCTTTCATAAAGAATCTCGCAAGCCGTATCAATCTCTTCTTGACCAGTTAAGAACAGTAGAATATCTCCAGGAGGTTCTCTCAAATGTATCTGCATCACAGTTATCAATGACGCGTCTAGATAATCAGTCTCCGGTTCTTTGGTGTACATGACTTCTACAGGGAAGGTTCGACCGGGTATAGTGAAGATGGGAGCTTCGAAGAAGTACTGTGAGAATTTGACGGCGTCTAAAGTAGCGGAGGTTACAATCAGTTTGAGTTCTGGTCGTTTCTGGACGGCTTGTTTGAGTAGACCGAAGAGGACGTCCGTGTGTATGGTTCGCTCGTGAGCCTCGTCCAACATGATGACGGAGTAGGATTTAAGGTCGAGGTCCATGAGACACTCACGGAGTAACATACCGTCTGTCATGTACCTGGGAAAGAAAGTTGTGGGTTAGGTTAGGAATGTGTGGGATCATCAGCTTTTTGCTGTCTCTCGACAGGCAGCGGAAGGCTCTCGTACGGAAAATGAATAAGCATTAATCACCGCATACGTAAGGCGGATCGACAAATATTGTAGGTTACATGAGCAGTTTGTTGTCACTTAACAATCGGTGCCGCATATAACTGAGTCGGCCTGTAGTGTTCTAACATTTTAAAATCAGTCAAAAGTGCAGTAAAATCAAAAGTGGTGATCATTTTTTAACGCCAAAATTACAGAAGGCAATCCCTCAAAACGTCCACCCTTCACCACTTCCTAATTAGTTGGGGAGAAGAGGCTCAACAAACTTTCCAGCAAATAATAGCATTTTGTTTTTGTATGGAAAGGTGCTGAAACTACCTCACTTACTTGATAACAGTCTCAGGACTCGTACAGTCTTCAAACCGGATGGTGTACCCGACCTCCTGCCCCAGCCTGCACCCGAACTCTTCAGCTACCCTCTTGGCTACAGACATGGCGGCCACTCTCCTGGGTTGAGTGCAAGCGATCTTACCGCGCGCGGTCAGCCCGCACTCCGCGAGGTACTGCGTGATTTGCGTCGTTTTTCCGGAGCCGGTCTCACCGATTACGATCAGGATCTGGTTGTCGGCTACAGCCTGGTGAAAAGAATGAACTACTAAGTTAAGGATATGGAAAATCAAGTTACGTTAAGTCAGTAATTAAAATCTAAAAAAAATAATTGTGTTCTGAGTTTCGGTAGATAGATAGATAGGATAATTTTTGACCCTGATTCGGTCTTCAACACAACTTATACATACAAAAGATATATAGTATAATCCAACATACCTTGGTTAATTCATCTCTCAACTTATAAATAGGCAATGACTGTCTCTGCTCCAAAAGAGACAAATTCGTCTTCTTGCCAAAAGAAGACTTCTTCCCACCAATCACATGCTTCTTCCACTCTGGCAGATCTTGGGGAGTTATGCCAGTCCCTCTCATGTTGGCAGCTAGTGCTCTACCATCGCTTTCTGGTAGAGGATCTATCCAGTTCTTGTTCAGTCCCATGGGTACACTCTCCATCTCTTGCTCCCTCTGTATCATCTTTTGCTCTCTTCTCTCCTTCGATAGCGCTGACTGCATCATGGCGGCTTGGGCTAGGGACCCGTCAGGGTTCTTCACAATTCTGACAGGTGACAAGTCGTGAAGCGCGCGCCCGTGACCTTGTAAGAACGGCGGCTCTTCTTCTACGAGTTCTATCTCGATATCGGCCTCGCCGTCTTCGTCTTTGGGCAATAAACCTGTCTCTTCGTCGAAGTCTGGCAACTCGCTCTTGTCTATAACTCCCGATGATATCATCTGTGAAGTGATAATGGTAACGAATTTATATTCTATTTGGTCGAACTTTTTCGTTCACTCAAAAGAAGCGATTAGATCCATCAGTATATCTTACCTGTTTAATCTCCCATCGCTCAGGGCTAGAGATTCTGGTGACCCTCTTCCGGCTGGAGTCCTCGTCAGGATCGAGGCCTCCCTGTAGGCCTGCCAATACTGTGGCATTCGGTGGAGGACGATCAGGATTACGACCTTCGCGTTCAGCCTATTATGGAGAAAATGTCATAAACACGAAAGAGAGAGAGAGAGTATAATTTACAGATAGATATTAAAAACAAGTGCATCAAGTTTATGTGTTATTTAACAACTTACCTCGAGATGTGCATGTGATGCTGGGTTCAGATCTTTGCCAGTTTCTTGACACACATCCCTCATAGTAAGAGATACTTTCTGTCCGGTAATTGACAATACTTTAACCTGAAACAGTACAAAAAGTCAGCAGAAAACTTTTCACTGCACACAGTGGGCTCTCCAGCAAAGGACCCTAAGGCAGCAGAAACAGCTAATCAGTTTTCAAAGTTTTTCTTGGTGACTTTCAAAGATTAACACAGGGGGGTGGGGTCAGCTTCCAGTCTTACCGGATGCAACTGAATACCAGTATTTCACATGGAGCAACTGCCTATCTCACCACTACAACCCAGTTAGTACTGGGTAATACGATACCCCTTGGTAAGACTGGTTGTCAGACTTTTGGGTCACTGAATACCTGTAATGACTGTCAAAGATCTACAATTGACAGCCGGGACCAACGGTTTAAGGTACTTTCCGAGGCACGGAGGAAACCCGGTATGTAATGGGTGGTGACCCATCCACGGACCAACCCAGGCAAGCGCGGATTGACCTGGCGATCGACCCGAGCGGCTGTTATTATTTAGCCACGAGCTTCTCAAAAATATTATGCGATAATTATTAACACAATATTATGCAATACCAAGAAATACTCCTTTACAAAATCTTGTTGGTATGACAAATGCTAGGATTAAAGTGTGACGCAAAAGTAATGAAATTCGAGCGATTTTACATTATGTATTTTAGTTGAAAATTTTGCCAACCAGCACAATATCACCAATTAAAATGAGAAGTCTTAAAAGTTCGTAAATATTATGTACATACAAGACAAGTATAATTTTTTTTAAACATTCGCATTAACGATAACTTTACCCCGTGCATTACTGTCATAGGGTACTTTAGTTATTTGTAAGCCTTGGCTTGTCTTACCTTAACTTTATCCCCTCTGTTGATGACTTCGGACACATTGGTGACGCGGCCCTCCGTCCTCAACTGAGAGATGTGCACAAGTCCCTCCCACCTCTTTTTCACCCCCTCAATTTGTACGAAGCAACCAAATGGCACTATGTTGGCTACCCTGCCACTGTATATCTGTGAAAGAGAGAAATGACAATATTACATTAATAAGCTATTGGCAAAATAAAAGTAGGTACGGCTAATGACAATTCACAAGAACAAAATACATAAATTTTCAGTCAATAATTTCAACAAATCATCAAAACCAAATTATGTGTTATAAATATATGCATTTCTTATTAATTTATTGTTTTCATCTATCATGGGAAAAAAGAGTGAATTTTTCAGTTTATGTACTTGATATTAATTTGTTAACTTTCTACCTTCTTTTCTTTTTACATCATTGCATATAACATAAAATCTATACTAATATTATAAAGCCAAAGAGTTTGTTTGTTTGGTTGAACGCTCTAATCTCAGGAACGACTGGTTCAAATAGAATTTTTTTTTAGTGTTGGACTGCCCATTTATCGAGAATGGCTATAGGCTATATAACATCACGCTGCAACCAATAGGAGCAGAGCATCAATCAAAAATGTTATGCAAACGACGTTGCGCGGAAAGCTAGTATATAATAACTGGTACTTACTTTCCCAGGTTCAGGGTCATCAGTCAGTTCCACCTCAGGACTCTTCTTCCTGAACTTTTTACCATAGTCTCCTAATTTGTGTTCTTTTTCATGAGATGGTGATCTCCTTCCTCTTGGGGGGGACCTGCGTTTAGATGGGGATGACCTTCCTCTAGATGGGGATGTCCTACTTCTAGATGGGGAGGGTCTACCTCTAGATCTTGATCTTCTTTGCCTGTCTCTAGACCTATGCCGACTAGAGGTGGGGCGACTTCTGGAACGTCTTCTTCTTTCTCTGTCCCTATCTCTACTTCTGCTCCTACGGTCTCTACTGCGACTCCTCTTGTCTCTACTCCTGCTCCGTCTACTCTTCCTATCCCTATCTCTCTCTCTGGACCTACTCTTCCTATCCCTATCTCTCTCTCTGGACCTGCTCTTTCTATCCCTATCTCTCTCTCTGGACCTTTCCCTTTTTCTGCTTGTGTCTTTGTGCTCTGGACTGCGGCTTCTTTCTCTCTTTTTCACATCAGCTTTAACAATTTCTTTTTTGGGAGGGTCTTTGCCAGGAACTACTTGTGATGGTGCCAAAGCTTCCAACTCAGCCATAGCTTGATCAACCACGGCATCATTTGATTTGTTCTTTGTTTCATCTTTAAATATTTCTTTTGCTGTTAGTCTTTTGTTTTTCTTATCATCTTCTTCCTCACTCTCTTCATCTGATGAGAATGTGGGAGGCTTCTCATTGGGAATGGCCAACCCTGGGAACTTATTAGCCAAGGGGTTTGAACTTTCATGACTAGTTTCACCTTTCTGTGTCGTGTTGTTGACTGGTTTCATATGCTGTATGATACGCAATAAGTTAGTCATAAATGAATCTGAAAACTCAGCTCCATTTTCAATGAGCGCATTCTTGAAGCAGTCAAATGTAGGGTTCTTGTCAGCTATATCAATGATGAATTCAGCTGAAACAATAATAATAACATGTAGTAGAGGTGAAAATGTGTAAATTTTAGTTTAACTTCTTCACACCGGAATTGTGGGGCATTTTGTAGTTCCAAGCAAAAGCCGTAACAGGATTTTCGTTCATTATAAAGGAATAAATAGGCATTTAAACGTATGTGTGAACGCACAGGTTCGTGGCTGGGTGCGGTCATAAACAGCGGGTCGCACTCAACGCAAATTAACTCATGAATAAATTTTGAGTGAAGTGCACGGTCCGTATCCACAAACTCATGCCAATCCAGCAAATCTAAAACGAATTTAATGCGGAAGAAATCTGTAGAAATCAGGGACACGACACACCATGAATGTTCAACGGTCTAACTTACCTAAATCTTTATCATTCAATCCCAAATGGTTGTCTAGCTCAGTGCAGAGCTTCGACACAAGCGATAGATGCTCTAGTTTAGCAACTTCATCCATTATTTATTACTTTTATATAGAAGTCCTCATAATAAACACAACGCCACACCAGTAGCTTGCCAGTAGCCATTCACAATTTGACAACAATTCGACAAACTTTGACATATCTTCAAGAATGGAAGATATGTCAAAGTTTGTCGAATGACAGCGTCAATAGTTTCTTTTATTATCTATGTTACTACTAGAGTTGTCCCATGGGAATATAGCAGGATCACAGGAAGACACATAGAGGGAAAAGCTCTAGAAATGACATAGAGCGTTCTTTTTGCGGGAGGCGAAGTAAACACATACAGCAAACTATGGGAATTTGACAATCATCCTACTGCTACAAACACACACGAAGAAAACACAACAAACACTATAAAGATACACAACACATAAACAAATTAACATCTATCGATACAATAATTGCCCTACGACAACAAAGAAAAAGAGCTAGTGATGTTAGACCACATATAACCTCCTCTAGATTCCGTATCATAAACATTGTTTGAATTCGAGTTCACAAAATGTAGCGGTAGGCACGCGATGCGCGGGGAGTGACAAGTGCAATCCGATTGGCTATTTCAAGGTGACGTCACCGGCCGTAGTGAGTGGACAATGACATTAAATTTAGATTCTGACTTCGATATATTTTTTTACACAGAATGATATATTAATGTCCCCTTTTTATGTTGTAAAGATCATTGCAATATGTAATAGACTACCGAATATTCCTAATGAACAAAGTTGTAACTTTAACATTTTTACATGCCATTGTTTTAATTGACGGTTGAATTCCCACAAAACCTGATTATTTTATCAGAATGAACCGTAAATTGTATGTATTTATGTTTGAATTGAACTATTTTGTCCAAATAAACAACAAAATATCGATAAGCAAGAACGTATTGATACTATTAGTTTTGTGGGAAAAGACAGCAATACATATAAATAGTACCTAATAAGTGAAAGGGAAAGACATCAACGAGAGTCACTACCTCAGCCACTATAAATTGAGCTCTTTCTAAAATGGTTGATTTTATAATTTTACACTCAAGATCCTGGATGATTTTCCTCACCATTTAACAGCATAGTCAATTTTTTTTTTAAGTAAACCGTAACAAACAATACAATTGAATTCTCAAAATTGTTGGAGTCATCACGGGTCTAACTTTTGGTCGACACGGAAGAGATAGATACGCGCATCGAGTTATACTAGTGCTAAGCCACAAATGTGCGGCGCGCATAAGTTGCCTTCTTTGCGGAATCTAGAGGAGGTTATCTGTGTGTTACACATTCAATGAGTTTTATTTCTTTCGTCATCATCATGACCAGCAAAACTACGCAGGACAGTAATAACGACAATATTTACGACGATTGTTTTTATTTGCCCATAACCCATTTATTAAAACGTTCTCTCCTCTATGCCATAAAGTCTATGGTTTACATTGACATTTCTTTTTGACTGTTTTCCAAATGTTCATTTTTTGTGAAGTTGAAGTAGGTTTTTAATTTATTGATAGCGTTTATTTAGGCAAGTGCGTTTTATTCATTTGTGTACAGCTCATGCCATCTTCATACGATGGAAAATAACACTGATCATTCTGAACAAAACAACTTTAGTCCTATATCTGTGCAAGACGTAGATGTAGATTTCTTACCGATTGTTTACGAAATAATACGAAGGTACTCTTCAAAGTGCTTTTATTTTTAGAAAATATACGTCATCATTTTTATCACTGTAGAGTCCTATGTATTGTAAATATTTTTTTTTTTAGTGTTGAGCGGGACTTCCATGACAATTCTGCTAAAGCCAGAGAATCTCAAGAGTGCAGTCAACGGGTGCTCGAATTACAAAAGAAATTTGATATAGCGCGTACTCAGGTATTTATGACTATTATTCTTAAATCATGTCAACACATCAAGTCTAAATCATTACTTATTTGGTGTTAACAATATTGTAGGTTAGTTTATATAACTGACAATCTAAGTTTATCCACTATGGTTTGTTCTAGATAAAGCGCTTGCCAGGCATAGATTACAACAAGCAGGACCAGTTGAAGCAGTTTGAAATACTGAGAACTCAGCTGAGATTGAAGCGTGAACTCTTACAGAAGTATCGTAATATGTGCTCATTTGAGACATCATTCAAGTGACTTATCTCAGCACAATGCCTATTAGAGCTTTACTAAGATACCTTGCCAACAATGAACACCTTGTGCAGAAGCTTGCAGAGTCATACCCTGTGAGGCGCGCTGCACAGCTTGCAGTGTCCATGTTCTACAGGGGTAAGGAGAAGTTGGGAGACTTGGATAAGATGAATCCTCAGCAAGTTAGCAGAATTATGTCATTCTTAAAAAGGTTAAATGAAAACTTAAAGGAAGGGGTTCAGGATGCCAAGAAACAATTAAAGAAATAATGTAAATATTTTAATTTAGTCGGATATTCTGCTACAAGTGTATTTAGCCATTACTATTTCACTTGTAGGCATTAAAATAATACTGCATAGTTAATCCGAGCTAGTTTTATTTCACTCACTCTGAACAAACCATAAAAATATTCATTTACTTAAACTACAAAATCACATAATAATGGTACTGTGAAGTTATCAAAATACTGAGTTATGATATGGAGTAGAGCAGCTAGCCTCACTAACACTAATATTATTGTATTATTTGTAAGAGGTTCAAGTATAAAGTACAACAGATTCATCCCTCAGTCACTCACCACTGCTGCTCAACTTACTACTCACTGAACAACACTCACGGTTATTGAACCTAGACTGCTCAATGAAAATCTCAATCAAATTGAAATCAGTATAATCGAGCAAATTAAAATAAAATTATAAAGTCCAAAACAAAATTATTCCTTAAGAATCTTGCGTAGAATAATGAGAATTTTAGTAACAAAAAATAGCAATTCTAATAGAAATATAGAAAATCAAGATGCAGTTTGCATGTTCTGTGCCTGTTGTACTGTTATATGTCACGCTGTAGAACTATGAAAATATCTTTATTATAACCTTGACGAATATTTGAAAGATTTACAAGATAGATTAAGAGACCATCTATAAAGTTACAAGTATAGTTAAGTCAAAAATATGAACTGTCATCCAAGAGTGTGTACTAACAAGTAAACACACTAAGTTAGGATATACATATAACCGCACTGCGTATGTTACATCCAATGACGCGGCATCGACATGAGACTTTGTACCTTGTACTCTGATTTAGTGCTGTTGGACCGAATTAGCTGCGCTAGGGAAGCTTATTAAATATTAAAAAATAATTTCTTAGAGCTATAAAGAAAAATATTTACAGGAGTACCTTCAAACATCATAGTTTCTGTCGACATTCGTAATTTTGAACATTTATTAAGATCTGGCACTTCCATCATAAATTCGGAGAAGATTGAAAAATGTCGCTCCCTAGCGCCCGTCTCTTGTACTGCTAGAGATATCTGTGAAGCTCCCGCGTTGAGCCGCTCGGCATTGTGTAGGCGGAGTGTTGGTGGCAGGCTCACAGATAGCCCGCTCCCTGTGTGTGTGAGGTGTGCGCCTAGTTGGCGGCGGCGGCGAGGGCGGGCGCGTCGGGCGGCTTGTCGTGTCGCTTGCGCGGCCGGCGCCCCCCGCCGCCGCCGCCCGCGCCGCCGCCCCCGCCCGCTGCCGCGCCGCGCTTGTCTGCTTGCACTTCGAACGGCGAGTCTGTTGCTGTTAGGTCACTCTCTTGCTGTGAAATAAAGTCATCTAATTAATTTAATTATTGTTTTAGCTTTGCATTGTCACTATTTTTTGCACACGAGAAGAAAATATAGTGCAACAAGGATTTCTTGGCACTGTTGGTATTGTCATATTTGTGGAATTGCCTGTGGTTTATTCAAAATAACAGAATAGTTAGTTCCGATTATGGCCACGCACGAAAGAATTCATGTACAACAATATTTTCTGTCATACTTATTTTTATCGTCCTCTTACCACGTGCGAGGCTTGCGAGTCGGGCTTGTCGTGCACCTGCTGCGCGCGTCGGTCGTGCCGGGTGTTGGCGGTGCGCGGCTGCGGCTTGACGGCCGCGGGTTCAGGTCGCAGCACGTTGCCCACGGCCTTCGTACGACCTTCACGGAACACCTGTAACAAACAAAATACTTAGAACTTGTGAAGAATCGAACGTAGTCGATTGATGTCAGTCAGTCGATATCGATCGCTCCAAAACCTTCGATATTTCACTCAATCCATGACGTCGTTGATGGTAGAATAGAGGTCATTTTGCCTGCATATTTTGGAGCACAGAGGGCAGAATAGGAGGGCAGGTGAATCGTAGTTTGGGAAAGAGCTTGACCTTGCTACTGTCCCGTCGTGGTAGCCCCACACGCAGTCAATGCACCTTTGCACTGCCATTGACGCCGTAGAAATGGCGAGGTTTTGGTCTAATAAAAAATAAATCTGCTTCTTCGTGTCCTGACAAGTTCTAAGACTCGATCGATATCACATGAAAACATTGACATTGATCGACTGTAACGTGAATGAGATTTACTTGTATTTGGAAGTTACAACTGTAGTAACAATGACGGGTTATAAGGCTCACCATCCTCTGCCCTCTCTTGAGATACTCGGGGTGCTTGATGAAGCGGAACCGCACGAGCGCCTTGTCGCCGGTGCGCAGGCAGTCGCGCGACATCGACAGGATCGACGCCGTCTGTCTGATGCTGCCGCAGTGTACTGACAAAGAAAGCATATAAGTAAGACAACAGAAACACTTGGGTTCCATTGGACAGCTGTGGGCCACATAGCGGCCGAGGTCTTTCATTTGCATGTGTGTGCAAATGTGATTTTACCCTAAAGCTTGAGTTTTCTCGAGGATCACCATTTTTCTGTATCTGTTTCTCTCACTAAGAGAAGTCATTCGCGTGACGGAGAAATCCACCCAGATGTATTTGAGCGTTCTTTGCGAAAGCGTGCGAGTGCACTGACTTGTTGATTGTAGTTTTGTGCAGGTATAAACTTTACCGGGGCGATTGTTCCGCCACTTTTTCTTCTCAGCTAACACTTAAAGTGGTGAAGGGCGGGTGGTTTAGGAGACTGTTATATTATGTAATTTTGACGCTCAATAAGTGCTGATTTTCCGCCTAGTTTGATAACTAATTTGATTTGTATTTCCTTGTTTGGAACCGTTGAATCCTGTAGAAATACGTTACGTACCCATAGCCTGGTAGCGTGAAGATATGGTGGTGGGGTGATGCAGCACGAGGATCTCGCCCTCAAACTGCCAACAAGCTTGAGGGTTGAGCGCGGGAGACACCATCACCATACCTTTGCGGATCTGTGAGCGCTTTATCTGTAAACATAAGCCACACAATCAGCCTATCGTGTTCCAGGAATTGCTGTTGGTCATGTGTTTTATCTGTATGACCACATCATTTATGTGATATAAAAATTAAGAAATGGTCAATATTATGCATAAAATATTGGAACAGAGCAGTTTTGAGTTTGCGAGTTTTGCTGCCAAGAATCGATTCTTCGAATCGAGCTTTTCCCATAAAAACTCGCTGAATCCGGCCATCAAACTAGAGAGTTTGGCGCGTAAATTATAAAAAAAACGAAATATGATCCCGGTAGAGGGGTACGTCCGGAATAAAACAAGAATATGGTATAATTTCCGAACTCAACGAGAGTGCTACCGAGGGCAAAAGCCCGAGCTAGAATAATTGTATTTTTCTTTACCAACCTTTTTGAGCGCAAAGCTAGCCGTCTGGCCGCCCCTGACCTCGGGCACCGGCATCCTCTTCCTGTGGATGCTCTTGACGGTGATGGGCTGGAAGCGGCCCAGCGGGTCGGGCCCCAGCAGCAGCGTGTCGTTCAGGCGGATCACTCCCGCCAGCGTCGTGCCTGACACCACTGTCCCTACACCCTGTGGGGGCACTTTGTGTTACACTATCACTCACGTTGGCGACTAAATTGGTGTATTAATTTTTCATACTTCAGGTATATCATACCGGTACTGAGTAGGTGTCGTCGATCTGGAACTCCGCGGGCTTGTCGTCCTGCGAGGGCATCCTCGTCTTCAGCAGGTTGAGGAACATCGTCAGCAGCTCCAGGTTCTCGCCGGATACGTTTGATACTTGGAAGATTGGACATAGCCTGGAATTGGTACAGAAACTGTTGAAGACATAGTAAAACTATACCACTAGCAAGCAGATAAAACAATCCTTACATTTTTCATTAGGTAAATGAAAAATGCAGGTAGAGTCTCTTCAGATATTGAGCCTTTTAAAAGATCCGTCGCAGTATCTGGGGCTGAACGTACGTATCCTTACATACTCCTTTCGCCTGGTCCACGTTCATAAATCTCGTCATGCACGTACACCGACCTGACCTTTCTGAAGAACCTCGCCAATAAAGAGAAAACTAAACATGGGACTAAGTTTTTGTTTTGTTTTAGGCGATAGATATTTTCGAGTATTGCAACACTTTAAATTATCATCTAACTGTGCGTTTCCACTAGCCAAACATGATGATTAAAAACATGATGTCAATGTTTCGGCAGTGGGAACGCACACGTAGTGAACATGCCATACATACCTCTGTGACACAAAATTGGTAGCGCTAACAATGACATCATCTTTCGTCTTCACCATGACAGGTACTTTGCGGCAGCCGGAGGACTTGAGGATCCTGATCAACAGCTTGAGGTTGTCTTGCAGAACATTCGGGGGACACATGTCGATCTTGGTCACTACTACGAACACGGGCACGGAGAGGGCAAGGGCGAGGCCTAGATGCTCTTTTGTCATGCCCACTATGCCTGCGTTGGCACCGATCTGAGGAAATGCAGCGATAAGGCACAAGTTATTATTAAAAGGAGTAAAACTTTACACCAAGGATGATAGAAATATGAAGAATTTTTAAGAATTCTGACCCATGTTTGCATTTAAACCGGTCAACCGTCAGAATCGTCACTTACTGTTACAACAAAAAAATGCCGTTATTGTCAAATTGTTACCATAGGCGTGCGATACTTGTTTTGAAGAAAACAAGTATCGCACCCCAATAGTTGGTTAAAAAAATAAAAACGTTTTTGCAAAAAAAAATAACCGACTTCCAAAAAACACTAAAAAAATTGGAAAATAACTTTACTTTCGGAAGTCGGTGCCAAAAAAGTCAATGAAACAAACCATAGTCACCGACTTTTTTATTCTACCCTTTTTAGTTATCGCATCACACACAAATGCTTGTCAAGTATCGATTTCGCAATTTCTTTTACTTGGATGACATTTTTTCCAGCTATTTTGATTTCAAAACCAAACTGCTGTACCGATTTTGATGAAATTTCTATGGGACCAATCGGGAAGTAGATCCATTCAGATAAAAGAAGAATTTATCAAATCAGTTCATAAATGACGGAGATATGAGGTAACAAACACAAAAAAAAAACAACGGAATTGAGAACCTCCTCCTTTTTTTGAAGTCGGTTAAAAAACGATAATGGTTGCATGTTTTGCATTGGGAGTCTAGATTTCCCCAGTAAAAATGTATTTAAAAAGATCATGGCTATTAAAATTATCTGGTAGACAATTTCCAATGTTAATTTAAACAGCATGGATATCCTTCCTCCTTCTGGGGAGATGGTTTGGGTTCTGTCGAACTCTTACCGACTAAAACCTTAGTAACACAGTTCTTATTACTACCACGAGTCGGAAGCCCGGGAGGTACTTGTACATACGCGAAAACCCTCGCCTGGTAATGGCATTCTTCCTCATAATGTTCAAGCGTCATCTTACCATAAGCATGCCGAAGTCGGGCGCATGTCCAGTCATGCCGAACACTGTGGTCTTGAGGTAGCGCTCGTGGCCGGCCAGGTCGATGAACGTGATGACCTTGGACGACTTCTCGCAGATCTTCACCCAGTCCAGGGTGCCGTGGTCTGGCTTGTTAACTACGTTGCCTGTGGGACATGGGAATATCACTATCATTCATCATTACTATGTCTAGTGGTCGACCGGTTGTCATGGCGAAAGAAAGGACAATGTCGTGAGGAAAGCTTTGAGTATGAATGTAGTATGAGTAGAGGAAGACCAAAGAAGTACCAATTACCAGTACTTATTCCCCTTTGAATTGGAACATAGAAACTGGTGAGTGACAGTGGCAATTCGATAAGTATTAGACTTTCTGCGTAGAGCTTTACTATAGGCTGACCGCTAAACTGATCGGTGACTGAAGTACGCGGTAGGGGTGGCCTTGTGAACTGAACAACTTTCCATGTTACCAACATAATCGCGAATAGTCAGCTGCCCTATACATTTGGGTCGAGTAGGTATATAAATTTTGAACACGCTGTATAAAAAAAAAAAAACAATTTTATTGTACAACTTGGTAGTGTAGCGTGAAAGTGATTTGTATGTGTTTCGTGCCTTTCTAGTTTCTTATCATGAATTCAGAAAGTACTCAGTTGCGTGTAGTGTGAGTGACCTCGTAGTTGTTCAAGATTATTTTGGTTATTAAAACTTGTTGAAGCATAAGCGACACCAAAATGAATGCCTTTGAAAAATGCGCTGTTGTATTTTCAACTTTCAGCGGGCAGTCAAACGTTGAGAATCCAACAGTGTACGGGCATAAGCTGAATAAATTCCCTTGTTTTAAAGGTTCTGTGCTCGAAAGAGTACGTAATTGCAGTAATGTTCTAGAAATCGTTATGTAGTAATTCATTCCTATCGTACGACGATGGAACAGATAACTGTCGGTTACATAAGTTAATTGCATAACTAGATAACTATTAACTACGACCGCTTATCGGTGATCGTTCAATTTCTATTAATATCAAGTATTTACTACTTAAATGATCTAAATGTACCGATATAGCTAGAATGAATATGCAAAGTGTACATTGCATACAAGCGAGTTTCAACATCGATCCAATTATTGTGGTTTAACGCCCTAGTAACGTTATGAGTTATGGAACATTTAAAAAAGTGCACAGGGTGGAAGGCACACCGACGCACAAACGATTACCACGTATTCAGTAAATCATGCTGAACCCCCAAATAGAAAATTTTCGGGGTAATTTAAAAAAAAAAATATGTTCCATACATTTTGACCATGTAGGCTGCACTTTTGTAGAAAGAAGGAAATTTTTCGGCAATTACTAATCGAGTATATTATTTGCTAGCTTTAGCCCGCAGCTCCGCTGCCGTGATCCCGAAGGGTTATGGGCCGTTCAAGTATTACGTAAGCAGATTTTTGCAATTATTAACCCATCCCTCCCCCTCGTCAGCAAAAGTAAGCAAAGCTCTTACCCCTCCGCCCCATGCTTACGTAAACATTGGTACAATTGATTGATTCATGAGCAGCAGTTATAAGTCTAGAAATAAAGAATAGGTTTGGAATAGAGGACTGTAACTTCAATCGTATCGAAACAAAACAATAAATTGACGGAAAAAATTTAGACAAGCGAATAGCGCGCGGTAATTCCCCTACTCAGTTCTAAGCGAGTACTCATACGTCGTACTCGTACGTTGTACGTATTCATTATTTGTAGGAATCCCCGAAAATACATTTCTTTTTCAAGCATAGACAATGTGTGGGTTGCCATATGTGTAAAAAAGTAATAATTACTGCTGACGTAATCACCATCTAGATCCCCCCACCGCCCATGTCATTTTCTATTCTATACATATAATAAATCTGTAGACGTGGCGTTTCTGTACATTGAAAATATTTAGAAGAAAAAGGAGATAGAAGGGATATAGGAGTGCTGTTAAAGGATAACAAACAGAACCCATTTCTACTATTTTTAGAAATTTTCTCTGTATGTCTGCAGTCTGTGAGTCTTTGGCTATGTTTGTTTGTTTAAGTATCACGTGAAAATTATAAAACCAATGTGGTATGGTTTCATGCACAAGTATTGTGCGTAACTTAGAGAAGGTATTAGTTTTTGTTTCATTGCAATCCGTGCTCTTAATAAAAAGATATATGAATTTAAATTATTCAAGAAGTAATCATCATCATTACTTAACAAACATGCAACGGCATCTATTGAACCAAAATGGTACTAATGAATAAATGTGCTCACAAGATCACTTTTAAAACGACTGCTCGAGATTTTCAAAAAGTTATGATAGCAAAAGGTACTGTATACGGCGCTGCTTTGAAAATCTACATAATATAGAGTGATTCTTCGATCGCTTTCCATGCATTATATTTTAGCAGTTTAACTCCGTGCTCGATAGATGACGTTGTGCATTTGACGCCAGTTTCTAAAGAAATTCCTGATGGAAAATCTCAATAACACTTTGCCCGACCCCGGAAATAGAACCCTGGACCTCAAGATCAGCAGTCGCACTTGTGACCACTCGACTAATGAGGCATAGTCATTACACAGGCTTAGCCACAATTAGTCAGGCTCTGATAGGTTCATAGGTCAGTAATTTGCATCAGCCTAAAACCTAATAATACAATTGTTGCTTAACGATATGAAATGAGGAAAAATTGCCTAAATATAAATCGTATCAGCGATAGCACTATCTTAGTGTTCAGGAAGGATGATATTATCATTCTGAGTCATGGTATGCGTGAATGGGAAAGCCGACACGACTTCGGCAAAGCGAAAAAAAAAAGGGTTATGATTTTAGTAGTCTATGTATGAGCGTTTGTAGAAATTATATGTTCGAGTCGATTTTGATGAATTAGATTCAATCTCAAGGCACATTTTATGCAAACAAAATCAATATGGCGGACGCTACATCCACAAAAGAAAATTAACGCAAAAAATTAAAAACCGAAAAAAAATAATAACACCAATGCCTTGTTTATACATTTTTAGTTGCTGTTTTTTTTCGTAGTTGGGTTTATGTTTTCAACTTATTTTTTATTCAGATTATACATAAATAACCACACAGCTGTGTTCAGTAAAGGTTATTTATTAATAACTTCATGACCAGAACTGGTAAATAAAGAGCCTTTTACAATCTCTGTCAGTCAACAATCCATTAGGTTAACATTTTATGAGAGGGTGCAAAAATAAATAAAATATAACCATCTTGCTTTCGTTACATCAACAGAATTGAAATATATCTCAAATCATACGTACCTACATCAATTCCTATTATTGCGACAAGTACCAAATTCACCGGAGATCAGAGATAGGCCGCTAATTGTAATTGTTACAATTTGCTGTATTTTGTCTTAGAATTGACAACAGCCGTCATTTGCTTTTTAAAGTAGATCAGCTAGGCACGCAGTAATAATTCCGAGGCCGGCGAAGTCTTAGAATCGATTGAGGACCGTTAAGGCTCTGTAACGGAACCCTCTTGTTAAACAATAGTACATTACTGCCGCGGTCTATAATGACTACTTTGCTGGTCGCGCTGATGATGGCCGACAGCGCAGCGTAGCGCTGCTCCAGGCCGACACAGCGCGGTCAGCGTGCAGCACTTGATGGACGAGCTGAGATAAAGGCCGAGGCCGTAGGTCGAGGCCTTTACAGCGAGGACAGCAAGGGCTGCAATGATGGCCAAGCTGGAAGGCCTAGAGCGTAGCTAGGCTAGCTCGAGGCAATCATAGCGTGACCAGCTAAGCAGTCATAGTGGGCCAAGGCTTGTATAGTGCTTTACTCAAAAATGCAAGTACCTAATCTAAATAAAACCAGCAAGTAATTTAAATAAAGTATATATTAATTAACTAGAAATTTAATTAAAATGACAATTATGAAAAGTACAGTTACTAAAATTCAACACCGACTTTCTGTTACCGAGTTTCGCGGTATTAAATTTTCAACCACTAATTTAGCTTCATCTCTAATGTCTGGCGGTGTTAAACACATTGAATCGGAAGAATTTTCGCTTTGAGAGCTCATTTTTAGCAAAAAGTCACTAAATAAAAATAAAATTTTCGGCGCTTTTGTTACTTCTTTGTTTTTTTTTAGCAATGGTAGTTGGAACTATACAGCCAAATATGGAATAAAATCTTTTTGTACCTATCTCTATAAATACAAACAGCTGTTTTAAATAAAATCTATTTGCATTTGATTTTTTAAAACGTTGAAACGTCAAAATAGCGGCCGGCAATGTTTTGCCGGCCTGTTAGAGCGACCAGCAAAACTTTGCCGGCCGCTACTTGAAACAGAACGGCAAGGTCGACTTTGCTCAAACAAGGTTGTCAAAATAATGACCACATTACATGCATTTTTGAGTAAAGTTAATTATTAGGTCTAATATTTGGCAAAATACATAAAAAGGCAACATATTTCAAGTGTCTTTTCTTCTGTTCTCCGGTGGCTTTGGTACTTTATACCTTATTATGAAGTGAATGTCCTCATTATAAGCTACTATTTGATATTATTTCAATTCTGTTGGTCTTACGCACAGGTTTCATATAAAATGGCCCATAGTTCTTACCACGGGCAATTTCCTACAAATACTAAACTACCACAAAAAATTGCAAAATGGACGTATAAATGCAATATTGTATGTATGACTAATTTACTTATTGCTACTTTTATTAGATTACATAGTTCTTTTTTCTTCGATTACTTCAGCTACGTAATACAGTTTTTTAATCGTGATCATTGATCCAAAGTTCCCAACGTAATCGTGAACGGAACACATCATCGTGAATTGTTTACTTTCTAATCTCTATGTAGAAGTGTACACTCCGTGAAATTAAATTAAAACTAGCATTGAAATAAATATGGCATGATAAAAAATAATAAATAAACAAGACGTGAGCGCTTCTTTTAGAGCTTTGTATGTTAAGGAGATCGGGTGCGATTAATAATCCAGAAAGGGATGACACACGGCTATTTTCTTTCGCATCAAGGCACCCGAGCAGAAAATTCCTTGGGAAACTACAATACAAATAAATCGAGTCCTTCGTTCATTTGTTGCTCTATTAGCAACGACCGCGTAGTATTACTAAATAAACAAAGTAAAATTAAATCTGCTAGAGAAATTCGGTAGACCTCTGTGATAGGTTTGTGATAAAAGGAAAAGAATAATAAAGGACGATTTGGGGGGAGCTACGGGTCTGCAGTAAGTGTTGTTGCTTAAAGTATTAGTTGAGAAAATCAGTTATATTTTTTTGGTATATCGATGCGCATCACGTATGCAAGCCTATTGGCTTGCACTTGGCCGCATCTTGCCAGATGTGAAGCGATGATGCGGCCTAGGGTGAAGCGCGCTTGTCTAGAAGAAACCGAACAAACTCAAACCTTGAAGAGTGTACAGCCATGTATTTAAAAAAAAAATAGATTATTCTGGTAGAACTGACCCATGCTATCGAAGCCCAGTATATCGTTGCCGACGGAGCTCGTCCTGCCGCTCTCCATCTCGTGCTTGTGCCGGAACAGTCGCTGCCGCGCGTACCCGCGCCCGTTGTCTAGCTCACCGTGAGTCAGTACGCCCAGGAGGGTGGACTTGCCCGCGTCCACGTTTCCTACTACTGCCACTCTGTATGGTGAAAAGAGAAGAATAAATACTTTGGAACTGGTTTATGGTTATAGCAGACAGGGAACGGCAGAAAAGGAAAAAAACCAGAATCAAGTAGGTACCTGTTGTTAGTACGCTGCTTCTTTTTCAAATAGATCATTATTAATGTTTACCAAATAAAGCCACTTGCAGTAAAGAGATAGATAATCACAGAGGTGGCAGGCAGGTGAGTTTCCATCCTAAAATGCCTAAATAGCTAATTAGCACAGGCTCGTTGGCGCCAAGGAGTGTCCAGTTAGATGAACACGGTGTCAAAATATGTATCGTACAGTACTTTCGAGCTTGATCATCTATCTCTGCTGTACCTGATCTCCATGAAGTCGGTGTGGTCGAGCTCGGCGCGCAGCAGGTACTGGCCGGTGAGCCCGCTGCCGCACTCCCAGCGCCGCAGCTCCACGCACGAGACGCGCTCGCCGCTCACCAGCGACTGTAGCGTTGCTACCGATGCGCTGAACTCGTCTTCTGTTAGACCACGCCCGTCTGCACAAAGAAGGACCATAAACCTTATGACCAGCGATGTATGAGCTATTTTGAAATTGCAACTTAGCTCATGGCTCTTCGGTCGTTTCTGAAGAAAGGAGGAAATGTTGTGGAAAGAAGGTTCCAGTAATGCAAGAAGACACTGACTGTACAAGAGATGACCATAGGTCTGGTTACAAGGAGAACCGCACACATGCGAATTTATCAGTTCACAGATGTTTTAGCTGTCGGTGCCCAGAATTTAAAACTTTTCTCTGTGAACATTCGTACACGAGCATTCGAAAGCAAGCGTAGACGTAGTTGTGAAAACTAGTAGAATGTAAAGCCTTATAATGTGGGGCCATCGAAGTAACTTCGTGCGCGCCAATATTCGCGAATGCATGCTCATCATACGATAGCTTGTGCGTGAAAGTTTGCGGCAAAAACTCAATATAATATCGCCTTTCGGCATGGGCCTCCACTCTGGAAACGACAACAGGCCGTCCAGATTCACCACGCGGGCCGTGTGCACATTTGCGGACGTCAAGTGAGTGTTTTCGTTTTTTTGTTTCTAGGACATCGCGGATTCGTCACGATGTTTTCCTGCACCGTTTAGCTTGTGTTATCAGAAAACACCTAACAAATGCAAACAAATACAGTGCCCTCAAAAAACCACAACGTTATTCAAACATTTGAATTTAGGATTTCAGATGATAATGAGACGTAACGTCTGAAGTCAATAATTTCAACTAATTACAAAATTTGGGAGGGCAGTGTAGTTTCTAAACTGGCGTTTAAAAAGCGATTTTATTTTCTCTTGGTAGATTACTAAATAGACGTCATGAAAAATTAAAATTATTTTATTCTACCACTAGCTCTAGCGTGCTCCAGTCAATTTTATTGAATGTTTGAACAGATTCGTGTAATATGCCCTTGACACGCTTTGCGTGTTTGTTTAACTTAAAAGACCACGTGGTATAAAAGTAAAACATGTCGACGATTGCACAGTAGTTACTTTAAGTCTTTTGCATGTTTTAACTAACCGTTGCCCCTAAATTAGTGCCTAAATTAAAGTGACCTATTATTTTCTTTTTTCAAAACGTTGCCCCTCACTTGGAATTTCTATCGTGGGTGCGTTTACAAACATTTAAACTCACATACACAAACAGCCAGACTCTGAACAACTATCTGTAGGCCATACAAATATTTGGTCCGTGCAGGAGTCGAACCCGCGACAATCTCTCAGCCCCTGCACCAATCTTGAATTTACCGCCGAACTTTCAATAACACACACTACATATAGGTATCGCCTATTGTTACTGAAAACGGGCATTAGAATTTGCCAAGTCATAAATATTATAAATAGTTTGCCTTATTCGATTTACCAAGTTCAAAGTTTAATTCTTCAAGCTCTGAAACTATACCGTGTGTGAATCATTCGATCAGTCGCCCGCATTACATTTGCGGTACCATTCAACGCTCCATTAAGAGACACCGATATTACCATGTGACCACATTACCGCATGCGCATGCACGTGGCCGTGGGTACGACTGATCACTAGATAAGATAACAGGCTTGTTAGAGTTGCACCTTGCAACATAACATCTGCTTTATCTACAAATCTAAATTATAAATAATCTAATCTTGGGGTTATCATCAAAATTTTTGGTGACGTAATTAAGGCCACAGCATAAGGGCCAGTGCACACTGAGGTAAGCTTAATGTTATCTCTACCAAGAATTTAACAACAGTTGCACACGTTGTAACAAAGTCGCGAGCCCTAAAAAAATTTAGTTCCAAGAATTGAAACTACAGCCAAATGTTATGTATGATTCTGAAGCTTGTGAATTAAATATCAGTCAGTTATGTCTTCCTTGATTACTAGAAAGAAGTAGCACAGAATCATGACCGCCTACTAGCAACCGACGCAGCCGTGCATGTATCACCCGATAAGATTCGTAGAGGTGGCGCTCTGGAGTTTATTTCTGCCTATCCCCAAAGGGAGAAGGCGTGAGTTATAGTAGTATATGATTTTGTTTTCACAAGTATTGTTCATTAGGAGACACATTTTGTATCAGCGTGGACTTGTGTGTGACCCAATGTTAGGCAACCGCATCAGCAGCCCTAACAAGGGTAGTATGATGAAATGTTGAGTATTACAAAATTTTCCCCTTAGTTTCCAATCAGGTAAGCGTTACTCATAAATTAATAAGCTAGACACATATTAACAAT
Organism: Standfussiana lucernea; assembly: GCA_964057025.1. Lineage (NCBI taxonomy): Eukaryota > Metazoa > Arthropoda > Insecta > Lepidoptera > Noctuidae > Standfussiana > Standfussiana lucernea. Next base: position 2,137,737 of record OZ059791.1, on the reverse strand, counting down.
ATTATTATGATGAAATATTACATGGTATTGTAAATCAACACATGCTAAACCACAACATTTTGATTTTATCATATTTATTTACACGTTTTTCAAAAGGATTAATAATATTCTCTTGCACTGTGAAACAGGAACTTTATATAATTGTTTTGTGGTTGTCAATCAGTGTTGTTATCAGCTACATAGATGAATAGTTTATTCAATTTAGGTGTTTTTTATTTAACATCTATTTAGTAAGTCTGTTTATTTCTATTAGTTATCAATTAAATTTGTTTTCTTCAGTATCTTTTTTGGGTTATGTTACCCTGTCATTTGTAATTAATAGTGTTTGCCTTGGACTGAAAACCTTAAAAAGGTGTCTGAGTCAGACTAGATACCAAAGAAGGAGGACAGGGTGTTGTAATGCAGTTTGGGAGAGGCCTATGTCCAACAGTGGACTGCAATAGGCTGACTTGATTTTTATAAAATGAAATAGTTACCTTCTCCTAGTCCTATGTCGTATATTATCTCTCCATTGCCTGACTCCAGCCTCTCCAGAAGTTGCTTGCGGAGCAGCTCATATTCATCGGCTGTAGGGCTCACAAGCACCATCTAAAAGAATTCAATTACTTAATAGCAAACCCGACTAATATCCTTTTCACTGAAAATTAAGTGATGTAAAATATTAGTTTCTCTTGTTTAGAACTGGTGCATAACACATGATCTAAGCATTTAAATAAACTTAAGCAACGAAATTGTAACAAAAGCTTCATTCATAAACAACAAAACAATTATTTATATGTGATGCAATGCAACATTGTTTTGACTTTGTCAAATGTGAATTCTGTTGATAATTATTCTACAGTTGACTGTAAAAAAAACACCAGTGTTTTGTGCCAGAAATGTTGTGTGATGATGACGGGATGGGAGCTTTGATTTACTTTTAAAATAACTAACATTTTTTTGATAGAGCTGTGGCCAGTTCTACAGGGTGGTGCCGAAAATACTACAATAAATGAAAACACTGGTAATACTAGTTCAAAGGAATATTTTTAAACTATCAAAAGAATCTTAGCATTGAAATTAAAAAAATCATTTTTCCAAACAAACTAAATAGCATAAAACTGTTAACAAAATACAACAACATTTATAAATATTGGTTTACTAACCTTAGGTATAATTTGCACTAATTCATGTAAACAAACAACATTTAACTTTCAACAAATAACATTTAAGGAACGAATCTGGCAAAGGTTTTTGAAATAGCGAGTTGGCAACATGTGTTTACTGATGGGGGGTTGTTAACCTGTCAGTGCTAGCCTATTAATCTACATCATGTAAAAAATTCTGCATATGAAAAATAATGTCCTGTGACTAGACTAAACTACTGGATATATATTCGAATGAAATTTTGTAGGCAGACTGGGAACGTCATAAGGTTTATGTAGTTTAATTTACTGTTGTATTGTCAGTGCCACCCTGTATAATTAAGCATGTATTGTATTATCTCTTTATCTATAAATCTGTGTTGATTGATATTTCAATATCCTCTTCATATATTTTGTGTACCTGTGTGTGTAGATGGGACAAATTTATAAACAAACTTATGCAATATTGGGTGCAATAACTTGTTTGGAAATAATTTATTTGAAATGGATTTTTGTAATACAATTTATTAATCAGGCGGCTTATTGGTTCATCACAGAAAGAAAAATTTTGATTACAAAAATAAATTATCATGCAAAATATTTTTTTTTTGCAGCTCATCGTAAATATGAGCAGATGGTCATGAGTAGGGTAAAAGAAGTGTAAGGCTGTGATTTCTAAAGGATGACAATTTTAAGATCCAATAGATACGTCATACATCGTGCAACCATCTATCAGAGGGATGTGAGTAGGCGTAGTTTACGCGGGAACAATATGTTGGTAAACAAAGACAATATTAATGTTTACCTTTCCTCTGATGCTCGTATAATCTGTCTCACTCTCCAGGAAGCCCTCGGGCTCCGCGAGTGGGCTCATCTTCACTGGTGACTCGGGTATACTATCCATGTTTATTGACAATCTAATACGACGGCATCAAACTATTACACCATTATGTCATCACGTTACTGTTCCGTAAGCACAGTGTCTTGTGTCACAGTCCCTAAAAACAAAACAACTCGAGGTAAATTAACACAAAGACAACAAAAGGTAAAAATAATGAAACAAATAGCAATAATTTTGATCACAGATGATGTACTTGTTACATGGGAATTTAATGATCTTATGAAACAAATAAATGCTTTTGTAGGACTAGTTGTAATTTAATAAATATTTTCGTATTAATATTCAATAAAATACGATAAATACCCGAATGTTAACCGCAGTATGAGTTGAAAATAGATTTTCTAAATAAAACAGATGGATTAAATGCCAACTTTTTGACAACTCACACGCTGAGTGTTACTATCAATATTTTGCAAAATAAGCTAAGTACAAAATACATAATTTTCTAGTTTTTATGATATTTTTCATCAATCGTCAATAATATAAAGACATTAAATACATACATTTAATTTAAATGGTCAAAGATAAAACAAAACATCCTAGTAAAATTTAATTTTCCAAAAGGTTTAGTTTTTGTAACCTGGCAACTACTTTTAGAATTGCAAGCAATACGAATGATTTTCTTCTAAATGCTAGGATAGCAAGTCTTTGGAGAAATTGTTTTTTGTTCTCTAGCTCCTTAGGGTGGAAGCGCTCGCGCTAGCACGAAGTACAGATTTATAATCATTAAAATCATCAATACAACCCTCAGGTCCATTTAATCTGACTATTTTATGATTAAGTTATTCAATGAGATTATGATGAATTAAGAGGGTTGTATTGTTGATTTTAATGACTACTATTCTGTATATACATACGTTTTACGGCCGCGAATTATATTTTGTTCAACATATAGTGTAGACACTAACTAGCAAATTGTAAAATGCGAAAGAAAATTTGAATTTCGCGGGCTACCCTGACACTCTCCCATAAGCCGCTGGTCCTGCGCCTGATCTCTCACCGATCGTGCCGTATTGCGGTCCCATCGGACGATCGGAATATGAACGTAAAGGAATACAGAGTGCAGTTATGCCTGCGCACACACTTGTGCACTATAATATCTTCCGCACCGATGGTTAAAAATCTCACCTGGAATTGGTCACCGTGACCAAAACCGGTCAGAAGGACTATTAATTAGTGTCCGACCGAAAGTTCGGTTTCGGTTTCAGTCGAGTTTCGGCAAAAAGACGAGTTTCGGTTTCGGCGGCAAACCTGCCGAAACTACAACCGAAACCGAAACTGCATTCGGGTGTTCACGCGCTGTGATTGTTCGTGTTCGGTACGTTAAATTCCATCCAAGTGAGTAAGCGACGAATACATTTTGCCGCGTCCACGTGCATAATCATGTCGTGACTGGCTTGTGTTTGCAGTTCGTTTTGTTTGTTGTGAGTTTTCGTGTGATTAATTTTGAATTCGGTAAATTTTATTACGTGGTATATAGATTATATTATTATTTATTTCTTTATTTTTCCCTCAAAACATGATCCTTGTAAGGATGTTTCGGTTTCGGCCGAAACTGAGAATTTTGCTGAAATTCGGTTCCAGTTTCGGTCGGACACTACTATTAATATTATGTAGTATTAATGTTGGCAATAAGAAACAATACTTTTTTGCTGACCCTACCCAATTATTCGATTTCACACCTAAAGCTATGGAGTCACAAATCAAAATACGGCGTAAAATCAGTCCTATTATTATTTAAAACGCATTGTATTTATAATTGAGCCACTTTCATATCATGGAATATTAATATTTCCTTTATTTATTTCTCTTACTTACTAATTACATTTTTAAATATTCCTATAAAAAAAAAAAACATTTAAAAATATAAAAAATAGTAGCCCACCGGTATCGGGAACAGGGTCCAAGCTACCGGCGGTCAGGGCTCCAGAGAGAGGAACCTCCTAACAATACGAGCCGTGTCCAGGAGTACCGCTTTCTGAATCAAGCCCTTGATCCAGCCGCCTAACGAGAGCCTCCTCAGGTATTGGTCGAGGCTCTTGGCAATTAAGCCATGGGCTGAAACTACTATCGGCACAATGATCGCCGTGTCCACTTCCCACATGTCGACAACCTCGCGAGCCAAGTCAAGATACTTGATTTGTTTATCTTTCTCGGCTTTCACGAGGTTCCCATCATGCGGGACCGTTATGTCAACAATGATTGCGCGCCGCTCTGATCGATCCACCACTACTATATCAGGCTTGTTGGCCACAATAGTCCTGTCAGTGATGATGGATTGATCCCAGTACAGTGTGATATTGCCATTTTCGAGAACTGGGTCGGGCACATACCTATAGTACGGCACTTCCGATTCCACAAGGTTGTATTTTAGAGCAAGTTGCTGATGGATAATCCTGGCTACAAGGTTGTGTCTATGCAAGTACTCACCGTTAGCTAGACGAGAACACCCGGAGATAATGTGACGAATTGATTCGCCCGGACGGTGGCATGCCCGACATATGTCAACCGTGCCGTCCTTCACAATATTAATATTATTGTTACATTGATCTGCAAAACGTGTGAAACGTAACTGTTAATAATAATTCGCTTTTTTTTTTTCGGTGCTTCGCACGGTTTGTGCATTTAGCCAAATAATTCGCTTTGTAACCATTGCCTGCGATTATTTACCATTCTACCGTAGGTTTTTCTTTCGTCTCAACACTCTTCGCGCTGTCAGTCACTATCGTCGCCATTCGCCAGGGGGGGGACAGATGCCTTGAAGTGACATTTCGCAAAGATGGTAGTGCCATCTGTTACTCGGCCCCATAATAATTTCCACATTAGTTCTCAATTCCTTTCTAGATGTCGCTGCGTTGTCTTTTGATAGTAATTAAAAAAAAAAACAATAAAATAAATTGGTATTATTTTGTTTAAGTAAATATTGAAGACTAATAATCAACACAAAATTGAAGTAAATATTAAATATATTTAAAATATATGTTTATGGTATTACAAGCAATGGGATAACAACATGCAACACTCTGAACTACCTTTCAGTGTGGTATGTAATAAAAAAAATACCGCAAGCTAGGTAAAATTAAACTCAAATCGAAATTAAAAATTGGCATCGAATAACGGCTACGTTAGTAATAAGTAATAGTTTTAACAATAAGTTTTTCTTTTTGATATAAATTCGATATTATCATTATTAATAAACCTTTAAAAAATATTGTATGATCAATTAATTCTGATTCAATTCCAATTCAAGTATTTTATCTGGTAACACTCTTTAATTAATGTCAAAATTAGTTGGTAAATATTGTTTTTGTCAAAAATGTCACAAAATTTCGGTTACTTCTTGCGAGCGCGCATGATTTTAGTTTTCCGTCTATTTTGTATATTTTCGGTTGTTAAATGTCCAGCGGTTAGTGCGTTGAGTCGAGTCTTGTATTCCTCGGCCTTTCTCTTGTGAATTTACTTCTGAAATTCTTCATATATTGGTGATAGAGTCACTTCTTGTGAACATTGTGAGATTTGTGTTTTTGAAACATAAACATTATAAAAATAAAAAGTGTTTAATACATAATATTTAAACATTTGTTTTATTTTATATTCCTTTTATTAAATAATTACTCTTAGTAAATCGATTCTACCTATTTTTCTTGGCGTAAAATTAATTATCGACCCTATAATAGGTACACTGCTTAAATTAGTTTGTTAATTTGTAAGTAAATTATGTTGTAGCGGGTATATTGCTACAATTATATTAAACTTACAAATTAACAAACTAATATAAGTAGTGTTCCTATTGTAGGGTCGGTCGTAATATAGGCAAGGAATAATTTCCGGGGCCAATGTCCAGATGTCGCTGGCGTTCAAACAGGTTTGCTCTAAATTGCCTAGAGAGGGCTCTCTTTTCCCATTATATATTACTTTACTCTTTGGCCATTCGCTGTCGGTGATTGACGATTGTATTATTTATATATTCCAGTGAGAATCGATTGTATAAGCAACTGTGAAGTGAAATAAAGATCTGAAAGTGTATTTAGTTCTTTGAATAAGTTTAAATATTGTCGAACTCGTTATGGTTCTATGGATACGTCTATCCTTGAACAATCAATATGGGTGATTTGAATTCATCTGATGGTTCCTGGAAGAAAATGGTGATAGCGAAAGCTAATAATGAGTGGATCTCTACTGTAAAATCTGAATATAACAAAATGGACAACACGTTTACCGGTACAGATATGAATTCGGAACTTGAACAAATGTCTTACGATAATATCAAAACAGAGTATGATGAAACAAGTTGTGATAAAAATTACGAAATGGATGATTCAAGTTCGATGTCGTCGACACAGGATTCGGACCCTCTCTTATTGCTGGAGCCCAGTAAACGGAGGCGACGTCGCAGAGATTCGGTAACTTTTGTGGGTGAATCGCCAGATGAACGAGCGTTGCGGCTAGCAAAGATGTCTGCTTACGCCGCACAGAGGCTCGCTAACGAAACCCCTGATCAGCGTGCCAGCAGACTGCGGCGCATGTCTGAATATGCAGCTAAAAGATTATCACGGGAGACTAGTGAACAGAGAGCAAAACGATTATCAAGAATGTCTGCCTATGCTGCCAAAAGGCTAGCCAGGGAGTCACCAGAGCAGAGGCAGGCCAGGCTAGCCAGAATGTCTGCATATGCAGCCCGGAGACAAGCCATGAAGAAAGTTTCTGGTCCCAGCACCTCTGATAGTTGTCATTCAAATTTCAATATGCAAACAATGCCTAACCAAAGCTGAGAATATGTAGTTTTATTCAAGTCAATTATTGTCATATATTAATATAATACAGACTTGAATACTTGTATTATACAGAAGTTTACACAAAATTGATTTATGTGCATAGATCAATTTAATATATTTCTAGTGTTAAGCTACACTATATAGATTTTTGTTTAAAAGCCTTGGTTATTTTTCTATTTAATTTATTTACTCTGCTGTAGTTTTGTATTAATCAGCATATATTAAAATGTAAGTGCAATAACATCACAATAAACTTTTATACTAAAAGTACCTAATTTTGCAATTTATTTTGCCGCATCAATATAATTATAGAAACAAGTCTGTTTAACTTTACTAAATTTTATTTTATCAAACAATACACTTTTTATACAGCTTAGTAAGAAAATGTTAGTTAGGCAATAATACACAAAAACAACAGTGCAGAATGCATACTTTTTCAATTTATACTATTTGAGATTCTGCAGATGGAGTTAAAGGAATGTTTTAATCAGTCTATAAATAATGTCCTACCCATTCTTTTTGTACAAATGGAATAATATAATGGATCCTATATTCCTTAAATCAAGTGTTACATATTAAATTATACCTTTCACCATAAAGCACATCTTATATCTGTACAATATTTACAAAAACATGATAAAAATATTTATTATTACATGATTCGCAGCTTCGTGGATTTCAGTCCCTCACCTCTGTCATTCACCTGTAATGTAACAGTTCAGATTAACTTGTTTCTGTAAAAAATCGAATCTTGCATTGTCACATTACAGGTGAATGCTCCTGGTGAGGGAGCGCCTTTATTTAATTAGTAAAACATACCCTATTTAATTTAAAGTTTAGTTGACTTAATTTGGAGTCAAATAGAGTTTTTTTTTTTTGCGAAATCATGCCAATATTTGGACAACAATTCACAAATTGTAGTGCAGGGTTAACACATTTCACCAGAGAGACCTTAACGTGAATATATGTTGGACAAAGACATAAGTCCAGTAGAAGGTGCTACACCATTGATAGAAATATTTCATGTAAAACCTACCCTAATATTTAAAAAAAAAAAACTATGAGATAATATACCTTATTTTTTTTTCATTGCATGTAATGATTATATGTATATACATCTTACTTTCAAAATAAAATAAATTACTGCCAAAAAATAAAAGCAAAAAATTGAGCATAAAGTTAAATTAAGTGTTGAGAAAAATTCAAGACAGATTGTCATGTCCAGCAAGTATGAAAAAAAAAGGACGGATGTGGGCTGATTACTGCAAATATATACAGAACACACAATCAAAATTCACCCCGAATAGAATAATTTAGATTTTTCTTCTGGTAAGTTTGAGTAAACAAATTTTCATCCTGGGTATTACATTTTATGCCATAATCAGTGTGACAAAATATAACAGCTACACTTAATAAATTCAGAAGCAATTTATTATGCAAATCAAAGGATATTATAATTTGAATAACGTAATTTTCAGCCTTGCACAACTCAAGGTAATAGCTATAAATACGTATTATTTGGTTAGTGTTACAAGTTGGGCTCTCACACCAACGAGGCAGAGTTGGTACACGGCCAGTAGCCCACGGGCCACCGCATGTAAGCTTACAGTAGGACCAGCAATACAGTTATTTTACCTATGATATAAACCTTATGGCAACTACAATAAAGGTCACTGTTCTGCAAAATCATAGGTAAAAAATAACAATGAAAGGACAGTACAGTTGTAAATAAGGATTAAAATCTTCTTCAGTGCCGACGTGCGACGGTGTGCGCTGGCACAAGTGGACTTAGTATGACAGATAAACTAAATTATACCTTATTGCAGCGACAACCCTTATAATGCCGATTTTAGCCTTACATGCTAAAAGTTTACACTTATATAAATTGTATTATGACCTACAGCAAGCTATACATACTATAATAGGTATACATAGAGCTTTAAATATAGCTGCGAAACAGCAGTCTAATTTGCTTATTACTAAATAACATACACGAATATACTTTCAGATTTAAAATTAATATTATTTTACGAAATGTTGCGTACTACGTATTTTGCATACGTCGTCTGGCTAGGTCGCAGTCGCGTATTCCCGTTGCATTAGGTGTTTTACACACGATTATTATGGCCTTTATTGAATGGTATTAGTCACATAAATCGACCAGTCTTAAGGAAGCTCAAGTTTGCAGCATTCCTTAGTAAGGTGGTAACGTGAATTCCACATGGTTGTACAACTGTGTTGGTTGGTACGGGTGAGGTTTGCGACGACGCGCCAGTGGTCGCTAGCAGGCAGTGTCAGTTGCGAGTGGCGAGCCAGCTACTGGCGCCAGTAGCTGCCGGGTCGATGATGTTGAGCTGTACGAGTCGCCTGAAGAGCGCACGCTCGACTGGCTCAGGGGTGTTCCTGGATAAATGTTACTTTATGTAATTGTCGCCAAAACCCTGACGAAATCACAGTGAAATAATATAGTGATGCCCCGTATTTTAGTGTGTGTGTACGTCTGATATGCCGTGAAAATCTACGGTCGTCAACTCGTCATTGTTCTAAGGATCACTATAGCTTGTTCTAGACTCACGATCAATGAATTGTATGCACTTAACCAAAATCCAAAGCGGTTTTCTCGTGAAATAACGGTTTCTACTTTGAGATAAGACCTTTTTCGTTAAGGTATGGCTTAAGTATGGGAAAATACCTTTTGAATTTTGGTAAATGCAAATATTTCATTGCTTGGGAAGAAGCCAACATGCAAAGTGAAGGTACCACAGATTATGGTACGTACGGCAGAATGTCACACAAGTAGACCCACATTTATAATTATTTCACAGTTATAATCAAATAGTTTATTTGCTAAGTTACATACCAGGTAATGAGGTGACGTGATGCGGCAAGGCCCAACGCTGGGGAGTACAATCGCCATTGTTAGTCGGCTCCTGTAACAGATAATTATATTAGAACATGGCGCACACAAATTCAAAAACTGCTTTTTAATATTATGTGCATATTATTGCCAGAGTATAAGAGGTTTGTTAAAACATATAATATAGTACTGCACGGTTATTTTGGCACTTGAATGACATTAACAAGACAAAGAGGTTGTAACATTTGTGAAATTGTCTGTGGAAATTGAATAGAAAAATCAAGATGGCGGTGTTAGTTCCGATTAGGGCCACGTTCCATAAAAACCATGTAGTACTATTTATCTATAATAGTTAAGAAAGGACGATGTTGTGTAGTATTTTGCCCGGCAATAACATGCACATGTAACTGCGTTCCAAAAGCCCCGCAATGCCTCGACCTCAAGCTACGTTATGTGGGTAACGCAGTGCATCGCTCGGCTTCTGCAACGTGCCAGTGTGTCCTCAACAACATTCATACATTACGGATGCGGTACATGATCATAATGAAAGTGCAAATTAAACACGACGCGGAAAATAAAAGAACATCGCGTAAACCAAAACCGAATGAACACGCACACAAACAAAGCTCAATGATGACGTCACGGACTACGATGACAGCTGATGCAAGATGGCGGACTTACTGCAAGTTTGTTCGTCTTAGGAACGGTCAGAATGGTCGTGTTGGTGTCTTCCGGCGTGAAATAATCTGAGTCCTCGGCGACTGCCGGCGACTCCACATCGTTACGAGACTGTGTTCCGCTCGCTGCGTGCGATTTTACACCCAATTATCAACTGTTCACGATGACATTACACCTGTCTTTGCTTTTGTATACCTACTGCCTAGGTAGCTCCACGCGCGCTTCTTTCTGACAGGATACGATCAAGTTCTAAGTACAAGCATGTCAAATTTATGGATGACTGCTATTTATTGGTATGTTTTAATAAAACGTATGATTCAGTGCTATAATGTTAACATTATTTAAGTGAATTCTATCGATCTAACAGTGTGGCTCAGTTTAAACATGCTTTAAACACGCGTGTACTCTATGTATCGGGAAATAACTACCCTAACAATCATGATGTCTCTAGTTGGTACTGAGAAATTTGAGTTTCTAAGTTCATGTTGCAATCATCTTATCTAATATAATTACCCTAAACCATAAGCTTCAGACAGGACGATTACTGAATAACGAAATGAACAACCACCTCTATACATTCAAAATGGGCATGTAGGGCAAAATCATACTAGCTTCCACTTGCTAGTGCAATATCACCCTTATTTCCAAGCAAAGCTTTCACGGAATAATATCTACAAATTGAAAGTTGGTTGAAAATAAATAGCGGCCTACTAGCAGACGGTCGAAGTTTGACTTGACATGACTGTAGGAGCATGACAGATATTATATTAGTATGTGTGTTGGATAGACACGGAGTAGTGTACAAATGGAGTGCTAATATGCGAGGGCGCGGTAGTGCGTACAAAACGAAGTGTTTAATGTTGCGGCGATCTTTTATATAAGTTAACATCACGTCTGGATGCTCCAAAGGATTAGGTTACACAGACAGACATTATGTCAAGCCCTTAACGCTCATAGCCTGGTCTCTTATTTAAGTCGAACCTTTATATGTATAAATTCAGCTTTATGTGTATTGATTTGAAATTTTTCTACAACTCTGGTTTTTGATCGACTAAAAAGCGTTTTTATACATAACTTTAACTTTTTTACCAGTAGTCTACACATTGGCAATGCATTCGTATACTATTCCGTGGCACTAAAACGTGTGTTACAATGTATGTGTGTACTATGTAGGTGTGTTATGTAGTGGCATACTGACAGTTGTGCTTGTGGTCGGGCTCGTCGGTGTCGGTGTCGTCGATGTGCGCGAGCGCGGGCGCGGACAGGCGCAGTGCGGCGCCGGCCGCGCGCAGCCCGCCCGGCGACGTGCTGCCCGCGCTGCACACCGTCTGCGCCACATAAACGAGCGGTTCAGCAACGCCACTTAAACACAAACGTTGGCCACCAAAGCGAAGACGAGAGGAACGGAGAGGAGACAAAATTCGACCATCACAAGAAAGGCGCACGACGTGATGTGCAATTGGACCAATGTGAATGGTCAATTCCCACACATCTCCTATCCGCTTAATTTGTCTCTGCTTCGGTGGAAACCAGGCTCATCATCTGAGACCGTCGCTTTTTCTTGCACCCTCCCGACTTCACATCACCATGCTATTTAGTGACATATCTAAACAAGTAAGTATACTCACCCCGTTAGCAGTAGGGTGCGTCAGCAGCGGAGACAGTCGCTCGGCGTCGCTATCTGGTTCTGGATGCGTCGCCCTCGCTTCATCGTCAGAGCCCGACGCCTCTTGAACAGACTCCATGTCGCCAGGATACTCAAGGCTCAAGGATGACTGGAAATAACAAAATATAGTCATACAAATAGATTTATCTATTCGATAAATGATTTAAAAAATACTGAATGATATAATCATTCAGTATTTTTTTAAACACATACAGGCAAAAAAATAGTAAATAGATGAGGTACTTCGAAAAAGTAACTAGGATTATCATAGGCCGAGTATATGTATTCGGGTTGTTCTATATTTATATCTTTATCTCGCGGATAACTCGGATAGCACGATACTGGATTATAGTTCTTTATTTGCGTTACAGATGCCACTAACGTTCTTTTTGTCCATTTGTTGTTGCTACAATACCTTAGAGATCTTGTCTCCATTGACGAGTTTGTGGTTGTAGAGCAGCGGACTGTTAGCGGCGGCCGCCTTGTCCTCGGCGCGCTTGGCTTCCTCCTCGCGAGCCAGCAGCACCGACATACGGAACTGCGAACAACATCGCTTCTATACATACACCACATAGCTCAGACCTTCGAACCACTTAACTAAACAAAGCTTGAAATTGTTTAACCTTTAAATTACAATTACGTACTGGTAGTTTTGACGCTTGAATGACATATGTTAGTAAAAAAAACCAGCCAAGTGCGAGTTGGACTCGCGCACCGAGGGTTTCGTACAAACTTGTAAGTATTTTGTTATTAAACCACATATTTACAGTTTTCAGATTTTTTCCTATACATGTGCTGCAAGACATTGCTTCTTGCCAAATTTCATGGTTTTAGGTCAAAGGGAAGTTCCCTACAAATTTTGATTCCCTTGAGAGTTTCGAAATATACGTTTTTTGAGGCATAAACGGTTAACTTGAAGTTAGATCTTTTTCACAGCTACAAGGGACTGTAAACCTGAGTATATGGTTTTAATTTCGACTCGAGACCTCCACGCGTTCCCAAGATAAAGGCTCTTGACAGGCGGACAATAAAGTGATCCTTTAAGAGTTCCGTTTATTTTTCCTTTTGAGGTACGGAAACCTAAAAATGTGAAATTGTGTGGATCGTCATATAAATAGAATTTAATCTATTACCTATTCACAAAGGTAGTTTCTTATGGAAGAGGATGGGCAAGAAACTCTAACGTTTTTCTTTTACAATACTCAAGCCACAGTCACAAATTACAAAAGTGACTCATTTAAGGTGAGGTTGTTACCTCTGGAGTGACAGTTTGCGCAGCGGATCTATCGCGCACACTCTTGACGTCGTCCTTGGAGCCGCTCTTGGCCTTCCTGCTGCCGCTGCTGCCCAGGCTCGTGGACGAACTGCGCTCCAAGTTGCAGCGGTTCAAGATTTCGGCCGCCTTCCATATTGAAAAGGCAAACATTATAAATTGACGTAGAAACCAATAACTACACGGATAGTTGTGAACGAAACAATGTTTTACATTAATGTCAGTTCAAGAACATTTGGGTTGGCATGGTTACAGAATTCATTTGTCGCGTCAGAATGACCCTGGAACATTAGTACTCCATTTACTGACTACTCTATGTTAAGATACGATAATTTTACGATATTAACTTTTATTATGTGCGGTGGAACTATACCTGTGAAGCTGTATCAGTGTCGGGGCTAGCGATGGCGGGCGCGGGCCGCGGCGGGGGTAGTGCGCGCGCGGGGTGCGGGCCGTTCAGTGCCTCGAGCAGAGACACCGGCTCGTAACCCGCTGGGATGTTCTCTGTACTACCCTGTATAACATTATAATAATAAATAAATGTGTTGTACAAAAACGAACATTGATACTGATAACAAAAATAATCTTAGCATCCTATTATTTTTTAAATATCCAAAATATTACTTGACGTTTTATAATAATTCTCGTTAGTTCTCTAATGCCAAAAACCACTTTATTGGAAATAATAGAGTTCCTTTTTGTTCGGCGCTTGTAAAATCAGACATACAGTAGCTTTATGTTAAGCACTGGTACTCAGTTGCATCTGGTTAAACTGGAAGCCGATCCCAATATAGTTGGGAAAATGCAAGTCACCCAGAGCCTAATACGACCAGTGAGGTCCAAATTGGACTTACATCATTGGCAGCGGCCGGAGCAGAGGGAGCGTTATCCGCTCTACGCTGCAAGGCGCGTATCTGCAGCAAGGCGCGGAATGGCGCCCTACATATCGGGCAGTTGTTGGCCTGGTAGCGCAGCGAGTCTGCGCACGAGTTGCACAGACAAAGATGGCGGCACGGCAGGATCAACGTGTCGCGTACGTCACACATGCAGATCACGCACTCAGAGCCTCCGTCTTCTGTTTCTTCGTCTGAACTCGGCTGTGTATGAGGGGGATGGAAGATTTTTACATATATTACAATATTTTGTATAAGAGATTAGCGACTAAAGCAAAAGATGGAAAATGGGGAATAAGCAGGGTCTTTGCCTTGCAGAGACAACTTTGAATGTGTGACTAAGTTGGGCACAGCCATTACTCCACCCGGAGTCATTACTCCATTATAACTGGTTCTGAACGGTTTTAATTGTTTATTTAAAAATCAACAGTAACAGCCTGACTCTTTATTCGAGGCAGCCTGCAAGGCTTTCCAAATGCTCCTAAAAAAAACATACCATGTCTTGATATTTGATCGGAAACGATCAATGACGTAAATTTTCAAATGTTGCCAAGTCTTTTCTATCATTCTTTTGACCGGCTACTTACCTTAGTATCGAGGTTCTTGTTCTCAATCCCGTATATCTCCTGCAGCAGATAGCACAGGCCGTCGACGAACAGCTTCTGTTTGAGCGCCTTCAGGACGTACGTGCCGTCCGTGTGCTTCTCCACCACCGCTATTGTCGTGTGTGACTGCCTTATTTCAGCTGGTGATGGAAACAGAACAATCGTGAGCAATGTTCATTGTTATAGAAGGGATGATGATACAGAGAAATGTGCTACTTATAGAAAATTCTAGTATCGTTGCGACCCTGGTTAGGTTGTAGGTTGGTAGGCGGCTGAGACATTCAAATGTATCTCGATAGATTTCGCGCAAGTTGTAGCTAAATGGTCAGTGGGTAGAATTAAGTGTAACGAGTTTTTAAAATCGTTACATGCTTTTCAGGAACAAGTCGATTTCGGAACTATTTTTATACTGTCTTTCATTATCTGCGATGGTTTTGTTCGGCAACTGCCATTTTGACATTTCACTTTACGACCTGTTTTCGTCATGCTAGCATAGCGCACCAATTTAATTTTACAAATCCGGTATAATCTCGGATATTTTAGGCCAAATGATGCCATAATTGCTGCCTTAAACACCCAGGACGAGGTTCTCTGAAGGAGGGATCTTTAATTTCTTCGAATTTCAATATTGGACGATGCTCTAGTGTGATTGTCACCTACTTTGGAACTATCGGTGCACACGGGAGAAGTCATTTATTAACGGGAAAAACGCTCTGCTGTGACGTTTTTTTCGTAGGATTATAATTTTTGATTTCATCTGGATTCTCTCACCTTCGACGCCGAAATCTTGAGGTCTAATTTAACATTTTTTTTTATAAAGGCCAGACATCTGGCCCGAACTTAATTTACTTTCTTTACAAACGGATGCAATAATAATCTCAAATTAAAAATAAATAATAAAACATTGATATGAAAATAGTAATTTAATATTTAGAGTAAAATAAGGAAGCTACTGACAAAATAAACGAGGTATTAACAAAGGTATTTCCATTGTTTCTATTATCCTAGTTTAGTCACCCCCGGCAGATTAAAGGTCTGACTCTTCGAAACGTTCTATCTGGCAAGTATTTTTTAAATGCAGTGTGCATCTCCACGGCGCCCGAAATTCTTTTACACATACATCTTTTTTTTTAATAGGAGAATACACATTTTTTTGCTCTTGTATGATTCCTTACATTGGATGTAGTCCGCAGGGTCTACATGGAACATGGGTGGGTTTTAGTCAGTAAAAGTCTGACACTCTCTCCCGCTCAGCCCAGAGCGGGAGAAGTCATTTGATGATTTCCCATCCGAAAAAAAAAAAAGGGTCTACATACTCACACACACGGTTATTATAAGGATGGTCTTTTAAATTTCGAAAAATAAGAATCTATTCAAAAAGTCTAAATACCTACATAGATTGATTTCTGCCTACCCACCATTGGGAAAAAAGCGTGAGTTTATGTATATAGATTAGTTTTATTATTGCGCTATTCAAAACCAGTTAATAAATAGGTATACAGTAGTAAAATAATACGCTGTCTAGAAGACTAAAGATAACGACCGGAATGGTAGCATAATAGCCACCATTATCGAGTCATCCAGACGTTACGTAGACCCACTTAGAGGGGAGTGAGAGCCAGTGCATCAAGATGGTTGATATTAATTGAATAACTTGCTTTCAATTGATATCACTTCCACTTAAACGAATAAATACCTATCAACTTTACGACTCTTAATTAAGTTGTTTACAGAAGAACTATATATTAGTTACTAGTAGTATTGTGCTACTTGTTACTTAATTGGAAAATTAATTAGTAAAACCTAATCCTAGGTACATGTTGCCGTGTCGTAAAAGTTGTCGTCGACGTCACCTGTCTGTCACGTCAACCGGAATTATGTCATTTAATTTTAATGGCACAACGACGCTAGAAAATCTCATTTGTTTGAAACTGCAACAATAAAATAATCGGCGCACTTCTGTTTTGTTTTACGAACTGGCGGTTTTAATCTTGCAATGTTTCATGTTTAATACATGGACAAAGCGAACGGAGTAGGTATATAATAGTAGAGATAGACCAAAGAAACGATGGATGGACTGTGTGAAGCATGATATAGCAAGAAAGGAGGTGTCTGATGAGATAACGATTTATAAGGAAGTACGGAAGATGCTACGCCGACCCCAAATAAATTGGGATAAGGGCAGGAGAATGATTTTAATTCTAGGATCGCAGCAGGTGGTTTTCCGTAGTTTCTGTCTACCCTCCACCATGAGAAAAAGGCGTGAGTTTATACGCGCTTAATTTGGACCTGGAGTTGCGGACACCAGCCCACTATACAATGTATTTTAATGGTAGATAGATCTTATAATAGAATCATCATAATTGAATAGTACCAATCAAACATGACCTCACAATGTTTTCGAAGATCTTATGGTTATGAAACCAATCTAAATATCAAAATAAGAGTTCAATCGCGCTTTATCTGAAAATGAACCTTGTTTGCAAAAAATTAAATGTTCTTATTCGAATGTGTATATAATTCGAATAGGAACATTAATTTTGATGACAGTCGCTTATAGAAATATGTACATTAACTTGATATTAATGACGTTTATTTTCGGATGAAACGTGACTGAGCTGAGCTATATGTAGATCTGGGACTCGGACTAACTTATGGTACTTACCTTCTTGTCCTTCGTCCACGACGCAGTAGATAGCGATAGGTATGATCTCCCTGTCTGCATTGTACACCAGGTCTTCTTCAGGATGCTTGGAAGGGTCGAAAACGTGCAAAATCTGACAGAACTGCTGGTTAGCGCCCTTCTTGTAGCGGTACGTCTGGGAATTCATTGCTGGGTCGCGTGGGTAGTAACTGGTGGGAAAAAGGTGTGGTGGGAATAACTAATTTTAATACCTATTGTAAACTTAAGTCAACTGGCAGACTTGGTGGCTAATGTTTAGATATTTATGAGGTCAAATTTTGATAAGGAGTTTAAATATCAATACCTGTCACATTTGCAGTTTCTCTAGCTAATCAAATTTGCCTCCGTAGATGTTTATATGTAGGTAGTTTTGACTTGTGTAGTTTGATATTTTAAAACTGGATTAAAGGTGAATAACTTATGAATCATCAGATTGTCCAACAGATAATTACATCACTTTCCTGTCATGTTTAATAAAATACAATGCAATTTGATGACAATAACAAAGTGTTGCCAACACGAGGTCACATAACCATTGATTAATATCAACCCTAGTGAACCATAATCACAGAAATTATAGCAATGTTGTAGTAAAGTAAAACAAATTAATACTTACACAACGCCAGTGGGTGTGACTTCCTCAGTACAAAAGTAGAATACTGTAATGGCACATCTTGCGTCACAATCAAACGTGAACTCAATATTGTAATATGTCCCTTTGCCATTATTGTCGCCAGACTTGATCATGCCATCTCCAATCTTGTTCTCTGCCAACTTGTCCACAGGATCGGGGCAGCGTACGAAACGCAATGACTCCTTACGTATATTTACTAGACTTTTTAAAGTTTTAGTAGGCTCATTAGACTGTGGTGGGGGGTACGGGAACTGAGGACATGTCAATTGATATTAATTTAATTGTGATAACTCAGATAATAACACAAAACATCAATTAATTATTCTTAATGGCTAGGTCATGAAGTAATTCAATTCACTTTTCCTTGTATTGTTTAAATAAGAATAAGGTAAATAAATCTTTTTAGTGATATTCTCTTTGTAGGGTGAAATAACTGAATTGTAAAACAGCACCTGACATACATTGGGTTACTGATATTCTCAATAGCAAAATATTATCAAACTAGCTGTGCCCTGCAACCTTTTTTGCACAGAACCCTTATCCTTTTTCTAAAATAAAAGTAGGCAAAGTTAATTCTTGTAATATCAGCTATCTGCCAGTAAAAGCCCCATCAAAATCGGTCCAGTCATTTTGGAGATTAGCCAGAACTGCTTTTCTTTTAGTTTCATTTCACTTACAAATATTATTTAACTCAAAATAATAATTAAATTAAACTATAATATTCATTATTTAACTTTAATACTTACTGGTGTGGGCCTGCTACCAAGGAAATTCAGGTCAGCATTTTCTCCAAATAAGTATGCTTCTGGCTGAGGGGTGTCAAATCTTTCGCCACCCATGATGAAGTGGCTCCCGAAGTAATTACCTGCATCATCAGTTTCTAAATGTTCCTTATAGCATTAACGTACTTACAAATAGAATGTGGAAATGTAATAAGTTTATCTAATTATCTTTATGCATAAAGATTATATTAAAATAATTGAAATATTTTCTTTAGTTAATATTTACATGACTCAAGATCATTCATTATTCAATAAACACTACAGAATAATTAATCCCTGGTTCTGCCAGTCATATATCAAAGTGATCCCAGTGATGTAGACCAATATTTGCATCCATTGAATCTACTTATTTGCTATGTAAACTGTATAAATTATATGGTAAAATAAACAATGAGAATGGATTGGCTTATTGAACACGACACCACAATAAATAAAGGTAATCGAATTAGAGAAGTCCCATTTACCTGATCTTGGAGGATATTTATAGGCGTGATTGGACACTACATCGGCTTCTTCGACACCAGCATTTTGTCTACTTGTTAAAGCTCCCATTTTGAACAATCAATTGTTAAAATTGTCTTCATATATGAATAATTTTACGCAAAAATACGTCTGTTTTGTTCTATTGCAGCTGACATTTTCATCCTAGTTTTGATAGGTTATAGATCGTCAAGAAACAGAAAACACCGGAAATGGAACTAAAACACCAAAATTATCCACCAAGTTTAGAAACAGCTAAGCTGAAGTTGCAAAGTTATGACTGGTAATACACGGACCGAAGCTGAAAAGAAACTTCGGTCCTTAAAATACGTTTAAAATCGCAAGTATTCATCCTCAGTTGTTGTTAGTTTTCGTATTTGCAAGATTTCGATCCCTAGAAAAACCAAGAATATTATTTGGATTTTTTTCTAGTCTGTATGATGTAAAAAATAAAATATTTTTTGAGCTCGCCACACTAAATTGAGCCTACGTCAACGTCAAACCAACTTCCGTCTGTCTTTTCGTGGAAGTGGTGTCACTTTGTGAAGGTGCTGATAATTTTTTAATATAAAATCTAATGTAATCTCGGAGTGTGCTGAATATTATTCTGTGATTTTACAAAGACGTGTAGTGTAAGACTTACTAAGTTTAATTTTTGATTTATTTCAGATCACAATGGGGCGCCGACCAGCGAGATGGTAAATAATTTACAACCTCAAAACTTGTGTTTTGATCATGATTTGGACAAAGTTTTAACTAGTGAAATGTGTTTTTCAGTTATCGGTATTGTAAAAACAAACCGTACCCGAAGTCACGGTTTTGTCGTGGTGTGCCCGACCCCAAGATCCGTATTTTCGACTTGGGTAAGAAGAAGGCGACGGTGGACGACTTCCCGCTATGCGTGCACCTGGTGTCCGACGAGTACGAGCAGCTGAGCTCTGAAGCTCTGGAAGCAGGCCGCATTTGCTGCAACAAGTACCTCGTGAAGAACTGCGGCAAGGATCAGTTCCACATCCGCATGAGGTTGCATCCATTCCATGTCATCCGCATCAACAAAATGTTATCGTGCGCTGGAGCTGATAGGTAAGCATCTTTTGTGTTACTTAATTGCACTAGCAAGAGTGATACACAACAAATTAGCCTAAACTTTCTAAAATGCCACGATTTGTAAGCTAAATTCAGGAATGCATTTTCCAAGCCAGTGAACATTACTATAGGTTGGAGTGTAGCCTTAGGAGCGCTATGGAGCGAGGACTTCCGAAATCTAGCAATTTTATTACAGTATTGGGTTAGCCATGACCATGGAAACCGTTTCAGTTCTGAGAACCATGGCCTTACGACGCACCATTTCCGAGTTAGCTTTTTTTTTGTTCATAATTTTAATTTTTCTGTGGGTCGATCTTCAGAATGCGAACCACTAGGGGCTCAGGACCTTTAGAGTATTTTTTTTGTTTCACAGTCAAAAATAATTTAACTGTGCTTAAGGCCATAGGGTTGTTGTATTTAGTTTGTACTTAATTCTATGGTAACTTATCATTAGAACATACATTTCTGCAAGAAATGTATTATAGAAATAAGCATTCTCGTTTCAGCAGGAGATCATAATAACAAATTTTTAACAGACTTAAAATAAGTATGTTGAGCAGTGTAATGCTTTTAGGAATCTCCACAAGATGAGATAAAACAACTTTAAATCAATCCTTGGCTATATTTTTAATTTTGAAAGAGTAGGTGAATAATTAAAGATTATATTCACACCAGAGAGTTGAAAATTCTTACGATGTAATTCAAAATATTAATTTCACATATACCTACAGTGGCCTTAAACTCAAGGGGAAGATTAATAAAACCATGGTTAGACCTGCCGTCTTGTATGGATCAGTATGTTGAGCCACAAATGCAATGTGTTGAATGAAAGGCAATGTAGCTGAGATGAGAATGCTAAGGGGGATGTGTTGTTTATACAAATGAATAAAATGAGAAATGAGTACCAACATAAGTACCCAAACATTATATATGTAATTTTATATTGGTGGAACTAAGGTTGAAATAATAAAAAATTGCTTGGTGGCAAAAACTAAATTGTGTAAATTTAATATTATGTAGATTGGCATACTATCAAAGATAAAAGAGTTAGGGGCCAAACATCTCCCATAAACAGTCTGCTGTAAACTGCATTCAATAGTTCAAACAATTTTGTCAGGTTCTGTAGGTGTTGATTTATAATTTTCCTCTCTTCATCTTTCAATGGGTCATCCCTTTGTTTATTCATGAGATACTTAACTTTAATATCCTTCTGCAAATAATGATGCTGATTTGCACATTCTATTTGGCATAAAATGTGTGATATTGCTATCTGAAAAGTAGATTTCCTTATCATAAGCGCTAGATAAAAGCGGTGTTAAAATTTGATTGTCATCCATAAACAGATATAAACAAAAATGTTCTTTTGTCATGGTTGCACAATATTGTGATATGCAAACTCAGCAATAATATTTTGCCTGTCATGTTATCCTGAAGTGAGTCATGAGTCATAGCACTAATCCTAACAGTGATTTGCAAAAAATAATGTCTATGATAATGATAAAGCAACATGACTATACATAATTATACTATATTGTTTTTTCTGTAATCACCAATAATAAATTGTTGTAGTGACAATGACAATTGTATGAAAAGATGTCTAAACCTCCTGAACTCTTGTTAGGAATGCCTTTATTTTCTTTTTTATCTGAGCTGAACTTGTAAAACATAACACTCCTCTCTTTTGGGCAGTCTTGTAAAATCTTAGTGACTTTAATTTTTATATTATACCTTAATTATCAATGTAGTTTATAAGGGACTAAATGAAATCTTCTCTCCTCTTCAGGCTCCAGACCGGGATGAGAGGCGCTTTCGGAAAGCCGCAAGGTACCGTAGCGCGTGTGCGCATCGGACAGCCCATCATGTCCGTGCGCTCCAGCGACCGTTGGAAGGCTCAGGTCATCGAGGCTCTGCGTCGTGCCAAGTTCAAGTTCCCCGGTCGCCAGAAGGTATGCATGAGTTTATTCTAATATTTACTAACTTTTTTTGGAGAAGTACTTCAAGGTGCAAAATGAGAACCCAACTGAAAAGGAATAGACTATAACTGGAGGAAGAGGTGAACAGACCACTATATTGTGACACATAGGAGCAGGAAAAAACATTTTTAATCATTTAGTTTGACAGTCTTCAAAGTAAAACATGCTTGGCAGCTAAAACTTATTCTGTGTTCTAACTTTCACCATATATCATTTCAGATCTACGTCTCCAAGAAATGGGGCTTCACCAAGTACGAGCGTGAGGAGTACGAAAACCTGCGTGACGACGGCCGCCTCGCCTACGACGGCTGCAACGTCAAGTACCGCCCCGAGCACGGACCCCTTGACGCCTGGAGGAAGCTCCAGAATGAGATCTACGCTGTGTAAATCTTTTTAACACTATAATATACACCTTTCAAACAACAAAACTGTGTTTCCATTCCATTTAATATCATAAGTCATTACATTATCTAAAGAAAGAGTCAATAGGTCGACACGGCATTTTATTCTTCTTCACTGGGGAATTCGACTTTCGTTTTCTTTTTACATTACTTCCAGTAAACATTGGATTTGTTTTCTTATTTAGTTCTCTGTTTAGCTTCTGTGCTTCATGGAAATCTAAATGCTCACCAAATCTATCCAGGGGAACTTTTTTATCACATTCTGAACAAGTCTCAGTTGGAACATTTTCGTTGATTTTTACTAGAAAGCTTGCAATGGAAGATGTATCATTTCTTGAGTTGTGTTGTCCCTCTGGTTGTTTCTTTTTCTTTGTTTCTTCATTCTGTTTAGTTTTTACGCTATTATTCTTCTCTTTTATTTCTTTGCGAACCTGTTGCCTTTCCTCTTCTCTCAACTTCAATGCGAGATGGTAATCTGAATGTTCGGCAACCTCATCCATTCGTATTGATTTTTTACATTCAGGACAATTATAAGTCTCAGCCTGTGGTGGTTCATTCTCATTCGGAGCCCTGACAGGTGCTACTGCATCAATATTTTGTTCTGGTTCTGAATCATTGTCTTGTCCATCTTCCTGTTCTATTCTAGAGCTGCTCAGTAACTCTCTTATACTGGTAACACGCGCAACGTCCTGGGGATCTTCTTCGAACAGCGCGACGCTGTTGTTAATTTCATCAACAATTGTTGATCCTGAGTAATATGTCTCATTGCTATCTTCCCCATACGCGACCACATCACAAACTGGCGTCGTAGTCCGTGTTTTCTCGACATCTAATTCTAAATCTTGGATTCTATTCAAACTGGGATCCTTCTTGTTTTGGTTTAATATTTTTGCAAAAAATGACTCCTGCTTATCTAAACTAGATTCAAGAATAACAGGGTTGTTTGTTTTATCGCTTTGATTTTCAGTTGGCTTGGGTAAAGACGGAGTTTGGCCCATTTGAGTCTTTTCACACACTTGAAAGAATTTTTGCATGATGAATTCTTTGCCTTCATTCTTAGCGGTATTGTTATTCTTCACAACAGCTTGTTCACTTGTAAGTATTTCTTTTTTCTTACTGTCTTTAGATTTATCTGGGGCATCTTTAGATGATCCAGCACAAAAATAGTCTAATATCTTTTTAGTTTTCTTCACTTCTGTATGATCTTCAAACTTTCCAACACTTAACCCTAGGAATTTTATTGGAGCTTTCAGTCGCCTGTTGCCTTCTCCTTCTGGAAAAACAAATTGATTCAGGATGTAAATCCAAATAATACAAATCAAACAATCAGCAATTTTTCAATCAAAAATTTACAATCATGTAAAATACCTTTACTCTTGACTCCTTCGGTACTTTCTAAGAGAAGTTCCAAAGCTTTACTTGAAAAAAAATCGGCGCAAAGTTCGTCATCAGCTACAAAATTATACGAACGAGAACTGCTACAATCTCGCCTATTTGACAGCTGCGAAGAGTAACTGAGGACCATTTGCTTCGGCGTTCTGTTATTTTCTAACGCATCCTGATCAAGTCTGTCGTCTATTTCGTCGCCGAGGTCTTTGAGCCACTTCCGAACGCTCTCTAAGTCGAGGAGAGCAGCCTTGCCTCGGAATTGTTTGCAGCAACCAATGCTCTTAGGGTTGAATCTTGCTTGTACTGGTTCCAAGTCGATTCCACGCGCGATATTGTAAAGCCAGGTTCTATAAGAATTAAAATACCATATTTTATCGAAAGAAATAAACCACAACAAGAATTAAACCTCCAGCACTTACCCATTTTTTTCATCAAATCTTGCCTGTAGGTCTTTTTCGGTGAACTTCTGAAGCTCACCCATTTTTTTAATGTTTAAAATTTCACAAACTGTGTATCCAAACTTTCCACCAAGGTGTTTTACCTTTTTCAAAGGTAGGGTGCTGAAAATCAAAGTAAAGATAATCTTGGGAAGACTACAGAGAATAGTTATCTTTTGATACAAATTCAGTATGTTGGAGATGACATAGCACAACTTGTACATTTGCAACTTTTATGAAAACCAAGAAACATACCTGTACAGTATATCAATACAATGCTTAGGTAGAACTGTCTGTTTGTTAGGCTTATTCATGCCACACACCAGCTTAGCTAGAATTTTGTTGTGAGCTATGCCAGCTGAACATCGGTAACCTGCAATACAGCAATGATTGACTGAGTGATCGATCACACTGGTCAAATATTCACATAAAAATATGTTGTCTGATGAGATGAAAGATTTCAATCAAGAGAGAGGGAGAGAATTCAACATGTTCGAGAATGCACAGAGATAAAGACAAAAATATATGAACCATTATGCAATCTGAGTTTCAGCAGGTGAATTAGATTATTTATGTCAAAAGTGACCTTACCAGTTTCCTCATAAACAGCAGCCCTAATCTCACTGACTATGACAGCACCTACAAGCAACCGTTTGGCATGTTCATAGTCAAACTCAATGTTCTCAATGCCACATGTGTGTACATCTGCAAGGAACTCATCCACGCAGTCATAACCCAGGGCGAAGGTGTTGGGCATCATGTCTGTGTGAACGGTGTTCACATTGAGAGTCTTTAGTCTCTCTTGCACCTGGGGGAAAAAAGAATGAAAAACTTTTCATACTGCCAAATGATACACATTTTCAAACAAAGACATAAAGCAGCAATTTGTGCAACTTATCAAAGCTTTAAACATTGCATGCTATTGTGAAATCATGAAACATATTTCTACTTGTATTGTTTTTAGCTATAAAGAATGCTGTAAAAGAAATAGTAAGTTGTTACTAACAGGAGCAGTGATGTCCAGGTAAGCTTCATCAATGGAAGCCTTCTCCAGGAGTGGAGTGAACCTTTGTAGCACTCTTGCTACTTCTTTACCAGCTTCCCTGTACCTGAAAATAAGAAATATTATCAGAAACTTGGCATGCCAGTAACAGTATAAATCAAACTTAGAGTTAAAAGATAAAATAAATGTGGTGCTTGTATACAAAACTGGTTTTACAGGTATTTCTTTTGTTGACCTTGATAGAGACAACTCAATGTATCAAGCAAAAGGCAAAGAACCATGAGGTGTAGTGCAAGTTTACAGACCCATATGAACACCAATAAACTGCAGAACTGTAGGTTACTGATCAAACAAAGTACTTACTTGGAAATGTCAGCTTTGCCCCTAAGGCAGGGCACAGAAGGTAGCTCTATATCAGGACACTTCTCCTTGGCTTCATCACCTCTCATATGGCGGCCAACGCCTTGAGCTCTAGCGACGTAGTTTACGGCTATGATCCTGACAAATTGGCAATAAGACTATCATGACAGCGTCTACGACAAGTTTGGACAAGTATACGTTCATAATCGAAATGTTTTTTTTTGTAGTTCTTGTAAGTCACTTACCCTCCGCCCTTCCAAGGGTTGTACTGCACTACAGCAATTGGTTTTCCTCTTAATTCTGGGTTCAGTTTCTCTTCAACTTGGCAATAAAAACAGTCCATGTCTATCAGTACAACAACACGATTTTCTTGCTCCATTTTGATTTTACCTTATTGCATCTTATAGAAAATTGTTTATTTAATTGATTAGGTAATTTAAATAAAAGCCCTTCAAATTTTTTACAAGATTATTCATAAATACATATACATAAAAATA
This sequence comes from Standfussiana lucernea, assembly GCA_964057025.1. NCBI lineage: Eukaryota > Metazoa > Arthropoda > Insecta > Lepidoptera > Noctuidae > Standfussiana > Standfussiana lucernea. The sequence goes on along the minus strand of OZ059791.1, from coordinate 2,111,240 downwards.
AATCTGAGTAAGTACGCGCCAAAACACTGCACAGCTGATTGTTGACATTGACAATAGTACTGTCATCATGACAACTACCATAGATCAGTTTTTTTTTTCTGTTCGTAGTCTCGAGCATAGTCGAGAAAAAAGCGACACACAGCACAATGGTCTAAAAATCGAGCTCCATTGATACTCATCTATACAGTATACAAATTGGTAATTGGGTAAAGTAATTGAAATGGGAAATACTAGAGCTAATTTGCAAAAAAATTTATACCGAAAACTAGGGGTCCAACCTTCTTTTGAGAATTGTCCTCTCTACCAAAAATTGATATTGATCTAACTCCCGTACAACGCTTCGATTCGATTTCGGAAAGTCGTATGTCTATCTTTTTTTGGCATAACGAAAACGAGCGAGATAAACACACGGCTTTCCGATGTTCCATGTTTTTACAAAATAAATATATCTTTATCTTTATATCTTTATCTTTATATCCGAAATCGAATCGAAGCTTTGTGAATACGGGGGCAAAATTGCGTAATAACCAGTACGGTCAAAATACTACCTTGACTGGAACAACTGTTGTTAAGCCACAGAAAAAAAAAACTGTTGTTATTATCCATAATATTTTTTGAAGTGGTTACTGTGATACCAATTTTGAATTAATAAGACAAGGAAGTCGTTTCTGCAATTTGCACGTTAACTGTCATACATTTATTTTGGATAATCTGCCATGAAAACCAAGGGGAGTTTAAATTTTTTCTCATAATATGAACGTTATGACGCTGTTATACCAAAAGTTTCTTCTGAGATCTTTTTTGATGAAATGGATTTCGAAAGATTAATTCCTTTATGCGCTATCTGAAAAGGAAGAGGAAAATTTTCAAAAAAACTTAAAAATTCCATTACTCCGAAACTACTCACATTGGACCCCTAGTTATCGGGTCAAATTTGTTGGAAATTAGCTCTAGTGTCACCCATTTCAAGGACTATACCCAATTACCAATCACCCTGTGTATAAAAATGAATTGACGTTTGTTAGTCTCACAAAAACTCGAGAACGGCTGAACCAATTTGCCTGATTTTGGTTTTGAAATATTTGTAGAAGTCCAAGGAAGGTTTAAAAGGTGAGAAAATAGGTAGTAGGTAAGTAGTACTAGGTAGGGAATAGTACATTGCAACGCATCGGCGGGTACAGCTAGTAGAAACTAAAATTTAGTCATGAATAAAAAAAAAGTTTTCATCGTAAATGAACGTATGGATTGTAGTAGACCCACGCGTGAGAAAAAAAGTTGTTTTTTTTGTATCGGAGAAAACACTTAAAACCGGTACATGTACTAATGACATGGGCAGTAACCAGTTAAGATCTAACGGGGCCAAATGGGCCCTATTCTTCTATTAATTTGATGTACAGAAGGAACGCACCATGATTTCATGCAGTTGTTGTTTTCTCCATGTCCATAGAGCCATGTTGGAGTAATGACTGCATATAATGTGCTCTAACTACAGTAAATTTAGGAAGACATTATTTAGCACTCTAGCGAAAGATAGGTTTTCAATTAATTATAGCACATACAAATATAATAATTTATTAAAATCCTTGGCCATAAGTTGTGTTCCATCTCACATATTGTCCTAGATCATCTTGCGATACGCTTGGCCTCACTCTTTGTAACGCATTCACAAAATCTTGTCTACAAACAGGGCGAACCTGAAATCATTTTTAAAATATTAAATTCTCAGTTATATATTAGGAAAATCGATTTTGATCTTCATCGTTGTCATGATGCGTTATATAATCGCTTGAAAGGTGTACACACAGCGACACCTCAACCTATACATTTCCAGTTTAACATGGCCTCACTTTATTTCCCGTACCACTTTTCACCTTTGTGCCCTGAGTAATAAGGTTGAAAAGTGGTCGACCGTCAGTGAGCGCGGTAGTATAAGTCTGAAAATTCATGTACAGTGTTTCTGTTTACTGGCGAAACATTCACAAGAAACTTGTCTGATGAGATTTAAGATTTTAACTAAGAGAGAGAGAGAGAAATGGGGATTTCAATAGGTTGTATGTGAATCTTTCACCAATGGGATTGCACAGTTAAGGCCCCAAGCTATAGTAATAATTCTATGGGAGCCATGCCCCAACCGGACTTTTAAGTAAAGTTTTTCATATGTACCATATTTCTATCAATGCTGACTATTTGCGAGAGCGGCACGGAGCGTATGGGACCCATGGCGGCCTCCGAGCAGAGAGACTTCATGTCTGCGCCGGAGTAGCCATCCGTCAGGTTCGCGATCTCTGATATGTGTTGCGGTGTCAAGTCGTTGATCTCGTTCGCCAGAAGATTGGTAATTATTTGGTTCCGAGCCTGGAAAACATGTGTTGGGGAAACTAGATTTTTTTCTATGAACGAAGATTATGTTTACTGTACTAGTAAAGTAGAGTAGGTAGTCCTAAAGAACTTGATTCAAATCAAATTAATAACAAAATTGACTCGCATTCATCAGAGACCAAATAATGATAATCTTTTGTCTCTAAATACGCGTAAACGGAGTTTCGCTAGCGAACTTTATTTGAACCCCGTTGTAACTTCTTTCTTTTTCTAAGCTGGTTAAAAATAACCAAGTTTTACATGGTAATTTCTATTATTCTTCTACGTCGCGTCGTTCCCTCAATGCTGAGGATTACGGCCATATACGACACGGCTTCAAATTACAAGAAAGTCAATCCTATTACAGAATCAAAATAAACTCACTTCAGCATCAGGTAGTGGTATGTACAGACGTTTGACGAGACGCCTGCGCGCTGCCTCGTCCAACTCTTGAGGACGGTTGGTCGCGCCTACTATCAACAGACGATCTTCTTCAGCTGAAACATAAATATAAGCATCACATCTGTTCAAGAGCTGAGGCAGACCTGAACTATAATGTTCATAACACAGGCTCACCATGTGATTGAAATAAGACTTTTCATGGTTCATTGGATCCTTGGGAATTGGAAACAGAGAAGGGAAGGCCTTCGCCATGCAGTAGGACAATATAGGCTAGATTAGATTGGATCCAGGTAGTGCCAAAACAGTTGTTGTGGCGATTCCTGAGTGTAGCCTATATCCAAAATATAAAAGTTAATTTATAAAAAATACGGTCTATGAAATCAGACAATAAACATCTTGTGAAAATAGACAAGTCTGGTATAGATCACTTTTTCGATAAAATGATAATAATTTAGTTTAGCATTATATATCATTGTAGTTTACCGGTAGCTGCACCATCAAACTGCACCAAGAATTCTGTCTTGATCCTCCTGGTAGCTTCATGCTCAGTGTCGCTCCGTTGGGTCAGCAGAGAGTCTATCTCATCTATGAATATTACCTGAAACATTATATATTATTAATTAATAATACTGTTGCTCCACCAAAAAGAGCGAAATATAAAGTGGTTATAACAGTAGCTGTTAAGCACTACATGGTAATGTTTCAGCATACTTGCTAGCTTGAACCTTCAATCAAATTCAATCTAGATGCTAGAACTTGCTTACACAGAAGCTTGATAAAACTTTCAGGTAAGAGCTGGATAATGCAAAAATAAAGTCTTTGGAATATCTTAATTAGGGCATTTTCGCCGATTATAGAATTGAGGACTTAGATATTTACAGCGGGCTGGTGACACCGTGCGACGGCGAAGAGCGCGCGCACCATCTTCTCTCCGTCGCCGATCCACTTGGACGTGAGCGACGACGCCGATATGCTGAAAAACGTCGCGTTGCACTGCGCCGCCACACATTTACCTACCACATACGTGCAATAAATACATGGACAAACTATGGAACAAAATAGTATAGAGCTCGTGCCGAGAGAACTGGGTCGCGTTCCGACCAAAAGGGAAGGAAAATTTTGGGGCTCGCGCTATGGGGACGAAGTTGACACAAAAAATACTGTAGAAAACACCATTGTTATCTAGTCTAGACCAAGTCTAAGCAGTAAAGAAGTCTAAGCAGTAAAGAAGTCTAAATTAATCTATGCTTTCTAGAATTATTTTGAGCATCAGATATATGAATGAACATATCAAAAGGTTTTAAATTATGCTTTCATGATCGTTTACTCTGGGTCCAACAATGCGCCAATAGAGCCAATGTGGAAGAGTGAAATTAATCAAAAACAAAGAATATTATCATCATCTGCCTAGCCTTTTTCCAATTTTGTTGGTGTCAGCTTCCAATCTAACCGGATGCAGCTGAATACCAGTATTTTACGTGGAGCGACTGCCTATCTGACGTCCACAACCCAGTTAAAACTGGGTAATACAATACCCCTTGGTAAGACTGGTTGTCAAACTTAAAAACAAAGAATATATTACCAATTAATGTCTTCCCAGTGCCAGGAGGTCCAAACAAGAGGATTCCTTTGGGTGGCCGCCGCAATCCGGTGAAAATGTCGGGCCGAAGCAGTGGCCATACTACTGCCTCCTGTATAGTTGACTTGGCGTGGTGTAGACCGGCTATGTCATCCCAACCTGAAACAATATTTAACAATGTGAAGCATTTTTCTTAAAACCATAGTTTTCCTATGGGTTTTGTAGAGATTGATAAGGTTTATGTGTCATTTCAAAAACACGTAAAATTGATAAAGCATGTTACCACAGTGCTTTATTTTTCTTTTCTAACCTATAGGTGTTCCTTTATCAATAATTTCACTTTCAATTAACTCAATCATTTTAGGATCAATATGTTTGAGCCGCTCATCTGTGACCTCTGGCTCAACAGTCTCCTGTTTGTCCCTGGAATTGGTATAGAATCATTTGAATATTTTCAAAGAGAACAATACAATCAATAAAAATTATCACAGTTTTAGAAAATATTGACTTACTGGGCTCCAAGCATAGGAGACACAAACTTAGCCTGAGCTTTCCTTGATGTTCCCAAAGTTCTTTTAGCTGCAGGGTTAGAAGCTAACAATGCTTCCTTGGCTGTCTTGAACATGATCTTGGCCACATTGCTCTTATGAGCTTTGTTATCTTCTTCTTCCTTCTCAAAGTCAACTTCCTCAGCTTTGGGAGTACTTGATATAAGTGGATGGTTAACATTCTTGCTAATATGCTTTGTTCGCCCAAACCTAGGCTTAAAAACTTGACTCTGATCATCCCCAGATCTTGTTTCCTGACTTGAATTCTCTGAATTCAAATTCTTTACAAAATGTGAACTGCTTTTAGTATCTATGACTTGTTTAGGAGCTTTATCAGTTATATCAGCCAAGCCTAAGTTACAGATGCATTTGTTTTTCTGAAACTGATTAAAGCCATGTTTTTTGCTCGTATTACATTGATTGCAAGCTGACAATGCCTGTTCAAGAAAAGATTCTGAATCAAATTTGCTGTAAACATAAAATTTTCGTTAAAATATGTTTTGGAATTTGAGCAAGCAATCTGTATGAGATAGTAATACTTACTGCAAAGAACTTTTCCATGTTTTCATTAATTGGCTTGTGTCAGCATTTTGCAGCAGAGCATTGGCTGAGTTTAGAATATGATTTACTGCTTCATCGGTTAACAACTCTTGATTTGTGATCCAACAGTCGTCCAACAATATACAAGATGCAACATTTGATGATCTAAAAGAGAATAATGGTCAAACAGAGTTTACAAATTGTTTTGATTAAGATTATAATGTATGAGCGAGAAACCTTGACAGGGAAAGTTTGTACTGATGCACTGAAGATTTATTAATAGTAGATAAGTTATTATCAAGCTCATCTTCAGGGAGTACACCTTCTATTTGATCTGTTTCAAACATAACTTCGTGTGCCAGCCCTGTTTGAATAAATTCAAGGTTTAATTTAACATTAAAATGTTTTCTTTATTGTCAAACTGCCAAGTGTCAAAGTCGAAATAAACAACATTTCCCGCCATAACTATACTTGACCAACCCGATCCCTACTATACCTGTTATTCTCGCACTCGTAGTAACAGTTTGTTTTTGCTATTACATTCTGACCCATTTTAGTCAAAGCATTTTATTGACTTCGGCTTTCACATCCCTTTTCTAGTAAAACTGGAGATTGGAGTGTACTTATCATCGTTCCGCTCATTCAAGGCAAGATTCATCATCATTCTCCTGGTCTTGTGCCAATTTATTTGGGGTCGGCGCAGCACATTCTTCTTCCATACTTTTCTATTACTCTTCATATCAGCATATACCTCCTTTTGTCAAGCTAAGATTGTTAACTTTCAACTATGATAGAAATTATTACTAAAATATTATTTAAAATTCGCGTTACCCTTCCCAACTCTATCAAATGGATAGCTTTCAGCTGTCAATATTGTTGTCAAAGAAAATTGTCAAGTTGTGTTAAATTAATGCGATAAATTATTACAAAAACCCTATTATTATATGTATTAGAGACATAATTAGTTAAATTCCTGCATAAAAATAATTAAGAATTTCGGGTGCGAAGATCATGTGGCTTAGTTCAGAAGAAAATCTTTGAATGGGATGTGAATGCGATGAGTTCGAAACAAACAATTTATCATGAAAAACAGGTTAAAGAGTTATGCGCTTTACACGCGCTTAACAATTTATTCCAGGTAATAATTATTGAATTGTAATGAACGCTACTGTAACACGTCAGGTTTGGCCGTGAAGCGCGCTATTGTTCAACACTTCAAAGTCAAACTTTGTTATGTTGATTTTTGATGTTTGACTTATATTAGAGATTATATAGCGTATTTAAGAATGTTACGATGTATTGCTTTGTGTTTCCAGACGCGGGGAACGTATTCGAAGGCAGAGTTAGATGCAATATGCAGCAGGCTATCACCAAATGTGTGGATCAACCCACACCGCTCCATGTTAGGGCTGGGGAACTATGATATCAATGTGATAATGGCAGCTCTACAGAAAAAAGGTTGTGAAGCTGTCTGGTTTGATAAGAGGAAGTGAGTATAGTTTAGTAACTTAGTACTATTATCTATGAATCTGTAGATCCATTAAACAATAGTTAAAACAATTTTATTAGGCTCTTGTCCCAAGTTTGAAGACATTCAAGTTCGGATTATAACACAGGTGTAAATATTACGCAATGCGCAACTTGCAGAATCAAAGTTTAGGAAATTCTTAACTAAAAGCTTGTAATGTTTCAGGGACCCAGGTTGTTTGGACTTGTCAAACATCTGTGGCTTCATCCTGAATGTGCCATCGGACTACAAGCTGGGGTTTGTGATGCTGCCACTGCGGCGCCGGCACTGGATCACCATCCGGCAGATACAAGGCAACTTCTACAACCTGGACTCCAAGCTTGAAGCACCTCAGTTAATAGGAAGGGTAATATTTATTAATTTTTCATCTCATTTTTGTGTCTTAAAATGTAAATAATATTGATATAAAAATTATATTACAAGTCAGGTCAAATCATTTGAACCAATGAGCAAAAGATAGTAATCTTATAAAATTATTCCTTTCAACTTTCAGAGCAGTGATCTAATAGCATACCTAAAAGAACAGCTGGATAGCAAAGAAAAAGAACTGTTTGTTGTGGTAAGCAGAGAGGTGGAAGAGAAGCAGCTGTGGATGCACCAGTATGCTGTACAGAACAATAAACAGGGTCCACAGAACCCTGGCAGCACCGGGGCTATGCTGCCTGACAGTCAGTGTGATAGCCCAGCCGGCAGTGATTCCTCACATACACAGTATGACTACGGAAATCGTGATGCAGAGTGCCTCAAAGTGACGGAAGTGAGGACCTGAGTTGGCAGTGGAGAAAATAATTTTAATGCGTGAATTTTAGACTTGGTAATACTTTCCAGACTGCTTGAGACCTCATAGCAATTTATGTATAATGTGTTCACGGAGTTTTTAATGTATGTGTGTTGTGTATTGAAAAGATACTTTCATAAGGTTTGGTGTCGGTTTGTAACTGATAAGGATTTCGGCTGTTTAGACATAATTTGCAGTCTGTTGTTTCAGTACTTAAAAAAAGTATTGTTCAAATTAATTTATTGATAATATATTGTTTTTATATGCACTTTATTTTTGTTTTGCACAAATAATGTTGAAGATTGCAGCATATTGTTGTTTTTATTAATTATATTTTCGTGTTACATAAGGCCTAAGGTTACAGATAGTAACAAACATAGTGAATCTAGATAGATCTTGCCTTAAATAATGGTCTTTCTATAGCAATGTGTTAAAGACTGTAAAATTATATATGCCATCTGATCTTCATAGTCATTTCAATACTATTATAGGACTTGATCTTTATGATAATAAAATAATAATAAAAAGCAGTGACAGCAATAAATAGTTGTGATAGTAATTGATACTATGTCTGTTAAATGTTTCGATGTATACTGTTTCATCACTATGCCAAATATGATAACCAAACTGTTTCACTCTATATAAATATTAAAGAAAATAATTTGGCCAAAAAAATAGATTAATATTGTTACAGATAACTTCGAACTCTATTTTTTGTTGTTTATGTACTTTAAGTATTTACTTTTACATTCTGAAGGCACTTACTTAGTTTTATAGCACAATTTGTCTCTTCTCGTTTTACATTCTTACAAATACATACTAGTAATCATCACAGTGGGCTCTGTTCACATACATCTTAGATTCTCTATCTTAAAATATATTCTTAACAATTTCATGTTATGTTTTTTTAATGAACTTGTATGATTTTTTTCTATTGAAATATCTGAATAAAAATTATTGATTGTCTTTGAACAGGGCTTAACTTACATCTGCCATAATTATGTCCCATCGTGATAAATTCCCAGTGGATGATGATTATTTCATATTGAATTGTTATAGAACTTCTCATAAGTTTTTTACTATACATATTAAACTTTACTGTAAATATAAGATATTTTTCCAAAAAATAGAAAGTGTGATGATGGACGCGTTTTTTTATTTGTTACTCACCGTTCCCTGCCTTACTGGTTACAGCAATATGAAACGTGGTGTAGCCATCTAGCCATTTGTAGCTCGAAGCAGACAATCTACACCATCTTCTTCTACCGCGGTTGTCATCGGCTCATCGGGACTGCCGACCGAGCGTGGGTACGACTACTAAAAATATCTGGTGCACCAAAAAGCTCTGCTTACCCCTTCGGGAAGACGCGTGATGTTCGAGAAACTAATAACCCGTCCACCTACCTATGGGTTGCCGCACATTACGCAAGTCGCAGCGTATCAAAATCAAAATCAAAGCATTTATTTCAAGTAGGCCAATTACAGGCCCTTTTGAATTGTCGAAACAAAGACAGCAATAATAAATGAAGCTACAGTCCCAGTCACAAGACATAATAACTGTGAAAGTAGGAACTGTAGTTGCCCATTCCAAAGCGTAGATCTTTTCGGAGAAGAATGGGCAAGAAACTCCATGGATACTCTTTTAAATCATAATGTTTTTACAAAAATCTTGGATACATCATTCTTGTTGAGATGGTAGATTATGTGAGAACGATGTAGCAAGACGTGCACGTTAAAAGTGTCCACAGTACAAAAAGAAAGACAATTAAAAAAACAACACGTATCGTATCGTAGACAACACTAAATGAACTTAGCGTAAAGTGAAATAAAGTTGAGAATAGAGTTTTAGTCGGGTTAGTTATTTTTTGTTGGGTTACCGATTTTATTTTAAGGAAAACATGGTTGATTTTGGGATTGGTTGTGACAACTGGCCTTTTAAGTAATTGGAACTGCTTGCGAATATACGATATCTTGATATAATTACTTAGAGGTATGCCAATAAAAGATGAGCTATAAATCTAAACTTTATTATCAGCGATGTTGGTACAGTTGTTGTTTTTGGAGATGATGAGGCGGTCGGGGTCCAGACGCAGCTCCTCCATGATGGCGTAGATCTGCGCGCGCACCGGCGCCTCGATCTCGCGCCGCCGCCCCAGCACCCAGATGTGATCTGTAAACATGGCTTCACGATAGCAATTGATACCTAATAGCTCCCTATTCGAGGATAACGTGAATCGCAAGCTCCGAGTTTGTTTATTTCCTTGATTTGGCCCGGAAATACGAGTAAGTATTTGGATTGGTGTCAGGACAGTGAGGTACTTATTCGATCCCGAATTTGAACCTTTCAACTGAACCCCATGACTAATACTAAGGGACATCTCGACCGGTCCCTAAAATTCGATCACATAAAGAGCCAACTAGGAGAGACTAGGGTCGAAGGGGATGACTATAATAGGGGCTCTATAAACCCAACATACAGAAATAGGTGCCCCACGTATCAGAGTTTTTGTTCTAACGTAGTCGTTTTGTTTGTATCGCAAGTGGTTCCTGCTCCGAGTAAGCTTACAGGTACTGGTAGTCCTTGGTAAAGTGTGTAACAGCGGTTACAACACTTAAATATTGATTCGTGGACTAATTGTCTGGGTCGCTTTACCTTAATGTTACTAGTCACGGGGTTGGGTTATTGAGCAAACGGGCAAACGCTACATATTGCTTTGTTTGGGTTAGTACGAGTATAGGTATCCTAACACTATCAACCAGTAAAGAGGGCAAACTTGTTTGGCCTGATATCGGGTTTAGCCGGTTACATATTCACATAAACGGCAACTTGACAGTAGATATACTGATCAAACGTAGGTACCTGAGTGCGCAACACTGACGCTGGTACAAGACCACACGATGGCGAACTGCTCGTAGTCCGTGAACAGCACGTGGTAGACGCCGGCGCCGGGCAGCAGCCGCCCGATGATGTAAGGCACGCGGTTGTTGAGCTTGTAGCGGAAGATAGAGGACGCGTTGTGGCTCGGGATGCCGATGCCGTACGTCGTTGATGGGCTGTCCGTCCTGGAGAGGAATGCTTAGGATACAGTCATTGGTAGATATAGTTTAAAGGCTTATGCCCGTTTTCACCAAGACATCTTAATGGCAAAAAGCCGAGCTTTGAAAATCAAATAGTGGGCTTTTATTTAGACATTCATAGGTATCTCGAGTTAGTAAAAACGGTTATTTATTCCCTTAACAATGTTAGACGAGTCATTTAATATCCTCCCGAGTTCCTGACCGAATTTCGGCTGCGGCGCGGTAACCAAAATCTCAACGGAGATTAGCCAAGTGCGCAGGAGACAATGACTAATCTAGCTCGATGAGACGGCAAGCCGGTAAGACCGGAGTGAGATCAGGCGCAGGACCAACGGCTTAACGTGCTTTCTGAAGCACGGGGGTGACACACTACCAAGTTCCAAACTCCGGGCAGTTACTGAAAAGTTCGTAATAAAAAACCAATACCACTTTACCCCACCCGGGAATAAATCCCGGTACTCATGAAGCATAAGTCCAGTCAGCAACATCAGAGTCGTCAGTCGCGTTTGCGACCACGAGGCAGGGAGACAAGTAAGGGGAGACAAGAACAAGGAAAGAGGACCCTTGTAAAAAAAATAACACGCCTTTGCCCAGCAGTGGGATGACACAGGCTAACAGTTAGTAGCAGTAACATTTTAATTTTATGCCTTACCATTTGTTAACTGTATTGATAGTGATGAGCAGGTAGCCCCGCTCGTTGAGCGCGACGCTGAGCTCGGTGCAGCTCGCTGTGATCTCTACCAGGTAGAACGATCTCTCCACTTCGTACCATGTGCCACTCATCTGGAACATGGTTAATTAAACTAATAAGTACTAAAATGTCTACTCTACCCACCTACCTATAACAACAATAAATAAATAGCGGTGTTGCCCCACAAACGATCGCACGTCGCAGGATTTGGTGGGTTACCATGATCTGTTAGTGCAGGAATGTTTTGTATTATTCCAAGAGTGGTAAGATATAGCGCTAGACCATGGTGACCCCCATGATGGACGCTACTGAAAGTGTCAAAGTCGTCGCCAAATTTCGGGCGACTCAATTTAAATTGTCATCGACGCGCTAAGAATAACTTCTATTCTTTTCTGAAGGAAATAGGTACGTCTATCTAGTCATCGCAGTCATTAACTCACCTGAGTCAAACGCAGTGTGCAAGACCTCCTAAAACCTCATCACCATTAGCCTATTATAATATAATATCTTCAGTAGTTCACAGCTCAACAATTGCGCGCCATTCAACTCAAATCTCGGCAACTCTCATTCAGCTGCTACTAGCCACCATACGAAGATCGTCGGCCTAAGGGCGTCCTACCTTACGTTTTCCAATTTACAGTCTCCAATCAAAAACATGTTTATGCCAATGGTCATCGATTCTACGGTTACATGGCGGGCCCATTGTCACATCAGGTTGATTATTCTGTGCTTTATGTCGTCCTAAAACCCCGTGTTTCCTGGATTCTGAAGCTCACGATTTCTGAGTTTCAGCTTTATGAGATATGATAAATCGACTATATATTTACACCATTACACCTATGTTTAGCAAAAAAAAAACTTTGTCTTCGACCTCGATCAACGGTGCAACCTGGAGGAATCTGTCTAGGGACTAACGTTACGTGTCAAACCTAGCTTTAGGGATAGCCTAGATCTCGGGGCGCAGGGTGTTTATGAAGAGTTAAATCAAAGGTTCCAAGAATCAAACAATCCAAGATTCGATTTTGTACAGAAACAAGTGATTCAAATTGTGTCATTGCAGGTTATAGATTGCGAACTGTAATGCTCGGTTCTCCTCACTCAGTGATCTAATGCTCGAATCTGAATTGTTACAATACAGGCGAAGGCTTTTGGTGAGGGAATGCCTTAATGTAACTTATAGCTGTGTCATAAAACTGAGAAAGATGCCGAAAGGCGTAGGTACCTAGGTAACGTAAGAAAATGAGGAAGTTGCTTATTGTCAACCAAAACAAGTAGGTAGTATCCATTGCTGCTTAAATTTTTAACTAGTAAAGTTCGTCGACCAATGATTTACTTAAGTAATTGAATATTTTACCATTCAGACAGGCTCATTTCGTTACCACATTTTTGTATAGTGCCAGCTAAATATCTGAATACCATATTAGTATTTAGGTATAGAATAGAGATTAGTATATCTACCTACTTAGCGTCGTTATCCAGGAAAATATTTGCAATAGCGGAGAGAGGTTATCCTTATCATTAATTAGTAGGTAATTATTTTAAATAAAATTCCACCAAGTTTTCCTTATTTGCGTTAGGTAACTACAGCAAATTCTAAATCATTAGGTATTTACTACTAATTAAATCGAAAGTTGAATTCATTCATGCAAGCGTTATCACTGTATTCTATGAAACAAACTGATTAATTACATACCTACTAAATTGAATACTACCGATGTGTTATGTGAACTTGTGAGTCTATTGATTAACTTTTTCTTGTGGAAAACTCTTTGAATAATAGTGAAGTGGTTGTAACTTTCAGAACTCTAGTCGCTTCCTTCCGATTTAGCTAGCACCTAGCAAGTGTTATGCATTATGTTAAGCGTATGCATGGCTTTGGGTTGACCGCTTGACATTCGGACTTAAGCAGGGCGCAAGGTGACTGTTTACATCGCACAATATCGGAATATGTAGACGGAGCGTCTACGCATTAACTTTGAACAGCGCGAGTTCTCGACTATACGTTCTATACTTCCGATGTCCTTGGTTACAGGACATACAGTAGCATAAAATGTGGCCAGCGATGAAGATTTCTTTACTGTTACTGTTAGCCTGTATCATCCCACTGCTGGGCAAAGGCCTCTCCCTATGACTTCCAAATTCTTCGATCCAGGGCTAAGGTGGACCACTGATCGTTGGTTCTGTCCAGCTCGTTTCTTTATCTATACAAATAAATAAAATTGAAGTGGCTGTTTGTAATTCCAAAATAACAATAACAGCTTTTTACTGAATGCATATGAAAGTACCTACCTATAGACGGTAGGTACTTTTAGCAATTTTTTGTCTGTCTGTCTGTTGTTTGTTCCGGCTAATCTCTGAAACGGCTGGAACGATTTTAACGGAACTTTTACCGGCGGATAGATGATGTTATGAGGAGTAACTTGGCTAATTTGATTTTAGAAAGAGGGGTTATGTGCAAAAAAAAATGATTTTTTTAACAAAATCCGATTCAAATAGAAAGTAATATTTTTATAATAATTTCACGCGAATGGAGGTCGCGGGGCACTGCTAGATTAATACATATATTTAAGTAAAATTAACTCTATTTATTGATGTTGAAGACCATAGCAAATACCTTTGAGTAGGTACCTAGTTTAGAACATAACGCGGTCACACAGACATTCGCGAAACGCTATAATGATAAAAATTAACAAACATTAAAGAAACATTGGACAAGGAGTTAACAGAGGTTACTAGAAAATATTGTTTTGGCGGTTCAAATTTTTCTCCAGGCGGAAAACTAACTAACGGTTCAGTAGATAGAGACAACAGTTCACTATACACAAGGTGTAAACGGACCCTTCCGGAAGCCGTCAACCAAGCATTCTGTAAGTACATTAAATTAAGTAACCCTCCGCAAAATGATTGATTTTTAGGGGCAAAAAATCACGTTTTATGTGGTAAAATTCAATTTAACGCACTCAAATAATTGTGCTGATGGATGCACTGAATAGTAAACGAGTCATGCCTCCATTACCCGTTTATTTAAAGTAAAGTTAATCTGTGGTTAAGTTATAACTTAGAACCTTATAAACTAGTACCCTATTTTTTTTTAAACTTGTGAACCGTTGGAACTTTGACCTCACATTCTCCATAACTAGAAGGTTCCCAGGTATGGTCCGGAACAAAAAAATTATCGCAATGACCGGGAGAACAAGTGCCTTTCGTATTCGATAATGGTCTATTTCATCACCATCCACAGCCTGAATTCATCCACTGCTGGGTAGATATATATAGATATGTAGGGTCTATTTACACCCTTTTATAGCTAGGTCTTTTTTTATTAACCTTGTATGTCCCACTGCTAAGCAAAGTCCTCCCCCATATACTTCCAGGAACTCTTCTCCTGCGCCACCTCCAACCAGGCTCCTTAGCATCTTTAAAAAGTGTTTTTTTCCTACTATTTTGATGGCAATTTATTTTTTACGGACATATTATTTTTTAAATACAAACAAAATACAAAAACTTTACTGAAAAAAATATAATAAAAACAATTTTCGAACTTTGTAACCCTTTTATAATGAAAGAGGTATTTTCTTAAAGTTTTAATCGTTATTCCGCGAAAAATACGCTGCTGCATTTGGACAAGTAGACACAAATTGGTACTCGTGACATTGTACATAGACGCCTACAAGTTCCCTTGTTATATGTTTTAGAAAACATAAAAAGTTTAAGCTTAAGTTTATTCAGGTAATATTCTTCTATGTACATTATGTACAAAGTACTATGAGATCTAAAATAAAAATATGTACTTACTAGTATCAAAATGGGACAAGAATTACAGGGCATCAAAAAATTCGTCACATCGATGTCAACAGGAAAAGTGCCCAGAAGGCTGGCAGCATAGCCACGTTGGATGGCAATGCTGATTCTTTGGCCAAAAAAAGACCAGCCAGGTAATTGTGAAAAGAAATCAAGATGATGTTACAAATACCCCGAGTTACTATTTGGCACAACCTACCCTACCCCTGGTGGTCAACCGTATTTGACACACAGGCACAATCCTACAAAGACGCGAGAGGGGTTATAGAATTATCTTAGAAAAACGCCATGGGGTGAATGTTTGACGAGTTAAAGGGGGCAAGCAGAAGCATGGGCTTCTAAGAAACTGAGAACGATCTTTTATTTTTTGTCGATTTTTTATCCACAAGTATAGCTGCCTACGTCACAGAACGATCGATAGTCGGAAGTCGGAAGATAGTTTAAAGACACAACCCCAAATGCCGTTACCCGCAGATATAGGTAAGCTAGAGTGGCTCATTGGGTAATATTTGCTTACCAACTTCTCAGGGATTCAAAGTTACCTACTAATATCATGCGAGTATGTGTAACACCCGTGGAGTATACTAATTTACATATGTATGTAGTGAACTCTATGGACTATAAGTTTAAGCAAATACCTACGCTTACGAATGTAATCGTTACGATACAAAAATGCACCGTAATGTTTGGCACACGTGATACTGTGACAGTAGAATAGACGGTTACCGTCTCCTGTAATACGGCTAGTAGCAGTGGGTACGTACAGAAAACAATAAGTTACCGGAAGCACAATGTTCAACCGTCAGCATTACGCTTAAGTGCCCAAAGGGGTTGTTAAACGATATGCTTAGGTGCCCTAGAGGGTTGCTAGGCGGCTGCGCTAGTAATGAGCTACTCACCCGCTGTATGTCGAAGTTGGGCAACGGCGGGTAGACGGGGCATTTGCCCAGCCCCGTGCTGATGACGGCCTTGATGATGGTGCAGAACAGAACACAGTATATCCTGGTCGCGGTGACGCTCGAGCCTTCCATGGCGCACTAGTGCGGCGAGAGAGCGTTCAGTCGCGCAGTGCAGCACTTGTTATGTAAACACTAGACATTATTTGTACAATACGAGATTGGTCGCCGCCGCGCCTTCCAAGCCACTGCTCGGAATACGATCGATAACTGCGATCGTTATTCATTAACTTACAAGCCGACTCACACGTCACGAGACGGACGCGGCACGATAACGTACCGTGACGTAACGCTAAATCTATGTAACTGATTGTGATCAGAAGGCTTCAGAACTTCGCAACTAGGATGAGTTAGGCACGGTCAGGTTAGCTAACTCAATGTTTAGTAACCACGTTATGAAGCGTGTCAAAATTGCATGTGTGCTGAAATTAATTAAATAAAAGTGAGCGCGAGGAATGTCGGATGGTTGTCTTACAAAATACTTGTTCTTTCTGAAACTAATACTTTCGTAAAGTAGTCTTTCACAACAATTTAATTGTGTTCGTTTCTCACGAAGATTTCTTTCGATTTGTTTTGACCATCGTCGATCGCATTTCCTCTTCTGAAATTATAGGTACCTACTTAACTTGTGTATGTAAAGAATATGTCATAATATGTGTAATGTCTATATTTAAAATTAACTGAGACAATTCTGTTAGACTGCCACAAAAGCGAACAACCCGATAAAATAAAATACAGCAGCATTTAGTTGCAACACGGCGGCATCCATTCACCCTAAACCCCTTGAGTTATAAAGAAACCATTAAATATGTAAAGCGTATAGTGAATAAGTTGTACGTACATAAATACATATTATATATGCAAATAGGAAGTAGACAGAAACACGATGTTTTCAAACAAGTGTATTGTTCTTACAATCGATCGTGATATTTACAACTATGTATATGTCATTCTATAGGCAAATATACAATATCACAACATAGCTTACAACTAGAAACGAAACAAAACAAATATAATAGTAGTATAAGTAGTATCAACAGCTCGATTATTTGCTTCTTAGATTATTATTCATACTGAAAATTCATTGAGGTATGTCTGCGATGGGAAAGTCTATAATCATCTGCCTAGCCTGGGCCCAACTATGTTGGGGTCAGCTTCCAGTCTAACCGGATGCAGCTGAATACCAATGCTCACATGGGTGACTGGCTATCTGAGCTCTACAACCTGGGTAACATGATACACCTGGTAAGATTGCTTGATTCGAAATTATTTGAAAAAGAAATACTGGGTGCTTATAATACGGATTGATGAATGTGTTCGTAAAATACTACTCGCACGCTTTTATGAATCGTGTGATAACAAAACTCAGGAAGTTCAGTATAAATATTATGCTCACTTGTTACAAACAAGTAGGGTTATTGCCTTTTCACGTAAAAATTAAGTTCCGGGCGCCGGGTGACCGGAAACCGGTATTGAGGTAAATATAAGCCAAGCCAGCTTTCATAGGGTGCCCAAATAACCAGGCTTACCAATCAATTCGTTACTGGTTACCCGGGCCGACTATCAGCACCCGAAACGTGTGATAGGACACTCTTTTAACTTACACTAACTTAAAGTTAACCCGGGACTTAATTTGACAAATTTTAGCTGAAAGAGTCTGTCTTCAGGTCATCCTGTGGGCGGCAAACTCGATGTTCCATATGGCATCAATCATTCCAATTTAGACATTAATTACAATTTCATAAGAATGAATTGACGTGCGCTCATGAATCGCACTATCTTAACTATAGATACAGTATCACAACCAATCACCACTTAATATTGAGAGCTATATCTGACTTCTCAACAGCATGGTAGGTAGTATGCAGCATAGCTCGTGCTTTGTCGGAGTCCTTCCCGTCAAGCCACTCGGCGTAGAGCTTGCGGACCAGCTTGCTTTCTGCTGGCACAGCTAGGGGCAGCTCGGAGTACATGCCCTCCAGCTGCGCCACCAGCTCGCGGCCGCTCTCGCCCGTGACCGGCCGGACTTGCGCTCCGCCGTTAAGGCATCCTAGAATGTTAAAAATATTGGGTAAAATTTCTTCTAGGCAAGCGTGCTCCATTCATCATTTTCGCCTACCGTCAACTGAGGTAGAGGTCAAATAGTTAAAAAAATACAATATTTTCCCTAATTGACCCGCCTGCGCCCATCAATTGGACCACAGTCACCAACAAAATCTCGCAGACATGAAAATGATTATGGACTCGATTGTCGTTTTGCCATTAACTACCTATTTTACCGATAGAATACAGTATTTTCTAATTATTTTAATTTCGTAAATATATCCTAATTGATCCAAATTCAAGCATGCTAATCCATCATTATTTTCTTGTCTTAGTCCAGGCCTGTCCAACATACGGCCCCCGGGCCACCATGCGGCCGGCATAGGTCTTTTATCTGGCCCGCGAAACTTTATAAGACATCAATAAATATTGCGCGGACATTGTTTAAAAATATCCCTAAGTCAATTATTCCAGCACCCTATTTAGCTACCTTTTTTTTTTCCGGATGGGAAATCATCAAATGACTTCTCCCGCTCTGGGCTGAGCGGGAGGGAGTGTCAGACTTTTACTGACTAAAACCCACCCATGTTCCTTCATCGCCCTTTGTGTTCCGGGGCCGCGGTATCTCTTTCGAACAACCCGCAGCACCCGGCAGGCATCGGCCCTTGCGGGTCCCTTCCCTATGCTGACATCTCTTTGAGGCGCGCGTGGAACACGAACGCGCCGTCGACACGGCCTGTCGTCCTAAGACGGAGGGACGGAGAGCTAGCCCTTAGCTCACCGTCCACAGGCCCGCGTCTACGGTGGCCCCCGACGCCCGGTGCGTCTCCCGCGACGGCTGGGACGTGAGGAGGAACGCTCTCTCTCACGTTCCGCCTCCTCCTTTGCTAGCATGACTGCTTCGCAAAAGGAGGTGACGGCTTCCCATTCCGTCTCGCTCCGGACCATGGCTCGAACCAGGGCCGGACGCGAGAGGTCGCCGCCACCGATCGCCGCTGACCCTATTTAGCTACCCGCCTCGCCTCACCTCACCTACCCGCAAATGCAGACCGCATCATCGCAGTCTAATCCGGCGAAGCTTGTCAACGATGCGAATATTTTGATTTTACTCTTCGATCGCGATTGTGTTCCACATATTTCGTAAATAAATCAATAGTGGATAAAAACTTTTAATTGGCCTTCTTTCACTAACTGATAACTATCTGTATCCTAGCTGTAAGTTTTCTTAGGAAATAAAATAAAATAATAAAACATCATAATTAGTTAGTTTTTAAGAATAAAAAATTTAAGTGAAAATTGCCGTTTAATTTTTTTTTTTTTACATAAGTACTCGATAAAATTATGTTGGACACCCTGTCGTAGTCCCATGTTATTTGATCGGCGATTCGGATAAACACATTTTTCCCTAACCGTCACCCTTTTCTTTCAGCATCATTCCTCACACAATCCATCCACTTTTTGATGCCACCTAAAATGTATAACCTCCTTACCTGAGGGGCACGCCATGACCTCGACGTAGTGGTAGGGCGACTTGCCACGCTTGAGCTTCTGCACTAGGTTCTGAATGTTGCGGAAACCGTTGGCTATGGCGAACCGCAGCACCTCCTTGCCATCCTTTTCTAGCGTCACCTCACGGAAGTCTGGGTTCCTGAGGACGTAACATTTATTTAGCTTTACGCCTGTATCATCACCACTGCTCGCAGAACGGTAAATGATAACATCGAGGTATCCACCATGTCTTAAACCCAAAAAAAAACGAAGGCATGTGAAATCTACCAAACCTCACTGAGCCCTCTTTGATCTGTATTCCCAAAAGAAGTGGGCGGGTGACTGGGGGCCCAGCTGCTGTTAGAATTTTCATCTCGGATTTCCTCAGTTCACAGATTCTGATTTCTGCCTACTCATGTATAGGATGAGCAAGTAAAAAAAAATTGGGAAACAAAAAATAGCAGCGTGACGTAAATCTTTGCCTACCGTGGGACCACAGCAGGTCAGGAGCAAAGGTCTTCAAATTGTAGGTCACATTACAAAGTTATGCACTAAACTCTTGGAATATAAACGCGTGCAGTGTTTGCATCAGTCTGCGAACAATGCGAGGCTGGCCGTTGACTAATTAGTGGCACATCACACAATGGCCCACTTGTAAGTTGTGTTGTGGTCGAGGGGTCACACTGTGCCAATGTGGCACTGTGACGGTGGACGTCGTACGATACTGTTGCAACACTCACTGGATATTGTTTCCTGTTTCTAATAATAGCTATTGATTTTAGGATTTATTAGTGAGGGTTTTAGAGCGCAGTTAGCCGGTGGTTGCGATGGTAATATCCTGCGTTTGATATTTTCTTTCCAGAAATGAAGACTGATTTTATGTTTTTGGAATATTTTCATTCGTTTCAATTCAACTGAATTTTAAATAAACGGAGGCTCTAGCACGAGCGCACGGTGTACGCGTAACGTAAAAACGTAGATTTTAAAATTAAAAATACTCGCTTCACATGTGATATTTTCATAATTTTAAGAGTTTAGTCATATTTATGGATGATATTGATTGTTGCATATACTCGTAATTTAACTAGTATGCTATATGCTATAGGATAATTGTGTTTTCGTTTAAAAAATCGACGTTTTTACGTTACGTTTTCACCGCGCGCTCGTGCTAGGGCCTCTAGTATAAAGTGATATTTGTCTAAGTAGGTAGATGAATAATTAAACATGTTCCATAATATCGGGTTTTGGTTTTCAATAGAAGCCCGACTCGACTCGATGTAATCAGGCTATAATAAGTTGTACATAAAATTTAAAAAAATGCAATTTTTTATAACTTACTGAACTTTTTATTGCCTACCAAAACCAAAACTACCTAGTAAAGTATTAAAACGCACCTTAAATTCCTGTAAACGAGCTGCGCACTAGTCTCTCCGAACAGCTGTTCCGCGGCGTACAGGAACACGTGGTCGGCGTACCCGCCCGAGCCCGAGCCGATGTGCCGCCGCAGCGCGGGCGGCGCCTCGCCCGGCGCTCCCCACGGCCAGTCCAGCTGTGCATCCGTCACCTCAGATAGCACCCTGTTGCTCACCTCTAGCATTTGTTCTAGCTCAACTAGGAGTTTGACAAATTATAGGATTAGAAGACAGTCCTGAGTTTTGGAGGCAGAAACATAATGTTAAACGAAATAAAGCTCAAATTCCATTGCAATGAAAAAATTTGGACTTCACAAATAACTAGTGGCGGAGAAGTGTTGGCCCAGATAAAACGGACGCGACTTGCAAGTTGTAGGTATCGAGTTCGAACCTAGGCATGCTTTACTGTGTGTAAAATATTCGATTACCACTAGGTACTCTAAAAACGGCGAAGGAAAACATCGATGTGATATCATCATCAGCCTGCACTGAGCCCTTGTGGTGGAGTTCGGCAAGCTACATTTTACATAGAGGTCTGTGCCCCTCCATGGGGAACATATATAGGCTTATACTACTCAACACGCTAAAATAGATTGTTGAATTAGAGCGAGGGTGCCATTTTTTGTCCATCCTAATAATCACCGACCGAATATATAAGTTTCAAGTACAAAAACACTAATTTCTTCTAAAATGCAGTAAGTTGCAGTTTGTGGTAATTATAACAATTTTATGTTCCATATTTTGGCACTTTTATTGCATATATCGAGCATTTCTGATGCTTATTGGCATGTATATTTCGACTGTTTTAAGTTGCATATAATACGGTCTCTACTAATGATACATACTTGCAGTAATGACACAATCCACATCGTGACAGCTGAGCATCTCGCTATAGAAGTCTTCCCGGGATGCTTCCAGTTTCTTATCATAGCAGGGCATCACGGTGACATGGTAGATCTCCCCCGGGGTCAGTTCTCTGCACTTAGACAGGTACTGCTTGACTAGGGACCCCATCACCTGCTGCGGCGACTTGGAACTCGATATGTATGGTAAGATGAAGTTGCCGTGTGTCTTCTCGGCGTAGCATACCCAACCTGTATGGGGTGTACGATATTTTGAAATGAAGAGGATGCAATCTGAAAGTCCGCAACGTCGCACATAGCTTTCAAAATATCGCTGTTATGATGAATTTCTTTAATGTTACTCAATGAAAATGGAATATCGCTCTGTGGTGCACTAAAATATTGATTATATTAAAAAAGTTTTTTGCAAAAAATAAAACCGACTTCAAAAACAAAAAAGGGAAATATTTTCCCTTTATTGTTGTAATATCCCATACAAATATTTGCCATACATTTATTTTACGCTGATAACAATACATTGTCATGGTAGGTAATATGCAAGGCTTATCCCCAATACAATGGAACTTAGCATCTTAACTGTCGAAATTTGGGTGTACTGTACACATCTGAGTGCCCCTCAGAGCATACAGGTGCGATGTTATGTTATGATATTGTGTAAACAATATTTGCTCTCATTTTTTGAAGAGTTCCGGTGTCTGTCTCCGAAACTCATCATCAGATCTATATGCAAATTAAAATGGGACCATTTCGGAATAAACCCCTTTCGAACAAAAAAATACATAAAAATATATATATAAACATCCGAATTGATAACATTCTCCTTTTTGGAAGTCGGTTTAAAAAAAAAACCAGTGTTATTATTGCATTACTTAGTAAATATTCTAGTGCAGAGCAATATTTAATAATGTCATTCAGTAATATTGATTAAATAACCGAAACAGCGAAACATCTGACAGTTATTTGCGACATAGCGAACATTCAGAATGCATCCTCTGACAGGGTATAGGACTGTTGCGAGATGTAACAGCGGCGCTTGCGCAAATGTATGCAATATGTAAACTCTGGCAAAAAGATACTAAGCGCGCCTATGAAGCTGTGTCAGTGAAAACGATTCTGAACGAGTGATTTTCTGTACTGTCTTGCGTTCTGTAGCTAAGACGACAAAGAAGTCGTTTCAGAAATGACGATAATTTGTACTACCGCCCTCACTGCCGGTTGACCACTTTTCAACATTATCACTCAGGGTATAAGGGTGAAATGTGGTCAACCGTCACTAGCAATGAACTCAATAGTACTGGATTGCACTGATGATGATAGTACAAGACTGCATGATACTAATTGTGTCGTGTATTGTTTTATGTCATTGGATATTTTATTTCCCTTCTTTTTTCTACCAGGACAGTTATAACAAATTGAGCTATTGATAGATTTGAGATATAAAAAACCATCTATTTTGCTTTCATTAAAACGGTTGAAAACAAATTACATTTATCAGATTAAGATCACTAAGAGATACTCATAAGAAAAGCATTAAAAAGGTCTATAAACTATGATAAAAAGTTTCCTTAACCTGGACAAGAGCTAGCCAACATGGGCATGTTCTTGGAGCTGGGGTCAGTCTGCTGGTTCTGATATCTCTGCAAGAACTCCTGCTGTGCCTCCAGCAGGGCGAAGTCTTCAGCTATCGTCATATCCAGCACCAAGTCCGCATCTAAGCTCTTGAAGTAACCTGGACAAGTTATGATGACAAATTATGTTGAGAAACACTGAAAATCCTGTTATTGCAATTTAGGTTTCCAAACAGGTGAACAATGGTTTTTTTTAAACATTACTTTAAAAACCCATTCGGTTCAGTTAGCAATACAATGTTATGGCTTTTCAATAGCGATAATCATTATGACACTAGCTTAAAGTTGGTATTCATTTGAGTTGAAAAAAAATCAATTTCGAAATAGACTTGAAAGTATCATGTAAAATACTATAACTTGTTGTTTCAAATCTTTTTGTGCACTTGTTATTTCAAATCTCTTAAATAAGCAATGCATTCTGTAGCAGTTTAAACATAGTAATACTAGCAATTTAGTGATCCTGTTCATTCCAAGAGGAGCTCAGAGTAGAGGACTTTATGAAGGCATCAAACCATAACACACTTATTTATCAATTCCTGCAACTTTGCTCTTTATGGTACAGTCAATAAAATCCATTATTCAATGTTATCAGAGAATCTTCTAGTATTCCCTCCATTTTCTCAACAAAACCACTTGAATTAGAAACTTTTGCCTATCCTGGCAAGTTATTGACATCATAAAATATGATTTTATTTTGCTGAGTCATATTGACAAGTCAATATTTTAAAATGTCATGAAAACTCAAGACAATTTTAGTTTACTCAAATTTGTTTTTGTTAGACATAAAACATAAAGGCACCTGCTAACTTGTGAGTGGCCTCCTCAGGGGTCAACTTGTACCGGGCAGCGAGGGAGAGTGTGGGCTGGGGAGACAGAGAGATCACTATCAGACTGACGTCTTTACTCACTCCCTTGTGGTCTGTGTACTTCCTCTCAGAGAATACCCTGGAACATACATGGATATTATAATTTTTTTGAAAGAGATGTGGAAGAAGTAATGGGAGGCAAAATAATGATAAATAAGAAACAGATACATTCTATAATGACTTTCTTAAAATAACAAGTTAACAATATTATTGCTGTCTTTAAATATTTACTCAGATTTTTGATAAAACTCATATATGATGTCACATTACAAGGTTTATTTACCAACCTCAACAGCTCCTCTTGACTCTGTTTGGTGACCAGTACACTCTCCGCAGACGTGATGCAGCCGCTGCAAGCCAAGCAGTCTGCCAAGGTTATCTCCACCTTCTGCAGTTTCTGCTCTCGGCCGCTTGACACATCAAAGTATCCATCTTCACCTATCTTAATCTTTGCGCCGGTTTTCGTCTTTGTTTTTTCGATTTTCACAGGTTTTATACATTCCTGTAGGTAGAATATATTTTTAAGTACGGAGAATGACCTCGATTATAATTATGTGATAAGAATGCAAAGAACATCATTTTAAAAACATTTTGGTTATTTTAGTTCTGCTACATCAAATAATAGCGACTCTTGGTTTTTTTCATTGCTAAGTTAAACAAGATAGTAGTCGAATATCTTAAAAAGGGCAGAGCCTTACAGAAATTGAAAAAAAAACAATTGTTTGTTTATGATATAGGTTAGGATAAGTTACTCACTTGTGAAGGTGTTATAAAATCGTCAAGGTCGGTCAACTGTAACGCGCCACTGAAGCGAGAAGCCATATTTTTTTATTGTATTCTCGTAGTTGCACTTAAATGATTTAAAACACTATAATTTTAATATTTTTTCAATAGAATTTACTTCCGCGAAACTTCAAACACACAGCTGATTTTGACATTGATTGATTGTTGGATTGACGTTGCCAGGAACAGCTAATGTTGTTACTACAGAAATTAATTTTCTACCATGCAATTTAATATTGTAGATTTTAATTATGACTTATTGTATACTGATGCAGAGGCTACCTAGAGCTGTATTGAGCTGTATAGTCATGAAACTGCAAAATAAACTCTATAACTTAGGTACGTATGGTACGTAGGCCTTTGGTTGTCCGAATTATATACATATACATTACTAGCTGTTGGCCGCGACTTCATACACGTGGATATTTTGATGTATTTTTCCGGGATATAAAGTAGCCTATGTGCTATTCCAGACTAAAATCTATCTCACTCTCTATAATTAGAACCTAATTTCAAACATTTGTACGCCTTCTGGCTTATCATAGCGAACTTTTTGTAACCTAAGTTAAACAAATGAATAAATGACTTATGGTAATGACTTATGCCAAATTTCATCCAGCTCCGTTCAGCTGTTCTGGCATGATTGAGTAACAAACGTCCATCCATCCATCCAAACTTTCGCATTTATAATATTAGTATAGATCATATGAAAATCATGAGACAGTGCATACTTTTTTTTTGTAAGGGATATGGATATATGGACTAGGTACCTACGTGATAATATTGTTAGCTCTTCGAATGTGATTCCATTTAAACGCGCCTTCGCATATTTCAGTGAAGCTATAAATCAGTTTACCTAAGTTTATTTAGTCTCACTTGCTAATTAGTCTATCTACATAAAACTACAATAAAGAAATAAAACACTATAATACCATTTTTGGTATGTTTCATTTGGTTGATATTGGAACCTAATTGTGAGGATAATGATGTCATTATAATGAAAGGTTGAAGATAAATGCAAACCATGCTAAATAAAATTATACCCACTGGCCCCCACGCGCAACCTTGGAGGACATGCTCATTATTTGCTACCATTAGTAGTTTAGTGTCCAACGGCACTGGCTGGCCAGGCACAATCGTGCCACAGTGCACTGCGCCGCTGAGAAAAATCAATCAGAATCTTCCCGCCTCCGACGGTTTCCAAGGCAACGGGTAAACAGTGGGGAGACGTTGCATTGAACGGTCCACGGAGAGACGTGTCGTGTTTCGACGATTTTGTGTTGTGTAGCGTTTGTGACAAGTTTATCTGGATTTTTGCGAATTTTATCGACAATGGCAGAGGAGCCTGCTGCTACGGCTTTGGCGCCGGAGAAAGTAATACATACGTATCCTCTCATAAGGGTGAGATATAATTAATTCTGTATACATCAGCGTTTTTTCGAAAATGTTATTGTTCGTTGTTATCCGCCTACACAGCTTGCCTAAATAAACTGATTGGTATAGATCAAGTAGGTAAATGTATCCCCTGAGCTTAGGTAATGCTGTTCGTCCAAATTTTCCAGGATATGTGGGTTCGGTTACCTGTAGATTACCATAAAAAATAAAAAAAGGATTAGCTAGGTATTTTTCTATGATTTCTTTTTCGGAATACATTACGAGTAGTCAGACACCGTCAGATATTATCCAAAACGAGGTTAGCAGAACTTGGTGTCGAATCAATCACTCACTGCACATTGCATATTACAAGCACCCTCTGTGGATTTTTTTTGTTGATTGCGGCGATTGAACTATTTGCTCCATTCTACATACAAAATGTTGTTATTAGCAACTAGACCTGCTTCCCTGCAGTCCATCATCGTATTAGATGTAAGTTACACCCACACGAACAGATAAGCTTGCCCCGATCTACCTAGGTACGTAAGTAGGTACATTTAGTACAACAAAAATCTAGGAACAGGGAACGGTCATGTTGACGCTGTTGGTGTCGGTACCTTAAATCACTTTATCCTTCCTTACGCAACAGTCATATACGCCTTTAGGGTTTACGGCTTTCTAAATTGAATACACATCTATTTAATTACATAATTATATATTTACTGCCTAATCGTTGTACACTAACATGATATTGATCAAACGAGTGTGGGATATTATATTTCGGTGGAGTCGAGGCCCGAGGCCTGAGAGTGGCACGACTTGGCTCGCTGCAACGCATCACTCGACCGGAACCCTTGGCGATAGAGTTACATTATACCTGTCCAATGATCTCACAGATTGATGGATAAAAAACCTAAAGAATACCCAAGCAAGTACTTTTTCGTCCCGCTTCATTAGTTTCAGTTCAGCTGATTGTAGTTTTTCGCTGATAGGGCTTTTTGAAGCTGCCGTCAAATTAGCTGAATAGTAGAAACTTATTGAAGGCTGAAGGACTGAATGCACGAATGAAGAGAGTAGAAACTCTCTAAGTACTAACCTACAGCATTCAGTCCAGCCTTCAGGCTCCAGGCAATCGCAGTGGTAACTTTTTTCAACTGCAGATCGTTACACCATTGTACCACTAGCTATTCTTTGCCTATTTGCTTTTGTCGTCATCTTTACATAATAAGTAGAGAAGATGTTTCTAATGTACTAATGTAGTACCTATGTACATATACAAACATTATTTTGCAAGTCAACGTTCGGTAAGAAATTTCTCTCGTCCAAATATGGCTATAAATTACCGGCTGGTGTAAGTAAACACATTTGTTTGTTCGCCGACGGCTCTGAGTGTTCGATCGCGATGTTTTCATGTTTGTTTTGGCAGGTGGACCCAATCCCTTACTACCTCCGTACTACGCGTGTTCGGATGATCGGTTTTGTAAAGTGTAGTCATAGACAACTACTTTAGTAATGGATCTGCGTTTGAAGACTGATGAGCCGTATAATTTTGAACGAGAAAATATTTGAGTTTTATAGTAGGAATTAAGACTTTGGTAAAACCGTGTTTTAGTTAGCGGTTTTGGAACTGGAAGGTGATCTATCAAAAGCATTCAATAAATAAAAAAAAGGTTCCAACGAATTGAGAACTTTCTCCATTTTGAAGTCGGTTAAAAATGTGGCATTGCATAAGCAATCGAAATGGAGCGTATGCTTAAGGATTTAGTCAAATTTACTGGTTCGATTCCCGAGTCAGGACTTTAATTGGTTGCGAACAAAGAGTCTGAAAGCCGTTGAAATAATCTATACTTCTATACTAATATTATAAAGAGGTAAAATTCCGAAGATCCGATTCTAAACATTTTTTCACTGATATAAAGCTACATTATTTGTGGCATCATGGGTGCTATAAATTATATTTATATCATGCGTATTAGCCGAGTTATCACAATTTTTGCGGAGGAAGTGCTAATAAAATATATTATAATTTAAGTAGTACGGGAAAACGTCTAACAAACCCATTTGTCCACAGTATTCAGACATGTCAGAGGAGATGCGCATCGAAGCCGTCGAGTTGTCCGTCACAGCGTGCGAGAAGTTCTCACAAAACAACGAGTTGGCCGCCCGCATGGTCAAGGAGTCCATGGACAAGAAGTTCGGCCCGGCCTTCCACGTCGTCGTTGGCGAGAGCTATGGCTTCGAACTCACCTATGAGTGCACAAACATGTGCTATATGTACTTCGGAGGAAACCAGGCCATCTGCATATGGAAATGCTCGTGAAAATCTCAGTAATTTAAGTTAGCCTTACCAAATGATATACCGAAGAAGTATCTACTTTTAGTTTCTTTACGGATGTGAATAGTTTATGAAATACAACCAAATAATGGGAATATGGGAACGGTTCCAATATATTTCTATCAGGAAAACACTAATTAATGTAGATTTAATGCCATTTTGTGTCTTTCAACTTACGATTCTGTACAATAATGTAAGTTTAAATTGTCTTTGAGACCGCGTACAACCTAGTTTGTGAAACCGTATAATCGATTTTCATACCTCATTACTTAACATAAATTGTACATAACATTTCATCCGATAGAAAAACGAGTAAAAACGTCAAAATTGAGTTCCAGAAAGTTGAGCACGTTTTACAATAAAACAAAGGCACTGACGTCGCCGTGTCGCGTTTCATATGTAGAGCGGTTCTTCACACGCGAGCCAAGTTATTATTTTACAAACAAACATTTTCAAATAAACCATTATTATAAACGCGGAAAACGTTCAGTAACCGGGCTATAGCCAGACTTTTTTCACGTACTTGAATTGTTATGCATAGTTTAGACTTTATTGTACTTTTAAATGCCTACACGCGCCAACGGTGCTTTCCCTCAAAAGATAATAATTTCAATAAATCTCAAAGGACCTTTCTCTTCTTTTCAAACTTGAGCAAGGTTTACCGGCGCATACAAATGTAACTTAGAGGAGGACTTATTGTAAGGACTTAGGTATTAGAGATGATGTTTGATTTTGATTGATGGTTCAATAAATCGTAGGCACGCGTGCCACGAACCCTCCACCCCAGAGCACAGGGGCCAGACAGCCGGCGCGGCGTCGTTTAGTAATTTGCACTCCACACGGTTGATTTGTTAAATGTTAGGGAGATTTCGAAGGGCTATGGTCCCTAAAACCAGACTGATTAATATTTACCTACCTATGTTGGGCTACTATAGTCACTTTACCCTCACACTCTCAAGTCCCCGAGTGCAAATCAAAATTGTGACGATTGGTGTGTATAGAGATCGCCATTACCACCCAGTTGTAGGTGATGGCAGCTTCTACTGGCCGATAATTTTAGTTCAATGATCAATAAATCTTCACGCATTTAACGGGTTGAGTGTTTGTTGAAATAACATTACAAATATTCTCGACGGAGCACACATAGTCATACGTCAGAATATCTATGCGTTATGTTGTAAAGCAAACGGGGTCAAAGCGACTTGGAACGAGAGCCAAAATATTCGCTAACACCACAAAAAAAAAATACTAAAATATTTCTTTTGCCTTTTATGGCTGTTTTCAAATCAACATTTTATTATGTCCATTCCGTCCCTTTTATTTTGGAGACGTTGTTTTTATTATATCCTATATTAGACTACTAGTTACCACCAATTACAAACGAAGTCTTAGACTTAAAAAATAATTGAAGAAAATAGGAAATTTTGAAAAGAAACTTGAAAAAGGCATTTCATCAACAACAATGAACAAATAAACTGATAGAATTGGCATTTAATGGATGCACACCGGTCTCACTATTATGCCACAATATAAATTAGTCGAAATCCAAGTTATACATAAACGCAAAAAAAAAATTGAAATGAAATTAAAAAAAACAGGTTGAGAGCGGCCAATTTTTTTTAACTCTCTTCTCCACATCTTTAGGAGCTCCATAAAAAAAGTCCCATGAAAATCCGACCACTATAAACTTCGATCCACCTTTTTTTCTAATTGCACTCGACTATGTTAAGAAGGCTACCGTTAATTAATGCACGAAAATGCTAAATGCATTCACTGGTGGAGTTCAAATTAATAAACAGTGGGATATCAATGTAACGTAGGTTGATAGATTCTATTGTTGAGTAATGGCCATGGAGTTTTAACTTAACACGTCTATCACATTCTAATAACTGTAGTCTAATTTTTCAATAACGCTTTATTATAGCAAGATTCTCCATGGTTGAATGAAGCGAAGAATGGTCCCGGATTCTCAGGCGCAGACCAGAGACAATTAGTCTGAATGAGGGTTACTGACCTTCATTAACCTATTTACCTCAGTCGTTATACTTATAACAAAGCTCGGCTTTAATATGGGTCAGTCCAAATGATGCTCACTTGGAAATGCACCGCTTTATTTACCCAACTGCGACACAGCAAAGACAGAGTTATGTTTTTCACGCCTATCGTATGTATCTTTGCATGTAGGATTTTTTAAATTAAGTTGATACTGTAGAGCATAGGTTCCCAACGGGGGCGGTACCGCTCCCTAGTGGGCGCTGGAGCTTTTCATGGGGGCGGTAGCGGGTCCAAAGGCAAATGGGGGCCGTTATGAAATACCTCTATTTTCATTAAAAAAACATTTTATCTAGCTTCTAAAATGTTTATCTTATAACTATTTTGTAAAAGGGGGCATTGGATTTTTTTTCTTGTAAAGGGGGCGTTAGTTCATAAACGGTTGGGAACCTATGTGTAGAGTCTACCATAGATATCAATCTATGATAATCTGGGGTATGTAGGCTCTACCTTACAATAAAATAGGGTAGGCAGCTGTAGATACTTGAAAGTTTGAAACTAACATAGATCTATGATATTGATCATTTAATTGAAACGTGACTGTGGAAAGCGATTTTTTTCGCTAGTCACCATACAATAGTTTTTCTTATTACTAAGTCAAGGTCAAACATGGTACTTATCTAATAAATAATAATGTGTGACGAAATCATTTGTGTCGAAACTTTGACTGTTGTAATATTGTTAGTAGGTACCGTCGGCAAAATACCGAACGAGTATTTTTAACTTAATAGGTACTTTTTTTATTAATTAGGTAGGTACACTAAAGCCTAGAGTTTATATACTTGTAAACACCAACAATCCTATTGTTCACTGAGCAACGAGTTAATGAGCATAGCAATCAGAGTAGCTCAAGAATAATTTTGACAATTACCTACCTACAATTTTCTTTTTTGCTGTAATTACTCTGTTTTATAAAAAAGACACGCCATTTGAAATGTAACGTACATTACGTACAAAATAAAATCAAGGCCATATTACCTACCCGTGTTGAATATTACGTAATTATGTTTGTAATGATTATTTAAAAATATAGGTACTATTACGAGCGTGAGAAAATTTTATAATGGAATACTAAAGTATATTTTACATTTTTTGTGGTTTCATTTGCGAAGTCATTTCGAGAGACTCTAGATTGTGTTGAAATGTTGGCTTTTGTTATTTCACATCTTAATCCTCAAGACACTAAAATAGAATGTGAGCGAATATTCTGTTTTAACTCAAGTGAACGCTACGTAACTAAATCTATGGAACTATTATGGTGTATTGGTGTCCCTATTAACTGCACGGGTCAGTGGGTCGTCTTAGGAACGGATTTATAAGAGTTGGAGTATAGCTTAGAGGCACTATGAGCAACAAAAATTGTTATAATTTTCAGAAACGTTGCGTCGTATGACCATGCTTCTCGGAAGCTAAATGGTTTCCATAGACACCTATTCCATAGGTTAACCCATGACTGCCATTAAATTGGTAAATTTCGAAAAAAAAGTTTTTTTTTTCATAGTACTACCGGGTCAGCATCTAGTCTACTGGTATTCAGTTGCACCCGCAACTAAATACCAGTTTTTTTATATGGAGCATCCGCCTATCTGACCTCCACAACCCAGTATTGTACTGGGTTATCTGCATAAAACGATACCCCTTGGTAAGACTGGTTGGCACACTTCAGGGACACTGACTACCTGTGACACTAACAACTGTCAAACTGTCAAAGAACTACAAATGACAGGATGGTGCCAACGGCTCAACGTGCTTTCCAAGCCACGGAGGAAAATCTGTACGTAATAGATGTTCACCCATCCACGGACCAACCTAGGCAAGGACTGCTTGACCTTGAAAATCGACCCATGCGGCTATTATTATTTAGCCACGAGCTAACCTAGTGTGGATAAACGTGCTTATTTTCCTACTGTGTAAGACTGGACTGGACAACGTGGGTAATTTTTGGTTAGTAGGTATAGATTTTCAAGCATCTCATCTGTTTGGTTGTTACTAAGCGAAATGCTCTAAAGTTATGCGTTTGTCACGTAGCCCTTCCTGCTACGCTGTCACGATTAACAGTACTTACGATGCGTTGATGCAGGCACGCATTATGCAGGGTTAAGGTGAGATCAACCGTGCCACTAAGTTACAGCTACCCACTACGCAGTAGATGTTTAATACCTACCTTCATTGCTACGTCCGCGTCAGGGACGCGGGCAGAGGTCGCAGACGCGCAGCCACGCCTCCGCCTGCGAATACGATCGCCGATGGCCGATGACTACGCATGATTGACTAGTGGCAACTGTTCTGGATTATTATATCAGCTACCTGTTCATGGCGTAGATCTATCATATTGGTGTGATTTGTACTTGTACAGTTAGCAGCAGAAGTAGATTTAATCAGTTACTTTTTATTTGTAATCTTAATAGATTAATTGAAACCACAATTAATGAAGTACGCTACTTTCCGCCTTTTATACTAGTGAAAGAATTTCCATTTTTGAAGTGTATTTTTAAATCGTTCTCAAAAAAAATAACTTGACGACTCCTTTTGTAGCTGACTACACGTAATTTTTTCCTCTGAACAGTTTGCAATGTGTGAACATGTGTGAATTTGAGTATGTATTTTACTATTGGCCTTCGTCTGAACCTTGCATTAAGAGTGGATAAATGAACCCAGTACTAACTGGGTTGTGGAGGTCAGAAAGCCAGTCGCTCCATTGAAAAACTGGTACCTATTCAGCTGCATCCGGTTAGACTGGAAGCCGAACCCAATATAGTTGGGAAAAGGCTAGGCAGATGATGATGATGAAATTAAACAAAAAAACTGATTTCAAAATTAATAATATAATAAATTTTAATATGTTAAACGTTAAAAATTTCAATAAATTTCATACGAATCAGCTTGAGATCATGTTTCCGTAGCTAGTTTGATATCTATCCAGTGAGAAACTTCTTATATTATATTTTATTGTGATCCAGCGTTTAGCTCAGGCGCTGTATGAGTATGTACTACAAAAAAGCGAGTCCACTAGTTCACGCCATAATTATTCGATTAGCGAATTCGTCAAGGTTGTTTAGTCGCTACCAAGTCGTGTAATGAGGCATGGAAGCCATTGTCGAGGCAGCTAGTAATTACTACGTCCGTCACGGTTACTCATGGTGTTGAACATTGTGAGAAAACTTGCATGTTTTAGAACAGAAAATTCGATGACATGTGACATCTACACCAACCCGCACTGGGCCTGCGTGATGGATTACAGTACAGTCCCTCTCGCCGAGAGTGTCCCAGTAGGAATGGTATAGGCAGCTCATGCTTATGCTGTAGGTTCGCATGGTGATGCACCTTTGTCGTACGCACTCACACACACTCTCAGTTATTACAAAATAAAGCTTATTGTGTTGGTGGGATATTGTAAATATGTACAAAAATACAGAAACAGGATCCCATCGAGTAGCACTTACCATAATTCTACGTCTTTTACATAAACATTGGCACATAAAGTGATCACATAATACTCATACGTATATTAAACATACCTATACATAGTACGAAAGCTAATATTGTTATACATTATATTATAATAACCACGATAGTAAATCCACCTTGTTAACTATGCAATACCTATCTAACAACATAATATAGATTATTATGAAACGCTCATATAAAATCTACGAAACGAGAAACTTGGGTTCCCCACTTCAAATCGAATGAAGTGAGATCGAATAACACTTGCTGGAAAATTTGAGGATTTTTACATTATTTTTCATGATTATAGTTGGCTAGCTGACCGGCGCAACTTCATCTGCGTAACATTTTTGATGAATGCTCCGCTCCTATTGGCCGCAGCGTGATTTTTATAGCCTTCCTCGATAAATGGGTTATCCAACACTAAAAGAATTTTCCAATTCGAAGCAGTAGTTCCTGAGATTAGCGCGTTCAACCAAACAAACAAATTCTTTAGCTTTATAATATTAGTATAGATTTATGTTACTGCTCATATATTGTTTCATTATATTGTATGTAAGTACTCAAATAAAAATCCTTAAAACTCTTCCTTCGCGCTGCCGATGATTCGAGCTTATAGTTATTCGAGATTTTGATGCATCGAGCTAGTGAACTGTCGCGCTCATAATTTCTCGATTTCAAGTACTATCAAGTTAACGTTTTCGATCAAGTGTTATTCGATGCCAAGTAGGGAACCCGAGAAACTTATCTAGGTACTTCTAACAAATGTATGAATATAAAACTTTTTAGGCACAATTTGTTATCAAGATCAGTGTGTACTGTGTACCAAGGAGCACTGGGATGGAGAAACTATTACGTATCAAGCACCTCTATGTAGGTATCGTGTAGAACCTTGTTGCTCTGGAAAACGCGTAGGACAAGACAGGTATATATTTCATATGTATCAAAGAGAACCCTGTGATACCCCACTAAATGATATGATTTAAATCAGTTGGTATAAAATCATAAGAAGATTTTGATATTTTTTTACTGTGGTAATCCTAAATCTTGTAATACGCGTCCTCCCACAGCAACCAAACACTTTCATATAACAAAAATACAGTAATAGTATCAAGTTAATATAAAAAAGTGGAAGTATTATGAGTACATCTAGAAATATTACAATATACGATAGAACACATTGAATGGAATGACACAGTGTAAGTAGAAAATGCAGATTTGTGACAGTAGAGTAATATCGAAGTAAGGCACCTGTCCCACCGTCGGCGATTAGCGAAAAACGTGTAGAGCTAGCGACTTATATATAGTTTAACACATTAACTGTCCCCATACATAATTTTTCGATAACCCCAAATGTCCAAATCATTTTTTGTAATATTCCGTCTCAAATCAATACAAAATAACTAGTTTTGGAGACAGGGGCGAGTGTACCATTTACGATACACGGACGTGATGGACCCACGCGGCGTGTACTGTATTCGGTACATTGGACAGCTAACGTGTTAATAAACTTAAAAAACACGCTTTCTCGTATTCTTTTCAGCAAACCCTTTCATTTGATATATATGGGTATCAAATGAAAGGGTTTATGGGAATACATAAAAAAAACGAGTCCGCCATCTTTGGGAGTCCGCCATATTGGAATTAGAATGACGTCACTTAGTTAACCATGCAATGTCATCCAAACTAAACATGTATTCAAAATTTAAGCTCAACCGGAAACTGGGTCAATTTAACTTCTAAGATACGGCAATCTCATGTACGTTTCATGAGCGACAAAGTAGTCGATAATTAGTCGCTTCCTCATCGGTAGTGGGATAAGTGCCTATGGAAAAAGCTTTGGTCATACCAGTTTGAAAACAAGTGAAAATGTTTAATACCCCTGTGGGCATGGCACTTGGGTTCACCACATTACGATCACATTATGGTACATTCTAGAACACATCATATAACTCGACTGCGCTTACCCTGGCTACCTAAAGTATAACAAAAGACTTATTCGGTAGCCAATTAAAATGTTTTACAAAAGTAATATTTAGTACTTTATTTTTATTAGTCTCAAAAGATCTTTAGTTGAATAATTACCTGTTGAAGACCTTCAGAAATATTTTCTAATTCACAGTATTTAAACACAAAAACAGCGCAGTCGAGTAAGCACAATATAACAATAATTTAGTCTAATACTTGTCGCACAACTCAACAGAAATGCCTGTTGCTTCACTTTCAAATTCTTTAATGTATAACACGATCCTTAACTAATTAAACACATCACTAACACCATTTATTTGCTTCCTAGCCTCACATAACTAGGTTTTAATACAATTTTCAACCTTAAGCCAAAGTCATGAGGTTTAAAATTATACATTTCCCATGACATTTTAACGAGATAGTACATATTTGAACTTATATTTTTATACATTTCTTCTAGCTATTAAGCGCCGCAATTACATTTAGGTACATCGAAAGCGTCAAGCATTTTGTATTATTTTGTCATTATTTATAATTACTATAAAATATCAATTTCTTTGTGAATAATATTATGTAGGTACAGTGTTACCATATTCCTAACGAATATGGTAAATAATAAATGATAGAGCAATATTATCTTGCATGTAAGTTACACAAGTCAACTAAAGTTAGGGTTGCAGTTTGCTTAACTATGCACTATAGACACTCTTACGTTCAATAATATTGATATTTATTATATTTTGTCAGTTCTCGAGATCATATAGCTACTTATACATAATATACTGTCTCATTTGTTATTTAGAATCGTAATATAAATCTCTTTTCTAGCTGATATCAGAAAGATATGAAGACATTTTATTTTAATATTTGTTCAATCTCCATACAGGTTTGGTTAGTATCTCATTTGTTTTACATTGGAATATTTATATGATATCGAACTAACTGCTTTCATCGTAAGACACGGATTAGTCTCAATATACGAAATTATAAACGTCGCCCTTCTTAAGGGAGCAATCCTGCTCTATAATCCAAGAGATCTTGGCAGTTCCAGCACCAATATTACATTGCCGCCTCGCCGAAGCAATGTAATGTAACCATGCAAGATTAGATTTGTACAGTAGGAAGTGATTGTAACAAATGGTATTGTTACAGGTTGCGCTCGGACTCTACCAAAGCGGAGACGAGAGGTGTAAATAACGAAATTCTAGTGTCCGGCCCTAATGCTAGGTTCTCCTCGCTCACTTATGTAATGCTCGAATCTGAATTGTTGCATTACAGGCGAATGCTCGCGGTGAGGGAGTGCCGTAATGTAACATTAAGCTGTGTCATAAAACTTATGATAGGATATCTTTGTAACTTTCGCCTCTGTTAGTGTCTTTAATAAAGGCGATATAACCCGATAATAGTATTTTTTTAGCTACTAATTTTAGAAACAATTTTCAATTTAATTTAGACTCGCATCTTTCATAGTAATTATAATAATACAATTTAATAGAGAGTTATCTTAGCTGCGGTGACGTTGAGCTGCGATATACAACCGACTTAAGGAAGACAACAGATTTAACAAAATAACATACTCTTTACTGCCGATTTTAATAACTAGACAACGTTAATTTGTTTGTATACTTTTGTAAGTCGATCACATGACCTAAATTCCTCTTTTCTTTATTCATTCATTGCCGAATTTGTGAATTTAACCACGACGTTTTTCAACCGTCAAAAATGCATCTCAAAATGCATTGACTGGAGTTGCTGTACTACCCTCAAATGAAATAGTAACTCAGCTTCGACAATACTTATTGCTACATCTCCTTGCGCATACGCAAGTGAACACTAACCGACGTACAGATGATAACGTGACATTTTTTATCTAAATCATCATAGCCCACTCGCTCTCACAGAAGAGGAAGCCGGCTGATTATGCTTACGCTAAAACATTTTGCACTTTCCTTACAATTCTTCGACATTTTATCAACGTCTTTATAACTACACTTAACACAATAATACACGAACACATTGAGTCACTTATCTTCACGAGAATACTGAAGTGTTGCTCTACACGGTGGTG
Source organism: Standfussiana lucernea (assembly GCA_964057025.1). Lineage (NCBI taxonomy): Eukaryota > Metazoa > Arthropoda > Insecta > Lepidoptera > Noctuidae > Standfussiana > Standfussiana lucernea. Next base: position 2,072,654 of record OZ059791.1, on the reverse strand, counting down.
TAGTAGCAGAGGGGCGATCGCTATGAGTCCGGCTGGAAGTGCGTCACCAACAGTTTGGTGGCCTTCGCGAGGTCGTACGCGGCGGCGCGGACCTCGTTGAGCGGGGAGGGCGCTGAACATGCGAGCGATACCTCCTCGCACGCTGTGCGTAGCTCACCTAATACTAGCATCAGCTCACGGTCGGAACTTGTCTGTTGGAAACGTTGTATATAATTAATAATAATATTAGAGTAAAGTAAGTTATTTAATTTCAAACAAGATTAATGGCTTTAAAAATCCTCGGAACATTTTACAGCGTTAAGTGCTAGTCCCATTTGGGCGCCAACAGTTTGGGTTTTAACTGTTGGCGCCCAAGTGGGATCGGAGAAAAAAAATTGGACAGTTCATTAGCTTTGCTTCTTAGATGAAACGCATTTGTGGGAGTTATTCAATTGCCTATAGCGTATATATAGTCCTCCTGGCCGTTTTCGGCCACGGCGGCGAATCTTAACGGAGTTCAGCCATCGGCGCAGGAGATATTATAGTGCACTGTTCTGTCACTCTCATAGTCCGATGGGACGGCCATTCAATACGACCGGAGAGAGATCAGAGCACGACCAACGGCTTAACATGTTTTCTGAGGCACGGGCGTATCCAACCTCCAAACTATGGGCTATTACTGAGAAATTTCTAACAGAAAAACCCAATAGCAGTTTTCGCCCGACCCGGGAATCGAACCCAGGACCCCACGCTCCGCAGTCGTGCTTTCGACCTCGAGACCAACGGGGCAGTCAGCGGTGCCTATAACGTAATATTGATACGCACCTGTGGAAACAGCGCTAATAGCGCCCTAACAGCATGTCTGATGGAGTCCCCTCGCTGTTGCAACCTCGGGTGCTGGTCGCGCGCGGCTGCCCACAGCTCGGAGATGGCTCGGGTCACGGCCTCCGCACGCCGCTGCACAAGCTCGGCCCGCGGCAGGGCTCCGCCCTCCGCCAGCTCTGTGCCTTCGCCCCCCAAGGAAAGTGGAGACAGCGAGCGCTCCAGGCTTGATAGCGTTGCCAACTGATCAATAGACTTTGGTTAGTAATGGTACTGGTATAACAGTTTGCATCTCAGTTTGGTAATTTGGATTTGATAATATTTACATGAATATAAAAAAAATAATTGAGGATTGGGTGAACCGTGACGATTGCCAGAACAAACCGTATTATATCGTATCGTATATATTATATATTAAGATAAAAACGTCATCATCGTTCTCCAGCAGAACCAAATAAATTTGAATCAAGTCAAATTTATTTGGTTCGGCACAGCATGTCTTCTTCTTCCATACTACTCTATTACTAGTCATCTCATAAGTCACTCGTTTCCTAGCCAATCATCGACACGGTCCATCCATGCACATACGGACGTGGCGTTTATTATTAACAATATACTACCGAGTACTACATGCAAGAACTGTTTTATAATAATTAACCTTATTAGCGCCCAACTACGTCCTTATTCCGTGATGTAAATCCGATGAGTGTTTATCTTATGTAACTGTTAGGTAAGTAGATTTTGGTTGTCAATTGTTAATATTTCTATCCACTGCCCAACATCCAAATATTTCGCAAATACTGAACTTCTTAAAAGAGTAAACTTCTATTATCATATTATTGATTATATCTAATACAACAGTTAACTCAGTTAAACTGATATTATTAAAACTAAAGGATACTCTTAACACCTTAATATTACCATGTTAATACTGGTAATTAATCTATGTAAATTAGTATAATATTAATAACTATTAGTACCTGGTGTTTAGTAACCTGCCAGTTATTCTTTGGTCCCTCCCTAGTCTCAAACATACTGACCGGTCGCTGCGCCGCTTTCAGTAACTTCGCATCGACTTCATCTGACCGAGTGAAATGTTCTGTTTCTAGACTCTTCCCTCTTTCTTGAGCTTTGGAAGGTTCTAGAACATTGCTAGAGCTGTCGTTTATTGACATTTGTGACGTCATACTTTGATCGTCGTCTACGCTGCTGGTTGTCTTCAATACACTGTTCTCTTTCGTCAGTTGTTCAACGATTGTTTGTAAGCTCTTCAGTTGGTTCTTTAGTTCGGTGATGGTGGAGTCTTTTGTGTATATTTCTTTCTTCAAGGTTTCGATTTCGGGGTTTTGTTCGTGCATTGAGGAGTGTGCGAGGGCGCTGGGCGACTGTGTGCGGCGCATGTCTATGATCGATGAGTGCTCTATGGGCAACGATGGGTTGTATGTGGATGATACTGTTTCGCCTGCTCGGGGTACCACGGTTGATAACTGTAAGAGGATATTTGAACTTAAGCACTTTTATAAAGTTAATTGTCTGTAAGAGATCGCATAGTGCAATAAAACAGTGTACACACATTCTACAATCATTTTAATGTTTGTCCTCTTTGTTCTGTATGGTTTACAATAAATCTTTAAATAAATAAATAAATGGCAATGTGTCACGTCAAGTGTGCAGTACAGATAAATATTACTCACATCTAAATCAATAGGAGCTAGTGCGGCGTAGTCTTCATCCGAAGCCACTGAATCGTACAGCGGCTCATCGTCCGACATCTGCGAGAAATGCTTCAGGTGGCTCGCAGATAACAGTGGGTTTAACAGGGATGTGGGTGCTGTAATAATGGATTACAATCAGAATATTACTGAAAGTTATATTAAAATCGTAGAATAGAAGGAAAATTGGGCATATCATGCACCCCTAAACTGTAAGTAGGCTAACATTTTAAACAAGTATGGAGCCACAAAACGTTTAATTAGGTTTTAACACCATGCAAGTTCAAATACTATACTGAATTTAATCAATTTCTACAAATGACACGAAAAAAGCAGAAGACCAATTTTAGCACAAACGCAGTTTTGTTATGTAGGTAACCCGTACCTCTCGGCTGCAGCGTAGCAATGTGCTGCCGTCTCGTAGCGTCGACGAGCACGTCTCGTAGCAGCGTAGCCATCTCCGCAGTGGACAGTCTGGCTAACTTCTGCCTCCCTTGGTTACGAGGTGCGGATAACGCGGGGTTTACCGGTAAGAATACTACGCCGGAGCGCTCGAGACCCGTCGCGCTTGTTTGCCATACTGCAAGACAATAAGAGACAATAAACAAGTGTTGACAGGCTTGCGTGTGAAAACTTCAAGAAAAGACAAAACAATCACCACTTCTCACGTGGCTGTGAGAATTCCATTGATTCGAAATAGTGGCGAATTTAATAGTGCTGTCCATATGCTTCCGCTGAGAAAGCAGAATAATTATGTAAAATTACCTAAAAGTGAATTGCTAAAAGAGACTTATGGAAAAGTGAATGTGCGTAGTACTCACTAGCTTCTGTTTCTCTGCGATCTATTTCGTCGTAGATGTCCATCACAAGCTCTTCAAATAGATGATTTGGTAGCTGAAAACAATATAGACTAAATTGTAAAATGTAGGGTGCTTCTATTTCGTAACGGTGTTTTTTTTTAATTAATATTATTCTCAGTAATTTAAATAACATATTTATTTCACAAAACACTGTCCATACTTTCATTGCCACCTCTGTTTTTATGAAGACCTTAGGGGCATACAGCATACCTGTGTATATCTATTTTAAAAATAAGCAATGTGTCATCAGCAAAAATACGATAAGTTAGCCATTATGTTTTCTTACAGGATGTCATTATTTTAAACTAGAAATAGAGAAGGGCCAAGAATTGAACCTTGGGGAAGATTGGCGTGCGCCAATCTTGACTAGAGACCCAGAGGATATCGGAGGACATTTACTTTCTGCTGCTTAGTTGAGAAATAAAAAAGAACAAGATCAACCGCTCGTCCACGAATTCCGTAGTCGTGTAGTGTACATATTAGTGTCTGTGGTCAACGCAGTCAAACGCTTTTGAGAGGTCATGGACAATGCCAATTGCATCCTGGGGCTTCTCCAAGGATTTCACCTGGACCCACCTTTCGCGAAACTGAACTGGTGACTATGCAGGATCCTATTTAAATGAAAATGTGTCAATATCTGGTCCTGCATGATTTTTCATAGATTTTATTGATAGTGTTAATAAAGGACATACCAGCTGCAGCTTGCCTCGCGCGGCCTTGGCGACGTCAGTCATCTCGTGCGTGTCGTGCGCGCGCGGCACGATGTAGTGCCGTCCGGCCGCGTGGTCGGGCTTCTCGCCCGTCAGGAAATAGATCATGCGGTCTGTGGCCTCGTACACCAGCTCTGTCAGACGATCCGCTAGCTCAGTGTGGCCGCCCTGTCTGGAGCGGTTACATACAACATTGGAGAAAGCACCAAAGAAACACATAACAGTCAGAATCTGTTGGTGAATTTCTAAATTCCTTCAGAGAAGTAAAGGAATGTCCACAATCTTCAGTAGCTTTGATGCGTGAACTGAAGATCGTAGACGACTACCCACGATTGTTGTTTTAACCTAGGGAAATGTGACTGTTTTATTATTTGTAATAATAACCATTAAGACTAAGCTAAGCAAAGGCTAAAACAATCAGTAATAAGACTTAGCCATTCAAAGAAACTTCTGTTGTAATAAGAATTGTTTTAGATCAATAAATATCCGTGTCACTCACATCCCTATTCTTTTTAATATAATAATAAATAACATAATAATACGGCATTAGATTTCATAATGCATTCCATTAACATTTCAAAAATATTTTCTTAGCTCCATATAATAGCATATTGTAGGTGTAAAACTGCAGCCGAGGACCTTGTCGCCGCCATATTGATAAACAACACTAAAGGTTACCACTATTCTGGTGTTATGATCGTAGGCAGATGATAAATGACCTCCGAAATAATACTAAGCAGGTTTCTAACAGTGTCTTTACTAAATCGTTGATGTTATGTTATATTAGCGACCCACCCCGGCTTTGCACGGGTGCAATGTAGATACTAATGTTTTCTCTACTATAATATGCATGTATTATACATATAAACTTTCCTCTTGAATCACTTTATCTATTAAAAAAAACCGCATCAAAATCTGTTGCGTAGTTATAAAGATCTAAGCATACATAGGGACAGACAGACAGCGGGAAGCGACTTTGTTTTATACTATGTAGTGATGGGTTGTCAGACTGTTTTCTTAATCTTTTGTTCATGTTGTAAACTTGTTGAAATAGGAAATGCATCCTTGAAGCTAATTTAAACATGTTAAACCGACAAACTGTGGGGTGGTATTCACTGATTGCAGGTACCTTCTCACTTATCATAAGGAAAATCAACCCTTGACGTTCCTTCTTCTGGGTCAAGCCCCCACTCTGTAAGAGGGAGGAAGAAAGAGTACCCTTTACTCTTTCAGATAAAAAGGGACTATTATTTATAAAATTGCTAACGCATTTTTGCATTGCGTGATTACGTGGTCCAAACAACTGAGACTGACACTAATTGATGGGATTAGTACAAAGTCATGTCATGGCAAGAGCAAACAACCAGTTTAGTGTAATCAATTATTTCTGGTCTACCAAGTAGATCAAATGGGGCAAACCCAGTGTCAACGAAAAAGACAGGCCAGTGAAAGGTTTTTGCGTAAGTTAGCTTTGCAAACGCCGTTGTTAAGTTAGGCTGGCGCACATTACAGCCGCGTCGGGCCGTAGCACATTCCACTCCAATACAAAAAAGCGCCTGTAGTATGGTTCATCGTACGAAAGTGATGTAGGAGGATTTTTGCAATGCGACGCGGTCCAACTTTATGTGCGCTGCTTATTACACGTTACCTGGCGCAATCAGCGGGCGTGTGGCCGGAGTGGTCGCGCGCGGAGGGCTCGGCGCCCCACGCCACCAGCAGCTCGGCCTGCGCCGGCTGCCCCGCGCGGCACGCCACGTGCAGGCATGTTGTGCCTTTCTCCTGTACGAATTCATTCATTAACTTAGACTGGTGGCTGCAATGCTGATGGGTAAAATATAATGCTTCAAGGTGCAAGGGCATTTAAAAAGCCCTTTATGTTTTAAATACCTTTTTTTAAGGATATTTTAGGTATTGGGTAGTTGTTATCAGTATTTAATTGTTTTGGCTACCATTTATAACAATGGCCAATTACAGATACCTAATTCATGGAAATATTTTCACACACTATTCAAAGTAATTAACAAAACATTAGTATGTTACAAAATATTGACTTACTAAGATCCTGAAACTAAGAACATATTCTGCCAATTAAAGGCAAAACATTCCTGTATATACTCAATATTTAAAATTGGTATATTTATAATTAGGAAATATATTGGTTTTCCATGTATTAATATCAATTGATTTGAGGAAGGAAAATGTTTAAGGAAGTGTCTCCGAAATGTATTTCAATTTAATTTATTCAAACTATACAAAAGAGAATACTGCAGTCTTCCTGTTGTTACATTCACCACTTTAGTTTCCCTATTGAATAAACAAAAAAAGAAAACTATGCTACTACTTTCGAAAAGCTGGACTTAAGTTTCAGAACATAAATGTGGCCATTCGAATTGTGACCAATTGTACACAATGGTTGACATAATAAAATTACTTTTATTGGGTTGATAGATCTGAAGTAACAATTGCAACCAATCCATATTTAGGTAATTTACAAGTATCATGACGGACACTATGTCAGTGATCAAAGTGCTACATGAAATATTCTTTATTCACTCACCTGATTATAGTAGTTAGGATCAGCTCCTTGAGCCAGCAGCCTCATGGCAGTGTCCAAGGAGGAGCTCCTGACTGCACTGTGCAGCTGTCGCCCCAACTCACTGGGAGGCTCATCTCTTCGCGCCCTCAGCACATATGCTAGCCTCAGGTGCTTTGCCAGAATGAACTCTGACTTTACTGGGCTAAAATAGAATATTGAAGTTAGGTTGTGTGAAGTTTAACTGGGTATTTGTACTGACAAAGCATTTATATGAGATAAAAGTTGACTCTTATGTGAAGAGGGAGAAAGACTTCAACATGTTTTATGTGAATGTTTGGCCTGAGGGAAGGAACAGTAAGCCCAACATAAACATGCTGTAAACAAATAATAGTCTGGCTTGTTTAGCACTACTGGTGGTAATAATTATGGTAAAATATTGGAAGTTATTTTCAATTCAACTGTGTTGATCAGCTGTTGCACAAAATTTCTTTAAAATGAATATGGGTATTTTTATAGGTTTGCTGATTTTGGCTACTTTGTGTGACTATTTATTATCTTTAGTGGGAGCATGTCTCAAGAGACATTTAAATTTGAATTATGTTTAAATTATTATTGCTCCAATTTCTAATCAGATAATGTTGCAGCTCTTTGTTATATCTAGGCTTACTTACTGACATACTTGCACAGAGATACCTTATCAGATAGTTATAGTTTAATTGTTGTAATTAACACAGCTAAAGTTCAATGAGATTGTTCTTACTGTAACGGGTCTTTGGCCTGTGGTTTCTTGCGGAGATGCTTCGGGGCTGAAGTGTCCAGTAAGGAATGTTCCCAAATGCAGTTTACGTTCTGAGCAGTTAGTGCTTGCACCATCTAGACAGTAGAACAGACTCAGAAAATGCATTTTATAAAATTAAATACTTTTTATCAGATGCAGACAGATTCTTAGTTTAATAACTTTAATTTCTGTTTAACTGGTTGAAAATGTTGCTAGACATGTTTCTAATTATATCTCCCACTCAGAAGCTTGTTGCTAAATTCCTTGTTCAATTAAACTCATTGTAATCCTGATGACTAAGCACTGAATTAAAACCAAATCTATTAATATAATTTGTTAATGCAATTAGGGCAATGTTTCCTTTCTTGATGGTACTTTATAATGGCAACATAAGTCGACCCTCTGACCTAAAGATAATTTATACATACTGCCAGTAGCGACGGTGGCCACGAACCCTGCCGCAATGATTTTACGTGAGAGATATGTCGTCCCATGCTACGGTGGACACTGCAGCATTCCGCACATAACAGCAGCCCACGGTTGATCGATGCCCATGACGGATCTACGACCAGCAAACAACACAAAAAACACTTTACAATTAGTACCGGAACTATTAAAACTAATATTCTAAAACTGGAGCATCGCCCTGACCTGATCCACCGCAATCTGCACACACTTCCACCGACGAGCGGTGCTTAGATCGCGATATGATCATTTTATAAACACCTATGGAAGACTGCTTGAGGAAATGACCAGTCCGGACGTCTGACTTTACTTATTAACTAAATCCAAGAGCAGGTTTTCGATACAAAAATAAATCATTTTACGAAACGTCAATCAAAATAAATTAATGCCACAGATTGAAAAAATCTCCAATGCTGCCAATTGTAGCAAGAATTGTTTATAGGTAAGTACGGTCCAAAAGCCAGTTTTCTTTTTATTATTTAATTTGTGGGGTGTCTCATGTATAGCTGGCCAATGTGTCAGTGCCAGTGGCACGATTCATGGTAATAAGCTTTATTTCCATAGAGAAGCGAATTTGACGTGTTTTTCTTTCTTCCATCAGTTCAAGAGTTTGTCTATAGATTTAACATACACGTCATTGATTGAATTTGGTAGTACGGCAGAAAATAGAAGATAAAAATATGAAGATTTCACTAATTTTAGGAATTATAGCTAGCTTTTCATTAGCATTAGCTGAACAAGAAACGCTAGTTCTTGTCGATAATCTTACCATAAGGGAAACCCACTCACAGTTCTTCAAATCATTGCAGGGTAAGTAAAATCGATGACGGCGATGGGACGCCGGTATTCTATTTTGAAATCGTCAGTTTGGAGCTAATTTAAGCAAAAGCTACTTATCTGGCAGTCCATAGAAACAATTGAGCTTATCAATCGTACGTTTTCTTTTCAGATAGGGGCTACAGTCTCACGTACAAACTCGCTGACGACCCTAACCTAGTGCTATCGAAGTATGGCGAATACTTGTACAAGAACTTGATCGTGTTCTCGCCGTCGGTGCTCGAGTTCGGCGGTCAAATCGACACGGAGGCTATCACGAAGTTCATCGACGATGGCGGCAACCTGCTCATGGCTGGCAACGCAGCCGCCGGCGATGTGTACAGGGAGATCGCTTCCGAATGTGGATTTGAGGTAAATCGCAACCACGCTGCGCAAGATCTCCTACTGTTACTGTCAACCTGCATCATCCCACTGCCATTCCCCATCGCTCCCAGTTGTTTTGATGTACGGCTAATGTGGACATAAAAGATCTCTTACAATAATAAGCTCATAAAAGTGGCTCTTATTTGTGCAGAAAATAAAAGTCTGAGTCAATAAAGAAATAACAGACTAATTTAAGTGTTAATGTTATTGACTCAGATGTTAATTTTCTGTTTTGAATAATTATTTGTATAAATTAAACTTTGTATAAATAACAATATGTCTGAGAAGTTGGATTCCCTTCCCATTTCAAAAAAATCTTTGTTTGATGCAGTTTTTTTTTTGTTAGCCTGTTCTGTCCCACTCCTGGGCAAAGTCCCATCCCTTTTCACTTCTCTTTATGTAGTGTCAGTTTGATGCAGCATATTCTCCCATTCTAGATGGACGAGGAATCTGCAGCAGTAATTGACCACTTCAACTATGATGCATCTGATGATGGTGAGCACACCAAGATTGTGGTGTCTCCCAAGAACCTTATCTCCGCACCCACGATTGTCGGAGTACAGAACACACAACCCCTGCTGTTTGAAGGCACCGGTCTGATCCTGGATAAGGACAACAGCTTGGTCCTGCCTATTCTGACTGCTGACTCCACTGCTTACAGCTACAATCCTAAGAGTCAGGTAAGGAGCCTCATGAAACAGTACTGTCCTTGATGATTCTAGTAAGGATTTGTTTTGTTTTGTTACCCAGACTAATCAAATAATAATTTGAAGTGAAAAGTAGCAGCAATAGGTGCTGCTACTTTTCACTTCAAACATTGTATCATTAAATTATATTTAACCATGACGGGTTTCAAAGGAGAATGGAAGAAAAAAACCTTTGCTGACCCCAAGTAATATAGAACTTTTGATAAATATTTAATCCACCTTTATGCTATGTTTCTGTGAAAATGCAGTGAGTCTGTGTAGCAGAACTTATTAGATTACCTAAAGCGAAACTGTAACACTTTTATAAATATTTTTGTGCCCACAGGTGAAGGAATATCCTCACGCTGTCGGCCGGAAGACCGTCCTGATCGCCGCTCTGCAGGCCAGGAACAACGCGCGCATCGTCTTCAGTGGCTCTCTGTATTTCTTCTCTGATGAGGCTTTCAACTCAGCCGTCGCTAAAGTTCATGTAAGTAAATTAGGAAATATTCTTAATTTGAAAAACATAACTAATTACAGTTGCTGAGTTACATAGATAGTTATTTATGGAAGCTTGGAAGGCTTCACTCATGTTACTACATATTTCTGATATTGCTATCTTAGTCTAGATATTTTACAACATGTTGAATTGTATTATCCAAATACAATACATTTTATCAAACCAGAATGACCAGAACTCAATCTGGTCTGGTTTTTCAAAGTCATTATTTCCTCTAGTGTAGAGTTGTACACCTTCCTTTATTTATTTAATTTTAATTTTCTTAATTTATTTATTCAGGGTGACAAGTTGAGCTCAGCGCAGTCTGGCAACAAGGCCCTAGCAGTGCGTCTGAGCGAGTGGTCGTTCGGCGAACGCGGTCGTCTGCGTGTGCGCAACGTCAACCACAACCGCCAGGGAGAGAAGAAGTCTTCCAATACTTACACCATCACAGACACTGTTGTAAGTATTCTACTGAACATTTTTATTTGTTTTCCTTTGTTGTCCAATGCTTGTACAGTAAAAGAACACAGTCTGCACCAATCCCAAGTAAATTGGTATGAGAGTAAAGATGGCTGTTTCTCACTACCCAGTATAGATAGACCTTTTAATTCCCTGGAACTCCTAGGCAATAAAAACTGCATAGGAAGATACACAAATGAAATTGTATGTCTTATGATGGCAATAAAGATTTGTGTTTTGAAGTGAAATAATTTAAATAGGTACTGCTTTGGTTTTCTCAGTTAGTTGTGTGTACTACAGTCTTAATGATATGGAAAAACTTGTTAACCACGTTTAATTTACAGGTTTACAGAATCGAAATTGAAGAGCTGAAGAACGGCAAATGGCAGCCATTCGACGCGACTGACGTCCAGCTTGAGTTCGTGCGCATCGACCCCTTCATCCGCACCACCCTGAAGAAGAAGCCCAATGGCGTGTACGAGGCTATCTTCAAGGTGCCCGACGTCTGGGGCGTCTACCAGTTCAAAGTTGATTACGACAGAATTGGGTACACTAGGCTGTATCACTCGACGCAGGTTAGTTTAATATTGTAATTTTTTAGTGGTCTTTTGCAAATATTGGTAAAAAGTTGTGAGTGTGTGGAGATTTGAAATGCTGCGGAACATTAGGCTAAGCGGCTAAAGTTGAAAATCAAACAGCACACCGAATGACACTACATTTCTAACGTCGATATCTTTGAAAAATTCTTGTAAAACTTCAACAGCTGTAAATAGGCATTCCCAAGTTAGTATCAGCACAACAACTGATTATTGAAACAAAAATAAGGATTTTTTACTTAAAAAAACTCAAAAGAATATTGTTGAATCGTTTATTTGTGAATGTGACAACATAAATATTACACTACAATATTACACCATTTTGTGATGACTAATATTTGTATTTGTATCCCAGGTGTCCGTGCGTCCTCTACAACACACACAGTACGAGCGCTTCATCCCCAGCGCGTACCCGTACTACGTCAGCGCCTTCTCAATGATGCTGGGCGTGTTCCTCTTCTCCTTCGTCTTCCTATACTACAAGGAAGACACACCCAAGACCAAGAGCGAGTAGATGTACTCTAGTTGTATATTTTTCATTCACATAGTTCAGTGTGTAAAAAAGTTGTAACAAGAATGTATGGAAGATGGAAGTGTGGATTGCATTTAAGAAATGTGAATTGCAATAAATTTTCATTATTTACTCATGAGTTTTATTTAAACTTTATTACGTTTCCTTTAAATAGTTTTATTTGAATAGTAGCTACGTAACATGCAGATTGGAGTGAATGCTATGTCTTAGTCCCTCATCCTAGACACCTTACATAATTCGAGACCTCTTGTGATTTATCGATGTTGAACTGATCAAATGCCACACCAAGTACTTACTATCTAGATTTCATAGCGGACAACATTTATTAATTCATCTCTCATTTCTTGATCTCCACAGAACATAATTATGTATATACTCCAAGGAGTTGATCTCTGTCTACCTCATATTCGAATTCAGAGACGAAATGACGTTTGAAAAATGGCAACACCGCATATGTAACTTATCCAACGGAGATTCTCTGGCGGGAAATCAAATTGCGCGGGTTTTTAAAAATTTCTCCTACGTATTAATTTGTATTTTCGTGTATATTTGCTTAGATAGTTTATTATATTCCCAGTGTATACAGTAAAATGGGAACGGAAAGCGATGGGGGCGATGCCCCCATCGATATAGAGCCAAAAAAACGAAAATTGGCTCTCATGGATTCGGCACAGTCTACAGCTTACAAAATATATATGAAACCGAATTACAAGAGACAGTTTCCCGAATCCCACAGTGGCGATTGTGTAGTCTTTGTGGAATCAATAGAAAATGAAAAATTAGGCAACAAAAACCCAATTGGACTTACGAAATTATTCACCGAAAATGTTAAAGGCATCATAGGTGTACATCGAGTCAATGCCTACAAAGTTGGAATAACTTTCAAAAAACCTGCACCTGCGAATAGTTTTCTCAAAATGGACCATTTCTTGGGAAAAAATAAATTAAAAGCCTTTGTTCCTGCATACATGACGGAAACTACAGGCATCATCCGCTATGTACCGAAAACTATGTCAAATGAGGAAGTTTATAAAAACATTCAAAGTGACGTAGAAGTCACATCTATTAAAAGATTTATGAGGAAAGTTGATGGAAAACTTACACCATTAGGTACAATAGCAGTTACATTTGCAGCAACGGCATTGCCACAGTATGCATACATTCACATGTTTAGATACCCAGTACATATTTATATACCACCATTGCTACAGTGCTACAAATGCCTTAAATATAACCACTCTGCAAGAGCTTGCCGTGGTGAGCAAATGTGCTCTTCTTGCGCCGGTCGACATTCATACAAAGAGTGTGATGTTGACGAAATTATTTGCATAAACTGCAGCGGCAACCACCTAGCAATTTCAAGGGATTGCCCCATTAAGAAGCAAAAAATGGAAGAAAAGAAGAAGAAGTTTCTCAATCGGAATCAGTCATATGCCAGTGTGGTGAGTACACCTCCAACTATGTCAGATACAAATGTTTTCCCAGCTCTTAAAAAACCAAATGAAAGGACTTTGGGTGAGAACTCAAAGTCATTTGCTGAAGAAATTGTAAATAATGAAATAATTATAAACGCCATTGTAAAATCACTAATTGGTCTTGGTAATAATAAAGATAATGCTCCAATAACAAATAAAAGAATAAAAGAAACATTGTTAGCAAATTTAATTATTAATTGATGGATACATTTTTAAATATAGCACAATTCAATGTACAAAGCTTACACAGTAAGAAGGCCTTATTAAACAAATTTCTCTTTGAACAAAAAATAGATATATGCCTGTTAAATGAGACTTGGCTAAAAAATAGTAGTGTAATTCCTCGTTTTACATCACACAACTTTATATATAAAAATTCAGTAAATAAACACAATGGAGTAGGTATTTTGATAAAACAAAATTTAGCTTATAATGTTATAGAAACAACTTTTTATGAGTCAATCCAAAATATATGTATTTCCATAGAAACATCCATGGGTAGATTGCATATCCTATGTGTTTATTGTCCTCCCAATAGCAACAGATTTGATACTAACAAAATGAGAAAGGTGCTTCTTGAAATTCCCAAACCATGTCTTATCATGGGTGATTTTAATGCACACCATATATTGTTTGGATGTCATATAAACAATAATAGGGGTAACAGTTTATATAACCTTATTGATGAATTTGACATATGCGTTTTAAATGATGGTAGAGCAACCACTGTTCAGTACCCAAACAGGAATGCATCAGCTATTGATCTAGCTCTGGTAAGTTCTGCATTAGCTCCTCTTTGTGAATGGCAGGTTCATGACGATCCTATGGGCAGTTATCACTACCCAACCCAGGTAGTTTTAAATGTAAAGCCATCAACATATGAAGTCCGGCCTGTGGAAGAAAAATATATTTATAGTAAAGCAGATTGGTCTAAATATTATGAATTATCGGAAACCGGTTTCTCTCATTTAGACATTGATAATATGGAACCTCTTCATCTGTATGATAATTTTGTGAATATTTTATATGATATAAGAATAAATACAGTCCCAAAACGAAAACCTAACCAAACTATGCAAATTTTAAGAAAACCAGCTCCTTGGTGGAACCAAACATGTAATGAGGCAGTTCAAAAATCTAAGGAAGCTCTGTTAGAATATAGAACATCACCAAGCATCTCCAACTTTATACATTACAAAAAGCTTGATGCTCAAAAGAAAAGAATATTAAAAGAGGAGAGTATCAATTCATGGCATGAGTTATGTAGTAGTTTTAATAGAATGACACCTGTTGCAAGAATATGGGGTTATATTAAAAAGTTTAAAAGGATAGGTTCTTCTTCTAACAAATATTTAAAAGATGATTGGGTACCTGAATTCTTAGAAAATGTATCAGACTCATCAATAATGAATGAAAATAATATAAATGATATTTTAAAAGAATCTGTTGAATCTGAAACCAACTGCTTTCTTAATAGTCCATTAACAATAAACGAATTGCACATAGCTCTTAAGAGTAGGAAAGATACAACCCCAGGTCTGGATAACATACCATACATCTTAATAAAAAAGTTACACCCTAATGCCTTACAAATTCTATTAAATGTTTATAATAAACTTTGGGATACACTACTTATACCAGAGTCATGGAAAACTCAATGTGTCATTCCAATCTTAAAGCCCAATAAATCTGTAAGTAGTCCATCATCATACAGACCTATATCATTATCATCTTGTTTGGGTAAACTTTTCGAAAACATGCTTAAGATACGTTTAGATTACTTTGCTGAAACTCAAGACAAGTTACCAGATATACAATATGGATTCAGAAAAGGCAGAAGCTGCTCTGAAAGCTTTGTTTCATTTATATCAGACTTAAAAAAGGCTAAACTTAGTCATTCTAATGTTATATGTGTTTTTTTGGATGTCAAAGGTGCTTTTGATAATGTTAATATAGAATGTCTAATGCGTGTTTTGCATGAATTGGGCTTACCAAGTAAAACATTAAATTGGATTTTTAAATTTTTGTACCAGCGAACTTTGTATGTTAGATTCAATAATAAGCTCCATGGCCCTAGGTTAGTTAGTAAAGGCACAATGCAAGGAGCAACACTTTCACCCCTGTTGTATAACTTGTATACATCCCAGATTCTTAAATATGTAAATACTTCTCAAGTCAAAATATTACAATTTGCCGATGATTTGCTTTTATACACAGTAAATCAAAACATGAATATAGCTGTAAACCATATTAATACTGCATTGGCTCAATTACAATATTATTACAGTAATACTTTAAAACTAGATATAAGTTCTGAGAAAAGTTCAGTATTATTATTTAGTAAAGATTCATTAGCACAGTCCACTGTAAATATTGTATATAACCACAATGTTATTCCTATTGTTAATCATCACAAATTTTTAGGTGTTATAATAGACGATAAACTAAAATTTGATAAGCACATTGACCATATCTGTCAAAATGCCATGAAGAGCATTAATGTCCTTAGGAGCTTAGCAGGAACATTTTGGGGTTCTGACCCAAAAACACTTAGCATGTTGTACAAAAGCATAGTCAGAAGTCATTTTGACTATAGTTGCTTAGCCTATATGAATGCAAGTACCACATTGTTAAGAAAACTGGATGTGATACAAAATATGGGCTTAAGAATAATTAGTGGAGCAATGCGCACCACCCCTATAAATTCTATGGAAATTGAAAATGTTATACCTCCCTTATCTTTGCGACGTTTACAGCTGGCTGAGAGATTCTGTCTCAAAGAGTTATCTTGCAATAATAGTACAGTTCTTGATAAAATTGAATTTCCTCTAGAGGTCACTCAATCAGCTGTCACATCCTCCATCTCAGCAAATACTTTTATTTCTGGTTCACTGCCTGAAATTTCAACCATTCTAGTTAAAGTAAAGAACCAGACAAGAGACATGTACATCAAAAAGAAGTGGCCAGTATATGAATTCCCATATAATACTTTATTAGCTTACTTTGATATCAAGTGTTTTTTAGATACTGTCAAAAATAAATATGATTTCTTAGAATTTTTGAATGACAGATCACATTTCTATATCATTTACACTGATGGATCTAAAACTGCTGATTATGTTAAAGCAGCATATTATGACCCACAAAAGAGAATAACTAAATGTTTTAAAATGCCAAATAGTTGTAGTATATTCACTGCAGAAGGTTGGGCCATACTAGCTGCTCTAACATATGTAAATACTATTGTAAATATTAATAAACATGATGTAAGCAAAGATGTAAATAGTGTAAATAATGTATTAGTTGTAAGTGATTCCAAAAGTGTTTTAACTAGTTTAAGTAATTGTAACTTTAGTTATAAACAAAATTATATTGTACATAGAATTAAGTACACTCTACAAAAGTTGGGAAAACATGTAGAATTTTTGTGGGTTCCATCTCACAGTGGCATAGTTGGTAATGAGGTTGTAGATCTGGCAACTCGTCAGGATCACGATGAGGATATTACAGAATCTTTCAAGGTCCCTTTCACGGATTATTATGAACAATTTAAAACATTATTTAAGACGATATGGAAGGATTATTGGGACGCAACAAGAGAAACAAAAGGAAAATGGTATTCAGAAATACAGCAAGACTTACCAACAATGCCGTGGTACAATAAATTCAAATACTCCAGCAGAAAGTTCATAACCGTCATTAATCGCTTGCGATTTGGCCATTGTTTAGTCCCAGCTCATCTCTGCAGGATGAGAATCATCAGTGAAAGCAAATGTACTTATTGTTCTGAAGAAAATGCGGATATAAAACACGTTATATTTGATTGTGAATCGTTTGCCATGCAAAGACTGTTACTTGTCAGTGAAATTAGTGAAATATCAGAACAAAACTCTATAAGTGTTCCCCGCCACGTTCAAGAATTACTTTCCAAACCGGTTTATTATAATCCATTATTTAGATATATACTGAGTACTATAGAAAAAATTTAATTGTTTGTTTTTAATTGTTTTTTATTATTTATTTTTAGTTTAATATTTTGTTGTTGTTAATTAAATAATTTCATCGCCTCTCAGATGTACTTAGCTCGTATGAGCGGTAAACACTTGATGAACTTGTTATTGTTTTAGAGATGTGTCCCTCACTCATGAGGTGCCTCGTTTGAGGTACTCGTGATCGCAGATTGAAAGAGTTACTCGAATTTCAACATTGTACCACCTCACTCGTTCACGCGTCCTCACTTAAAAATTGACATTGACAATCATTATTGACGCGAGTGCTCGCGAGTGATTATCGAGTGATTGAGTGAGCGAATGAACCGACTTATTTCACAAATAGTACAGGATTTATAGAATGAGTGAGGTGAGGTCTCGACATTTTGAAAACACGTAAACATTACGATTTTGGTATGTTCCTAATGAAATAATGATGTTTGACGTCTGTTTGGTAGTATATTATTTAGAATAAGAAGAGATACAAAAAATTGTGTGAAGTGAGTTGCAGGGTAAATAAAACCCACGAAGAAAATAAAAAAAACTGAGTGTATTATTGAGATCAAAGGATAAAAAAGTAAAAACAAAATCGTATGGAATAAACCATCACATATTTGCGTGTAAAAATCGGAATCGAGAGTACCTAAGAGTCGACGCAACCGTCCGCCCCGCTGCCTCGGCTGTGTTCGGCACGGGCTCGGCTCGTGAGGTGAATACGCTGACGTACGACTCCTCGCCTCAAATGAGGGGTGCCTCTTGAGGACCTCGCGAGGTAAAATGAGGTACTCCCTCAACCTCACATAAAAATGATGAGTTACCCATCACTATATTGTTTTCTATACATATATAGATAAGAGTAGTATGTTTTAATGATTACGACTGAAGGACATGTATCCATGGTCAAGAATAAATTAAAAAAAAAAAAAAAAAAACTTATCCAACGGGAAAGTTATGAAACAAATACTTTAGAAACTTAATTTGTCTGTTTTTCCTCGTTTCTAAATAGTTCTCATAAAATAAAAGTGTTTTATGAGAACTATTTAGAAACGAGGTCAATAAAATTGTTTGATTTTTTAGTTTGAAACAAGTGTAAAATAACTGAACGCTGCCATAAATTTAACTGACATTCCAACGGGCTATTCTTGAACGCAACGGTTTTAAATGGCAATGGCATGCATGTCATACATGGCTTTTGTAAAAATTAATTTAAGTAAAAATGGCATAATTTACGATTTTAACGTTAAATAAACTATAGAATTGACTGTATGAATTAAAATCTTTGCCAAATAACCCCTAACTTTGCGTGTAAAGTGTGTAATTGACGCATAATCAATGTGATTCGTGTAGGCAGTGAATTGGTGTCGTGCCGTATTTCTTAAAATATTGCAAATTTTTTACGTTCCTTTTGCGCTTTAAGAGTTGATTAGCATAATCGTGAGATCGTGTCGGGACTGATGACCGATAAGTAGGTGATAGTGAGCGTTGCAGTGATGTGTTTACATCTGTAACTGTCCCAGTAAGTATGCAATGATGTCATTGTAGTGACTACCATAAAAAACTATGTTGGCTTTGTGCCCACCCGTTTTCCTGGTTATCGTGACTCCAATACGATTTTGAGGAAACAAGCATGCGGATTGCGGGATAAGCGCAATGAACCCCTTAGGTTATAGACAACCTGTTTTTAAATTTATGTTAATTAGTTTGTGATTGTGGTCAGCCACTGGCCACACAGTTTATGAATATTAGTTTTAAAATATAGCACGGCAATTGTGTTGTTATAAGTAATACATTATGTGACTGATGAGTGTAACAATATTTATAAAATTGTGTCAACATAGTGGTGTTTCCATATTTATAGAATTAGGTAGGAACCTCCAGTAGGTCAGTGGATGCAGTGCATGTGTTACAACTGTAGTGTTTTAATAGTGTGAGACAAATATATAAGTTCAATCATCTGTCTACTTTTTGAAACTAGCTATCTGTAAGTGTATTTGTGTAAACACATTTATCTAATCATGTATTTTGATACCAAATTCCATCTTATATTTGTGATAGTGTCAAAAATACATGATGGAATTTAATAAAAACAAAAGCTGGTCAACTATTTGTTACTGCACATATTTCATGTTCAATAATATGTTGGTTTAAATGTACAAAACAACAGGACAATCAAGCATCATGTGTTAAAAATAAATAAATTAACTTGGAGTATCACTGGCAGTGGATGAACAATACATTGGCTTCTATCTCAATAGAATTGATGGAAAATATTACTGATAATGCATATTTGATAGACCAATTATTAACACATTTAAGGATTAAAAATAAGTCTGTTATTATCCAGTTAATAGTGTGTTCAATGTACTAAAGTAAATGAAAAATACTCATATTTTATCAATTTTTAGTACACATCACCATTTCAATATATTTTGGATTGCTTTCGTTTCTAATCCAGTAAGTTCATGAATATTGTAAGAAAAGCAAATATTATTTATCAATTTCTAATTTGGGCTGAAAGCCACAGGTTGTAACGTTTAATCTTAGTATCAGTATAAGTTAAATCAACTGCAAAGTTTCCCAGAACTCAGCATTTGTCTAAAGGGAATAAAAAGTAAATAAAACAGTAGCGGAACAATACTTGTTAAGAGATAGCCTTGTTGTTGGTAGCTCCTGCTGATAACACATACATCTGACACATTGGTGTCGCTCCATCCATTAATCCAAGGTTACGTCAGCATGCGACACACTGTTGCTTATCACTAGTGTTTAATTACTATTTCAAATAATAACTAATTGTTAAACTCAAGTTTTTAAAACTAAGGTATATTTTAAAGGCTCTTTTCACGCTATATTATGTTTAAAATAGTAATCTTAATTCTTATTTATAGTAGGATCAAGGTCATAGTACAGGGATAAATTTTATAATATGTATCCTCTTTGTTTTAATTATCTGAGCTTATATATTTAACTAGTTTAATAATTAGAATCCACTGTGATGACATCACTAAGATTAAATCTAGACATTAAAAGAGACAGGTACTTCTGAGTTTGTTTTGGTGTTTTTTTTTTATCCAAATAGGATAGCAATCGCCAACCTATGTAAACAAAAATATTATTGATGTCTAAAACTTTTTGTAAAAATATTACTTAAGAACTGATACAAAGAATTGAATTTCCAGAATAATACATAATTTCTCATTGAAATGAGGCAAGTAGAGCTAGCAAATAAGTTAGACAATGCCGATGAGCAATGCCCCATATAAACAGATTACCACATAGAGGCAACAATACTATATAAAGAGAAAAAAAAAATCATAAATTTAAATCTTCAAGTGCTTTAAGTCTAGTCTGTTCAGTATTGTTTGTTTGTGTGCAGAGTGTGAAGCGTGTCGTGCGGGATGGATCCGTCGCGGCGCCAGCGCACGCAGACGAAGGCCACTGCCGAGGAGCAGGCCCTCGACCAGATCGCCAGAGAGGTAAGTACCTACTAAAATATAGTGTATATCTAAAGATGGAAGACAAGACAACCCAAGTCTTCCTGCAAAAACATTAAATAATAACCCTTCCTTTTGGCTTTGCCATAGTTGGGTAAAAAGATTGGGGTTGTTTCGTGAATCATCAGCTAAGTATGAAAATGGATTTATGCCTGAGGCCAAAAAAAAAGAAAGAAAGTGATAAAAGGTCAAATTAAATCAGCTAGTGAAACTCTTCAGACCTGATGGGTATCAATATCTAAATATGATAAGACAAAAAAGAAACGTTGGTGCTAGCTGGTGTTATGTGATCCTGAATACTGTACCTTACTGCTGGCCGCCCTTCTATTATTTGCCTGATACTGAAAAGAATAAGATTAGTCTTGACATGTTTTAAATACATGCTCAAAATCAAAATCAAAATCAAAATCAAAATCAAAGCATTTATTTCAAGTAGGCCAATTACAGGCACTTTTGAATTGTCGAAACAAAGACAGCAATAAAAAATGAAGCTACAGTCCCAGTCACAAGACATAATAACTGTGAAAGTACTGTAGTTGCCCATTCCAAAGCGTAGATCTCTATGGAGAAGAATGGGCAAGAAACTCCATGGACACTCTTTTAAATCATAATGTTTTTACAAAAAATCTTGGATACATCATTCTTGTAGAGATGGTACATTATGTGAGAACGATGTAGCAAGACGTGCACGTTAAAAGTGTCCACAGTACAAAAAAAGGCAATTAAAAAACAAAATAATTAGTTCAAATAAACCGTGGCAACCAAGAGATGACCAGTCACAACTGATAGCGCCCGTTCACGAACATGACGCATGGATCAGCCATCATTCAACTCAACCATTTTGAAGGGAACTAAATGACCCGACACACACGCCACCATCAGCGAGACATTTGAGTGAGCATGACATACTCTTAACCGCCAGGGCACATTCAAGTCGAGAAAAAATAAAAAAAGTAGGTTTCCTGTGACTGATAGCTTTCTAGTACATAGTACTCACACAATATAGGCTATGCTGCTATATAATACTAAAAAGATTGAATTTATACAATGCAAAGACAGTTGAATAATCTTCAGCAGCCCCAACAATACTATTTAATGCTATCAATTTATGCGCCCCTGTCCTTGTGGAGCAGGACCAGCATTGAGCCAATCATTATTATATCGCTGATAAACAAAAAATCTTGGATACATCATTCTTGTAGAGATGGTACATTATGTGAGAGCGATGTAGCAAGACGTGCACGTTAAAAGTGTCCACAGTACAAAAAAAGGCAATTAAAAAACAAAATAATTAGTTCAAATAAACCGTGGCAACCAAGAGATGACCAGTCACAACTGACAGCGCCCGTTCACGAACATGACGCATGGATCAGCCATCATTCAACTCAACCATTTTGAAGGGAACTAAATGACCCGACACACACGCCACCATCAGCGAGACATTTGAGTGAGCATGACATACTCTTAACCGCCAGGGCACATTCAAGTCGAGAAAAAGTAAAAAAAGTAGGTTTCCTGTGACTGATAGCTTTCTAGTACATAGCACTCACACAATATAGGCTATGCTGCTATATAATACTAAAAAGATTGAATTTATACAATGCAAAGACAGTTGAACAATCTTCAGCAGCCCCAACAATACTATTTAATGCTATCAATTTTTGCGCCCCTGTCCTTGTGGAGCAGGACCAGCATTGAGCCAAGCATTATTATCAGCGATATAATCGCCCAACTTGTAATAAGCTTGCTTACACAGTGTGCGTTTAATGCATGTTTTAAATTTCGTCTCATTAAGTTCAAGAATACTTTGTGGTATTTTATTATAGCATCTCAAACAGTACCCCATGAAAGATGAGTCTACTTTAGCGAGTCTAAAGCCTGGCTGAACTAATTGGTCCCTATTTCTAGTATTGTAATTGTGTCTGTCACCTCTTTTTTTAAAAAGATGCAGATTTTTTCTAACGTACATTATGTTTTCATAAATGTATTGGCTATGTACCGTCATAATGTTAATGTCTTTAAACAGTTCCCTTAGAGAATCGCGCCTACGGAGGCCGTATATGGCTCTGATGGCTCTTTTTTGCAGAATAAAAATAGACTCGATGTCTGCAGCCCGTCCCCATAACAAAATGCCGTAAGACATTATACTATGGAAGTAACTAAAATAGACCAGTCTTGCGGTATCTACATCAGTGAATTGACGAATTTTTCTAACAGCATATGCTGCCGAACTCAGTCGCCCCGCAAGGGATGTTAAATGAGAACCCCATTGTAGCCTCGAATCCAGCGTAATCCCCAGGAAAACCGTTTTATCGACGAAATCTAGTTTCTCTTTATTCAATACTAT
Source organism: Standfussiana lucernea (assembly GCA_964057025.1). Lineage (NCBI taxonomy): Eukaryota > Metazoa > Arthropoda > Insecta > Lepidoptera > Noctuidae > Standfussiana > Standfussiana lucernea. The sequence goes on along the minus strand of OZ059791.1, from coordinate 2,049,512 downwards.
CTCACAATCATTACTTTTAACATTCGGTAAAGCAAATCTTATGCATTTAGTCTTTTTTTCATTTAATACTAAATTGTTTGCTGTGAACCAATTATGGACCTGAAGTAGGGCATCATTCACGTCATCTAGATTTTGGGCCCGTCTACTTATCTTAAAAATTAGGGAAGTGTCATCAGCAAATAACACCATATTCTTAGGTTGGTTTTTCAATAAATAGGGTAGATCATTTATATATACTAGAAAGAGGAAAGGACCCAATATTGAGCCTTGCGGAACCCCCATCTTTACTTTTAAACCCTGTGAATTAACTCCATTTATTTGAACTTGCTGTTGCCTGTCACTCAAATAAGATTTTACCAAACCAAGTGCAAGTTTACCTAGTCCGTAATGCTCTAGTTTCAAAAGTAATGTTTCGTGATTAACGCAATCAAATGCTTTGGAGAGGTCACAAAAAATTCCAATTGCGTCTTGGGACTCTTCCCACGCAGCAAAAATGTGCTTTAATAAGGTTACACCGGCGTCAGTCGTACAACGTCCCTTGGTGAAACCATACTGTTGATCGTGTAAAATTTTGTTTGTGTTAAAATGATTGAGCATTTGATTAAGCATTACCTTTTCAAACACCTTGCTAAAAACTGGCAACACGGATACAGGTCTATAATTATTAGTATCTTTACTGTCCCCGGATTTGAAAAGTGGTATGACTTTACTGTATTTCATTAAATCAGGGAAAACTCCTTGGTCCACACATAAATTAAAAATTAAAGCTAAGTATGGTGCTATAGTCTCAACTATGGATGTACAGACTTTGATAGACATTCCCCATAGATCTTCGGTCAGTTTGATTTTAATTTGCCGGAAAGCTTTAATAACTGTCATAGGGTTTATGTGTTTAAATTTAAATTCAGCCGGGCAGCCAGACACGTTCGCCTTTAATAAAGCCATTGAGACTTCAGGTGAGGAATTTAGAGCCTCCGTAGTTTTGAACGGTATATCGGTAAAGAAATTTACAAATTCTTGAGCTACTTCCTGATTTGAGGTTTTAGGACCACATGCTGTATCTAATGTATAGCTTGAGTTACGTATTTTTTTTCTGTTAGTCTCATTATTTATGACTTTCCAAACGGTCTTTATTTTATTTTCTGCTGTTTTGATCTTGTTGCTAATGTGTAAGGCTTTAGCAACCTTACATGTATTTCTAAAAATCTTTGAATAATTAGCAACATACTTGGTAAAAGTTTCAGTGTTTATGTAAGGCTTAAGGCCATACAGCTCAAATAGTTTTTCTCTACTTTTTCTTATACCTCTAGTTGCCCAATCACTAAATATAAATTTAGGGCAGATAGTTTTTATCTTCTTTTCAAAATTTTTATTGAACTCAGTGTAAACTATTGAAAAGAAATGATCGTACAATTGATTTACATTAATATCGTCCATAGGATGGCTCATAACACTTAACTTGTTCAGTAGGGAATTATTATATCTGTTTAATTTGTTAGTTGTTATAGGTCTAAATTTAATCTGAACTTTCTGCAATGGTGTGTTACACCTAAATGTTACCGTTTGGCCGCTATGATCAGACGGCAGACAACTTACTATGGCTTTATCTAAGTAATCACAATCGCAAAAAATATTATCTATACAAGTCGCAGAAGATGGAGTGACTCTAGTAGGTTCTATAAAAATGTTGGATAAATCAAATGACTTAAAAAGATTTAATAACCTACTGCTGTTCGAATTTACTTCTAAAATATTGATATTAAAATCACCACAAATAATTGCAGATTTATTATTGGCTGCAAGTTTTGACAGGACATCTTCCATTATTGATTCAAATAATGTAAAGTTTTGATAGTTTGGGGGTCTGTACACGCACACAATTACATGCTTATCTAGCTCAACACAGGACAGTTCGACGCAATGTTCAACTGAGAGACCTACTATGTCATTACGTTGCTTAAATTTAAAACAATTTTTTATTAATATTAGGGAACCTCCACGCAGCATAGATTTACGGTTAAAACAGCTACCCACCGTATAGTTCTCATAATTAATAAGCATTTGGTAATCCTTCAGCCAATGTTCAGTAAAACAAATAATGTCGAACATAGTTTTTTCCAAAAACAATTCAATTTCAAACAATTTGGAAGAAATACCTTGAATATTTTGATGGAATAATTTCAAGGTATTCTGCTGAGGCCCTTTTTTACAACTAACTAATTGAGTGCAAGAAGATACCTTGCTGTTGGTAGGTTTAACTATATTGTTAATGGTACCTTCTGTTGTCTCACTTCCTAGTTTAAATTATTAATATCCGAAGTGAGCCCTGAGGCTCCCGTTTCCTCACTAGACAAAAAGATCCTATCACTAACATATCCTAATTGAGAATTTTCCATGGTGACGTATGGATCCTCCTCAGTAAAATTATTGTAAACATTTATAGCACTAGTGCTATACTTATTTAAGGTCACCTGTACATTAGTATTTATGCTAATAGTGGCAGTGTTAATTATACAAGAATACTTCGACATACTACTTATGTCCGAGTGAATATTAAAACTTAATAGCCTAGCTATTTGATGTCTAAATCTAATAGGAAGATACACTGTACCTCGCGTCGACCTAAGTTTATCAACTGAATTGTTGATGTCTAGAAACAAAAGTTTGTCACAATAATGACTAACCAAGAAATGAACATGCTGATTTAACATGTGTATATAATTGTTTTTTCTATTACTAAATTTTTCAAAATATGGAAAAGCACACAATATGATTTTACTGCAATTTAACTTTAACAACTCTGACACACAGTCTGTTATGTCTTCCTTATTAATCTTAGAACTGTTACCAACAAATATGGTAATAGTGGTGTTACGATTACAAATAGTTTTTGTGACTGATGCCATAATCTGTTTGTAGTTTGACCCTGGCATACAATAATTTTGGGTACAATAACTCAGGTTATTACTGATTAATTTACCTAACCCTCTACCTATACTATCAGAGAACATAACTGAATGATAACAATCATGACTAATAGGTGATACAAAATTAACAATCTCAGGCTGCACCACTTGTGAATCTAGAAGAGTAATGTCAGGTATTATATCTTGGTTGGTCATACAGTCTTGAGCACTCGCAGCCTGGGACGGGTCCTCCGTTGCCACAGGCAGGTGGGCATCAAGACTGGGATCCCTCTGACAAGTACAATGTGAATTGCTGAGAGTCAGCAAGTCCACTTTGTCTACCAACTCGTTTGTTGCGAGAATATGCTCTTTAATTTGATTTTTAGAGCTTTCATATTTATTATATAAAGACTTTAGTGACTTATTCAGGGCCTGTATTTCAGATTGTAAGCGCTGAGTGTCTATTTCATAAATATTTATACTATCTTCCAATTTAATCTGATAGTTATTTAATTTATTAACAAGAGAAACACGTTCTTTCCTTAATTGTATATTTTTAGAATAGTGCTTTTGTTGTTTCTTGTATTTTTTATTACTTTTTCTAATGATTTTATTGAATCTTGCATATTTCTTCATTTTATTTTTACTAATTTTATGGCTCTGGTTATATTTCAATAAGGAGTCCTCTGTAAGGTCTATTGTTATAATGGATTGAGGGTTACAATTTGTATTTACTATTTCATTGTACAAATGGACAGTTTCAATAGCCTGGGTACGATCGTTTTCCTTTTTCAAATTTAAAAGTTTAACATTAGCATGAATTAATTCATCCTCTAGGTCCCTAATTTTACACAAAGCCTCCTCATACAAGTTACTGCAGTTGTGGAAACCATCCGTGACCAGCTTCAGTTGATCCCGTTCATCAGCAACATCCAAGTATTGCTGATTTAGAACTACTAGCTCCCGTTTTAAGCTCGAGTTTTTGTTATTCACGTTATTGACCTCCTCCTCACTGTCATCAATCTCCTGTAGTAGTTGTTGGCATTGGAGTTTTGAGTCCTTAAGTTCTTGGAGGGCCGTTCTCAATTTTAGCTCCAAATCCTGAGCAGTAGCCTTACGGGTCATCACAGGCATGGTTTCGGGATTGGTTACTGAAAAATTGGAAATAGGGAAACGGTGAGAACTAATAGGATAGACTAATGAAGAAAAAATAAATAAATATTTAGAGATTAAAGGGGGGAAATCATGGAAAAAGTTAGTGTTATTCAAAGAAATGAGGTAGGTTGCTATATTTGCTCCAAAAGATTGATATTATCTAACCGAATATTGAATTTTGAATTTTATTGCTTTTATAAGATTGTACTATCTTAGGATTTTACTTTTTCATAAGAGGGTAGGTTGTCTAGAATAAAAACTTACGATTATTTAAATATTACTTCAAGACATTATTTAAATAACGATCACGGGTGTTAAATGTAATAATGTTGAAATACTTAGACCACTTTGAAATCGTTAAAAGTTTAACTTTTTACGAACATACAGTTGTCAACAAAGCGATATACAACCAACTCAGGGTACTGAATCAGCAAAAAAAATAAAATAAAACTATGCTGGAATTGGCGTGAACGTGTCAAAGAGTTAAAGGGACGATTGTGTGCTATTTTAAAAACAAAAGTAAACAAATACTCCCCGTATGTCTCCGCAGTTAGAACGTCAGCTGATGTTGTTTTTAGGTTACCGGAAACTTCGTTTATTCGAATCCTTTATCAATCTTCAGGAAAACAATTTTCCTGAGTATATACACATTTAGAATACGTTATCACATATAATTACACCATAATACAACTTAATTACTAATTAATTTTAATTTTAAAATGCGGAACAAAAATTTGACATGTCACTCGGGCAGTGTTGCCAGTTGTCTTCCTAGCGATATATTGTGTTTTGCTCGTAAATGGATTAGCTTCAATAGTCTCCTATATATAGATATATATATATTATTGAAATGTCTTGTGTAGTCCCCATGTGACTTGTTAATCCTTATGTCTAGAATAATAATCTCTCTGAGCCAATTACAAGTGACCAAGCCTCTTGGACTCATGTCTAGAGGTCAAACGGATCAACACATCTTGCTAATTTATGCACTGACATTTATTTTATTGTTTGTAAAAAACTTTTATGTTGTCTGAAGTAGCCAACAGGTGGCGCTTCTAGCTACCTTTTTTACTTTCTAGTCCAACTGCAATACACAAGTTACTTACTTGTACTTTGATTATACAGGGTGCTCACATATTCTTGACTTTTTTTTCACAACAAATTAGCACTATTACGTCTCTTTATTTAAAATCCTACCAATATCAAAGGACAATACTGCAAACGTGATACAAAACAAAGCTAAAGTGCTAATAACAAACATATCAATAATGAATGATGAGTAACGCAACAGCACTTGATTATCTCGCGATACCTCGAAGATAAGAAAGAGGGCGGAGTATAACACTGATAGCACGCACTTCACTAAGATTGCTTTGTAGTACCAATAAAGAGTGTTTATGATTCACAATTCGTCTCACCTGCTCGTCCGACCATCGAATATAATCCACTATGTAGACTGGCAGTTCTGGCAGACGAGACAGCTCGCACACGGCGAACCAAAACTCCGCACACTGTGGCAAGTACGTGCCCTCTTGGAAAAAAATACGGATCTTGCTATTTGTATTGGCATTGATTTGTGTATAATTGGTTTTGGCCTGGGGTATATTTAAGGAAACTTAACTACGGAGACTAAGACACCACTATTTAGATCTGTACCGGTAACAAACTGCAGCTCATTACTAGAGCATGCGAAACCCGGTTTCGGTCCCATAGCAAAACCCGGTTCTTCCCACGTTTTACGATGAGGCCGAACCCGGGTTTCGATGCCCTACTCATAACGGCCAGTTTTCTAGCGCCATATAATTTATCGAAAGACAAATTAAATGCTAAGATTCTTGGCTGATCATTAGCCATTTGGTATGAAGTCGCTTAGTGCGGTTCAGGCGTTAGCTTCAATTCTTTGAGATACTCCCAGGATTAGAATACATAGATATAGTAACTTAATGTGAATATAAGAATGCCTAACGCATGACCAATAACTTGAGAAGTTCTTTGCACTTATAAAATTATTTGCATAGCCAATCCCTCACTGTTTTAAGGCGATCTGGAATTTGTACATTTGGCAAAAACCAAGATACCAATTCATCTTACCATCAAAGCTTACTAGCCAAAAAGCCGTCCAACCTGCTTTGTATAAAAGCCCCCAGCTCTTTAAAGCACTGTGTAATTCGCCACCTGTTAATGGTGGTAGTAAAATAAGTCGCGATCGAAATAGACTTCCGTGTGCGACACCCAGCGACACCTCAGCGACCGACTGACTTTACCGATGTCGTCTTTGATATCACACGCGAGTAGATGCAGGGAACACGCTAACGAACCTATAAGAAACTATTTATTATAATTAGTATTAAATGACGAGATGTTTTTAGTATGAAATTGGGTGGCTTTAAGGGTATGGGAAGACCAAAGAAAAGATGGATTGACTGTGTGAAGAATGCTGTCGTTTCTTCGGGGTGACTAAGATGGGGACCAAAGCAATTGGTATAATGGCAGGAGAATGATAATAATATTATTATCAGCGTTGATGGAAGGCAAGAAGAATGTAAGGATCATCGGCAAGTGCCATACGTAGATCTATTTGCCGTAATCTTTATGAAAAATTGCGTGAGGGCTGAGGCCATTAACCTGGATTTTGGTACAGGCAGTATCATTAAATTTGGTCCTTTGAGCCATATTCTTAATCATGGGCTTTGCAGCCGTCAATATTGATAGGCTGAGTTGATTGACCGATTATATGAATTCTAAATCGTCGCACTTTTGATATTTTTTAACATTTCAGTCTGTTTCCCAGCTTATGAGATAAGCACCTAATAGATTGCTTTATTTTACCAGGAAACCATTCAACCAATACTTTACTAGTAGTCTGTTTCAACCAATTAGGTTTGGCCAATTGCTGAGTGAAAATAAATCAAAGCATAATTTCCTGATATTCCTATGCACTATTCACTAGAGCGAAAATTAAATAAACAAACACGATCTAAGTAAAACAAGCTCAGTAGGTGGTCAGTAACATCGATGCGTAACGTAAGCTTATATTATTGAAACTATAATTATTATTTAGCATCGCGGAGTATCGGCTGATCCAATATAAAATATTTGCAAATTGTATCGAATGTGTGCGTGAATACCGCAGAACTGATCGACTGTATCGAGGACCCATCTAATCCGATGATTATTGCTTTATGAGCTGTTAATTCAATAGGGTTACCACCGTTCACTTGGCAAGCAAAAAAAACAAGTTGAAACTATGATTTATTTAATCGAATGCATGGGAACAACTTTCAGTGTTGGATCGGCTTCTTTCAGTCGCTTCGTCTTCCCATTTTAAATTTAATAAACTGTATTATATTCATACACGTATATTTGTATGATGTAACCATATAATGATGTATGTATAGGTTTTTAGTCTAAATCAAAATAACTCTTGTTTCTGCAAGATACAATGTGATCAATCACACAGAGTTTAACTATTGTAAGTATTTAACTTCGGTTAACATGCGGACATTTTATAATAAGGCCTTTTAGGTTTATCTTTATTTTTGTGATTTGTAACAAGGTTCACGAAAAATTTTTAGGCTATTGTAAACTGGTACGTACACCATACTAGACATGATATAAAGATAAAATGATCACAATTTTTATCACTCTGTTGCCTTAGACGTGTTTGTGTAAACTGAAGGAGATGCTGTTATTTAGACAAACAAGCACAATGTGTGTTAATATAAAATCAAAAAGGATTCTCGTCTGGTAATCTTCTTCATTCCGATGAAATAGTAACTTTCTGAATCATCATCCTCCTCTAAACATCGCGACAAGGACCACGACTGTTTCTATGACCCTCGAACCAGTGGTTTCCTTCGACATTCATGGTACCCCACCCGCGCTGCGCATTTCGATACGCGGATTTTTTCTCAATAAATCTGATTTTCTGCCATCCCTGAGTGATGACATGAATATATTTATGCGTAATAGCATACAGCGTGCATCGGAACGCGGTGCGAAACAAAACGACGCGCGGCCGAAATAGAAGCGGCCTCATGCGGCTGATGCGGCCCGGTCGCTGGCGCTATTTACGAATATTCGGAGTAGTAGTTGGGACCCTCGCGACACTATCTGGTGCACGGCGTCTGCAAGTGACGCTCTACCTAGTGCAGCTAATTACGGCCGCTATGCCCCTGGAATGTTTCCAGGGATGCACTGTCTTTATTAACTTGGATACTGGTTCTCTGCATCTATACAGTTTTTAGGGTTCCAAAAACAATCCTCATTATACTATCATCCTCATTGTCATGTCCGCTATTCGTTACGAATTTTTGCAATAATTTAAACAGGGCACCTATATCCTATCTTTAGAAATACATAATATACAAGGATGTCTCTGTATAAAGACATTATATTATACATGATATTCAATCAGCCTAGTTTTGTTGATATTTTAATAGACAAAATATCTATTGAGTACCTACTTAGTCAGTGGGCCGAATGGAAACATTGATATGACGTGGGTCCCTTTATAAGGTGTTCCATATGACGATAATGTTGATTCACTATACGGTCGTAAAGCCAATCAATTGAAGTCAAGAGTCATTGATCGATCGAATTTCTTTGCTATTTGTAAGCAGCCAGCCAGTATTGATATTTATTTCAGTAAGATTTGGTATGCCAAGTATTTGTTTATGATAGCTCGCTGATTGGGTGTATTTAACGGTGGAATTTATGTATGTTAATTGATGTTAAGAGCGCTAACATCGTTAATGAGCGTTAACATCCATCTCGAAAGGAATTTCGGTTCGATCTACGAAATACTTCCGCTTGGCGATGAGACTAATCTATCTTGAATTCTTGACCTAATGAGATCGCGTTGATTGATGGCAGAGGTCGGGAGTTCAAATCGAGTAGATTTGAACCTATGGCCTCCGTTGACCTGTTGTGATCCTATCAAAGTTATTGAGGTAGGTAAAAATAAGTGGGGCATTGAAGTCCAATTACACTAACCAAGGAAGCATACAAGACCATCTTAGTACTTATCTATAGAATGAGCAATAATGTAAAAGAGTGCCGTTGTACAATTGGGGTGTACAATAAGGTTTAAGACAACAAAAAGACCGGATATGTTACGCTCTGAATCGATTTCCGCGTTCAATGCAAAAGGGTCGGCAATGCAAAATGCAGCAAGATCAGATGAAGCACGAGCCAAGTACGCCCGTTAGTTCCCGGAAACAACTGACCCACTGCGACGTTTCCTACGATACCCGCGTATATGGGATTACATACGATTGCCAAGTTGTCTCAAGCTGGTTTTTATTATAGTTTTTCCAGTTGGCTCCAGCCAAGCTATTTGAACATTCTTCAGATTCATATCTTACTTTTTGTGTCAAAAGTACCAAAAATGTTCCTTTTGGTAATGTTTTGTATTTATTGCACTATGTGTTGGAACACATCGCCTTCTTGTACATTGACGTTCATTTCTAATCGATCTGAACCCTCGACTTCTACCACTCCCCAGTCTAGTTTTTCTCGTCAGATTTGGCGTAAGGTTCCTCTTCTAGTAAGAGCTTAGATTAGAAATATTTAAAACTTTATAGTAGACGTTCATAAATATTTTTCTGTAAACTAGTTACGCTTTGGTAAAGAGCTAGCAAAACCTTTTCTGTAAGTCAACATATTTCTCAAGTCAACGGAAATCAATAATCAATATAAAAGGCGGACATACCAAGTAAGTAAATTCTATCCCTTTTCAAGTATTATCTATATCCAAGTATAGCAGCAACAGGTTTATGTATACTTATTTGCTAATCAATATCTTCGTATTTTAAAAGCATTTGTGTAACTTATTCTAGTCATTAACATTGCAGTTAAAAGCTTTAATCCTTTATTGGTCTTAAAGTATGGACGTATAACTCTGTTGAACATAGTCGAAAGTGATATTTATAAGCAAATGTTCAGGCTTAAAGTAAACCAGACAGATATCCAAGTCATACTTTCCAATTTAGAAATTTTCAAATACAACAGCGAATTTAACTAATTTCGATTCTCGAAAGTCGTTTAGATTTTATTATTCAAAATGATTGGCTCCGGTTTTAACTTAACTGGGTTTATTGTAAAGTGGGAATAGTAAATAGGTCAGTTGGAGGCTGGTGGTCGGGTTCGTCGCCCTGTGCGGATCGATCCGTGTCCCACTTCCACAGCCTCGCGGAGGTCTACCCTCCTCCTGCCTGGGTTATGTAAGGAACACCGTTGCCTCTTACTTTACATATGTACATGTGGTTATTATGCGACTCAGGTGGTTGCAGCTTTGTTGGCTTTCCCTCCTGTGGAATATATTTTGAGAATATGGTAGGAGTGGGGCGGTAAGAGAGCACGAAAAAGGCTTGGCTGTTAAGATTGTCTGGGAGACTGTCGCTATCAGCGATAAGACCGCCAAAGAGCTGTGTAACATTTTTTGGTATACAATAAATTTTATTATAATTCTATCTTTCTATGAAACTGCATACTTAGACATTTCTTGAATTGCGAGTCGCGGTCCTTAGCAATGAAGAATACGAAGGAGAATACGAAGAGAACTGAGACCAATGAATTAACATTGTCGCCATTAGTATGTTTAATCGACAAAGTGATTTATGTCGTCATATTCGTTTTTTTTTTAGATGTATCGAAAATTTATTATTATTGTTTGAATGGGTTAAAAAACATAAGACCTGACTGTTAATGTTTCTTTTATGCAAAGTTTTAATTTGCATTGCTAACCATTTTGTCCTCAACAGCAAGCCTTTGTCTGGGAATTGAAAAATATTTTCTTCCGAGGTTAACTGAAGATCAAGTCTCAGGGCTCTTGAGTATACTGCTATTAAGACTTACCTAATGTAAACATCTCACTACTTCTACCGAGTTTCAAACAAAGAACACAACGCTTAGCGGCCATTAAACAACGAAGTAGTCAGTTGAGAAAAGATTTTATGTTGTTTGATGCCTTGAGTAACTAAAATGATTTAGTAGTTATTAAAGACAGCCACTTTCCAATAAATATCTTGTTTTATGGAGCTGTGTACGGTAAGATAAAGAAAGTTAAGCAATCTCGGAAAGCTGTAATATAAATAGGATTTGTTTCTGCCCGCCCCTAGTCTGGGATCCATTGACGTCAGTGGCAGCATCGATCTGTCTGGTTCCATCCCCCTCTGCCTCTCCGCGGCTGATGCAACTCCGGGAAACGTTGCGATATCATGATCATGTTTCAGGGTGGTTAAGGTTTTGGTCTTTTGATCCGAAACAATGATGCGCCGACTCCTGATGTTACTGCTGTTGGGTACAGAATTACAGAAACATTTTATACATTTCCATGTCAATGCATAAAATTCCAAGCTGTTTATCGATCCCGCTCCAGTCCCGCCTCCCGACCAATCCTGTGATTTCTTTATTTTGCAAATGCAGTTTTACCCAGCTGGCCTCCGGCATACTCACGCCCACTGCAGACATTGTTCTCATGCTTTGTGCTCCTTTAATCTCATTGACTTCATTAGAAAGTTAGAAAATAAAGTATTACAATCATACATATTCATACGGAATTACTGCAGTGTCCGCTTTTCGGGAAGCTACGGAACTATGTAATCATTATGAAACCAAATTTATAGGTGCGTCACCTCATTTCTTACTGTCATGTTTAAGAAATTCTATTTTAATGCCTTGTTTATGTAATAACTAACAATTCCTTAAAGTCGATTGTACGACGTTGTTTTATGCAGTTACAGTGTTCTTTACCAAATGCTTTATTGGCTATTACGAGTATTGCATACATGCCTGACCTAGTTTACGACACCCGATTGCGCTAACGGTACTGAAAGTCAATCATTTTGTGGTGCGCCTCGGATTCGCCGCGGGAAATAAAAATAAACACAACCGTGAGCAGCTTCCACGTACATTTCCAAGAAGCCCTTTCAGCGAGCAGTCATTTCGCGCGACATTCTCTTGCATGTAGGGCTAGGGGGGTTGTTCCCTTTGGGCGGGCGGCTGGAGGGGCGTCTGGGCGGCTCGGCGGAGGGGAGCTCCAGCGTCAACGACCGCCACTCGACTGTCTGCGATCGCGAGGGCACACCGTCCCGAGCTGCACCCGGACGATTCAACTTTCAACTTTCGACATTTTCAATAACGCAGTTTCACAAAGCGTTCAATTTCGCGCGTGTGCTGCTCCGGGTGGCTCGTGAAGTCGTCTGTGACAATTAGCGAGTGGATTACGAACACTCACTCGTTTGGCACGATGCGTTTCGTGCCGGTCGTATCGCGTATGCGTCGGTATACCTGGCATTTGGCACGTTGCACAACTTAGTTAATTTTATGTGCAGTATTAACTTATAGTTCGGCGCGCACGTGTGATGTTTCGGCTGTCGTGAGTCGTGACACGTTGATGGATAATCCGTGGCGGCCGCTCGCCGGTTTGGTGACACATTGCATGTGTGAAAGTGTGTGAGACTGCATCCATCTAAAATAGACGTTTTTATTTACGAACAATGCTCTAGGCGAGCGTCAGGCACTTCCTAGTGCGTTGGAGTTGACTATGTTCTTGTGAGACTTGTTGTTTTGTGTTTGGTTGGTGACTGTAAACTTGGCAGTATGGTTCGTTTGGGGTTGGCGATGGTAGTGGGTGTGGCGCCGGCGCTGGTGTCGTGGTGGCGCGGACAGGGCAGCTGGCTGCCGCCGCCGCTGGTGCTGCCGTCGCCGTGCTCGGAGAAGGCGCCCAAGTCGTGGCCACAGCAACGCTCGCCGTCCCTGTCCGACTGTCTGGAGAGCAGCGACGAGGACTCGTCGGCTCGATCGATTGTTTGTCTAGTTAGACCGAAATTAGTGAGTACCAAGTTCTGGGAACTGGACTTTACAAAATATTTTTCTGTACAAAATCTCTTTGTCTAGGTTTAACCGAAGTCGTTGGGTTGATAATTGCCCGGAAAAAAAGTCTTAATCAATACGGAAACCCTATTATGAAAGACCAACATAAAAATCTACGTCCGTATCGAGCAGCTCTAATTAAGTAAACATTTATTAATTCGTAGACAGCTAGGTAAACATTTGTTAATGAGGCACTCTCATTAAACTAATTGCACAAAACTAATTGCGGACGGATTTTGAGCAATAATCACCTGGAAGTATTACAACATCGAATAAGGATATACACATTTACTGAAACAGGTTTATACAATATCAGACTTAACAGCGACTGCATAAGGAGTTTTATGATTTGGAGATGTAGCACAGAATCTCGACCGGTCCGCAAACTGCGGTGAAAGCAGAAAATTTGCATAATATGAGACATATTGTTACAAGTGATGGCATGCTTCATTGCAATAAACTCAATATAGCAATGAACGCGTGTGGTCCCCACAACACGGCGCCTCACCATGAATCACACAGGACACTTTAATAATTCTAAAAATAAACTCGTCTCGTAAAACTCCCCTATCGCGTCTTTTGATTTAGAGCGAAATAATCGTTAACGTTAATTGACTATTCGTGTCCTCGTTGTTAATATAACCGATAAAACTAAAGCTGGTGTAGTGTTCACGTTATCGACCTATTGATACTTTAACCCCTTCTCGGTTTCATTTACGAAGCACTTGACTTTGCACACCGTAGCAATGGATATGCTTCATTTCAATGTCGCGCCGTTGTTTTGATTAACTGTATCAATATCATTGAATGTTTTATTGTCGTTAATAAATAACTGAGGCATCGATCATTCACCTTTGCTATTACGAAAGCGCATCTCACGTGCGTTGGCGTCGGCTCCATGCTGCAAATGTCACGATATTTACGTCCGCGTACCGTCGCGTGCGCACCTCGCCGTCCATCGATCCCGTTCGATCTGCTAACAGTTAATCGTCCGCAATCGGTTTTTACGTAGCTCTCTGCGACAGTCGCGTGGCAGCTATCTCAATAATTTTTCCCGCGTGCGGTCAGTTGCGTTTGCGCAGTTTTTTGCGTGCGTTCCATGCGTCTGGCCGAGTGGGCCCAGCGCTCGTCAATCAGTGTTAGTCGGGTTGTGGCTCGGTTTAGTGCGTTCTGTTGATACTTGCGTGCGATACAGTATCAAACGGTTTTAATTTCAAATAAATGATATAGTGTCGAACGAGTGATGTCCTCGTCAGGTTAATTGACACATTTATACCGGATTTAACTAGGCTTAAGCTACAAATCAATAACATCGATAAATCTCTTTATTGTAACGTGTCTAATTTATTCTTTCAATCATTTTCTAAAATTACTTCGATGATTATAACGTTGACTGTGATCAATTGCTTGATGCCCACCGTAATATGGCCATAAATAAATTAAACGTCGGGAATATACTATATGGATAATTGTATACGTTTAATTCTAATCAAACTGTGTCAAGCAGTAATGTTGTATCGAAGTATAATAATATACGGAATTGCCCATAAGTTGTAAATATTCATACTTAGAAGTCTATTAAATTGCAGTTATTTAGGTTGAACACATAAAACATAGCTGCAAGCTGAAGGTACAAATAATCTTCGGTCAGACACACACGTATCATTTTCTAAATCGATTGCGCTTTTTCCAACATGGTTTTTACAGGAATTTCTCCAATCCTTAACGGTAATGTCGACTATTATAACGAACGATTATTCACATATCTGTCGATCCTCAGCTTTCCACTGCTCTATTATTATCACCCAGAAGAAATAATAGTGTACTAATCGAAATAGCACTTTCAGTACAGGCAATAAGGACCATTAGCAGCTAGGGTATATTAGTAGAAGTGTAGTGCAAGGCGGGTATTGTGTCTGAGAGTGTAGCCGTGACGTCCTTGTACCTTTGTCTGAGGTCCCTTGTGTGACCGAGAGTCCAGAGCAAGCCCTATTTATATCACACAGGACATTATAATGTTACTCCGTAGAAAGTAAGTGTGGGTGAAATCAGAGGAATCGTATTCACAAAAAATCGAAAGCACCGAATTTATCTATTTTTTGGTCCTTTTATCCGGTATCTTCCTTTATTTTATAAATTCACTAGTCTTTTAAACTAAGTAAATATTACAATCTTAAATTATTAGACAGTAAAACAGTTTAGAGATCTATGTTCCACACCTCTAACCTTCATTCGACAGCCTTAACCTTTTGACCTTAGCGGTTTTGCGATTACAAATGCATAATTCAATAAAGAAGCATAAAAATTGCATGCCGACTTGCACCAAGGTCGGCTAACAACGCACTAGGCTAGGCAGCTAGACCCACTGGCTATCTAAACAGCCATACAGCATGCAGCATTAGCTTAGACTGATATCACTTTCTTCAACTCGAAATTTTAAACTTAGAACCTAACTTACTTAGGTTAGGCTATCACCAATTTCTGTACCCCATCAATGTGGTTGATTCTTTCAATATTGTCTGAGGTTTATAATGTGCAGTTGGCCAAATTAAGCCATAATGTGATTGTGTCTTTAACTTCTAACAAATAAAACATTAAAAACTCGCTGCTGCAGCGCAAACACTTAAGAAATGAGTTCTTTTATTAACCGCAAAAAAACAGCTTGGTTAATCAGCCCGCAACTAAATCACACGTAATCGTATTGCACCATTTTAACTTCCTTTAGATCAAGCCCGAGCTTACCGAAGCCTAGGTAGGAACTTCATATACCTGCTGTACTAGCGTGTCCCCACGTAATAACCGCAGGTTTAACCAACAATTTACCGATTTTATAGCTACCTCGTAAACCGCGAGTGCTCACGAAAACCATTGATGCGTTGCTGATCGTAATCGAAAATCGAAACCGACTAGTCGGCCTAAGGCTTAATGTAATTTTCATTTCACTATGGCTTATACGGAGGACCCTTAAAATCAATTGTTTCCTTTTAACACAAATTACACAGAGTTTAACAGTGTCTTTCGCCCGTAGATCATTTCCACCGCTTGGTGAAAAATACATAGAAGAAAACTGTTTTGAAAGCACATGCCATTCCACTGTTTTCTTTTACGTAATTTTATTAGGTTTCTTTACTACATTTCTGGAGATAAAAACCCAGATTTCTGTTATGACATGATGGTAGGCTCCATTTGCCAAAACCACGATATTTTTTTATATTCATTGTGGTGTCGAAATTGAAAGTAACACAGTTAATCTAAAAAGTTAAACAAGAACAAGATACGAAGTTTCGCTACCATGATTATTGGCAAACTGCATTTCTTCAGCGGCCGCCAATGTTCGTTAACTTCTTGTCCAGCTTCCCGGATGAAGCAATTAGATGTGTTGTTGAAATTGGTAGTGGTCTATCTTGGATGAGATGGAGACTTTCTCATGACTTCAAATGATGGTGCTCCCTTCCTCCAAATGATGAATACCCGGACTGATCTGTGAGCTCACCATCTGGGGATCTGTCTGTACAAGCCAAATTGGGCAATTCCTAGCACATCATTAGTAATTCCTGTAATAATGGAAAAATCATGATCATCATCATTCTCCCGTCCTTATCCCAATTTCTAATAATCGTTAAATGGTTGGTTACTTATTAGCTGAATCATACGCTATTCCCCAGGGCTTTCGATCCACTATTCTAGAAGTCATCGTTGACACTATTAATTTAAAGTTTACATTGAATGGAAATGAAACTACAAGACTGATTAAGAAAAATCGATGTTAATACAAAATAAATATTTCCTTTATAAAAATAAATATGACACGTTAATGATAGCGTATCGGCACACATTGTCATATTCTATGTAACAAGTTTTTCCTGTGATAAATTCAATGTCACTATTATTAGATTGTTTTATTGTTCATGTTATTTGTCAGATCAATGATTCAAAAACATTGTGGTTTTAACACGATAAGTAGAGTACATCTAGTCCATGTTCAGTTTTTATTTAAATCTGTTGAGTAATTTTAATTTTTAGTGTAGAGTTTCAATGACACCGAACTGAATTACCTTCCGTAATGCAATCACTTGAGCACGAAATGAAGTAAATATTCAAGAATAATAAAACACGTCATAGTTCTAATTTAATGACTATGTTATTTTTTTGTTTTCTGGTAACCGGAAAACGATTTCCTAATTGATTATAATATGCTTCACAATAGTATTTCCTCACCGGGATTGGTCTTGCTGACCAAAACAATGCTGAATTAATGAAAGCGCGTCTCACGCGGCGGAGCCTAGAGACCGAGAGCCCGGAGATGCTCGCGGCGTCTGCGCATAGCGTTCGCTTCGCTATGCAGTGATCCACCAACTCGAACATAGTTAGGAATCATTCGAGGATGAGGAACATAACTAATACCCATTACGAATGCCTTGCGTAAAGCTTGCTTTTGCTAAGAGAAACGACATGAATGCGGCTCATTTGATCTAGGCTTTCACGTTCTAACGTGAATTCAGTCTTTCGCTCCGCGTTTGTTAAACCAAAAGCTTTTATGTAAAAAACACTGGTATTTGCCCTAAAATTGCTGCTCACAGAATTTCTAGTGTTTACTTTCTGGACTTTTAAATTGCGGCATGTACTTAACAATGCGATTTATCACGCAAGCGATAGTATAGCTTGCTGTGCAGTGTGATGTGCGGCCCAGCATGGCGGTCACTCGCAGTCGGTCGCAGACGTCGCCGCAACCACACGCGTGCTGGTTGCCCTAACGCGGCAATTATAACAACGATCGCGCGCATTAATTGTCGCCTTCTCTATATTCTATTGTTTCCCGAGATACGTAAACATACACAAACAATCAGTGTGATAAGTGCTTCTATAGGAGACAATTTATTGCTATCGAAATAAACAGTTTGGTTGACGCTAAAATAAAGAATGTTGGTCAAGGAGCGTTTAATAAAGTGGAAAACATCGCCGATAAGATAAAACTATAATTCCGCGACAATAACTGTTATCGCGATTCGCAATAGAGTGCAGTTCGAGAAGAGCTCAGTGCAAAAATTGCGTCCTTCCTTTCTATTCAATCGGCAGAGGCGATGCTGCAATCTAGTCGCCTGCGCACACACAACATTTGTTGACGCATGCTGTAGATGTTAGAATTCAAAACCAGCGCGCACCTCCGTTTGTTTGTGTTCTACGAATAAGTGCAACTATACCTGACGGGTAATAAGTGACGTTAATCATGGGACAGCGCTCCGAAGTGGCCACGCCTGACAATAGTGACGAGGAGAGCGGGGATGCCTTCACAGACATTGACTTTGGTGATTCCGATGACGAAACGCTCGTCGAACGCCCTGATGAAGCGAAGCCTGCTCACATACCTATCAATGAAGCTGTAAAAGATGATATTCAGAAGAATGCTGCTACTAATGGCCATACCAATGGTAGTATAGATGAGCAGCCCAAAATGAATGGCCGAAAGAATAGTGAAGCTCATTCGAGTGATATGGAAAACCAAAGCTTAGTATTATCGGATTTGCGCCGAGATTCGCACGGCGACCAGAATCCCTCAATAGTTGGCATTCTCGGCGATCAGCAGAGCCATGTACGTAAAGCAAATTGTTAAGTGTTGACCTCATAACCTTCTTTGAATTTTGTATTGTGTCATGCTATATCCGAAATCTTTTCCGTTTCCCAAAACGATTTGCAGGTGAGTCACGTACATCTACTTGTGGCTTCCCTTCCCTTTACTTACCATATGATTGTGTACTCGTTAGTAATTTAAAGGTTAATAATAGCCACAAACACACCTAGTTGGTAATTATCTTATCTGATTAAACAGACATATTTGGCTACGTTATGTTATTTGAAGGTCGCGGCCTATTATAAAGTTGCCTCAGGTGACTGGTGAGTATCGTTTACTTTAGTCGTCTCATTGTCAGTAATGTACTTTTCAAGTGTTTTGTGGAAACTAGTAGAAGCTGCCACATTAAGTGTTACTTAAGCTAATATATTGTCGTGACTGTGTGATTTATATTGTTACAATATTCTAGTGGTCAGAGTCAGGTTAGAGCTGTGTATAGTATGTATGTTCGTAATGGCGCCGGTGCGCGGTGCTGCGGTGAGATGACCTCGTGCTGCTAGATTGCATAGATATGACGTTTCCGGAGAGCTTGTTAGCAGTCAGCTGCAAACTTGTGCTCCTTTATGTAAGTCACCTTTTCACCGCTAAATAAATGGACTAGAATAGCGAAGCGCCGAATTACAACAGAATATCAATGGGGTATTGTTTGTTCTATCCTCCTCCTTATTCTTGTGGTATGTTGTAATACATTATGTTTTATTATAATGGTCAGTGCACACGTGATATCGGCTATGAACACTTGTGTGATGGTTTTGTCACGCCCGGGGTGACCTCATAGCGCAGACATAGCCTCACCAATCACCATGTCACCGCTTCAGCTAATGTTCTGCCTGGCCACTCGTATTTTGATCCTTTATGTGAGTAACTAAGACTTGATTAAGTATATTACTGAACGTCTAGAACAAGTTTTCGCGGACATATTAATTACAGAGATCTTGTGCCTGTTTGGTCAACCACAACCGTCATATTTATGTCCTTGTTGTCCTTATACTCGTAGTATTAAGTAACTTTAACAATTTGGATGAAACTGAAGGATGTCTCAGAACATGTTGTATTTAAGTCTCGGATGTTTATCTGTAATATACTAAATATTTGCTCGCTTCGGTGTTTATTTTAACTAAATGTTTTGTGTCATCTCATCGACTAGGTATTCAATAATAGCATTACTGGGATGTTTTCATTCAACACGTGTGCTATGCTTTAGCAACATGTTGATCATTTATGTGTTCGCTGATTCGCTCACTGCCCCCTTCCATGTCCCGAGTCAGACGCATCCTTCAGTTATATGTTTGTGTAACAATATAAACAATTAACGCCAAGCGAAGCAACTGTGATGATTTTTCACGCAGTGTTCATCCGCTGTCTTCCCGAGTGTGACATTAATTTTTCACAGTCAAATGACTGTTTACAATTCCAAAGAAATATTCCAAATTGGTACCATAGCAAACGCCCCGAATTTCTGTCCACGGTTTGTTATGTTTTCTTTTTTACCGACGTTGTACATTCCCAAGAAAAAAATTCAAACTTGACAAAATTATGCAACAGGTGATTAGTATGAATAAGACATTTCATTTCGTTGAGCAATCAAACAATTGCCGGAAATGAAAACAGTCTCTCAAATGAACCAATAAATTGTCAGACGAAAGTAAGTGCGCGAATTACTTGGTAATAGGCTATTAGAGATAAATAGAATGAGACCATAATCGCTTTGTCTTTCAATCAGTTTGAAGTGCATTAGCAATAAAAATGTCAACGGATTGGTTAACACCAGTGACAGTACTGGCAACCTGCCGGTACGCCCGCGCTCGAGATTATCGCCCCTTAACTGGAACACCTCTGTTTATCATTGCTGGTCAATATTTATCATTTCTATTAACAATTAATCAATTGGTTTCTAACGGCGCAATACTAGTACATTATTTATTTATCGCCCATATCAGGCAGCTACTTTACCGTTTAAATCCTCGTTGAAGTCGTCACCTCCTTGAAGCGAATGCTCCTCATTTGGCGCGATAGCTTCACCAATTGAGTCGTCCACGTGTTTACAAGGACCGGCGGCTCTGGGGAATGACCGTCGTATCCTTAAAGCATTGTGTTCAAGGATGATGTCACCATCGTCGGCAACGGCAGCACTCATTTTATTTACTTTGTGCCATGTGGCGTGAATCACACTTTTTTGATGAATATTTTTTAAATGTAAATATTTGATAGCTTATGATGACGTAACCCGTAACGAAACTTCTGTAAAGAAAGATTTTCAATACTTACCAGTTTCTTCAGAATGTTTTATCGCATTTTTTCGTTATCACACTCGGGTGAGCTCATTCTGTAATCGATTCATGCATTAACCGATTATGATAATTATTTTTTGTTTTTAGGATGTTTGTTCGACTTGCGTCTTACCTGGCTACTTTTGGTGTAGTACTATTTAAATAAAATTGTGTTGTGCATTTTTGTGTTAGTCGTTTCGATTATGAGCTACGACTTTTTCGAGCAGTGGCGTAGTATCGATGGGTTTCGAGTTATGGTAAAAGTGTTGTTATACTCGCGTTGACTGTACTCTGCATGCTGGTTGGAAGTGATGGTCGGAAGTCTCGAGATAAGGCAGTAATAATAGTTGACTGCGATGTGAACCAAGGAAGGGCAGTGTTATCGCATTGTTACGCCACCGCTTCCCGTCACCCGCATTTTACTGTTACTTGACTTCACGCCCGTATACATGAGGTCGATTGCGCATAATTTTCGCATTATAACACTTTAAGTATTGATACTTAAAGTCGACACATCGCCTTTAAAATTTTTGCAATGTTAATTTGAAAAATTCAGCGTTACTCATACATATACATGCAAACGAACGCTGCGTAAAGAGGGACCAATTTGTTTACCTTTTGTCTTTCCGTCTACAACTTGTGATTATTTTTTGAATATCGATAGATTTAGCAGGATGTTGAATGTAACCAGAAAAATGCACAAGGACCTTTCAATAAGGACTTCATGCTGGCATTGAGCAATAGCTTGGTGTAAAAAAGCACAAGCTAACAGTCTGAAACTGCTCCAGTCCCTGAACAGTTTCATACCTTCTGTTAAGTTCCAATTATAAGATACGGAAGAGATCTCCCAATAGGGAGATCTTATAAAATCTGTATTTCTCTAAATTATTTACACATCGATATAATATTTGATTAAATTGCTGCTAAGAATTCCATACACTACCTACTTAAAAAAAAAAAAACGAATAAATATGACTCGCGTGTCCAGAGCAGGGATTTCCCAATCCCGCTTACTGTGAATCATTTGTTATGTGCGTTCGTATAAGCAGACCGAGCGTGGCGAGCCCACACAGACACTAATACGCTAGGCCATGCTTTACGATCCCATCATTGTCTCACACCATCAAACAAAACATACATTTAGCCAGCTCTATTATTCATCTAGCTAGTGGCACTCTTCACGGAGATTTGACAAGTTTCCCCTCCAAAAATGTTTATTACCATCATCTGGCATTTCGCCCCAGCCTCTAATGTTTGTCGTAATTATGTCAATTTTGCGTAACGCGCATTGTTCTAACAGGTTGATTTACGCATCGAGTAAGGCATGTTTTAAAACTAGGTCATACGTATTACGTGTGAAATTAACCGGCATTGTATCCAATTGCCTATTATTTACAAATGCGATCTCATCGTTTTCAAATTCAGTGGTGGGCGATTGTTGTTAAGTCTAATCTAGTAAAGCTCTTAATGACTGTAATCTTTATTTAGACGTGATTTCTTAGAACAAATATTTTTGAGATTGTACTATCTCAAAAACGTCTTTCTTCTTGAAAAACCTTCCTTCACCAAATCCCCTTTCCTGATTGACAGCATGACAAGCTAATCTTCACGTCGGATTACACTATGAAGTTTACTGATTACTTCCTCACCGCGAGGTGTTATTAATGGCTCGCTTCCGACACTCTTTCAACACCTTCCTTTCATAGTAATGATGTAAGGTCGTTAGTACACCGTACATCATGCATGTTGGAGTTTCATTTGTACTTTCAATGATAGAAGTGAAGTGCTGCACTATTCATAAAATAGTTTTGATAGATGGATAGTGCTGCATGGTCCTTTTGGCGCTCGGTCGTAGTCAGAACGTAGTTTTTTTCCTAAACAATATCCACAGACAACTTCACAAATGTTTACCAACAACTTCCTCCTGTCATGTCTATTATGCGCCACAAGAACTACGCCGCACTATACAAACAGTGTAAACTATGATTTGATTATTGAAGATATTATAATATAGCTAAAATATCCAAGGATCAAGTCTATAAGTGGCTGCAATAGGCTAAGTGATCGATTGAGCCCTCTTGTTATTAGTATTGCGTTTCAGATTAATTGTGCAATAACTGACATCATCGGGTATTTATGGATTCAACATGTTTTGTAAAACATCGGGCAAAACGGAAATTATAAATATCAATAGATCTTGCCTATACCTAAATAAAAACAATAGAAGGGATATTAGAATCTAAATGAAACATTCAGTCATTCAGAACAGTATTACGGAAGAGACACTTATCCAAGGGAAATCCTGCCTCGTGCGAAAATATTATGTTTTTCCTATTTCATCGTATGGGCTAAATAAAAAAGGACCAGACTGATTAAATCTTTCACTCATTGATGTTATGAACAGCCAGTTTATTATGGACAGCCAGTTTAATAAGCAAAGACATATAATGGCTGAAAAATCTATAGCATAATCCACTTAACACCTTCATCACAGATTATACTAACCAGTATTCGCGTGCTAATTGGAGACGCGTAACTTACGACCACGATGTTCTGCCCACACCGCGGTTTGCGCAAGCTCACCGCGCTGGCAACGCAACGAAATATCATATTAAATTAATTATTCAGCCGTTAAGAACTAAGCTTGAGTTTCATCCCCGTCAATGTTGGTGCCAACTGATTCAGTTTGAATCATCGATGATCTGAATTTGTCTTGTTCGGTCAGATAGATGAGACGTCTGCCTGGGACGGGATAAAGCGGCGACCAGCTAATCTTTTTTTTTTTTGACGAGGCAGTATTCATGTGATTGGTTCAACAAAAGTGGCATTACGGCACTAAGGTTGCGGTGTTATGTATGGGACAACATGTTACTCCATCTAATTCTCCCGGTGTGCCAACCACTGAATAGAAAAGTGTCATCCGTACAATTTGACTAATCCCTGAACTCCTTGGACCCTTGTGCCTAAACTGTCTTGCTCTGAAGTAATATTGGACCTGGAATCTATATCTAAACTTGTCGTGTGTTCTTTCCAGGCGGAGCAGAGGTTAGCAGCGCGACGAGCGGCGCGCGCTGAAGCGAGGGAGATCCGAATGCGTGAGCTGGAGAGGCAGCAGCGCGAACAAGAGGACCATGCGGACAAGGCGTACGATATGTATGCGGGAAAGACACCAGGTTAAGACATAGGTTTATCTGAAGAAAAATCAGCCTACACTTTGGCTGTGCGACCTCTTAATTGCTATGCAACTATTTCAATGCTGCGCTTTCAGATGAAATAACAAAGAGGTTAGAATAATACCGCAATAACTTTGTGTAACTTAAATCAGACTGGCTGGTGCCACCTTGAAAAAAAGTTGTTGTTTGACAGACACATTATTTTGACACCAAAAGAATTTGACAGCGCCTTAAATTACTGTATCACTTTTTTCATACTTTAGCGGTTAGTACAAAATAGTAATACGGTAGTACGGCAGTTGCACAATAAAGACATACATAGTTTAGAAGCGAACCTTGGAGAAGAGGCAATCCTTACGATGATATGTTCCTGTTTACAGAGACGGTGGGTCGTCGCGGCGCTACGAGGCTGACGGCTCTCAGCCCAGCCGTGCACTCGCCCAGACGAAGCTCTGAAGACTCCGTCGATGATGGTTTCAGCATCAAGGACCTTAGGGTACGTATCACTGTGATCTTTATTTTCATTTCATTAGGGTTGTCTATGAAGGGACTGTAGCTGCATCTTTTACTGCACTACACTCCAAAAATGATGTGGAGTTGAGTTTGATAGGCGTAATTCTAAAACCTGGAAGGTGGAGAGATTTGGATGAGACCTACACTCAGCATTCGGTGGCCAATGTTAAAGAAGAGAGAGATAGAGAAGAGATTACTGAAATTATGTGTATGTTTGACTAAACGGTTCATAGTACAGTCAACTTTATCGAAAATTTTCGCGGTTCTTTCATTTCTCTTGCAAAGCGAATATTGTAACAAGTAACGAAGCTAAAGTAAAAATGTTACCGCAAATAATCATAAAAGTTTTAAACATCATGCCTGAGCTGGCATTCCCGTTTATTCAAAATAAAAAAAAAGCTTTGGCACCATTAGATTTTTTTTAGCCGTTTAAATATCCCACTGCTGGGCAAAGGCCTCGACCAAATCATTCCAGGCACTTCTGCGCCACCTCGATCATTTATGTTGCGCGTCCAGGTCCCCTCACCACCTCTTCCTAGGCCGGCTTCGAGCCGCTTGATTAATCAAGTTTACTTATGTTTTCAGCACGAGTTGAAGGAAGTAGAGGAGAAGTTCCGCAAGGCGATGATCCTGAACGCGCAGCTCGACAACGACAAGGCGGCGCTCGGCTACCAGCTAGAGCTGCTGAAGGACCGGATAGAGGAGCTGCACGAGGAGTATGCACAGCTGCAGGTAAATAGCGTGCTTATGTAGAAGCGTTATGGACGATTTTTATTTGTGTTCAGAAATACCCTTCGGCACTTGTTTGTAACTTCGATATTGCAAAGTTTTGTACTCCAGGTGTGAGATCAGTACTATGTTCCCAGTGTAATTTGCTAGCTCAGTGGACACTTTTTCGAAAATACTTAATATGTAAATAGATATTTTGGGTTTTTTCAATGCTTTATCTTTGTTTGCAGGTTGATTGATAGACTGAGTGCACGTATCAATTCTGCTATCAAAACTATGCTTAACCAGTTTTTTTTTTTATAATTTCGCTTTATTGTTAACGCCTGATACATAAACTTGCGACTTATTTTTGGCGGGGTAGGCAGAAACTGGAGAAGATCATCTGCAATGATCCTTTCATGCTCCTATGAAACGTGTGTATTTATAATTAACAAAAATTAACAATTCCAGCGCGAACACAAAGAAAAATGCTCATCGTTCGAGCGCCTAAAGCGGGAACACGAGTCCGTGTCGCGCGAGCTGAGCGCGGCGCGGGACGCCGTGCGCGCGCGCGACGCGGCCGCGGCCGGCGCCGGCTTCGCGTTCGTGGACGCCGCCGCGCTCGACGCCGCCGCGCGCCAGACGGCCGGCGCCGCCGTGGGCGCCGTGCCCGCGCTCGCGCTCGTCACGCACCAGGCGCAGCAGCTGCTCGACGATGCGGGAGAGGGCACGCTTGGTAACAACACATCACTTTTTATATCGTCCAATTGGAGTTTCTACTTTTGGAACTCATCAGCTCGAAATCGGCTTGAACCGGTCTTGAAAAGCTTTATATCCATGCGATAAAAAAATGAGGTTATTCGCATCATTTCATTCGACAACACGACTCAACACCGCGCCGAACTAAATGCGACATTGAGGCCATACTTTATCGAATAAAGCTAATTCTGCTTCATCAAGTGTGGTCGGTGCCTAGTGAATAGAACTGATGGATATACTTCTCTCAATCACAATTAATTTTTCTGTAATTCTTTGTTAAGAATTACTTAAAAAGGTAGTTTTCAAGTACAAATGTCTAACATATACGACTCGTAATTCCAGACGTGCGGTTGCAAAAGCTACTGAGCTCGAAGCAGGCGCTGGAGTCGGAGGTGCGCAAGCTGAAGCTGCAGCTGAACGAGGAGCGCGCCGCGCGACAGAACGGAGTCGCCAACCATCACGACCAGGACTACGAGAATGAACGTGAGTATATTAACATCTCCGTGCAATGACGACGATTAATGCAAACACAGCTGAGACCGAATCAGCGATTTCATAAAAGTTTAATGAAGTGAATAATGAAATGGTAAAGCAAAAGCTCTATAGTATGATCACATTCAGAGTGCAGTTCAGGGTGGCGTTGCTTGTCAATTTTTTTTAAATTTGTATTGATATGTCAAACTTGATGCATTTTTTTTAGGTCTGTGTTTTCCCACCTGCACAGATAAGTTGGTTGAAGTATAAGCATTATAAAGCATGCTACCTGTCATAGTTGTTGTTTTCTCATACACATAATAGAATTGCAATTGAAAATAGCAGCTCATTTCATACTTAAGATATAAGCCAGAGCAACCTTATTACGGAGTTTCAAATACTGGTTTTGTAATAACTAACGTGCTGCCAACCGTACATTTGATTGACCTTAGTGATCTGATAAGTGAATGTAAGCGTGATCTGTGTGCAGTGGAGACAGTGCGCAAGTCGGCGTCGGAGGCGAAGGGGCGGTGCGCGCGCGCCGAGGCGGAGGCGGCGCTGCAGGCGGCGCAGCTGGCGCGGCTGGAGGCGCAGCTGGCGAGGCTGCGCGCGCGCCAGGACCACGCCGACGAGCACGAGGAGCAGCTCAAGCACGAGCGCCGCAAGCTGCAGAGGGAGGTAACGTCTGCACACCGCCGCCATGCCCGCAGCCGCACATAGAAAGGGCGCAATACCTCTTAGGTGCTGATTCAGATAGACAAACTGGACAACTGGGAATGTTAAAAAAATCTCTTCATACAAAATGCGTCAGCCGATGTGATATTTGGTATCGGAAACCCCATGTTTCTTAAGATTTATCCAGTTTAATAGTTTGAACTACCACCTAAGAGATATTACACTTATTCTGAGCCAAATGACTTTTGAGGTAGTGTTGCTGTGATATTTAGACTTCATCACACCAAGTTAATATTGATCGACACCTAGGAAGTTCAACGAAGAGAGTTTCTGATCTGTCGAGAGTTTTTGCGAAAATTGCTAGGCAATGTTCGTCTACGAGTCTCATCTCCAAATTTAAGGTACAATCTATACCTAGGTTTCAAGAGCTCCGCAAAGAAATCATAAGATAAGACACGGTTAAAAATACATGCAATGATTTAATTTTCAGGAAGTCGTTGATTTCTGGGCTGTTATCAATAATGAGGACAGTTAACGGTACAGTCGCGTATACCTTACTCACGGAGTGTGCTACCCTAAACAAACAACCGATTACCTACGTAAAGCCCCAAATATAATGCGTTTCAAATAAGAATAGGAACGTCAATGACGTCTTTATGTCAATTGTCACTTGAAAAGTACGGTTTGCAATAAAACAATCTATTTTTTAATAATATGTTTGTTATTTTTTTATGACTTAATCCGTACTAAAACTTTGACACCGTTACAAGCGCCCTGATCATGAGACGACCCAACATCACATCATCATCATCGTCATCTAGTGATCAGAGCGCTTGTAACAGCGTCAAAATATCGGGAGCTCAAAATAAACTTTAATCACGGATGATATCCAGTAAGTGACAGTGAAAGGAGAATGTTCAAGCGACTATGGAACTTAGTATCGGTATGAAAAACAGCGTCAAAATATCGGGAGCCCAAAATAAACTTTAAAGTTTATTTTGGGCTCCCGATGTTTTGACGCTCTTTTTTGGTTATCATCCGTGATTAATCACGGATGATAACCAAAAAAGAGTAAGTGACAGTGAAAGGAGAATGTTCAAGTGACTATGGAACTTAGTATCGCTATGAAACCTATTGTGACACAAATATTTATGGCTTAATTTTAGGGCTTTCAAGGGTAATCTACCATTCTATTGTAATTCTCCGCATAACACAGTAATTAGGCATTGAAGTATAGGCTTAGGCTATTCAAATCTCTAAGCGACTTCTAGGTATAGTTCCACACAACCTCCGTAAACATGACTTACCGATGTTGGAGAAATCCAAGAAGCCAGAGTATTGTACATATTTTCATTAACCCATTTACGCCCAAGGCTAAAGTAGCCCCAGGAAAATGAAATAACTTGTATTCTTTGGTGGAGAAATAGGGAGTTCGAAAATAAAACAAGAGAAAAAGTAGTTTTGTTTTTATTTAGTTAAAAAAAAATTGCCGTGCTCAAATGGGGACACTGGGCACATTCGTATGAAATTTTTCGAAACATGGTTTCTCGATGCATAGTGTTTTTATGCATTTTTTGCACTGCCACCGAGCCTTACTATGGCAAACAGTGCATCGCAGTTGTTTTGTCAACTTCTGTGGAAAGTGACCAAAGTTATCATATTGCAAACTTGGCAGTAGTGAGGCTGTTGGGCGAGAATGTCGATCAGTATCCTGGCGCAAGTAATGACGAGCAATGCTACGTCGAAACATTAGCTGGTCGAATTTCATATCGTTACAAAGCATATGTAGCCGCCAGGCATTGCTAATCGATAAATCAAACATGTACGTAAATAACACCCACCACCACTTTTTGCCTCGTACAGAAGTACGATATAACGAAATCGACTGGTCGGCTTGATCAACTCCGCCCATACCTTTATTATAGTTGACAAATACTTGCGGGATATTTACGTCAGTTTTCTTCTTCTCAGCTGAGCTCCAACGCTTCACTTTGCCCAACGGAAAGACACTATCATAATTAGATCCCATGGTGCAAACGCTGTTGTCCAGCCAGCGAACAAACAATATTTGATTTACCGTGTCAAACCGGTAATCAAAGTCAGCACGGTTTTTCTTTTTCATCTCCTTGACGGGTATGAGAGGACACTTGCTGGTTCTCCCCTCGCGTACCGTGCCAGTGGCGCGGTAGCCAGAATTCCATAAATCCCGTAACAATGCAAAGCTAGTAAAAAAGTTATCGAAGAACACAATATGGTCTTTAGGATTAGTATTGAGCTGATTCAACAGGTTTTTCACCACTCTTGTACCTAACGGCTCATTGGTGGCAACCTGCGACTTACCACAGTAAACATCAAAAGCGTAACAATAGCCGTCAGAACTAGCAAGCATCCAGTTTTTGTATCCAAAGCGTACTGGCTTGCCTCGAATGAATTGTTTGGATGGATGACGGCCAAAGTACTTCACCATGGATTCGTCTATCGATAGATTCGTGTGAAACACCCCCCATTGCATAAATTTCTTCATGAGAATGTCAGATAGAGGCCGTACCTTGAACATTTTATCTGATGTTTCGACAGAAACAGCATTGTCACAGAAATGTAGGAACTTCTTGATGTCTAAAAATCTATTTCTCATCATTGCTCTAGTTATAATTGACACGTTGCAGTCTTCGTCTAAAGACCAATAAAGACGTTCTCGAGGCAAAGTGTGATAACCAGATAGAGCGAGAATACCCAGAAACGTCTTCAGTTCTTCAACACATAAATCAAAATCATGCTTATTTTTTTGCGTCGCATACAATTTAGAATATTGAACGATCATATCCATAACTTCTTGATCGAATATTCTTTCAAAAATTGCAACAGCGCTTTGATTTTTGAGATCACTAACTAGATTTTCGCGTCGCTGTTGTACATTATTCTCATCAAAAGTAGTATTATTATAGGTAGGTTCGCATTTACGCCAACGCGGCTCAAGATCGGTTCGTCGCTTTTTGGATGTATTAGATAAAGGCTCTTCATCGGAACTCTCCCATTGCTCTTCGTCTCTGTGTACAAAAATCTCGACATTTCCTGGGATATCCCTTGGCATAACATTGGTAACAATATTATCGTCATCGCCTTCTTCTTCATCAGTGAGGATACTTGGTTCTGGAGGAAGGGCTACAAGGTCAAATTCAGCATCTGAGTCCTCGTCTCCTAAAATAACATCAAGAGCTTCCTGGAGTCCATGGTAATTGTCACTTACTGTAAAAGTCCGTCCTGACATGGTTTCGTGCCCAATTGTATTCTATAAAAAAATGGAATATTTTTACCTCTCATGTGCCCGTTGTCCCCAACTGGGGACACCAATATAAAAAAGTAGTTCAAGACTCAGAAAACCTCATATTTTATACTATATTATTTTTATTACAAAGTTAACAATGTGTTCATAAAGGTTATGTAAAAAAGTTGAGATTTATTTACGTAAACATATAAAAAATAGCTACTTACATTAGGTAGTTACTGCAACTCACTAATTCACTTTTTCCCTGACGCAAAAATACCTTTTATCAATGAAATTATTAAAAGTGTTTGTTATAAAATGTAAGATGCACTAATAACCTCAACAATAACGTAGATAAACTAAACTTGTCATGTTAATAAAAAAAGTTGAGGGTAGATTTGAAGGTGTGCCCATATGAGCACGGCGGGCGTAAATGGGTTAAATAGCGATACCAGAAGTGGTAAATCTTCTTTTATATACAAACCGTGTGAAAGCTAAACGGTGTTTAATCCGTACTTTTCGAGTGACAGTTGACAGATAGAGGTCATTGACATTCCTATTCTTATTTGAAACATGCACAAAAAGTGTCACATGTGCCAGTAACTTGCACAAAGCTATGCAAGTGGCTTGCGTGCTAATGAGCCAACTTTGTGCAAGAAATAGGCATGTGTATTACGGGCTTTAATGCTCTACGCAATATAATACTGTGATAATATCCATCCCACACTCCTGTGTGTCGTTGTCGATCAAATGCTAAATGTTTACTAAATAATATGTAAATATAACGTTTTGCCCCTTCTGCATGTCAAATTATACGTAAAAGCGTTGTAAAATACATTAAATTAAACGCTCTATAACTCAATATTGCTACACCGTTTAAATTTAGATACGCATAAGTATGTACATAACGCTACCAATCCCGTTTGAGATACATCCCTATAACAATATTCTAAGAGTTATAATTGTGTTGCAGGCTCGGGAAGCACTCAACCGAGTCGAGGAGCTGGAGACTGAGAACAGCCACCTCACGAAACGACTCGACAAGCTCAAGAATGCGAAGTCGGCACTCCTGAAGGACCTGTGACAGAGATAACGAAATTTATGTAACTATGAAATGATATGACGGGAAACTGCGTGAAAACGCAGGGATCGTACACATGCGGCCTGTAGGAGGTATGATAACTACCTATATATGTATGGACTGAGATATACCGAGAGAAAAAAAAATGCATGAACATTCTTGTCAATGATGTCACCTCTCATTTACAAAATGTTTAATAGGATTTGCATGAGAAAGACGTAATAATATTGAAATATTCAGTGTTAATCTAACATTCTCAACATAATAATTTGATTTTTTTTATTAATTCTAATAACTTGACCCTTTTGACATAATTTTTCGACCTGTATTATGTTGATCATAAATTACATGATTATATCTTTTATTTGATATTAAAAAGTCACGCAGTAAATTTTCACGCGAACTGTCATGTAGTCTGGAGACGCCTGAAAAGTATTGCGTGAAGGAAATTGAAATTTTAATGATTGTGTAGGCGAAGTGATAGGAACTTGTGCCGTGTATGTGTATGTTGTATGTGAATTAATGTACTAATTCACGAATTACATAGATAACTAAGTATATAAATATGCCATTCATATTACGAGCTCAATGTCAGATATTTATAAGACTTCGTGACTTAGTACTCGATACAAAGCTGGCATTTCCACTTGGGATGTAACAAGTCATTCAGATGAAGGCTCGGCGACGCTTTCATCGTCTGTAAGATATGATCGTTCGGTTGGCTCAGACGCGACAACGCTAGGTAAGCTTTGTACTAGATTTATACGTCTATATTATACATTTTGGATAGTTATTAGAAAATACGTAGGAAAATGAGTCAGACTGAATGCAATGTCCCGTCTGAACCAACGCTTGTGGCTGCCGACAACATTTTTGCATAATTAATAAAATGCTTGAAACACATCAATGATTTACAGCATGTCACAGCCAAGCGGAAATGTTGTAGGATGGCCTCTGTAATGCAAATAATATGGTTGTATTATGTACAACCGTTATATAACTATTGTAAATCGCTTTTATAATTGAATATTCCCTGTAAAATATGAGAATGTAATTGTATAATTAATGTTTTGTTTACTTTTAATAAATAATTATTTATTTTAACTATGTTCGTATTTTCTGTATAGGTATTATGTGTAAGAGTTTTATTTAGCTTGCCGAATTCATTCGCTTTGTTACTAATCATAAATTGGAGTGATCGATTTGTTACTTGCCATTGGTATCACAAATTCAAATAGTTAAGTTTTGACGCAACACTTTATTACTTCACACTTTGTCGTTCATGCGATTGAAATTATTTATAATGCTTTTATCTGTAATATAATTGCTCAAAATTGTATCCCATGAGTGTGTGATAGTCTATTGAGAAGGTAAAACGTCCAATAGGATTAGGGACTCGAAGACGGGAGTTTTCGTGGGACTGACCATTGTATTTTTTATATTTCGAGATTTTTTATTCACGATTCTACAAAGTTACCATGCTGTTTAACTGATATCATTGTAAATTATTTTTATCTTGTTATTGTGGCATCCCTTAATTACTTTAATGTGAACATTTCGATTAGATCTCGAACTAGTTGAAGTGTAGAAGGAGAGAAACTGAATAAAACGTACTAGTGTCTAAAGATGTACAGGAGATTATCGAACTTGTCGCTTATATATAAATATAGTTGTTAGTGATGCTCACTTAACGTACAGTGCCATGGCGCACCAAAATGTATTAGTGATACTATCTTATGTGTATTGTAGTTACGAGTAGTATGAATTGGAGATGCGGGTAGCGGTAGAGGCGCGCTTGTCAGGTGTTATGTGTACTGCGTATGCGTGTTACATGGATGTATATCTGTAGATTTTTTATAAAAATGTTACTCTTACGGCGTTAAATTACAACTTCATAGTCAATTTTGTTTTGTGTCAACGCGCAGTGCTTTGTGCGCCGCACGAGGAAAATACTGAACAAATTGGTGTCAATATAGATTAGTTTACTGTGGCCAGATAAGAACCACACACCACCGACTTATCACTCTGGTCATAGTCAGCCGCCTATTTGTATCAAAACTGATATAAAGCCAAAACTCTGCGTGTTTGCTCGCTAACATTTTCACAGTTATTATTATGGCGTCGCGCGTTTCGATATACCTTAGGCCTGTATGTTGACGGTATTTTAGTAACGTATGTGTAGTTTCCATCTAAATGAGGATAGTGTGCCGTCCACACACAGACTCGAGCGAATGTCCTGACGGCCAGACATTTTCTTCGGCCTGCGTAGTAAAGATCAATGTCAGTATAATTTGTAAGTAGTATTTGTTTAAGTACGATGTATGTATTTTGGTGCTGCATTACTAATTTATTTGTTTTCAATTTAACTATGAATGACCAACTGTCTTTTTATATGTAGCGAAAACAGACTTAATATTGTATAAATTTGAATATTTTGATTAAATTTCGCTCTGAATATGTGTGTTGTTTTATTTTCATCTTGGTCTCCTCATGGCAAGATCTAGCTGAGCATTCTGCAAGAACTTTCTCTCCTGTTGACAGTATTTGTGAACAGCAATAAAAAGAAACTCACAAACACACACATGAATGGGCAGTTTTGTAAAAAGTCCAATTGTAATTTTATCTCAGATTTATTGGAGAAGTATTGTATGGTTGGGAGGGTGTATAAGCACCATAAATTACGATTGGCTTGCCCTTACGAACGTTCTCGTAGCAGAAATTCGAATGTGGATAAAATACAGTTCAGTATCACTCACGTGATACATAAACGAACGCTTTTTCCCATAGGGCTAGAAATTACAGAACGTCTCCTGCTGCTATCGGTACATAGGTACTCCTTAGGTCCGGATTCCATCAAAGCGGAAACGAGACGAGAGAGAGAGATAACACATCTCTCCTCTCGCCTCGTAAACGATCAATAGAATTTCGTAATTTACATTTCTCGTTTCTGCACTGTGGAAACAGTTGATGATTTGTATAACTGGGTGTGAGTACCCTGCCTGTAGGCCCTGTGCACACACCTCTGCTCCGGTCGCCAGAACGCATCTCCACACAGCTTCTGTGGATAAACTAAGGTCTCCTCTCTGCTTCGCACGTCTGCGCTTTTTTGGACTCCGGGCCTAATCCTAACCATCTCCTCTCCGCTTCGGTAGAGTTCGAGCCTTGTGCACGTTCATGATTATGTAAAATATTTAAAAAAAAAAACCTTGCATAAATTAAAGAAGGTACCTAACAAAAACTACAATACAATATAGGGTATTCCATGATAATATCAATACATCTACTTACCCTACCCAGAACTCTTAATATACATGTCAGCTTACACTTAAGCAAGCGCTTATGCAAAACTTTAGCTGGGTTATTTTAATTTCTTATTATTTTAACTATTTCTCTTTTTAATGTTTTATTATTATCACTATTCGTAATATTTTTAACTTAGTAGTAACACGGTAAGTTAGTAATTTCCCGTGATACTACTCTCAACTGCGGTAGTAACACGGGCTGCTATTACTGGTAGTAACACAGACAAGTCACGGCGTCTATCCAGGTGTAATGCATCATGCAGGTCCCCATTGTAATGCAATACCACCTGGGTATTCGAAACGTTATTTTTCCCAATGATGACTAAAAATTGTGGATTCTCAACATCCACAATCTCTACTCACTACATCATCATCATACCTAATGTCATGTAGATACCTAATCACAAACCCGACAAACCCCCGACCTGATATTTGTCGAAGAATATAATATAGCTACTAGCTTTTGCTGTGAAAATTGCCCCCTACAAACTTACAAACCTTTATAATATTAGTAGGTACCTATAGATCAAGCCATAAACTGCGCGAATAACCCTGGTATTTAAAGTCAAGTTTAAGTAGGTAATTGCTTATGCAACCATTTTTCCGCAATAGACTATAATTTGATCGAAGTAAGAACCGCCAAAGAAAGCAAAGCTATGCAATTATTCTTAGACAGCTCTGACTTTAAAGCAATTACAAATCTACAGAATAAAAATCGTACCTTAAAGAATAACTTTTATTCAAGTAATAGCTTGGACTTGTTTATAGATACGGGTGTTAGAATTGACTTCGCATTAGAATATGTATAAGCGTTCCGTTCAACGAAATGATCTGCTTGCTTAATATCCTGGAAATGTTTAGCTTTATAAGTAGCTCGCCGTGGGTGCCAACCCGACTCTTGTATCTATCTTTTGCCGAACATGATGAAAGTAATACAAAGCATGTTTGTTGCGGCACTCACGGCTTCAGTCACATATCGATTGATATTTAATATGCTGGATGACCCTGAAACCACCGCTCGCTTCCCATCGATTGCTGCATCATCATCTGCCTAGCCTTTTCCCAACTATGTTGGTGTCGGCTTCCAGTTTAACCGGATGCAGCTGAATACCAGTATTTTACATGGAGCGACTGCCTATCTGACCTCCACAACCCAGTTCGTACTGGGTAATACGTAATACGATTCTCCTTGGTAAGACCGGTTATCAGACTTTCGGGCTACTGACTACCTGTAACGAATATAAAAGATCTACAAATGACAGCCGGGACCAACGGCCTAACGTGCTGTCCGAGGCACGGAGGAAACTCGGTATGTAGGTAATGGGCATCGATTGCTGCATTGCATTGCTGTGTAAGTATTGATTCGCCAGGTAAACGAAGGTTACTTGATAAAGTAGAATCAAGTAAACTCCACGATGTGCAAAAGATACTCGACTTTTTTAAACAGACACCCAGCATAGCTATTCACAATCACTCAATTCGACTGTGATACTTTATAAAGATATCAATCCTGCCGACACCTATTTGCTGTCGGAAATGCAATCGAACCAAAAATAAAAGTGCTGTTAACTAATTTAGGCTTGGTCTGAAGTACGTATACGTATTACGAATGTAAAGTTTACTATTGTTTTGACCGCTGCATAAATATTTACACAATTTTTCGTGTTTACATTAATACAAGTCTTTGATTTAAATTATTTGGGTAGATGGTTTACCGGGCTCCAGCCATCCAGGGACCGTCGGCGTGCCGCATATCAACAGAAGCAGGAGAAATTGTCTCTTCAACAAATACTACTCCGTGGATTTATAGCGCGTGGCCGTAGTTAGAACTACGACGGCATCTTCTACTATACCTTAAACTAGTCGTTGCGGATCCATTCATTAATAATATCAATATTAATTGTTTTTTTTTCGGCGGATATTCAGTAAAATCTGCAGTAAAACTTAAAGGAACACACATTAAAGATAATTTACATTCCACATTAAATTTTTTCCTACCACAAATGTTCCTTTTTTAACCGACTTCAAAAAAAGGAGGAGGTTCTCAATTCGGTTGTTTTTTTTGTGTTTGTTACCTCATATCTCCGTCATTTATGAACCGATTTGAAAAATTCTTCTTTTATCTGAATGGATCTACTTCCCGATTGGTCCCATAGAAATTTCATCAAAATCGGTTCAGCAGTTTGGTTTTGAAATCAAAACTGGAAAAAATGTCATCCAAGAAATTGCGAAATTGATACTTGACAAGGATTTGTGTGTGATACGATAACTAAAAAGGGTAAAATAAAAAGTCGGTTTTTTTTTTGCAAAAAAGTTTTTTGAGTTTATCGTTATGCCAATCATTCGATTAGAAATTCAGATAATCGAACAAGTGTCTGATTGATTCGGTTTCGATTGTTTGTGAATAGCTATGCAGGGCCGTATTTAGAGGGCGGTTGGTATAAGTATTTTACTCCTTGGTTGGCGGATTCGTAATATCGTAGTCAGTCAAACTCCTGAGATATCCAGGCATCCGTGCTTATCGACCTTATCAATCACTGCTAGTCGTACCAAGAAAAATTTAGATTGGATGGACTCAAGGAGAATCCCAAATCCAAATAAAGAAAAAACATCATAACGTTCTATCATATTTATTACGTCTATGAGAGTGGTACTTCTTAATCATAAAGTAAAACTAAATGATGTATGAATATTTACAATGAATCTTGGTTTCTTGAACATAAGGAAGAAAATCTAACAAAATGGTAAAATGAAATGTTTATTACTGTATAAATGTTACTTAATTTCATAAGAGTCAAGCCCAAAGAGATGACGAGAATTATCTTAAGTTTAGACAAATCAGTTTAATTGCTCTATCTAATGAACAATTCTTGTACACACTACATTCAGTTCAGTCTACATATCTAATCAGATTTAGAGCTGTTTTACAGTCAGTTAATTTGCAAGTGATGGCATAAATTAAGAAAATGTTTATAACAACAGTTTTTATCTTTGTAATACAAACTTAATTAAATTAACTTTTTGACCGCTTGTGTCGCATCTAAGCGACACATATTTCCGTGCCCCTACCGCTTGTGTCGTATTTCTGCGACAGAGAACATGTATTTTTTCGTTCTATTAACTGCGTGGTACAACTAAAACCATTATTAAATAGAGACATTATTTACAACAATTATTTAAAATGATGTCTCGTAGAATGCTTATTTATTGTAGGTATTATTTATTTTATCGATTTGTAGCCGCGCGCTAGGGGCACGGCAATTGATGTTTAGCCAAGCGGTTATAAGGTTAAAACAAAGTGCCAATAGAATAATAATAGCTTTTTGGGATCATTAAAAATAAATAGTAATTCTTTCAGATAATACAATATATTTTTCTATCAAGCCCATTTTATCTAGCATCCATCACCACATTTCTAGAAACCTATTACAAATATAAAGCATACCATCAGTTCTTCAATCTTTCAACTGTTCCCAATGACCTTATTCATAAATAATCATATACCTAAAAACTATCCAGATGATTGCCGCCTTGAAGAAAAGAACGGCAGTGAGAGATGAGACTCATGAAGTGGTTATAAATGGTGAGCAATGAAGAAGAGGGACACTACATATTTACAATAACTGCAGCTTTGTCACCAAAAAAAGATGCAAATGGCAGAT
The DNA here is from genome assembly GCA_964057025.1 of Standfussiana lucernea. NCBI lineage: Eukaryota > Metazoa > Arthropoda > Insecta > Lepidoptera > Noctuidae > Standfussiana > Standfussiana lucernea. The sequence goes on along the minus strand of OZ059791.1, from coordinate 2,011,063 downwards.
TAGCAAATATATCAAGAGAATATATTTTTGGTTGTAGCCCATTTGTTGTGTAACTGAGTAATAAGATTATATGGCGCAGTCTCTTTGGGCTCAATAGCTTCAACTTACACACTACGGTACTATAGCTTAAGGTATAGGGTGCTGGCTGGGGGTGAGCCCACCATGCTCTGGACTATGTTTCTGCTTTTTCCTCTTTTTCTCCTTTTTCCGTTTCTTACGTTCCTTATCATCGTCGTGCCGCTTCTGCTTTTTGTGTTTCTTCTCATATGTGTCTGGGTTTGAGGAATCTGTTGATGTGACATAAAATATTAAATAGGAAATTTGAAAATGCATTGCGAGACTAGTGTATTGTGAGTCTCAGAATACTGCTGTTTGGAATGGGAATACCGCATTTTCTTGCATCTTTTTCACTTTCTGTCACTTAGAATTGCAACTCACTAATGTGGATGCTTGCAACCAGATTTCTCGCTCCACCAAATGACCTCCTTACATGACAGAATGAGATGGAGATACTTACTCGAAAAAGCTGATCCGTGCATGTAAATGTGATTTCAGCCTATAAGAGAACTTGAGCAATACCTACTCAATCATGGTAAACAGACCATGCATTAACAGTATGAAGTTAATTATTTAGTATGCAAAATCTTTCCATTTTGATAGTTGTAGGAGACAGTGGTTCAGAAATGTATAATAGACATAATTCACTTCATAATAAATCGAATATTATAATGCAGGACGTGTAATTATGCAAAATCAAAATAATTATGATATTCATCACACAAATTGTTATGGTTCACATAGCAACAATTCCTGTGATAGCAACCATGCTTATTCTACCCCAAATCGAATTGTCACGGTACTTTAATAAGCAGAGCTGACTTGACTGAATATCCTAGTAATTATAAGTTCCCCATATTAGTACTTTTAGTTATACCAACACTTTCTAGTCAACATGAAAGGACCATGGGCCATTTTCTACGAACTATAAGACCAACAGAATTGGAATATTTATTTCAAATCATAGCTTTTTATGTATTCTGCAAATCATTTGTCATTTTATTTAAACAAATAATATACCTAGTTTAACAAGGAGTTTCCATATCACATCTTTAAACAGTCCTAAGTTCCTATGACATTGTGGCCTAGTTTTGATTAATTACTGTGTGCTGAGCTTGAGCGTGAAAAAAAATTACTGTAGAGACTGCCTGTCAATCTTCAACAAAAATATAGGATATTCCAACATTTTCAATTGGCCCTACCTCTGGTCTCTCGAGATTTAAAGACTAGTTGCCACAGTATGAATTGGATTACTTATTATGAGATTACTTACTATGATTTAAGATATACATATGTATTTCAATGCTGTTAGACTTATGTTCATTTTGACCAAGACCCTTCATATTAATTTTAATTTATTATTATTTTTTTAATTTAAAATAACATCATACTCATTACTTTCATAGTAGTCTATTTTGAATCATAATTTAATGGTTTAATAATAGACAGAAATTGAAGTATAATGAATGTGTACTGCTGCTCACCTTGCAGAGGTGTCTCTTGACCCGGGGGCACACCATCTTTGTGCTTATGTTTCTTGTGTTTGGTCTTATGTCGCTTTGGTGGGGTTGCACTTACATAGCGGTACTGTTCAGGTAATGGACCTGGGTGCAGTCTGAACCCAGCCAGCTGGGCACTCGATAGCGGCAACAATTCCTTACCACCTATAGGCCTCTTGGCTATCACTGATCCTAAAGTACTGTTATCTTCCTGTCCAGGGCCATCAAGAATTCCAGGGAGATTAGGAAGAAAAGAAGATAAGGATTCTTTAAGTTTCTTGCCATTAAATTTACTATAAGAGTGTTCAAGTCCATAATAAGCCATTAAATTAGTCGCTCCTGTGAGTTCACATTCTCCTGTAATAATATTGTCAATAATGTTAAAGCTTGTAAATAAATCATTACAACAGTACCGATATGGAGCAATTCTGTACCTGGAGGTTCTTTCATCAAATAGAATGGTCCACTATGCACTATAGACGGGTTCTTGCCGAGCGAGATGGTAGTTTTAAGTGTTCCAGAGGAATCCTGACGAGAAACCACTGGTGACCTCGCGCCTCGCGGCGAGGACTTCGGGGAATATGGTTCTACTTTTCTAAACTGATCAGACATCATCTTGCATCTGCATTGTCTACATAACAAACGTAAAGAAAAGAAAATCTCAATAAAGAAAACGATAATAAAAATCTAACACCCTCACTTCGGACGAACAGCTTCCTTGACAAATTTGCAAAAAAAAAGTCGTAGTGGAAGAGTAAACGAGGCTACTATTTCACAATTTAGTCGATTAGTGACTTTTTGGTGACGTCAGGTTTTCGGTACATACGAGTACATTTAAGTTAACGAAATCAAAGTAAACGACCGAAATATCTAACTACAGTTGTATTACAATTTATAAATTTTAACAAAATGATTTAAAATTTAAATTGAGACATTATATTCGACAAAATTTTAATCGCCTAAGGAAATGAGAACCAAAATATTATTATCAGAACGAATCCCTAGCAAGTGAAAGGGTTCTGAAATTCGGATACACGCTGGTGGAATATTGCTCTGATACATCGTAGTTTTTGGTTAAATGGTTGTAAGTGGGGTAGTCTCACTTAATAATAGAGAAATATTATTTTGAACGATTTCACGCATAAATATTTATATTAGTAATTAATTTTTTCGGATGTCTATGGTAAAAAACCACGTGTTCATGATTTGCGCCATGGTCGAGCAGAGAAGTTTAAAAAAAAATAATTAAGAAGTAAAAACTTAGTCTATGGTTCATGAATTAGCTTCTCGTAATACGCTACGAATTTCGATAATGTGTTTGGAAATAAACAATATATTGGGGTTAATTTAGTTTTTTTTTGTGTTCAATAGTGAAATATAAAACCTGGAAAATGTTTGTGAACTGTGATTTAAGTGGTACAAATAAACAGCAACGCTTTTGATATCACGATTCCTCGCTGTGCGAAGTGACGCCATTTTACGGGAATGATCAGCCCGCGGCTGCCTCATACTAAGCCTGATGTAAGGATTGCTCTGTTCAAACGGATGCATGAAAACGAATCTTTATTCTTGCACTCGTGCTGGACGGACGAATTCCGAGGTAAAGATTGAATATTTATATTATTGTTGATACGATGATAATTCAAATCATGTTTCGATTTCCTCCTATTTGAGCGTCTTTTGTTTCCTAGTAGTCAAAAGCACGTGTTTGTATTTTTCCAGAAAACTATGGAAGATGGTAATATTGTCAATACGAAAGATGATAAAAACACAACAGCATCATTGACCAACATATACGGCGAACGCCCAGCTAAATTAGCCGCTAATGGGCACGAATTCTCTGGCGAGCCGTCCAGTCCGCCCGACGAGACGTACGCGCATTGTCGGCAGCCCGCCGACACTTCGACCGACGACAAGTTCAAAAAACGCATCAACCCTCTTAGAATTCATCTTGGTAAACGGCCTTTTGTAGATAACTCTCTTCAATACTATAGCACATGCAAGAAAAGAAAACCTTCACTGAATAAAGCTTGTGATAGCAGCACTCCTGCCAACTCAGTGCCCCGAGTGCCTAAACTTATCCCTAAGCACATAGACCGTAGTCAGTTCCACAATGTCTCATCACAAGCAGAGAGTGATCCCGTCAGTGAACGAGATAAACCAGTGCCTCGGCTTGTGCCTAAAAGCCAGCTGTTACAGTTCAAAAAAGGTAAAGCAGAAAAAGGATCCCAGTTGAAGGAATATGCACAGAGTCTGGGCCTGCAGCCTATGGTGAAGTTTAAGTGTCGGAAGTGTTGTTCTATGTCATTTAAAACCTTAGCTATGTTGAAAGAACATCAATTGGTTTGTCGTGCACAAGCAAAAGAGCCTGCACTAAGCCCCGAGGCAGCACCATGCCTAGAACCTAATACCAGTGGACCATCTAGAGTTACTAGGAAAGTATATTTGTGCTCAGCTTGTGGAACTTATTATGAGAACTGGAATCTCTTTCTTCACATGAGAGAAGTGCATAATAGACATATTTGCCTTTTTTGTTTGGGTATGTTTTCAAAAGCAGAGAAGCTGTCATCACACCTAACAAATAAACACAATGTTAAAGAGTTCAGCTATGAAAGTAAAGAAGAGTTCTTCAATGTTTACAATGGTACTTTATATTTGATGTGCTGCGCATGTGATGAAATATGCAGTGAACAAGATGATTTCTTCAACCATGATTGTAATAATGTAAAGCCGAAACCTGTGCCTGTTCGTATTAGCAAAAATGCAGTTAAAACAAATAGCATAAAGAGTGCAAAAACTATCAATGAAGTGTCAAGTAATGGACCCACAACTCTAGCAAAGGATTCAATAAAACCAACTTGTGATAAGAAAGATATTGATGTTAAACTTGAGACTGTCACATCTCAAACACATAAACCTGCAGCTATAATGCCAGAAACAAATGCTAGTGAGCCAGCTATCAGTGATACAAGCATCACATCTGATTGCTCAGTAACAACTAGTAAGGACAACACAGTTGATTCAAGAATGGAACTTGAGAGCTCTGCCACAAAGCCTGTATCAACTCCGGTGCAACAAAATACCTTTAGCCCAGATAGAACCACACTCATGTTCCCCAATGGTGATGAAAGCTTAGAACATTCAGATGAAAGTGACTCTCCTGTTTCTGATGAAATTAATGAACCAATAAGAGAAGCTTCACCTGTTAAAAAAGAAGATGCAGTTGGTTTTCCTGTAGAAAAAGAAAAAGAATGTCCTATAAAGTTAAAATTTAATTTAAATAATGCAAATTCACCTGTTATCATAAATTCCACTGTAGATCCCACCATTGGAAAACAAAAAGTACACAAACCTCCAACACGTGTGAGAAGACCGCCAAAACGATATGTGAGAGATGCACATGCACATGTTGAGCCAGTAGGTACACCTAAAACACCTTCAATAAGAATGACAATATGTGATAGACCTGACAGTCCATTTGTAAAGACAACCATAATCGAAAATAATAAAGAGACAACACTGAAAACACTATTGAATAACAACTTTGAAAGTGCACCTAAAACACCTGAAATAAAGTCAGAGAACACAGTTAAAACTACAATTTATGACAACAAATTAGAAGAAATTAATACAATGAACAGGGTACCCAAGTTAACAGTGAGAGTTCCCAAAGAACTTTTGGATAAAGATTCATCTAGTGATTACTCTTCTGACAGTGATGTTAGTGATAAACTGACAGTGGATGAAAATAATACTATTCAAGAAGAAGAACAAAATAAAACTAAAGATGAGTCATTAATTGAGGATCCACCAATTGAACCCTTGACACCACCTGCTGACCTACCTGCCGTGAAGGTAGAAGAACCTTTGCAAGAAGCGGAGGAAGACATTCAAGTAGAAGATGAGATTGAAGACATAAAGCAGGAGGCCAAACTAGAACCAGCAGAATCGGAACTAGAGCCACCTGTCGAGCCAACAGTTGAGGTTGAACCAACAATCCCTGTAACAGAACTATCTCTGGATAAGCCACTAGATAAATATCCTCTTAAAGATCTACTAAAAGTGTTTTTATCATCAACCGTGTACAGTTGCATATATTGCAATCATGTGCGCAAGATTGCAGTCAATTGTGAGCAGCTTGCTTTACACATGGTGTCACAACACCGCTTTGCAGCAACTGTAGACAGCATCACCGCAGAGGAGCTGATGCCTGAGACTATAACAGCTAAATTGAAGACAGGTGCTGCAGAACTAAATTTAGTCTACATAAACTTGGACTCCTATGATAGTGTAGAAAAGTGTGATGAAGTACAGTATGACTATATGTTTGAATGTTTTCAGTGTTACTTCAAAACTGCTATCCATAAAGATCTCTATTTACATAATCGTAAAATGCATCAAAAAACTATCTTACTGTGTGTTATGTGTAAATCTAATTTTTATAGTTATAGTGAATTAATATGTCATTTATGCCCTGGAACATATGATTCTGTGTATGAAGTTAAGTTTAGATGCTGTTTGTGCAATGTAGATGCTATCCCATCGCCGTTCAGATTGATGGTACACCTGCGAAAGATTCATCACACCTGTGATGTCTGTTTAGAACTTTGTCACAACCAAGCACGCCTGTCCAACCATGTTTGGAAACATAAACTGCACCATTTATGCTACCGATGTGGCATTGCATATAGAAATAAGCCAGACATAACTAATCATTTATTTTGGAAACATGGCACTGAAAGTGTGATGTGTAAAAAATGTTTACAGAAAAAATGGCCCCATGTCTATCATTTCTGTACACCTCCTGCTATATTTGTTTGTGATGAATGTAGTTTGCAATTTACAAAAGCAGTATACTTAAAAGTTCATAAAAGATTTCACACCAATGAGTATCCCCATGTTTGTACTGAAGAAGATTGTACTGAAAAGTTTGTTTCCAAGAAACTCCTTAACAAACATTTAGATGAGCATAAGAAGAAATTAATTATTGAAGATTTTAATGAAGTCAAGCCTAGTGTGCCAACTGAAGTTTTACCAGAAACATCTAAAGAACCTGTCGCTGTCATTGATTTGGTAGACATTAAACCAAAAGAGGAAGCTGGTACTTCCGAGCTTACAGCTGAGTCTGGAACTGAGCAGCTAACCAAAAAAGAAAAGAAAAAGAAATTAAAAGAAAAGGATGCCCTTTTGCTTGATGTGAATTTACCTGCACTCAACCTTTCAGAAAGCGATAGCAGTGACGAATCGGATAGTGGTATACCACCGACAATTAAAGATGAGAAACTGGAAGATAAAATAAAGGAGGAAGATGCTCCTAAAGTAGAATCAACTGTTACAAATCACGCGGATATTGATGTGACTCCAAAGACTGAGGAGAAAACAGAGTCACTTGACGAAAAACCGAACGAGCAGCAGGTTCTAGACATATGGGACAATTTCAAAAAATATCAAGCAAAAGTTGAAAAGACAAAAGAAAAAACTCCTCCATTAGTACCTATCAGAAAACATGTCTGTGAATCTGATCATGATTATTGCTTGGTACCGACTGATATGAATGGAGATGATGATTTGTTCAATAGTAGTGATACTAAAAAGAAAAATAAGAAATCTCCTAAGAAACAACGTGGCGACTTATCATCAACTAGTAGCAGCAGCAGTGATTCAGATTCGAGCTGCTCCTGTGGCTCCAACTGCAGTTGTTCATCTAGTAGTGGTTCTTCGTCATCAAGCTCCTCAGACTCGGATTCCTCTGATGAATCAGGAAATGAGAAAGAGAAGAAAAAGACCAAGCGCGTCAAAAAGACGTTACCCAATAGGAGGTACAGCACTGGTTCTAATGTAGATGTGATGGGCATGTCTGAGACTCCAATATTAATTCCTGAGAAAACTGAGCCTCCTATTGCGGAAACAGATCTCGAAACTGATGAAAGTGAAACAGATGAAGAGTTTTATGATGAGCGTCCGCAGCAAATAGCTAACAAGTTGCATGAAGAAAAACGTAACCAGCTGATGAATTTATCTTCTGTACCCTCGGACGCCGGTTCTATTTCCGGTGAATTAAGTCGACCTACAACACCTATCAAAGAAGAAGAAAAGGAACAGAAAGAACCCGTAGCAGAGCCTGAAGTTAAAGTAAAATCAAGCAGCAGTAAAAAGAAGAGCAAAAAGAAAAAGAAATCTAAGAATTCCAAAAAGCATGGACCCATAAAAATCAACATTCCTAAAGATGTCATATTAAAATCTGAAGTTGAGGCAGCACCGCCTTTAATTCCTAATAAGATAACAATATCGTTACAATCCAATACAGTACAAATCCCAGAGGCACCAAAACCAAGCCCGATCTTGACAGAAGTGAGCTCTTCAGCATCGGCAGCCGAAAAACGAGCGTCGAAAAGAAGAAGAGTTCCTAATAAATTTTATGGATACTCTAGTGATGAGGAAGCACGCTCGCACGCCGCACAGGCTCCGGTAACACTAACAGCATTAAAACCGCAACAACCGCCTAAACTGGAGTGGAGAAAGGAGGATTTGCCATCTCCAGTGACGCATAAGGCAAAGAAAGAAGTACCATCAACTGTGATGTCTAGCAGATTGTATAATTATACAGACCCTATAAGGTTGACCGCTCCCATACCTGACCCCGAGCCACCGCGTATCTTAATGAATACTGAATCTATGGAGTCGAGCGACTCTGATTCGAGTGAAGAAGGAAACTTAGAAATATATCAACCCAACAGTCAGAGCTCCGTACCGCCGCCTCCAACTTATTTGAATTCGGGCACCTCCAGCTTGCCGTACGCGTTTCAGCGTCCCGCGGTGCGCGAGGCGCGCGAAGGCGAGAGCGTGTACTGCTACTGTCGATGTCCGTACGACGAAGTGTCTGAGATGATTGCTTGCGACGCCGAAGGTTGTCCCATCGAATGGTTCCATTTCGAATGCGTTGGTATCATGGTACCGCCTAAAGGCAAATGGTACTGTCCTGAATGTAGGAAAAATCAAAGTTTCTCAGGTTACAGATAATTCTAACTAAATTTAAGTGTATATAACATTGCTGTATTGTTATTATATCTGTATATAACTTATTGACGATTGTAGATAATTTAGGCTTTACCTGTATATCTTTGTAGGTAGTTTCTGTAAGTTTTAGGTTATTAGGTCTGAAAAAAATGTATCATTGTTATAAAAAGTACACGTTATGCTTGATACCGGCTGTGCGGCCACATCTGTAACCTGGCAAATTGTTAATGACATTAACCTACTGCAGCAAGCGGAAATATAAATCCAATTTTTGATACCAATTCAAGCAGTTTCATTTATCCACGTATACCTGAATTTAGACTAGAAAATTGGCTTGCAAGGTAAAGGTTCACCCTTTCGTAAGGCGGACTCTCCATTGAGGTTTAGGCGAAGCATTTGTTACGGCTCTGCTCCGCTCAACATTCTTATAGGTCAGTGAATACACAAAGCAGCAATACTTAAGCACTTTTGATTCTAACACCCGTATCTACAAACAAGTCTAGAGTGATTACTTGAACGAAAGTAGTTATTTAAGATACAATTTTGTGTAGTCGAGTGGTCGGAAGCGCGACTGCTGAGCATGATGTCCTGGATTGGATTACCGGGCCGGGGAATGTGATATTAGGTTTTTCCTTCAGGAATTTCTCAGTACCAGCTACGGAGTTTGGATTTGTGCCCGGTTGATGGCAATAGGCTCGCCCCCTATTACATGGGACTTAAAATATAACTGGCGAAATGTGGGTTTACTATTATGTACACCTCTGCTGTGCCTCTGCCTAACCTTTAGGGGATTACAGGCGCGATGTTATATGAATTCTTACACTCGTATATATTGTCAGGTTGTAATTACTCGAGTTTAAGTAATTACTTATGAAACTGACAAGAATTTAAACAAAGTAAGAACCGTCAAAGAAAACAAAGCAACTCATCATCTTCCTGCCCTTGTCCCAAAGCAACTATTTCATAAAAATTGCTGCATAAGTAATTACTCAAGTAGTTACTTTAACTTGACTATACATTTATGTGTTAATCACAGTTAACCTTGTACGTGTAGGCACACATATTTTATTCAACAACATGCACGGATCATTTTTGGGCGAGTCTGCCTGACCTTAGACAAACTCTTATAACAAACTCAGCATCATAGATGATTATGATTACACTACGTGGCATTTACCAAGAATTCCACTAAAGCAAGGAGCTTTCTATAGTGTAATGAATGCTAATTGCTAATGGATTCCAAATAAAATTCCTAAAGGTGAGCGCAGGGGCCGACGGCGACTTCACACATGGAGAAATCCAATGAATCAGCTGCCTAAATCGAACCCAGGACGACGGCGACGCCGACTAGGCGAGTCGAGTGCTCCGTGTGGACGGTCTGTTTGTTCGATAATGCTGCGGAAAATGTTTTATCTCCGAACTTGAATACCTACCACCATATTTTTTTTTTATATATCGCCGGGTTAGCCATATGTTCATGGTAAGTATAAAATTCGTTAAAGATACAATTCTAAAAAACCAAGGTAAGTAAGTAGTGAGTATTTTCTAAGCAGACCCGGATTCTTGAAGTCTTTTCATCATTTCAGACGAAAGACGTCCACTGCTAGCCTTAGGCCTCTCTCAAAGATCGCCACAACGACCGGTCCTGCACTGCCCACAACCTTCACCAGGTCATCGCTCCACCTTTGGGTGGTCTGCCAACGCTGCATCTACAAAGCTAATGCACTAACACGCAGGGAACACTCCGACTTTCCCCGACTATTATTTTTGAGGTTTTTGAATGTAATAAGAGAAGGTGCATTCAGCCTTTTTTCAATAAGCCACCAATCTATGGGTGTATAAATTAATGTCATGTCACAAAGTCAGCCACAAGGCAAATGCCAGTGTTGTATCTACAATAATATAAATTTACAGCAGCAAGGTAAACCACTACAATTCACAATAAACATGAATATATCGAATCTGTGTCCTCACAAGGAACAATGCAGCATGTTTGGTAAGAGTCTCAATGTAATCAACTTAAAAACTAAAATAAGCATTAGATAGTTTCATAACCATCATTGAGGTAGGTACATATACAGAGTGAAATTCAATAAAAGCTGACCAGGCCTACACACATCAATATCAAACCAATGGGTGTTTCAAATAAGGAAATATCTATTACCTACCTACACTAAACCAAATCCTACGATAATATCAATTAGGTACATAACTACATAAACCAATGCTTACGATAAGCGACCCATTTACAACAAACTGTGAACATGTTTCATAAAATTTAATGATGATCGTTATATGAAGTTATTAAATTATGAAAGTTTATAGTGTCGATGTAGGTAGATGCCTATGACGACTACAGTGTGTAGATAGACATTAATCTATACATATAATAAAATTGTAACAGGCCGATGTCAGTAAATTGAAGATATTGAAAAAAAAATGATATATATATCTGTATTAGAGCAATAGAAGCCAATACAAAAGTTTTTAGAATTTTTGTCTGTCTGTCTTTCTGTCTGTATGTTTGTATGCGCATCACGCAAAAACTACTGTATGAATTTAAACGCAGTTTTCACCGCTCTACTGCTAGATGCATAACTTAAAATATAGGCTACATTTTACCACAGGAAATGATCTTCGTCCGAAGGCGTGGGCAAAAGCTAGTCGATTTACTAAAGCTGTAACGTGTAACACGCCATTTTGCTCATTGTAATCTCCGGTATGGTGTGACATCAAACAAGTGAATAGAAGGGTAAATGGAGCCATAGTCAGTAGTCAGCTATAGCCCATAGAGCCAGAAAACCTCCTCCACTCGCTGAAATGAGAATAGATAGCTATTCCTAAACTGTGTTTGGTACTCACACAGGCACATCTCTAATATTATTTTATTCATCATCATTTTAATGATGTTGTTGTAATTTTTTTTATCACAGGTTATAAATAGAAGGTTAAGCAACTTGGGTAGGTACCTACTAAGGTAATAGTAATGCTATACAAAAAAAAAAAAATGGAAAATCCAAATAACGCTGCCCGACCCGGGAATCGAACCCAGGATCCCATGGTCAGTAGCACCTAGCGCTAGCGACCACTAGGCCAAAGAGAAAGTTAAATTATTATTTACTTAATTATATTGTTCATAAGCATAACATTTAAAATAATTCTACAAAGAATCGTCAATCAAATCAATTTACGTAAATGAAACTTCGTGGCCTGCCGGCTGTGAGTCGAATAGAAGACTCGTGGCGTGGCGTGGGCGCTTTGTCATCGATCACTTGCAGTCGTGTAGAATTGTACATATATATGTCTACAAGTGTAGTAAGTACCTATATTTGTTGCAGGTGTGTAGTAAATCGATCGATGACTGTTAATACTTTATTATGTAGGTATACTTTATAATACCATGGTAATTTCATCACCAACAAGAATGTAGGTACCAACTATGGCCTAGGTAAGGCTTAAATCAGTAGAGAAAGTATGAAAATTTGTAATGTTCATTCAATCCTTTCGTTGTAAAAGCTGATCTTTAGTTTACTTAGGCACCTTTGTAGATATACCTACCTACCTAGCTAAGTTCGTTAAACATCCCATAGGTGCACAAACTTGCAATATGACGTTACTTATAAATAATATAATGTTTTTGCGGAAAACCTATAAGTAAAACAGATAAATCCCAGCTAAGTCAATTCAAAAAATTGTGCGAAAATACACGCTATAAAATTATGTCAAAATAAAAATCTATTCTATGACTTTCGTAACTGCAGAGTTCAATTTTCCCAAGATTCAAAAAGGTGTGTAGTGATCGAAGGTATGAACTATAATGATTAATGACTCGGTATTTATCATATTTCTATCGTTGTAACTATAATACGCGCAATACTAGATAGTAGTACAGCTTCTTAGTAACTTAATCAATACTTATAATCTTCCACGATGACTAATCGCTTTTACATAACACAGTCAGCACTCAGCAGCTAAAAGTGACGGTGCATGATATTTATTAAATCAAAGATTACTGTCATTTTCTTCCTAAATTGCACACCGCTCCAATCGCACCAGGAAAAGAGTTTCTTTTTTGTCATCTCACATGTAGGGTTACCATTTCAAAATTCGTAAAATCCTAACAAAGTCCTTAAACAACGTGAGCAACTAAGAAAAACTGCTATTCCATACATTTTGCCCGTGTAGGTATTGCAGCTTTATAGGAAACAGCTGTTATTTTTAATAACCGACGATAAATTTTTGTTTTTTATAATAATATATAATTTATCATCATAATTTTCTGTTCTTTGGGGGGGATCAGAATGATGTATCGAATGCGTGGTAACAGTTTTAGTGTCGGTGTCCCTTGCATCTTGTATTTAATTTAATTTTTCTTTTCTTGGTAGTCCTACTGTTTATTTCCTGGAGGTCGCTTTAGGGTGAAGACACCCAGCAGGGCATCCGCGCATATCCTTACGGATAACACAAGCTACCCACAAGTAGCCTGTTCCACGTCTCCCTTTATTCGAGGTTGTATATAATGTAATGTGACGGCTGCGCAGAGTGCACAGTGCACAATGGCACGCTGCACACAAATAGGGTGCAAAGACCGGCTCTTTTGTATGTTATGTTATTATTCAATTAGACATAAATGCATGTCTCACGAGGGAGATCAGAGTGAACCCGTTGCGTGATGGGAGGTACATTAGAACGTAAATTCGACGATGAAGTTTTTCGTTCGTTCATTTGATTTAGCTGTGAATAATTTATCACACTACCTAAAATTCCCCAAGACCAGTTTTAGAAGTGCTGCAGTGGTTTAATGGTGTAGCTACCTTTAACTAATTATTCAGGATTACCGACGGGTAGGTACTTAACATTACAATAAATTTATCTTAATACTTAACGGGTGTAAACGGACCCTTCACGAAGCCTTCAACCAAGCATTCTGTCCATCAAACTGAGCAACTTCTTCGCAAAAAATATTGCTAGGAACTACTTTTTTTGGGGGTGAAAAATCACCTTTTACGGTAAGACTAAAATATTGTGCTGGTGGATGTATTTAAAGAAAACGTGTAAAAAAGTTGGAACTTTAACCGCCAATATCTCCGATTATCCGTAACTAGAAGCTTCCCAGGAATGTTCTAGAAGACTAGAACAAAAAAAAAAGTTTTTGCAAAAAATAACCGACTTCCAAAAAAAAAACACTGACTACTGTTTGTTTCATTGACTTTTTTGGCACCGACTTCCGAAAGTAAAGTTATATTCCACTTTTTTTAGTGTTTTTTTTGGAAGTCAGTTATTTTTTGCAAAAACGTTTTTATTTTACCCTTTTTTTAGTTATCGCATCACACAGAAATCCTTGTCATGTATCAATTTCGCAATTTCTTTTACTTGGATGACATATTTTTTCCAGCTATTTTGATTTAAAAACCAAACTGCTGAACCGATTTTGATGAAATTTCTATGGGACCAATCGGGAAGTAGATCCATTCAGATAAAAGAATTTTTCAAATCGGTTCGTAAATGACGAAGATATGAGGTAACAAACACAAAAAAAAACAACCGAATTGAGGATTTATTCCAGAAATCCCCACCGACAAATCCCCACCAGTGGGGATCGTTATTTTTTTTTTCAGAAATCCCCACTAGTTATACAGTCTAGTGGGGATTTCTGGAAAAAAAGTACCAATCCCCACCAGGTGTTGTTTCTAAATTATTAAACAAAAATTATTATAATCAACTTTCACTATATAATATTGCTTGCATTGAAACGAAAATCATAAATATGTACAACTATTAATAAGATTCAAACCAAAGTTATTTAAACATTTTAGGATCACATAAATCGCGATTGTGAATTTATCTCATTCTTTCCAAAAAAAGTGGCACTGTAATGCTGCCATGCATCTAGTTGAGCATCTAAGATGAACTGGTCTTTTTCTTTGCTTCTTTGTGATCGCGGGTTCCGACGGTGACTTTCGTTAGCAATTCTTTCATAAAACAAAGCGTGAAGTAACAACAACAAATATTTTGTCTAACTACCCTACACGCGACTGTTAAACTAGCAATAAATATTACCAGCAGAACTATGCATTAAAATCTATTCTCATTTTTAGTGGTGTAAATTGATTATCTCTGGATGCATATTGCATTTATGATAAACCAGATTTCCGGTGACTGAAGTTTTTAATATTTACTGTGCAAATAATTTTATAATTAACTCTGAAATAATTAAATTGCATTTTTTTTTAATAATTTAGAAACGACAACACCTGGTGGGGATTGTTACTTATTTTTCCAAAAATCCCCACTAGACTGAGTTTATACAGGATGTTTGGCAGAACGTTGAACATACGAAAATGGTGGATAGATGGGGCCATCTGCTACTTACTCGGCCCTAATTTATTTGGCTCTGGCCCCGGGATATTTAAAAAAAAATTGTTTTGCTTTCTTCTAGTTTCACCACTTTTTTAATTTTAAAATGTAATTTTTATGGTAAAACAGGCAATATTTGTGTTTTTTTTAAATCTTTAATGTTGGCAGATTCTTATAAAACGATTGCTTTATTCAGATGTTAGCTAAAAAAAGTTATGAGTCCTCAAACTTACAGAAAGATGTACTTAAATCTTAATTTCACCCATTTTTTATAAAAATTACACTTGTAAAGTTAAGAAAGTGGTGAAACTAGAAGAAAGCAAAAAAAAAAAAATATCCAGGGGGCCAGGGCCAAATAAATTAGGGCTAAGTAAGTAGCAGATGACCCCACCCCATCCACTATTTTCGTATGTTCCACGTTCTGCCAAACACCCTGTATAACTAGTGGGGATTTTTGGAAAAAAAATAACGATCCCCACTGGTGGGGATTTGTCAGTGGGGATTTCTTGAATAAATCGATTTTCTGATATTTGTGAATGAATTTTTAGTCACTACACTCATGAATGTGTGTGTGTGTGTGTACTCGTGTGTGTGTTTGTACTCGTGTGTGTCTGTAAACATGTGTGTGTTCTTGTCTAGTTATCCGTGAAAAAGTAGCGGTTACCCAGTCTTGGTTTTAATATCCGGTATTTAATAAAAATCAAGAAAATAGGAAATTTAAAAAAAAAACCTGAAAAAGGTATTTCATCGATAACAATGAACAAATAAACAGACTTTGCATTTAATGGATGTACACCGGTTACACTATAACGTCACAATATAAAATCGACAAATTTCAAGTGTTTCATAAACGCAAAAATATTATACCTACAGGAAATTTTAAAAAAAGTTTTTTTTAAGTTTCTTCTCCACAGCTCTAGGAACTCACCAAAAAAGTCCCATGAAAATCGGACCACTATAAACTTCGTTCCACCTTTTTATCTAATTGCACTCGACTATGTTATGATATTTTCTCCTTTAAGTACCTATACAAAATAAAAAGGCACCATTGCTCCATACATTTTGGTCATAGTCTTTTAGCGGTAGGCACAGGGAAGGCCCATGGGCTATTTTAAGGTCACGTCTTTGATTATATAATGTCTAGATAGAGCGTCGCCCTACAATCGTATCAAAGAAAACGAGTCAACATTTTCAAGTATGTGTGCGTGCAGGCGTCGTTTTACACTATGCGTCTATGTCTTTGTGTGCGTAAATAATGATACCAGCTACTACAATTCTCCCATAAATCACATAAAAAAATAGATTTATTAAATAAGATAAGTTTTAGGTGTATGACACGATTTGCACTGATTGGCGGGCAAGCACTTGTGAACCAATAGTTGGTTGACACTTTTTGACACGTTTGCGCGCACTTGACGCTCCATCTAGACATTATATAATCAAAGGGTCACGTGCACGTCACCTAAAGTAGTGGTGACATAAGACATCAACTGACATCTCAATCACAATTTTCGATGTCTCTCTATCTCATTCTGTCATGTAAAGGCATCATTTGGTGGAGCGACAAGTCTGGTCGCAAGTCGCAAGCAGCCGAATTCATTCGCATTGAAAGTACTTTAACGTACGATTTGAACTGTCATTTTAGTGAGTTGCAAATTCTAAGTGACAGAACGGGAAAAAAGATGCAAGAAAAATCAATCGTCAATGGACAGACAGCCTAAATGCGGCAAAGTGTGATGTCCTCGTATTGGACTCCCAGCGAAAATGGATTGCACATATCCATGTACCAGACACTATTATAAATATCGTGCAATTGGCTAGTCACCCTTGGGGTTGGTTTCTGGCACGTGATCGAAATTCAGGGTCAAGAGAATACCTAATTTGAGATTGAGCCATATTCTATAACTTATTACTACCAACTTACTTTTTCTTACTGTTTATAGGTGCAGGGCCTAGGAAGGCCATGCCATGTTCTTTGAGCAAGGAATTAACTCAGCATGCCGGTTGGCAAGGTAAGTAAGAATAAGTAGAAGTAAGGTATACCTAGATATTATAAAAGGTGTAAGTAAACAGACCCTTCACGAAGCCGTCAACCAAGCTTTCTGTACATAAAATTAAGTAACTACGCAAAAATTTGTGCTGGGAAACGACTTTTTGGGTGAAAAATCACGTTTTATGGTAGAACTCAGTGCGGATGCATTGAATAGTACGGGGTCAACGAGGTATTTGAAAAAAAGTTGTAACGTTAAAAACTTGTGTTATAAAAAGTTGAAAATGTTGGAATTGTTACCCCCAATATCTCCGTAACTGGAAGGTTCCCAGTTATGGCACAGAACAATAAAATATCGCAATGGCGGGGAGAACAAGTGCTTTTCGGCTTTGTTAAGGTTATTTTTACATCTATTATGATGAAATCTTCCTAAACGCCTACATTAAAAATGAGAGCAAGACACGACTAGAACTAAGCTTTAAACACCCATTGATTAAAAACATAACACCTCAACACAATCATCCTTCCTGAAATAAGCATATTCGTTAACTTCCTCTCTATGTGAGACAGTTCGCTGTTATGCATCACACGGGTCCAGTGCAGCTTGAAAGATATCACATGGTTTCGTTTTTTTGGTTCTAACTTTTAGGACATGTCGATTTCCTCACGATGTTTTCTTTCACCGGTTTGAGACCAGCGCAGAGGTAATTTAAATACAGTAAGTAATGCGCCTGCCCGTAGTCGTATCCACGACAAGCAAGTCGGGGCTGCCGGCCGTTACCATCCTTTCTTGGTTTTCGTTTTGTGGTTGAAGTAAACAAAATACATACAAAATGGAATAATATATTTAAGTTGAAACTATCGGAACAATTTTCATCAACAATTATTGTCAGTAAAATTAACTACCAAGGAAGTTCAGTGCCATCATAATTCAGGAATTTTCCAGTATCGTTCTCGGAAAGTTTGTCTATGGTCTTGAATATCCCAGAGACGCTTGTTTCGACATCGAGATGCGCATTCTTGCCACCCATATCTGTTTTTACCCAACCTGGGTGCATTGACGCCACCAGAATATTATCCTTTTTCAAATCGACACTCATTGATTTCGAAGCTGCATTTAATGCTGCCTGTAATTAAATAACAAAGAGAAGATGAGCGAATAGAATATTTTGGGAGACATTTGTGAAATTGACTACGAAAATTGTTTTGAAAAAAAAAACAAGATAGCGGGATGAAAGCGCCAGGGTAGCCCGCGAAAAAACAAATTTTGTTGTTTTTTTTTGCAATTTGCAGGTCAGTGTCAGGTTGTTTATTGATTAAAATATATTCGCGGCAGTAATAGGTATCTATCTACAGAATTATAATAATTAAAATCATGAAAACAACCCTCTATGTTCATTTTACCCTGTTGAGTGACTTTTCCATGAAATTCATCATTGATTAGGGTTAAATGAACTTCGAGGGTTGTATTGATGATTTTAATGATTATAATTCGGTTATAATAGGTCATTATCGGTTATTATAGAGTACTCATTGTTTAAGGCCATGTGCCAAAACAATCATGCAGCACTATAACTGCTGGGGATAACCCGTCTCGTGTCATAGTGTTGTAGGTACATACCTTAGAGCACCTGTAAGGATAAAAGCCTCCTTGGTCATTTTGTGCAATGGACCCGAGAATAGAGCTCATGTTGATGACGGCTGCACGATGTCCTCCCATAGGTTTATCACTATTGGCGTCCGCAGCTTGTTTCAGGATGGGTAGTAAAGTCTGGAAGTTTTAGCGTAATTGTGATGCAGAAATGTCATCTTGCAGGTCAATACATGGAGAATGCTAAAGGTGATATGTGGTGTAACACGATTAGATAGAATAAGAAATGAGTCACCTGGCGGTATGAGTTTGTGATGTGGAGGAATGAGGAAAATGTTTTTACTTCGAATGTAGATGACTATTAGAGTTGGGGCATACCAAAGAAACGATGGTTGGACTGCTTGAAAGATGATTTGGCTAGAAAGGAGGTTACCTACTCACGATATGACGCCTAATAGAGACATATTTAAGAAGGCATGCTGCGCCGACCCCAAATAAATTGGGGTAAGAGAAGGAGGATGACATTATATGACACACATATTTTACCTTCGTAAGCATAATTGGTGCAATCGTGTTGATGGTCAGGTTATCCAACAACTGTTCAGCTTTCACGAATGGCAGCTTGGTGAACTTGGTGGCCACACCAGCATTGTTGATCAAGAGGTTTAGCCCCTGGTTGCCAACTACTTTGCTTATTTGCGTGGACAAATCACCGAACGACGACGTATCCTTAACATCTAAAACATTAAACAAAAATGAGTTATTGGAAATATATAAGAAAATCGAAATAAAGAAATGAAAACACAAGACAAAAATATAAAAAAAAATTACCCAAATTCAAAATAACAAGGTTTTTATTTTCGGTCGACAATGTTTTCAGTTCCTGAAAAGTTAGACAATAAGTTATCTATGAGGCAACAGAAATATACACCTATCATTATTGTTTTGTACCTTGAAGTTTCCTAATGGGACAGAAGATAGTATAATATATACTTTACCGCTTAAGCCAAGGTCGGGCCACTTGGCTTTAGGTACCTACACTACTTTTAGTCTCCTTTTCCCATAACATTTCTAACAGACTCCAGTCTTTTATGGAGCTTCTATGCATGCAGTCAATAAATATCAGTTATTTTCAATGATAAGTTAAGAGTTACGACTACCACCATAGTGCTGACTAGCACGCTATGGGACTGGATTTGTGCCTGGTTAGAGTGGCAATAGTATAATATAACAATAGTAATAGTGGTAGTGGTGGTGGTGGTAATGGTGGCAGTAGTGGTAGTGTAGTAGTATATAATAATATATTAATAGTACCTACAGTTTTTATTTATTTATTCAATAGGCTCGCCCCTATTTGGTATTTCGACTTATGCCATGGCGATAAATATGGGTTGGGTTTACTTCAGCCCCTTAGGGGAATACGAGTAGATGTGGAAAAAGAAAAACAAAATTGGCGTTACATTTTTTTGCGCTAACGAATGACTCGTAAAAAGTTCTGCTTTGGAGGGGGACGATTGTATGATGTTGATATTCTGTTATCCTGTAAATATCTCGATGTGAAAACTCACATTCATGTACACATTAGTAATAATTCGACTGCTCTCACTCGTGTCATTGTGTGATGACTTCATTGAAAAAGTGATACGTCACGATCACAGCACTATTTTCAATGTCAGCGATGATGACGTCACCTGTAGCAGCAGTTTGCTGTCAAACGAAACTGGTTCGCTGTCTCTTTCACACTAGGATTGTTGGCTTGCTACAAAAAGAACTATACGTCTTTGATCGAATAGTATTTGATCGTGAGACATCGTGCAGTAACAGTGCGCTACAATACAATTAAAAGTTGACGAGTGTGGTTATAACTTGTGTTTAAAACAAAAATTGGAGTGATGGCACCTATAGGTCAGTAAGAAATAAGATTAGCATACCTCGGACACGGTCCGGCACGTCGCGATTACTGTCTTCGCGGTGTTCTGTGTAAGGAGATATTTCACCATCCCAAGACCAAGGCCCCTGTTGGCACCGGTGATCAACACGTTCTTCATCTTGTGAACTGAACTTACTTAAAACGCCTTGACATTTGTTGAAAGTTATCTTTTACAACCCCAAAGGTCCGGTGTGTGTATTTTCTTGTCTCTGTCACATTTACGTCAAAATGACAATACTAAGTAATTTTGTAAGGATAAATAATTTGATAAAACCCTTAATTAAAACAGACAGAGTGTTAATATTGGCACAACGAACACTTAGTTCTCGTAAGTAGTCTACGATTGTTATGTTTTAGCCTTGAATTGCAGATAATTGTCTAACCTCACTCTTTGGTTGAGCAACTCATACAACCCAGTTTTTGTAACTTGCTTTTTATCGATTATTAGGGTAAACCTAAAAACTTGTTAATTGCATGACGATTATTTGTTATACAACAAATAATTTGTTCTAAAACTATCTGTAAGAAATAAGTCGCATTTTGGGATGGTGGAATCAATCCAAATGTCTAACAAATTTAATTGCACAATATATAATAATTTATTTGTAACCTAAGTGTTTGTTATTGAATGTGAGCTCCAAAAATGAAATTATCCATAATATTCTAAAATGATCCATGACAAAGTAGCAGTTTTACAGTTACATAAATATTTTATTATTTTGTTATCATGCTACAATTTGAATTTGTTTGGTGATATCAGGCTGGCTGTGTTGTAGCCGTAATGCCAAGTTGGTTGCTCCTATAGACAATACCCCAGAAGGTATGAACTCTGTCAATCCTTGCAGTAATATTTTTGTCATACATATGCTGTTTCATCTATGGGAAGGAACAAGCAGTAGTTACAACTGTTACAAGATGGGTTGCTATGAGTATATGTTTAGATATAAATAATTTAATAATATTTGCACAGTCAATGTGATGTATGCTATCCACAGGGAATGGTGTAAGGTCATCAATTGCTTAAAAGAAATCAAGCTTCCTTGTATTGAATCAACAGCTGTGTAACACAATGTTTTAAAAGCACTCAGTCACAGAAATGAAATTCACATAAAAACTAAATATTGTCAGAAAGATTCATTCCATATTCTTGATTTTATGTTCTAAAAATTCAAGTTTTTCAACACCTTATTTTCTCATTTCACATAATAAGATAGTATTTTAGATATAGCGACACTAGTATTAACTAAGTGTTTTTTTACCCATTTGTGATTAATTGAAGCTTCTTCTTTTAGTGCTACTCTTCTGCTGGAACTCTGGGCAACCAGCTCTGTTTGAGTTCCAGCTGATACATAGAACATGGATAATACATGGATAATTTTCTCTTCTGTATCTGAATGCCTAGTGAGGATCATGTGCAAAATCATAACTTGGATTCTTGAATGCTTAGGTACCATATGCACTATAAAGAACTGTTACTTTTTTCATAAGAAAATCCATTCCGAAATGGCGAAGGTTATTGCAAGTTTTCCGAACTGTTGATCTGAAATGGGCATTCTTGCTTGTCAGTGAGCTTGACATCACATTTCACTGAACTTGCTGTATCTTCGTTATTTCTCATCAATTTCAATATTTCTTCACAGTAATTTATAGTTTTGTAGTTTCTGTCAATCTGAATAATTAAGATTAATTAAAAAAATGTGCCTGATCCTCATTAAAATATTGTGTCTTTAAAATAAATTTAATGCAC
The DNA here is from genome assembly GCA_964057025.1 of Standfussiana lucernea. Lineage (NCBI taxonomy): Eukaryota > Metazoa > Arthropoda > Insecta > Lepidoptera > Noctuidae > Standfussiana > Standfussiana lucernea. The sequence goes on along the minus strand of OZ059791.1, from coordinate 1,988,875 downwards.
CTAATGCTGGCCTTGGTTGAGGTCACAAGATTCCGAATTGTACATTATATTATGTCATGTCCAACAGTATCCTCACTGACAGGATTATTATGTCCATTTTAGATGGAAATTTCGACTATGACCTGGCCGTTATCGGTGGTGGCTCAGGAGGGCTTGCGTGTGCCAAGGAGGCCGTGAACTTGGGCGCGAAGGTTGCGGTGCTGGACTATGTGACCCCGTCGCCGCAGGGCACCAAGTGGGGCTTGGGTGGCACCTGTGTCAATGTAGGCTGTATACCCAAGAAGTTGATGCATCAGGCTGCCTTGTTGGGAGAAAGCATTCATGTGAGTTTCTTTTTGTTCTATAAACCTAATGGTAATAATATGATAATAGCACTTTACCTTTTTCTAAATAAATAATTTAAGTAATTAATTTAAATTCATCAACAACAGCACAATTTTCAAATTAAATTAATCAGATAAAATTCTTAAAATATTATAGGTTTTAGGAGTTTAATTTTTTATGGCTTTTACAATGTTACATGGTTTTTATATTTTCTCATAGGTGGTAAGTTTCCTGGCTCCTCTCCTATGCTACATCCACCCGAATCCTACCCACATCCTATATGCAACCCTGAAACTGGATTGTTCCCCGTCAGAGATGGTTACACGATTTTTTCCTTATTTCGTAGTTAGTTACCATAATAAATATTTTCTGGTTAATTCGGAAAAAGAAACAATAGTCATTTAGGCAGTAGTCATAGGGAAATATAAAATGGCTGCACAAAATATGCAGTAAAACTGTTAATGATGCATTATTATTATAATTTATCTAATCTGATATTCTAATTTCCTTGTTTATTTTGCAAAGCAATATTGTAGCTACCTAAGTATGTTGTTAATTAGAAAACAAAACACTGCAACAACAACAATACATGGTGTAAGGGATGTTGATGCACAAATGATTACCACTTAATCAGTGCATCATTCTGAACCCCCACATAGAAATTTTTCATTGGTAGTTTTTTTTTATTAGCTGTACGTCGATTTCAGTATGTGATGACACAAATCTGACCAAATTTTCCTAACTGCAATTTTAGGGACATGCCATTTTTCCACATGCCACAGATCTGTAGTAAGAAGTCAATATCATACATCTGGTCATGCAAGAACGCCGGTTGCGAGTAGGTTTGAAAATTACATTTTCTATAACCAGAACAAAAAATGCATCAACATTATTAAATTCCATATTTTTATAAACATAAAAAAAAAACAAACAGTCATACACACACATCTCTTATGTAATGATGTCGCTAACATTTTCAACAGTCATTGTTTGGTTTATAATGGCTTGCTGCTTGTATGCCTTATCTCCGTGGCATTATAGCTGAGCATCGTTGGTTCGTACAAAGTAGGGTACCTGTACAGTAATGTGCGATTGTGCATTGTCTCATGTACTGGCAGAGTTAAGTACATGTTTGGGTTTACCAACAGTGTTGCTCCTCAGACAGTTCCCTAATATCTAGGAGATAAGAGGAAAGTAACAAATGAGCATTTCAATAATAATGTTTGTTGCACTATGCCTGCCTCTAAGCTTCTGTTAGTGCCTTTCTTTTTTAGTTTTACTCAACCCCCTTGGGAATTGAATAAAAATATACCGAGAGAGGGAAGGGTCCTCACCCGAACCATCAATTAACCTACTCGCTAAGAGGCCACTATACGAGTAGAAGCAGTAAAAAATAAAAATTCTAAAGTAAAATGATACTTCTTAGGCTTCATTCACCATATCGCACGTTTTCCGTTTTCCATATGAACGTAGCTTAACATTCCCGAAGCACAGATGTGTCTAAAAACATCTATTTTTGGCTTTGTCTGGAAGCAGGAACATAAATAGCAATTGAGGCCAGAATCAGAACATATTAACGAATTTTAGATGAGTCTCAGTCTCAGTCTGATCGAAAACCTGTTTTTTTTTTTACTTTTTTTGTTATTCTACATAATTGAGCTAACCTAGAACGCATTTGGTCGTAATGATTTGCATTTTCGTGCCAGTATCATTCTATTCATAGTGAATCTATGTAGTATAGATTCCACTTTAGTGAGTCATCATAACATCATTACATCGACGCCAAACGTCATTTAGTTTACCTTCCTATTTATTATTTTTCTGGTTAAACCGATCTTGTTGGTGGAAGGCCGGCTTTCGAGTTTCCTCTCATAATGACTAATTATGCGTTACTTAGGTTAAGCCTGAAAATGACGCAAGGGTTAAAAGGAAGGAAGAAAGGTATATATTTATTGAACTTAGGACCTCAAAATCTTGCTAGACATACCCGTGCTTAGCGAGCGAAACGATTCTAGATTAGCCCACACTGCCGGATGTCAACGAATTAACGTAACGGAGCTAACCCAACACCGTAATACGTAGTAAACTGCAGCAATCACCTCCAATCTTTATGAACAAGTTACGCCAAGCTTAAAATTATGAAACGTCGCACTCTAAGACGATCATTATCATGATAGTTGACGTGGGAGCAGAGCCAAGATGTGAATCGCGTATCCGTCTCTAGCCACCTACGCACCATGCAATAAGGACATGGAGGTAGCAGCATTTATACGAAAGTCTATCCTTTAAGATCTGGTGTGACCGGAATTAATGATGCCGTTCAATAAAAAATCTAGATTCGAATCTCAACCTGAAGTAAAGAAACCACTCGGAAAGTTTCCACGCTCCAAGAATCATAGACAAAAGGTATAATCGTATTACCGTTACTTCAGAAACTCTATCAAAACCAATTCAAGTTAAATAATCTTAAAATTAATTTCTCTTACATTAACGGTTTAAATTTGCGTGCATAGACATCCTTTCAAAAAATGGTGGCAAATAAGTTAGTGTCCGTTTCATACCATTAACTGTATGTGGAATTCTGTAACTTCATGGTTTAACAGCCGAAACAAATGGGTTTCTGCCGTGTACCTACCAGACACAGACTGTTTGGAGACATTGTGTGTGTAAAACTGTATGAAATAGATGAGGTTCTTGCTGCAAAATTCAATAGGTACATTTTTACTAGTCTGTCAGGGTGGAGCTTTTTATCATTATTAGAAACAAGGGCACTACGACCCTTCATAAAAATGACCCTTATATACACTACCATCGACCCTTCTATAATACAAGTATGTACCTTAAAGAAGATTTCTTTTGCAAAAAAAATGATTTGGTTCGGTTCCTGACAAAACACAAAAGGAGTTTCATGAAAAATGCAGTTTTTATTTTTAGTCATCTCCATAATCGATCTCATGGCGTTCTTCTAAAGCTTTAGCACACTATTTCTCATTTCGCTGTCATATCTTAAGCAATCTTCTGTATTGACGAATCCAAAATAATTGGCCTAAAAGAATTTATTTAATTAAATTATCAAAATCATATCTACAAACTACCATAACTTTTAAGTGGAGCGGTACTTTCGTGTGGTTATTTCGGGCCTAGCCTTTAAACAACGGTTGGTAGCGGCTGACCTCACTCAACCAGTGAATCGCAAGGTCACGGCGACCGGTCGATCATACCAGGGAGTTAATTCCCATACATACATAATTATGCCTTAAGCAAGCCGAGGCGATCAATACATTTGATTGATGTTTACTTATACTTCCACTGCATTGACGTGGTGATAAACTTGTGGGGTTTAATTAAAACGAAGTGTCGTAAATCAAATAAATTATTCACCAGGGATATTGTTTTCAAAATATGTTTTTGTTCTTGTACATGTTTTGTAGATGAACAGAATAATATATGCAGTGGCATATTATCAATCTTCCTAATTAATGTAGGTACAGAGTAAAATAGGTAAATGCAGAAACATTTTAATTTTCATAATTAGGTATTTCACTTGCCCTAATATTATCTCATTTATGTACATACATATGTTGCTTGTATATAGATAAATTGCGGTAAATTGGCATTTTTTTTTAATTCGCTTGTGATACTAATAATAGTGACTTTCCTACTCATAACCTGATAACAATGAGTATTGTTCTGATTTCGATAGCTAATTAAGTTTAATCGAATGCAAAGGAAGTATTGCATTCAATTTTTTTTTTTTTAAACGTTGTCCCACACTAGGAATTTCTCCTGTATCGTGGGTGCGTTTACAAACATTTAAACTCACATACACAAACAACCAGACCCGGAACAACTATCTGTAGGCCATACAAATATTTGTTCCGTGCGGGGATCGAACCCGCAACACGCAGCGCAGCAGTCAATCGCTCAGCCACTGCGCCAACCATGCCGTCAAATCACGATGACTACCATGACTGATGATTACCACGACGTCAATTAGCATTGCATTTCAGTAATCTTAATTAGCCATCGAACTTCCAACAAAACAAATAAATTAAAGTTCCTATAACTCATTCCCCGAGTAGACCAGCCACCCACCCTGACCTAGGACAATAATGACCGACAGACACTCAATGGAGGCGGTGTTACATGATACGAGGACACGACACTAATTGTCGGACCAAAAGCCCAGAGTTCATGGACATTTCCGTCATTGATGGGTACCTAGTAGATAGCTATGTTGGCTATGTCCGAAATATCTTTCAAACCCATGTCACAGAATACATAATAGTACACCTATGTTCAAATTATTATAACCGGCAACCTTTATGGTTCAGCCGCTAATAAGATTATGTTTTTCAATTTAATTTCGAGAGAACTATCTTTTTGATTCTTCTAACCTCCATATTAAATTTGCTTGTGTCATTGAATCCAATATGCAACAAGTTTATACTATCCTGAAGAATGTGATGTAGCCTTAGGAAGTCCACCTTTACAGTTCATAAATTGAACTTAATTTCAGGGCATTTGGTATTTAGCAGTGCATACAGCTTAGAGATGTACATCACGGTCCGGAATCTATAAGATTAGGTAAATATATCAGCAGATGATGCAGCAAGAACTAGATCTGCCAGTAGTGTCTGCTGGTCATGTTAGTTACTATAGATTTAGTTCAAACGCCCACGACATTGGCACCAATCTTGCAAGTCATTGTTCATATTAATATGATTTGAAGACTTAGAAAAACGTTTATTAGCCTGCTTAAGAGTCTATAGAACCTCAGCTCAAATTCTAATTTGGCCCCCACTTCCCCGCGCCACCTCACTCTTTTATCGCGATCGGCGCGATCGCACACAGCTCGCGGTGATGCGGGCACACGAAGTCGAAGCGATTTTGTTAGAGTAAACTACACTATTATCGGACGAGTACTAAGTACTTAACAAAATTATCAATCATAATTTAATATTAACTTGTCATTATATGAACATAAAATTGTACATCGCAAATTTAGTTTCAATGTACCTACTAACGTCAAAATGGAATCACTTACCACGTGTTAGTACAAGTATTTTACTATATTTGTCTTTAAAATCATGAAAAACAACAAATCGTAAAATATTTCTTGCTCTTACTGTGTTATTTTTGTTTTCAAATATCACAGCGACTGTACTATTTTTGCAACAAATACATTGCCCCTTAACCACTACCTAAGTTTGCCGCTAAGTGACTGGACAAGCAATGTAAACATCACAAAACGATACGTTATTAAGTGGATGCATCGCGGCCGTGGCCGGTGGCGTCTTGCAGCAAGTTAGTGATGTGCTTGTGCAGATCGACTAACGAAGGCTATCGATCGCTCGATAGGATTAGATCTCTTTGATAATATTACGTTTTACCAATTTGAGCAGTTCCCATTGAATAATGACATAAATTATTTCTTATCAAATCTGTCATGGAAAAATATATGAATTTAAGAGTACACTATTTGACAAAAAGTGCCACCCCAGTAATATCAAAGCGGCAAGTGCTGCACAAATACTTCCACTTTACAGGTCAGTGAGTAAACACCATAGCAGGGTTCAACAATACTTACTGTTTCAATTTCAATACGCTATGACAGCTTAAACCAACGTAACCGGATTTTTGATTGTGTTAATTTACTTAATAATATTTTTTTTAGCTACATATTGTTTATTTTTATTATAATATTTTCTGGACATGCAGTTTATTATTTATTTTATTTTGAGTACCCCAATTTTGTTTGTACAATAATAAATGTAAGATTCGATAACTTTCCGATTTAGTCAATTACTAGCGTATATGTAAAATAAATTGCTTTTGCACAGCACAACGATAGCAACCGATGTTTTTGTGTGGGTAAGTTGTACGATGCATGGTATATACACGCTGTGATTGATGGGATAAGGTTTATAATAATTATAAACCTTATCCCATCAATCACAGCGTGTATATACCATGCACTACACGATCAATTATTGATCGTGTAGTACGTTCTGTTTTAAGAAATGCGGATGTGTGCGCGACTACGTACTTATTGCTGACCTCTCATTGTACGGAATGCCTATACAATGTGAGATCAGCTTATACTGGAAATGTATACTTTGATTATTATGTAGCCGTGGGTACGAATAACAGATCAGGTTACATTTTTAGGTAGGTAGAAGATACTGACGAATTTACCGGAACATCATCTTTATCACCATCGTTTTCAGTACTGTGTAATCGACGTCTTCTAGAAAGATACATTATAATTATTTAGCTAAACTACCAAGGTACGAGGGCGGGTCAATAAGTCCGTGACTTTTGGAATAAAACACGGATTTTTTGATAAATAAATCATTTTATTTTTCAACGTAGTCTCCCTTGAGCTCTATACACTTTGTCCAACGCTTCTCCAATTTTTTTATCCCTTCCAAAAAATATGATTTGTCGAGGTCCTCAAAATAGGCCTGTGTTTGCGAGATGACTTCATCATTGGAGTCAAATCTTTTTCCACCAAGCCATTTCTTCAGGTTTGGGAACAAGAAGTAGTCACTCGGAGCCAAATCTCGAGAATAGGGCGGATGAGGGAGCAATTCATAGCCCAATTCATGGATTTTTGCCATGGCAACTGCACATGTGTGCACCCTTGCATTGTCTTGGTGGAAAAGAACTTTTTTCTTGGCCAAATGAGGTCGGTTTTTTTCAAATCGTCATTGAATCGGTCCAATAAGTTGGCATTGAAGGTAGTCAATGTGGATTATCCCGCGTGCATCCCAAAAAACAGTCGCCATAACTTTATTGGCTGACAAACCCACCTTGGCCTTCTTTGGCGCCAATTCACCCTTAGAAACCCACTGTTTTGACTGTTGTTTGGTCTCTGGTGTGTTGTGATGGATCCATGTTTCGTCCACGGTTACGAAATGGCGCAAAAACTCCTCCATATTGCGATTAAACAAAGCCAAACCTTCTTGTGAAGTTGTTACACGATTGCGTTTGTGGTCGACTGTGAGCAAACGCGGCACCCATCTTGCGGAAAGCTTTCTCATGCCCAAGTGATCATTCAAAATTGAAACCACTGAGCCATGCGAGATCCCTACGGCTGCCACAATCTCTTGCACTTTCAATCTTCGGTCGGCCAACACCATATCGTGAATTTTTTCGATTGTTTCGGGTGAAGAGACCTCAACTGGGCGTCCAGGACGTTCGGCATCTTCAGTGCTTGTACGGCCACAACGAAATTCAGTAAACCACTTTTTTACCATTGAAATCGATGGTGCAGAGTCCCCATAGTATTTATCAAGCTTAGCCTTGGTCTCGGTAATGGTTTTTTTTTCGCAAAAAATAATGCTTAATAAGCACACGAAATTCACTTTTTTCCATTTTTTCCTCAAATTACTGGGTAGTCTGATAAAGATAGCTGTCAAACACAAACTAACTGACGCAGCAAGTTCAAATTTTGACAGGAGTCAACTGACAGATGCCTGTTGACAGGAGTAGTGTTGTTTTTTTGTAAAGAGGTCAGAAATTCAAAAAGTCACGGACTTATTGACCCGCCCTCGTACGTCAGTAAGTTCATACATTTTATGTATGTGGTAGGTAGCACTACAGTCGGATAAGTAAGTTACAGGTGTGTTTCTTGTAGTTAGATAGGTAGGTACTTACCGAACACACCTATATTTTTTATAAGGTATTTCTAAGCGCTTGGCTGCTGCACTGCGGGTCGCGGGTTCGATTCCCGCACGGAACAAATATTTTTATAGCCTAACGATAGTTGTGAAGATTTGTGTTTGTAATCGCACCGTCTCGGATTCAGGAGAAATCGTGGAGTGGGACAACATTATAAAAAACAATTACTAAGTACTTACTGTAGATACCTATATTTTGTTGTAATATAATACATATATTGTCAAAACAAAAACAAAACTATGTAGGTAATTTTTATCTTTTTATTTTTAGGGTTCCGTACCTCAAAAGGAAAAAACGGAACCCTTATAAGATCACTTTGTTGTCCGTCCGTCCGTCCGTCCGTCCGTCCGTCCGTCTGTCAAGACCGTTTTTCTCAGGAACGCGTGGAGGTATCAAACTGAAATTTCTATATGATACTTAGTTCTACTGTCCCTGGAAGCTGTAGAAAAATCAACCTTCTAAGTCAACGCAATCAAAAGATACAGCCACTTAGGCCGCAAATTTCCGCAAATTTTCGAAACTCGCACGGGAATCAAAATCTACAGGGTACTTCCCGTGAACTTAGAATCTTGAAATTTTGTACGAAGTCACGTCTTATAGTACAGATATAGGAAAAATTACGAAAACCGTAAATTTTTAGTTTCGTCATATAAAAAAAAGTTATATACCCACAGGTTTGTACGGAACCCTCGGTGCGCGAGTCCAACTCGCACTTGACCGGTTTTTTTTATAAAAGTTGCGCCACACTGGATTTCTCCTGAATCGTGGACGATGCATTTGTGATTGAAACTTACAAACACAAATCTTCACATGCAGAAACACCTGCGACTCGTAGCGCAGCAGCCAATCGCTTAGCCACTGCACCAAACGTGTCGTATGCTGTCTACCTATATTGTTTGTATATAAATAGTAGATAGGTAAATAGAAACTTATTTCATTAAGTTTATCATATGTTTGCCTGCTTCCTTACGCCAACCGTTATTTCCCATTGCGCCACACTATAAACCTAAGTACATAAATTTTAATTTTACGTCGTCTTGTTGCGTAATGTGTGTTCTGAGCGCAAGCGACACAGCTCTCCCGTTCGAAAGCCGAAGCGAGACTGAGCGCGGGTGGCGGGCGGCAGAGAACCAACTTCAAGACGCCGATAGTTTAGGTATTTTCTTTTTAAGGTGAAAATAACAGGAATTTAAAAAAAATAAAAAACATAAGACCTGCTTTATAGGTAGTTCAGAGTATGCCAAGTTTCATGATCTAATTTTAAGTATTTTTTGAATACCAGCGGTTTATCGTTCGGTTTGGAGGTAACTTTGGAATTTTTTTCTATCGAGAAAATTTTATGGAATCGTGTTTTCGTCAAACATAGGACCTAGCATTAATCCTCAACTTTACCGTATATTTATTTCAAAATTAATGCTGCAGTATTTTCGGCATAACGGAGGATCATGCTAAGCCATCTGAGCTACTATAGACCCTTAATAATAACACATACGTGTTGCGCAGTGCTGATAAATCTCGTCACTCGTCATTCATTCTCGTATTCTTACGAACTCGTCTGCCAACAGAATCTCAAGTATTAATAGTTAACCGCTAATTGTAAATTCTGTTCCTATTATAATCTGTAGTTATCACTGTGAGCCCTATTAAGTGTATAGTGACTGATAATATAACAATCATAGAGCGCTAAAAATGCAGGCGCTCGTATGATATGTTATCGATCATTTAAGGAGTATGAGCCTCGGACTATTGTTTCGAAAAACCGCCAGATTTTACCAATTTTGCTTTGAGATCTTCTTACATCTCGTAGCTGACCATGGCGACCATTGCATAAGTGATAATAACACGGATCATGAGCTGAAACGTGACCAAGTTATTAAAAGTTTTACTTTTAAACTTTAAGATCCACGATGAGGAAATCTATAATAATTTCACCAACCTCCTTCTGCCCTTCCGTCCTTTTGTCCGAATTCACGCCAAACTTCTGAAACAGAATCAATAACAGTGCGGCCTCAAACTAGTTACACATAGGTACTCAATGTTTCACACATTCCAACATTCAATGTCACCCTTAACATGTGCAATCCAATTACATGATACTTTGCAAGGATGACTTTTAAATATAACGCCGAGAATGATCCGGGCAAGCAACCTTACATGTCTGAAGTGTCAGCTGATTTATCATTATGTAGAAAAGTTATAAAAAACATATCTGTAACGTGATTTCTATCTCTAAAGAGTATGAAGATAAAACGTTGTTTATTTGTAAGTCTCAACGCGTCACATTAATTAACACGTCGCCATTACAGGAGGCAGTCTCTTACGGTTGGGATGTGCCTGCCGTGAAGGACATCAAAATCAACTGGCCGCAGCTCACAGAGAACGTACAGAACCACATCAAATCCGTCAACTGGGTGACCAGGGTTGACTTGAGGGACAAGAAAATTGAGTACATCAATGGCTTGGGAGAGTTCAAGGATGCGCACACTATTATCGCGACGATGAAGAATGGGTCTAAGAAGGAGATGACGGCGAAGAACATTGTGATTGCTGTGGGAGGCAGGCCGCACTACCCTGACATCCCTGGAGTAGTGGAGTACTGCATCAGCAGTGACGATATCTTCAGTCTCAGTCGCCCCCCGGGCAAGACGCTCGTCGTTGGCGCTGGATGTATCCTTTATAAATACCGCCATCTTTCTGACCATGGCTTCATTTATTCTCGGTCAGCGAATCATATCTTTATTCTATACGGTCGTGATTTCAGTAGGGACCTTTAGAAATATGTGTACCTAACATGACAACTCAAAATCGAAGCGTGAATTTCCAATATTACATAATCGCTATCAGCGAAACCAATCTAATTCTGATAAATAATCAAAGCGATGCTATCACTACAAGGCAAACATGAATCGCATTTTTTTTTATTTTTATTTTTACACAAGGTTTGTGACAACATGAAACTCCATTGTGTAACTTTCCGCTACATTTAGATATGTTTCCTATTTGTTATTTTACTTAGTCATGGTTGGAATTACACTGAAAAAGCTAACAACTAACTATACGAATGTTAATTGTTTAAATCCATCCAAGTTCTGAGACTAAGACTTGTGCTTTCATGATTTCGTGCCACCAAAACTTGGGTTGGCATAGCCCTCTATTACTGTAACAACAAAGATGCAACTCAATGACGAACAGATGGACAGACATCGTTAGCTTAGAAATAGGGATCCGTTACCGCCATTAACCCACGAAACCCTTAAAACAAACAAACATTAGCTTTTCTAAAAAGCATCTACCAAAACTCGTTCCACAAAATAGCAAAATACCAGCAAATTTTCTTAACTCACCACCACAGACATTGGTCTCGAATGCGCCGGTTTCCTAAACTCGATGGGCTACCCCGCGACTGTGCTGGTCCGCTCCGTGCCGCTGCGAGGCTTCGACCAGCAGATGGCGCGCATGGTCACCAATGAAATGGAGGAGAAGGGTGTCAAGTTCCAACACAAATGCGTCCCGCTGTCGGTCGTGAAGCTTGACAACGGACAACTGAAGGCGCGCTGGTTGAACACGGAACTTCAGGAGCAGTATGTATTTTTTCTTATAATTGTCGAGACAACGTGTTATTGGGTTTCCAGGAAACTCTGGTAGTAGCGGCCCTGAGTCTGGATTTGTGCCCGGTTGACAATATGTTCGCTATAATATAATAGGCTCGCTCCCTACACAGAAATCGAACATAACTGGCTTAATGTGGGTGACCTGGGTGTACTATAGCTACGCCTCTGTACAACCCTTCGGAGTATATGTATAGGTTTATTTATTGAATAGTTCCTTCCTTTTTGCAGTAGTCGTAGAGTTTCTTTGTAAAGGAGATCGACCAGGAAGGTACTATACCTTTGCCACCAAACATCGTTGCTGGTTTCCGATTTGAAGAGTATGCCTCCCGGTGTCAATCAAGACACCTAGATAAGACCTTTCAGCTCTGTCTATTACAAGACAACGTACCTACGACGGTTCTGATATTTCAATTAACCATAGGCAGCCTTTACTTGCCATCAGAGTATCTGGGAAGCTACTCTACACGTATATGTTAATTCGTCGAGTTAATAATGGTTGCGTGTTTCAGATTCGAGGATACATTCGACACAGTGCTGATCGCGACCGGCCGATACGCGCTCACCAAGGCACTCAACTTGGACGCCGCCGGAGTTACTGTGAGTTTACATACCCTATATATACTACTTAGCTCATATAGCCCAGTTGAAAAACTATTTCCCCGTCTTCGGAGTGACGTCCACGCCGCCGCCGCGAGCATATGGGAACAAATATTGTAGCGTACCTACTTTCTTTTACAAAAACTGCTTCGTGAATGAAAATGTAATATGGTTACCTCACTAGTCCCCAAGTTGGATCTAAACATTTTCCAACCAATCAACCTCAATTTGAATAGGTTAAGGAGATGAATACTGCGAAGGTGCGTCTGTATAATCAAGTACGCCAACATACAACAGTTCAGTTTTATACTGTAGTTTGTCCACAAACCATAATTTTACGTTCAGCTTACTATTTGGGTGCGGTACGTCTGGGCGAGGCCATATCCGCGATATTCCTAATAAAAACGAATATAATGACCGTCCGGGGGTTTTTAATGGTCTTTTAATGCATGTGAGTATGTGTAATTAATCGATGAGTACTGTGGCATCTGCATAATGTACTACAAGTATTAGATACTCGTAACATTGATAAAATTATATTGGATTAACACTGTTATCAAATGCGTTAATGTGTGACCTTGTTTGATATGAGCGTTACTGGGTGGACCAGATTCAGAGAGTTTTGTTACTATAGGACACTGATATAAAAATACTGACAGGTGTTTTTCAGAAGTTTGGAATTATGGATTTGAGTCAGATTAATAATACTCGTAGTTACGAGTCTTTATCGTGTGGTCAGGCACTAACCGCACGATAAAGAACGAAAGAGTCAGATTAATAGCAACTTGGAGTAACACATATTATATTGTTGATTAATTGACGAAATATGGTAGTTAGCCTTGGCAAACGAATAGAATGTAGACAACGACGCAGTATGTTGTCGTTAGAATGTACTCTGTAACATTATACAATCTAATACAATATTTCATTGAGTTACCCATTATCTTCTTGGGATATTTTAATTCATAACTGTAGGCTCGCTCCCTATCACATGGGAATTAAACATAAATGGCGCAATGTGGTTGATTATAAGTAAACCATTGCCTACTCCCACTGGGATTACAGGCTTGATGTTATATTATATTAACTTTAACTGACTATTATTATAAATGATTACGGGCCTGTAACGTCCCGCTGCAGGGCACAGCTCTCCCAACTCTCCTCCCACTACTCTTGATAAAGACTGACCACGGAATTACGGCCCATTCCTTGCTGTAACCTACACTGTCTCGTTTGCAGTGCTTATCCGAGAACGGTAAGATCGTGGCGGCGACGGAACAGACCAACGTGTCGAACATCTACGCGGTGGGCGACGTGCTGGAGGGCCGGCCGGAGCTCACGCCCGTGGCCATCGCGGCCGGGCGCCTGCTCGCGCGCCGCATGTTCGCCGCCGGCACGCAGCACATGGACTACGACAACGTCGCTACCACTGTCTTCACGCCTCTGGAGTACGGCTGCGTCGGACTCAGCGAAGAGACTGCCACTGAAAAGTATGTATAACAACGAATATTATAATTGTGTATTTGTGCTACTATCACGTAGAATCGGAACAACGTACAGATTTCCCAGGAAAAGATGCGCTTAGGTGATCATCGATATCTTAGGATATAAGTACGCTCGAAGTAAATGTTTTAATTTAGAAATGTGCTTTACATCCATAGAAGTACTTTCCTATATTGTATTACCATGGTTAGAAAATGATAGATTAATAATTGATGCTATTCCGAAATACTTTTGGGTGACAGTAGACTCTTCTCTCTAACAGACTTCAAATCATCTATAATAATCGGTGCACTACCACAAAACCACTTAGAAGCTGATCTCTGAGAGGGTTACTGAAGGTTACAGAAGCGCATATCTTCTCTGGTTTAACTGCACAGAAATAGTTTATAGGATTGAGGCCACTTTTTATCCCGGAAGTATTATCTAAATTTACAGTTTTATTCACGTATTTGCTCTACTAGCTATAACCTTGAAAAATGTTAATAAGCACGAATATGACTTAGCTAAGTATTTTTTTTTTAACTTCCATTATATTATGGTGTATAATACAAGAAAAGACTGTAAACACATCATGTAAGAAGCCATAAATATAATTGAGTGTCGTAAAGCAGAATGAGACCAGCGTCAAAAAACCAGTTTAGAGATATGAACAGTTTTAGGTAATTTCGTCACTAATATATGACAAAAAATGGTAAAAAAATTGTGAAGTATATAATAAGTATCTTTTACTTTTTGTTGCTAAATACCATGGTTTAGTATTAAAAATAGCGTATTTAGTAGTGGTCGTTTTAGGTTAAAGTGTAGAAGTAATTGCTTAAGCTAAAGTAATTACTTTAACTTAACTATAGATACGGGTGTAAGACTTTTACACTGCTAAGGATGGTTGGGTTCTGCAAAATCAAAATCGAAGAAAAAAACGTTTAATTTTACTATACCATAAATAGACCACCGCGACTGGCTTGTGGTCTCATTCTGCAATAATATCGGGAAAGTCCATTACTATTTTACAGAAAGCGACCATTGTAATTGGTCGCATTGTATAAATTAACCAGACATTCTATCTCGAAATTTTTATTTTTGTAGAAGCCAGCCAATTCCGATGGTCGCATTCTCTTAAAATATTGTTTGTATATTTCGACTTTTAGCTAGACCAGAGGCTGGAGTTGGTCGCTTTTAGCATAAAAAATGGGCGAATAATGGTAATTGGTCTCATTCGACGATTTAAAATCTCGATTTCTAGTAATACTAGGACTTTGCTTGTCTTTGCATAAGGTGAAGAAAAATATACCTAACACCATGGGTATTATAAATCATTTTCGCAAAATAGGCCGGTCGCTTTCTGCTTAACGACGCGTCGCTCAATTGTATACGGTGATTTTATCTACAGTACGTGCTCGGACATAATGTTACACTTTTATGTGCAAAGGTGTCTTGACACTAAGGGTTGCTATACCGTGTTTGGATCGATGTTCCGGTATACGTTCGAGAAAGAGCCGAGTTGACCCGAACATGATTCAGCGATTGTAGGTGTTGAAACAGGGTTCGCCAATCAGTACGAAGCGGATGAAAGCTTTATTGTTCCACAAATCATGCCGTATTACTTTGCCAACTTGAAAAAACGGCGATGATCTCGTCTCCGCTTTGATGAAATCCGGGCCTTTAGTCTCTTGACATTCGGTTGGAAATTAAGTGATTTATAAATACAAGCTCATGGGTGATACCGTCAATCAAAGTGCACACGGCTGTCACAGTTATTTTAGATCCGATTTTGCTTCACTTTCAAGATCTCAGAGATCTTATTCTCATTACAATAAGGTTGCGATTGGGTTGTTGCCACTGACAAGTCTGTCAAAATCACAATAATATTTTTCTCCGTTAAAATAAGGTTGCTATTGGGGTGTAGCTGTGAAAGGACTGTAATTGGCATCACTGATCATATTCCATCGCTTCATGTCTCACGTAAATTGGGAATTTAACGGAGTTTCAGACGTTTGAGGATTATAATGATTGTACTTTGATAAGTGGATTGAATTCAATGTAATCCGTCGACTGTTATAATGTCTGGCTAAATTGCTGTGCTATCTTTATTACATCTATTCGAAATGCTTGTTGCTATCTAATGTAACACATTCCAGTTAAAACCGATGTCAAACTAAATCCTTCACTCGAAGTGAAACGCTTGACCACAAAATGAGTTAAAAGTGAATTCACAAGTGAACCAATCCAATGATGTTGCATATATCTTTCACGCGCCTACAAAATAAATCAAAAGAGCAAATTTACGTTTATTACTATTTATATAATTGGGTCGTGTGAATGTGAGATAAAACAAAAATGAACGTCACCCGAGTGGAATGTTTATTAGAGTCAAGCGATTCATTTTGGAAAAAAAAACTTTTGGTGTTGTTGGAATAGCTTTGCCTACAGAGCAGCCTCAAGAGAATAGACAAGCACTGGACGACCAGGATACAACAAAATTTAATGTGCTGTTAGCGTGTCGCACTATCCTGGCATATCTTGTTTAATAAAGAACTTAACATTCGTCAAGTTCCGCAAGTGGCTGACAATAATAATAACTTTATTAATCAGGCAATGTCTATAATTGTTAGTATTAATTTACCAACATGTTGTGTTAACAATATGCCTCACCCACTTAACATAATTAATCCCTAGAGGAGTACATCGGTGAGCTAATTTGCAAAATTGACACACTAACGGGAATAGGAGTAAAAGCTTTCGCTAAAATAAACGGCATTTTAGCCAGTTACACCGCCTCTAGATAACTTTCAGTTAACTTATCCGACAATTGATCCTGGTAAATACTGGATATAGATAGAATCATATCCTGGGCCTAGTCTATGTCACGAACAGTAACTGTTCCTCCTCAGATTCGGCGCAGACAACCTGGAGGTATACCACGCGTACTACAAGCCAACGGAGTTCTTTATCCCGCAGCGCAACATCAAGAACTGCTACTTGAAGGCCGTGGCGCTTCGCGAGGCGCCGCAGAAGATCCTCGGGCTGCACTTCGTGGGCCCGGTCGCTGGCGAGGTCATTCAGGGCTTCGCCGCTGCTATCAAGTATGTATTGGGTCATATAACATAGCTATTGCCTCGTAGATCTAGTGATCGCAAACACTAGTGCAAAGCAGGTCTTGGGTTCGACCCCCGGTCGGCCAGTGTTAGGGGTTTTTACTGATATAATCTCTGAAAAGAGATCCGAAATCTGGTTCTAGTTAGTGGTGATTCTAATTGAATTAAACCAAAAGTTATGCAACTTGTAAATTATTGTGAATAGCCCCAAATAACGCACGCGCAACATGTGGTATCATTTTTGAAATTAGATTAACAATTTGGAAAGTTCGTGTAGATATTCTAAAATCTAAATGTCATCGTTTTGTTGTAGATGCGGCATCACAATGGAGCACTTGACGAACACGGTGGGCATCCACCCCACGGTCGCCGAGGAGTTCACGCGCCTCAACGTCACGAAGCGCTCGGGCCGCGACCCCAACCCCGCCTCCTGCTGCAGCTAAGCGCCCACGCACTGCTGCCTGTTCCACTGGTCACCACGACACACGCACCCTGCCCGCACCAACATATAGCCAAATGTGGCCTATTACCAAGTGATAAAGTTAAAATTTTGTCTGCTAACATGGGATGTTACTAATCGCACTATGTAACTCGCATCTCCATATCGAAATACAAAATGTTGGCATTTCAGTCGCTTAATACTCTGTCTCGATAATGGACTAAGATGATTATATCGGTAAATCGACATTAAAACCATTTACACTAACCGCCACAAGTTTTTAATCAATTATCTGTTAATTAACGAGATCACATCAATGTTAAAATAATTGCAACGGTTTTTTGTCGATTGGTGGATATTTCACATCACGCTAAGTTTTCGCTATGTCGTCGCTGCGGGCAGTTTACTCTAGTGATGTTGTTAATAATGAGCTCGGTTCAAGAGTGCGCACCTCACAAATATTAATACCGATTGTTTCGATACCTTAACGAATAAATTAGCATTTATAGATTTATTTGTAGTTGAAGTGTAAGGGGTAAGGAATGTTTGGGTTGAGGTATTAGATCTTTTAAAAATAATATATGTTTTTATTCATTCTGTTAATCTTTGATTTTTTTTGTAAACCTCTAAAACCTTCCCTTCAGCTACTCAATTAATTAACTTTAAACTACCTTTTATGTATTTTGCAATATTTTGAGTAATTGGTTGTTAATATTTGATCAGTTAAAACTATGTGATAGGACATACAATGTCGCAGAAATCAACGTGTCGGTGCTTGCGTCTACTAGTACCTCTTGTAGATGGATTTACTTTCAATTTATATAGTACAAATCCTTCGAAAATTATGAATTTTTGTCTCAAAATATGTAGGAACAAATGTATTAAAATATTGTTACTATGGTGAAAATAAAATGGTACAGTATTATTGTTATTATCTGTTATGCTCATCTCTGCAATCGATATTATACAACATTCCGGACGGTAACAGTAAAAGAAATCAGTTTCATACTACTTAATGTGTAATTTAATTTATGTGAATTTTGAACTTAAAATAAAGTGATATATTTTTAATGAAACACATTGGGTTTAGTTTTGATTTTTATTGGTGGGAATTTGGGGCAATATCCCAAATTTTTGCACACCGTACAAAATTATCGAGTCCTTAAATATTATTGAACACAAACACCTCCAACATATAAAATTATTTTAAACAACATTTTGGTGCGAAATATCTTAACTTCTAAAAAATAATGCAAAGGCACGCACTTATTCGTCCTTAGTCGATTAGTCGAGTTCATGGCCCATCGTTAGTGCTGTACCGGTCCATGTCCCTGGTGGACGGGCAGTCGAACCAGAACTGTGCTGTGGGCAGCGGGTAGTACTCGTGCGCGCGCACTAGCTCGTTGTCGAAGCGCCAGAAACGGGGGCCTTGGAAGAAGAACGTATCTGGAAAGCATGTGAGCGAGAAAGTGTAAAAATGAGAATGACAGTGACTGAATAAGAAAGAACAGAAATACTAAATTAAGTATAGTGTTTTCAAAATCCTAGGAATACTTGGCGACCATAAATATACCGACCAACCGCACGTCGCGTCGCGTTGGTGGTAACTCTTGAACTATGAAAACTGCCCATACTGGTTCGGCATAAGGCGCTGTTATTGTTAAATTTTTACCATAAAAGGCGGATCCGGTAGGTTTATGGTTACCACGAACGTGGCAATCATTTTTTAGCCTAAATGGAACGGATTCTCGTGCTGTACCTATCGTCGGTTTCCACAGAACGTAAAAATATCGTGTTCATCTTCTGTAGGCTTGCAACTGTCTTTTACTTTGGGACAAACCCGCCACTCTGTTCCCAACTAAAATGCAAGTCCTGACATGCAGTATCAACAATGGCGAACACCAGAAACGCGCGTCGAATCGCGGAAATATAATTCGACTGTCTTTTATCCCGCAACGAAATGAAAATAGAGAGTACATAAAAAAAAACAACTTCGACTACAGCTGAAAGAGTACCTATGTATAGCTATGTACTCTATGTATGTACCCATTTCGTTCAATTGTTATTTTATTTTATGTTGTTTTGTTATTTTAAGTTTCGTATACCATAAATGATGGTGAATATGAGGATCCTTAGATATTGTTATATTATGTAATGTAACACTTATGTACCATCTAGCTACTCATATTATGCGAATAAATTAATCGATTTGATTTGCTGTCTTACCTCCTTTCCACACAACAGCAGCTTCAACAGGAGTAGGCACCTGTCTCCACATCAACATCTTCTTCGGGTACCTCGGGTCCATACTCCCAGTGCTCTCGTCGTACCGCCAGTAATTCTCATCTTCGAACAGGTACGTCTTGTTGTTGTAGTTGGAGAGGAACACGGTCAACAGCTCCGAGACCTCGTCGGAGATCGAGTAGTCAGATATGGACCCTCTTTTGATGAAGTGGAATGTGGCGTCGAACTCCCAGTAGATTCGGTCTGTAATCAGGAGTTGTTTTTTTTGTGATTTATCCTGCCCCGTGGGAAGGCGATAAGCTTTACAAACTGTGATTTCAGAAAACTAGCCTTAATGCCTAGCCTAATCATATGGTTTACTATTTCCTTTATTCAATTCTTTAAGCACACAAATGTACAGACTGCTGCGAGGTTGCGACTTTAATATTTAATGACCTTTTGAATAATTATCATGCGACCAATTGCACAATAATAATAATGTTAGGTATATGTAAAGTTTTTCATAGAAAAATACATGTTATGGCAGTTGGCACAAGAATTTGACTTCAAAAATTAAAAAAATGTGTGCCAGTTCTCTTTAGCCATGGACGGTGGGATGAGCTTAGAATAATAACTAAAGCAGAGTTCTGTTTTTAGCCTTCCTTCTATGCTTTTTATTATTCTAAGGGGGTGAGTCTCTTGTCCACTGCGATCACATCTCGGTGCAGTCCCAACTCGGCTTTAAAAAAAAGAAAAAACCCTGAGACTGCACATCTCGCGGTAGGAGATGTTGGTTGAGGCTTCATATTATTAGCAGGAGTATTATTTGAATCTGACTTCAGTGTGCAAAAGAGACGAAGCTATACAAGACGTCTAGCTCTATTCCCTTTCCATTCTCACACTGAAGTAGGTAATACAGAATAAGAGATGGTGGGTCCCTGATTATTACTTGCCTTTGAAAATAACAATATTTCCGTTCTGTTTCTGGTAAATAGTTTTGATGATTTCGACTTCGGCGGGCAGGCCTCGGAACACGTCGTGGAAGCGCTGCGGGTAGCCGCGCTCCATCTCGTGCCGGTCGCGTAGCACCCACACCCACTGGATAAGGAATGTGAAATATTATAGACATGTCTAATATCAAACATAGTAACAGTAGCTCATGACCTGTCCATGCCGCCCGCAACTGGTTTAGATGTCCGCTACTTGATACTACTCTCCATTGATAATATAATATGATCTGGTACCTATTCATTGTTACATACTCGCGATCGTTACCAGCTCAACTATTACCAATCATTTGAAATTCTGGAGCGTCGGAGTCTGTCGGACTTGGACGATTTGCTGCCAGGCTAACGTGGTAGACTTGAGTCGGTCAGAACAAAATGACCCTGCAATAACAGCGAAAAAGATGTCCTTTCGGCTCTTTTCGGTTCGGACGACGCGCCTTGGGATGTGGTCACTCCCATAATCAATTATTTTGACCCTTCTGGAGAAAATAGATCTCGTCAATTGTACTAGACGGTAAGTAAAACAAAGATGGTCATGGCTTCTCACCTCCTCCTCAAACACAAAGATCTTGTCGTTGATGACCTGCAGCGTATCGTAGTTGGTCAGACAGAGGTCGGGCATGGAGTACTCATCCTCGTCGCTGCCCGGCTTGGTGAAGCCAGGCACCAGGGAGGTGTGTGTCCCCGGGCTATCCGTCACCTCATCCAGCTTGTCTTTTACTGCGAACGATTTTTAAATGGGAGAGAACATTTGACTCCAAAAAAAAATCGATATAAACTGATGAATTAAATAAAATGCAAATCTGAATCTGAATAACAATAAAATAAATAAAAAAATGAAATGAAAGTGCCAGGAGGTGATCGACTTCATGACCACACATAACTTTTCAAGGTAAGGATGACTGATGTCACTTATGTTATACCTAATACGGACCCAGTTCGTGACCCCGTCTTAGCAACACAAAATACTCACAATACAGCTCCTGCATGCCCAAAATGTCGTCCATATGCAGGCTGTCAACCGGCGCCTGGTAATAGGGATACATGACGGACCCTTTGACAGTGGAGTGCGACAAGCCCAGCGCGTGGCCGATCTCATGGATGGCGACGGCAAAGAAGTCTGTGACGTCCTCGTCATCTTCCTCAGGGTTGTCGCCCCACTGCTCGTCGTCGTCGAAGTGCATGGCGCCGTGCGGGGGAGGGAACGCGTGCGCCACCACGTGGCCGGGGCCGTCGAACGGGAAGCTGCGGGTGGGATCACACTGCTATGGTGTAGTCGGATATTAAATCTCAGAATCGAATGCTAGTGCAGCACTTATTATTCAACTACTTATTTCTAAGAGTTCAGATAATTTTACTTTTACCTATGTTGAAATGCGGAAAATCAACAGGGAATTCCCATTGGTGGAAAAGAGGTCTTTTGGCTCATGAAACCAAAACCATATTATATTTTTATTCCTATTTATTTTTATGAATTACAACAGAAACTGGAGCAATGTTATAGGTAGGTCAATAACAAAACCATCACTAGTTTACCCGTCTCCATGGTCGCCATTGACGAAAGACACCTGTATATCTGCGCGGCCTTGGTCTATACCGTGGAAGCTCAGGTTGCCGTGCGGCGCCCACACTGATAAGCCCAACTCCATCAGCTGTTCCACGCGGGCCTTTTCCAAAGTGCTGGAGCCGTTCACCACTCTGAAACCACACAGATAGATATAAACAACATAACATCACGCCTGTTAGAGGTTTTCCCTTTGCCGAACCTTCGGGGATTACTTTCGTAAAATAACACCCACATTTTGCCAGTTCTAATTTTTAAGACCCATGTACCTAATCAGCGAAAGTGTTATTGAGTTCCTCCATCAGGAATTTGTCAGTAGCAGCACGGAGTCTCGATTTGTGTCCGGTTGATGGCAATAGGCACACACACGGAGACGAAAATTCAGATGAGTTTGTTTCGGTTGTTTCTTCTCAGAGTAGTCAGATACGAAACACCGGCCTCATCTAGTTTTAAAAAAGAAGACGTGTAAAAGTGTTTGTAAAAACCTATTTGCAAAATAAACATCATTTATCATTTATGCAATACAGTTACACCACGGTCCATCTCGTCCTGCATGCATCTGATGCATCAACACCCAGAGGGAACAAAATAGTGTGATACATACGCCATTGAGACGATAGAAAATCAGGAGAACACGACAAACACAAGTTCTATTCCGATATCTATACAAATCAATGCAATTGAAGTGTCTGTTTGTAATTTCAAAATATCAGCTTTTTACTGAATGCTTATGAAAGAATCGTGGTTGTATTTTCCATATTTATGGGGGGTTTGGACCATATCCCGCCACGCTGCTCCAGTGCGTGTTGGTGGGTTGCCAGAGCCTCGTTGGTTGAAAGCAGGGTGTACCACGAGCAGGTGAGGTTGGCTTGAGCTCCTAAGCTGTTATTGGGAACCCCTCGGAGGCCCAGC
Source organism: Standfussiana lucernea (assembly GCA_964057025.1). Classification (NCBI taxonomy): domain Eukaryota; kingdom Metazoa; phylum Arthropoda; class Insecta; order Lepidoptera; family Noctuidae; genus Standfussiana; species Standfussiana lucernea. The sequence goes on along the minus strand of OZ059791.1, from coordinate 1,965,917 downwards.
TGTGGGATCCAGCAGGCTGACAAAAAAAAAATTAAACAATCGATACTTACAACGAAAAAACAATTTTTAAATTTTTTGTCTGGTTGTTCCGGCTAATCTTCGAACCGGCTGGATCGATTTTGACAGGACTTTTACAGGCAGATAGCGGATGTTATAAGGAGTACCTACTTAGGCTTTTATTTTAGAAAAAACGATTAGGGTTCCTTGAAAAAAAAATTCAAACTTTAGTCACTCGCAATTATACATACTTATACGTGTGCCTCACAGTCTCTTTCTAAACCTCGATGTACTATTTGCTAATACTTAATTGCCGCTTAATAAGTGTAGTAGTAGGTGCTTAACACATACCTGTACGATATATACTGCTTGTTCCATGCTTGCTGCAGGATGTATCTTCGACTCCTCGCAGATATGGCGGACGTCCCGATGTCTTTCACACCACACCGCTTTTTCTTGAAGAGCTAGAAGTCAGGCGTTCTAGTTGAAATTTAAAAATTTAATAGAGCTAGGCTAAAACAGAAATAGGAGGTGGATTTTCTTATGGCATTTATTTTCTTCGCTTGATAAAATGTAAGTTGTACTTCGTCTTAGCAAGATTTTATGTTGCTTACAATAAGGTTTATTACTCAATGTCAGAAAAAAATCTTCTGCTTTGCGTTCATTCATTAGGTACCTGTTTGGTATCATCATCCAACGTGCCAGTTTCCGGGAGACCAGCGAAGGCTTGCATTTTCTTCAGGGCTTCGGAAATGGAGTTGACCGTGTATGCGAAGTCCGCGTCATCCGGCACTTCCGGCAAGTAGCCATATTTCTTTAGAAAGCTGAGCTGCAAATTAATAAGTTTACTTTAGAAGCGGCGGCGTGATGATGTCGGAAATGGTTGGATGGTTAGTCGGTCTAGTAAGTTTTGCTTTAAGTACCACTTTTGAATTAAAATTGCGTTTTATCTCTCAAGGGTTAGAGGACCTTTCAGGGATAAATAAATAATAATAAGAAACACAGATTGGGGAACCCTTGACCTAAATAATTATGTGACAGTAAGAAATTAATGCTTGTATAAAATACTTATGTCCAACGTTTGAATGTCTTTAATTCAATTCGCAACAATGTATTCCTCTCCTAACATCATTAAGGCTCGCTTCAGAGAAAACCGTGCCCTACCATGACGTCTGATACAGTACCAGCTGACCCACGCAACTTCGTCTGCGTAACATTTTGGATTAATGCTCCGCTCCTATTGGTCGCAGCGTGATGTTTTATATTGCCTATAACCTTCCTCGATAAATGGGCTATCCAACTCTAAAATATTTTTTCAATTCGAACCAGTAGTTCCTGGGATTAGCGCGTTCAACCAAACAAACAAACTCTTCAGTTTTATAATATTAGTATAGATTGTTTTAATCTTCGGGGTGCAGTGGGGAAGAGATGGCGCTAGACATCCTGTATAGCTCCGTCTCTTTCTCACACTAAAGTGACATTGAAACAATACTGTTTTAAGACGTCATGGTAACCCCCCTGTTCATGATAGACCTTCGAAGGCACTCGTTAGCTTCGTTTCGCTAAACGATTTGGGTAGCTTATAATACCTACATACTTAGTTCGCAGTTCGTGCATTACTTTTATATGCCGCATTCCTATAAAATTAATCATTGCATTTAATAAAACCTAGTTCATTCAAAAACAAAGAAGTAGTAATGTACACACGTCTTATCTACCCATGCACATTTGTTGTTTTGACGACACTTGGTTCACTAAAGTCCAGAGATACAGTAACTACTTATAGGTATTGTAGATTACACTGACCTGTTCAGTAGTCGGCGAATTTGGTTCCAAATAGATGGTCCTGCATGTTACAGTGTAGCAAACTATGCCAAGTAAACACAAAACGCTCTTGACGTACATGTTAGTGTTGAAGGAATGAGAGGCGATAGTGCCCAGCGGGTTGTACTGGGCCGACCTTTGGCTCCAGATAATGATTCACTACAGTTGCGCGGTGATCTGGTTAACGACCTTCGGCGGAAGATCTGTTACTTTGTGTACCTACAGAAAACATTTATGTATATTGATAATTTATTAAAGTAGGTAGGTACCCATTTTAAATGTTTCAGTTACCTAAGTACTCATCGCCGGGGCCGGTTTTATACCTAGGTACGCACTACGGATTTTTCACGCGCCTGCCACGGGAATCGAACCGACTGAAATCACAAACAGGTCGCGAAGAATATCACATGAAAATAAAGAATACAATAGAATTACATACATAGGTAGAGGACGTACGCATAACTATCTAGGATGGAAGCACAGATGGAAGGGACACCGTTCCATACATTTTGACCGTGTAGGTATTGCACTTTTGTAGGAAACAGCTGATTCTTTTTTAAATTACCGGTGAAAATTTTCTATGTGGCGGGGTTCGGTGTGATGGTCGGTGGGGAGTGGGGACTTTCCACCCTGAATATGGCGTGTATATGTGTATGAGTGCTACGCACTGTGTCAAACTTTTTATAGACCTTAGTATAGAATAAATTGTCCAATAAGTGCGTATGTGTGGAGCAAAGCAAAACCTTCGTGGTATAAAAAAACAAAACCTGTGTAAAAAACATTCAGAATGACATAATTATAGTGACAAGTTACTGTTGACACCTTGTTGACACGTGTGGTTGATGATTCATTGAAAAAGGCAAGGAGTAGAATACCATACCACCATTATACCTATAGGTATCCTACTACCTATATTGAATTTGAGCACATTACAAAGTTAAAAATAAAGTTACAAAATATACCAACTTATTCAAAATGGCTAGATCCAGATCTGGAGAAAAATTTAGGGTTTCTAGTATGTTGTCAGTGGTTCCACAAGCTAGACTATACCAAAGTCCATCCAGATTATTTACAAAATACCACGAGGAATTCGGTATTAGTCCAGTAATACAAAAGCCTGCTCCTTTTGTAAGTGCATGTTTTTATTAACTGGTTTTATACTAAATAGCGTTAGCGTTTGACTGCAACTCGCCTGATGTGAAGCGATGCAGTTTCTCGTAAAATATAAATACTTTTGACTGCGAGGCGAGGAATTAAAATAACAAAAACGATTATCGCACGTCTGTATTCCCCGAAGGGATTGGTAGCAAACCTATGTACAAACATTTCACCAGATCCTTGGCAGTGTTTAATGTCACCCCAAGTCCCACGTGCCGTCAACGCCGGGCAAACATACAGACCCCGGGCAACTACTGAGAAATTCCCAACTGTTAAATCCAATAACACACTAATCTTATCTTTTCACCACAGCGTTATAATCCAGTCGACATGTCGGAAAATGGTGAGGTAGCTGGAAAGTATTCCGAATTTAATGGAACTTTAACAGGTTGTTTGGGGGTATACTAGGAAGACTATCCTAAGTTTTCGACCTCGAGGACCCTGTGCTAACTTGAACCCCTCCAAGTTAGCACAAGACCTCGTTAGACCTCGAGGTCGAAAACTTAGAATAGTCTTCCTAGTGTTCCCCCAAATAACCTGTTAAAATTCCATCGGAATACTTTCCAGGTAAAACCACATATCTACTGGACTATTAGCTAGGTATAATATTGTGCTCGACCCGACGATAGTGGCTTAGCTACCCGCACTGCTTACGCGAAGCTTGATGGAGAAATTAACCAGACGGAGTGGCAAACTATTTTCATCAATGGCTAGAAAAACATTTGAAAAATGACAAGGCCGGATATTACCGATATGTAATGTAGTTAGCCCATCCCTGAACGTTACGTTAAACGGAAACCTACTTGGAGGGGACTAAAAAGTACACACACTAACATGAACTTTTTGATGCAGAAATTGCGCTGGATGAATGGGTACAACCACAAAGTGGGAGTGATCAACCTGAACAATAACGGCAGTACCACGCTATTCTACTCGGCCTCCAATTGCGGGGTCTTGTACAACTGGACGACGCACCAAATGTGGCTGCTGAAAGGACACGTGAGACTCTTGGATCTTTAGAATTTAGATCAAATCGATGCTGCTACACGCAAGATGATGCTCCAGGCCGGGCGGCAAATAGAATGTCATATTTTGCCATGAGGCTGTGCCGAACGAGGCAGACTCCAGCAAGTGTGTAGCACGCCAAAAAGGTCATCATCAGCACCATCATCTGACACGTTTAATTCTCTGATCACTGCACGTATAGATCACGCTACTTGATGTTTTTAATTAAGCAAAACGTGTTTTCGCGCTGCAAAAAGATGGTGCACATGCTATATGTGCTGTATACTCCATCTCTCCCACACTAAGACAATTATGGTTTTTCTAACTACTATTACCTTCTTGTACCACAGATTACCTTGTTCTCACCATTTCACCGTGTATCTTCTTACAGAGACACATGATCACATGCATAGCATCGGACGAGACGGGTAAATGGCTGGTGACTGCTGACTCTGGGCCAGAAAATGTGCTCATAGTATGGGACTTCAAGGACCTGTTCCCTCAGAAGACATACTTCACGCCGCACGGAAACGCTAAGATCGCCAAGGTGGCCCTCAGCGCTGATGCTAAATACATGATGACTTTAGCGTACCCCTCTGAGAAAATGGTGCTGTACTGGTGGATTTGGTCTTACGGTGAAGAGACTCCTCACGGTAAGTCCAACACATAGTGTGGAACTGAGTAGTAATGATTGGGAATTTTGGTGGTGTACAGTCACGAGCAATTAAATGTATATACTTTAAAAGTAGGCAAATTCAACAGCGAGGTTTATAATATTCTCGTGAAATAACGAATTGTACTTTGGGATTAAGAACTATTTTGTAATATTATGGCTTACAAAATACTATGTTCGTGAAAACGATACAGTAGAAGAAAATCCGCTTTTGAATGTTGCTTAGTGCACCTATAAATTTCATTGCTTGTGACTTCATTTCATTTATTGTTTTAGAAGTTAAACAATTAAGGGGCTCGTGTGGATGGTTCATTTGTTTTTGCGTTTGATTCATAAGATTGCTTGTTAGTTATTATAGGTCAACTTTTATCTGTTTTTTAAGCGACATTTGAAACAACTGATGTACCTCGTGATGGTGTCGTTGAAATAGGTTTTAATCCAGCAAGAACAGATCAATTTCTGATAATGACCGGAAAAAATATTATTATCGGCTCTGCGAGCGTGAGTATCCAAGAGTTACGTTATAAATCGTAAAAGATCATTACCCTCCTGCTATGCAGGTTTAAAATATGGATTGGTGAGCTTCGAATCAAAAGTTTGAATCAGAGCCAGGCCCATGTATCTGGTTGGTTGACTGGTTTTACATGTAGGTACATACAATATTCCTTCACAAGTGACGATGTTAAAAATATTTAGGTCCACATTCACCAGTGAGCCCCTCTACCGTCTTTCTCGCTGACAAGTTTTACCACAATTTGAGCTATCCTTGTCAATTGTCATGTATAGTTTGTACAGGTGCAAGCAACCTTGAACTGAAACAGCAATCCATTACAGAGAATCGTTGTGATGGAGCGAGGGGTTGAAAGAGTGACAAATCGCTGGCAGCTCAAGGTAAAAGCTCTAGAGAATGTGAACCCGGACTATGGGAAGCTGATATGTTACACATTCGTGAAGAGTACCTCCCAGATAATAGTGGGGACCAGCCGTGGGGCCGTGCTGGTGTACGGCTACTCCATGGCATATAATGTAAACGTGGAGGATTCCGAAGACATCGACAAGCTGAAATACATCAAGATGTTGAAGTTGAATAAGAGAATGATTCATGTCATTAAAAATGTCGATGAGTTAGTTTTAAAATAATTATTGTTTTGTAGTGTTTACTTAGTTATAAAGGGAATTTGCTACCTTCGCATGTGGGGGACATACGAAGGTAGCAAATTCCGTTAAATATATGCATTATGGTAGCTATGATTTATCGTTTGTTCTGATTAGGTTTTATTGTAAATGATTTTAAATAAACTTTACAAATATTTAGAATCATTTACAATAAAACCTAATCATAATACACATAAAACCTACACATAATAGTTTTTTTTTTTTACCCGTTTTAGTTATTTACAATTTCGCAATTTCTTTTACTTGGAAAACATATTTTTACCAGATATTTTGATTTATTATCCAAACTACTGAACCGATTTTGATAAAATTTCTATGAGACCAATTGGGAAGTATAATCCTTTCAGGTAAAAGAATTTTTCAAATTGGTTCATAAATGACGAAGATATAGGTAACAAACTCAATATTGAGAACCTCCTCCTTTTTTTGAAGTCGGTTAAAAACTGGACCGAGTTCACAACCAAATTGAACAGTTGCAAAGTTGGAGCTATGAGCGGTGAGGGTCTCGCTATGTTTGGCCCATATATGCCTAGCAGTGAACACCTCTCGGTTGAATCACCATGATGACAAGATGAGAGGCTCGTGGCTAAATAATAACATACTGGGCCATTAGACATGGTGAAAGGGACATCGATGCATAAACGACTAAGTACCACTTATTCAGTAGGTACATCATTCCAACCCCCATAGAAATTTTTCAATGGTACTTAATCTATATATATAAAAATGAATTGCTGTTCGTTAGTCTCGCTAAAACTCGAGAACGACTGAACGGATTTATCTTATCTTGGTTTTGAAATGTTCGTGGAGGTCTAGGGAAGGTTTAAAAGTTGAGAAAGATTCGAATAATTGCCGGGAAAACCCTCAAAACAGCACTTTTCTATTTCCCATACAAACGTTTTCTAAATAAAATGGAGAGTCAATTTGTAATTTATTACCGCTGCATAAAGTTCAAATTCGCGTGCGCGGTGGAGGATCTAATGTCGCGTTCTGAAATTCAACAAAAGTGAATCGCGAACGCTACAAAATTGAGGATAGGATAATTATGTAGATAGGTACTAGGAGGGTAGGATAGGTAGGTACTAGGAGAGTAGGTTAGGTAGGCAGGTACTAGGAGAATAGGATATGTAGATAGGTACTGGAGGGTAGAATAGGTAAGCAGGTAATAGGAGAATAGGATATGTAGGTAGGTACTAGGAGAGTAGGATAGGTAGGTAGGTACCTAGGAGAGTAGGGTAGGTACATAGGTACTAGGAGAGTAGGATAGGTAGGCAGGTACTAGGAGAATAGGATATGTATATAGGTACTAGGAGAATAGGATATGTAGATAGGTACTAGGAGGGTAGAATAGGTAGGCAGGTACTAGGAGAGTAGGATAGGTAGGTAGGTACTAGGAGAGTAGGGTAGGTAGGTACTAGGAGAGTAGGTTAGGTAGGCAGGTACTAGGAGAGTAGGTTAGGTAGGCAGGTACTAGGAGAATAGGATATGTAGATAGGTACTGGAGGGTAGAATAGGTAAGCAGGTAATAGGAGAATAGGATATGTAGGTAGGTACTAGAAGAGTAGGATAGGTAGGCAGGTACTAGGAGAATAGGATATGTAGGCAGGTACTAGGAGAGTAGGATAGGTAGGTAGGTACTAGGAGAATAGGATATGTAGATAGGTACTACGAGAGTAGCATAGGTAGATAGCTAGGGAGGGTAGGTAGATAGGGTAGGTAGGGTGGTAGAGTAGGTAGGGTAGGAGGGGTAGGTAGGATGGGTAGAGTAGGTGGGGCAGGTAGGGTAGGTGGGGTAGGATTCATTGACTGTTAGGCGGTACGAAGTTCGCGGGGACAGCTAGTTTTAAATAAAATCTGCTGTTTTTATTTCGAAATTCTAATGAATCGTATTTTAATCATCGGAATTCGTATTTTTGATGTTTCGAATTATCATTCAGTCGGACTTTTTGTTATTCGACCTATTGAAACTCGGTATTTTGAGAATAGAAATAATAAACGTTAGGAATATTGAAAATTAGGATGAATGATAAATCGGAGTTGTTATATTAGGAATTTTGAAACATTCGGAATTATGTAAATCTGTATTTTGAAATTTGTATTTGTGACTGATGGAATAAAGTTTTTCGTATTTATGTAGTGTACCCCCCCTCCCCCCCCCTTCCATGCTGTATACCGAGACCGCTCCGCGCCTCGGGTGGCACGTTAACCTGTTGATCCTAGCTGTCGTTTGCGAGTAGATCTTTGACAATCGTATACGGCTATGAGAAGCCCGAAATACAGCTTTACCGCCGTGATACCCAGTAACTGAGTTATGGAGGTCAGATATACAGTTGCCTCACGTAAAATACTGGCTATTCAGCTGCATCTGGTTAGGCTGTAAGCTGACCCGCCTTTAGTTGTGAAAAGTCCACGCAGATGATGATGGTTGATTGAATGCTCCTCAACAGTGTAATAGTGACGGGCAACAGTGCTGGCGAGATCCACTTCTACGACGACCAGCTCAAGCTGCTGTACTGGGTGCACGGCTTCACAGTGGACCGCGTGAGGGGGCTCAGCTTCAACGTGTCGCCGAGGAGCTACATGATTCTGAATCCTAAGTGTAAGCATAACATAAACAATAAGAAATGGTTTGATTTGTATAGTAGGGACTATATCACAATTTTGTCCTGTTTCATGCTAAAGTCGGTCGGCTAGTAGAGGATGCTGTGGCATTGAGTCATGAATAACATCACGCTTTAATTCTCCGAACGAGAATGGAACTCACATTTCGCCAGTTTTGCCTTAGTGATAGTTTTTCTTCATCGGGTACTCATGACTGCGATTGCGACATTTCTGATGAAAAAACTACAGAGTTTACGCTGCCCGATCCAGAAGTTGAACCCAGGATCACACACTCACCCTTGCGACCACGCCACTGCTAAGCCTTTGGGAACACATGTGTGATGTTTATATAACTAACCACAACAAAATACATCTGAAAACAGAATTATAACTTTCAGTATGTACGAAAGCCCGAGGTGGGTGGCAGGTGCTTTTTGCTTGAGAACTGTCTTCCAGCAAACCAGTAACGTTATGCTGTGTGACTTCCACCATCGCAGGTAACACGCCGTGCCCCTGTTGGGAGAAGGTGGTACTGGAGAAGGACCCGGAAACTGGCGAGAGCAAGCAGAAACTCATAAAGATGCGTCTTCCTACTAATGCGACCGTCGACGGCAAGCAATTCCTCGTCAGGGACTTTATTGTTTGTAAGAACATTTCTTTTTTGCTTTCTAAACGGGTTCGACGTGGTGCAGGAGAAGAGCACCTGGATGAATATGGGGAGGCCTTTGCTCAGAAGTGAGACATTAAAGGCTAATAATATATATTTTTTGCAATTTACATCATCGTTTTACCTCGTAAACTTGGGCAATTAAGGCATTCAAACACAATTCCTCTGCGCGAAAAAATGATGCAAAACCGCTAAACGAGTTCCACTGCGAAACATCACAATAATATTATGTAACGGGACATTATACGAGTCAGTTGAATTGTAGCAATCGGAACAATATTAAATACAGTATAGGTCGGCTTCAAACCTCTTGGATTAAATTTTCTGCTATTTCGTTTTCGCTGATATGGTTTTGCGGCGGAGCTCGGAGGTGTGAATGTGAGATACAGTGCCTTAACAAACTGCTACAGACTGGTGCTACGCCGCCTATGTTTGCTACACACCGCATCCTTGCTACGTTGTAATAACATGCTACGCCGTTTCTTTGCTACGCAACGTATTTTTGCTATATGTTTTCGTATTACGTACGTATTTTTGTTTTTTGTCATCGCGCCATTTTCCTTTGCTACGGCTACTTTCACTTGCTACGATGCGTCTCCTTTCCCTTGCTACGATGCGTCTCCGTGCTACGCCGTAATATAATGCTTCGTCACGCCACGTCTCTTTCCCTTGCGACGATGTGCAGCCATGCTACGCTGTGTTCTCTTGCTACGCTCGTAGTCGTTACCCTTGTACAGCCGATTTACTTGCTACGCAGCGCGTAGTATGTGCTTTTGCACGCATGAATGCTACACGCGCTATGTGGTTTGGGACGCCGCCCCTTGTATTGCTTGTTATAAAAATTAAAAGTTGTGACTGATACTTTATCAAAGAAACAGAGATCACAATCACAAATCACACACTGCTTTATTTTTAATCGCACTTGAACTAAAGCAGCAGCAATGAGAGAATACTGAACATAAGATAATCTAATTTAGCGCTTTTTTCTTTTCCAAGCCGCCGTAGCTAAGTAGTCACTCAGGCGCCAAAGATTGGGGGGGGGGGGTCACACAGGGCCGTATACAGGAATTTGGTTGAGAGGGGTTACCCCGAATTTAAAAAGGCAGATCGGGGAGGAAACACTATAAGGAACAAATTTTGAAAAATTTAAATCAGCCATCTCTCCAGAAATAGATGTTTGCCATCATGCGTAATATTTATTTTATTTAAATCAATAAGTTCAGAAACGTGATCAAGGGCGACTTAGACCCAGCGCAGAGCGGTGGTCATGACGGTTATGATCCCCCCGTGGATCCGCTTTTGATACTAATTGAGTGGAAAAGCGAGAGAAGATTGCTTCAAACTTTAAGTAGCCCGCCTCCGCCCCGGATATTAGGTTCTTTTTATTTATTCATACAGAGAAATAAAAGTAACTCCTTCAACTTATACAGAACTAAAAAAGGGTAGAATGTACCTATTAGGGAGCGGAGCGAGCTTGAAATTTTAGCGTTCTGCCTCGTAAATGTTCCTCTCCCCCTAGGACTTCCCTCCCCCGTTAGGACCGCGCATGTAGTCACTCTACTTACTACGAATTTGCATGTTACCACAGGCACAAATAACCAAGGAGTTCGATTTGTGGACTTTGTCACCGAGAAGTACAAGACTATTTTAGACAACAAGAGATCTTGCGTCCTGTCCCTCGCCGTACATCCGGAGAAGTAAGGCGTCTTTCTATTATTATTATAAGCTTTAATTTAACGTGGCTTGTTAGAGTTGGTGTGTATTGGTCAAGTCTTGCAACTGAATTTCGATCCAGTTCCCCCAACCAATTTAGCTGAAATTTTGCGCACACCTTTGGTTCTCGCTTCTGGTAACTATACATTTTTATGGCAGACATGACATGATCCTTCAGCCAGGATCGCCTGTCTCGCCTGCAGTCAGGATCGCCTCGAACTTTCTTGGTGCGGCCAAATAAAGTGTTTGTTTGTTTCGTTCTTTCTAACTGCCTCTATTCTAGTGGTCGTAAACACGACTGCTGAGCAAAAGGTCCTGGCTTCGATTCCCAGGTTGGGCAAAGTGTTATTGGGTATTTCTATCAGGAATTTCTTAGTAGCAGCCACGAAGTCTGGACTTCTGCCCGGTTCATGCAATGGCTCCTCTCCTATTAAATGGGCTTTAAACATAACTGGCGAAATGGGGTGTACTATTAGGTACGCCTCTGTCTCACCCTTCGCGGATTACAGACATGATGTTTTGCTACGAACCTTTTTGGTGCGGCGGTTCTTTGTATGTACCACCCACAGAAACCTCCTGTGCGTGGGTTACAAAGACGGCTCGGTGGAGCTTTTCGACTTCGTGAAACACAAGTTGATCCGGCGGCTGGACCTGCGCGGCGTTTACACGGAAGTGGTGGCCCCTGACGACGACTCCATCAACTGCAACTATCACATCACCGTGCCCGAACTGTCCGTCACCTGCCTACAGTACGCGCCGTCAGGTGACGTGAACTGCTTGATTTTAAAACATACGTAGTACTTGAAAACATTAAGGACCTCCAATAGTAAGTTATTATAAAAGATCCGACCAAGACTTTTATAGTAGAAAGTACGCAAAGTTTGTCCGTAACTAATCCGAGCCTGAAAGTAGTCAAAGTAACTGTTACAGGTATAGGTATATAGGATGGAAGGGACACCGATGCACAAACAGTTCCCACGTATTCAGTATATCTTTCTGAATATAGAAACGGCTGTTACAAAACTGCGATATCTACACGGTCAAAATGTATGGAACAGCAGATGTTTTTTTTAACCGACTTCAAAAAAAAGGAGGAGGTTCTCAATTCGGTTGTATGTTTTTTTTTGTGTTTGTTACCTCATATCTCCGTCATTTATGAACTGATTTGAAAAATTCTTATTTTATCTGAATGGATTTACTTCCCGATTGGTCCCATAGAAATTTCATCAAAATCGGTTCAGCAGTTTGGTTTTGAAATCAAAATAACTGGAAAAAATGTCATCCAAGTAAAAGAAATTGCGAAATTGATACTTGACAAGGATTTGTGTGTGATACGATAACTAAAAAGGGTAAAATAAAAACTTTTTTGCAAAAAAAAACCGACTTCCAAAAAAAACACTAAAAAAGTGGAAAATAACTTTACTTTCGGAAGTCGGTGGCAAAAAAGTCAATGAAACAAACAATAGTCACCGACTTCCGAAAGTAAAGTTATTTTCCACTTTTTTAGTGTTTTTTTGGAAGTCGGTTTTTTTTTGCAAAAAAGTTTTTTAAATTACCGATCAAAAGTTCGATATGGGCGGGGGTTCAAAATAGGGGGGGACGTGGCACAGATACGTGGTACCTTCCAACCTGTAAATGCAAGTGCAAACAGAATGTAATAGATTATATTATTACCTACTATCCGTACCATCGGTGCAGATCCGTACTGATTCTCCTGGAAACCTATATCTTTATACAAGCATTCTTAGAACTTACTTGGGCGCGATTCTTAATGAAGTCAGTAAACATTACAACAAATTAATTGTACTTATAGGTATGCACTTCTCCTGCGGCCTGAACACGGGCCAAATTCTGTTCTTCGACCCCATGAGTATAGACATCGTGACCCCGACGCCTTTCTTCGACACCCGTGGCGCTATCCGCTATATGAGCTACAGTGTCGACTCCAAAAACATGGCTTCTGCTGTAAGAATAACTATATAATCTAAGGACACTTTACTAACAGACAGAATAAGAAGTCGGTACATAATGAGCCTATGATGTTCCCGCTGTGTGATACCTAGAGTTGACCGTAATTCAACAAACGGATCTAGAGCGGGTTGGTTGATGCCATACATGTCTTCGATTGCGCACGGGGCATGTTTCCTCACGATGTTTTCCTTCAGCCTTTCAAGAGTTTATACTAAAGTCAAGTGTCAGCCTGGGTTCAACTCCACGACCAACAACTCGTAATTACCGGCCGCTACCTCTGGGGCGTGGTGGTCCGGTAACGTCGTACGGTACGTCCGGTACTGGAAGCCGACCCCAACATTATTGGAAAAAGGCTGGGCAGATGATGATCAAGTAGAACTGAAACTAATGCAAATCTCTAATCGCAGGACGAAAACAGAACAGTTTGCGTTTACAAGTACGACTGTATATCGTACCGTTGGCTGTTCGTCGGTAAACACCGATCGCACTACAAAGAGATCACTGCCGTCACCTTCCTCCCCGCCAAGACTGACAAAGGAGAGTACAAGCTGGTTTCGCTAGGCCTGGACCGCTGCATGGTGGAGTACGACATCGCGGCCAGCGGCGGAGGTAGGCAAAGTGAAAACAGTTAATCATCATCGGCAACCTGGTTCCACACACTGCTGAGTACAGACATCTCTTTCACTACATTCCTCCCTGGACTACCTGCGATCTTCTGAATGTCATTCACCATCTGGCTGCTAGTATGCCAATACTTTATTAACAGATATACATACATAACATCAAACCTGTAATCCCCGAAGGGTTAGGCAGAGGTGTACCTAATAGTACAACCAGATTTCACAGTTTCATACTTAATATGTACTAGATTATAAAGCTTTTCAAACCCTGACTCCAGAGCTATGTATGAGTAGGTATACCTGTATTTCAGGAGTAATTCTTTTATAGGTAGTAACTATGAATGCAATCTTGCAAATTTTATGAGCAGCAGAGAGACTTACATGCATGTTTGTAGGTATCCTCGAGATCGTGAGTCTGGACCGCGTGGACCAGACTCCAGTGCCACTAACCGCCATAGTGTGGCCCACGCCAGACGAAGTACTGCAGCACCCTGAAGAATGCAGGTCTAATTTACCGACCATACTTGTGGCTACTGATGAGGTATTTGATTTTCATGGATTAGATGTTTTTACAGAATCTCTTGGAATATTTTACTCTGAATGTTGAGAAGTAATTTATATAATAGGCACTAACGCGGTAGTTTCTATAAGCTTTTAATAACTTTAATTCCTATTTTCCCTAACACTAAGCAATCCCTAAAGGAATATGAATGCCTAAATGTTTTTGCACTGTCAAAATTGCATTCCACTAATGGTCGCTTCGAGTTACTGAAAGCGAGCATTACACTACCCATTATTATCACGCACGACCTACTTTTGATTCAACATTAAACAATGAAATATTGTTTATTTTGATCTGATAAAATATATTTAATATATATGTTGTAGTTTAAGAAACATTCTTGATTATTCTACGGTTCAAAACACGATATGTACAACTTCACCCGATCATAAAAAATCGATAAAATTGTTGATCGTTTGTCAATTCATACTTGAAATAGATCAAACTTTTTACTCCCAAAAAACATCAGAAAATAGGCAATGATGTTTGACTTACACAAGTTTAGGCTTTAATTTGACAATAAGTTTCGTAGATTGAAACAAGCAATTTTATTGCATTGACTTGTCCGGAGCAAGTCCCATCAGTTCAATTCCACAGTTCAAGTACAAGATAGTGAACTACGCGACTACCATGACCCTCGCGACGGTGCTGGGTCCTCGATACGACTACCCCGTCAGCAAGATGCAGCTGATCACCAGGACGGAGGAGGAAGAGACCAGCAAGTACCTTCTGTTTGTCTGTAAGGACGTGGTCGGCTTGCAGAAGATGCCACTCGACGGCAATCCGTGGAAACATGTCGCGCTGCTGGCACATCCATCTAAGGTATCTAACAGGTTTAATTTTTTTTTATTAAATAGCAACTCTTTTGATTTAACAGTTTAATTAGGTGAATGCGGGACCGGTTCACCGGTCATTGTGGCGATTCTTGAGCGAGGTGTTACGCAGTGGCGTAGCGTGGACTAATCTAGACGTGGGCAAAGTCAAATCAGCGAGGCCCCTTTCCTTTCAATACTTATTCCCAAGATCAATGCAGAGGACCTACCATATTTTTGTATCTACACATTCATGATAGGGAAATAAGAGTGCGCGGAGAATATTGAAATGCATATATTATTTAAACAAAAAGGAATGTACAATTTTGTAACCTGCGTAACCTTTTATAAAAAAATCCCCGCTGGCTCTTTGATTTGCTTATGAGCCCGTAATAAGGATTTAAAGTTGATTTTTGAAGTTAACTTTATTTCGATTGATAGCTAGTATTCTTAATGCGGCCAGTCGGTCCCGATTCATACTATTTCTCAAATATAATTTATACTTAAATTTTAAAAGGGTTTTTATTTGTAAGTTTGGATGTTAGAGGTAAAGTTCAGCAAGGCGAGCGAAACAAGCTAAAAACATTTCCGCAACATTTTGATTTTTTGTATATGATCAATTTTGTTATTTAACCAAGTTGCCTTACCCTTCAAGGGGGCCTCTTGCGAGGCCGAGGGCCAGAGGAAGAATCGCAATCAGATAGAATCGTGTTGCTAATGTCCTTCAAACATAAGTAATGTGATTGATTATGTAAAAAAAATGTTTTTGAATTTTCAGGTCTTACAAATGTGTTTCCGAGAAGATCTTGGAATTCTGTTCACAATCGGTGCCAAAGATACAATTCTCTCACAATGGTCCGTTCAATACAAGTGTGTACCTAATATTTTCCATAAAAGTTATATAGGCCTTAGAATCTTAAAGATGTATACATTTAAAACTAGGTAATTAAGTAGGTCTTAGGGGCGTAGGTATTCGCGTAGTTCGCTAACTTGAATTTAGTAACCTTTATCTTTTCAAGCTATGTACTTATAAAATCACCAGATCTGTAGACGCGACAGCAAAACGGGGTGGTATAGACCTGGATCCTTACTACTGCCTAGTCGACGATGGTCGCCCTGGCTGGCTGTTCCAGGAAATACGGGACCTGTTCTACTACATCCAGATCCTGTGCCAAGGGACCTTCTCCCCTGCCAGGAGACTAGTCAAGGATTACATACCGATTGACTCGCTGCCTGATCTGATGAGGGCTTTGGGATTCTTCCCATCAGAATATGAGGTAACTACCTAAACATTTTAAGTGCCTCGTTGGCCTATTGGTAGCAAGTGCTACTGCTGACCATGAGGTCCTGGGTACGAATCCCGGGTCGGGGAAAGTGTTATTAAGATTTCCATCAGGAATTTCTCGGTAACAGCCTAGAGTCTGGATTTTTTACAGTGGACTTACACATAACTGGCAAAATATGAGTGCTGGAGACTATAGCTGCCCAAGCTTTCGGGAATTAATATTTTTTTGCCTTTTATTATTTCTCATTTTCATGCAGTTTGATGCAATTATATTTTTTTTTTCATGCAACAATAATTTACAATAAATTTTTAGTTTAATTTTACTGTAAGTATGCAATTTCAAATTTAATTATATTTAAATTTATTTTCAAATAATTCTTATTATTAATCGAAATTCTTATTATAAATTTAAGTTTATTTGAATGAGAAGACCTCTGCACGGTAAAGGCCCTTCGGGAATAGACTTAATTAAAGTTGTGTAGGTACTCCCAAATTCCATCATAACATTTTCAGGTGGAAAACCTGATAGTTGAAGCGAAATACAAGGTGTATCTCAAGAAGCCAGTGACAGAGATTGATTTTGAGGAGTTTGTGAAGCTTTACCTGAACCACCGGCCGGCGTTCGGCGAGAGCTTCAAGCGCCTGCGCTCCGCCTTCCGCTCCTTCGCTCACGTCTCTTCTAATCAGGACTGCTCCATGAGACGGGAAGATTTCATTGAAATGCTCCATACGAATGGTAAGACTGCACGTCAAAGGTACCTATGAAGCCAAGTTACTACTCTTCAGCGAGGCATTGCATAACACAAATTCGGAATTGGATTCGTATTTGTTCGCGTTGGCAAGTGTGGTGTGCGTCTCATGTCGGTTCTGATAATTTTCATATTAATTCCTATACGTACTGCAAGTAACCGTTGGAAAGTAGTCTGCCCAGAACTGTCATATTTCAAATTAGAAAAAAAGGTAGGTATCATAAAGGCTACACACAACGCCGGCGGCTTTTGCTGAGCGGCACGGGCCGCCGGCTTCTCTCGCGTCTGTGCCGCAGACCTCGAATGCCGGGACCTAACTGACCTTGAAACCAACGCGACACGCGGCGGCATACCCGGGCGGCCATGCCAGAGGCTCCTTTGTGCGGCTGAGCCGGCGGGTTTATAGGCCGTCGGATGCACCGCGGCTTGTCCGGCGGCACTGTGCGTACGGGCTTTAACATGCTTTTGTTTTCCAGGTGAATTCTTCTCTCGCGAATTGTGTTGGTATCTGTTAACTATACTCTGCGGCCACAGCTTTGAAGATAGAGCACTTATGAATGAAGATGACTTCTCATTTTTACCTGAGGTACCACTTAGGCCTATTTTTACTAAAATTCCCACAGGCAAGCTTTATGGAGTAGTCGAAATATTCAGCATTGGCTAGACCTTGATCGAAAACTTGGATTTTCAGGTGACAAAATATGGGAGGTCTTTTTCAATTAATAATGAGATCCTGTAGTAGATACCATATTATTAATTTTACTTAGCAAGTCAGAAACTCATTGCTATAATATTTTTCTTTACAGATTATTAACTTCAGCCACTTTGTAACTGAAATAATTGGCATTCAAGAATTAGATAATGTGTCTGTTCTGTCTGGTTTGGAATCAATGGCTTCCTCACATACCATGTTCTCCATAGATTCTGATGAAAAATTAAATTAATAAGTTATATATCTTTATTTCTTCTTATTATTTACTATAATATTATATTACATTAGTATATGATACATTAAATTTACATTTACAATAATTTGTCGCATTATTATTTGATGAAAACAAGACATTCAGAATTCTATTACCTACATATTGGTGATTTATGAAATGGAACACAATAATAATTCATTAATTAAAACATAAATGGCATCAATCTTATACAGCAAAATTAATGTGCAAGCAAAATAATGGTTAAAAAAATATTTTGAACACAGCGTAGATAAATGATGGAAATTCTCTAAAAGTATTGGCAATAAATTAATAATTATTAGTGATTGTCATGATAGTGCAAACATTAGCCCAAGCTTAAACGGATATGGATATATGAACTTCAGTTTTCATTACAATATTCAATCAATGACGCCTTTATTTTGTACATCTCTATGCTGTCATTAAAAGAAAATTAATGTAGGCATGCTTCTTCACTATAGAACTAATGCTCAGCACATCTTAACATATTTGTCATCACAACAGAAATACCACGAATGTGTAAGAGTCTGCTAATAATTAGCAGATTTTTCAATACATCATCCACAACAGGGTTTTGTACTGAGTAACATAGAGGAAGAAATTGTTGTACAAAAAATATTTATGCTCTTCATCATGCAAATACAACTACTTCATGTGATAAATATCACATTTTTCAGACATCAATCCCAAACCCTATGTTCAACTTAAAAAAATACATTAAATTAGTCATATTGCTAAAATTAATCTAATTAAGTCACATTTTATGAAACTGAAATATTTACATTAGAAAGAAGACCTTGACCTAGCAAAGTAAAATAAAATTATAAATTCAAATAAAATTACATCACTCTCGGTCATAGTGACCAAAATTAATTAAGCTAAATGTTCATAACTTTTCCAAACGTCGAATTAGTTCTGCCAAAGTGATTCAACCCAGAATTTCTTATTATTTCAATAAAACATGTAGACGTGGTATAATTACTATTCAGTAAAATCACTTCCTTAAGCTTGCAAAACATAATTATGATTGAACAGATTCCAAATTAATCAGTGTAAACTCAGAACTCAAATATCATTGTGTGGGTTGGAACATTTTGGTAGAACTAAGCTCAAGTATAAAACTAAAACACTAACGCATTTGTAGCGATGAGTGGTGAATTGATACTAACTCCTTGAATGCACACTTATGAAATAAACTCACAGCACATATCAACAAGTCCTCAATGTTTGTTCAATGTAAGCACAGTCTAGTGTCGAAGACTTTATGTGTTGAGCAAGCCTCAGTCAGTTTTTAACCGCTTGGCTGGTGTTGTGGTGCCGCTACTCTGCGAATTTGAGTCTTCAGAGAAGTTCATTGCTGTAGAAGTGAATTCTGTAGGCCCTTGGGAGTCACTCACTGTTGAGAAACCTGAAAAATTTGGATATAGTTCTTCATTAACTGTGGTCAGCTATATTCTTGTGCAATATGCAATATTTAAAATAGTAATAGCTATCTTTTTTTTAAGCATAGAGCCATGTAAGTTTTAAACACAAAGTAAATAATTTAAAAACTATGCTGCAGATTTCATAACACGAGATTTGAACCCTGACCTACTTGCTTATATCCGAAAATCCACCATCTTAAAAATTTGAAACTATTTTTTTTCGTAAGGAGTATCGAGAGGTTTAAGCTAGCGATAAATATTGTTTACTTTTACTCACATGTGTTGGAATCTTCAGCCATGCCGAAGTTGGAATTGGAGGAGTCGTGCACCTTCTTCGGCGTCAATGTGTTCTCCTTATTCTCACGTTTAGCCGCGTGTTTCTTCTTTTGCTCATTTGTCGATATTGGAACCCATTTATAGATTTTCATAGTCGTTTCACCAATCGTCACCCATTTTTTCTCCCTAAAAAGGGACACGGTATTATTTCATAGAATTTGACAAAATTACAGAAAATGTTTGCTACGAATGTCCAACTTACCAATGGCGAACTTTTTCCACAGCTTGCATGACTCTTTTGATATCATCTTTGACACGATTCCTAGTTTCCGCTCGGACAGAACGAGACATTTTGCTTATTTATATTTGCTTAAAGTAAAAGAAATCTGTATGAACTTTCTATGATAGAACAGAATATTTGTTTATGAAATAACTGAACTGCGTTCGCTTGGACAAGCGACTTTCTTGCTCAGTGCTCTATTCATTCATCCGACATCCGCCATTGACTTTTTGTAAAATTTGACATTTGGAATATGATACGTTTAGTTGCAGATTTGTACTGTGAAGTAATCTTTTGTAATAACTAATAATTATACTGATCAATTTTAAATTAAAAAAAAACAGTAGGTCTAACAAATTATTTTTTTTAGACGATAACATATCCTGAAGAGTTTAGTTTGAGTTTTATCCTGTTGAGTTGAGAGTTCGAAAATAAAATTGATTTCATTACCACAATGCAACAGAAAATAATAAAACGGATCTGAATAAAAACCATATTGCACGTCTTGTTGCTGCAAAAATCTTAATTATCTTTAAAGTTTAACTGTTTTATTCATGGTATATCATGATTGTAGTTAAACAAAAAAAATACTGTATACTAAACTTAACTGAATTTAGAAATATAAACCATTTTAAAGGTACTTATTTACACTGTTTTTGCCTTTAAAATAGAAGCGAAGTAGCGATCACTAAACGTTTTTGCTTGCATAATCTCACTTGCGTGTTATTGGTGGAACATCAAATTTAAACTATTCTATTGGTGGCCATTCCAATACTAGAAAGAGATAATGCAATAGATAGGGAACGGAACAATCAGAGAGCAGGAAAATCGGAAATTGAAAACAGGGAAATAAATTTATGAAAAAAATTATTGGTAATATTCTGCCGAAAATAATTTTAGTTATGGATTAACAAGTCTAATAATATGCTTTAATACATAGGTAAGTTGTGCTATTGATTCTCGCTGTGTAAAAGTGTAATATTTAGGAGATGGGCTGTATTTGTGAATTTTATCATGAATGAATTTTGACTTATATTTAGCGGCTGTCAGTTGTTTTACGTCTCATCGTACTTGATTTGGTTCATTATAATTTATTTCTAATAAGATCGGTAAAGTGTGTACAAATTTTCACGCGGCTTGGACTTACAGGGATGCGCATCGATTGCGATGATGCAACGAGATGATAAGGTGCAAATTACATGCATTTGATAGCTTTTTATTGGTGTTTTGCTTTTTCGCACTTTCTTCTTCTTTACCCTCAATGTTTCGTCCGTACATGTGTTTGCTTTACTAAGTTTGATCACAAACATAACCTCAATGTAAGTAGCCACTGGATACCACCACCGGTATTTGCAAGCTTATTCACTGTCAGAACCTGTGCTGCATGCTGTCTACACTATAGGCTACCACTGATCTTGCACTAAAAAACAAAATGCTTATCTATTGTCACATGCTATCAATATTTTTTTCCCCTTTTTCTGATAAAATTTGAACTTGGGAACAGCTAGATCAGCGATCACTGTTAATTTCTATGATCAAGTTTTTAGAAAACTCTGTACAACATTAACATAAATTGTTTGTTTCAATGCTAGTGAACCTGACCAACAGAAATAAAATAAAGTTAGCTATGGTCTGACGAATAAGTAGTGCTTAATAATTACTTGTCTTAAAAACTGTAGATATAGGCAACTCAAAAAAATACCTAAAGCTCCTCTTCTTAAATGTTAACAGGCTTAGTGAAAGCTGGTTTTACACGTCAATGTAGCACTGTCCTGTGATTTTTTTATTTTCTTTGCACTTCTTTATGCCTTGTTATGTTTTTGTTGCAGTTTTACCGTGCATGTATTGTTAAAACTGTAGAAGTGATACAGTGACTATATTGTTGGCTTGTCCGGCATAAGGTCCACCTAACGACAACCGTGAATATTTCCTTCCCGTATGGCTGCGTATGTTAACCGTACGATATCAATGATGGCTGGCGACGGGCCCCACAACGTTGCGATGCTGAACAATGGTGCGGTCCGCGTGAATATGTCAAATGTGGACTCGCCACTACAGATATTTGTGAGGGCCAAGAAGAAGATCAATGATATATTTGTTGAGATTGATGACTATGTCAAGGATGCCGTCACTTTCATGCATGGTGAGCTATTGATATTATTTTTATTTTGGTATGTAAGAATACTCTCAATGATCTATATAACAGAACATGATTGCTTAGCTGGTAAATGTTTAGTGCTGACCATCTGCATGTACTTTTATCGAAATTATAATGAATGCTGAACTAACTCTTTGAAACAATAGTATAGAATTGAAATTATTGACTATAACCAGAACTGGGTGGCATTGTCTACATTATTGAAAAGCTGTGTCAGAATTTAGTAGTAAACTACTAAGTTCTTGCACTATGTTACCAATATAATTAGTAGATCATTTTCTATCTTTGTCATGGCCTGTTTAGTCCTGTAGGGCCAATGACAACAATTGATAAGGATATAAACAAGGCATGAACACACAATATAAATATTTGTATGGTGTTGGTTACTGTCTTTTGTGCTTCTTCCAACATGCAACATTAGGGTCTGACCACACTTATCGACGCGGCAAAGACTTTCATCAGTCGTTCTTCGCCTCATTTTGTTTCAGACAAGGCGACTCATCACTGCTTCAGACCATTCGCTTTTAATGCATGGAACCTCTTTCTGACAGCCTTAAGCTGATAAGTGTGGTCCCCAACACAGAACTCCCTAACACAGAAGCCTTTCAATAAATGTGTCAATAAAATTATGCTCTAATAACACAAGACTTAACAACCAAATTCTCACATTATACATTTAAATATTGGCCAGACAGTAAATGAAAAAGATAACAAAATTGAATGACATTGACTTGTAAAAAATAAAATATTCACGAATGATAAGTGGAGCACCGTAGTAAACTAATCCTGTAGAATATTATAATATCTAGGGCCGATCTATGAACGCCTTGTTGAGGTCGCGTGCCAACGGACGGCTTATTTGGTTTAAGGTCATTATATATATATTTTTTTTTATTGGACTCTAGAGTACTATGCGACATATAAATTAGCGCGCGAGTGTTCTACGCCTAAGGATCTATTTATATTGCCGCAGAATGGAATAAAAGCGAATATTTGTAACGTATTTGTACGTGTATTTTGATTTCGTTACAAGAATTGGCTTCCATTCAATTCCACGGCAATGTAAACAGAGCCTAATAGATTACTTGCCTTATTTAATATTCGGTCGACATTCTTGGAATGAATAATTTAATTTGTCTTTATATTAAATTAGTCCTTGAATCCTTGTCCTAGCTTGTTCTCTTTTCAACCTTGCCTTGACTTTTCAAGTACAATGTTGTCCTTGGTTGTCCAATCTCTAAGTACTTTCTGACCTTGAAACTTGTCCAAGTAGTGGGATAGTATTGGAACTTACCACCTAATCTCTGATAATACTTTAATCGCTTCTAACATACGCCTAGGAAAAGTGACATTTTTATCTGTTCTAAGTAGTAAACTGTGGAATACAACAGAACCCACTGCAGGCTGCTCACTAAATTGGTCTTAAAAATTCCTTCATACCCACGTATGTTTACATGAGATCAAATAAGTAATAAATATTGATTATTGAGTTACGTATTTATTTGTTTATTTACTAATTATCTTATCAAATCATTAACATGTTAATAATACGACGGCTATTCTGTAAATGGCTTCACACATTAAAACAGTGCTATGTAAGTTGCGTACAAAATTCAGCAGTTAACTAATGTTGATGTTGTATGCATTTCTAATTCATATAGAGCCGAAGAGAAGAAAGCACAAACAAGCATTTGGCTTTATCTTTGTTGACACTACCATTGATTTTATTTAATACGCAGCAAAAACGTATTCACGAAAATCTCGCTCTGTACGCTACGCGACCTACCGCACTTATTCAAATGGCACGAGTATGTAGAGGTCATAATAGAAACGCTAGGCAAGATTTTCCGTTGTCCTAAAACGTTATATATATTCTCCACGTGTACAACTGCAGTCAATTTATCTAGCATCATGATATTTCATATTTTTGAGAGTGATTGTGGTGTTGGCTTATTTCCAACTAAACAATCGCTTGTTTATATACCCATTACATAGTTGCATAACAACGTATATGTTATGCGTGCTTATGTACCTGCTGAAGGTGTGAGTTGTACCGAGTGACTGACTCATCAGAATAAAACGGACGCGGGGCGCCAGGCGGAACCAAGCGCTTTATATTACGGTCGGTACAGTTGCCTATTCCGATTTATTACTCGCTAAATGATTGTGGTATTTTTGCCCCCTTTTCAGTAGGTAACATTAGAAGCGCGTTGTTGGAATTTCAACGCTCGGCCTAACTCTGAAACTTGGAAATACAACAATACTAATTTTATGTAGGCATTTATTATTTAGGTGACATCTAATGTTATTGAAAATTGGCTTTGTTGTCAGCAGTTTTTAAAGAATGAGAAAATATTAAATTGTATCCCTAAATTACCAATAACTTTTAAGTTTAAGCATGATATCAGATTACAGTATACAGTACCGCGGTAATCTTAGTCGTAGTATTCATACGGGGTGACCGATCTGACTGTCGCAGTCTTCTGAATCATCAGGAATACGTCACCTATTCATATTATGTGTGATCATATCATAGATCATCTATCTCTTGATGCTTGTCTCACCAACTCGCTGCTAATAACAGACGACTCTCTGTAACCATAAATAGATAACTATTTATATTATTTTTGGTAATTATTACATTGGCTGCTTTTGTAAATAATTAGAACCAATAAAGAAAATGGACCAACGCCATCTACATATACAAGACAAGCTGGACAATACAGGACATATTTTACAACATCCTAGCTGAGACCAGTGGTCAAACTACTGGAATTTTACATGAGCTTTAACTTAATATAACTGTTACAGCTGTCACAGGCGAGAATGGGATCGCGACGCCCCAAGACCTGGCTAACGTGGAGGCCTATGTATCTAAGGTGCAGGCCATACGGGAAGTGCTCAAACGAGATCACATGAAAGTCGCCTTCTTTGGTCGGTAAGCATATAATATTTCTAATATTTTCAAAACAATCGAATCCAGAAAATCAGTCTGTGTGTAAAAGATATAGCACCCATCAAATATTTTCGTACTTGCTAGATAATATTATGAGCCAACCAATCATTTGAAAAATGAATTTTTCAAGGTGCTCAAATGGTAAACCTATTAATTTATCGGTTTAATTCAAGGGCACAAAATGTGTACCTGGCCTACCACCACCTCTTAAAACGAGTATTATTTTAATCAGCTGCAGGTCTGCAAAAAAAAGGAAAACACGTCTTTTCCGCGATGTAGATTATTCGCGGTTCTTTAACAGCGAGACTTACTATTTCTTCTTGTTTCTAGGACAAGTAACGGCAAAAGTACAGTGATTAACGCCATGTTGCACGACAAAATCCTACCGAGCGGTATCGGGCACACCACCAACTGTTTCCTGCAAGTGGAAGGCTCCGACACCGACGAGTCCTTCTTACGGACCGAGGGGTCCGAGGAAAAGCTCAATGTGCAGGTGACTGTAGCTTCTATTTGTTTGGGGTAATGGTTTAATATTGCATCGTGTGACCGCCTTGATAGACACGAGCTAGTTTTTACGCGTCGATGGCTCCGGGAATTGGCTAGTAATAGTTCTGATTTTCCATATAGGATCGGAACCTTAAAAATTTTATGAGGCAGATTACATAAAATACGATGGCTTTCTAGACCGTCGGCCCTAAACGTCCTTCGATTGTCTGCAGTCGTTTCTTTTCCTTTCGCAAATCCGCTTCTCGTTATTGCTTACGATGTGCTACTCATTTCTAAATAGTAGAATATAATGTTAATTATTTCTGTTCCTTAGTCTGTAAGCCAGTTGGGCCACGCGCTGTGCGCGTCGCGGCTGCAGGAGTGCTCGTTAGTGCACGTGTACTGGCCGCGCGAGCTGTGCGCGCTGCTCCGCGACGACGTGGTGCTGGTGGACAGCCCCGGCGTCGACGTCACGCCCAACCTCGACGAGTGGATCGACAAGTACTGCCTCGACGCCGATGTGTTCGTGCTCGTCGCGAACGCGGAGTCCACGCTCATGGTCACCGTGAGTAACGTGTCACATGTAACGTCCTACGTGTAACATGTAACGTGCTACGTGTAACATGTAGAGACAAGTACTATCTCAATGGAAATGGAAATTGTGAAACTAATAGCACTAGCATAACTATTTCCAAACATCTTCATTTTTTGAAAATCTGTTAAATAATTTTTTGTTTCAATTACCTTAACCTCATTAGTCAAGATTAGGACTTAGCTATTGTCACGCCATCTACACTGAGCTTTAATAGGCCTTCTTTACAGTGGCGACGGGTGATTTCATGAAGGAGGGAAGCCGCAGCAAAAAAAAAAAAAACAAAAAAAAAACTTACCAAGGCCAGGCGTAGTCCAGGGGGGGGGCGTAGGTAGGGTGTACATATTTCTCAGTCCACCCTTACTATACGTGTAAGCACTGACTGATAGATTGAAACAGTGTCTTGCAAGTATAATAAAAGTGGCTTTGAAAAAAGCCGGTTGTGGTGTGATGAACTGATGACGTATGATGTCTACTATACTAGGCAAAACTACTACTACTACTTAACAACAAGACTACTCTACTCACTTATTCTACTTATAATAACTACTTATACTCTAAAGCTATTCGTCTATTCTTTCTTACAAAGTGCGCTAAGACATTATCATAAAAGCCGGGATTATTCTTAATTTTAAGTAACAAATGTTTCTCTATAGAAAGAATGGCTAGATCAGATAATCGTTCTTGTTTTTTAGAATTACGCATGTACGTATGAATTCGCTTCAAAGCCGAAAACGACCTCTCCGCGGATGCTACTGTAACAGGAAGTGTCAAAAATATACTACATAATTTTGTAATTTGTGGAAAAGTGTCACATAATAATGAATTTTGAAAATTGAGATAAAGCTCGTAAACATCTAGTTTATTCAAAGATTGAGTTGTGTATAAGACTTTCAACTCATTCTTTAAAGCAGAGAACTCAAATATTTGCGGAAATTTGATTAACAAAGAAGATATTATTTCATCTGGAAATGATCTACTATAAAAACTATACTTAGATTTATTGAGTAAATTAAGAAAACTCATTTGCGAAAGTGATTGGTACCTGTATTGTATTTGCGTCTTAACATTGTCTATTATTTCAATGAAAAGACGCCGATACATCGTTCTAACGTCTACTTCTGTATTTAGTCGTCTACTCTGTCGCGGCGGCTCACCGAATTCCTGAACGCTGTCATAAATAAAATCAAAATTGTTTATTAAATCATTTGCAAGCCAACTATTGAATGAATCTATTTCGCGGTTTGCCACTTCAATATCAATCTGTTTTGACTGCAATAAATTAAAAAGAACGTCGGTTTTTTGAAAAATGTCTGATAATACGTGCAAAAAAAAACAAAACTGCATGTTTTCTAATTTACTGAGAAAACATTCTGCCAAGGAAAGTGATTCACTATCCCAAAATTGCGGGTTATCTAACATCGAATTAAAAGTTTTAATTATGTCTAATCTACAGTTAAAAATTACATTAATAATGCGTGAGTGATAATGCCAACGTGTTTCGGATACTCCGGGCATACGGCGGTCAGCTATTTCCTTCAAAAGGTTGGTCCGTTTAGTAGATTTGTTGAAAAACCTAACAATGCTATTTACGTGCCCAAAAAAAGTTTTCAGTTCCTGAATATTTTCAAGGGAACGGCTAAGAACTAAATTTAATACATGAGCGTAACATGGCACAAACATTGCCATATGGCATGCATCCCGAATTTTTGCTTGAACGCCACCGTGCTCACCAGACATAACTGCCGCGCCGTCGTAAGACTGACCAACCAACTTATTCCTACAACGATACTGGTCAAGTATTTCCAACAACTGTTTGGATAAAACTTCAGCAGTTCGACTTCCGCTAACATCGTAAAAACCTAGGAATCGTTCTTCGATTCCAGTTTCAGATAAATATCGAAAAATTACAGTTAATTGCTCCCTATGACTGACATCGGGAGTTTCGTCAATCATTACAGACAGAAATTGAGCTTTATCTATCTCGATTCTAATGTGGTCTCGTAAAACGGATGCAATACTACGTATTAAATCATTTTGAATATCACTAGAGAGACCAGAAAACGCGGGGTTCTGAACTGAAGAACATAGTTCCAAATGTGAGTCCATTACTGTATCATACTTGCTCAAATATAACAAGGTTTCGATATAGTTACCACGGTTGTCGGAATTCGGACTTTCATCGTGGCCGCGAAAAGCTAATTCTTGTTTACCTAACAAAATAACGGTGTCGATAAACCGTTTCATTAAATTCCTATTTCGAACTACTTTTCTATTATGAGCTTCATGCGAATTAGCGAAAAATGATTCTATTCTACTACACCCGAACTCGTGTAAATCTAAACAGCTGCGAATATGCTTTTCAGTTTGAACATGTTTTTTCGAGGAATTCGTCAGATTATTAATATCCGTAAAACCCCCTTTATTCCAAAGGCTACTAGAATCTGAGAAAAGTAGGCACGGGAAACAATACATTTTATTTAATTTACAGCTGCCAGTCAGCCATTGATATTTATCGTATAGAGAAACATTAAAATGTTTCACAAAACCATCTTTTCGTTTATAATTAATTGCCATATTTGGACGCGCCCGCCCGAGTTTTATAACATGTTTTTTATTCTCAAAACTTAACCTTGAAAAACTAGTTTCTTCGCAAAGCAAATAATCTGTGAGACAGCAGTCTAAAGCGATCAATGCCATCCTAATTCTAATTAATTTTTAAATCTACTCTAAATAGGTAAGAAATTTCAACTTGATAAACTATCTACTTACCCAAATACCTAATTTCAACGTACTTTTATACTTTATTTTCACTACACAATACACGCACAAACTAATTTCTAATTGATACACTAATCAATTCAATTAATACAACGAACAAATTGCAAATTACCTATCTAAAACAAAATAAAAGCTACTACATTACATTCATGCACATGAAAAATACGAATGCAATGCATTTGTTTACAAATTCTCGAGCGCCGAGCCCGAAGCATTACGAAATTTTACGAATCGAACCGAGTACGGCGCCCGTGCCAGTACATGCGTCTCCACTCTCCGATATACGCATCTCGTTTACTCGCAAACAGTTATTGCCTATAACCCGCATTATTCCGGCTTACCGACTCCTAAGATAACGCGTGTCACGTGGCTCTGAGTGACGTCATGACGACATAGATTTGTATAGACATTTTAGAAGGAAAAAGCCGGGACGCCTACGAGTTATTTAGGAGCAACATGTTGTCTTTTTGGAATTTATTGACAAAAATTGTAATTTTGGCAGGCGTTTTGTAATACATATTTAAATTGTAGGGTGTATTAAATACCTTCATTATTATACACTACTGACTTGAATTTTCGAAGGGAAGCCGGCAGGAACCGGCTTCTTAGGTGCCTTCGGGCCTGCAGTTCTTTAATAGAAAAAGGTTTTCTTACAGAAGTAATTGGGTTGTATGGTTGTAATATTTATTTTCTCATTCCAGGAAAAGAACTTCTTTCACAAAGTATCGACAAAAATATCGCAACCGAACATATTCATACTGAACAATAGATGGGACGCGTCTGCTTCCGAACCCGAGTATCTGGATCAAGTGAGTTCACATTAAAATATTTAAATGATACATGCTCAAAGTTCGTCGTGTCTGCTGAGGGTGGACTTTTTTTGTTGCTCTTGTAAGTTTACAAACAACTGAAGTATAATAGTTTTTAGGCAATTGATCAAGTGATCGAATGTATTATTTTTTTTAAACTTGGAGGGAAAATTTCAATTAATAATTTCAGTCCCCATCATTTCGTGGGGTAGTGAAGTTTCGCTAACAAATTAAAAGCATCGTCGTATGAAACAATGACCACGCTAACGGACACGAATCGCCTTGAGCAGCTTAGGTAGAGCGAGAATAAATGTTAACAACTGCGTCATTCGTCTGCGATATGGTTCAGGCAACGCGACTCGACGCCACGTCGGGTTTTTTGCTTTTACTGCATGGACACAAACCTTTTTCTGGTCGAATCAAGCTGTTTCTGCGTTGACAAGTGTACTCCTTGAATAACGTTGTAACTCCAAGCAGACGACTTTTTTTTCCCGAAAAGTCAATTCCTTGACCTTGTTTTACCGTGGTTTTTGCAGGTCCGTACCCAGCACGCAAACCGCTGCGTGGACTTCCTGTCGCGCGAGCTGCGCGTGTGCTCGCCCAAGGAGGCCGAGGAGCGCATCTTCTTCATCTCCGCCAAGGAGGCGCTGCTTACGCGCATGCGCGAGAGAGAGAAGCCCGTTTCCTGTGAGTACCAAACACTATTTTTTCAACAAAATTAATAAATCCCTTGAAATATCAAGTGAAGATAGTAGAATCGGGGTGACAGCATTTTCAAGCTAAATCTATTCATATGTGATAACTTTTGATTACATAAATATTACGTGCCTACTAATGGAGTAAGAAGAGCAAATTAACGCCATCACTAAACAGACAACGTACGTCTCTTGAGATGATCCTGGCCTTTCAATGGATAAATAAATACGCGTTCCTCTACGCATACCATTTTTCTTTAGCACTGAATATAAATACTGAACTTCCGGTTTTCTATATACATTACAACATAATTATTCAATTTGATCGTCAACTTGCAGCACCGATCCTAGCCGAGGGTCACCAGGTGCGTTACTTCGAGTTCGTGGACTTTGAGCGCAAGTTCGAGGAGTGCATCAGCAAGTCGGCCGTGCGCACCAAGTTCGCGCAGCACTCGCGCCGCGGGAAGAACATCGCCGCCGAAGTCATGCAGGCTCTGGAACTGGTGAGGAAGTTTATCATTATTATAGAGTCTACGGCTATTGGCTGCTTCAAAAAAAAGTGCCATTGCACTGAACAAAATAACATCAATTATTTGTTATTTTTTACTTTGTTTAGTTATCGATATCTGCCTGTTAACTTTCGCTAGCTAATTAAATTTGATTTTCCACGCCTTACTGAACGGATTTCGCACCACAGATTGACCATAACTCGGTCTAGTACATATCATATTATGTTCCCGTGGGCTTATTTCCAATTTCGCCGCGGACAAACAATTAAACAATTAACAGAAATAGAACGACGTTTTAAATTCGTTTAGCGCTAAACGTAGTTAGTGATAGGTGCAAGTGGGCCTATGATTCGCAAGTAGTTTTCTCAAAAAACGCAGTAACACAGTACCGCGTAATGTCGCAGGTATACAACACAGCGTCGGACCAGAAGGCGGCGAAGGTGGAGAAGCAGCGCGTGCTGCACGAGCAGCTGTCCGCCATCGAGGAACAGCTCACCACCATCACGCGCCAGATGAAGGACAAGATCAACCGCATGGTCGAGAGCGTCGAGCATAAGGTAACCAGTCACTGTTACTGACCTCGTTGATCGGCTGGCCCCAAGCGCGACTGCTGAGCATGATTACATTTTTCCGTCAGGAATTTCTCAGTAGCAACCACCATAATCACGGAGGCCGGATTTGTGCCCGGTTGATGGCAATAGGCTCGCCCCTATTACATGGGACTTAAATCATAACATGTGGGTGTAATATTTGGTACACCTCTGCCTAACCCTTCGGGGATTACAGGCGTGATGTTATGTGTATTACTATCCCACTGCTGGGCAAAGATTCTTATACAGAGAAGGACATTGATCATCTAACTAACTCAAAGTGAATTGGCGATCAAAGGTTTAATTAAATTAAAATCCAGATTTCTTCACGATGAAGGAGCACAATGCTGCACATTTCAAACGAAATTACCGTTTGAAATCATACTTAAAAGAAGTAGCGTTGAGAACAACGAGATATGGCTGTGCTATCTTGTTGGCTTATAGGTCTAAATATATCCACTTTTATATCGTGCGTTTTTGCGTCCATTTGAACGTCTGTTGTACTTTTGACAACCTTAGGTACTAGCACATTATCTTCTCAACACAAATAGTCCGTAACGTTTATCCCACCTTCCATCCAGGTTACCGTGGTGGTATGTGAAGAGATCCGTGAGCTATCCGCCATAGTAGACGAGTACCACCCCCCGATACGGCTTGTACGATCATTTATATATCCAAAGCAGTAGTATTGTTGTAAAAAATCTGGGAATAACCCGTATGATTAAATATAATCACGCCTGTAATCCCTGAATGGTTAGGCAGAGGTGTACCTAATAGTACATCCACGTTTTTCGGCAGTTATGTTTTAAGTCCCATGTAATAGGGGGCGAGCCTATTTGTGTCCGTATGAATTGCTCATTATTTTTATTCTTTGTGAATGAAGCGAATCCAATCTGATCTCCTCATTCTTTTAATTGTTAAATGGCCACTCGGAAGATCTGTTTGTTTTATTATGCGTTCATCTGGGTGGCAATTTATTGAAATTTTCGTAGGTTTTTTTTTCACGAATCAATTAGAGATTGATATCGAAAGTTGCTTTGTATGATATAGAATCAGCCCCTTGAGGACTATCCCATTTTAAATAACAATAGACTCGCCCCAAATCATTAACATAACACCTGTGCCATTGCGTTATTCTGCAGGTAATACTAGATTTATATTAACTTTATCCAAGTACCAGTCTTATCTCAACCATCATTGTGTACCAATCTCGCTGAACCTAGCCAGTTCTTCTACATAGGTAACGATCACTTCGAACCGTGCACCTAGCTTCTCATGTTTCATAAGTGCCCATGTAGCTTTATGTGAAACTAGCGGATACCTGGCGTGTGCTACTATCCTATAGTGCTTAATGCATTGTTTTAGTGGACTAAAACCATCTTCGCATTATTGCCTTTCTATTGAAACCGGTTTGGGTCACATCGGTTGGATGGCTTCAAAGTCTGAACATACATAGGTAGAAACAATTTTTGTGTTTTATGTAGATAAAACATTTTGAATTTGAACTGGTGTCCAGGTATCGCTAACGCTAAGCCAGGAGATCCGTCGTCTGTCGGCGCTGGTGGACGAGTACGACACGCCGTTCCGCACGGAGCGCGCGCACCTGGACCAGTACAAGCGCGCGCTACATCGCCACGTGGAGGCCGGCCTGGGCTCCAGGCTCAAGAAGAGACTCTCCGCTGATATCGGGAATGAGATGGACCAGGCGCAAAAGGAGATGGCTGGTATGTTGGAAGAAATAAAGTATTTGTTTTGAGTCTTATTAGAATTCCAAAAAGAAAACAGTGCTATTTAAAAATACCCTCATTCCCTCTCTCCCTCTATTCTATTTCCCTCTCTCTTTCGTCAGTTGTTTGGGCTTCGTGATCTAGACTTGCACGAGATAAAAAAAAATCACATTCACATAACATAGTGGCGTGACTTTTTTTTAAGCACTGGTTTGTTGCTATCTTTCTGTTGTGTAGCATTTCAATATGGATGTATTTATGGATCGCTTTTCTTGCTGGTCCCAACAGCGACTCGACTACTATAGAGCGTGATAGACAGTACAGCATGCAACTGAGTTATTTCCGCCATGTTTGTTCCAGAGCGCATGTACAACATCCTGCCCATCCACAAGCGCGCCGCGGCCGCGAGCTACATCATCCCGCACCAGCAGCCCTTCGAGGTGCTGTACCGGCTCAACTGCGACAACCTGTGCGCCGACTTCAACGAGGACCTGTCCTTCCGCTTCTCCTACGGCATCACCGCGCTCATCCAGCGCTTCCAGGGCAAGCACACCAACAAGATCGCGCTCAAGAACCCGCCGCAGTACACGCAGGTACTTGAAATATAGAAAGTCTTTGGGTAATTAAAATATTACAAAGCCGTGTGCTCGATGGGGTTTCCCATAAGCACCTTCTCGGGAGCCTTAGAAGATAATTTTCAACAATAAAGTTATAACTTTAACTTATACATATATACTAGCCTTGAGTATCAAATTCATAAATTACGAACTTTCATCTCCTTTTTAACCCCCATCAGATATGAATTTTGTTGCATTGTCTGTCAGCGAATGACCTGAGTTTGTTCCAGATCCCACCGTCCGTGAGTTCGAACCCGTCGTCGATGGAAGTAGCGCGGAGCAACGGCGCGTCGCTCGGCAGCCACGTGGGGCTGTCGGCCGAGGAGTGGGGGCTCGTGTCCCGGGTCGCGCTCGGCGCGCTCACCTCGCAGGGCACCATGGGCGGCCTGCTGCTGTCCGGCCTGGTGAGTACATGGAGTGGGACACATTGGCGCGTCGCTCGGCAGCCACGTGGGGCTGTCGGCCGAGGAGTGGGGGCTCGTGTCCCGGGTCGCGCTCGGCGCGCTCACCTCGCAGGGCACCATGGGCGGCCTGCTGCTGTCCGGCCTGGTGAGTACATGGAGTGGGACACATTGGCGCGTCGCTCGGCAGCCACGTGGGGCTGTCGGCCGAGGAGTGGGGGCTCGTGTCCCGGGTCGCGCTCGGCGCGCTCACCTCGCAGGGCACCATGGGCGGCCTGCTGCTGTCCGGCCTGGTGAGTACATGGAGTGGGACACATTGGCGCGTCGCTCGGCAGCCACGTGGGGCTGTCGGCCGAGGAGTGGGGGCTCGTGTCCCGGGTCGCGCTCGGCGCGCTCACCTCGCAGGGCACCATGGGCGGCCTGCTGCTGTCCGGCCTGGTGAGTACATGGAGTGGGACACATTGGCGCGTCGCTCGGCAGCCACGTGGGGCTGTCGGCCGAGGAGTGGGGGCTCGTGTCCCGGGTCGCGCTCGGCGCGCTCACCTCGCAGGGCACCATGGGCGGCCTGCTGCTGTCCGGCCTGGTGAGTACATGGAGTGGGACACATTGGCGCGTCGCTCGGCAGCCACGTGGGGCTGTCGGCCGAGGAGTGGGGGCTCGTGTCCCGGGTCGCGCTCGGCGCGCTCACCTCGCAGGGCACCATGGGCGGCCTGCTGCTGTCCGGCCTGGTGAGTACATGGAGTGGGACACATTGGCGCGTCGCTCGGCAGCCACGTGGGGCTGTCGGCCGAGGAGTGGGGGCTCGTGTCCCGGGTCGCGCTCGGCGCGCTCACCTCGCAGGGCACCATGGGCGGCCTGCTGCTGTCCGGCCTGGTGAGTACATGGAGTGGGACACATTGGCGCGTCGCTCGGCAGCCACGTGGGGCTGTCGGCCGAGGAGTGGGGGCTCGTGTCCCGGGTCGCGCTCGGCGCGCTCACCTCGCAGGGCACCATGGGCGGCCTGCTGCTGTCCGGCCTGGTGAGTACATGGAGTGGGACACATTGGCGCGTCGCTCGGCAGCCACGTGGGGCTGTCGGCCGAGGAGTGGGGGCTCGTGTCCCGGGTCGCGCTCGGCGCGCTCACCTCGCAGGGCACCATGGGCGGCCTGCTGCTGTCCGGCCTGGTGAGTACATGGAGTGGGACACATTGGCGCGTCGCTCGGCAGCCACGTGGGGCTGTCGGCCGAGGAGTGGGGGCTCGTGTCCCGGGTCGCGCTCGGCGCGCTCACCTCGCAGGGCACCATGGGCGGCCTGCTGCTGTCCGGCCTGGTGAGTACATGGAGTGGGACACATTGGCGCGTCGCTCGGCAGCCACGTGGGGCTGTCGGCCGAGGAGTGGGGGCTCGTGTCCCGGGTCGCGCTCGGCGCGCTCACCTCGCAGGGCACCATGGGCGGCCTGCTGCTGTCCGGCCTGGTGAGTACATGGAGTGGGACACATTGGCGCGTCGCTCGGCAGCCACGTGGGGCTGTCGGCCGAGGAGTGGGGGCTCGTGTCCCGGGTCGCGCTCGGCGCGCTCACCTCGCAGGGCACCATGGGCGGCCTGCTGCTGTCCGGCCTGGTGAGTACATGGAGTGGGACACATTGGCGCGTCGCTCGGCAGCCACGTGGGGCTGTCGGCCGAGGAGTGGGGGCTCGTGTCCCGGGTCGCGCTCGGCGCGCTCACCTCGCAGGGCACCATGGGCGGCCTGCTGCTGTCCGGCCTGGTGAGTACATGGAGTGGGACACATTGGCGCGTCGCTCGGCAGCCACGTGGGGCTGTCGGCCGAGGAGTGGGGGCTCGTGTCCCGGGTCGCGCTCGGCGCGCTCACCTCGCAGGGCACCATGGGCGGCCTGCTGCTGTCCGGCCTGGTGAGTACATGGAGTGGGACACATTGGCGCGTCGCTCGGCAGCCACGTGGGGCTGTCGGCCGAGGAGTGGGGGCTCGTGTCCCGGGTCGCGCTCGGCGCGCTCACCTCGCAGGGCACCATGGGCGGCCTGCTGCTGTCCGGCCTGGTGAGTACATGGAGTGGGACACATTGGCGCGTCGCTCGGCAGCCACGTGGGGCTGTCGGCCGAGGAGTGGGGGCTCGTGTCCCGGGTCGCGCTCGGCGCGCTCACCTCGCAGGGCACCATGGGCGGCCTGCTGCTGTCCGGCCTGGTGAGTACATGGAGTGGGACACATTGGCGCGTCGCTCGGCAGCCACGTGGGGCTGTCGGCCGAGGAGTGGGGGCTCGTGTCCCGGGTCGCGCTCGGCGCGCTCACCTCGCAGGGCACCATGGGCGGCCTGCTGCTGTCCGGCCTGGTGAGTACATGGAGTGGGACACATTGGCGCGTCGCTCGGCAGCCACGTGGGGCTGTCGGCCGAGGAGTGGGGGCTCGTGTCCCGGGTCGCGCTCGGCGCGCTCACCTCGCAGGGCACCATGGGCGGCCTGCTGCTGTCCGGCCTGGTGAGTACATGGAGTGGGACACATTGGCGCGTCGCTCGGCAGCCACGTGGGGCTGTCGGCCGAGGAGTGGGGGCTCGTGTCCCGGGTCGCGCTCGGCGCGCTCACCTCGCAGGGCACCATGGGCGGCCTGCTGCTGTCCGGCCTGGTGAGTACATGGAGTGGGACACATTGGCGCCTTGCTTGTATGTGTGTGGTTCGACTTTGATAACGACACGCAGGATGTTGATGCGGTTTTGATTATTTTTAAATGAAAGCGCGCCCAAGAAGAGTGGACTATGATAACTTCCACTGGAAGTCGCACTAGATCGAGCGCGACAATCTCTAATATCCAAATTCCTATATTGTGCCTCATTGAATGACTATAACCTGGAGAAAAAGCACTTACTTTGTTGTAATACGTTCTCAGCTCCTCAAGACAGTGGGCTGGCGCTTCGTAGTGGTCACTGGAGCCCTATACGGAGCCCTGTACGCGTACGAGCGGCTCACGTGGACGGCGCGAGCGCAGCAGCGCGTGTTCAAGCAGCAGTACGTGGCGCACGCCAGCAAGAAGCTGCGCCTCATCGTCGACCTCACCTCCGCCAACTGCAGCCATCAAGTGCAGCAGTAAGTTCCTCAACAGCTTCATTCAGCTGAAACATCCACTCACTAGATATGATTTAAACCATCACCACATCGAGAGTTACGCTTATCTAGTCCAGCGCCCAAAGAGCCAAGTTATCTATGTCACTTCTAACTTATCACCTTACTTTCTTTCTTCAACTTCAAATGCAAAACTCAGAAGTAAAAAATGAAATCCGCGGTGCATGAAATATGTTGCAGGCCGGACAGTTGAACAGTTTGTATCGTGCACTGCGGATTACCCAAACGCGATGCCACCTCTCTCAGGAATCTAAGACGCACGCTTACTTTTCAATATGCCATGTTTCGCTTCTCAGGGAACTATCCACGATGTTCGCGCGCCTGTGCCGGCTGATCGACGAGGCGACGACGGAGATGGACGAGGAGCTGACCGAAGTGAAGGAAGCCACCAAGATGCTGGAGCACGCCTCCACGTCGGCCAAGAAGCTGCGCAACAAAGCCAACTACCTGTCTCACGAGCTCGAGCTTTTCGACGACGCCTTCCTTAAGAACAACTAAAAGCACGGCCGAAGAGGTAAGTCAGAACAGAAACAGTGAGTCTTGACGCAGAAAGTCCGATTCGCAGAACGTCTCAATGTATATCAAATTTTACAGCAATAAAAGAACACCTGTGGTTTTACGAATCGGTCTTCTGCTTCTTGATCAATCAGTGCTGTACGTCGAAAGCTAAACCTATTGAAAACTATAGATATCGTATATTATCATCATAAGTCTATAGTTCTACCATGCTGATCATCGGCCTCATGAGCTACGTGCTTTAGATGTGGAGTTGCGTACAGAATTTTTTTTTTCTTTGTGTATCCAGTGGAAGGTACAAGAAGCGTCTCCCGCCGCTGTGGGCGCCACGCGGCCGCCCGAGCGCTGCAGCAGGTCGGGCGAGCGCGCGTGCCGCCGGCGTGCGCGACTGTAGTTAAGTATTGTCTAGTATAAAGTTAAACATGAATGTTACGGATTTGTGTAACGTCTCCTCCATAGAATGTTGTCGCTTGTCACGCCGGCGCCACCCGCGCCACAGCTCCGACGCCCGCAGCCCATGACCCTCGGGTGACATGACAACTCTAAGGTTCGCCACCTCTGGGAAGGTGAACACGTTTCATGTCCATGTATAGTTGAATGATATACCTCTATTGTACATTAGAGCTTTTGTTGTTGTTTTAAAGTTATTTATCAGTTTTTATGTGTTGTATCGTAATGAAATCACGCGTAGACAATCGTCTAAAACTTGTTATGACATTCATTTGTTGTATTGAATTTATTTTAGTTTTACATGGTTCCTGACGATTTATAATTTACTTTTAATGTTTACCTTCCCTTTATTAGATTAACATCTAGGTGCTACCAAATGGATGTATCCAAATCGAAATCTAACAAATGTAACGTTTGTAGGCACAAGTTGTATAAAATTGTTATAACTGATAAATTCTACATGGAGAATATGTTATGAAATATTTAATGTTTGTGTGTTTATCAACGCTATGTCTATACGCTTTGACAAGTTCTCTGAAAGATGTTGGCTATTTATAATGCGAGTGTTTACATAGTTATGGGTATTCATTAAAAATAAATTTAATCTACGAATCGATAGCGTCATCCTAACTGATTAGTTACCATTCACGACATTCTCCGCAATATCGACTATGCGGCCACCCTCATGATTTTATGATCTGTGATATTACTCATTTTTGTTTCAAAATTGTTTTTAATCCATTGGCACACTACACAGGAACCCAGTGTATTGAAAATGGAGCATTTATTATGTGTATCGGTAACTCATGTATAAGCAAGAAATCTAATTAAAGTGTAGCATGGTCAACATTGCGGATTACAATGAAATTGTTTCAATATAAGGATTAATTTATTTATGATGTAGTAGCGAAGTGGAGTGTGGTTCTCGGCTGTTCTTATAATATAATGTTGTAGGCAAAGCTGTTATAATATTTTGCTACATTCACCCCCTCTTTTACATTGTCAGAGAAATGTCACCATATTTTTCTATATCATCGTTCAATAAGAGAATTATAGAGTAAATTAAAATAAGTCTATTGCGTAAAATAAATTTGACTAGATTTTGGAATTACCCTCACTTCTCTGACAATGTAATATTTTCTAACATTTTGGCTATTTTACGTATTGTTATTATATACAGTAAAAATAAATGTGCGTCGGTCTGGCGCCGTACTCATTAGTATCAGATAGGGAGGTACACAACATACTTATAAAATGAATTGGACATTGGGAGCCATGCAACCATTTGATATTAGATAGATTTTGTTGTCCATTGTAATTAGTTATTGCATAATTAGGAGAATTTTCTTATGTAAATAAAACAAATAAAGGATTCCTTTATAAAATAATCGTTTTATTCATAGAAAAATACTAACTCTGTGATCAGTTTAACAGTCAGTAATTGCAATAGAAAGTAAGTACTATAATAACATAAAAAATGCTATTTAGGCGTTTTATAGGTGAAGATATCTATTATACTTAAATCGAACTTTTCTCTTATGTCCTCAGGTTTCGGTGTGTTCTAATAGGGCAAAAAAATAAACATCAAATAAAGTTGAAGAAAAACATATACATATAGCACAAAAGTATACATATAAGGTTAGCAGAACAGGCTTACTGCATTATTGGGACGGTACGGGAGGGCGTGGTGTCTCAGAACAGTTATTTGCTCGCTAACGGGCGTCAACACGGCTCCCGCACAGCACAACAAGCTCAGGTACCGTCTTAGTTAAACGGCTTATACCAAAATTAGCTAGGAGTGGGCGCAAAATAAATCAGTCTTACCAAAGCAGCTTCAGCTTTGAAGTCAGTCTTATCGAACCGCACAGCGGCTCCCTCTACTGTAAGCCCGTAGTGCGCGCACGCCGCAGTCGCATCGCGTTCTGTTCCGAAGCACAGCCACTGCGCAAGAGTCGCGCCCGGCACCGTGAGGCGCTTGTTGTTGTACGCGTGGCTCATCACTTGGAGGGCACGTCTGTAAGAAAGATAAAAAGTAAAAGTAAGTTTTCTGCACAAATAAGAAGCACATTGTAAAATAAACATGTTAAAATAATCATGCCTAAAAAGAGGTGGCGAGACGACCTAGACGCGTAACGCGAGAGCTGGTTCCAGGTGTCCCAGGATAAAAACTCCTAGAAGGCCTTTACCCAGCAGTGGGACAGTATAAGCTAGTTAAAAAAAAAAAAACAGCGCTATGATATAATTGATAACAATCACGTGTGTGTAGTCGCAGCGGAAAAATGACGAATTTCATAATTTCAGTTTAGCAGATATTTAGTGTATGACGTCGTGTAATTGTGTATGGTAAGTACAAATTTGTGCATCCAACCATTGGGGAGCTATTCAACAAAAACTGTTTCCGCTGGAACTACGTCGTCCTAGCGGCACTTTTTTTTTCCTCAGGACGTACAAGAAAAAAAATACATGCAATAATTAGTGTGTACAGAGAGGTAAATGTATATGTTTAAATGAAATTTGTGTGTCATAAAACTGCGAAGATAATCAAGTTTCCGCTGCGCTGACGTTTGGCTATCTGATGAAAATCATACAAAACGGTTTAGTGCAGAGTTGTAATTTTGTACGCACGTTGCTTAGAATTTGTGTGGAATGTTTGTGAAAACAGAATTTGAAAAAAACATCCTGTTCAGAAGATATACACATAAAAGTAAAATAAGGTTATTAGGTCCCAGTACTTCAAATAGGAACCCTAGGACCTAACTTATAACGTTTATTTATGTCTTGTAAGGGTCTACACTGTCTTGCCAAGTTTCATTTATGTGCTCTTAGTAATTAATGAGCAATGGCATAGTTTACTACGACTGGACCAGTATATTGTATGACATCCGTTTGTAGGATTTTTTAATGGAAAACCAAATGCAACATATTCCGATATTCAGTGTATTAATGGAACTATTCACATGCAAAATTTCAGCTCCTTACACTAAATAATTAAAGAGGAATAACAAAAATACCAGAACAACCGCAAAACATGGATAAACCGACCAAGTTTGAATGGCTACTAAAAAGCGGCCGTGCAGTATATAGAACTAACGTTCTAAAATTTCCAGTATAGTATCGTTATTGTGTTTAATGGTTTGGTACAGGTGCGAACACAATAGTTTAGCAGAAAATAAAACAACTTTATTATCTTTATACTCTTAAAAGTATTTATTAGTTAATGACTAATTAAAATTAAAAAAAAACAACATTAGGTACTAAATAAAAAAGTAATAATAACATTGGCTCCTGTCTCTTGAGTCCTAACCACCTGTAGCTTGCACCCTGCTTCGAATACCGGCGGACCACTATTTTTACGTTTTTTTTAAGATCTATTTAAAAATGTAAAAATGAGGTGATTGATGATTAAAGGAGATAATACCTACATTGATATAAGAATGAGTTTTTTTACTAAGTATAAATAACAATTATATTGCCTACTGTAAAAGCCCATATAAGTATATGTTAGTAAATCTTAGGCTTTACTAGTAAATTTTCGGGAGTCGGTCTTCTCGTTCGAGCTTTTACAGCAACAAATATGTCATACAATCGCAGATCTATACATATAATAAAATTGTAAGACTTGCCGTGTCTGTACATTACAGATTTTTGCAAAAAATGTACTGGAAGGTATGGGAAAATAAATAATAGAACGTAAAAAAACAGTTTTTAGAATTTTTATGTTTGTCGGTTTTTCGGTTTGTTTGTTCGTTTGGGCACGCATTACCACTAATTGTATTTAAAATTGAAATATTGAAAAATAAGAAACAATATCGTGAGTAGCATATAGCGTTTATTTCATCAAATCGACCTACAGACGCAAAAGATATTGATTTTTTAAATTTAGTTAGTAATCACTTACGCGATTTCTGTGATAGCTCTTAGTCGTAGAGTAGTCGGAATAGCTGAAAACTAATTTTGCCCGATGTAATACATTAGTAAGAAACTGGCCGATGTTGATGGATAAGGTGATGCCCCAATACCGATCCAGGTTAAGCAACTCTTGCCAAGGTTTGGACACAGATTTGTATGCTGAAAGCAGCAGAAATTAAGTACATAATAATTACCTTCTGTAACAACTTTTTGCAATATTCTGACAAATAAATGTATTTGTTAATACAGATGCAATTATTATTTTAATAATTTCGGAATTTTAAGAAAAAACAATTTACCTAATATTTTTATCACGAAAATTATAAGTTTATTATTTACTTGTTCAAGCATTGTGTGCCCACCTGTACCAATCCAATAACGATACTATACTGGAAATTTTAGAACGTTAGCTCTATATACTGCACGGCCGCTTTTTAGTAGCCATTCAAACTTGGTCGGTTTATCCATGTTTTGCGGTTGTTCTGGTATTTTTGTTATTCCTCTTTAATTATTTAGTGTAAGGAGCTGAAATTTTGCATGTGAATAGTTCCATTAATACACTGAATATCGGAATATGTTGCATTTGGTTTTCCATTAAAAAATCCTACAAACGGATGTCATACAATATACTGGTCCAGTCGTAGTAAATTATGCCATTGCTCATTAATTACTAAGAGCACATAAATGAAACTTGGCAAGACAGTGTAGACCCTTACAAGACATAAATAAACGTTATAAGTTAGGTCCTAGGGTTCCTATTTGAAGTACTGGGACCTAATAACCTTATTTTACTTTTATGTGTATATCTTCTGAACAGGATGTTTTTTTCAAATTCTGTTTTCACAAACATTCCACACAAATTCTAAGCAACGTGCGTACAAAATTACAACTCTGCACTAAACCGTTTTGTATGATTTTCATCAGATAGCCAAACGTCAGCGCAGCGGAAACTTGATTATCTTCGCAGTTTTATGACACACAAATTTCATTTAAACATACACATTTACCTCTCTGTACACACTAATTATTGCATGTATTTTTTTTCTTGTACGTCCTGAGGAAAAAAAAAGTGCCGCTAGGACGACGTAGTTCCAGCGGAAACAGTTTTTGTTGAATAGCTCCCCAATGGTTGGATGCACAAATTTGTACTTACCATACACAATTACACGACGTCATACACTAAATATCTGCTAAACTGAAATTATGAAATTCGACATTTTTCCGCTGCGACTACACACACAACAATCACTTGTTTCTGCATGCTCGCTCACCAGAAGTCTATTCATAGCTGTGTTAACTTGGCGCAAGTAGTCTAGCGATGTCAAGTGTTACAACTAAGGCACCTATCACACCATTGGATATTAGAGAGTGGAGCTATGAACTAAAAGCTAGATGTTTGAGTGAGATCGCGCCGGCGCGCGGCGCTGAGGAGTGAACAGTCGGCAGTCAACTATTAATATATTATGTATCTTTTTTGCTCACGCGGCACCCATATTTTGTACGTACAGTCGGAGTTCAATCGGCGTAGGGACAGTTACAATGTGAGTAAGGAAATATTTACCGTTGTAATGTTGGTAAGTAGGTAAATAAGGCACAGTACGACAGAGGACACAGCTTGTGTGACAGCCTACACACTCTTAGGTAGTTGCCCTGAAGATTTGCTATTGCTATTTCGTAAGCTAGTTGAAGCTTCGAGTCTCTGAAAAAAAAAAAAACAAATGACGTAAACAAAATAATTATAGAATAGAGTAGGACTCTTGTAAAAGAGCTTGTTCATAGATTCTACCAACATACCTATTTATAGCACGAAAAATTTTTCTGTTCCAATTGGGAGAGGCACACAAGAAATTCACTTGTTATTATTCTAGTATAATTGCGGATTCCCATAGGCGGCAGAGGCCACTAGCCTACACAAATAAAACAAAATTATACAAGAATTACAGTTCTTGCTCACCTCTTTAATTCTTTAGACAAATTGACATATCTGAATAGTGGATGTACATCCTCTAGATTGCACAATATGTACAGGCTTTCCATCAGCACCTGGTCATTGACAAGTT
This sequence comes from Standfussiana lucernea, assembly GCA_964057025.1. Classification (NCBI taxonomy): domain Eukaryota; kingdom Metazoa; phylum Arthropoda; class Insecta; order Lepidoptera; family Noctuidae; genus Standfussiana; species Standfussiana lucernea. The sequence goes on along the minus strand of OZ059791.1, from coordinate 1,921,796 downwards.
TATTTCTCTTATTCTTGTCATTTAAATCTAGGTTTGAGAGGAAACCTGTTAGATGGTCTATTTTCCCTCGCGCTTTGGCTATGGTGTCACGACATGAGAGGTACCATTTTATACATTCCAGTAAGTACTTTCTGTTGAGAACTGGGTCAAAGTCCTTTATGGGAAGGTTTGACAACCTGAAATAGATATGTTACAAGTTCTAAATGGGAAAAGATGGAGTTAATGGCAATAAAAAATATTGCTTATTTTATACATACCTGAATATTTAAATTAAAAAGATTAAAAATTATAAAAGTTTTAAAAACAAAAATCCCAGCGATAGAAATATTAAAAACAGGAAAAGTGGCAAGGTGTCATATTAGTGTGTCCACTTGTGTGACTATTTATGAACGCCATTGTCTCATATAAGTGACAAGCAAGCACGTGCCCTGTACGCCAACGACACAAATTTGTGGCAAAAAATGTGATGCACTATAACACAAAATAAACAATTAAATCATTACTTTTGTGTGTTTTAATTTTTATATCTTAAATATTTAAGCTCTAGTATTGTCTCTTTAATAATATTGTTTATTGAAAAAGTTTTGGAATCCATATTCTTTTAGAAGGATTTTTTTTTGTATGCGGTGAAATTGTGGCTTGGCGTGGGGGGCATGCACGTGCGTTTATGCTCTGGCGTTCAAATGGTTAATGAACTGCATACATAGTTGTAGCATGTGGGTTTCAATACATTTGCACTACATACCATATCTCGTTCTTTTTCTTTAATCCATGATCCAACCATTTCAATGAGCAAAAAATAAAACCAGGTTATTTATTTAAAAAATATCAATATAGACCCTTACTTATAGCCATAGTAAACATAAAACCTAATCATAGGCTCAAGAAGACAAGCACACTGTTCAGGAGGCAGCCGCTGTATGGTAGCCTCCTGTCTCACAGCCCTCAGGCGGTCATTCACATAGTCGTACACCACAGAGGTGGGCACATCTATTCTTCTAGTGATACTGGAACATTATAATTATTGTTTTATGCCAAGAAGAAAATCTAGTTTTCTTTAGCATAATCAGCATAAATCACTTCACAATTGGTGGTCTGTATTTTAAGAATAAAGTAAATATTTGAAAAACATGTAAATTGAAAAACTTTACATTTAATTTGTATGAACATATACAGGAAGCTGCTGGCTAGCAATAGGAAAAGCAGGTCCTGTGTAGTCATCCATCCAGTGATGGAAAAATTGTAATTGAATAACAAATACACAATAGTAAAAGTTATTTTATATATGAAATTAAATGTAGTCTTACTCCAACAGCAGATACTGTACAGTGTCGGTTAGCACGGAGTAGGGCCGTAACAGATGTGGGACAGCCATGTTGGAGTCAGCTGCAGAGCGGCTGTAGCTCTTCACCAGCTTCCGCTCACTGCCCCACACTTCTAGCACATGGACTAGACGCTCCACCTCACGCCTTAGCAAAGCAAAATTTACAGTCAGTGGCCTTCATTATTTGACCCCTCTATTAAGATCATTGAAATATTGTTAGCATATGCAGTGCACTACCTGGTAATGGCATCAGTCACAATACGCCTTTTGAATTATTCGTTTTACATATTTACTTTATTTAAAAATATAATCTTTATACAGAACAATAAACAGATAATGAAGAAGAACAAAGACTTTTATCTAACTCTTCTACCCTCGATAAGTTTCTACTGTAACTATTGAAATAGGTGTATACGTACAATTTGACTTCTTCTTCAGGACACATAGAAAAACAGGTGCCTGTAATACGGTCTGTATTCTGTACATCTTCACTTTCAATATTTTTACAAAAGAAATCAAAGTAGGAAGACATCATTTTAGTATAGACCGAATTTGAATCATTTAGCTTGCACCGGCAGCCGGTTTCGTCGTGTTTTCACTTTTTTTTTCGATTTCAAGCAAAAGTTTCCGTTTTACGAGTGACAGACTGACAGTGCCAAGTTGATTGTCAACACAGAATGACAACGTCAAAGTCAAGAACCAAGTTAGTGCATGGAACCACAAAGTACTGATAAACCTGGTAGAGAATGATTCCCTGTAAACGAATCCATAAGATATAGCGACAGACTGGACAGGATTTGGTAATACCTTATTTAGTCAGGTAATACTGTGTGACTGACACTGGCTTGGCCACCATCAGGGATTTTAATTTTGATAACACAAATAATTTGTCGGTAATTAGTCGAAATTTGTCGCCCAATATCAGAATTTACCGGTCACTGGTTATAAGAACAAAAGTTACAAAAGTTATAAGGGTTTCTAGGTGGCCGATCTGTAGAGACTCTCTCTAGCGTAGATCTGTTTTCTCCCAGATTTAGTCAGCAATTTGTCGGAATTTCTCGCCAAGCCACAGATTTAGTTGGTCACTGGTTCAAAAGTTATAAGGGTGTATTGGTGGCCGATCTGTAGAGACTCTCCCCAGCTTGGCCACATTTTATAACTCAAAAACTAGTGCACCTAGCGAAGATCTGTTTTCTCCCAGATTTAGTCGGCAATTTGTCGGAATTTGTCGCCAAGCCACAGATTTAGTCAATAAAAAAATGATGAGTGATTTAGTAATTCTGATATTGGGCGACAAATTTCGACTAATTACCGACAAATTATTTGTGTTATTAAAATTAAAATCCCTGATGGTGGCCAAGCCAGTGTCAGTCACACGGTAATACTTACCGTAGCGTACCTCGGCTGCAGTTTTGATAGGCTTCAGTTGTTCGCTTACTGGCGTCGGACAAAGATGTGTGTTGATGTGTGTGTTTGCAGTTTGTTTGTGTAACAAGACTTATCTATGTGAGGGTAGATTCATATTAGTAATGTCATAGTAAACAGTCCATCGATAGGCTTGTTGGAGTCGAGTTATGTTTGTGTCATTTTAAATCAATCAAAAGTGTCATTGTCAGTGTCACTGTCAGTATAAAATAATTTTGACATTGAAGTGAATTGTCAGTTTTAACAAATCGTGGACATGAATCAGTCTTGAACGAGGCACCGGAGTGACAAGTCTTAAGGTTAGTAATATAGTGTAATATTATACTGAACTATGGTGAATAATTTATAATAAATGTTGTTATTGCGTTGATTTATTGGTTGTTTCAATTCTATGATTCCCTTCTGAGATACGGTTACATTTCAGAAGTGGGATCCGCGAGACATTCGTTTCGTGGTGAACCACCCCACGAGCTCGACCGCCGATAAACAATACTAAATTCATTTTAAAACGGAAAATCAACGCAACTACAAGAAGAAAAATAAGAAAATGTGTGGTTAAACGATAGCATTGAGAACCCCAATTTGGCCAATTAAAGCGGATGCGTTCAACGGTTTATTTTTGAAAAATAGAATAGGTAGATAGATAATAATGTAGAAATATTGGTTTAAACTAGCAATGGATTATGATTAACGTCAAAGAATGATTAAATGTTTATAAAACTATCAACAGATTTCGTGATGAAAAGTGATTAAAAAAAAAAGTCTTGAATAGCTAAACTATTTTAGTTTCCGTAATCTATCAATTTGAAGGTAGGTAGCATAATAGGAGTAGAAATACAACTTTAAACGAGAAGTATAGTGAACAAAATGACTAGAAATAAATAAAGAACCCCAAAATGTGTTGCCATTTTTGTGATGCATACAGATTAAAAACACAAATGTATGAGAATTAAATCAAAATGCAATAATTTTACTATAGACTGAGACTAACAAATAGTTTTAAAATAATGTTAAATTCAGTGACTGTGTGTTGCTAGATTTGTACACAATACATTAACAAAATGTTCTGAGTTTCAGAAAAATGAGCGACAAGGAACCCATTGCGGATTATCGACGCACCAGCAACCCCTCTTGCAACTACGAAAGACAGAGGAGGTACAGTAAATCATCCCGTAGTCAGAAGCGAGACCTAGGGGAAGTCGAGGGGCGCAGTCGCAGTGGCCGTGGTGATGGCCAACAACAAACGCAAGGATCTCGGAGGCGCAGTCCAGCTCGTGACCGTCGGCACAGCAGCGCAACGCGTCATCAGCTAAGGAGCCGAAGCACAAGCAGCACGCGGACGCTACTCGAGCAGGAACGTGAGCTGTCCAGGGAGAGGGAAAAATTAAGAACCCTTGAAAAGCAGGTACGCAAAGGACGAGAGAGATTAACGGAACGGGACAGGTCACGTAGGCATTTCGAGACGCCTGAGCCTGGAACGAGCGATCATGCGCAGACAAATGCTGGCAATAAAAGCCCAACTCTGTACCGTTCCTTAGTCACTCCCGCGAAACGACACATGCCCAGTGTTGAAAAACATGAAGCACGTGCCAACAAGAAAACTAAATATGTAACGACGGACCTGTTTGAAGATTTCTTTTTAAAACTTTTTAAGTCTAATGCGGGGAATCGTGAATCGTTTTCTGGTACAACTTTGAATAACGTCGTTCCAGATTTTGACCCTATGTCGAAAGAACAGACTATTCATGTCTGGCTCGATAAAGTCGATGAATGTTCCGAGATTTATAATTGGAACGATAAGCAAACGGTTCACTATGCCCTGCCTAAACTCACCGGACTGGCTAAGACATGGTTCCAGGGTCTGCCCTCTATTAAGCATACTTGGCTTGAATGGAAGTCGATGCTTAAGGAATCATTTCCTGCAACCGAAAATTATGCGGAACTTTTGACAGATATGCTTAATAGACGGGTACGCTCTGGAGAATCTTACGAACTTTATTATTTTGCGAAAATTAATTTACTGAACAGATGTAAGATATTTGGAAAGCAAGCAGTGGATTGTTTACTTTATGGGGTTGAGGATAGGGGAGTTCGAGTAGGTGCTCAAGCAGCAAAATTTGATAAACCAGAAGATGTACTTGAATTCTTTAAGACCATTAAGTATCATAATAGAAATCAGTCGGACTTTAACAAAGATTTTAATAAGGATAAGCGTCCTAGCAATACATCGGTAGGTAATAGCTCGGCAAAGAATATGGAGAATACAGCATCAAACAAAAATAGTGGCGTGAGAGGGCAAATTAAGTGCTTCAACTGTAAGGGTGTCGGTCACCCCAGCTTTAAGTGCCCTAAACCGATCGTCAGGTGCACTAACTGTAATTTTATGGGACACGACAGTCCTAACTGTCCTAAATTAAAGGATCAAAAGAATCCTTCAAAGGATAAGGAAGTCCTTGAGGTTTCCTTTACTGAAAATAGTAACGACAAATACAAGCTTATGACAAATATTAACGGAATCGCTACAATGTGCCAATTAGATTTAGGTAGTGAGGCAACATTAATTCGTGAAAATAATGCTATAAGATTAGGATTGAACTGGGAGGGTGTTAATGGCCCATATTTGAGAGGACTAGGGAATGTACCATACTTACCTCTAGGGCGTACTTTAGTTAATATAGATGTGCAAGGTGTTTCGGAAAGGGATGTCGAGGTGTTTGTTGTAGATAATCATTTAATTAATTATGACGTGTTGCTTGGACATAGCTTTACTGAAAGACCTACACTTAAGATTATTAAAACCCCAACAGATCTTATATTTGAACGGGTAGGACTAGACGACTATTCTAAACTACATCTTTATACAACTTGTGATGTTACCGTAGACATCGGCGAGATGGTATCAGTCCCTGTTAGGTCAAACATTGAATGTACCGGAAATATCTATGTAGGCGGATCGGTTAGGGGCTGCGCGGGTAATGAGTACTATCTGTTACCGGGAGAATATGAAATTAATAATTCTGAATGTCATTTATTAGTTCAAAATGTTGGTTCTAACCCAGTACACTTCAAAGAGAACACCCTCATTACACGCGCTCAGTTTGTAGGATCGGGAAATTCAGACTTACATGTTTTAAGAATTACGAATGGTTTGAATAATCACGTCTCTGTCGCTCCTAATTGCGGAAAACAGCTATTGGAAGGTCAAAACCGTCAATGCGTGGAATTGCTGGAAAAATATAAGGACTGCTTTTCTACTGGTATGCATGACTTAGGATTTACCAACGTTACGGAAATGGAAATTCACCTCAAGGATTCCACCCCTGTCGTTTACAGGCCGTACCGACTACCTTACTCTGAGCGTAAACTAGTTCAGGACATGGTCAGTGATATGATCGACCATGGTATAGTGCGAGAGTCTAACTCCCCTTATGCTAGTCCGATTGTCCTAGTAAAAAAGAAATCAGGCGAAAAGCGTCTCTGCGTTGACTACCGCGCCCTGAACAGCCGCACCAAAAGAGACCACTATCCCCTGCCGAGAATTGATGACTTGTTGGATCAGCTTTCAGGTCAATCATTGTTCACGTCACTTGATTTAGCTTCAGGTTATCATCAAATTGCCATAGCCGAGCAATCTAGAGAGAAAACTGCATTTGTCACACCCGATGGACAATACGAATACAATCGTATGCCCTTCGGGTTGGCAAATGCCCCCGCAGTTTTCCAGAGAGCGATCCATAAGATCCTCAGTAAGGCCAAAGTCGGATATATAGTTATATATATGGATGACATTATGATTCCCTCAAGAAATTTTGAGGAAGGACTAACACGCCTGGAAGAAGTGCTAGACCTCCTACGTGAGGCAGGACTTACTCTTAAGATGGAAAAATGCCATTTCTTCCAAGAACGAATCGATTTTCTTGGATTCGAAATAGATAAAGATGGAATTCGACCTGGAATCCAAAAGATTGATGCGGTGTCCAGGTTTCCTGCTCCTAAAAATCAACATGAGGTTAGGAGGTTTCTGGGACTCGCTAGTTTTTTTAGAAGGTTTGTGAAGGGATTTGCATTAATTGCTAGGCCTTTGACAAACCTTTTGAAAAAGGACACACCTTGGGGCTGGGGAGATATACAAACGGAATCCTTTCAAACCATTAAAAAACACCTAACTGAAAGACCTGTCCTAGCCTTGTATAACCCCAAGGCCGAAACGCAATTACACACCGACGCGAGTAAATTCGGAGTTGCAGGCATCTTATTACAGAGAAAAGATTCCGACAGTCCCTGGCAGCCAATAGCATACTTTAGTCGTCAAACATCAGCGGATGAGATGAAATTGCACTCATTCGAGCTAGAGACACTTGCAGTCGTTTGTGCCTTGAACAAATTCCGCACATACCTCATTGGAATGAAGTTCACTATTATAACCGACTGCAACGCGTTACGCTCTACCTTCACCAAAAGAGATCTCATACCTCGCATATCTAGATGGTGGATTCAATTTTTAGAATTCGACTGCGAAATCGAGTTTCGTCCTGGTGAAAGAATGTCACATGTAGACGCCCTCAGTAGGGGTCCAGTGTCAGCACCATTTGAAGACATTCACGTTCTAGACATTATGTCGGTTAGTAAGGAGGACTGGATTTCTACGGTGCAGTCTGCCGACGAAGAAGTTAGACGTATCAAAAATGTTCTAGAAGACCCGGAAACATCTAAAATTGCAGGTATTTACAAAGAATACACAATTAAAAACGGACGAGTGTTTAGGACTTTAGGTGAGGGGGTTACCAGATGGGTGGTCCCAAAAGGCGTGCGGTGGCAACTCTTAAAATCCAACCATGATGACGTAGGTCACTTTGGCTTCGAGAAGACATTGGACCGAATAAAATCACTCTTTTGGTTTCCGAAGATGCGAAAGTTCATAAAAAAATATGTAGCTGCATGCCTTGAGTGTGCTCACCATAAACTACCTTCGGGAAGCAAAGAGGGATTACTTCACCCGATTCCTAAAATAGAGATACCGTTTCACACTTTACATGCGGACCACTTGGGTCCTTTTCCACGAAGTAAGCGAGGTTACACTTACATACTTGTGATAGTCGACGCCTTTACAAAATACGTTAGCATTACACCAGTTCGGAGTACGAAAACCAAAGAGAGTATAAAAACAATGAAGACTCTCTTTAGTTACTTTGGTTCTCCCTCGCGTCTCATAACAGACAGAGGCACAAGTTTCACAAGCAAAAAGTTCAAGACATTCGTGCAGTCGATTGGTGCAAAACACATCCTCAATTCTGTCGCCACACCAAGAGCAAATGGGCAGGTCGAACGGTATAACCGGACGATCCTAGCATCCCTGGGGTCCATGGCTCACGGTAAGAACAAAAGTTCGTGGGACGAACTTCTGCCGGACATTCAGCTAGGACTCAATACAACAGTTCATGACGTAACACGGAAAACACCTACAGAGCTATTGTTAGGTAGAACGGTGACGAACCCGAGCCAAGGCATATTAAATAACGTAGTTGATGACATAGGACAGAGTAGTACTCAAAGTTTAGAAGAAATTAGGTCTGAAGCGAGTGAACGAATTAAAATAAATCAGGAGAAAAATAAGAATCGGTATGACAAACACAGAAAAACGGCCACGAATTATAAGGAGGGCGATCTGGTTAGGATAACTAGGGCAATAGTATCGACGCCGGGCCAATCTAAAAAGTTAGAAGCGAAGTGTCAGGGTCCTTATAGGATAAAGAAAGTCTTGCCAAACGATCGATTCCTTGTGGTAGACACCCCTTTGACCCGAAAAGGAGCAAAGTACGAATCGATTGTTGCTATTGATAAAATTTATCCATGGTTGAGTTTTAATGCCCCTGCTTGCTCGTCCAGCGATGAAAATGACGATGAGAGTGAAAGCAATTAATTATATTGTTATTTAAATGTGAGTCATTCTTATGAGTTATTTGATTTATTTAATTTAATTTATGATTTGGGATGATCAAAATTTGCGATGTATGTACAAGCTATATGATAAGGCGTCTGGCATATGAACTTGCTAGTCCCTTAGAGATAAGTGAGGGTGCTTTGAGTCGGGTAGGATTGGCGTTGGGATTCGCCGCCCAGGATTGGCTCAAAGTACTGCTGCCGACGACGGAGTGATGGTGAAGGAAGTAGCCTCACTTCGCTCGGCAATAGATATTACAATAGATTGAGTGAAGGTGCTTTGAGTCGGGCAGGATTGGCGTTGGGATTCGCCGCCCAGGATTGGCTCAAAGTACTGCTGCCGATAACGGAGTGATGGTGAAGGAAGTAGCCTCACTTCGCTCGGCAATAGAGATGATAAATTGAGTGAGAATGTTTGAACTGGGCAGGATTGGCGTATGAACTCGTCGCCCATGAGTAGTTCAAAACATTGCGGCTAAAGCGGTGTGAGAGTGAATGAAGAAGCTTTCACATCGCTCAGGCTATAAAATAAACGATAATGATGATCTAGATTAGTTTTTAATTTTTATTTTTTGTTAGAGTAGTGAATATTTACTTTTGTTATCCTTTTCAAATAATACCTAATCTAATTATGTACAGAATATTTTCTTATTTTTATATAATTGTTATACAAAAATAAGGAACGAAGGGACTCGTTCTTGAAGGATGGCCGACTGTAACAAGACTTATCTATGTGAGGGTAAATTCATATTAGTAATGTCATAGTAAACAGTCCATCGATAGGCTTGTTGGAGTCGAGTTATGTTTGTGTCATTTTAAATCAATCAAAAGTGTCATTGTCAGTGTCACTGTCAGTATAAAATAATTTTGACATTGAAGTGAATTGTCAGTTTTAACAAATCGTGGACATGAATCAGTCTTGAACGAGGCACCGGAGTGACAAGTCTTAAGGTTAGTAATATAGTGTAATATATACTGAACTATGGTGAATAATTTATAATAAATGTTGTTATTGCGTTGATTTATTCGTTGTTTCAATTCTATGATTCCCTTCTGAGATACGGTTACATTTGTTTACGAGATGGAAACATATTTCTTCATCTCCTTCGCATATGCTAACTTTAGTACAATGTGTCTCCTTGTCTCATTGTTGCCATTCAATTGTTCGAATTCAATGCCGTTTCAAAAATCGCCCTTCTGTGCGAGACCGTTTAGCCCGGTTTACATCATAAAGTATAGTAAAGGTTTACATTGATCAAGTGTTTAGTTAAATGGGTAAGACAAGTAAGGATGTGCATGTGGATGGCTCTCTCCAATCTTAACAGAAATCAAGGAAGATTTAGTAAAAAATAGTTAAAATATCATGGCGAAGTAAAAAATTTGTTGAACCTGAGATAAAAATGATATGGTCCAATAAAGTGGATCACTCAAACCGCACGCTTTAAGAAAACGTCATAATTTATGTATATCTCAGAATATATAGCCTTTGCACTGCTTATTTCAATATTGAAAAATTGTTGATAAAAATAGTTAAAAGCTATTAACAATTTGAGAAGTCACTTGCACCTCCCTTTTCAAATTAATTATTACGATTAATTTGGATCACTCATTCCGCACACAGGCCGTATGAGTGCTCTTGTAAATAAATACTATATATTGAATAAATACGTATCATTTTTGTTGTGTAATATGAATAAACTTAACGAGTGAATTTGTTAAAGAATGAGTGTAACAAAACTGTAGGAAGAAATTAACCTTTACTTTTTCCTCCAATATGCAGTGTGAGTGATCCATACTTCGACCTCTATCTACTTATGTATACTTTGTAGGCAGACTGAGATTGTACCCAAAATTGTTAATTTATTTTTAACTATAAATTGATATATCTTCTGCTTTTTTAAGAAATATCATGATTTGTTCATTCCTAAAGGAAAAGACTGAGTAGGGTAGATGTGATTTTTCTATTATGTGAGACTATTTTGATCAAATATCCTCATAAAATCTTATTTTTAACGTTTATTAATTTATTGGTTAGATTTATCAGTCGCGACAACGCAACATTACATAATAATTCAGTTTTGTGGTGCATTATTATTTTACAGTGTTGTGTAGTGGATTTCCGTTTACTGATAACGTATAAAACAGGGAGTAGGTATCTTTTTAACCGATTTAAAAAAAAGAGGAGGTTCTCAATGCGGTTGTATTGTATTGTATATTTTTTTTTTGTGTTTATTACCTCATATCTTCGTCATTTATGAACTGATTTGCAAAATTCTTCTTTGGCCTGAAAGAATATACTTCCCGATTAGTCCCATAGAAATATGTTATTCAAGTAAAAGAAATTGCGAAATTGATAGTTGACAAAACTTTATTTTCGGAAGTCGGTGGCAAAAAGTCAATGAAACAAACAATAGTCACCGATTTCCGAAAGTAAAGTTTTTTTTCTTTTTTGGAAGTCAGTTATTTTTGAATTCATATTACTTACTTATTTAATTCGATTTTGAACTCAATAGTTGAAATGTAATTTTTCTATCGTACAAGATGTACAGACGACAACATATGAAGCTAAACACTACGTCACTTTATTTAGTGTAATAATGCAAAAAAAAATAGTATGATGTGCTGGCGCTGTAGTTTTCTTAGATTTTTAGGAGTTTAGGACAGTGGTGTAAAAACCGATTAGACAGTAGCAAGTCAAGTTAGCTTGCAAGCTGTAATCGCTATTTTTTTGTAGCAAGTGCACCCCTCGCGCGTCCACTCAACGCGCGGTACTTGCCTCGCCACTTGGCGTGGTATAAGCCAAATTAAGTACAGTATTGTTTTATAAATCTTCCCCTTCAGTTTAAGCGGAATGCGGGAGTCGCATATTATTCTCGTGACCTGCCGCCATTTCATCCATCTAGTGTTAATTCTTTGCTTAACACTCCGTTCTATTTCGCCATTGCTTTGCACGAGTAAACCGAGATACCGAAAGTCGGAGTAGACAGGGAGGTATACGCCAGGCTCCAGAACTGGAGAGAAAATATTATAAATGAATTACCTAGTAACGGCATTTTTTTATTATGAACGGACAATTGCAAAACAAAACAATCGTAAGTTTACAGATAGGAATGCAAACTATAAAAGCGTAAATCCATGATTAACATTTTTTTTTTTCTACAAAAACAGTAGTTTCATACGCAGCCTGCTATAATATTTGCTTTAAGGTCTTTTAATTCCTTCATGTGCATCCATTTGATACCCGTCGCCGATGCTGAACTTGCTGGTCTTGATATGCATCTGCGGGCAAACAGGTAGTAAGTATACTTGTGGTATTTATTGGACTCACTTATGGGGGAAGCGCCAGGGTAGCCCGCGAAATTCAAATATTGTTACGTTTTTGCAATTTACAAGTCGGTGTCGGGTTGGCGCTCCCTCACCGGGAGTATTCGCCTGTAATGTAGGTAATAGTTCGGCGTGCGTTACGATTGCTCCGCCAAGTTATCCAAACAGATAAAAAACTTCGCCAAAAAAATCGTCGGAATTTGTCAAAATACAAGGGAACAAACCAAAAATGCAGCAGGGCGTCGAGTTCGGTCTGAGTCCATTTGAGTATGCCGAAAGAATAGGTACATTATGACCCAACCGTTGAAGGCGCGCTCCTTGTCCCCGCTAGAAAGAAGACTATTTAATATTTTCTTCAGGCGACTAAAGGAGCGCTCCCTCAACGATTGCTTCATGTCAGTTACGATACTGCCTAAAGCTTCCGACACACCCAAATACTTACAGCTTTCGGATGAGAAAAGGGATCTTATGCGTATAGAATCCGAGAGCTGAATTGCCTCGGATTCTATAATCTCCCCTCGCTTTAGGTACGTACATGGCCATGTAGATGAGGAGTAGCTCCTTAGTGCCGCGGGACCCGTTCCTACATCCATTTTGAGAGGCAGACATAATGGAATTTTTGTCAATGTGTTTATTAATTTTCGCTCTTAAAATGGATGTAAGAAGTTATTAGACCGACGCCAAACACGTGATCGGTCTATAATTCTTGGGTTCCGCGGGACTACCTGACTTATGGAGTAGGTGGGTAACACCTGTTGTTAGAAACTGCGGTAGCGACCCAGACTCTAAGGATGTCTGGAATTGATCGGTCAGGCGAGTGTGTGAACTACTTAGCCATTTGAGTCAGAAGTTGTGCAGTCCGTCCGGTCTCGGTGATTTCAAGTTCGGTAACGGACGAACTGCTCTGGCTACATCTAATGGTGTAATTATAATTGATTCCATCTCATGGATAGATTCAAACACTCGCTCAACATTTCGCATCCAGTCAGCTTTAGTATGACAGACGGGCACCGACCAGGTGCTGCGCCAGAATGAACTCGTAGCGTCGTCGTCTGGGCGGCACACATCCGTCATATTTTGCTCAGGTCGCTCCCAAGCTCTGTGTACCCACCTCCACCACTCTGGAACGTGCGATTCTGCGAGTACCGGTCAACCCGCCGCTTATACCGCCGAATACGGCGCACCCATGCATAAACTTCCTGCTTCAGGAAGTCGATGCGCTCTGTGACACGGGACATGTATTCATGAGGACTGATTCCAGTCCCCGAGAATGCGCCTCACAAAGCGTGTCAAACGTGATCGTGTATTGATACTCCCTGAAGGAGTATAGTATGCCGATGAGTAATTACCCTGGCCCCACCGATGCGGCGCTTGATCCTGCACTGCCAGGCTGGTACGGCTGGTTTTAGTCGAGTAGCTACGTTACAATTTAGGAATTTGACATTAGCTGAACAACATGCTGCAACAGCCCCACAATAGAGGATCGAGTGTGATTTAATAGAAAGCTTGCAATTAGACGATCACACTTTTTTGGATGTAACGGCTATATATAACCTCATTTCAGCAATGAATAACTTGTTATGTTTACAGGTGGCGAAGCCTATTCACCTAACTCCATTCTAACGTATTGATGATAAGCCGTACTTACGTCACTTTCGTTTCGAAGAGGTTCTCCATACGAACTTTGACGAAGGGCCAAGGACCCTGGTTCTTGTGCTCTTCCTGACACCAGGCCTTCTTCGCCTTCTCGTATTTAGAGTACTCCTTGAGAATCAGGTCGTAAGGGAATGGGTACAGTTGTTCAACACGACAAATGGCGAGTTTTTCCTCTAGTTTCTTAGCTTTCCGTTCTTCATCAATCTTGATCGCTACGTTGCCAGAACAGAAGATCAGCTTCTTGACATTACCGGGGTTTTTACTGGCTGGCCCCTCTTCTGGGATCACTCTGGTCAAAAATACGAAAGAAATACTCGTTATATCTACTTACTAAACAAAGTGTAGTTTTGCAACCTCGTCAAAATTCAGGAGGTTGTCATAGAAGACGTAAATAATTAATATAAATTACGGTACCTAGTCAATAATAATATATAAACGCTGCTTTTTTTAGTTGTTTTAATTTGACACTATTTTAGAATAAAGCCCTTTTCAAAAGAGGAGAATCACCCGTTTATCGAATAAACGTCCGCGTTTGTTTGTCTGTGTTATAGGGCTATTATTAGACGAGCCGCGTTTTAATATGGGTGGTGTTACACTTATCGATTTCCGATATTAAGAAAAAAAATTTAAAAATTACCTACCCATTTTATTATTGATTCGGGTCGAGAATCATTAGCATAGTTACCTCCTTGAATTTGACGAGGATGCAAAGCAACACCTTGTATAATTTGTGTATATTACGAAGCAGTGATGATTGTGCAGGCCTTTCCTAGTCTCTGAATACATGTTATACTCGATAAGTTTAAACAACTCATTATCTGCCTAAACTTTTCCCAACTATGTTGGGGTCGGCTTACAGTCTAACTGGATGCAGTTGACTATCTGACCTCCACAACCAAGTTAGTATTGGGTAATACGATACCCCTTGGCAAAACAGGTTGTCAGACAACCTGAAACGACTGTCAACGATGTACAAATGACAGCCGAGACCAACGGCTTAACGTGCTTAGTGGTATGTAATGGGTGTCACCCATGCACAGACCAACCCAGGCAAGCGCGGTTTAACCAGAAGATCGACTTGAGCGGCTGATATTATTTAGCTACGTGCCAGTTTACACAACAACTAAATATTATTGAAATACTATTTTCTAGCTCACCTCCTGAACTTTGTTCCAGTTAGAAAATCACTGAACTTGGACCGGTAGTAGGGGTGCTTCAGACCGATTTTAGGCGTGAAGATGATGAGCGGCTTGCGGAACGGCATGGCGATCTGTCTTCTGATCATGTGGAAGTAGTTTGCTGGGGTCGTCACGTTGCACACGATCCAGTTGGCCGCCCGCAACTGTTTCACTACGATGAAAGCAAAAGATTAGTAGGTACAGGGGCTGATCTGGGGGGGCAAGCTGGACTAATGCCCAGAGCGGGAAAAAGTAGGGGCGGCAAAATTAAGGCCCTGACTTGGTGATCTGTTTTGCTATTGGTACCACACACGTTCATTTGGATCTACTAGGACAGAATCTCCTCTATTCTAAAAGGTACTTACCTTAGACTCAACTTAAGGGAGAAATGTAAGCTTCCAGAATGTGTTACTTAACAATTGATAATTCGGGTGATGATCAATATAAAGTACTAGTAACTTTCGAATTCCGGGCTGCTACAGAAAAATTCCCTGGGACTGGGAATCGAAGCGACCACGAGACCAACCAGTGCAGTCCTGTGCCTGATGTCTCTTCGGTGGTCCCATCAGACGATGAGAATGAGGGAAGGGAGAGTGTACTTGGTGTTAGCGAACACATTTGTGGACTACATCTTCTACATTATGTGGCTAGTCTCCGATGAGATTGGCCGCCGGGAGGTTATACGGTCCGGTACTATGTTACAAGACTTACACTCCAACTGCTTGTCGTCCAAGTTTGGTATGACATCCTCATCGTCGTCACATTGCTGCAGATATCTTTCTGGGCGCCCCGACGAGTGCTCGGGACCCTGATAGTGCACAAACGAAAACGTGGCTTTTGATTCTGATGGACAATCTATTACGTAGTGCACAAGGAGCAACCGCCTCTAGAAGCCAGGAACAACCCCGCCGCCCACCGCTCTAGGGGCAGGATGTATGAGAGGTTATTCCAGTATCTTAGGTCTAGGATCTAGTAAAAAATAATATGATAATGTTGGAATACAGACATAATTCATTTATAATTTACTTGGTTTTTTTTATTGGGCAATTTGGGGAAATCCCAATCTATACGAGATACCTGAACACTTTCTCGGGAACCTTTAGATCTATTTTCATGAAAATCGTGGTTTGTTCCGTTGTTTTAGTAAAAACCTAGATAAGAGAAGTGGGACAAATAAAAAAATAAACGAAATTGGGAGAAATCTGAGGAGGAATCATTCAAAAATAAGCTATGTATCCACGCAATCTAACGCAGGTGTGAAGATCCTATCTAAAACTGACGCATGCAGGGGCTTAGAGGTAAATTTCGGTGCATCGAAACGATCCATATTTTGGATGAATAAGGTGAAAATAATAAATTATATAAATAATAAATCGTCGTTATAAATATATTAATAATAATAAATATAGCCGCGTGGCTCGACGCTGATCTCAATTCTCAATAATACTCACGGCGCCGTCGATGCCGTGAGGTAGTTGTACCACCAAGCCCGACTGGCTCACCCACTTGCTCTCCCCGTTCGCGATGAACGTGTCAAACATGGGCTGTCCCGTGTCCGCAAAGTCACCGTACTGCGCCTCCCATATTGAGAGCACGTATGGACTTGAGTAAGAGTAGCCGGTCTCGAAACCCAAAATGCCTGCGGATGAAATAACGCACAGAGTTAAAATAATAATAATGCAGAAGGCGTTCGAGAAGAACTATTACCTACTCTCCGTCTCTCAAGTCGTTAAGTGATCACAAGCATGAGAGTTTTAGGTTATTTTCACAATTAAGCCGCACGGGATGACAGCTTAAATTAGAATCCCCCCCCCCAACCTCAGCCTAGATCATTCTATCCCGCTCGCACTTAACACTATCAAGAAACATGTTAGGCAGTTAGGGTGATACTATTGATGGTACGATAACAAGTACTAATAAACACGATTATATTTTAATTCACTATTTATTATTTATAAACTTGTTGCCACCTTCTATATGTGTAAATGTAATTTACATATTACCTGTATAAAATTATAGTTCAATGACCACTTAACATAGTTCGTCGACGTGTCATCCTCTCCAGCACGACCATGGATGATTACCTTAATTTTAATACGGTACATATTCATGAAAAAATGTGTACTTTATTGTACTAACGACTTTAAAAAATGTACTCACATATTTTCGCTGTTATAACATATCGACCGTGGCCGTGCTAGGTAGAACCTTTCTGCCACGACCACTATAGAATTTAGGCATTTTTTTCAACATTAACATGAAAAGTTATATAAATATATTGTACTGAAATATACTCCATTTTATATATAATTTTAAGCAGTTATTTACCTGTTTTAAAGAGATTTTTTTTCTGCGGTGCAGCTATAGTACTATGTTACGCTATTACTATTTCTAAGTAGGCAAAATTCAATAAAATTACATTTTGTATGGAAACATAATTGTTTTATACGACACGCACGTATTACAATCTTATAATAATTATGAAATAGCGGCATACTTAAATCAATAAAGATTTTTCGATGTAGATATGATGATCACGCTAAAAAATGTGCCCATTCAGATTATTGTACGCACCAAAAATATGCAGTTTTTGCCCTCATTGAACACATTCCAGGCTATTTTAGGGTTCACTGTAAGCAATCGTATCAGTGGAACACTTACGATGATTTAGAAAAAAAAGTTATGAAATCCGATGACGTTAAGAATATTAATGTGGTTTTATAAAAAATCTTCTTTTATCTGAAAGGATATACTTCCCGATTGGTCCCATAGAAATTTTATCGAAATCGGTTCAGTATTATGGTTTTAAATCAAAATAGCTGATAAAATATGTCATCCAAGTAAAAAAAATTGCGAAATTGATACTTGTTCACAACATTGAGGCTAGTTATTGAACTTTATATTTAACTCACTCACTTAACATATCTTTAGTGACACTCGCAAGATTAAGACAAATCGATTGACGGAAGAATCATCATAATCGGCCCACGCGTTTGGTCTCTAGAGTGCCACAAGGAACCAAACATACAGAATGATATATGTATATAGCCTGATTAACACATTACCCTCCTCAGTCGGATAAAAAAGTCGCATGCACTTGTTTACACTGCACTTTGTTTTTGGCAAGCGGTTCTAACAGCCATAGTAAGAAGTTGTAATTATTGTTACCGAATTCAGACAGTGAACTGTTGTGTAGCGAGTAGCGCGCCTGGTCGGGATACAGGGTGTCCAACACGCGGTACGTGGCGCCATCCACGCCCTGGTGGTGGTAGACGTGGTGCCTGTAATAGACAGTCACTTCAGCGTATATACTAAACGACAAAACACGTTGAATGGTAGACAGTAGTAAAATGAATCCTTGTCCGCGTTAACATCTTTTTGGGGCCGACTATACTTGTGACTATAACTAGTGTATTAGGCACTGCAAGTAATTTGTGTTGCATTGTATTATTACTGTCTCATTATAGTAAAGACAACTCATGAATGATGAGTATTTATGAGCAGTAGGCATTCAAACGTGTGAGTAAAGTGCGGGAGTACCTATGCGCCATAGTGCCGCGCTCCACATCCTCGCCGGTGAAGCGGATGTGCACGTTGTCGCGCAGCAACGAGCCGTACGCCAGCGTCTCGCCCATCGGCCAGTCCGCGATGCCATCCGCCACCTACACAACACCTGCAGTCCATCATTCAGTCAAATGACTTCCACTGTGGGACAGCGGTTCAGTCATACAAAAGACAAACCATTTTTTCACGGAGTTTCAGCATCCTAGTTATGCCTTTGTGAACCTCGAAGGCCCACGGCTCTGGTGGCGTGCTAAAATGTTTCGCTATGGTATTTATTGAATCTTGAGATATCCCCGTTTCTTGAATCTGAAAAATTTGACAACACAGTACTTTTAAGCTTTGAAGCTGCTAAAAATGCCAGATGATTTGGGCTGATGCCTTATTATCATATTATGTGCTGTGAGTAAAACGCAAAATGTTTGATGCCTAACTATTTAGAACTGCTTCACTGATGCTTCACTCAATAATAGTTTGACTACTCTATCTACAGTACATAAATTATTGTTCATTAGCAACTGCAGCTAATATTGAAGCAAAGCATAGGGACTTGGGCACTAACTTTGTTTGGGTCTATAGATTCAAAGAATCCAGTCCATGGCGTATCGATCCACTCCCCGATACTAAGCTTGGTTATTTTCTTCGAGAGCTCAAAGTGAGCGTTGAGAGTGTCCATGTACTCCTTCTCCCATCCTTTGATGTCAGCGTCGCTGGCGACGCCTTCCGCTTTCAGCTTGTCTGCGTAGATTACATCCACTGTAATCAGACATAAGTGCTACATATGTAAAATACGCGCTTTGGAAATGGAGTTGCGGACACCAGCCCGCTATATAATACAATACAAGAGCTATTTAGTTTCAGAAGAGCATATTGTGTCTACTTCATACGTAGTGCATGCAAACTATAAGCGTAAAATCCCATGTGAGCTAGAATAGCTTTTTTAAGAAGCACCGACTCCATAATTCCACCCGAAATGTAATGTCTGGAATTTGTATGCCATGTAATCTACCTAGCGCCTTACGACGGGTTGTTGAGCTTCCCAAAAAGCGACTTACGCGATGACTATACTTTTGGGGCCTCTATGGGGGTAGATTAACTCAAATCTAAGAAAATTGTAGATTCGAACTTTGTTGAACTTTAAAAGTGACCAAATAATAAACCCATGAAAATCGAGAGATACATAGTTTAGGGCAAGTGTTAACTGACCAGTTTTCATAGTCTTAATTTTCTTATACATGAAAGGCTGCGTGAACATGGGCTCATCCTCCTCGCTGTGGCCGTGTCTCCGGTAGCAGACCAGGTCCAGGACCACGTCCTTCTTGAACTTGCATCGAAAGTTGATGGCTACACGTGCTACGTATGCTACTGCCTCCGCGTCGTCGCCGTTCACGTGTAAAATTGGCGCGTCGATGGCCTTTGCTATATCTGGATCAGTGAGAACGCCAAAAACGTTAATATATAAAATAATCAGATTCGGTCCGTAACGTGCATTGATGGACGGCAAATCTAGAGATTTTCTACCAGTTACTCGTTGGTCGTTAATCTACAGCGCAATACACACCAAAGACGCCGACCCGCAGACAACCCGGCGGCCTAAAAGAAAAGAATCATGTCGGCAACATGAGCCCGCGCGTGCTGGCCGCCAACATGCCACCGATAGCCGCCAACATGCTTTGCGCACGGCTCAGTTGCCCGGCGATATTCAAGCTGTATTGACGTACTCGATTCGTAAAGTACCTCATCTCGAGCCGCCGCGGCATGCCGCCGGCAAAGTTTTCCGACTTGCAATGAGTGAAGCCGCCGACAAAAAGTTGCTGACATAGGTCGGCGGGTCGGCGGTGTATATTGCGCTTATCTTTAACCGATGAGGTGATGGCATCATACCAGAGCAGTAAGGCGAGCTCCTGGAGAAGCGCGGGTCGGTGGTGTATCCGATCTGGTTGTTGCAGATGATGTGCACGGCGCCGTGCGTGGTGAAGGCCGGCAGGTTACTGAGCGTGAACGACTCGTACACCACGCCCTGCCCGCACACGGCTGCGTCGCCGTGCATCACAATCGCCATCACCTGGTTGTTAATTTGAAATGATAATGTTCGATATCTTATCTCAGTGTCAGTCAATGAGTGGATTAAAAGTGCACACCTACTTCGGTACACACAGCTCCATTAAATTCTTACCCCTCCAAAAGACATATGCGTTCAAATCCGTGATAGCAAGTTGGTTTTTGTATTTTGCAAAAACATTTTATTATAATTCATGTATTGTTTTAGTGACTAAATAAGATTCACGTTCATTTATCATTTGCTTATTTATTAATTTTTTGTTTCATTTATTATTAATTAGTTTAAGTTAGTATTTTTTAATAGTTTGTTTTTAATAAATATTGTTTTATTTCAACAAAACGTACATCAACATATAGAACGGCAAGCAATAATAGGACTTTACTAATAGTAATTCAATGTTCAAATAGACCGGAGGTTTCAAGACCGCTTGCCGTGCATAAGATTGGAGGTTCAAATAAGGCATAGTGCTTTTTAACATGCTTTATATACATATATATTTTTAATATAAAGTATTTTCTCTATTTTGTTTTAATAATCATTTAATAATATTCGTTATTGCTATTATTTAACAAAACTTAGATCTTTTTTTTACTACAAAGATTTACATGGTACAATGATTTGATAGTTGTAGCTAAATCTTGAGGGTGTGGATTAATTTTAAAAAGACAACGTAAGTAATTAAAATTAATGGTTACCCTCAAATTATAACATCTATCAATTAGACAGAGACCTAAAGACAAAGAGACTCGGGTGATAGTAGATAACAATTTCATCGCTATTCATTATGGGCGCGCTGGCTAGTTTGTCAAACTGCCGGTATGAGACATATGAGATATGACGATAATCAGTGATGCGACGGCGGGCGGTTCGAATTTCGAAAGTCGAAACAGTGAACTCTTTTTGAAGTATTCCTTAGATTATTCGTTAGTTCCGTAAAGAATTCAATGTTGTAGCAGTAGTGTGTTCAAACTTGAGAGGTTACTGACGCTGTGTGTACGAGAAGCTGTAATAGCTGATGAGTGGATGGTATACAGATGAGTGGATGTTATTCAGGATTTGATTAAGCCAACATTTAGTTTTTTTTTAACATCTTAATTTCGTAAAAATGGTATTAATGCTTTCCATTAATCATTAATAAAATACGTCACTTTTTGTGTCACAAATACATCTTCTTAACCAATTATTACCATAATTTAAGGGCCGCTAATGTACCTATAATAAAAAATAAAAATAACCTTGTCTCCATCAGCATCACCCCTCCAGAACTGCTCTGCCCTCGCCTTGCCCAGCACGACGGGAGTCACGACTTCCAAGTGGGAGGGGTTTGCGCTCATCGACACCTTTATGTACTTGTTGGTCCGCCGGATGAACCGGTGGATGTAAGTACCCAAATGGTACTTCACGTCGCCGGACACCTGGGTCGGTAAAGGTACTATAAATATACCAAACTTTAGTTGGCGTTAAATCGTTGATCTGAATTCGATTTCCATGTCAGTCCAAGGTCATTTGCACGTATGTGAGTCTGTCTTTCTAGCATTTTAATGAACATATCCTATACAAGGTGGAAGGTACATCATTCTGAACCCCCCCATATAGAAATTTTTCGTCGGTTTAAAAAAAAATCTGCTGTTTCCTACAAAACTGCAATAGAATAGAATTATCTTTATTCAGGTATCAGATGACTCAAAAATGATTAGTAACATGCTTAGGTTACTGTTGGAGCTACTCCACGCCCTGCGTATAGAAACAATCTTCATGCGCATCCGCGAACATTCCCGACGCACTACAGAAGCGGGGCAGCCCCACTAGCATCCTAAACGCGTTATTATACTGAACGCGGAGAGCGTTGCGTTATCTTTGCGTATATCTAATCCACAGGCTGCTCATGTAATAAAAACTTTTTTGCAAAAAATAAAACAGACTTCAAAACACAAAAAAGTGAAAAATTACTTTAGCTTTTATTGGTACGGTTTTTGCCACCGACTTCTGAAGCTAAAGTTATTTTTCACTTTTTTGTGTTTTTGAAGTCGGTTTTATTTTTTGCAAAATAAGTTTTTTATTTTTCCATTTTTAGTTGTAATATCCTATACAAATGTTTGCCATGCATTTATTTTACATTGATAACAATACATGTCATGGTAGGTAATAGGCAAAGCTTATCCCCATTACAATGGAACTTAGCATCATACTTGTCGAAATTTGGGTGTACTGTACACATCTGCGTACCCCCTCAGAGCATACAGGCGCGATGTTATGTTATGAACTGGTGTAAACAATAGGCAGACATGAGATTTCAGCAATCCCAGTCCATTTGCTATCATTTATTGAGGAGTTCCGTTGCCTATCTCCGAAGTTCTTCATCAGATCTTCACCAAATTGAAATGGAACAACTCCGAGAAAGTACTCTTCCAAAAACTACCCAAATCACTTCAAGTGTGCCTATAAAATTTGAAGAGTTCTCTCTATTTCTCCAGGATCCCATCATCAGATCCTGACTTGAAGATCATGGGACCACCTGGGAAGTATACCCTTACTAACAAAAAAAAAAGCCAAATCAGTCCAGCTATCTTCGAGTAATCGGGGAACATACATTAAAAAAAACAAGATGGCATTCGCGGGGTGTTGGGTTAGGATTTACGAGTATTTATAAACGTGTATTTGTGGATCGAAAACATTTATGCCCTTAAAGTATCGGTAACCGTTATCCAAACGCTGCATATCAAAATCTTCTGCAAGTGACCTCATTTAATGATCATGTTTTCGGCCACTGACATAATAAATCAGTACTCACATTCTCCTTAGGCTCCATCGGTTTGAACTGGGCAAAAATATCACACAGCTGCTTGCGACACACATTCACCAACATGTTTAGACGACCTGAATGAAAATCAATCTTAACATACTGAATATAATTATGTAGATTCCAAGATAGGAGACAATTTTAGATACATTTCTAATGTTTTCAGACGGCAAAATTATATCCTAAACTTTGTACTAACATTAGGCCTTTAACACCCCAGGGGGTCTACTCTCTATGTCCGTCGACAAAGATACGGGCCCATACGAAAGTAGACCGAAACTTCGAAATGAACCTTACGCCCTATTATTTTCGGATTGATGAGTTTTGAAAATACATCGGGAGTAGGGACAACTGTCCAATCGTGTTTTCATTCGTTTTTAGTTCGGGTCCCTCACCAATCGTATGTCCGTAAGTGATACGGAGTAGGAAACGCCCGTACCTTTGGCCGAAACTACGGGTTTCATTAGAGAGTAGACCTCCTGGACCAGGAGTAAACCTACAATGCCTCCTGTGACTGTCAATTAAACTGGCACCTATACCTTTAAATCGAAATGCAGCAAAGCTTTGTTGCAGCAAACGGCAACAGTGTAATACATTTCCGAGCGAGCTTCTTCGTATAGCACTAGCCTACTAGATACTGCCTCTTTAAATGTAGTAATCTACAAAAGTAGGCCTTGATACCTGGATCGGATAGTTTAACTGATTTTCAGGAATTTCTAGGGACCAGATCCAGGACGAGACACGACCATGCCTCGGATAGCACGTGTAGCAGTTCGTCCGTGACCTGATCCATCCCAGTACTTCAGACTACGAGAGTAGAGGGAAGAGCGAGTTCACAGAATTATTTAATGATGGCTAAGTAACCTCGATGCTGCATAGCCATGACGACTGAATGCACGCCGAGTCTGGTGCTGGTGTCGACGACCTCCTCCAGCATCACGATCATGCTCTCGCCACCTTCCAGCCCAAATCTCTTCTCAGCAGGCCATTTTATCGCGAAGTATTTTTCCAAACTACATCAGAATTATGATGTAAAAATCTTACATAGTTTAGTATCTTATAAATATCGATTGATGGACTGTGTGAAGGATATGGATATGGCAAGAAAGGAGGTGTCTGATGGGATGACAAGTTTTAGAGAAGTGTGGAAGAAGAAGACATGCTGCGCTGACCCCAAATAAATTGGGATAAGGGGAGGAGAATGATGACGATCTTATAAATATATTTTTATCCTTAGACTTAATTATTTTACCGAACGAAGGGACTTGAGGTGGAGTAAAGTTACAATGAAAGCATCAAACTTCTCAATCTCTTACAAATGTGAAAAACGCGGTCCGTTGTCTGTAGTCCGATGAAAAAAAAACGGACGTCGAGTGGCCATTAACCCCATTCGTACCTATTTAAGTTGGAAGCGCCAGGGTAGACAGCCAAATACATTTTTTTACGGTCTCTGCAATTTGTAGGTCAGTGTCAGGATGTATGTTGAACAAAATATAATTCGCGACCATATCCGACCGAATCCCAGTGAATGACTTTTTCATGAAAAAGTCATTGAATGACTTTTTCATGAAAAAGTCATTTAATGAGATTAAATGACTTGTTCATGAAAAAGTCATTTAATGAGATTAAATGAAATTACGAGGGTGTAATGATGATTTAATGATTTAAACTCTGTAAAGCAATTTGTTACAATCGCGAATGATATTTCAATCCTCCACCTCCTGTCTTGCCCTATGTGCTCACCTGCCCTTTCGAGGGACCTGTCCGAAGCCACCACCTACACCGTCGAGGTGGCAGAGTTCTGATCGAAGCTTATTTGAGTCACCTTATAAAAGGAATCATCGACATGACGAAGAAGATATTCTCATCTATGTGTCTGTCTAAAACTCCATGGGCCATATAGAATAATCGGCTTATAATATTGCCGCCATTGCTGGGATAAGAGACTCCTCTCTGTGCTGGAGTGGGCTATAAACCGCCACGCTTATCTAACGTAACTAAAACGTAGTACTTAGCCGTTACATCAAACTTACAAAACAGCCTTGGTAAGCCGCCGCATAATATTTTTTTTCTCCTCGTTGGTTCGGTCGAACACCCCTGGTGTCTCCATCATTTCCCTCAGGTATTGTACTTGATCGACGTCATACACGTGCATATATTCTATGCCGATGGACTTGCAGTACACGTTCTCGAGACGCCGGATTATTTCCCTAATCAAATAAATAAATCCATTGGGTAATCTATGGTTCAACAAAGATACTGTGCGTCTATTACAATAATGCTCTCAGGTTGTTTTTGAGACTGTCTCGCTACTGTAGTGCGTCAGATGTTTGTGCAAGCTCGTACCGAGGGCCTTTACACGAGTGTTTGCAAGAAAACGTCTTCGCTACTCAGGAGAGTAAAAGAAAATGCAACAGCGGAAAGATAACTGTAGCTACAGTTTGCACTAATGCAGTAATAATTAAAATGTGTAAATGAATTCCCTTTTATGGTGCCCCACCTTTTTTTTTTTTTTTTTTTTTTTTTTTTTTTCGGATGGGAAATCATCAAATGACTTCTCCCGCTGTGGGCTGAGCGGGAGGGAGTGTCAGACTTTTACTGACTAAAACCCATCCATGTTCCTTCATCGCCCTTTGTGTTCCGGGGCCGCGGTATCTCTTTCGAACAACCCGCAGCACCCGGCAGGCATCGGCCCTTGCGGGCCCCTTCCCTATGCTGACATCTCTTTGAGGCGCGCGTGGAACACGAACGCGCCGTCGACACGGCCTGTCGTCCTAAGACGGAGGGACGGCGAGCTAGCCCTTAGCTCACCGTCCACAGGCCCGCGTCTACGGTGGCCGGGGGCCACCACGTGGCCCCCGACGCCCGGTGCGTCTCCCGCGGCGGCTGGGACGTGAGGAGGAACGCTCTCTCTCACGTTCCGCCTCCTCCTTTGCTAGCATGACTGCTTCGCAAAAGGAGGTGACGGCTTCCCATTCCGTCTCGCTCCGGACCATGGCTCGAACCAGGGCCGGACGCGAGAGGTCGCCGCCGCCGATCGCCGCTAGGAGGACACGGCGGTGCTCCGCCCAAGCGGGGCAGACCTCCACCGTATGCTCCACCGTGTCCTCCGGTCGATCCTCGCAGTGGAAACACCCGGGCGTCTCCTCCCGCCTGATTCGGTGCAGGAACCTCCCGAAACAACCGTGTCCGGTGAGGACCTGCGTCAGGCGGAAGGTGAGGACGCCGTGGCGCCTCTCAAGCCACTCCTCAAAGAGGGGACTTATCGCCACTATCGTGGCGTGCCCTATGGTGCCCCACCTTAAATAGGAAAAAGTCCAAGCTATTAAGTATAATCTTAATCTCATCTTACCTGAGTGTTAATGAGGTTTCTTTGCCGCCGATGTTAGTTCTTGCAGGCAGTTCGAATGTCATGTCCATATGTTTTTCAGCTAAGAAATAATACATATCTTAAAGTTTTGTTTATGAAATTTCTAAATTGACTGAAATATTGTGAGAATCACACCAGAGTCAGTTAAAAACTACTGGCTATAGGGCATCTCCAAGCTGCGTCACAGACTCAAGACACAGCAGTATTCAATCTGCAAAAATTTTAATAAACTAATGAGTTACAATTTTGGCAGGATTAATACTTCCAGGGGGTGCATTTCAGTTCCAAGAAAACAGCTTGATTTTTTGCATTCCACTTCGCGTGTATGTTAGTTTTTCGTTTGTCGATTCGTACAAAGAGTAACTGTCGATTTTTACAGAAAAGCCTTTCAAAATAATAAAAATGGATTCAACAGCGAGCGTAGTGAGCTTTAGAATTTTAGCCCCCACCTCGAATTTGATAGGTTTTTATTTGTCCTTTAATATAGAAATAGGGCTAATTCTGCCAATTTATAAAGAGAAACCTATGAACGCAAAGAACACTTTACATGTCTGAGAGAGCGAAGCGAGCTCGAAAATTTTGGAAAATTCTTAAATCATTTGTATGTATTTTCATTCCCGATAGGGGCGCACCCCCTTGCACCCTGCTGCCGGCGCCAATGACTAACAGGCTAGGGTTCTATCAAGAATCCCGAGGCTAGAGTTCTGCCAAGGTACTGTCACTTTAAAATTCTTGTTGTATCTAAGTTTATGGCATTAACAATAAGCTATGGGAGAACTTGCCAAACTTTCTCGAAGGGGAGAAAGGCAACCGCAGATGCGATGTTTTGACATGTGTGACGCATTAAATTATTGGTTCTTACACAACTCTGAGCACAACTCTCGGGCTACTATATGGCTTTCTACTCCCTTGGTGTCGAGCGCCAGGTTCTTGTTATTTGTGAGGAGTCTGGCTGGCAGCGTCAGGCTCAGGGGGTCTGTTTTCGCAAGCAGGTGACCACGAGCCTGTAGCAAAAAAAAATGTGCTTCACTGTCATCGTCAAAACATTTTATTTAGTCGCTTGAGAACAGTTTCTTTCAGGAAATTAACAAAACCCAGATGTGCAAGCAGTTGAACAGCCTAGTCAAGCCTTAGCAGTTTTTGGGACAAGCCCGCCACACTATCCCCAGACCACTGCAACTCCTGAAAACTAGAATCAGCAGTTTAATTTATATACGAAATTAATATACGTTTAACGAATTGACTCTTGATTTTACGTTTCGAATTGTTTGTTGGAAAAAATCGTGAGGAAACCAGCATGCCTGAGAGATATTTCTCGACGGCATGTAAAAGCCAAGTCAGAGGCCCTTGGGCGGCATAAAAACTCTGACACCAGGTTACGCACTAACCACACGATAAAGAAGAAGAACGAATTGACTTAGCAGCCTTAGCAGATATTGGAAGGTGGCTCATTCCCATCTCTAGAGAGTAATTCATACACATACTAGTTCGGTTTCACCTCATCAACGGTCAGGCATCAACCTAACTGTTACACTTCAATTAATTATTAAACACAAGTTACTCCTCAATTGTTATAATTTACTGGCGAACCGACCCTGCTTCGCACGGCGCCACCTATCAGGTCCAAAACTATTCTATCTTAGAAGCTGGAACCACCACACATTCACAAAATTTCATTGAAATCGGTTGGATGTTTTGTTTTCATTTACACACCACACACAATACCTAGCTTTATAAATTATATATAATTTTTGATTCTGTTGTATAAGCTATATTACTGGAAAGTTTCATCAAATTGCTTGTAACAAACATCCATCCATTCTGACAAACTCTCACGTTTAAATAGTAGTAAAATTTATAAAGTTTGTCCGACACAGTCGTCCATTTCTATTGCTCATTCACCTGGTAGCTTCGAATTAAGCTTGCGACAGCCATATTTAATTTAATTCTGGTTTTAACTGCCTCTTCACTGGTGCGGGTACCCGTACCCGTATTCGGTTCTGTAAAGAATTGTAACAACTTTAAAACACTGCTCACACAGAAAACAATAAATGTTATACCAACAATAAAGTAACAGTTAATAAAAAAAAATTCTACTTACGAATTGTTTTGGGAGTAAAATCGTCCTGCATTTCCTCAATCTTTAACGCTGGACCGCACAGGCTATCGTAAAAACCGTCCCATGACTGCAAAAATGAATATGATTTAATTCAATTATCAACAATCCTCTTTCTAAACATAATTAGACAAAAGATTTCATGTTACATACAAAAAGTGTGTTTTTGTTGACCAGTGTTTTCATACTCTAGGCAAATTATTTTATTGATGAAGGTAAAAAATAGAATTTTACACAGCAATCCACTTCAGGCACTTCTGATCTACAAAGATATTTCCACGACACACGTTCTCAAAGGTTTGAGCGGCCATTGAAATACTACACCACACATTTTAATATTTATAAACGATTCTTTTGATTGAACTTAACTGCTAAACGCAAAGTATAAAACGCATTTGAAAGACACAGATCATCCGATTTACTTACTGCATCTACCGATCCTTTAGATTTTGACCAGTCCAAATATTGGGCTTCGAGAAAATTGGCATTTGCGCCGCTAAGGAACGATTCTGCTGATGAAGATACGTCCCTCCATTGTAACAGCTGATACTGAAACATTTAACATGGTAGGTAAGCAGAACTACTTCGTATTAATTATTGATTTAACTACCCAAGAGATTTGTCAGTTCGGTAGCATTTCGCAGTACCTGAGGGTGTCTAGTCTATGCTTTGTCCTCATCGATGAGCATCCACGCTTTTAATGCTCACAGTTGAAAGAACATTAAAGTTTTTATTTTAATAGGTAAATAAGATCCCCAATAAAACCTTTCTGTTATCAAGTATAAGCTCACAGATTGCAGTTTTATTGAGCTACTTCTCGGTCTTAGTAAAAAAATAAATAAAAAGCATAATATTCTGCGCCCTTTAGGGATCTAATTGGAAATCAAATGAAAAATGTCTCTTAAATCAATTAAGTAAGAGAAACCTTTCGACTTACCACAGGACTGCAACTATTGCAAGCAAACTTAAATTGTTGGGCGTTTCTCAATAAAGATCGCGCCAAAGACTTTGATAACTGAAATTAAGCATTAACCTGTAATAAGTATTAGATTCGTTGATTTTCAAAGTACATATCTGACTATCACAGTTGTGTTGCATAATTAAAGTTCCGTAGCAGAGGTCGTATCACGAGCGAGCGGTGTAAACGTAACGTAAATACTTACATCTATTTTGAATCGAAAATACAATTATCCTTTAGCATTTTAGTTAAATTATTTTCAATAAGCACAATCAGCATCATCCATAGATATTAATAAATTATTTAAATTATAAAAATATTACGCTGGTCAACACTAGTTTTAGTGCCATCAACTGTATTTTTTATTAACTTAGGACCGTATACTAATTACATTCATATCAAAAATTTCGACTTCCTACGTGTAGTTTTCTAATTGACTTGAACAAAAAAAAAACAAATTTACAAAGAAAAAAAGCATTTATTAAATTATGACGTTCATGAAAACTTTATTTTTCGCGACTTTCGCGGATGAGTTGTTTTGGGATAATCACGTTGCATACCCCAGCAGTAGTCAGCCATCATTTGCCGATCCCATCGGCCTTGGTACCTCTCCTCTATCGTTTTTAGGTCGTGGTGAAACCGCTCCCCTTGTTCCTGGCTATAGGAACCAAGAAGCTTTTAATATGGAAGCCAATACTTCCTCAAATTCTTAAGGTAGCTCAAGATCCCTTATCAAATCATTCAATTCTTCTTGATTAAAAGGTTTTGGTTCTGTAGACGCTACGCCTTCGAAATCACTGTCGCTACTCTATTTATTAAAGATTTCGTCAAATGATGGTTCACGGGTAGGACAAAATGTTGGAACAGGTACTTCCTCCGAATGTAGCAAAGATCTTCAGCCGAGTCTGGTATTCAGTATTAACACAGCAAAAGTAACAGTCATCGATGATTTTTTTGTTCTTTCCATTGCATAGGCGCCTAGGCACTCCGAATCTCATACGGCTTCGTTAACCGCTGACCTATTGTCCCAAGTGTTCACAGCACATTTTAGACACAATTTGAAGTATCCACAGCTTGTATTCATCCATGATTTTTGAGTTATAGTAAGAAAATTAAGAACTTTTTATATAATCTGTTAATACTTTTTAACTGTGTATTTACCACAAATGTAGCAAAACACCTTTGGATCATTGAGACGACTTTTTCGCGATGAAGACATGGTATTAAATCAATTTATTTATAGAAATGTACCGATAAGTTAGCAAACCGAGCGCATGAAATGACTGATTACACAGTCAATAGGTATTCAAAACTGGGGGTAAATTCAAAAGTAGACGAAAACATAAAAAATTTAGTGTTTACCAATGGACACCTAATAAAAACCATTAACGCCATCTCTGCACCAAATTTTCTTTTTTATTTGTG
This sequence comes from Standfussiana lucernea, assembly GCA_964057025.1. Taxonomy (NCBI): domain Eukaryota; kingdom Metazoa; phylum Arthropoda; class Insecta; order Lepidoptera; family Noctuidae; genus Standfussiana; species Standfussiana lucernea. Next base: position 1,890,657 of record OZ059791.1, on the reverse strand, counting down.
ACTAATATAAGAAACGAGTATTTTCAATTTTATAATCGTCATTTTAGTGTTAGGTACGTTTACACGGCGCGCTCGACCTCAGGACTGTCGTAGAACTTCAGTGATTCACTTTTCGCGATCGGCCTTCTGACCCAGTTGGGGCCAAACTTAGTGTACTTTATTTAGAACATCTGGGTCTTACTCGTAGTACGTGAGGTCAATCAACGGGACAGAATGCGAACGGCCCATCCGTTCGCATTCAGTCCCGTTACGCATTACAAGCCTAAATAAACAAACTTACCATTTTATAAAAGTGTTCTTGTATGTTTTAAATACATGGGAATTTTTCACAAGATTTCCAAACTAACAAAAATAAATATATAAAAATATATTTTATAATACAGCTTCTATTTTTTTATGCTGTCATTATTGTGCTGAATTTTGTTTTTTCATCACAAGTAACAGATTTACCAAAGAGTAGAAATACTAACGTAAACAAGATTTACTAACAGCCATTATTTATTTTTAGAAATAAATACTTTTTGAAGTATCATCCTCTGCTCCTTTTGAAGAAGGGGGGGAACCTTGTAGAAAAATAACGAAATACACACATCAAAAGTGTCTAGGGATCAAGCATTTTTATGCGGATTTCTTGAGATTGAGATGTGGCTTTGTAATAAATTTATGATTTTATAAATTTATATGGATCCTTTTTGGTGCATTTCATAATTTGAATCAGGAACTCTCAATCAAATTCGAGTAAAAGATGAAAATAAGCTGTCAATATTTTCCCTATAAAAACATACAACGCATTGAAGACATTATTAGTGCTACTGTTTCCCTACTACTGATTAAAACCAACGTTATTATGGAGCGGCGACGTCATTTAAGCAGGGAAGAAATGCTCAGAGCCGTGGGAATGATAGAAGCTGGTTCCCGGCAACGTACTGTGGCTTTAGCTCTGAATACAAGTCAGAGTGTTATCAGTCGACTTTGGACACGTTACCGAAGCACTGGTACCGTGGCTGAGCGCCATGGAGGACGGTATCGCTGCACCACACGGAGACAAGACCGATACATTCAAATCTTAACTCGAAGAGCTCCAACAATAACCGCCATGATGTTAGCCGTGAGGCTTCATCACTCTTCAGGGAACTTAATTAGCGACCAAACAGTCAGAAACCGCTTGCATGAAGTGAACCTTCATTCCCGAAGACCGCTACGGGTACCACCTATAGCAATGCACAATCGTAGGATTCGATATCAATGGGCTCTTGAACACAGAAATTGGGCAGAAGAACAATGGCGTTTCGTGTGCTTTTCTGATGAGTCTCGTTTTGGTATGAGACCGGATACAAGACGTATACGACACTGGAGAACCCCTGGACGCCAACAGCGATTAAAATCCTGCCAGGAAGTCCATCCTTATAGTGGTGGAACCATCATGGTATGGGCGGGTATTTGGATCGGCGGAAGAACTGAGTTGATTTGGATCAGAGGCAACCTCAACGCTCAAATTTATGCTGAGACGATTGTATCAGACGTCATCGTTCCTCTACAAGTGCAAATCGGTCCCTTATTTCAGTTAATGCATGATAATGCACGACCGCACACCGCAAGAGTTGTAAGACAGACTCTCGCCGCAGCTAACATCAATGTCCTGCCCTGGCCTGCTCAGTCGCCAGACTTGAACCCGATTGAGCATGCATGGGATATGCTACAGAGAAGAGCAATGCCGAATATGGAGGGTATCCAGTCGCAAGAAGACCTTTTTTTGTTGTTGCAACGAACATGGGCGGCCATTCCACAGCGTGATTTGGATGAACTCATTTTGAGTATGCCAAACCGATGTTCTTGTGTTGTTAGTGTTCGCGGTAGAAACACGGATTATTAATTGTTTAAGTTACCCAATAAAATTTTAAAGAAAACTGTTATTTCAGTCTTTTTTTCGAACTTTAATGTTAGTGGTTCAAATGTCAAAAATCCCTTTATTAGGAAAATGGCAAATTTCTTTATTAATGCAAAGGTGACTTGGTTTATCGTTACTGTGACAAACGAAAACACTTTATTTGATGAATCCTTAAAGAAAATTTTAATTAATATCAATCAGGAGAAAAGTTATTGCAAAAATATATGTTGATCCCTAGATACTTTTGATGTGTGTATGTTTTCTATGGCTGGGAAGTGACTAAATTTGGGGGTTATTTGCATGATTTTCATAATAAGGCAATATTAGGTACCAATATCATTCGTAAACAGTTGGATCTCATAGATAACAGATCGTCTTGTTGCGACATTCCTGCTAATGATGATCGACGTTTTAAAGTGTTTGTTTTAACAACACAAGAAAATTAGGTTTATCTATCAACATTGAACGCGTATACATAGTTTCGTGTTCGTGCCATTAACCGTTGAGGAGTTCTCGTGAGACGGCGATGTTGGCTGCAGGACCAAGTCATGTCTGTCATAAAAATGTATTGACACTAGAACCAAAGGTTTGCAAAATTTCAACTCATTTGGTTGGGGGAACTGGTTTTGTGAAATTCAGTTGCACGATTTGACCAATATAACTAACAAGGCAAGTTGTATAAAAACTTGTAATAAAAACCATTTGAAATTTCAGATTTTCCAGCTAGATAAAAGTTGTTGTTGTAATTTACTACTTTTAAGCAAATTGGTCAATTTATTTAAACTACCTACTTTTGCAACAAAACATTTTTTTTTCATAAATCTCTGTACAGTTTTGCTTATTTACTATTTAATTTAACATTAATCGGTGTGTCTCATCTGATCGCTACCAGACATCGCCAATTTTCAGAAATTGTTTTTGATTGAAATTGTATTTAATGTTTTTCAACACAATTTCGGAAACCACTTAAACTGTTTTATAATCAGTGTTACTCCCTATTCCGGCAGCCTTTGGAAAGGATCATGTTGTATATTCATTTTATTTTATTTTCTATTCTGAGTTGGATCTATGGTGTTGAAGTAAGTAGAATTTCTTTTACACTGTTAAGTTTATCAACTAATCACGACGTCGACGCAAGGTATTTAATTTTATAAACTGAATAATAAAGTAACTACATCAAACCAACTAATAAGGGTCTCCTCTTTCTTCTTCGTATCCTCTTTCTGCAAGCATATTGAGCATAGAACTGGCTAGCCGAGTAGGTAGGGCGCGATGAGAGAACGCTCAAATTATACTGTGAAAATTCCAGACTCTAGCTCGGGCAGACTAGAATTTGTGCAAATTATTCTAAAAAAAAACTTTTTTGCGAAAAAATAAGCGACTTCAAAAGTATTTATTTACCCTTTTTAGTTATCGTATCTCACACAAAGCCTTGTCAAATATCAATTTCGCAATTTCTTTTCTTGGATAGATTTTTTTACTAGATATTTTGATTTAAAATACAAACTATTTAACCGATTTAGATAAAATTTCTATGGGACCAATCGGGAAGTATATATCATTTCCGATAAAAGAAGAATTTTTCAAATCGGTTCATAAATGACGAAGATATGAGGTAACAAACACAAAAAAAAGAAAAAAAAAAACAACCGAATTGAGAACCTCCTCCTTTTTTTTAAGTCGGTTAAAAAACATTGACACAAAATCAGATTTAGTGAAAGACCATAATATCTTTGAGAAGTTTTGCCTGTATAAGTGGTTTTGGTTCAGATCCTGTACGATGAGATGAATATTATTTTATCAACGTTGCTGAACAGCCCGTTGTTAGTTTTTGCCCATTTTAGAAAATTGTAAGTAGATCAATGATTATCTGTATTATCATACAAATATCATAAATGCGATCAAATATAATGCGTGCAGTGATAATACAAGGTTGAATTTAATTAACATAAAAATTTGCCTGTAGTCCCCGTTGGGTTAGGCAGAAGCATACCTAAATAGTGCACCCACATTTCGCCAGTTATGTTTAAGTCCCATGTAATAAGGGGCGAGCCTATGCCATCAACCGGGCACAAATTCAGACTCTGTGGCTGCTACTGAGAAATTCTTCATGGAAAAACCCAATATATCACTTTACCCGATCTGGGAATCAAACCCAGACCTCATGCTCAGCAGTAGCACTTGCGAGCCCTAGGCCAACCAGGCAGTCCATAAAAAAATACTCAATATAACTTATCATCATCTGCCTAACCTTTTCCCTATGTTGGGGTCGGCTTCCAGTCTAACCGGATGCAGTTGAATACCAGTATTATACATGGAGCGACTGCCTATTTGACCTCCACGACCCATTTAGTAGGTAATACGATACCCATTGGTAAGACTGGTTGTCAGACTTTCGGGCCACTGACTACCTGTAACGACTGTCAAAGATCTACAATGGCCAGCGGGGCCAACGGCTTAACGTGTTTCCCGAGGCACGGAGGAAAATAAAAATATATAAATTAAATAAATTTATTTTTTTAACTATATAGCGAAATTGCTGTCGTGACTGATATCGATATCTAAACCGACAAAAACGTCTGTCTGTGGAGTTTAACTAGCTAATTAAAAGTGACCCCATATAAATGTTTGAGTAGCTTAAATTAGCAACTAGCTTGGTCGCCCGGCGGCGAGATGGGTAGGCGGCATTGTGGCCGTCGTGGGGATATCCTGAATGAGGCTAGCATTGGAACGTGGAGCTTTGCGAGGAAGTGATTTCGCAAAAGGAACGGTGGAGCGGGTCCAGGAGGAAGAATCCTTCGCGGACGGGCGGGCTCAGGCGGCGACACGCCACCTAGATGCCGCCATAACAAGAGCCAGCGGGTGGTAGACCGGGGAAACTATCGTCCGTAATGTCATGAGCTCATGTGAGACGGGTGATCGCAAATAATTGAGGAGAAGGAGTCGAAAGCCACCGTTGAGGGGTCGCGAACGCCATACAACGCAGTATTCGGGTCCAAGAAAACAAGCAGAAGAAGATGGCAAAGTCGGTTGTAGGAGTTTTTAGTGGGTGCGAACCCCACAGAACCACCTTACATTGCATACCCAGCAGTGGGTGAAGTTGGGCTGTGGATAATTAATCATCATCGTCCACAGTCCATATGACAGCATCTTAAATAGTTTTCAACATTGGGAATGATTCACCTTTCGTTCAATTTTATTTCAGAGCATGGAAGTGATTCCGGAGAGGGCAAATTTGACGTACAGCAATCCTAAATATGTGTACCCGAACGGGACTGTGAACGTACGGCGATACAGCAGGAAGTCTAAGTACTACATCAACGTGCTCGGCACAACGAAACAGTCCTTTACGAATAATGTTACGGTTAGATATCAAAACTTTTATTCATAAGTAATACATTCAGCTAATGAAGCGGCGACAGTTTTTTTTTTTAATTTGAGTTTTGAAGGTAGCTATAGCTGCGAAGATTTTTAAACGGCTTATATTTAATAACCACCAGATCTTGTAAAATGTAACGGCAAAAAATGACTTGATATTGCCAAAAATAGTAAATGATAACCAAAATTAAATCCCCATTTTAGCTTGAAATTAGAACCAAAAATTTTACAACTTGTGATCCTACTTAAAGCAATCAACTCAAATTATGATTATTTATCCCAAAAATAGTTTATGATCACCAAAAATGTAATAGCATTTTATGTAATATCTTCTTATCCTATAAAAGTAAATTATTCCATTATATACCTAAAAATAGTAAATAAACCCCTAAAGTTTGACCCTATGAAATCGTAAATTCATTACTAAAGGCTGAGCTTTTTACGACTCTAATTATTAACCACTACTAACTAAATAGCTATTTTCTATTTCGTGTTTATTTAATAAGGTTAAGAATTAAACAACTCGTATAATTAAAATAATTTTCGTTTAGTCCACATTTCACAGATTCTACTTTAGACATCATAGTCTACTATTCAAAGATTCTACATATGACAGTTTCCGTGTATTTAAAAAAAAAATAACCACGTTGGTAAGGGATTGCGGGGTCTAAGACCCCGCCATCTGCATAGATTTTGCATAAATAGTACTTGATTGCAGCTTTCAGTAAGTGTCAGTCAGCTCCTACACAACGAGTACAGGCGCTCCTTCGTGACGTTCACTCACAAATTCTGTGACCTGATCAATAAGGAGCCCTTCGTAGGCGGGGCCCTTAGGAACGCCGGCATTGTGTGCCCATTACTTCCCGTGAGTAAAAGTAGTCTATCCAGATCATGTGAATTAAGTAAGTAAGTATAACGTAAACATTAACAAGTACGGTATCGATTTGAGCTGAATCTGTGGCTGTGGGGTTACCATGTCGTCTTTAAAGAAGGAATATTTTAATGTAATTCCAGTGTGGTAATGCTCTTTGCTTCGTCCTTAGTGAAAGGGGCGTTTTTGTATTGTTATTTTTATGATTGAATATCCACTACATAAGTAAATACAAGGGGTTCTGCTGTCACACTCTGACTAAAAGCAGTCGGTGGGCTGGCTACCTAAGGTTCAACCTTTTGCGGAAACCCTACAGGAACCTATCTTGTTACTGAATACATGTCTGTTTTAATTACTGTAAAAATGATTGCGACGATAGCTTTCTATAATATTAAGGCACACCCTCACCCGAAGCCTGTAAGAGTAAGGAGAACTGAGTAATACAGTGAGCAACGTATTTCCGAATGCTCCGGCGCGCGAGTCGCTTTACCGACAACGCCTCGGTGAAACTCAACATAACATAGCATCACGCCTGTAATCCCCTAAGGGTTAGGCAGAGGTGAACCTAATTGTACACCCACATTTCGCCAGTAACGTTTAAGGCCTATGTAATAGGGGGCGAGGCTATTGCTATTAACCGGGCACAAATCCAGACTCCGTGGCTGCAACTGAGAAATTCCTGATGGAAAAACCCAATAACAATTTGCCCGACCTAGGAATCCAACCCAGGACCCCATGCGATTGCGACTAGACCAAAGAAGCAGTCAAACTCAACAGTGTTTTAATAATATTCTTGGTGACACCCTTCTTATCCTCAGGGTTACCACGGCATAGCGAACATAACAGCGCCGACCGAGAACTTTCCCAACGTTTTCCCGTTTGAGAAGGGCCGCATCGAGATCTCACTGTACGGCACCGACACCATGGAGTCAATCTTGCAGCTTACCATTGACGCTTTGTTCAAGCAGAAGCTTTAGAGGAAATATGCGGGTATTTTATAGAGGCAGTCGTATAGTTCACCTCGTATTTGCTTTACCCCCTTAAGTTCTAAGGCTGACTGTCACTTGCACGGCATAAAACGTCAAGGTATACTATTTCCATGGAACTAATGAGTTCTATAATTTCTGCTTCATTGTGACAATTTCTAGCATTTCAAGCTTAGAGTGCATTCACACGGCGTATTTTAAACGCGCCGACGACGCGCGTTTCACGAACGCGCGTTCACGGCGCTGTAAAAGGAGATTGTGAGCATCGATTCATACGCGTGTAAACGTGCGCAAGACGCGCTTTCGCCCCACGTCTATACGATGACGCGCGTTTGACAGATACGTTTACGGCGCCACTGAATTTCAAAACCTGTGCTAAGGCTTACTGGATGCGACTGGATCTTCGTTTAAAGCGCGTTAAACGTGCGTCATCTGCGACGAAAAAATACACCGTGTGAATAGGTCCTTAGTCTTTTTCTATTTGGATTTCGTGTGAGTTTTATTCAAAAAATGGTGAAGCAATTACGAAGTCGACACTACTTGGAGTTTTTTAGGGCGGAATAGGGTTAACATACATAGATATATAGACATATTTAGGGTAAAATCACATTGACACGCACAGATCCGCTTTTTTATTTTCTATCTCTTTTTGTCACTTACATGGCTTAGGACATAAGGTATAAGCTAAGAGTCTAAGCTTAGGCTCGGACTCCAACAAAGCGAAGACTAGCGGAGCGGAGAGACGTGAGGGAATCATCTTCCTCCCTTGTCCCATTATACTTGTGGAATCGGCCAATTGTATTGGTTGAAAATCCGCATCGTGACTCTCGTTCCTCCTGTGATTGGTCGAAACTTGGACCGCTCCGCTCGTCTCCGCCTTGGTGGAACCCGGGCCTTAAAGCGTCACTAACGAGCCAGAAGTCCATTTTTATGTAAATGCACTTTCAAATTCGAATCGAGTGAGAATAATGCTGATTCATGCGTGTAAACCTTGTACAATTAAATAAAAAAGTTTGATGTTCTTAAAAAGTTCATTTCATTTTAATTCACAATCTCACAGGTTTGATATCACAATATTGGGATAAGTTTAAAATACAACAACTGTTTATTTTAACTATTAACAATTACATAGCAAATTAAGTATTTTGCACAAATACGGCAAAAGAGAAGACGTACGTGGTTACAGATACCCGATTCCGGTTTCTATAAGATTGATCATCCCACAGATACAGATATATCCTTAGATAACGCAAGTACCACCATCCGTATGAATACCAAGCGTGCCGTTTATTGATTACCTACTATGACGTCATAAGCACTATTTAGTAAGTATGCAAAATAGAAAACGCTTTTGTTCTTTAAAAATTTTGCATCCCTAGACCAGGTAAGACTAACATAAATAAGTATTGGAACCTGAATTTAAAGCTTTCATCTGAATTTTTTCATGGTGACTTGTTAATTTTCATTAATATCATTTTCATACAGTTTTGGGATTATTAAATGTCTAGAAATAAATTCTTGAGTTGTAACGTTGTTGTTTTAAACACATTAGCTTGCTGCGACAGTAGCCACGTCACTATCACTACTTAGTATAAAACAAAGTCGCTTGCCGCTGTCTGTCTGTCCCTATGTATGCTTAGATCTTTAAAACTATGCAACGAATTTTGAAGCGGTTTTTTTAATAGATAAAGTGATTCAAGGGGAAGGTTTATATGTCTAATACATGCATATTATAGTAGAGAAAACATTAGTATCTACATTGCACCCGTGCGAAGCATAAAATGCTGAAGCCAGGCACGCGACGGAGGTGCTCTTGCGTTATCTAGATATATCAATATAATATGTGGATCAACCCACAAAAGTAATTAGAGTTACAATTTCGAATGTGATCGCAACGGCGGACTGATGAAATTCAAGCTACAGAAACCGAAAGGGTTACTCAAGTTAATTATTTAACATATTAGATTTTTCGTTTTATATTGAGCTATTAGAAGAAGTAATGCTGCGCCCACCCCTAATAAATTAGGATAAGGGCAGGAGAATAATGATGATTGAGCTATTCAGCCCCACTAAGCGCGAAAGCGGTATCTCAAAAAAAAAACGTAAAGTAGATTTTGATGGCATCGGATTAGGGCATCAGAACCGGGTTTCCCGGTTCCAAAAGAACCGGGAATTCCCGGTTCTGAGAGACCCTTATAGAACCGGTTCTGTAAAACGAGGAACCGGTTTTTTCGGTTCTTACGGCTCTCTCTTAAAATAAATTTAGAAATAATATTATCTCTATAATACTCTTTATGCTACTCGTAAATATCAAGTTATTATCCAAATTTATTATTCAAACAGAATATATACTGATAATTCACTGTTAAATTAATAAATAACGTTATAATTTATTATTAATGATGAATCTTTAAGAAACTAACGATGTTTTTAAGGGACATTAAGGTAAATTCTCCAGGATACCCCGCGAAATTCAAATTTTTGACAGTTGTTTTGCAATTTGCAGCTCAGTCTCGGATAGTATGGTAATAAAAGTTGTATTCGCGGTAATGACACATACTATCCGATAGTGAGCTGGCAATTGTAAAAAACGTACGACTATTTGAATTTCGGTGATAACTCTAGAAGCTCTCACCTTCCTTAACAATCTCTGGTTGGCAACACTGGTAGACGCGCTGTCGCCATTTTGTTTAGTTCGACACAAACAAACGTTGTGAGTGGGTGTATTGTTTTGACGCCGATTTGACAAGTAAGTTACTTTAAATATTATTGCATATTGTTATTATTATCAATCAATTGAGAATATTTATTTTAATTGCTATTAGTTAAGTATTACGCTTTCACTCTTGTGGACGGAATAGATAAAATAATAACTTGGACAGCGACATGATAAAGTTGTTACACCTATTTATTTATTTATCTTTTCTCACATTACTTTGTTTTTTGGCATCCAATCTGATAATTATTGTGAATCATGAAAATCTCAGTTATACAACACAAGGTAGGTAATATTTCAGTTTTGGCACTTGGTAGAACACGTGGCGCATGCTACATTAAACTACTTATAAATTGCTTAGTAGATAAATATAAATTAAATAATCATAAAAAATAACAGTGTTGCTCAGGCGGGACTAAATTACACTGGTTAAATGAGCAGTGTTAATATTATGTTCGTGTCAATTTTTGGTTATAAAAGAAATGCCAGTTGCCTCTCAATGTAAAAGTTGTGAAAAACTTTTGCATTAGAAGTTCGATTGCAAGCAGCTAGGCCACCGAGTGTTCAAACATTCGACCAACTTGCTTGATGTCAATAACTTTACTAAGAAAGTTTATTGAATTTCAGACGCATCTTCCGGTTGACTGAATTCCTTAACAAACTACAAAAGAATGGATTTCGAAGAGGTGATTAATAAGGCAGGAGACAAGGCCTCTGTTTGGCACTACTTTCTGAGAAACAAAAATAAAAGTGAAGCAAAATGTAAATTATGCCAAAAGATATTAAAATCAGGCGGTGGTAGCACGAGCAGTTTACAAAAACATTTGAAAAACGTACATAAACTCAGTTTAGAAAATCCAACTACGTCAGCACAGGGTGGTGCATCTACTACAAAAGAACTTCCGAATCCCGAAATGCCGAAAAAGAAATCTAAATTGACCCATTTTTTTGAGAGTGATGCTAATCCAAGTATGGAAGTAATGGTGTCTCGTATGGCTTCGATGGATGGAATCTCACTAAGAACATTTATATCATCTCAAGATTTAAGGTACCTTTTTGAAAAAAGCGGCAATAAATTACCCAAGACTGCGGATACCATTCGAAACAAGATTATCAAGGAAAGTGAAAAAAGAAAGCTAGAGGTGATTAGTGAGATTAAAGCGATTTTATCTCATGAAAAGAAGTTTTCAATATCATTCGACGAATGGACATCCAATCACAACAGAAGATACATAGGTCTTACTTTGCATTCACCAGATTTTGCTAGAAACGCTTTTCGAAACCTTGGTCTAATAAGAATTCATGGCTCTATGAATGCAGCAAAATGCGTTCAGTTAATTGAGTCCAAGTTGAATGAATATGGCATATCTTTAACTCAAGACATTGTTGCTCAAACCACAGATGGCTGCAGCCTTATGGTTGCATTTGGGAAGTCGCTAAAGTCTTACCATCAGTTATGTATTGCTCACGCAGTTCAACTAGCAATTGTGGACGTGATGTATAATCGCAACAAAGACATCGAGGAAGACGTGGAAGCGCCACAGATTATACTGGAGCAGTTGGACGAACTTGGCAATTATGATTATGACGAAGATTTGCCTCTATCTGAATTAGCTTTAAGACTGCGAACTGGCGAATTTAGTAACGAAACTGATGATGGTGAAAATAACAACGATGAAGACGATGGTGCTGAATTCAATAACGAATCGCCATTAGCATCTTTGCCACCACAATCGTTTAGCTATTATCAGCTCATATCTAAGGTACGAAAAGTGGTAAAAATTTTCAAAAAGTCACCGACTAAAAATGATGACGTCCTTCAAAAGTATGTTAAAGCTGATTTTGGACAGGAGTATTCTCTACTTTTAGATGGAAAGACTCGCTGGAGCAGCATGGCCACCATGTTAAGTCGTTTTCTAAAATTAAAAACATCTATCACAAAAGCACTAATAGATTTGAACATTGATATTCAGTTTACTGACGACGACTGGAGACATATATACGAGTTAAATAATATATTGGATATAATAAAAACTGTCGTGGAGGCACTATGTCGCCGTGATGCAACATTACTTACAGCTGATATTTCTCTCAAATTTGCAATAAAAAAATTGCTTGAAATGAACACTCATCTGAGCAATAAAATGGCGGCTGCATTGCGTAAACAATATGCAAAACGACGACTAGTCCAAGCAGCAATATTGCAATATTTGACCAACCCGGAGAAGTATTTTGGTAACATTGAAAAAGAAGATAAAACTGTTTTTTTACGGCCTACGAGTGATGAGATGCTGCGGGAAATCGTAAACCTCATTCAACGCACAAAACAAAGTGTACCTCTTGATTGTACGCCTGATTTCAGGAGACATGATGATGATGATTTACAAGAATCTTCTTTAACAAATGAAGAAGAACTTAATAAGGAAATAAGTCAAGCTACTGCTTCTGCTCCTGAATCGACATCAAATGACATCAACACTACTATAAGGGTAGAAATGGCTTTGTCTGAGAATGGTGGTCAGAGACAGCGAGGACGATACCTATCGCTCGCTTATCAACATTTACTAACAATTCCACCCACTAGTGTGGAGCCGGAACGTATATTTTCTTCCGCCGGGATAGTCTGCAATAGACTCCGTTCGTCTTTAAGCGACAAAACTTTAGACGCACTTATTTTTTTACGTTCCTTTTATTTAGGAAAGAAGAAAGCCAATACGTAATGCTCAATTTAATCATTAATTTTTTTTTGTAATTTTTATCATTTATTTACAACTTTTATGTGCTTGTTGATTTGTTTTGACTGGATTTGTAAAAGTTCCTTTAACTAGCTTGTAAGATGGTTAATTTTTTTAAGTTTAATTTTTATTATTTCACTTTTTGATCTCTGTAGTGTAGTAAATTATAAAGAACTGATTGTAACCGATCGTGAAAATACTGAATTTTAAAGAACTGATTGTTGCCAAAAATAGTTAAAAACGATGTTGTAATTTGAGTATAATTAAAAATATATATAAATATGCTTACCAATAAAGTGTGTTTTATTTAGACCCTTTTCAACTAGAATTTATGAAAAAAAAAACCGAAAGAACCGGGTACCCGGTTCCGTCTAGAATTTAGAACCGAAAGAACCGGTTCCTAAAATAGGGCCGGTTCTCGATGCCCTACATCGGATAGCTTAAGTAAATTAAGTTAATTAAGTAAATACGCGTCTAATGAACTACGCTAAATAGCAATATCTATTTTGATTTGATTTGATTTGATTTGATTTGAAACAAAAAAAAATCTAATAAGTAAAAAAAACTAATCCTTAAAGTTTAAACCAAACTTTATTTACAAATCTTCAATTTTCTCAAAACTGGCTTTCTCTGAGATACCGCTTTTGCGTTTAGTAGGTACGGCAGTATTGAATTATTAAAACTATATTATTACGTGAAACAGAAAAGTAAAAGTAATACTTGAGGTTGAGCATATAGGGTAAAATAGGGTAAAAAACAGTGTTTTTTTTTGTTATGTTCCCAACTATGTTGGGTTCGGTTTCCGGTCAGACCTGTATTTGCAAAGACATATTTTTACAGTTAATAGATGTATTAATTGTACCCTATCACAATTTTTGTCCAATTTAACCCAAAGGTTGACTGGTAGAGAATGCCTTGTGGCATTAAGTCCGCCTATGTACCACTATTGTACATGAAGTTTAAATAAATAAATAAATTGTCTGATTAGTTAGTTTTACAAAGTCAGTAAAAAAGTTAAAGTTATCTTTCTAAACGCGGTAGTGTTCAGCTTCATGGAATGTTATCATTACATGATAAAAAATATAAAAAAACATGATATTTTTAAAACGATATAAATGATCAAACAAATTAATAAATTCAATTTAAAAATAAACCTGCGTCTATTTAAAATAGAAGCCCTCAACTGAATGTAAAAATTCAAGGTAAATAACAAAATTATTCATATTTGATTTTACAGTGCACTGTTTTATTTAAACTTATTATTAGTAACAATATAAAAATCTGTCATACGTACATAGTCCTTCAACATTTAAAAACAATATACTAAGGGCACATGAAATGGCCAAAAATAAGGGGATGATGGTTAGATGGTGGTATTTTGGCCATTACAAATACATAAGAGAATTCCAGAAAGTGTTAAGAAGCCCTTGTACAATAAGTTCATACCCCATGCAATTTCTCTATGCTTAACTAATCCTAACATTAAAGTCTGATTTTTCTTAATTGTCTTTTTTATAATCATATAAAAATATACTCAACGTCTTTCTAAAGGTGTTACGTACACTATGTGTACTAAATACTGTCGAATACACTTTTTAGTGCATTTTATTTTTACTTTACGTAAAACATCGATGTACTTTCATAAAAATATGTTCACATAACGGTACAACTAAGAAAACTCAAACTATTACCCAGTTTCTGATTCAATTATTTGTTAAGAACTAGTCAAACTCTACAATAAGATGATTCCTTCAATGTAGCACTCGAATTCAAATCGGACAACACGGATGGCGCAGTGGTCGAGCGATGGGGTGCTGCTGGCGTGTCGCGGGTACGATCCCCGCACGGACCAAATATTTGTATGGCCTACAGATAGTTGTTCCGGGTCTGGCTGTTTGTGTATGTGAGTTTAAATGTTTGTAAACACACCCACGATACAGGAGAAATTCCTAGTGTGGAGGAAACGTTATTTGAAAAAAAAAATTAAACAACTTATTTTAAACGCTAAATGCAGTTTGACAAGTTCTAAACTTCAATAACTCAATTTAAAAACCGGGGTATACCTAGTAGCTAGCGAGGCAGCAGTGTGTTTCGTCCTAACTATTTGATCTAGTCGGCCTTCTTGGCTTTGGGCTTCCTTTCCTTGCCCTTCGGTTTCGAAGGATAGATCACGAACAGCGCCAATTGCGATCCGCAAAGTACCACAGCGACGACATTTTGGATCTGTAATAGAAAGTAATATTAAAATTCATAAAAATTTTCTTTATTTACTTAAGCCGTTGGGTCCCGGCCGTTAATTGTAGATCATTGATAGTGGTTACAGGTAGAAAGTGGGCGGAAAGTCTGACAACCAGTCTTACCAAGGGGTATCGTATTACCCAGTACTAACTGGGTTGTGGAGGTCAGATAGGCAGTCGCGCCATGCAAAATACTAGTATTCAGCTGCATCCGGTTAGACTGGAACTCGACCCCAATAAAATTAGGAAAAGGCTAGGCAGATGATGCACATTTATAAAAACAAAAACAAATGAAAAACTCAAACAAAGTTTCACTAGCTAAGTTAACTTGACCCTGTATAATACAGCATTAACCTGGGGTACCTCAAGCCACGTGTAATAACTACTACTACTTTATTATCATTATTATTGCACACGACTATGACAGTTTAGATAACTTTAATAGGCTCATGTATCGCTTTTGGCGTAAGATACTGATAGCGTTATCGAATCAATCTGATATGTTAAGTGTTCAATCTCAATAGGATATTATGTTATGAGGCACGATGTTACTCAATAGTAGGAAATATGTTACAAATACACGTCATTAATATTCTATGTGACATTTTATCTTATGAATTACATCTACAACTTTATAGTACACGTGGTGCAATTGAAATTGTTATACTGTCGAAAGCAGGTGGTGACACTTCGATCTAGGGCCTAGCACACGAGTAGTAAGAAATTTCAATAGAATGAGACGCAAGCTTATACTAGGTTTGCTACTGATGTGTGGCCAAGGTACTCATAATTATGTATACAAAGTTGCGTGTCCGTGCTATTAACCGTTGAGGAGTTCTCTCTTGACGAGGCGATCTTGGCTGCAGGATCAAGTCATGTCTATCATATAAATGTATTGTCACCCGAATCAAAAGTGTGTGCAAAATTTCAGATCAATCGGTAGGAGGGAACTGGTTTGAAATTCAGTTGTAAGATTTGACCAATACATATTAACTAACATAAAAATATAAGTCATGCAACACGAGATTCTATTGAAAAGCCCGACGATGCCGATTTCCGTTTTCACTAACGCTATGGGATACCCTGAATTTGTTTCGCTATTTCTTCACAGGGGTAGTCAGATAAGAAATGCCTAGCTTACTAAAACAAAAATGACGAGAATATTGATCCCATTTACTTGGTAAATAAATTATTTCTTTTCACATTTGAATATTGCACGTGACTACACTATTGGAATGTCAACTCTCTGCATCCGAGTGTTTTATTGAAAATGGCGATTTCTCCCAAAAATGTAATGATAGTCGATACTCACAACGAGGAACTTGTTCCTGAGAATGATGCCGTACACCAGCCACGCGAAGGTCACTACGGATCCCGACAAGATGATGGGGAACGGCATCCCCTCCGTGCTCTTGTTCTTGATTATGTCTTTCTGTAACACAATAATATAAGGTTTATTAATATTTATAATATTACATTTGCGGACATATAAAAAAGTGGGCTTTAAAGCTGGGTACACATCGGTGAAATATAACGTAGCACCCGCTGAAACAAATTCGCCTTGTTGTTGGGTTACATGTCACGTTACGTTACAACAATGTGTCACATTGTAACGTAACGTGACACGACACGACGAATCATTCCCGCTATGTCGACTCCCATTACGTCGACTCGTGATTTTTCTCGGTTCTGATGCATCGTCTTTAGTTTCATCTCGACACGGCTGTCACAGAGTACAGTCACATTAAAAACGAAATACTGCTTTGTGCTTTTAATTAATAAAATAATTTCGTTTGTCTGGTGATACCGTATTTTTAATAAAACATTGATAATTCACCAAAACGCACTAGGCTAGCATAAATTCAAGGTGCTGTGTATTTTTAAATTTTGGGTATCTGAGTAGGTACTTACTGTCTAATAAACCTATGACTAAAATATCATCTTAAATTCATGCTAGAGTACCTTTGTTAGGGTAATCGTATAGAAATTAAGCACAACGTGTCGTGAATAGAAAACAACTATCTTGAATAATTATTTATATGCCTAGTACCTAGATACTACTTTATTTTTTGTTGGATTTTCATAAGATAAAACATATATGTCGCATCCTGATGAGTATGCACTATGCACTTTAAAAACAAGCTCCTTCGGCTGTGTATCAACACCCGTCAAGTGTCGATTCCGCAGCTAGGTTAAGACAATAAAGTTGCCTATCACTGAAATGTAACGTTGGCGGCTGGTTGTTGGTCTCTGATTAAAGGCACCAACCAGTCTATTGATACCTTCTTTATACTTTTGATAAAGCGGACAGTGAACGGCTTCAGTGAAGCTGGGCAGCCACGATTTGCTGACTGAGTCCTTGTTGGAACTTCAGTAGCTTCTGCAGGCGAAGTATCCATAGTTTCGTTTAAACTATGAATGCAATTTCTTCGGCACACGTTTTGAACAAGATCTGTGTTTGTTTACTACAGACAAGAAGGATTAAGCTTGCTTGAATTGAAGATGGTATTTAAATAATTAGTTTATTTAACCTATATTTAAAGTATGTAGTAGCCCACCCAAAATCGTTTGCATAAACAACACCTCTAATTTATGCTGGCCTAGTACTTCTGGTTGGCAAAAAGACGAATTTAGACAATATTTTGGAGAAAAAAAAGCCTTGTTTTTTTCCCTCTGAATTATAAGTTATAATTTGTGTAAAAAAAAATGGGAATTTACTTGTTACTTAATTTGTTTCACTTTGTCTTTTACGAGTAAGTATACTTGACCAACCTCGAGTTCAAGCGTAAACTTTTTAAAACAGATGTCATTTGATTCGCGAATCGAATTAACAATAAATAATCGACGTAGAGGGAATGATTCGACACGACGCTTCGTAACGTAAAAATGGATAGCATGACACACAGAACGAGAAAATAGACTCCTACAAGGATCTTTTGGCACTTGAATGACTTTGACAACAGGGCGTTGTTGGTAAACATTTGTCAAACCGTTTGTGATATTGCATAAAAAATATGATGGCGGAGATAGATCCAATATTTCCATGCGCCAATAAAATTCATGTACATATGTACAACTACACACAGGTTTTGTGTCATGTGTTTCTTTTAAAAGGGATAAACAGAAACTACAGAACTCTTGTGCAGATTTTATGAAACCGTTTATTTTATTGCACAAACGCGAGTGAGTTCAGAATACATAATAGGCAGTATAGACAGAATACATAAGGGTAGGTTGGCTCGCAATTTCATCAAAAACACTTCAACAAGCTCGATTTACTAGGAAAATAAATCATAATGGTTTTATTTATATCTTTAGCGCATCTATCTGATTTGACAGCTAATGAGACCCCAATTAAATAATGAGGTCAGCCGTCCCGATACCGAGGTTGTTGGCTTACAATATTTGTATAACATTTCTGCCTGTATCAATGATGATATGACCAGAATGAACTATAGGATTAGATAGCAATAGCGCGATCTCATGGGCAAATCTCGCGCGGGATTCGCCTGTCTGTTTAAACCTATAAACTGGTTGCAAACTGTACACTGTCGCTTCTAATCTCGTCGTGGAACAAGGCAGACATAACACTTCATGGATTACAGGTAAGGGTTAAGCAGAGGTGTACTTAATAGTACACCCACATTTCGCCAGTTATGTTAAGTCCCACGTAATAGGGAGGCGAGCCTATTGCCACCAACCGGGCACAAATCCAGACTCCGTGGCTGCTACTGAGAAATTCCTGATGGAAAACCCAATAACACTTTACCCGAGCCGGGAATCGAACACGAGGCAGTCAAGATAAACATTCGTAAATAAATGAAAGCGGAAAGAAGAACTCCCTGTTCTTGGACGATAATAAAATAAATATGCATCTAATGCATCATCAATTCATTACAGTATCATGCGATATAATTATGTGCGTGATTGTGTGCTTGAGTTCATAAGATTATGTAATTACTTTATGAGATAACACATAATCACAGTATTATTATATCTACAAGAATTTGTACGTTGTTTAATGATCGTTGCGTAATTTTGTAGGTATTCAACTCTATAAATACCTAAATAATATACTTAAGTAGTTTTGACAATCCGCTGCAAATCAATATCAAGGTTACATTCACAATCAGAAGCTGATTATAATAATAACTAGGAAACCGCCCTTGGTTCTCACGGCTTCATTAAACATACAGATACTTAGATATCTTTATAATGTAGGTCAGTTTATTTTTTATTTATTATTCACATGAACCTCAATAAAACCTCTAAATGATAGTGTAAGCCGCCTCAAACTCCGTTCCATAGTTCCGACGAACAAGGCGGTCACACAAAGGTAAAGACATTTGTAGATATCAGGTATACCGATTGTTATAAGTCATAGTGAATCTCGGAATGCTAATAAATCTGCATTCAAGGTTAACGGTCAAAGATCATCGGTATGTAACGGTGCTATGTAGGTATCTGCATCCTACGGCTTCCTCAAAATCACGTGCCTGTTTCTGCACGGTGCAAAATGCATATCTATTAATAAGTTAAGCCTTACTGCAGAAAAAAGTTTAGTATTCAGGGGAGACATAAGGACCATAGCTAACAAAAAAATAACTATAGAACACAATCATAGACTTACCAATCCAAAGAGCGGCGAGGCGATCAAATAGAACATGAAAGCTGTGATGATAGTTCCGAATCGATTCTCAACCAACTTGGGGTCTTCCATCTGAGCATAACCAATAAGTGCAGCAGAAAAGGCGCCAGTGAGACCCATCTGTGCCCAGACCTTCATCTTCTCGTGAGTATACTGGAAGTAGATCATGGTGTAGACGAGATTGAGAGCTAAACCAATCAGATTGACCTGGATCATCTTGTCGTCGCGGAGAATGTAGCCGAATTTCAAGTTGAGGATGCTCCTGCAATGTGAGAATTAAATTAGAGTTATGTAAAAAGCTACGTTTTGAAGTAAGTGAAGTTTCGAACGGAGACGTTGATGATTTATTTATTTTATGACCAGGATCACCGCCCTAGACGGTTAAATAAAATATTTTTCATTTTATAATGACATTATTATTTTAGAAAGACATTTCAGAGGAGAGTCTGCGATTCAGATGTTGCATGCAAATGATGGACTATTGTCCGTCGGACAGTCGCAGACAATTTTTATCAACCAATGCACGAAATATCAACGCGGCAACCAATGGGTTGTTCTAAAACTGCGGTAATTTCTGTCAAGCGGAAGAAAGTCCATTGTTTGCTCAGAGCCTTACTTTTGTTCTAGCAACAATGATGGAAGACATCGTACTTACTGCTGCATCAAATAATTTGGAAGTAAAAAGTGTAGCCTTGTTAATCTTAGACAGAAACAAATTTAGTTCCAACACCCCTAAATTCTTTGCCAAGTTAGCTAAATATAGCAATACTCACATAATAATACCACCAAGGAAGGGCATGATGCCAATGCCCCTGGTGCCTCCCTGCTTGTAGATGTCCCAACAGATGAAGGAGCCGGAGAACATCTGGCCCACGGTCACGATGGCGGCCGTGGTCCCCACGATGTCTTTGTAGGGCTGCAGAATGTCGGCTAATGCGTCCATGATGAGTTCTGGAGAAAAAGAAAATATTTCAGAACGGTGGCAATCTTTGGCACACAGATAGTTTAAAACTTGAATTAACACATAGGATACTTTTTATCCCGTAGGACTCTTCCCAAACTCCACGCGGGCGAAGCCGCGGGCATAAGCTAGTTAAAGATAATGAAAAATGGATGGGTGTGTAAGCAGCGGAAATAAGGTTAGTGTGCATGTACGAATCTTTAAATAAATTGGGGATAAGGGCAGGAGAATAATGTGCATGTGCGAATTTTTATTTGCGAGTTTTACTAGTCGATGACGTAGATAGACATTATCATATCGCAGTGTGAGGTGAATTTAATTGCATTTGACGCAATTTTATCGACTAAACAGTGTTTTCATCATCTTTTATTCAAATAAGTAGTACAAATTGGTAGGTAATTATACTGCCTAACTATAGCAGCAGTTGATATTCTCCAAATCCACATATCCTTCAAAGCTATTTGTTACTGCATTCATATGTAGTTCAATTGTATTTCATTGATCCCAACGACCAAGTGTATCGTGGAGACGGTGCAGCGGTGGCGCGTGCTACAATTTAATAACCACGTAACTTTGATTGTACAATAATTGAAACATGACACTACCCTCATTACAATGACTGTATCAATTGATATACTGTAATATAAAATTCCTTGGAGCATTCGGACAAGGTCGAACGTAGTACCGGTACTTTGTACATTATTGGCAAACAAACGTATAGCTGCGGTGTGTTTGTCTACTTCAATTACCTGCTTAGTTTATTGCAGTCCTGACTGTTGGACATATTGTATAAGTAACACGCTGGTGACAGCTCACATTACTATTATAATAATTAAGTAACAACTAGCTATTGCAACCCGCAACCTTCGTCCGCGTGTAATTATTATAAAATATGACTTCCCTATAATATTAGAATCAGATTTTGTTAACATTTTCAAGGTTTTTTTTTTTCACTTGGAAAATGTGTACCTAGAGTGTGTTGTTTTTTATGTTCCGTCTGAGAAATTAAAAAGTGAGGTCCGTTCTTTAAAATAAATAGTTAAGTTCCTGCAAGGCTTTGCTATAAAAAACAAAACAAAAACGTAACGTGCCTGACAGTCATCGGGAACCTACGTTACAGTACCTTCCCTGACCAAAAGCAATTCAATTCAAGACGGTCAGCCTCGATACTAACACGCCACAATAAGAAATAGGATCACTTGCCCCATCAACTTCTGACGGCCTATATTTCGCTCATCCGAAAGTAGCCATTTTGACACTGAGTTCTAATGATTGCATACGCATAACGCAGGTGAATGGCCTGAATGAACTATGAATCAACCTTACAACTCTCTTCCCAAACGAACAGCAGATGACCATTGTTTGTAACTATTGTGACATAACATAACATCACGCCTGTCATTAACGAAGGATTAGCTAGAGGTGTACCTAATAGTACGCCCACATTTTGCATGTTAGGTTTCATTTCAAGTCCCGTGCAATAGGGGCCTATTCGCCATCAACCGGACAAAAATCCAGACTCCATGGCTGCTACTGAGAAATTCCTGATGGATAAACTTAATAACACTCTGCCCGACCTGGGAATCCACCCCTGCATGCTCAGCAGTCGCGCTTGCGACCAGTCGGCCAATGAGGCAGTCAATGCAATGGAATTATTGTGTTATTATTGCTAGCCTGTACTATCTCCACAACAAAGGACAAAGGCCTCCCTCCATACCTTTCAACGGACACGATTCTGCGCTACTTCTTTTCAATTATCAACTTGTTATTAGGTTTTTATTTCATTACAGTTTTTTTTAGAACGTTTTATAAATAATCCACCTTGTTTTTAAAGAACCACGTATTTTATTTTCCCGTTTAAAAACATACGTGTTCATTTTGGCGGACCGTATGCCAAGTCATCGCGCTCATTACAATAAAAGCTGACGTAACGTCATCTTTATATTTCGTCTGTTTGTATTCAATCATGATTACTAGACATGATAAGTTTACTATTACACATTTATTCATGGTATTGCATTATATTATGTCTTATTCTATTTAGATGTTATCGACGATAAATTAGATAAAAGGTTAGACAACCAGTAGGTATTAGGTAGGTAGGTTAGAGCTGATTTCGAACTGCTTGATTGGTATTTATAGTGGCACAAAAATCTTACGGTTACAGAGAAAATTGGCGTGAAGATCATAATTATTATTATGATATTTAAACTATTTAGAATTATTTATTTTTTCGAGATAACATTCATAACATGTCAGACGTAAATCCAAGCTGTGATCCAAGCTATTGCACTATTAAAAGAAACAATTTTACAATAAGTAAGATATCAAAAAAAAAATAACAACAAAAAGTCATCTTTCGTCGATCCCCTCACAGAAAACCAAACATGCACGACATAGTCTACCCATCTCCAGGCAAATAACTCCGGTGTCGATGTCGGTAGAGCATTTAGCATTGCCAGGGCGTGTTGGATTTGGCATACCGACACATAATTATGTATTAAAGCTGACTTCAAACAGGTTTACCTAAGAGTTAAGACAAGTAAATACTTACAGCTTACTAAGATTGATAGAATCAGCTAAGGCCCGACCTACATACATTGATTTTCCCCGGAATTTATTTTTTCCCTATTCTGATGCTGATTTTTGAATGTATCGGTATAAAATTCGTCACTCAGAATATACCACAACTTAGACTACCTAAGTTAGTATAATTTTCAACCGGGTAATGAAGACGAACCTCTAGGACGCAACTATGTAAGTAAACATCTGCTGACAGCTAGTGTGCCATAAATCTCAATTCGAATCGATTATAGTCAGTTACTGCACCAACGGTCCAACCAAATAGCCACAACCGGCTCCAACTACGTCCATGACCCTACTGTCTTCTAGGACGCAAGTTCTCAATAACAAACAATCACTGCTCAGTCGCTCACTAGTTACTATATTGTAACAAATTGCTTCTCAATTGGCCGAGCGTCATGCGCACACCCACCGGTAGCCGTGACGTCACCACTATCATAGCCAATTGTCTCATTACGGAGTTCGTTAAGTGGAGGCAATTCAAAGGCGGCCTAAACATTTCAGACAATGTTAAATACAAGGATCTCATTATTTTGTGAAATGCATCTTTGATTTTGGATGGGTCCATGGATCATGGTCGGTCTTAACTCTTAACGACGAAAACCTCATGGATCCTTCTGCTACCTCTACACTCAAATCTCTGTACCTTTGGGAGTACGGGATTTGCCCAAAAGTGGTGATAAGTCGTGTTACCAGTCAAATTATTAGTTAGCAATCTGGCTGACCGCTGATGCTATTTATTTTTTTATTAGCAATGAACCTGACCACGCAAAAATATTAATAGCGTTGTTTTAACTAATCAAAGGTTATTTAGTGGACAAAGATCGCGCATGGACTTGTAAACGTTTTCAAGGTTGCCAGCTTCTTGTTATTCACAAATAATTTTGCATAATTAGGTGCTGTTAAAACTGCCTAAATACCTATACAAAAACCTATAGTATGGATTAAATGTGCTGACGAACGGACGTGATTACCCGTATCGAGTACGGTGGCAAGCCGGCAAGGCAGAGCAAAAACGCTGCACTCGACCGAGACCCACCTCCTAGCATCAAGCCGGGTTATCTGTCTTGTCAAGTTGATACTGACTCGCCACTGTACTCAGCAGATGTAAACAAGGCACTAGAATAGGGGCGGAAGCAGGACACTTGTGCATATCCACCTGTGTGATAGGCCGCACAAACACATTCGCGCAAAAGACTTTGTGGGACATAAATCATATCAAATTAGTTTTAAAAACACTTTTACACGTCACATCATGTTATGTTTTGTATTGATTTTTTTTGTTATGTTCTAGATGGGGCCGGTGTTTCGTATCAGACTACTCTGAGAAGAAACAGCCGAAACAAACTCAGAGGTCACCGTCTATTTTAAAGTCCAGACATTGGTCAAATCATATGAGGACCATGCAGATTAGTGCCTGAGGTGGTGTTTTGATGAAGGAATCACACAAATTTGAGCGGACCTGTCCAGTCAGTGCAAGTATTTGTCAGTGATCGTGTAGCTCGACTCATAACCCAAGGAGCTCAACGACACGACGAACAATACCATAGAAAGGACATTTGGGTAGGCTGCATAAAGTACTCAAACTCAATCGTCAAACTAAACTAAATCGAAATAATAACAAATTATATGATAGGACCCACATAGTCCGCACATTCATAGTAATAAAATAATACAACACTTGAAAAGTAAATAATGTCAAATAAATCGGAAAAATAATAAACACAGACATCCTAGTTTGAGCATCACACAGTCGGTGGGTCAGTAGTCACTGGTTTTAAGCTTAGAAAAAATTCTAAAATACAATTCGTAAATAATATTAATTTTAAACCAAACTTATCCATGTAGCAAATCAATTTCTACAAGCTCTTAATCACTTCCATTTGTTTTGTTGATAGTAACAATAAACAAAGACCATTTACGTATGGTACTATTTTTTCTTTAATGAATGTGACCACAATGTGACCTTAATTTTATAGTTATTTTTCTCATTCTGTGTGTGCAGGATACCTACTGCAAAATGTTGAATAAATGTTGTGCGTTTTACTTTAGAGAACTTATGGAGCCTGGAACCTGGATGTTTTCTAAGTTTATTAGTAAGAAGCGTAAGAATGGTGTAAGTCACAAAACATTTTTTTTAAGGAATTCTCAATTAAAGGCCGAAATTTGGAATTGTGCCTGGTAATTAGCAATAAGCTAGCCAGCCATTACATGGGCATCAATGTCGCCACAGGAATGTGGGTGTAGGTACAGCACTACATTCGCTCCTTAGTCATTCATGGAATATAGGCAGAGTGAAAGTGTTCATCTTATGTAGGTATATTATACAGTTACACTTACATTTCAATTACGAAAATGTTGAATGAATTTAGATGATAAAAGAGGTAGCAGGGTAGCTTAAGGGCCAAGTAGGGAAAGACAGCAAAACAAACTTTCCCTTATGGTCTGTGGAAAACATCAGGTGGCAGTGGCCCAACCACACACAACAGACCAACAGGAGTCTAAAATCAGGCATACAGCTTGTTGACTGTATAAACAATGCCAGTGTGAAGTCTGCAGGATATGCCCTCCTGACAATCCTGCACAACCACCTGCACCTTCCAGGATTTAAACATAGCCAAGAATAGAGCTGTGCAGTTAGCTACATACTGGTTGGATATAATTTAAATCCATCAACACCTAAAGAAGAACCATTTATAAAGAAAGTCATATTAATTTATTTGGATTAAATAGATTGTTTCGTTTCAAGACTCATACCTCTAACTAGGTCAATGTGACCAAGTAACAGTAGAGCAGTTCAAGGTTCAATTGTAGTAAGTTGCTAGTGACAATGATTTTTAAATTATATTACAATAAAGAGTGGACAACCTCAGAATTACCTGATTAGGATAAGATATCTGAGGGACATCCAGGACCCAAAATGGCCTTTCAGAACAAACTTCTACATGGCTAACAATCAGAGTTATAATCCATATCCTGACATCCATACTATAACAATAGTATCTATTGCCTTTCTGTCTGTCACCTTTCTGACCTTTACAGCTGAACAGATTTCAATGAAATTTGACACACATGTTACATGCCACACATTATCCAGATTAAGATGTATGAGATACTTTTTATCCCAGTACTACATTTCCCTTGAGATAATTTCCAACTTACAGGCGAAGCCGCTGGCAGAAACTAGTTGGTAATACTCCATGGCATTGATGTTATAACTACATAAAATTAAATAGTCCAATCCCAGGCAGAGATTATTTGTAACATTCATGTAGACTTGAGTGATAAGGAAGCCTAATTATCTAATCTTTGTGTACTCATGTTAAATATACCACATTATGCTGACTTATCTAACATTACTGCAATTTTTCATGTACTTAAAGAAGAAAGTACTAAGAAGTATTTGAAGCAGTTTTCAGAAGACTTATATTGTGAAACACAATAATGAAATAATGACTTAAGTTGAAGCTAAAACAGTAAATAAACACTTGATTATAATATTATGAAATGATTGTTGGATGGTCCAAAAATAATTTCATAATATAAATATAAATTATTATTTAGGTCAGTAATAGAATTACCTGGACGGCATAAAATAAATAAATTACATGTCCTCTGTAAAACCCAATTGTTTAAATATACAAAAATTATGACATACAATAATAATTGTACAATGTGCTACATTGTCCTGGTTTTAACCAATGATAATTTATTTACATAAAGAATATGGGAACAAATATTGTTATTTATAGCTTTTCCTTTAAGCTATTGTTGTTCAGCAAAGGTTAGTATTATTGTTAGATACTATATTAAGCTTGAGTATCAGATACATTAAAAATAAACACTGGTAATGGCCTTTTGAATTATTCATTTGATTTAATTTACAACTTATTGGAATATTCAAATTATTATGTTCTAGGAAAAAATATAAACGCAGTGGTCACTTGAGTTATGTTATTTTCAACTCATACGGCTCTTAGCATAATTATTTTAAATAAATTAAACTTTAGCAGCCTTCTCAGAGTTCGAGTTTTAAGTTTTCTTCTTTATCCAAAGAAACGTACTAGTGTTTAAAATTTACGACTAGTTTTGTGTTAAAAAATAAGTTTAGCGCAAAATATCCGTACCACGCGTGAATACGTTGACAACTCGAGATGTCGTTTTTTTTTTTTTTTAGCTTAAACGCTTCTGTGAATTCATACCCTACCGGTATTAAAAACTCAACTCGAAATACTCAAACAAAATCAAATTATTGCTTTCGTACATAAGTGAGTATCTACAATTATGGCAATAAATATTTGATAAAACGACATGTCAAATTAATAATACTTAACTGACAGCGTTTATATTATTGCATTTCGATTTATCAACATAAGTCAGAACATGCATTAGTTAATATATCAACATATACGTTTGTGGATTTGCAAGTGTAATATGACAAAATCAGTTATCAAGTTATGAACGTCTTTGAGTACGAAAGACACACATATATATCGAGTTATCTAGTTATGCACGCTATCTAAAGTTGTGATATTTTAGAACATTTCGAATTGTCTAGTTTTATTATTATAAAATCACACGAGTCATTCAAGAAAAGAGGCAATACATTATAGATAACATACAGTTAGAACCAGTGTCCAGAGAGCAAATTGCCAGTAAGTCGAGAGAAGAAAAAAGATTTGCTGGATCTATTACCTCTAATAGATCCAGTATTTCATGAATTTTATAGAAATATAAAAACGGATAATGATACAGAAAATATCGACCCCGATCTTGACGAAGAAGAATCCTGATAAAGAAGAAAAAACAGACGAATAAGTAATTTAAAGTGTTTTTTCCGATTATTACCACTGTCCACCCCCTGCTTGTCCACCCGGGTGGACAGTGTCACAACTTTTAAAAATAATACCCACTGTCCCCGGGGGGTGTCCAGTGAGAAAAAATATTAAAATAATTCACTGTAGCCACCCCTGGTGGACACGGCTACAACTTTTTCAAACATTTACAATGGCCACCTCAGGTGGACAGCGCCACTATTAAAACCAACATTCTCTTTATCCAACCCTGGCTGATACTGATTACAGACGCTACAACTTTTTCAAACATTTACAATGGCCACCTCCGGTGGACAGCAGAAAAAAAGAAAAAAAGCAGCTATTGAGGCCATCAGATTATCATTTCCTTCAGCAATATTGAAAGGATGTTATACACATTTCAAAAAAGCGATATGGAGTAAAGGGCGTGATTTAAAACTTACTACATCTGAAGATATGTTTAAAATTCGAGAGGTAGCATTGACTGCGGTACTTCCATTACTACCCGAGACAGAAATAAAAAACGGATGGTTTTATATAACCCGAGAAGTACTACAGATGCAAATGTTTTGAAATTTCGGAAATACGTAGAAGATCATTGGATGACAGATTACTTCTTAAAAGTATGGTGTATCTTTGGGGAAAGGCATCGCACGACTAATGCTGTTGAAGGATGGCACTATAAACTGAATAAAGCAATAGGGAAAAAAAACCAAGCATGCTGCAAGCATTAAACATTATTCAAGAAGACGCATTTTTTTTCGTTGTGCGAAAAATTCAGCTAAGCCAAAATATAGTGAATACTAACAAACGAAAAAAGAAATATATTTTCAGTGATCAGTATATTCAAGAAACACAACTGGAATTTGTAAATGGCCAAATAACCGTAGGACAATTTCTGGAAATGATGAGAAATTAATACTGCAATGATTGGTGAATTACTATTGGAAGTATTTACTTTTGTTTTTGTTTTTATAAAAAAAGGATAAGAATTTAAATATAGATTTTTATTGCAATTTTAAGATATAAGTTATTATTAAAGTTGAATAAAGTTAAGTTCAAAAAAATTAAGTTCATTAAGTTCATTACAGTTCAATAAATGTCTATCAGCCAGGGTTGGACAAAGAGAATGTTGGTTTTAATAGTGGCGCTGTCCACCGGAGGTGGCCATTGTAAATGTTTGAAAAAGTTGTAGCGTCTGTAATCAGTATCAGCCAGGGTTGGATAAAGAGAATGTTGGTTTTAATAGTGGCGCTAACCACCTGAGGTGGCCATTGTAAATGTTTGAAAAAGTTGTAGCCGTGTCCACCAGTGGTGGCTACAGTGAATTATTTTAATAATGATTCTCACTGGCCACCCCCCGGGGACAGTGGGCATTATTTTTAAAAGTTGTGACACTGTCCACCCGGGTGGACAAGCAGGGGGTGGACAGTGGTAATAATCGGTTTTTTCTTGTCATTTGGTTAAATTTCATAAATTTAAAAAAGAATAAAGGATCTTAATTTGTTTCTGCGTTTAAACTTTGTTATTACTTCATTTGGTTTTTATTTAAATTCAATTATGACAGTTAGAATTTTTATCTTCCTTCAGGGAATAAGTTGATAAGTCGTCGGTGAACAATTGGATAAGTCTGTTTTTAAATGCATTAACAAATATTACATTTATTTTGTAACGTAGACTTAAAACAGCTCCTTAAAGAACCTAAATTCAACTATTAAAAAAGTAATCATCATTATTTTCGATTTACCAGAAGATCGTAAACTTTAAATTGGCTGCCCTGAAAAGTATGCATAAATGACATATCAACTTATTCACGCCAGGTACGGATATAATAATAAGAATTACACAATGCAAACATCGCTTTACCATTTATTTACATTGAACTTTCCACATCAGATGATCATAATAACCTAAAAATTTACCAACTAACTAAAACTTACCGGCAAAGCTGCAAGTTATTTATAAGTTCGACTCAGCTGCTTGTGTAGCACAATAATTATTTAAGAACTAATTCAGACGGGAAAGTACTCTGTGCACGGGAAAGAAAATACTGAACTGAAATTGAATCTTTGTAAAACTGACAGCCGTGACAGTTGACTTGACAGCCGGGCGATAAGGCAAACGTGACGTGGGCAATGTTCACCGAATGTAGTGATTCCAACTTATGTAGCCTATCGATTGGTAAAAACAACTTATTAATATGTTTGACTGTTAGGCAAAAGAAATTAACAAAAAACCACCAAGAAAAAATGAGTAAAGTGGGTCATTTTCTAATCAACGTCGTTCTTTGGAACAACTAATAAGTAATAATTTTCACAATATATTTTGTTTTCGACCGTAAAAACCATTTGGAATGATATCATGAAAGTAATCTGATTGATTTTGGCGCTTGTGTGGTTGTAACGGGTTTGGATAGATCATGATAACATCGATTCATACAAAAAAAAAAAATACCAATCGAGAGTAACAGTAGAAATATCGATTCCGATCAACCGTATAGAGAGCCCCCTCGCAGATTTTTTTGAAGACCGCTAATGTCAATTGATCGGATAAATAGCGCCATCTATTATCGCCATCCACAAACTTGTGATATATATATAGCTATAACTAGCTAGTAGCTACAGTTACTACCTATGCAATGGTGCCTATCATAGAGTAAAGTAATATAACGGGTATAGAGAGCCCCCTCGCAGATTTTTTTGAAGACCGCTAATGTCAATTGATCGGATAAATAGCGCCATCTATTATCGCCATCCACAAACTTGTGATATATATAGCTATAACTAGCTACATTTACTACCTATGCATTGGTGCCTATACTTTTGGCTTCCCTACTATTTTACTTGTTTTCAAGTAGATAAACTTTTACTTAATTTTGTTTTTTCTCTTTATTAACAAAATCATAGTAAAACTTTATCAAATTAAAAACTAGCAAATTAGTAAGGAAGTATCAATTTTAACAGATACACAGAGGATTCATAAAAAAAAAACAACTTTTGTTATAAGACAACAACTTTATTGTTATAAGCCTGCGCTGCTGTTTTAGTTATACTTTCACCATGGTATGTGATTTTGCCAAACAAAATCCGGTTAATTGAACGATCGGCGGATTAATTTCACAAAGAAAGGCACAAATATGGGACGAGAACTACAAACAAGCGCAAGCGCAAGGAACCAAGCAATCGCCATATTTGTGACCTGACAATTTGACAATCATTACCAGATCAATAATTCACTGTTATTATTGTAATTATTGCGCTGCTTGTTATCTACACAAATATTTGAAAATAGTTGTAATACTTGTTAAATAGAATGATTAGGTAATTCACTTATATTTAATTTATTAATTTTGTAGTCACAAATTATATTTGTATCGGTGGTTTTGCCATCTGTAGTGACTTAAAGTAACTAATTGTTTAGGATGGCGATAACAGATGTCGCATTTTGAATAAAAAAACCCCAAATCTGTCAATGTATGGAACTGTCCTACCCCTGGTGCCTATACTTTAGGCTTCCTTACTATTTTACTTGTTTTCAAGTAGATAAACTTTTACTTAATTTTGTTTTCTCTTTATTAACAAAATCATAGTAAAACTTTATCAAATTAAAAACTAGCAAATTAGTAAGGAAGCATCAATTTTAACAGGTACACAGGGGATTCATAAAAAAAAAACAACTTTTCTTTTACAAAATTACTTACTTATTTATTTATTTATCTTGTGTTTATTATTATAAGCCTGCGCTGCTGTTTTAGTTGCATCCTCACCATGGTATGTGATTTTGTCAAACAAAATCCGGTTAATTGAACGATCGGCGGATTAATTTCACGAAGAAAGGCACAAACATGGGACGAAAATTACAAACAAGCGCAAGCGCAAGGAGTAATCGCCATATTTGTGACAATTTGACAATCATTGCCAGATCAATAATTGACTGTTGTTATTGTAATTATTACGCTGCTTGTTATCTACACAAATATTTGAAAATAGTTATAATACTTGTTAAATAGAATGATTAGGTAATTCAATTATATTTAATTTATTAATTTTGTAGTCACAAATTATATTTGAATCGGTGGTTTCGCCATCTGTAGTGACTTAAAGCAACTAATTGTTTAGGATGGGGATAACAGATGTCGCATTTTGAAAAAAAAAACCCATATCTGTCAATGTATGGAACTGTCCTACCCCTGCCTTAGATGTATTGCTTCAAGCATAGATTCGTTTTTAATAGTTTTAAAATTACCAATGAATAATTTGATCAAAGACTTCCATGAAAACTTCTTACGATTCATGTTTATAAATTGTGATTTAACTTTCAGTAGCCCATTCCTTCATCATTAATAAAGTTGATTATAAAAATTCAAATTAATGATAGTTTGCCAAAGCAATGCAAAAATAATATTTATTGATTTAGTTCTGTGAGTTTCTAGCTGTTGTCTTTGCTATTTGCGCAGAAAAACAACAAAAATGACTATGGTTTGGCCCAATTGACATTTTGTAATTTTTGTGAGGAGATTTTAGAATTTCACGAATTTTCAGCCGTTCTATTTTAAGACAAATGACTGATAACAGTTTTTGAGTTTTCCGTGTTAAATTCACATACAACAGTCATGTGTTCCATTGCAGAGTGCGAGATTTTGCTATGAGAGTTATCTTGAAAAGCACGAAGATTTTATTCGGAAGGGTTGCTAAAGAAACTGTTTGGTAATATGCAATGGAAATACAAGGGTTGGAAAGGGCGATGGCTGTGGGCGGTACTGGCGCTCGCATTGTGTCCGCTGGTGCTAGCTCAGAAGATCGGTGACCCTTACAAAATACTGGGCATACACCGCAAGTCTAGCCTGCCTGAAATTCGCAAGGCTTACAGGCAACTGGCTAAAGAATGGTACGTGTTAATCCATGCTCTTCAAACAACAAGCATGCTATATATTAGGTAGTAAATAAACTCGTTATCTCTTAAATTCTATCATTTATTCACTCATAATGGTGGTGTTGAAATTAAGATAAATAGTGCATACTGCATACAGTATTTATCTGACCCTAAGGCGACCCATTGACCAGAAATCCTATCTTATGGTTAGTATAAAGAGGTGGCAAATAACATTCTTCTCTAGGTATAAAATAAAATAATGCAGAGAATCTTATAATTAAAATATTCTAATTTTTTTTTTGTGTATTCTGTTGAAATTGTCATTTTGAGGTGTAGAAAAAATAATAAGATAACTACATAATATTTAAAATAATGTGGCATTACAGGCACCCTGATAAAAATGAAGACCCAAATGCGGAAACCCGTTTTGTTGAGATCAAACAAGCATATGAACTGTTGTCAGACACAGAAAGGAGACAGGCGTATGACTTGTATGGCATTACGAACGAAGACGACCACCTATACAAACCTAGGCACGACTACAGCCAATATGCAAGATTTAGGTGAGTTTCGTGACTTGAACATAGTGTGGTTAAAAAAATAATATAATTTTCAGTTATATTTAATATTGAAACTAGTAGAATGCAAAATATTTACACCATTTATAAGCTAAGTGACAGATGCACAAACCGTTACCATATGAATAAAAGTCCCTTACACCCTGTGTAATGTGTATGCGTGGAAAATGTTTTATCCAAATGTGTGTGAATAAAAAAGAGTTCAGTTCTGAACAGCTCACAGATTAAAATCTCTTCTGAAAATCCTGTTCAAGTGGGTGGACAAGAACAAATAATTCCAATATCTTATAGAGATAGACTTTTGTAAAACTGATATAAATACAAGCAGAGTTTTTTCTTTGAAATCTAGACAATAACACAGAACAGCTGTTTACAATCCAAAGCTTTATCACTCACAGCCTACATCAATGTAGCAGCTGAAGTAATAACTCTTGTAATTTTACTCATTTGTTTATAGTAAAGAGTGCTACAAAGTAAGCTTATAAAATGGTCTGAGTTGTTGAGATTTTTAAATAAAATGAAGATTTTCAGATGTTTGCTCTACAGGGGATAAAATATATGCAATACAAGTTGAGTTTTCTGAGCCATATTAGGTTATACAGTGCATGCCATAAGTTGGTTCTGTAAAATTAAAATTACTCGTAAATTCATTAAAAAAAAAATTAACCTATTCTTTTTGGCGATGAATATGGATATTTAGATTTATAAAATACTAGCTGTACCCGGCATGCGTTGCAGTGCACTTTTCCTTACTACCTACCTATTTTCTCACACCTCTCTTGGACTTCTAAAATATTTCAAAACCAAAATTAGGTAAATTGGTTCAGCCGATCTCGAGTTTTTGTGACACTAACAAACGCCAATTCATTTTTATATACATATATAGATATACAGGTCAAACACAAAATATTAAACACAATCAAAAAAAAACTTATGTTGCTGAATTTGACTTGCTTTGAACTATGGAAAAAAATCAAGAAATGTTCTTACCATCAAATCATTAATTCACATAAACCCATGAATCAGAAAGTCACAATGTTTTTGATAGTGCATTCCTGACGATATTTACAATCCTTAGACATGAGTCACTGCATTAAGATTTATGGTAGGTGCTGACCGGTGCGTAAAATCTTTGTTAGTACCTGAGCTGTGCAGAGTAATGGGCCCAGAAATAGTATACGAAATAGGAAGTTACAGGCCCATCAAAAGAATGCGTTTCGTCATACATCGTTTATTTTCGGAAATACTAACACGCATATATGCGATCGAACGATGAGATGAGCGAATATCGAGCTGTTATAACCACAGAAGTGCTTACCTATTTTGTATTACCATGCTTATAAAATTAGAGATTAATAACTATGCACTGCTAAAAAACCATTCAAGATTTTGAGGGACATATGACGAAGTGCAACCAGGTTAGGTTTCCAAACAGAAATAACTCTACATCAAAACGAGCAATGAGAGGTGCACTATGACAAAGCACGGCAATACAAAACTCAGAAGCTTTGCTTCTGTGGAAGGTTGCTCTGTGGCGCCACGTTCGTATTAATTTAGAATCGTGAAGATTACCGAAGCGCGTATCTTTTCTGGTTAACTTGTATTCTGTGTTTGACGGTATCTGTCTTCCAATAAATGCGATTTCATGTGCCTACGTTGTGAGAACAGTTAATTGACACAAGCCACGGTATCGTTAACTTAAGTAGGCTTTCGCGTTCTTATTATTTCCTGTTGTCACGCCATACTGGGAGCGACATTTACAGTTCAACGAAAACATCGTCCCTAACAGTAGGTACCAGATAAATTGTCTTATATCTGTAGTATGAAGCATGCAGTCGGAATTACATTACTTCAGGGATTTTCGGAAATTACAAAAGATATTAATATCTTTTTAATGTGTGTCATCGCTGTGCGCTGCATACATGCATCACATACATGTGTCATGCAATGAGTAAAGGGTAGTTTGTATAAAGTAACTAAATGACTTTGACAATGTAAGTGACTTATGTCTTTATTGGGAATAAAGTTTCTTTAAACCGAAAGTAACTAAATTTGCTCTGCTCGCGGCTTCGCTACAGTTATTATTCGAGGATAATGTTGCTTCCTGTTAGTGAATGAATTTACGGAATCGGATCTGTAGTTCCAAAGATTACCCCCTACATACAAATATACAAACAAAATTTACATTACATTATTTTATAGATAACATACTTACTTCTAACACAGGCACGACATGAGGCGCGCATTTACTTAGATATTTTCTTTCACTAACTGAAGGAGTCCGACAGGCGTATTTAGGCATTCGTTTGGGATTAGCCTAGTGTTTGTGAACACGGTCAAGATCGTCTTAACGTCTCGCATGTGTCTAGAGCCGCGTACTCTATAGATAGCAAGTAGAAACAAATCGCGCGTGAAATCACGTCATATGGGCGAGCCATATCATCATCATTTAGCCGATGGATATCCATCTCTGCATCTCTGCGCAAACGTGTCTGTTATACAAAGCGTGAATAAATGACGTGTTTTATTTTGTTACAGTAACGATCCCTTCGAAGAGTTCTTTGGGACACATTTCCGAACACAGGACCAAGACATTACATTATTCCACAAGCTTTCTGTGACCGCACGGTAAGTGACGTTCATCGCGTTATATCTAAGAAGTGTTCACACTTAGAGACGCGACGGCTTGAGTTGGTCAGGAAGAACTTTATGTCAGTGCAATAAAAGCGAAAAATACGTGCGGATTAAAAGAAGATGTAGTGACAAAAATTGAAAAGAGTATGCTTAGATGATTTGGCTATGTTGAGGGAATGAGTGAAAGGCGATTAACGAAAGGAATTTACAAGGCAGATGTGGCAAAACCGGGGGAGACGCCCTAAAAGTGCATACACTGACCTTATTGGTGAGGTACTTCAGAAAGGTCAGGTGAGTAGCACTCAGGTGAGTAGAACCGGCAAGGGTGTATGACCAGATGTATGAACGTGGACGAGGCGCAAGGATTATGTAAGGATCGTAGCAGGTGACGTTCTGTTGTTTCTGCTTACCCCTGTGGGAAATTGGCGTGAGTTTATGTATGTACATCATTCGCCTTGTATCGGAAGACGCGACTCAATAACGCGCCGAAATAAATGCGACAGGTGTGGTTTCATCAAGCAGATTGGTATCTGCTGTCTATTAGTGTGGTCACTCCGTTAGACAAAAAAAAAAATGATTCAGATGGTACCATTTCTAACTACTGCTCCCCTTCCAGCCACTTCGAAAATAACATAGTAGAGAAAAGCATCCACACTCCAGCTCTAGTCTTGTTTTACACCGACTGGTGTTTTGACTGCGTGCGCTCAGCAGCCGCCTGGCGGCGACTGGTGGAAGCTCTGCAACCGCTCGGCGTTACCATGGCCACCGTCCACGCGGGCCATGAGGCCAATCTGGCGCGAAGGGTCGGGGTACATGGAGTACCTGTTCTGACCTTCGTGTTGGATAAACATGTGTATTTGTATAAGGAGGGGCTGGCGTCGCTGCCTAAGATTTTGGGTGAGTCATTTTCTTCCACAATAAATATGGTTAAGCGTAATTTTTGTGAAACCTGTTTTTTACAAAATCAAAATCAAAGCATTTATACAATTTCTTCAATCTTAAATAAGACATCATATTTATCGCACCTATTGCATTCTGCAAGTTGATGGTAAGCATTTACGAATGTTTGTCCTTTAAACGCATCAAATGCTGATCAGTCAGTTCAGATTGAAAGTTGGTGTTTTCCGTGCACAGGTAACCCTGCTGTATTGGATACTTTTGTAATTGCTAAAACGCAGCAAAAATAATAATTTGAAAACGACTTGAAAAAGCTCGAGAATTTTCAACCTTATCTTAGTATGCACAGAGTTCATGCGCTGTTAGTTCCCGCATAGGTAACGAATTTAACAAGCTAAAGATTTTTCTACTTTTATCTCATTGTACACAGAGTTCATGCGCTGGAAGTTCCCGTACAAGCTAGTGAGCTCGATCGCGGACGCCAACGTAGACGGCTTTGTGTCGGACTTCGAGGACAACAAGGTCAAGGCTCTGATCTTCGAGGAGCGACAGACCATCCGCCTCAGATACCTCATCACTGCATTCCACTATAGAGATAGAGTCGCTTTTGGGTAAGTCCTTTTACTGTTTGCCACTCTGTTAACCGTGTTCAAGTTGGTAGTCACTTACCAACTCAGATTCAGACTCTTCGGATTTAGTGGAAAGCAACAATATCTTCAAGAAGTTTTGCCTGTTTAAATTGTTATAGTTCAGGCCCTAGCTATCAAGTTTTCATGCTGAATATGCTTGCTGGAAAAACCGTCAGAGCCAACAAATTCACCAAGTAAAAAATCATCTGGTTCATTTTATACCAAGACACTGTGAGTGTGCTCATTATTGTGACCCGATTGTTGTTTGATATCGGTTACTAAAGCTTGAAAAGCTACCGATCGACATCATGCACGACTCGGCTCGGCACAATTCGAAAGCCTAGCGGGTTTTCCCCCCACTTATTTCATGTTGTTGCTCAGCTTATGCCGACCCGAACATGTGTAACACCGCTGACTAACACCGTCTCCCCAGTTTCGTAGACATGCGTTCCCGCGACAGCACGAACGTGACGGCTCGCTACAAGGTGCAGCGCCACATCGACACCATGGTGTTGCTTAAGGAGGACAGCGTGGAGCCCGCCGCCACTGTCAGCACCACCGAGATCCCCACGCAGACTCTGCACCAGCTCATCGAGGCTAATCAGATGCTGACGCTGCCGAGATTGTCTTCACAGGTACGTTAACAAACAGTTGATCACCTGACACAACAGTGTACATATCTCGGCTCTTGTATCACTCGCTCCACTCAGGATTCTAATCTAGAACCTTCGCTGCTTTCGGGATCTAAGTTCCTCGAATTAAATTCCCTTTTTTTGACTTGTTGTATAATCTACTATTTCCCGGATTGGATTGGACGCAGTGCTTGGTTAGATGTTTAGAATGTTTGGATAACTCGTACGTACCTTTCTCGATAGCAATGGTTGCAATAACGTTGCAGAGCGTGCTGGAGAGCGTGTGCCCGGTGGAGTGGCGCGCGGCGCGGCGGCGCCTGTGCTGCGTGCTGGTGACGGGCGGGGGGGGCGCGGGCGCGGCGCGGCGCGCGCTGCGCGACCTGCGCGAGCTGGCGCGCGCGCCGCCCGAGCGGCTGCACTACGCGTACGTGTACGCGCACAAGCAGCCCGCCTTCATACACGCGCTGGCTAACGGATCCGGTCAGTGTGTTAGCCTAAACGCCCACACAGTGCCCCTACTAGCACACTCATTTCGCGCACGACTCTATTACACGTTCCGCAGACCGCTACCACTCTACCGCCTCTGTATACATTTATTAAAGAGGTGGAGGCGTAGGTCTACAAAAGCCAAACAGCCGAATTTTTTTGACTATGTCCATGTCCAGATAAAAAGCCAACTAATCCAACTATCTCTCAAACAGGCAGCGACATATCAGCGATGGAGCATCGTATAGTCATCATCTGGCGACGCGAAGCCACCCGCATCCAATACGAGTGGCTGAACGAAACGTGGCCCGTTTGCACGCACGTGCACTGCACTAACGACCATTTCCCCGCTGACCCGGCGGTTAGGGACGAGCTGCTAAAGTACCATGAGAGGCTCAACGAGACTAAACGAGCGTTAGATCTGCTGATTAAGAGATTGTTGAAACCGACCGAGGTTATGGCGTATGAAGCTCATGTACAGGTAAGTTACTTTGATTTAGTTGCCGAAACTTCACAATATATAATTTGGGATATCCATTTATCTTATATGAAAAAAAATATAAATTTATTAATTACTAAACCGACAAAGTATTTCAACCCGAGGAATGTCCTCAACAAGGAATACATTTTTTTTTAATTTATTTTACGTCATCCACGCCCACTTGAAAAATTCACCCTATATAACATGCCCTTATAGTATCGGTAACCGTTATCCAAACACACTGTATATCTACAAGATCATTGAAATATACATAGGCTCACATAGAAAGGGTGGTCCTTGAAAAGACACTGTGTTGCGTGACGCTCGGTTCTTCTCGCCATTACTTAAGCCATTCGTTTTGATAAACTAACGGATCTCACAACCGATCGTGCGAACAGTTGCGGTCATGTCTTTCTTCTTTGTCAGATCTGTTGCAGCCAAGATAGTGTCAGGTCGTGACGGTTTCGACTGTATGTTATCCAGGAGCTCCTGGACGAGGCCGCGTTAGGCACGGTGTGGCGCGCCGTGCTGAAGGTGTGCGAGTGGAGCGAGCGCGCGGCGGCCGCGCTCCGCACGCAGCGCGCCGTGTCCGCGCTCTCCGTGCTCGCCACGGTCGCGCTCGTGCTGGCCGCCGGCTACCTCATGGCCTACCTCATGTATGTACACTCCACTGCTGGACGAGGCCGCGTTAGGCACGGTGTGGCGCGCCGTGCTGAAGGTGTGCGAGTGGAGCGAGCGCGCGGCGGCCGCGCTCCGCACGCAGCGCGCCGTGTCCGCGCTCTCCGTGCTCGCCACGGTCGCGCTCGTGCTGGCCGCCGGCTACCTCATGGCCTACCTCATGTATGTACACTCCACTGCTGGACGAGGCCGCGTTAGGCACGGTGTGGCGCGCCGTGCTGAAGGTGTGCGAGTGGAGCGAGCGCGCGGCGGCCGCGCTCCGCACGCAGCGCGCCGTGTCCGCGCTCTCCGTGCTCGCCACGGTCGCGCTCGTGCTGGCCGCCGGCTACCTCATGGCCTACCTCATGTATGTACACTCCACTGCTGGACGAGGCCGCGTTAGGCACGGTGTGG
This sequence comes from Standfussiana lucernea, assembly GCA_964057025.1. Lineage (NCBI taxonomy): Eukaryota > Metazoa > Arthropoda > Insecta > Lepidoptera > Noctuidae > Standfussiana > Standfussiana lucernea. The sequence goes on along the minus strand of OZ059791.1, from coordinate 1,850,560 downwards.
CGCGCCGTGCTGAAGGTGTGCGAGTGGAGCGAGCGCGCGGCGGCCGCGCTCCGCACGCAGCGCGCCGTGTCCGCGCTCTCCGTGCTCGCCACGGTCGCGCTCGTGCTGGCCGCCGGCTACCTCATGGCCTACCTCATGTATGTACACTCCACTGCTGGACGAGGCCGCGTTAGGCACGGTGTGGCGCGCCGTGCTGAAGGTGTGCGAGTGGAGCGAGCGCGCGGCGGCCGCGCTCCGCACGCAGCGCGCCGTGTCCGCGCTCTCCGTGCTCGCCACGGTCGCGCTCGTGCTGGCCGCCGGCTACCTCATGGCCTACCTCATGTATGTACACTCCACTGCTGGACGAGGCCGCGTTAGGCACGGTGTGGCGCGCCGTGCTGAAGGTGTGCGAGTGGAGCGAGCGCGCGGCGGCCGCGCTCCGCACGCAGCGCGCCGTGTCCGCGCTCTCCGTGCTCGCCACGGTCGCGCTCGTGCTGGCCGCCGGCTACCTCATGGCCTACCTCATGTATGTACACTCCACTGCTGGACGAGGCCGCGTTAGGCACGGTGTGGCGCGCCGTGCTGAAGGTGTGCGAGTGGAGCGAGCGCGCGGCGGCCGCGCTCCGCACGCAGCGCGCCGTGTCCGCGCTCTCCGTGCTCGCCACGGTCGCGCTCGTGCTGGCCGCCGGCTACCTCATGGCCTACCTCATGTATGTACACTCCACTGCTGGACGAGGCCGCGTTAGGCACGGTGTGGCGCGCCGTGCTGAAGGTGTGCGAGTGGAGCGAGCGCGCGGCGGCCGCGCTCCGCACGCAGCGCGCCGTGTCCGCGCTCTCCGTGCTCGCCACGGTCGCGCTCGTGCTGGCCGCCGGCTACCTCATGGCCTACCTCATGTATGTACACTCCACTGCTGGACGAGGCCGCGTTAGGCACGGTGTGGCGCGCCGTGCTGAAGGTGTGCGAGTGGAGCGAGCGCGCGGCGGCCGCGCTCCGCACGCAGCGCGCCGTGTCCGCGCTCTCCGTGCTCGCCACGGTCGCGCTCGTGCTGGCCGCCGGCTACCTCATGGCCTACCTCATGTATGTACACTCCACTGCTGGACGAGGCCGCGTTAGGCACGGTGTGGCGCGCCGTGCTGAAGGTGTGCGAGTGGAGCGAGCGCGCGGCGGCCGCGCTCCGCACGCAGCGCGCCGTGTCCGCGCTCTCCGTGCTCGCCACGGTCGCGCTCGTGCTGGCCGCCGGCTACCTCATGGCCTACCTCATGTATGTACACTCCACTGCTGGACGAGGCCGCGTTAGGCACGGTGTGGCGCGCCGTGCTGAAGGTGTGCGAGTGGAGCGAGCGCGCGGCGGCCGCGCTCCGCACGCAGCGCGCCGTGTCCGCGCTCTCCGTGCTCGCCACGGTCGCGCTCGTGCTGGCCGCCGGCTACCTCATGGCCTACCTCATGTATGTACACTCCACTGCTGGACGAGGCCGCGTTAGGCACGGTGTGGCGCGCCGTGCTGAAGGTGTGCGAGTGGAGCGAGCGCGCGGCGGCCGCGCTCCGCACGCAGCGCGCCGTGTCCGCGCTCTCCGTGCTCGCCACGGTCGCGCTCGTGCTGGCCGCCGGCTACCTCATGGCCTACCTCATGTATGTACACTCCACTGCTGGACGAGGCCGCGTTAGGCACGGTGTGGCGCGCCGTGCTGAAGGTGTGCGAGTGGAGCGAGCGCGCGGCGGCCGCGCTCCGCACGCAGCGCGCCGTGTCCGCGCTCTCCGTGCTCGCCACGGTCGCGCTCGTGCTGGCCGCCGGCTACCTCATGGCCTACCTCATGTATGTACACTCCACTGCTGGACGAGGCCGCGTTAGGCACGGTGTGGCGCGCCGTGCTGAAGGTGTGCGAGTGGAGCGAGCGCGCGGCGGCCGCGCTCCGCACGCAGCGCGCCGTGTCCGCGCTCTCCGTGCTCGCCACGGTCGCGCTCGTGCTGGCCGCCGGCTACCTCATGGCCTATCTCATGTATGTACTCTCAGCCTACCGCACTCCACTGCTGGACGGGGCGACACTGGCCGCGGTGTGGCGCAATCAATCAACTCGGCTTACCGCTCTCCACTGCTGGATACGGGCCTCACCCGAGCATCCGGCCTATCCCGATCACCTTTTTTAGTCATGTAGGAGCAGGCCAGGCGCACTCCGCAGTTTAGGTGTAAAGCTACAAGCACGTGACCGTCCCGCCCGGACGGACTAATTCAGTGGGGCTGCCGCGCGGCGCCCGCGTCGTACGCGCTCCCCAGAGTACATCGGTCGGTGATTACATTTGTTATTCTTATTTATGTCACTCGTATTTACTTAGTTAAAATATTAATTATTGTTATTATAGTATATTGAGGTACTTTCAAGTTCTATTTACAAGGTCAGGTTTAGTTTTGAAAAGTATAGATCGGATACCTATTTAAATTGTATTTGAGTTTTTATTTTGTTGGTGGGTAGTTGCTATAACTAAACATTATGGAGTAAGATTTTGACAACAGGGTACTCGTACATACTTTATTATTAACCCAATTACGTAGGTACTTCTTTGACCTTAGTAGGTACAATCGGTTTCCTTTTAAGGTGAATGCGTAGTGGTAGCCCGCAGGTAGTATAGTCTGCGATAATCATGATAGTTGAGAACTAACACAATCATTTTTGGGTGTTGGCGCCTGAACGATCTTGTTCGCATCGTATGTCATTCCAGATTTCATACGTACATACCTTGTCCCTATCTAAACACCTAAAAGAAGATAAGATATTTCATTTCATAGACAATGTAGGTGCACACTAACGTAGGCTGAATGCCTATCTTTTCAGGTTAATGTACCTGCCCATACAGGTATTGTAAAATAAAATGGTTTTTTAATCTACTTACTACTAAGTGAGCACGGAGCCTAGGTTTATTTGAAACTTAATTGGTTCACAAAAGTACAGTACCTAATAGGCACATAACTGGTAACTAAATATTCTGATTAGTTATTATTTAAAAGACGACAGCCCTCACGTAGTCAGAAGGTACGCGATAGAAAGAGAGGCAACTTGTAGGTGAATGAGAGGCAACTTGTAGGTAAGGTAATTTAGTGCTGTGCGGCCTGAATTGAACTTTATTGTGTCGTGGCAAAAGTCGCTATTTATTTAATCGATTTAGCGGAGAGAATCTTCTGTACTTATACTATTATGTATTCTGTGGTAGGAGTTGTATGACAATACAATTTAGTTAAATCCTTGTTCCGCTTCTGTACATCGTGTGTTTGAAGTCAAAAATAAATACCCCACAAATGCCCACTTAAACAATTGTCACTCTGTCTGCTGTAAAAATTCTACATAGTACTATTCTGCAAAATTGAAAATTAAGAAATAAAGCATTACCAACTTTTAGTTGCACTGAAAACTAAACTACATGTGTACGTATTAAAGTAACTTTCAGAAATCACGTTGATTTTAAACGAAATTATGAACGCAGTTTAATGTAAGCTATAACACCTATAGCGTATCAAGCTTTAGACAGCGACTGTGACCACATAACACAGACAACTTACTAAATTCCGCAAAGAAGGCAACTTATGCGCATCGCACATAAATGCGGTAGCACAAATATAATCGATGCTCGTATTTATTCCCTTCAGTGTCGACCGGACGTTAGTACCGTGGTAACGCTAACAATTTCGAGGTTTAATTATTTACGAAAAAATCATTGTAACGTTATGTTTTTATAAACAAGACTACCTATGCTGTTAAATGATGAGGAAAATTATCCAGGACCTCGAGTTATAAAAAAGATCGCATAGTATTCAACTGTTAAGTAAAATTATAAAAATCAACCCTTTTAGAAAGAGCTCAACTAATGGTGGCTGAGGTAGCGACTCTCATTGATGTCTTTCCCTTTCACTCATTATGTACTATTGTATTGCTGTCTGTTCTTACTTATCGAGAAATAAAATATCGATGCTATCGTTATTTTCTTGTTTATTTGGACAAAATAGTTCAATGAAAATATAAATACTTACAATTTAAGGTTTATTCTGAAAAAAAATATCGGTTTTTGGGTGGATTCAACCGTCAATTAAACCAATCATACGGGGTTCTATAGGTCTATTCTATCTATGCTATTCTATCTATGCCACACAAGCATAATTAACAGACAGCTGAAACAAAACTAAACTTTTTCTAAAATCGGATGTGACATTAGCAATCGCATATTTTACTGTGTGTGGCCTGTGTCTCATTCAAAGAAATCTTGGAATTAGAAAGCTTCACTCTTAAATCTCGATAAAACCTACATTCGTTTTTTCCTTCTCGCAGCCGCGTAGAAGAAGAGTCTGTCCAGCGTCAGAAGGAAGAGAGGAAGAAACAGAACAGTGCCACTAAGAAGAACAACAACGAACCCAGCTCGGAATTACGACTGCACGAGTTACGAGCCGAGAAGTATAACGGACTTGTTAGGTACGTACCCATCTCCATCATCATCTGCCTAGCTCTTTTTCCAACAAACTTAAAGCATTTATTGCAATAAGACTATTACAGGCACTTTTGAATTGTCAAAAAAAAAACACAAGGCCCTCGCTCCGCTCAAGATTGTAACCTAGAATCCCTTGCTAGGCTCGGGATTCTAATCTAGAATTCTTCGCTGCTCTCGGGATCCAACTCAGTTTCACGAATTAAATTCACTTTTTTTTTCACTTGTTGTAGAATCTACTATTTCTCTGACTGTAAATTTATCCTCTTCTTGCAGATTATTAAAACCTGGATGTCGAACGATCGTGTTGCTGGTAGACATGCAGAGTCGCGTGCAGCTGCTCTCCAAGTTCCATAAGATTGTGTGGCCTTATCGCAAGTAAGTACACGTCAGACGCGCTGCGGCCAAACGCTAACCTGTTGAGACCAGGCCTGAAGTCATAGTCATAGATGTTGGCAGTACTTGGTCAAAAAATTCGGGTGAAAATTGGGTCTAAAGTTGCAAAGGGTGTCTACACATATCTCCTGGTTGGTTCATTCGATTCGGCAGTATTTGTTGAACAACAAATGTGTGAATTCGAAGTAATTACTAAAAACATTCGTCTTTCATTTAGCTGCACACTGCGTTTGGTATTTACTTTCAATTAGATTTAATTCTAAGTCTCGGTGGGCGCCTCCGTACTGCACCGAGGGAGGGCTCTCAATGTCACGAGGAGGCGCACGGAATCTCGTGCACTGCGTCCCAGAACCGTGTCTCCGTAGTTCTTTTTTGAGTCTTACATTTCATTCGTTGACCGTATTTGTGTCCAGGCTGTAAAGAAACCCGCACTAGACCCTTAGGGTTCGGAGGCTTGCGTCCCAGCAGTGGCACATTACGCTATGCTTACAGGAACAAGACGCTGGTGTTCGCGTACCTGTGCGTGTCGCGGCACGCGGGCTGGTTCGCGCGCGTGCTGCAGCTGTCGCTGGGCGGCGCGGAGCTGCGGCTCAACGCGCGCAACTGCGTCGGCACCGTGCTCGCGCTCAACCCGCACCGCAAGTACTTCTGCATCTACCACGCCAAGCACCCCGAGTGCACCAAGCCGCACAAGGTAACACACCACTACTTATTTTAAGTTAGACCATATCATCATCTTCTTCCTGCCCTTGTCGCAAGTCCCTCGGTGCAACACGTTTTTTTCTTCCATTCTCCTGTGCCAAATCGTTCTTCACAAAATCCATCCATCTTTTCTTTGGTCATCCTCGGTACACTATATTCTTTACTGTTTTGGTCACCTGTATTTCATTCTCGCAATTCTGAATCTGCCATGCCACGTACGAGGGCGGGCGAGCCACGGATCCAAAATTCACGAACATGCGGCACTCGCACCTCGTACTCGGCTCGACCCTTACAAATTGAGCAATCCCGGACGCGACTCGCGCTCGTGACAGCCTAGCAACACTCCTTAACCGTGACGTTCGTATGGCCTAGTCCATCTGGGAGTACAAACGTCGCGCCACGTCTCCATGTCCATATGTTCCCAGCGCATGAGCCGCATGACGCGGTCGCTGGGCGAGGCGACGTTCGACCCGGAGGCCGGCGCCTTCATCGGCTTCCACACGTCGCCCGACTCCTCCTCCAACGACGAGGGCTCCGACCCGCCCGTGCTCATGCAAGGTAAAAAAGTTCGAGAAACTTCGCAGATGTCATATCTGGAAGGTTTCTCAAATTTATTCGGTTAATCTGTAACTATGCATAGAAATTGTCTACAATAGGTTTTTAACACAGTCCTTTCGTAATTATTTTACCTCGAATACCAGCAAATAAATAGCAACTGACCAATTTTGACAAACTAGTCAGTGGCAGCTCACCTTACTTCAGTTAAATGTGAAAAGACTTTTTTGATATAAATCTCACATGCACAAAGTAATTCTATGAAGGTTATTATTTAAAAAAAAATGCATTTATTATTTCTCTCGATAAGAGAGCTAATCTTGGGCAAAAATTTAAGTTTAAGTGTCAATAAAACACGTTACCAATGTGGCGGTAAAGCGGCCTTACAAAATGAAAATTATATAATTTAATTTCATCTCAATAGATACGTAACGAAAGAAAAACAAGCATATTTTTATTTCTTCTTATCGTGTTTCCATCTCCTATTCACAGAGAACCTTCTAGACGGGCTCGAGAACTGGCTGGACCGTTTGTTCGAAGGCAGTACCCACCGCTACTACATTAACTACTGGCCCGACATGACCACCAAGTGAGCCACTAGCCACTGCGAGCCGATCACAGTAGCCACGAGCCACAGTGAGCCTCTCAGTTTTGTTTAGTCTGTACACGTTGACGCTTTGGCGTAGCTGGGAATGAGGGAAGAACGAGTTTTTGTTATAAGGTTGGCACACCGGCCGGTTTGACAGATATGTTAGGTTTGCCAGCCTTAGAAAGTTGGAATGTCATTGTGCCTGTATTTCATGTGTAATTGTGGATGAACTGTTGGTTTGAGGATGATTAAAAGGTAAGGATTCTATTAAAGTTGTATTATTGTCAGTTAATGAATTTGTATAGAGATATTTTAGTGACTATTCTTTGACATAATTAGGGCTTCCTTTAAAAGTAATATTACGTCATTACGCAGTTTTTATTATAATAAATATTCCTAGTTACGCCAAAACGCGACTAGGTTCAACAATTTTTTAATCAAATGATTTCTTGTATTTTTTTCGTCGTTGTTAAGAAAATATACTGCCCGGTTATTGCCGTTTTCGACCATAGATTATAAATAAGTGTGATAGTTATTCGTAACGGTTTGCCTTAGAGCTGATACCCAAGGAAGGAGAGAGTTTCAACAACATTTCCGAATCGTAGTTCGAAAAGGTAGTAAGGACATTGTAGATTAACGTTAAAATTAAGTTCAGAAATCCTTTCGATGTACGAATCGGATAGTTGTTAAACGAAGGGCCTGTTTTGCCACCTCCGGATTAGCTCCAGTTACATCATCTCGCAGATAATTCCATACAAATTCTGTTTCTTTTTTTTGTTGTCCCGTGACCTAATGGCAAAAACGGTGCCTTGATTTACTGCCAATCTAGAGGTGGCGAAAAGGCCTTAAATATTGGGTTATCTTGCTTTCTCGTAACGTGGTACTTTCGTTGTGTTGTGGGCTGTTCGGTGTACGATAGACTTGATCGATACAGTCGGGTGGACAAGTGTAATACTGATCAATCGCTTTGGGTACACTTCTGTTGACAAGGGTTTGAAATAAGCTCGAATTTAGCGTACGTAGTGTAAACTTGCTTGATTACCTTATTCTAGGATCGTACTACTTACCTGCTAAGTTGAACTAGCATAATATTATAGCAATTTCGACTTAATTGACGAATTCTGGGTGTACTGTAAATACACCTTTGCCCAACCATTCGGCTAAACCATGCGTGCGTTGTATGATATGTAAATCATGATTTATTCACCACCAAACTTGATCGTTATGGTCTATTACTGGTTTATTAGTACCAAGTAGGACTGAGTGGAACTGCGATTCCCGTGCGAAATGTGGATGGAATCACTCTGCCTACCACTTTGAAAGACTCAGGCGTGAATGCGTGATGCTATTTTATGTAGGTATGTTAGTACAAAAGATTCCTGACGTCAGAATGGTCCAAGAGCCCTCAGTCAATGGAAGTGTATTCAGAGTTCTAGGCCAAATTGTATTAGTGCCTATGTAGTATAGTAATTAGGCGAACTGAGTCTCCTACTATGTATAGATATTAGCTTAATTGTAGCTCACATGTTGAGATTTAACGTTCAGAAGCCGGTGTGAATAACTCAATTTACGAAAGTAAGCAATTGAAAATGAGATTAGGATGTTTTGTTGCTCGAATGATGTTGACAGAAGAGCGCTGCCGGTGAACATTTGTGGAATTGTATTGGAAATCAAAGATGGCTGCGGTAGTTTCAAATGAGACCACACTATATCTATGGGCAACTATACAAAGATACCAAAGATCTTTTGGGGCTCGAATGACGTTGACAATGGAACGCTCATTGCGAACTTTTGTGAAATGTATTGACAAAACAAAATGGCATCGTTAGTTCCGATTTTGGCCACGCTCTTAAAGATTCTTGTACAACATTGGATGAGACAAATCAATTATTTTACGAGGGAAGGTCTGACACCTGTCAGAGCGCATGTCCATAGCTAAGTCCCAATCTGACCAATGAGGTCTAGCTATTCTGAGATTTAAAATGACATTAACATATTTTCAACCAGTGACGATGCCTGGAACTAACTATGCTAGCGCCATTAGTTTCACAGTTACCTTGCCCATTGATCAAGTTCAGTTTGACGAGGTTCTCTAATGTGTTCTGTTCATTGTCAAATCATTATTTGAATAAAATCTTTTAAGCCCCGGGAGAGAAAAATGGCAGATAAAATCGCATACTGTCGTATTAAAATCTGTAATAATATCATAATAATCTGGAAATACAGACGTGAATATCGTTATAACTCACACCGGCCCTGTTCGATTAAAATTAAATAACGTAAAAAAAAAAACAAAATATTCACACTTTTATATAAATAAATAAAACTAGCTGTAAATTAGCAGTTTGTCTTCACGATATCACAATAACTAGAGTTATAGAGTACCTACGGTAAAATAAGTCATAAGGACAGTATTACAGCACTGCACCTCATTGATGGTAAACACTACGCTATGGGTGAATACACATTTGCATGCACGGATCAGCGTTTTCGAGTATCTTTATCTCATTCTGTCACGTGAAGGCGTCATTTGGTGGAGCGAGAAGTCCGGTGGCAAGCATCGGAAGCACATTAAGAGGCGATTGGACCTCTCACTCTAGTCAGTTGTAATTCTATGTGACAGAAAGGGAAAAAGATGTAACAAAATGCTGTTCTGTGCGTGTAAATGTGATTTCACCCTATTACACGTCGTAATAGACTCCGATGTCTATTGCTATTACTAGGATAAATAGATGAAGATTGATCTTTCTTTATCGTGTGGTTAGTGCCTAACCTGGTGTCAGAGTTTTTATGCCGTCCATGGGCCTCTGACTTGGCTTGACACATGTTTATTAATTGAATTGTATTAAGTATTATTATTTATTAATAAGAATAGCATATGTATAAACAGTAAATCATGGCCTTATCTGTATTATACATGTACTTCATACTTATAGATCGGCTTCGTACCCGGATAAAAAGTAGCCTATGTTAATCCAGAAAAATGCACCTTACAAATGGCTAAAGATTTTTTTAAATATGTGTCATGGTTCCGTAGATAACCCTCCACATACATACAAACTCACAGAATGCGTACTATCTCATTGTAATATTATTATTATAGTTTACTCGTTGGTCTAGTAGTAGCAAGCGCGACTGCTGATCAAGAGCTCTTGGGTTCTATGTCGGGCTAGAATCTGGATTTGTGGCCGGTTGATGGCAATGGCTCGACCCCGTCATGAGACTTTAAATAACTGGCGAAATGTGAGTGTACCATTAGGTACACCTCTGCCTAACCCTTCGGGGATTACAGGTGTAATAGTATGTTATACTTCATACATGTCACTCTTGTGATATAAACTTGGGATCAACAGAATACAAAGTGCCAAAGCACTTTGCCATTACACCATATGAACTTTTAATTTACTAAATAAAATACAAGCATGTTGTGCCATATTAACATGTCTTAAAAATAGCAATAGAAATAGGTATCTATCACGACATGTAATAGCAACTTTACACGTTTTTAAATCTTTATACATTCTACTTACCTAGTAACATTTGATTGAGCTTCGCACTTGCCCGTTGAAAGCTAGACAACAATATTATTATAATGCAAAGAAAAGAGGTCTTGATTATTAAATTATAAAGTCGTGCGTGTCTTTGACTGAGTTTTCTTATGAGGTAAGCCATATTGTTTTTAAAAGAAAATTTCTACATAACAATACTTACCACCACTGCTACAGCGAAAACAGTGTAATGATACTGTTATTTGGGTGGAATATTTTTTTAAATTTACCGATGAAAAATTTATATCTGGGCTCGGAATGATATACTGAATACTATACTTCCACCCTGTGTATTGCACGCAAAACTTGGTCCAAGCAACGACTTACACTTTCTCGGATTGCTAGACAAATCGCTAATTATATTAGTATTGAGATAGTTATCGTAGTATTAACTTTGTTTATAATTTCGATCAAAATCTTGTTTATTGTTCCTGTGAGTGAAATCGGTTGTCCCTAACGATATACTAGTCAAATGTATTACCAAATGTTCTATTTTATAATTTAGCTAAATATTTTAGTTGTCGCCAGTGTTACTTCAAATGGACACAGTTCTGCTAAAATGAACCAACCGAAAATCTCTTATTCTTTCAGTAAAATCAGTCTTTAATACATCCAATCATCCGAAAAGTATGCAATAAAGGAGATTTAAAATGAAATAGTATCTAGAATCAGTTACTTCGGAAAATGGGAGTAATTTTAACGTGGATTGGTACATTTTGGCAGTATGGGCTGGAAAAATCGCTAGCTGACTTGATCTGACCCTGCTGTATTTACGCGAGGCATTGCGAGAGCAAAATGTCGCGTGCCCATGTTGGTCCGGATGGTCGAAAAAGTGTTTATTTAATAAGATAAGATATTTACAATCTTGTGTTCAAATCGGAATGATATATCGAGTGTCACAGGTTTACAAATGTGTCAGTTAAAAATGATATCGTATTTATTTAATTAGCTAGTAATGAGGACTTATATTTTTTTTTTCTTGCCAATCAAAGTATTTTTGTCTTATTTAGTAATGTATTGTGTCTATGACAGTAAACATAATATAGTATTGAACTTAATATCTTTGAACAAAATATAATTTGTTCTTCTGCGTGGCAGTTAGTAAGGAATCTCTTTTGTTTTCCTATTTCTCGACCTTGTGTATGGTAACAATAAAGTGCATTTTTATTACAAAATGAAATTGTTTAATAAATAAAAAGACAAATTTGTATAAATATAACAAAATGTATAATTATGTGAATGTTTTCATTGTATTTGTTCAATGTTGTTTGGGACATGTTCATACATTCATTTATGTTTTGCATGCGCATTGTCGAACAATTATTATCCATTCTGATTGTTGATTGGTCAATACATAATTTAAATAACATCTTTTGTTAATTTTCTAGCTGAAACAATAGATGTAATCGGAAACTATTAAGTGCACCTCTGCTTAACCCGTCGGGTATTACAGGCGTGATGTTATGTTTACGATTAATTAATATTTGTATTTATACATCATTGTTGTTATGATTGCACTTGTTGAATGTTTACTTTTTAAAAGTCACTGATTTATATCGCCATATCCTTTTTAACAAAACGGCAATATTTATTTATTACTATACCAGTCTTCATACGAATGCTCTATCTCTCTCTTATTGCCGCCGTCTCGTTCCCCCAATACGAAATTGTACAAATGTGCTGTTTAACCTGTGTTGCCATGTTTTATAGTTATAATTATCACCGCGTTGGGTGTCTGTATATGGGTTGTTGGTAAAGCTTGTGTATTCATACTAAAATATAATTATTGTTGTATTTAATTATTTTTATTGTTAAGATACACTAAATCTATCCTTTATCTTAATTCCAGTATCGATTTGTACAATAAATGATTAAATATTGTTCTTTATTTTTGGGTTTTACTTTATCTTGTGTTAATAATTCATCAAAACCCTCACAATAGTAAAGGAAAACATCGTGAACCGCAGATTCTATAACTTGTAACATCCACCAACCCGCACTGAACCAGCCTGGTGGATTAGGACCCACTCCTTGTTACAGAAGAGGTGGCTTGTGCCAGCAATGGAAACATGGCTGATTATAGTTATTTACTTTATTTATTCCTATACACATCTATTAATTTTTTTTTACATATTCCTTGAAAAAAGAAACATTTCTCATGGCACCGGTATCTCGGGAACAGGTTGTGATATGATATGAGGTGTGTCCAGGAATAAAGCTTTCTGAATCAAGCCCTTGATCCAGCTACCTAACGAGTTCTTCCTCAAGTATTGGTCGAGGCTCTTGGCAATTAAGCCATTGGCTGACACGACTATCGGCACAATAATCGCCGAGTTCACATCCCACATGTCGACAACCTCGCGAGCCAAGTCAAGATACTTAATTTGCTTTACCTTTCTCGGCTTCCACGTGGTTCTAGTCATGCGGGACCGTTCTGTCAATAATCATTGCGCGCAGCGCCGCTCTGATCGATCCACCACCACTATATCAGGCTGGTTGGCTACAATAGTCCTGTCCGTCATTGCCATTTTCGAGGACTAGGTCGGTGTTACCTCAAGTACGGCAGTTCAGATTCCGCAAGGTTGTACTTAAGAGCAAGTTGCTGATGGATAGTCCTGACTGCTACGTACTGACTGGACTAAATCTGAGTAATCGATGCGAGAAGAAGGAAAATAAATAAAACAGCTTTATAAGTTAACTGCATCTATTTCATAAAATTATTATTGGTCTATGTAGTTGTCAGCTGTTTATGGTATAAGGTAAATGCTGTAATTGGTGTCCCAGAGTAGATATTGTGGTCTTGTTCTTGGTAAGCCTAGGGTATTCATTTGAAAGCTGAAAGAGAAAATAAAACAAATAAATATTTTTGACACACATAAGTAATGGTTGACATTTCTGGATAGTGAGTGACCACCTGTTAATAAATTTGTTCTCTTTAAGTTGTTATTCATGTCCACTTAGTTTTCTTAATTGCACAATGAATTTTCAAAATTCATTGTGCAATTAAGTAGCTTCCACCACTATTTAAAGAATTTATTCTGAAAGGTTTATGTGTATGACATAGAATCTCATGTTATAACATGTCACCTTATCAATATGTTGCCTTGATGCGAATCAGTGGCGGATCGCTAGCGTCCTATGATCAGATCTTACTAAGTTGAGTGTCTGTGTGGTTGCTTCTAATGGTCGCAAGCGACTGCTAATGCTGAGTGCCAGGCCCTGAGTTCTATTCCTTGATCAGGCAGTGTTATTGGGTTTTTCCTTCAGGTATTCCAAGTAGCAGCCATGGTATCTGGATTTGTGCCCGGTTGGTGGCAATAAACTCGCCCCCTATTTCATGGGACTTCAAAGCATAACTGGCGAAATGTGGTTGTACTATTAGAGTACACCTCTGCCTAACCCTTGGGGGCTTATAGGCGTGATGTTATGTGATGTGATACATACCTTACTTAATATAATCTATTTATGTGCCCCGGGTTTGTGTCTGTTACACCATGTCCACCTGTAATTTATTCATTCCACTAAGTAAGAAATTAGATTCAGAAAGCTTTATGCATTTTCACACAAAATCAATTAACAAAAAACTGGGACTTTCATGCAGATATACTTAAAAGCTGTTTAACAAATTTAACACTTTTGGTGCTAAGCACCCAGCTTAAGGGTCAAAAAATAATTTGCATGCCCACAACCTGCCTTCCGAGTAGTTGTGATACGTAGCTATAATGACTTATGCATTCAAGTAAAAATGAATTATTTGAACTTGGCAGCAAAAGTGTTAAGCAGCTCTAATGTACATCTGCTGTCTGGGATATGGTCTCTCGCTTCCCTCAATATCCACCCATAACTGGGATAGAAACATATAGCAGCTACTGTAATTACTAATGTAGCTACATGAAAATAATGATATTACTCTAATTATATTCAGTTGCAACCAGATTGCAGTTCTTCAACCTCAACCAAAGACTTAAAATATGTCACCACATCAGGAAGATATTAACTACAGTCACATAGCAATCTAAGTACTAGTAATTCTATTAATAACTTTAAAATACTAACTTGTTCTACGATACTTACTTAATCCTATGTTTAATGATGCCTACCTGACAACTGAAGACCCTACATGCTAATTATTTATATAGTATTCTTTCTAGGGTTTAGATCATACTGGCAATTGGCGAAAGAAAAGCCCATGCCTATGCCTAAGCCAGTTGTTATGGGCCACCTCCTTTTAAAGATAACTATTGATGCAATTGTGCCGAGTAAAAGTCCACCACCTGTAACACAAAAGTTGTAGTCAGTTGAGGGGAAAACCTTCTTTTTGTCACTGGCAGAATAATAAATTTGATTGACCCAAAATTTTGCAATTTCCACAGCTTCATCAGTGGCAGCATTTATGCAAGTCCGCAAGTAGGTACTCCCATTACAATTAGAGTCAAATTACTCACACTGTAGGTTGCACTGTACTTGACTCATCAGATCCTTAAAGATCACTGCTGAAATGTGTCTGCAGGGATTAGGAAAGGGCTTAATTTCCATGATCAATGAAAGGTAATTCGGTGCCACTAATCTATTATTGGAAGCTCAGTCATGCCAGACACAAAGAAGAAGAATCAATTACTTATAAGTACACAAGAGCGCTGCTGCATATCCTCTGTTCTTCAGCCACTGGGTCCTTTTACACCACTCATGGAATAAGAACGGAAAAACTATCCTGAAGCGGACCTTATAACATGTAGAAAGAATGATCTGTATTTCGATATTTACCTCCTTTTACGATGGCATCGGTGATGCACATGTCCAGTTTCTTCCTGTATGAGTCTTCAGCATCTCCTTTATCTTTTGCCATTGTGAACTTTGTTTTTTTTTCACCACTAAATCAAATGTACGGAAAGAATTTTGATTGACCCGTGCTTGTTATTTTGGATCGAACACCGAAAACTGAGTTAATCGCTGATTTTGTGGCTTTTACATAATTCGTACCTATTGAAAATTGATAGGACGGCACGACACAGAAAACGATAAGTATGACACTGACAATAAAGACATTCTCATGTCATCGCCTAGTGTCAACTGTCAATGTCCAAAGTTCGAAACGTGACATTGGCATAATGCACAAACCGTGCGAAGCCACAAAAAAAAAACTGTCAATGTCTATTTCTGTCATTCGTCAATTTCAATCAGCGCTGCAAGAAAGTTGAGTAAAAAGTTGGGTTTTGAGTCCGCACCATGAAAGAAATCCCGAGAACTACAAGGCGAGACAGATCATAATCATAATCTTTATTGGAACAAAAACATATTACAACACATTATTATTATATTATTGATAGACAGACATTATAAACGATAAAGGATAGATTACAATTCCCCGTTTGCAGGACTTCTCCCGTGGCTTGGACTTTACAAAAATTCATCAGTCCGAAAACAACGAAAGTCTATGTCTATCCCACTCGGTTTCGGCATGCCAAAAAAAGTTAGACAAAGATTATCCGAACCGAAATATCGGTCCAAGCGTTTATGAATACGGGGGCAAATGAGATAGATTGTCTATAACAGGGATGGCGAACCAATGGCACGTGACACAATATTTTGGGCACGCCATCAATTTTAACTATATTTTAATCTACCTCTGGTCTGCCAGTCATTATTTTAAGAGATGATTAACATTATAAGACTCGCTTAGAAAACCGTTTGGCAGATGACTTAAAAGTAACCTCTTACTACCCTAATTTTAGTTATTTGTCATCTATTATGTAACACAGAAGACACACTTATTTCAAGTACTTTAATTTGAGTTACACGTATAACTGAAACCTTTATTACTGTACCTACAGTGCAAAACTTATTTTTTTTGGTATTAAAGAATTTTGAGTCGTTATTTTGCCAATAATCAGTCACTAAATCAAAATTATTTGACGGTACATATAAGGCCTCGAAACATTTCTTTGGAAAAAATGGCACGTTGATATCTAAAGGTTCGCCACCCCTGGTCTACACTCTAGATCCATCACCCACTGTGTAGCAATAGATGAGTTTATTCCTATAAAACGGTACGGGAAATCTCTGGAATTCCCATTCCCATTCCAGAGATTTGCCGTACCGTCAGTCAAAGCTCGTTGCATATGGCTTGTCCATACCTGGGTCCCAATCTGACAATGAAGTTCTTTCGAAAATCACATTAACTGATTTTCGACCAATCGACGATTCGACGATGTTTGGAATTAGCTATGCCACCACTTTTCGTTTCACAGTTACCATCTCCATAAAACTGTTGTGTTACCTACTCAAGGTCTTCTGCCAGGCCAAAAACTATGAACACTTATATTTAAAACAGGTTGACAGAAGCATCCACGGTTCTATCTGAACCTGGTTGTAGGAGATGGTATTTTAATATTTTTAATAGTACGTAAGCAGCTGCTTTGTCGCTTTTCCGAGGCTAAAACACGAGTTAACGTAAACAAAACATTATGCTCTTGCCACTTAACAAAGAAATAAACAGTGTCACGCAGTACCTACTTGAACATTACTTCAGCTGAGCTGCAATAGTACTTACAATGAGACTCAAATGATTTCTACTTGACAACAGCAGGTTCTACAATATGCAAATAAATATTTTTTATTAGCTTACTGGCAGTTTGCCCAAGAAAATCCCATGCCAATGCCTAGCCCGACTATGATAGGCCACCTTTTCCGATTCAAGAAAAACATCGACGACAGAGTACCTAATAGCGCACCAACACCTGTAACATAAAGTAATTTATAAATAAGTATACAGGAAGTTTTTCCTGTTTTCCTGTAGTTTTAAGTTTAAACTTGACTGAAACGGGGTAAACGTAGTAAGTTGTGCGGTTAAATCGTATATTTTCGGGGAAAAAAGCCTGGCTTAGCGCTAATTAGGCTGAGCTGACGCGAACAAGAAGTCGGGTGAAGCTATTTAAGCGGCACAAGCAGAATATAAGTAGTAATTGCTTCGCGTCGACTTTGTTGTTGTTTAAATACTGCTGATCCAATTGTATGAACGTGGATGAGGCAAAACGAGCAAGTAAGGATCTTAGCTAGTGGCGTCCTGTGGTTTCTGCCAACCTCCATGAGAAAAGGTCGTGAGTTTATGTATGTATGTATCTATTTATGTAATTAGTGCTGAATCGAATGTGACTTAAACAAATGTATAGCACCCCATTCGTATTCGCAGGACTTAGCGGAGATGGTTACACTCAGGCTGCTTAATTTGGAGGTAACCAGGTGGACTGCATTTTGTGTGGTGGTTAGGATGATTACTATAATCACGTTCATACATTTGGACATACGCACACGGTGGTTGCTAGGTACTTACCTCCTTTCACAAAGGCATCACCAAAGCATATGCGCAATGTAGTAACGGGACTTCTATCATCAGGGTCTATTCGGAATTTTTTTGCCATTTTGTGTTCTGTTTAAACAAAATATATATAGAAGATTCTATCACCAAAACTTTACCAGAGACCAAAAAAATTAAATTATTTTCATCATTTTGTTTCTACCGAGATTTTAACTGATCATTTTAATTTAAAATTTATATTATTCTACCAATAATTTATGAAGGATTTCTACAAATGTCAGTCAGCGACAGTCAGTCATGGAATTATTAAGAACTACAAAAACGATTAGTCTACTGCTACATAACTTAATACTATTTAAAAAATTAAAATGCAAGCAAAAACCTTGGTCAGCACAAAGTTACTGAAGGCGCCAAACCTGGCTCTAACTCGTAGCATAGTTGAAAATGCTTGAAGACGTCGGGCGAGGACAGTCTCAATTATCATTTAGATTACCATCGAGAAGAAATACTTGTATTGGCAACACTCTCCCTACCTGACATTTGAGGGTTAACAGCTGATTTTGACAGTTCAATGTTTGACGGTTCAGTTTTCGTAATTCGTTACTATTTATGATTTGCTGCTGGTTGTCTGTAGCAGTTTGTTTCTCTATATGTGCTCGAAAAATGTGATAAATAAGCAACTATCAAATAAAGATAAAAAATAAAAATGATAGCGAATAGAATTGTAAAGCTGCACAGACATAAACCATACTTACTTGTCATAAGAAATGCAAGTACTACGCAGGAAACTAAGTCGATGCAACCTCCGAATCCTAGAAGGATTAGCACGGATATGGTGGGCCCTCCGGATCCCGTGTCGAATCTAAGGAAGGTCATATTTAAAATACCGCCCAATGAAACTGAATTAGAAAGAAAATATAGAGAAATGAGATCAGAAGTTCAAGAATGGAATCACAAGTTTTGGGAGAAACATAATTCCCGATTTTATCAGGTATACTTTATTATTTCTCGTTTGTAATTTTAAAATTTATGCATATAATAGGCCCATAACATTTAGTGATAACCATTGGTTATTCTGCTAAACAGTAATCTTCTTCTACATTGTGTGGTTAGTGCTTGTCAGATGCCAAGCATAGGCCTCAGACTTGGCTTTACAAGATGTCGACAAATATCTCTCAGGCATGCTTGTTTCCTCACGATGTTTTCCTTCACCGAAGCATGTGATAATTATACAATACTTACATGATTCCAAATTATCAGAGGTGTATGTCTTGGGTTCGAACTCGAGACCTATAACTTTGCAGTCCAAAGGTCACATCACCAGGCTATCACTGCTTACCACAAAAGTCAATAATCATTTATTATTATAACACTCTGTAATTTTTATGAAAAAAAAACGAAGTCAAAATATTGAAGCTGAATTGGTCCGAGCCCAGCGATTGACATCTTTTGGTTGAAGTTATGATGGTGATAGAGAAAAGTTGTAATTCTTGGTGACCACCAATAAATCTGGATTCTGAAATAGACCTGTGTGGTGAATTAAAGCCTATTTCCACACAGAGAGGAAGCCTGCGTCCCAACATTGGAAACATTGTAGGTTAATTGTGTATTTTATTATGCACTATCAAAACAGAAAATTCATTAGCATAATTTTCTTGCCTTTGTCTATGTTAAAAATTACCTTAACCTTTTGACCGCTTGTGTCACATTAATGCAACACATATTTCCGTGCCTCTACCGCTTGTGTCGTATTTCTGCGACAGAGAACATGCATGTTTTCGTTCTATTTTCGTCCTATAAACTGTGTGGTACAACTAAAACCATTATTAAATAAGAGAATTTATTCATAACAATTATTTAAAATTATGTCTCGTAGTGCTAAGTATTGAAAATGCTTATTTATTGTAGGTATTATTTATTTTATCGATTTGTAGCCACGCGCTAGGGGCACGGCAATTGATATTTAGCCAAGCGGTCAAAAGGTGAAACATCATCATCATCCACAACCCAACATCACCCACTGCTGGGTATAGGCCTCTCCTTGTTTGTGCCAATCTCCACGCTCCTGTTTTTACCTTAGTTATCTTAATTTGACTTGGCACAAGTATCCACATTATCAGCCTTTTAATATCTGTTTCAATATAGGTACTAACCAACACATGCCACTTTTTGAGGTCAAAAGTTTATTGATATCAATTTATTTTGCAAAATAGTTTTTTGATAACATTGGCCTTTTATATAAGTTTTTGAGTAAGCATTTGAAAATATTTATATCCAAGTGGAAAGATATGGGGTCAAAATATTAACTTACTATCTTAAAAGTTATGATAGTCAGGAACTAAATTATTATTTACATTTAGATTTCTTTATACCTAAAATTGGAAGCTATTAATTATTGTTTTTATTTTTAATTACAGGAACGAGAAGAATATGTAAAGAATAAAGTACCAGCGGATAACCAAAATCTCACAGCGGATGAAATGAGTGTGTTTTACAAAGCTTTCTTGGATAAAAACTGGAAACTCCACCTCAACTATAATAAGGAATGGTACAAAAAAAACTTTGCCCTATTAGGATTAGCTATACGAGTGAAAGTAAAGAAACTACTTAGATTTAAAGATTAGGACAATCATTATCATCAGATTTTATACCTAGTTCAATTGTTTGAGAATTAAGAATGTTTATTTTTAATTATTAAATGGGAGTTACTAAAATTTTATATTTTTTACTGGAAACCTGGTAGATAGATCACCAAGCTGATAGCTGACTATGTACTAAAGACGGTTTTTACTTGATGTTTTGGCGGTGTGGTTGTGGGTTTGTGAGACATTGTGACAAAGCTAAGCCGATACCCACACGAAACCAAAAAATTACATGGCCACTCGCAGCCTGCCAAGTCGATAAGGTTGGTTTACTGCTTAACCGGACTATCCTGTGCTGACCTCAATGAATTTAAGGCCCCAGCCAGGGCTTACAAGGTTACAATTTAAATGACCGCTCGCTAAGGGCACCCCCTGTGGGGCTCGGACTTCGGCTAAGGGCATCATTGAGGGGGGGGGGGGGGCAGCAAGTAGAGACAGGCTGGGTCATGAAATAATTACTTAAGGAATTGAAAGCTACTTGCTCAGCGGCGCGGGTTGGCTTGTTGGGCAAGGGTCTGGCGGGAGTATTACGGTGGCGTCTCGAAGGGCCTCGGCGGCGAGGCCGGGAAATGGAACGCGGTCTGTATTTATTTTTTCGAATTGTACTGGTTTCCCTACGGCTCTCTTGAAGGAGGGTGATGGAGTCATCAGGTGCGACGAGTGTATGCCTAGGACGGCGAATCTTCCCTATTTTGGTGGGGACGTATCGGGCGGCCGAAACCACTTATGGGTTGGGGTGTTTCTCAGCAGGCTCTTATGTGGCGGGGCTTGGCGTGCGCAAAGACTGGGCAGGCGTCATGTCAAGATGGGACGGATGCACGCGGTGTACCAGGCCACTCAGAAAGTATTGCGATAAATAGTTTTTATATATGGGAGACTGGCCAGTTAGAATCTTTTTCGAAAATATGATTACTTGTAAGTAAAAATATGTGTGTTCCATTTTCAAAATTTCCCTCCACATTTTTTGCGAGCCAATTCAAAGGATCCTGTCTTACTGAAAAATGGATCTGCGCCGGGAACATTTTAGAGCTATGATTTTTTACGATTTCAAGTGTCGCCTGAAACCGGATGAATCGTTCGATAGACTTCAAATGGCATTTATGGATGAAGGCCCCTCCAAGGCAACCGTGTATCGTTGGTATAACGAATTTAGGCGCGGTCGACCAACCTTGGGGGATGATGAAAGAAGCGGTCGCCCTTTGACGGCTATTACGGAAGAAAACGTGCTAGCAGTGAAAAATTTAATCCAAGATAATAGGCGAATTACATATCAGGAGATTCAGCACATATTAAAGATTGGATCGGGAAGCGTTCACGAGATTCTACACGGGCATCTTCGCGTGAGGAGGATAGTATCGCGCTGGGTGCCGCACTACCTCGCCGACGCTCAGAAGCAGGCCCGGGTGGAATGGTGCCGTGATATGCTGAACAAATTTGAAGCAGGCTCGTCTCGGCGTGTTTACGACATCGTAACAGGTGATGAGTCCTGGATTTATCAATACGATCCAGAAACCAAGCGCCAGTCGACAGTTTGGGTGTTTCAAAATGAACCAACGCCTACCAAAGTGAAGCGATCTCGAAGCGGGGGGAAGATTTTGATCGCCAGCTTTTTTAATTTGACTGGCCACTTGGCCTCAATTCCCTTACGAGATCAAAGAAGCATTAACGCCGAATGGTATACTACCAAATGTTTACCAGAAGTTTTTTCTGTTGTGAGCAACAAGCGACCAAACACAGGGCTCCGCGGACTACTGCTCCACCACGACAATGCGCCTGCACACACCGCGCTCAAAACGAGGGACTTCCTGGACAGTACACCAGTCAAACTCCTGGGTCACCCTCCTTACAGCCCTGATCTAGCACCGTGTGACTTCTTTTTATTTCCAAAAATAAAAAATCAGCTCAAGGGGATACAATTTTCGTCGTCGGAAGATGCGCTGGCTGCGTTCGAGTAGGCTGTAAACGAGGTGTCTGCGGCGGACTGGAAAAAGTGTTTTGAAAACTGGTTCAGACGCATGAATCTTTGTATAGAGGCTGGTGGAGAGTACTTTGAAAAGATTTAATAAAAATATATGTAAGTACCTGTAGAACAATTTTTTTTAGTGTCGCAAAACTTTCTGAGTGTCCCACGTAGTTACGCAATTTGCACTTGAGTGACAATTTGCTGCGTGCGTTTATCATGGAATGGAGCTTACCGAGAGTGAAAACGGCGCGCGAACGCACCGGCATGTGCTCGCCGAAGTACATATTTGGCTCGCTCTTCCCAAGGGATCGGCTTGCCAAACATGGTAATTGGACTGGGGGGGGGGGGGGGGGGTCGGGGTCAGTTCGCCCTTAAATACGTATAAGCTAATCTGTCATTCAAAGATTAGCTTTCCGTGCAACTAGATGTCAGTACACATTCCTTGATGTCGATCGTACGAGCAAGTACAACGAACAAGAGGAATGCACCGTAGAGATGAGACGCGATACGGATTACAATAGGTGATTGGTCGATGATTCACGCAAGTCTTATCCGCTCGTCTCCGCTTTATAGTCTTATCTTTAATCTCACTATTATTGATTGTAAATCTTACTAAGTAAATGCGAAAGTTTGGATGGATGGATGTTTGTTATTCTTTCACGCAAAAACTACTGAACGGATTGATTTGGATGAAATTGGCACACACATATTTATAATCTGGATCAACCACATATTAAACATAATACTATGTGATACTTTTAATTCCGGTAAATCGATCCCATGGAACAATTACCGAACTTCTGGGCAAAGCCGCGGGCATAAGCTAATAAGCCATAAGTACCGGCAGGTACCTGCTTCTAGGTAGTTGCCTGTTGTAGGTATATGCAAGGCCGACGAGCCGGTAATTCTTTAGGAACGGTTCAAACTGCTGCTAAACCCAGCAACAACAACAGCTTGTGACAACAATGGCAACGGAACGGTGAGGTGTTGATGTTTTACGGCCGGAAAGTAGCTACAGTCGAGGGAAGTAAGTACCTACTATGTAAACACTAAATAATAATTTTAAACCGTCAAGCGATTGTTTACAATCCGCGCAGATAGCCAGATAGCTCTACGGTTTTACCGATTGTACCTAGGTACTCATTGTTGTTTCTTATTGCATTTTCTTATGTAGGTAGGTACTATCGTTAGTTCATACGTTACATGAATTTAATTTAATTTGCTTAGTTAAGAGATATTCTCGCAGAATATCGGCTCAATTGTAAAGATATTATGATAAGAATTTGTAAAATAGTGTGCAAGATAATGCGTCCCATTACTTTCGAATTGTCGAACGCATTCGACACTATTTTCATGCATGAGGGAGGTGTTTATTCCTAAGAAGAGTCCGACAGTTACAGAAAATATTTTATTTGGTTCCTATACTGTAATGGTGTCCGTTAATCTTACAGTTCGCATCTCTAATACGTAGGTGTATAAATAAGCCAGGGTGTTAGACATGTTTGGAATGCCACAAGGTTCTATTGTAAGCCCTACCGTAAAAGTAGGTGATTGGGATAGACCAAAGGTTCCCAACGGGGGTGGTACCGCTCCCTAGTGGGCGCTGGAGCTTTTCATGGTGGGCGGTAGCGAGTCCAAAGGCAAATGGGGGGCGTTATGAAATACCTCTATATTCATGAAAAAACATTTTATCCAGCCGTCTTAAATATTTATCTTGTAACTATTTTGTAAAAGGGGGCGTTGGATTTTTTTTTCTTGTAAAGGGCACGGTAGTCCATAAAAAGCTGGGAACCTATGGAATAGAAAAGTGTATAAACAAATGTTGTAATCTCATTTGGTAACGTTAATATCATATCTGAAAGTTTAAATAACAGGCCCACGGGTCGATCAAAGGTTTTGCTTGCTTGCGCTTTCTGAAGTCGCACCGCGTCGTGTCGATAGCCATCCTAATATTCCTAATGATAGGTAACTGACTTGGGGCACCAAGTTATCCATTACTACATTACGTACTTACAAAGATTGAGAACAATCCGTGCCTCCGAAAGCACGTTAACCTGTTAGTCCAGGCTAGTGATGGTTGTTAAGGGAAGAAACTGACAATCAGTCTTACCAAGGGCACAGCCAAGGGGTATTTGATTACCCAGCTCCATGTAAAATACTGGTTTATAGTTGCATCCGGTTAGACCAGCAACTGAGCTCAACACAGTAGGGCAAATGATGAAACTTAAAATTGTATGGTAGTTTAAAAAATCTAACTTCGATCACAAAATAAAAGCGATTCCAAAAGAAGCAAGCTGTATTGCTATTCATAAAGAAAATGAAACACTGAAAAATTTGTTTATTAATTTTTTGTCGGGTCGCCCCACAGCTGGGCAAAGGTTACCCTTTCGTCTCTTGCCCTTTCCAATCCTCGCAATTACGAGCTAGTGTGGACCAATCAACTACCCTTCAATAAGTTTTGTGTTGCGTTGCGGAAGTGATTGTTACAAGAGTGTTTTTATTCGATAGATGAGTTCTTCAAAAGTGTCCCTGTAAATTTTATACATTAAAGCACAGATAAACTCAAACTCAAACTCAAAGCATTTATTTCAATTAGACCACTACAGGCACTTTTGAATGTCAAAACACAAAAAATAAACTAAGCTACAGTCCCAGTCACAGGGCATAATAACTTGTGAAAGTACTGTAGTTGCCCATTCGAAAGCGTAGATCCTATGGAGAAGAATGGGCAAGAAACTCCATGGACACTCTTTTAAATCAATATGTTTTTACAAAATCTTGGTTACATCATTCATGTCGAGATTATACATATATGTGAGAACGATGTAGAAAGACGTGCGAGTAAGAGCGTCCAGAGTAAAAAGATAAAATCAACAATTCAAAAATACAATAATCCATGGCAGCTGCGAGATGACCAGTCCCTACTGACAGCGCCCGTTCACGAACATGACGCATGGATCAGCCATCATTCAACTCAACCATTTTGAAGGGAACTAAACGACCCGACACACGCGCCACCATCAGCGATACATTTTAGTGAGCATGACATTCTCTCAGCCACCAGGGAAAATGCGAGTCAATAAAAGATGTAAATGGTAGCTTTATCGTACATAGTACTCACACATGTGCTATGCAATTATACAATACTAAGAGATTGAATCTATACAATGCAAAGATATGTTTACAATCTTCTGCAGCTTCCACAATAACTTCCCATGGTAACCAATAAGTTTGCCCCTATGGTTGTGGAGCAAGACCAGCATTGAGCCAAGCATTTTTATCATCAATGTAATCTCCCAACTTATAGTATGCTTGTCTACATAGTGTGCGTTTTATACAAGATTTAAATTT
This sequence comes from Standfussiana lucernea, assembly GCA_964057025.1. Classification (NCBI taxonomy): domain Eukaryota; kingdom Metazoa; phylum Arthropoda; class Insecta; order Lepidoptera; family Noctuidae; genus Standfussiana; species Standfussiana lucernea. Next base: position 1,825,052 of record OZ059791.1, on the reverse strand, counting down.
CGTCTCATTCAGTTGTAGAATGCCGGGAGGAATTTTATTGTAACATTTTAAACCGTACCTCATGAAAGATGAGTCTACTTTAGCTAGCCTGAAACCTAGCTGAACTAGATGGTTCCTGGTTCTAGTATTATAGTGGTGTCTGTCGCCTCTTTTACTAAATAAATGCAGATTTTTCCTAACGTACCTACATGATGTTTTCATAGATGTATTGGCAAGGTACTGTCATGATGTGTTAATTGCATAATTTGACAAAATGTAGTTACCTAGTAATAATTAATATCTTAAGTGTAAAAACTTGTACTATTGCATGCTATGTATTGGTAAAATGTGTGTTACTAAATATTTTATTTAAGAACTTCATGTACCTACCATATTTGATGCAATCAATGAATTGAATCCTGGAGGTGTCAAGTTCGACCAACCATCTTCGCTTGGGTTTGCCGCGATGTCGCCTTATGTTTTCCGGGACCCACATTGTATCCGGGCGAGTCCTGCTTCAGCTTGGTTACTTTTATTGACGTCGTCGATTTATGTTTTGGAGCTTAAAACTGCGTTCCCAACGCGTGTCGGAAAAATCATACTGGTCAGTAATAAATAAAATAAATTTGACAACGTAACCTGTCGCAAAATGTCATATTTCACTTTGCCACAAGTTTTGTAATTTGCAAAATATGGTTTCGATAGGTTCTATAAATTCACGGTTCGGTATCAGTGAGACTTTTGTATATAATAATATATTACAAGTAAATTAATTAGTTATTTTATGATTAAATTATTATTAAACTATTAAAATGTACATTGCTTTCAAATGGCTACTTGGCTTGACCCTCGCTATGTGGATATCAATGTGCGGCATTGATGTTAAAGTCAAAAGAAGTTTTGAAATTAAACAGGGTGGTGAGTAGGTTTTCTGGGTGTCTCTGGAGACTGAGAGAGTTGCATTTATTAATATGTGTAAAGCATTACTATTACCTATCAAATTCTTTAATTTAAGGTTACCAGAAGATGCTGGAAATGGCCAGAAATACAACTATTTCAAATCGTAAAGGGGAGTTACGGAGACATAAATATTTTAAGCACATAAGTGACAAGCCCCACAGTGCCGCCAGTTTGCCCTTTTTCATGTTTCTCGCTGGAGCTCTTGCCGTGTCTTTGTATAACAGGAAAAATGAAATTGTGTTGTTTACTAGAAGAGAAATTTCAAAACTCTACACGAGCGCTGCCTTTGAAAGATTACACGTATCCTCGAAAATAACCGCTAACCGGGCGTGTGATTGCTCCAAAATATGTAGTAAAATAGTATTGTTTCACATGAACAATGCTATTATCAAAGTATGGAACAAATTATACGCCTTCATAATGCGAAAAGAATTACAAAAGCCAAGAATAAATATGATGCTACTTAAGAAATTACAGGATATTGACAAAGAGAGAAAAAATCTAGGTCAGCTTTTGATCACAGCTATCCACGAAAACAAAAACATTAGAATGCAGTACGAGTTGGAAAATTTGGCGAAAAATAGACTCGCTCGGCATATTGAAAACACACAAAAGGTAATTAAAGAAAGCAGGTCCAGTTACGTTAATTTCCAACAGTTGTATTTGGTAACACATCAAGAAAACTCATTCCTGAAAGCTCGGATTCGGAAGCTAACAGTAGAAAAAGAGCAAGCCGGGAAAAATCTATTAGAAATAATGAATGAAGTATATAAATCTAAAAACAAGCAACTTATAGATTTTTGCAGTCGTTTTATTGTAAAGACTGGTGATAATTTATTAAATGCTGATGTAGGCGCAGAGATCCAAAAGTTTTTAGACAAGTCTCGGACACCTGCAGTCACCACATCAAATTGGCAGTTATCTGAGCGTCCAGATCTTAAAGTAAATGCAACTAGCAGCAGCTGGTCGGGTTGCGCTAACCCGGGCTTAGCAGAAATCATCCAAGATGACATTCTTGTACCTCTAGTATCTGACGCACCCAAACTCAAGGGGCTACCCGGGGAATTCGTCTGTACAGTCAAAGATAAAGATGGTCTTATTGCAAAGTTGTACGAATACGATTTCACATCAGATTTTGATGATCGAGACACTATTCGAAGAATCCGAGAGTATTCCGTTTATTTCGACAAAGATTGTCTATTAGATTCCATAAAGTAAGTGTTTTCATATTATTTAACATTTGAGTAGGTAAAATTCACACACAAAAAAAATATTTCCTTGTATTATTTTCAGTTCGAGAACGGTTATCAATAATGAAAGTAGTGGAACTAGACCAGCACCACCACCACGGCGGTTCAGTCGTCGGTGTGATTCTACGAACTATCCAATAACCACCCAAAGGTTTTTAACCGGCTCGCAAGCGTTTCAGAAGTTCATGAAAAATAACAAAAAATTTATAACGCCATCTACACCTAAGTTGCCCGAACCGTCGTTTTTGAACGGAGGATTTACAAAAGTTTAGCCTTTGTATGAGATTTTATTTGAGAATTAAATTATTTTCTTTTTTTTTAAATATTACCTATACAATTTTTCTGCTGTCTACCATTAACGTTCCTAAGGTATGGTAAGGTTTTTGATGAACTTGGCAACATCGGAACTCTAGTATAACCTTTGTTTGTTGTGTCACCATCGCCGTAATTTTTAATTTTACCTGGCTTAGTGATTCCTGAGAAATTGAACTTGAGTGTAGAAACCTACACAACCAAGGTTTGTAAAGACGAAGCAATATTATTATAAGTTTCCTGTTTTTCCTGAACCTTAGCAAAATATAAACGATGTAAACAAACAAGAAACAACAAATCAACGTCAAAATTGTTTTTTTTAATAGGGTAGCTGCGCCGGTTAGCGAAGTTTCCCACTTTGCGTTACCATAATAGCACGAACTGTTATTATAAAACTAATTTAACGTATTCTTCCGGGTAAGTACCAGGTATCATAATTTTTTAATGCATAGTAAATAATAACGATACTCTATAATAATTTTAGAGTTATTAAAAAATATAAATAAAATTGAAAACATGTGGAAATGTCGCTTAGCGTCGATTTTTTAAAATTTACGACCACGTTTTTTCCAGTTGCGACCACATGGTCTGCCATGGTAAATTACTTCCATAAGGTACCTAATTAAAACAGCATTGTATTGAAATTTTTACTATTCAGATAATATTATGGTGAGTATCTGGACTATCCAGACAGTACGGATAATTTTGTGTTCTTAAACCAGTTTTAATGTAAAACTTGAAACAAAACAATCCTCAAATGAAAATAATACTTTCGTAATCGTAACCATAATTAATTTACTAAACGATACCAATATTTTTATGTCATTTAAAACAAAGAGATTAATAATATACGTACTATGTCTGACATCGGCGTGTGTCGCAAATTCGCAATATACCTATGTATTCTGCTAACAGAACTGAACTCAGTGTCCTATCGTTTACAAAACAACACCACACTTGCACTCCAGACTGAAATCATTTACTAATCCTCAACTGCAAATTTTCCTTGCTTCGATCAACCTGAATCGGAAGGTCTGGTGGAGTCAGTGCAAAGATTTACAGGCAAGCCAAGGTAACTCATGCGCAGGTATTTTTCGCTACAAGCTACAACTGTGGTCATGTTTCAGGCTGAAGTAAGGGGAAGGACATTCTTAGTAAATTTTTTTAACCTTTGCAGCACTAGACGTTTTTCCATTTTGGTTTTTTCGCTACACCTTCACTACCTCTGTTTGCTGTCGGTGGATAGAATATTGTGGGAACTGTTTGAGGCATTCCGTGTTCATCATACACGTTTCATGTATTCAACAAAATTTCTTAATTTCACGGGCTGGGCGGACACGTACGGGGCACGCAAATTAGCCGGCAAGAAATGATTGCCTGAATCTGGAAATCCGCATAACGTCATGCGATGCCTGAATCTAGAAATCCGCATAACGTCATGCGAATCATACTAACCCAGAGGCGAGTAGCCCATCATAAAGACTGTTGCAATTGTGTTCGTGATGATCTGCAGTTTTCCTGAATGTTAGTGATTTTAAGTTAGTTTCCCGCCTCGGCAAAGGTAAAATATTATTGACTGGGTATTGCTCCGATTGCTCGGTTACTAACAGCGACTGAGCGTCTGGCTTGGAGGCATACAGAATGAAATAACCATCCTTCTTTTTCCAGGGCTATATTTTATGTGGAAATGGATACTTAATAGAATTCTTATTATAGTAATAAATATTTGTGCAGTAATGGTCGATAACTGGTGCTGTCCCCGTATTCACAACGCTTCGATTCGATTTCGGAAAGTCGTATGTCTGTCTTTTTTTAGCATTACGAAAACGAGCGAAATAGACATACGATTTTCCGCAATCGAATCGAAGTGTTGTGAATACGGGGGCTGGTTGAGAAACCGGCGCAGCACCATTTATGTTGCCATTCTCGAATTACAAAAAAGACCGTTTTTAGGAATGGAAAAATTAAAAGAAATCGACTTGAACGCAGTTGGTTGGAAATCAATCAAACAAGATGGACTTGATATAGAGTATGCTGTTCCTATAGCAAAGACTATTGCAAGTAAAGTATTTCGAGAACTAGAAGACACGTTGGAATATTTTACCGGAGATTTGTCTCAAATAAAGTAAGAATATAAAATACAAAAGCTTAAAAACTAGGTACCTAAGTATTATGGTTCAGTAAAAGTAAAGTTACACCACTACATAATCAACAGACCAACAGTTCACGTAAAATGCTACTGACGAATGTAGAACACCCTCCTGTTTAAAGTTGAATTTAAAAACAATGGTCATCTTTTGGCGGTTGCATGACGATGACGGGCGCAAATTATTGGTTTTTGTAAACATTTACGTGAAGTAAATTGTTGTAGTTCCGATTTCCGCCACATTTCAAAATACCCTATTCATTAAGGTATGTAATGTATAACTTCCTTCAGGGTTGGGCAGTATTTGAATTACTTGTAATTAAAATACGTAACTGAAATACAAAAACGTCTTCCTTCTTCTTCTCTTCGTCTGCGTAACATTTTTGATTAATGCTCCGCTCCTATTGGTCGCAGCGCGATGTTTTATAGCCTACAGTCTTTCTCGATAAATGGGCTATCCAAAGTTCCTGAGATTAGCGCGTTCAACCAAACAAACTCTTTAGCTTTATAATATTAGTATAGATTTGTATTTCAATTAAAGCAAAGCATGTATTTTGCCCAGCCCCTGACTTCCTTACTAATGAATATCTATGCCTGAACGAATTCAAGATGCCAGGGCATCCAGATTAGTGGGTCTAGGTCTAGCTGCATTGGCACTCAACATGTTAACATCTACAAAGCTTTTTATTTTAGAGTATTCGGCAAGATATATCCCTTGCCACGGCAGCAAGTAGCCTACGGCGACCCTGGCATAACGTACACATATTCTGGAGTGACGGTTCCGGCACTACCTTGGCCTGCGCCCGTCCTGGCTTTGCGGGACTTCCTATTAGCACTTAGAGGAATTAAATATGACTTGGTTTTAGTTAACAAGTAAGTTCTATTTTTCGTACAACAAAAGTGCATAGTTTCTAAGTAGGTACTTAGGTAGGTACCGAAAAAGTTTGAAAACTTAAATAAATAAACAAATAATAATGACCACAGACTTCATTAGTATTACTAACAATTCTCGGAACAGCAAAAACAAGGTGAAATGAACACCAACGCTAAAACGGTTAGAAATGTGTCGTCGTTTATTAAAAGAAAACAGCTGTTTCCTACAAAGCTGTAATACCTACACGGTCAAAACGTATGGAACAGTTGATTTTTTTAAAATTACCGATAAAAAATTGTGTTATGTATTATGTTATGGAGGGGTTCAGAATGATATAACGCATACGTGGTAACCGTTTTAGCGTCGGTATCCCTTCCACCTTGTAGGTATAGAAAAAGGTACCTAATATTGTATTGCCAGATATTTCTGACACAAAAAACACTGGAATTTCTCTGCAAAATAACAATACACGTTGCAAAACAGACGCTGCAGAATCTCCTGTACAAAATAAGATACCATTACTTATCTGCTGAAATAAAGAAGAGGCATACTTAGATAATTCTTAATTGTACCGACACAAACAAAATTACACAGTTCTTTAAAGACAATTAACCTCCTTAAATATGATAGAAGGCAAAGTCACTCCTGATGGGGCCTTTGCTGTAGCCATCATTAAGTAGGTAGGTATTGTTATTGTTGTACCTATGTTAAAGTAAGAATTGTATTGTTGTCTGGTACCTATGTAGGGCTCCACCAACCCACACTCGGCCTGGTGGATAACGGCCCACTCTCTTTGGTAGAGATTAGAAGACCTATTTCCCAGTAGTCGGAATAATATGAGCTGTTATGTATCCAGCCAGTTTGAGTGCGAGCATTAGTCAAGTTCAAGAGATCTTATTTGACACGAGCTGTAGATCTATGATAGGCTACGGGCTGTGGTTTATCTTATTTTTTTGGTTAGCGTTTGACCTCTGTTCTGTTTAAGTGATGAGCCTTCATTTTCTTTCTCGCCGTCATCATTTCTTAATATAAATGAATCATAATGAAAGTCCTGTAGACTGTTATAGGTACATATTTAATCATTAGTACCTAGGCATAGTAACGAATACAACAATGGACGTGAATTGGCGTGATCGACACGAAGTCGTCACCAGATTACTTATCTAATTCAAGTAATCCGTGCAATAAAGTGTCTGTACCATAATGGGCAATGTTATGAATGGAAGATTCATCGGACAGCAAAGAAACTTAGAGCAGCACCATGGCAGCATGTGTAACGTCGTGTGTAACCTCTTAGAAAACAGGGAAGACTTCATTTGTAAGTTAAATAAGTTCGATGTCAACAGGTCAAAGATATCGTTGCAAATATTCAATTGGCAGTCTTGTTATCTAAACGTTCCTCTCTTAGATACAGAAACGGGAATGATCACATGGGCGAGCACAGAGACAATGAACCAGAATTAGATCCCACGTGCCCCATTGCTTCCATATCTTTCGGACAAGAACGCACTTTTGTACTAAAACACAGAGATGCCCGAAAACCAGGAAAGGACAAAAAACCAATACCGCCAGGTAAGCATTTATTTTAAATCTTCATACTTATTTATAGTGACAGAGTCGTCGATATTCCTTAGCTTGTAAAACATGTACCTCAGCAGTCTGGCTTCATACGTCACCGTCTGCTTAGCCTTCGTGTGGGCGTCTTCTTCTTGAAAAGGGTTCTCGATAACAGTACTCACGCGACGCCCGTATGTCTCGCAACCTTCGAGAAACTGCAGACACTCTTTTATAGTGTTATCTTTAACAACAATCAAGTGTTTAGCTAGGTTTTCCAGGAAGGATAAAAAGCAACGTTTTGCGTAAAACCAAGTGTCGGTACCAAGACGTTTGTTGAAAGGCTCCAGAGATTTTATTACTCTGGATATCCCAAATTCATAGTTTCCCTTTGCACAATACAAAGTGCCAATGACTAAGTTCACGATGCAAAGATGATAAAACTTCTTTTGAGGATCCTCGAATATTTGCTGCTCTTCTTCCTTTTCAATTTTTCGCATGATGTCCTCAGCCTCTTCGTTCTGCGACGTCATTATGTAAGACACACATAGATTAGCTAAAACAACTGCGCTTACATCTAAAATATTATCGTACTGCTTCTTAACAATAGGTTCGTAAAAACTGGCGGCTTCCTTGTACTTGTTTTCTTGCATGAACAGCACATGCGCCACGTTCAGTCGCCACACGTCTGACTCGTTGCAGAACTCGACAGACTTGCGGAAAATCTTTTCTACTTGTCCATAGTTTTCCATATCCCAATAGATCTTAGCTTGAGCCATGACCACTGGGATGTATCTTTCTAGAGCTTCCTCATATTCGACGACAGCTTTCTTCACTTGATCGTTATCCCCTTGAGAACGACTTTCCTGTACCACTTTTGTAAGCTTCCTCAGCTGTTCTGCGTGCTTAGAGGCAATATCCTCATACTTCTGGAATGCTTCCTCTGGGGATGTCTGGCTAGTTATTATAGCGTCCAAAAAATCATACAGATAAGGCGTTAAATACTTATACGTGAACTGTGCATTTTCAGCTAACACATCAGCTGCTAGATCGAAATATTCAAACTTGCAATATAGAAGGAGCAGGTTGGCAAATGTTTCTGCTGGGAAAGGGTCTTGTTGAAGCAAGAAATGTAGTTTTTCAAAGCCGTCTGTTGGCTTGATGTCGATAGAAGTTAATGCTAGGTTGTGCAAGGTTACCGCGTCCAGCTCGTGCTCATGTCTGGGTGGCATATCGTTTAGGGCTTCTCGCGCCGCTTCTATGTTCTTCAATTGAAACTCAATAGCAGCTTTCAGATTAAATACTTCTGTCAGTGCTGTTTCATGGAGAGTCAACGTATTACCAACAGATTTCACTTCTGAAGTTTCTGCTTGCATGCCTACTGCAAGCTCGGGATGGTCCCGGATTCCTCTTTCAATCACTAGAGTTATATGCTTTAATGCTTGAGGGTATTCTTTAAGCTTAAAGTAACAAAGTGCGATGTTGTAATGAAGATGCGCATTGAATCCCACGACGTTCAGACTTCTTGTAAACTTCTGTAATGCGTCCTCATATTGATTTTCTTTGAACAGCAAACAGCCAAGATTTATATCTTTGTCCGGATCTTCTTGAGGATACGAATCTACGAGTCCTTTTGCTGTAATCGTGTCTTCCTCACCATATTTAATCGCAGATTGCAATTTGATGACTTTTCTTTCAAGAAGAGGGGCAGTTATTTGTACTGTGACTTTGTAAGCTTCATCATACATAGAAGCTTCATGTAATGCTTGGGCGAAATAGAGTTTATATTCCGGTATATCAGGATGCATGGCTGCTAACTGTTCGTAGCAATTGGCTGCTTCAATGAATGACTGTGTTCTAAAATAGCAGAACCCGAGGAGAGAGAGCCCGGCGCGGTTGGGGCTGAAGTTGATGGCGTCATTGAGAGCCTTGATTGCTTCATCGTACCTCGCTTCCTTTATCTGTAACAGTTCAAAGGTTGTTGTTGAAAAATTGATTATCAAACTCGATAGTAAATTGGGCTCTAGCGCAATAACGACTTGTATTACGATTATCTAATTAGATTATTCAAAATTATAAGTGGAACATAAAAGGATATGCTGTAACCAAGTGTCACTTTTCATCGTTAATTTGTCGGCTGAAATGCTTTGTGCCTTGATAATACATGAATGTCCTTATACATCTGAAAATAGGTTATCTAAGTGTTCGTCATCCAAACTTAGGTGTGTATGTCTCATTCACGATGTTCATGCACAAGTCTTTGTCTAGCTAGAACTTGAGTTTATCATAGGTACGATAGAACTGATTGAATCAATTGTGAAATACGTAAACAATCCAAGGTTTGTTCCCTTTTTAAGTAAGATGATAATTAATAATACAATAATTGATAAGTAATCATGCGGAGCTTATTATGTAACCCAGTGCTGAAGTCGCGACTGAAGTGCATTTATAAATATGCAATTAATGCGTTTCCTCTAACTTTGCATCACTTTGGAAATTCCTCTTTGTTTAGCGACAGGACAGTAGATCTACGTATCATTCTTATCGGCTTATTAACACATTAATTTATATTCAAAGATAAAGGGTTTAACGTTATCAAATTCGTAACGAAATTGGCACAATTATGAAGTAAAAAAAATGCATTTTTGGACACAAGGTCTCATCCCGTGAACGCAGTATTTAATATTGTGGGTGAGATAGCCTACTTCAACCAATGGGGTCAGGTAGAAACACGTGTAGAATTAAAGAAAGTAGAAAGTATGTATTATAATTATCTTTCGCTGTCGTTAATCTAATCTTTCCGTCGTTATACCTACGAAATGAACAACCGTGCGCTAAATCCGATGGACTTATCTTTTTAACGGCGGCGCGGGCGCGTGTTGCAGATAATTTTCGTTTTTATTTTTTTCGCGAATGTAGCCTTGGAACCTAAGCATTTCCTTGTTAATATCAATGGGTTGGGTTATATAATCTGTTGTTTGTGTGAAACATGGTGTTATCGGTCTAATCGAGGAAAAGGCTTGCTTCCGGAATCACCGTACTCCAGAAGGTCACAGTTTAACTCGTGTAGGTATTTGGTGTTCTGATAGATCTCTTGAGAATATGGATATCACTTTTTATACAAGATTTAAGTTAGATACGAGAGGAAACGCCGGGAGGGATCGCCCTATAAGGACATACACACACAGACCTAATTGGTAATGTTCTTCTGAAAGGTCATGTGGGTAGTCGTCGAATGAACCTGGCAAAAGGAATATGTAAGCCAATTGGCATCCTCGGATACAAGCAGGTGGCGTCCTGAAGTTTCTGCCTACCCATGTGTTACTCATATTTCAGTCTGCAAATTTAGCCTCTCATCTTAAGAAACTTTTTCTGGTGGCCGAAGTCTGGGGTTCTTCTTGTCATTCTCATGCTGTAAGAGGCATGCTAATCACGTGAACACAGTTGAAGCGTGACTATTTGACCACTCCACTCGAATGCTTCTTGCACTTAAGTGTTTTAAGGCTAGGTACATACTGTTTGGATTAATTCTGAAAACCGTGGATCAACGATTGTAATGAGACAGGATTTAATGGGATGCTCGATGGTATAGCCATAGACGTAGATAAGTTTATTCTAAGAGGTGAGATTTTGAATGTACCACGTTCCCGTTTACAGAGGTTCTTCTGCGTATGAGATAAGATGCGCATGAGCCATGCAAGTATCATCAATTATGATTCTTATACCTACTATGATCACGAGTGCAACACTGCAATGCATATACCTAGTTGGTCCGTTATAACGTTGGAAATTCACACAAGTTTAAACGTTAATCCAGAGTTCATCAAAATATCTTAACCGCTATTAATTAAGGACTACTTTACTGATAACAAAATTGTGTTAGTCGATCTCATAAAAGTACCTGTAGATGGAACTAGAAGTAGTTAGGGTATGGTTACACAGCATATTATGGGTACAAACTTGAACACAAATATGTCGCAAAGTTATGTCATTTTAAATATAAGTACCTAGAATAATATTATAAACATGCTTGATATTAATGCCTTTCAGCTGCATCCGGTTAGATTGGTAGCCAACCCCAACATTGTAGGGAAGAGGCTAGGCTGATGATGCTGTTATGTAGTTACCGAGCATACATATAAGCTTGATGCAGGTAGCTAGCTAGATTAACTACCTACGTGGGTATTTCTTTTCTTACCATGGTATAAATAGTTTTCGTGTACTGTCCATCTTTAATTTGCATTGCCATATCCATTATTAGATAGATTGTAACCTAATTAAGGACGAAGCAAAAATATTACTCGATATTGTCCTCTTGTTTATTATTTCATTACCATAGCAACCACGATCATGACGGACGGCTAAAAAGAGGTTTTTCTTAGCCTTTAGCTTTGTTAGTTGCATTTTTCTTTTAAAGTAGGTACTTTTTCTTATTTTTTCGCAGTTAAGATTGAATTGGAGCACGGCAGCATCCTACTCATGAATCCACCGACTAATGAGATATGGTATCACTCTTTACCGGTACGAAAAAGGCTGATGGGAGCAAGAATTAATTTAACATTCAGAAAAATGCGCCTCAAACGACACTGAAGATTAAAATCAGAAGTTGAATGGTTGAAATTTTTTTTCGTAAGCTGAATGCCATTGTTCCTATATCAATGTAATGTATAATCTATGTCAATGTCGATGACGTAAATAAACAAATGTCATGTCAATTGTCAGTTTGTCGCTTGTCAGTCGAATTAAAATGATTTGTTGTGTCCCGATGTTACAATTCCTTTTATAATAAATAAATAATACATTAAAGATACCAGTTGTTGTTACAGTATCGAAGGTGAGTGTCTGTTACTTCTAGTATTAATTAGCTATACATCGCTCCATCCACGTAAATATAAATCTACGTGTAGATAGATTCATTTGGTTATCAGATACTCGAGTATGTACATTTTCGTGATAAGAGGTGCCTATATAACGGAGGAAATCGTTGAACGGCCACCGTTAACGCTGCAAATTGAAATGAATACTGTTTTTCGCGCAAAACCGCTCTCTGTTCTAGTAAATTGCCAAACATGGGCTGAAAACAACGTTGTCGAAATTAATGGGAGATTATTCGAGTGCAGGGCGCTAAAAGTTGACTAAATTTGTAGTTTAAACTATTGTTCCGTTGTTGAACGCCGCGACCGTATTTGGAAATAGATGGTTAACGAAATTGACCCAAAATTATTGAATATTTGTCCAAGTCATATTGCTTTGTAAATTTTAACTGTGACTATGTGGTTTGGTCCAAATCTGCAGAGGTCTTACAAGTATATGATGTTTGCGTCCAAGATGCCATCTTTACGGATAGACCAGAGTGACCTGAAGTGCAAGAATGGCTGTGATTACTTCGGCAACCCGCAGTGGCAAGGGTACTGCTCCAAGTGTCACCGAGAACAAATGCAACGGCAGAGGAAGGCTGGTGAGTCATAAGTTTAGTATTCACACTTTACAATCAGCGTATACCGGCCAAATCTCACAAACATACTTTTTGCTGCAAACGAGGAGCTGATTTATTTATTTACATACAACAACTGGCACACTACATTGTAACATATTGAAATGTAAAACTTCACTTCAAACCATGTAGAAAATTTATTTAAATTAATGTTGCACTGGTGGGCAGAGGCCTCTCCCGTATCTTTCCAAATATTATGACAATAATTGCTTTTACTGCTACTCCGCTCTATAATAATTAGTCCTGCATCATTATTATAATTTCAAGATAATATGTCTAGACAAGCAATACTTGGGAAATAATACATAAGTAAACAGGTTTATAAGCGTTTATGTATTGAATGCTTTTGTTAATAATATATGTAAATACATTATGAGCATAGTTATGATTCCACAAAGTTAATAATGCACACCTAGTAAAACTTATATTAATTATAGACTAAATATTGATATACGCACCAGAAATGAATTTTAGTTGAATTAAAGCTTTTTGGAATAGAAAATTGTAAGAATTCACGACATAAATCCAATATTGTATCTACATACAAAAACGGTAAGTTGAGAACAAGAACTAGGGAGTGCTGAGGGCCATACTTTAGTTGGATGTAGGGCAAATTTTGATTTTCATACTTCAAGTTTCTCCATCATTTGGTTTCTTCAGTTAAATTTGTACAATGTCTTATAATCCTGGCCAGCTGCTTCAGTTCTTTATTTAATAACTGAAGAGATATCAGGATGTCCCATAACCCTATTACCCTATGTTACCATGAGTTTTTAGATTTTTCCAAGTCTCCATGAGGTTTCAGTTTTCCCTGACTCCATGAGGTTTTTTAAGTTTTTCCAGTCTCCATGAGCGTGGGTACTGGGTAATTACCCATATGTTCCAATATGATTGGGTTTTGCGTTTAATCATATATTTCCACAAGGAGAGTAATTCCCATTTGTAAAAATGAGGTAACATTTTTATGATAAACCTCCCGAGGGAGGGTAATTATCAGTACCATGAACTGTACCAGTCCTATCCTAGTAATAGATGCACTAGAGTTATAAATAATTTGTCCTTAAAACATTACTGACACACATAAAAGCAATAGTTAACACAACAGGATACTTTCGCAACAAAATTGTGTAATATACAGATACATATCAAATCACATTAATCAAAGATAATGTATTTTAACTAAAGGTGTTTATACTTTAACTGTTAGATAATGTGAACTTCACCTTCCTGGCAGTTATCTCGAAGATAAATATGGTTTTTCACATAATATGTGAGATAGTAAGTAATTGAGTTGTCAAGGTAAATTATAAAGTAAGGTGTGCCACAGTATTATATCAGAAAATAATGTGGGAAAGTCATTGACTGTCTCTTTGGTTTAATGCTCCCTAGTGCTTCTCTTGAGCAAAAGGTCCTGGTTTCGATTCCTAAGTTGGGCAAAGTGTTATTGAGTTTTTCCATCAAGAATTTCTCAGTAGCAGCCCAGAGTTGTGGTATGTGCCGGGTTGATGGCAATAGGCTTACCCCCTGTTACGGTGTGTTATAGGTACTCTTCCGACTAATTCTAAGGGCAATACAGGCAAAAATTTAAGAAAAAAAAATATTAGTACCATATTATACAGGCTGGAAGAGACATCGACGCGAAAACCACATACTCAGTACATCATTCTGAACCATATACATATATAGAAATTTGTATACATATATAGAAAAAACATACATAGAAATTTTACCGCACATAGATGGTTTAAAAAAAAATCTGCTATAATATATTTTGTTTAGTTTTGGGTTCAGAATGATGTACTGAGGATGTGGTTTCCGTTTTCGCGTCGGTGCCCCTTCCACCCCGTATACTATCATATGCATTCAGTCAAAAGCTGTTATTTTGAAGTTATGTACAAACAGGCACTTCAATTTTTTTTATTTGTATCAGTGCGAAATTTTCAAATGAATGTTTGTTACTCAATCAGCCAGAACGACTGAACGGATCTGGATGAAATTTGGCACAGCGATAGATTATAGTCTAGAATAGCACATAGGCTACTTGTTTTTTTTTCTCATACATACAATTCAACATTTCCACGCGAAGGAAGTCGCGGGCAACAGCTAGTTAATTCATAAGGGTAGACAGAAACTACTACAATCCTTATGTATACATTCTTGATTAATATTTCTTTACCTGAAACAAAAAAAAAAGAAATAAACCACGGAGGTTAATCAATAAATTTGTTATTGGAAGTTTTAAGTTGAAATAAAAAAAATCGATTTGTCATTGCAAGTTTTTAAGTTGAAATTAAAATTTTTTTTTTTTTATATTTGTTATTGGAAGATTTTAAGTTTTTTTTTGTTGCACCTGTTTCTTTGCGTCATGTTTTTGTGCCACTAGGTCATTTACATGCAATTTGACCTTCCAATGTTTTTAGCACAGGTGATACGCCTAACGTTAAGAATAACACATAAATAAAATATAAATTACTTATTTTTACTAAAGTTTTATTTTTAGTCATTCAAATCGGTGTTTTATGTAAAAAACTAGATTTATTTACGTTATTGGAACAGCATTTGATGACGTTATGCTTATCCTTCGAAATTAATTGCAGCTTATTAAGTGCTACCCGCAGATAACTTCTTTAGCGCCGATTCACTATAAATGTAAACCCTGTAATTTGATAAAGTTTTTTGAATTAGCTCTAAGGCGGTATCTTTAGAAGAAACTATGATTTTATTCAAGCTAACTACAGTATAATGAACATTATTCTTGTAAAGTCAATGGCCATAAACGGTTAAAATGCTTCATCACAGTCGCTTACAGAAATATGCACATTATCTTAATGACAATAAGGTTCATTTTCGTCGTGAGACGCATTTAGCTTGAGTAAATTCTAAGTTCGCTCAATAGATCCCAGCCTAAGTGCATTTTATGGTGCACATAAAATATAAGCCTTATATAGGATGCACGTGTCGCGAATATTGACTCAAGAAATATTTACATACAAATATCTTATGTATAAACGTGTACACAATGACTCACCTATTTTGATCACAATTTATTGTTGTGTGTGTTAGGCCATATCTTTCACTCTTGTTCTAATAATTTATTTTTAGAAAATACACAGGTGTTTTCGTTTCTAGTGGTTTTTGATAATTTGCATATTCATAATTTATGTCAATAAAATAGCACCTCGCTGTGTCCGTTACCAAATTGTTACTGACATAATAAATCGACTATAAATTAGCACTGCTATACTAATATTTTACAAGACGTACTGGGCCCGCATGGTGGACTACGGCCCACTCCCCTCTAACAGAGTGAATGCCTGTATTCCAGCAATAGGCATATTATTTACTTATTTATTGCACAATATGACGGCACGGCTGGCGCAGTGTTGCGCTGTTTGTCGATTCCTGCACGGACCAAATATTTGTATGGCTTACAGATAGTTGTTCCTGGTCTGGTTGTTTGTGTATGTGAGTTTAAATGTTTGTAAACGCACCCACGATACAGGAGAAATTCCTAGTGTGGGGCAACGCTAAAAACAAGAATATACATACAATTGCAGGCTAGATAATATCACGAGTAGGCAGATCATGCTATGCTTATTGGGTAGTTTACACCTTAACTGATAATTCCTATACAAAACTTTATTTAAGACCTGAAAACCCGATTAATTAATTGAATGGCTAATTAATGACGTCACATGTGGCCCTTGCCATACAAAATCTATTGAGGAATTGATTGGTGGTGTCAACTAACCTATTGTATGAACAAAATTGAAGCAACCATTTCAACCAAATTGAAGAAAAAACTAAAGGCAGCTTGTCTTTAGTTTTTTCTTTCTACAGCACCTTGACCTTGGACCACCATTCCATAATAATTCCATAAAATTTTAGTTTCTAAAATGTTTCATTCTCTACAGAAAAAGCTTCGTCAGCGACGTTACCCAAGCCGGAGACCAAGAAGTCGGACAACCGAGGACTGAAGGTCACCTCCCATTCCTCCTTCTCCAAGTTTGAGGAGAAACGCCATCGGCAGAGCGAGACCCTCAAGAAGGCTAACTTGTTGAAGTTCAGCGTGTTTAAGAAGAGTAATACTGGTGATTTATGAAACTAAAAGCATTTATTTCAAATAGCCTAGTTACAGTCACTTGATTTGTCAAAGTATATGTATGTGTAGTATCAATCCAATACAGAGGAGCTCGTGGCTAAATAATAACAGCCGCTCGGGTCGATCGTCAGGTTAAGCCGCGCTTGCCTGGGTTGGTCCGTGGATGGGTGACCACCCATTACATACCGTGTTTCCTCCGTGTCTCGGAAAGCACGTTAAGCCGTTGGTCCCGGCTGTCATTTGTAGATCTTTGACAGTCGTTACAGGTAGTCAGTGGCCCGAAAGTCTGCCAACCGGTCTTACCAAGGGGTATCGTATTACCCAGTACTAACTGGGTTATTCTCATAGGCAGTCGCTCCATGTAAAATACTGGTATTCAGCTGCATCCGGTTAGACTGGAAGCCGACCCCAACATAGTTGGGAATAGGCTAGGCAGATGATTATCAGTCAAAAACTCAAGATGAAAGAAACTGCAGCCTCTTCACAACCACTCCGATCCCGGTAGAAGCAACGTATTCGATTTAAGGATTACACAGGGTGTTCGTTTTTATGAGGGTACAGTTGGCTATGCCCAGGAAGAGGTGGCGCGACAATCTGAGGGAGTGAGGGTTTAGACGAAGTGACTATCTATAACGATGATGGGAAAGTAATTCGGTTTTGGGATTAGTGCCCAAGCTACCAGTGGCCAGTGCTTGAGAGAGAAAGAGAGAACCTAACAATATAAGCCGTGTTCAGAAGTACCGTTTTCTGAATCGAGCACTTAATTCAGCTGCCTAACGAGAGCCTCCTGAGGTGTTGTTTGAGGCTCTTGATAATTAAGCCATTGGCTGTATTGCAACTATCTTCATCTATATCCATATTTTTAATCAATGTCCCCAGATGACCACGACTACACTGCCGAGAAACGTCCCCCGGAATTCAAGATCCCAGGTCAAGTGAACGAGGGTATGAAGCGGGACTACCGCGTCCGTTTCCCGCAGCTGGGCTCCGAAGTGTGCCGGGACGCGCGCGTGTTTGTGCACAGTTTTATCATGGACGTCATCAAGTACGCCAATGTCTTGAGCGTTGATGAACTGTCTGAGAGGGTGCAGATTCAATACCAGGTGGGGATCTTGAACATGCAAAAGTAACTAGATAAATAAAATAATTAATGATTGCTTCACAAAATAAATCAACACCTAGTTTGTTAAAATCGTAACTTTAATGTGTAGGTACAACTAGCTTTTGCCCACGGCTTTGCTCGAGGTTGTCTGAGAATAGCAGGAAACTACGACTAATCCACGTGTCACCCTGACAAAAAGTGGGATAAGTGGGAAAAAGCTCGTGACATGCATTTGCTAACAATTGCCAAAGGCAATCGGCAAAAAAAAACAAACAGCACCGGCTTATCAATTTCATTATTATTTGTTCGATAAATCAGTGCTTTGAGGGCTTTTATCGCAATGCGGTACTGTTTGATAGATTCAGAACAAAGATAAAAGCACTTTCATATTTATTTGTGACGTGGTCTCAAACCTAGTTTTGCGTCAATGTGGGAATAAACTCGGGTGCTTGTTGCTACACAAGATACATTTTAAATAGATAAAATATTCTTTATTATGTATGCCATACAAATTTAAATTTACATACAGAAAACATTATACATCGGGTGACACAATGTGTGTCTTATCGTTAAAAGCTATCTTTTCAAGACAAGCTTTGGATGGATTAGAGGAAGAGCGAGAAACAATACTGCAGGTAGTTCGCTGCATGAGAGCGAATCGAAGTAACAAATTAACTATGCACTCATGCCCTCTACGAAACGTTTGTTACGGAAGTAACTCCGGCGCTTCTATTTCTAAAATTACTAAGGCGCATCTAGTGATGAAGTTTCCCTGTCGCTTCTTTTTTCTAAGGAAATAAAGTTTGGATGTAGGGGGTAATCTTCGGAACTACTGATCCGATTCCGAAAATTTCTTTACGAAAGCTACATTATCCTCGAGAGTCATAGCCTATGTACAGGGTAATCCCGTGGATATTATCCTAAAATAACACGAGCGAAGCCGCGGGCAAAAGCTAGTTTGTAACAACCCTGTAACTTCTGGTCCTGTAAAGACCCTGACACTTCTTGATCTAACGACACAATTCCTCAACTTGCAGCGTTTCATGAAGCACATGGACACGTCGCACCACTTCGCGAACGTGGACGCCGACACCAAGGAACTGCTCATGGACTATGTGGAGAAACATGCCATGACTTATTTACACGAGTAAGTACTTAGTTTCTTTGAAAGAGATCCCTCTTCTGTTTGATTGAAATTGAATTTGAACTTTGTCATGTTTGGCATAGGCTTCAATCTGTCGAATGAGGTCAAGTCATTAAGAAATATAATGACGATTACAAATTTTCAAGCAATGCTTGGAACTACCTATGCTAGCGCCACAATAGTTTCACAGTTGCCAACCCCCTAAGCTAAGATTCTGAATTCAAGTTAAGGATCTCATTTTCGCAGATTGCCTTGTATAGTATTCTCTCCAAATGGAACCGAAGACGAGCGCCTAGACCGAGCCATGTCAGAACGTATCCAGCAGTTGAGCTGGGTGGGCGAGCGGCACCTGGAGTGCAGGCTCGATAGGAACAACGCCGAGTGCCGACAGCTGCTCTACAAGGCCATCAGCGGTGAGTGTTCTGTCATCATGTCGAATGTGTCCAGCAGTTGATCTGGGTGGGTGAGCGGCAACTTGAGTGTATTTCAGTTTATATTTTGTTATTTCTGTGTTGGTTCAATAGGGAATATTGTTAATATTTACGAATATTACTACATCTACCCACTGTATGAACGTATTTCAACATTATGGGTTGCTGCAACTTTACAACAATTGTCTGAAATCAGCTTCAATAGCGTCTCTGGAGAAAATCCAAGGTGATCGCAATTCCTAAGCCAGGTAAAGCAGCAGACGATCCTAAAAACTGCCGCCCTATCTCTCTACTATGTCATACATATAAACTATACGAGAGAATGCTGCTGAACCGTCTTACGGGCGTCATTGACCCAAAATTGATTCCCGAGCAAGCTGGTTTCAGACCCGTCAAATCTTGAAGTAACTAGACTCTTAAAGTGGTTCAACATATTGAAGATTATTTCGAGAGACGAATGGTCACTGGTGCTCTATTCGTGGACCTATCAGCTGCTTACGATGCAGTTAACCTCAAGCGGCTGTTGTGGAAGGTGGAGACCTTGATCAACGATCAGAATTTCGTCCGCGTACTCCGAGAATTTCTCCACAACCGCCGATTTCAGTTGCACCTTCTCTCGGAGAAAGTCGTTGGAGAGCACAGAAAAACGGCCTACCCCAAGGTAGTGTATTGGCTCCGCTCTTATTCAACATCTACACTAACGATCAACCATCCAGCCCACTTACCTCCCGCTTTCTTTGCAGACGACCTTGCCCTTACCTCCCAAGCCGCTACTAAGTGACTTAGCCACGTGCTACCGTGCTAATTCACTCAAGCCCAATCCGAGCAAAACGCAGTCGTGCATATCTCATCTTTGCAATAGAGAGGCGAACCGCAAACTTAACATCGTTTGGGGTGGGGTGTCCATCAAGCACAGCAACTTCCCAAAATATCTCGGTTTTATTCTGGACAGGTCACTAACATTCACCAAGAGTTGCTACAACATCAAGCAGAAGGTGCACACTCGCAACAGTCTTTTACAGCGACTAGTATCTCTGCGGGTGAATTTGCGTGCCCCGTGTGGAGTCGCTCAGCCCATGCAAAGTTGGTGATACAGCTCTGAACGAAATGTGTCGGATTATTACTGGGTGCCTCACACCGACCCCGGTACAGATGCTGTATCTACTGGCAGGCATAGCGCCACCAGAAGTTCTCAGAGCCGTGGCAAGCTCCAGGGAACGAGCCAAAATGGTTTCCGACACTAGACACCCTTAACACAACAACATCCTCACGCCGCAAAGGCTAAAAAGCCGTAATAGCTTTTTAAAGTGTGTGTCGCTGGCGAACGTTCTAAGGAAAGACTGAAGCTGTGGCGAAAAAGTGTTTCCCACCCCTTTTGTGCCACTTGCTGAAAATCTCCCACCTGGACACGAGTGGCCATGGCCATGGAGTCTATTTAGAGACTTTCAGGTCGAAGTCTCTAAATAGACTCCGGACACAGGTTGGCCGAAGCAAGGAAAACCTGTTCAGGTGGAGATTCATAGATGACTGCCCTGGAGTGTAAATGTGGTGTTGCCCCACAAACGATGGGACACTTGATATCGTGCCCTACCCGTCCTGTTGTTTGCACATTGCAGGAGCTGATGGACGCTATTGAAAGTATCAAACTCGTTGCCAATTTTTGGACTGACTCAATTAGAATTGTCATCGACACGCTAAGAAGAAGAAGAACATTATGGGTCTTATAATAGGGAGCCAGCCTATTGCCATCGATCTTTAATGACTCAACAATATAATAATGCCTAAATATATTGGTATGGTGTTGCAGAGCTGCTGGGCATGGACAGCGCGCAGTCGCCGGGCGACAAGCTGTCGCGCGTGCGGCGCTGCTGCCGCCACGTGCTGCGCCTGTGCGGCGCGGCGCCCGCCTCCGCCGACGACCTGCTGCCCGCGCTCATATTCACGGTGAGCGCTCTCTACACACGACCTCACATCTATACCGCCATATACGAACTCAACTGATAAATCTTGCATCGTGGTGTTAAAGTTATACGCGCGATACAACATAGATGCAGGGTGTAAACGGACCCTTCACCAAGCATTTTGCATAGAAAACTATGTAACACTGCGCAAAAATTATTATTGATGAGATTTCTGAAAAACACGGTTTACGGCAGCGCTCAATGTATGGCAACTCAAAACATTCTGTTGATGGATGCATTGTATGTAAAGTAAGGCTCTTTTTACACCTTTTATACATAAACCTGATAGCAACTGTTGAGCCATGGCCCACGTCAGTTGTCGGAGGATTCACCCTTTTCTTAACAGGATGAGGATCTTAACACCCTGTTCCCTAAAGAAAGATAGTTAGATGGTGCCACAATATCCTGAAGATTTTCCAAACACTAACATGTTTGTAAATTCTTTTTCATTGCAGGTCGTTCGACCCTCGGTCGTTGACCCTGATTAGCTTTGAAATTTTATTTTGAGTTTTGTAATCATGTTTTTGCGTTTAATCAAGATGTGATTCATGTTTGTGAAGGTGTACAGACTTATTAAAAACTCAGCATATCCGTTTCACTAAAACACGCTGACATGCTGTTTCGCTTTGTTCTAGTACTTGTAATTGTTTTTTCTTTGTGTTCAGGTGCTGAAAGCGAACCCGCCCCGGCTGGTGAGCAACATAAACTTCGTGACGCGCTTCTGTAACGCACAGCGACTCATGACCGGCGAGGGAGGGTACTACTTCACCAATCTGGTAAGTACAACATTAATACTACCTGTATTCTAATGTTTCCAAAATGGTTCTTCAACTATTACAATTAGGACATATTCTGAATGAAAATATTGTAAAACCTGTTAAAAACAAAACTAAAACTAGTAAAACCATGTAGTAACCATGGAGTTTCTTGCAGTTTCTTCTCCATAGGAAACGACCAACGCGAACCGTGCACCTCTACGTTTTATAAGTGCCCATGTAGGCCTATGTGAAATGAAATATTTTGATTTTGGATTCCAACAAATCCTTAAAATCATAGGTAATTGCGACTACTGAGCATGAGGTCCTGGGTGGAATAACTAGGTCGGGTAAAGTGTTATTGGGTT
Organism: Standfussiana lucernea; assembly: GCA_964057025.1. Taxonomy (NCBI): domain Eukaryota; kingdom Metazoa; phylum Arthropoda; class Insecta; order Lepidoptera; family Noctuidae; genus Standfussiana; species Standfussiana lucernea. The sequence continues at coordinate 1,802,620 of OZ059791.1, read as the reverse complement.
TATCCATAAGGAATGTCTCAGTAGCAGCCACGGAGTCTGGATTTGTGCCCGATTGATGGCAATGGACTCGCCCCCTATTACATGGAACTTAAACATAACTGGCGAAATGTCGGTTTAGTACATCTCTACCTAACCCTTCGGGGATTACAGGCGTGATGTGCTGAGCATTTAAAAAAAGCAATTTTGAAAAAGGAACATAAAAGTGTTGTCATGATCTTCTCATTCTTTGCCTATAAAACTGAACAAAGTTGTCATTCTAGGAAACCTAGCCTAAACCTAACAATTTTTAGGTCTGTCTGCTTTGGTTCGGTATCCGGAAAACTTATGATCTTTATCTGGTTAGTGCCTAATTATCAGGTTAGTGGCTAACCTGGTGTCAGAATTTTTATGCCGCCCATGGGCCTCTGACTTGGCTTTTACATGCCGTCGTAAAAAATCTCTCAGGCATGCTGGTTTCCTCACGATGTTTAACTTATGATGTTCTGTTTTACTTCTAGTGTTGCGCAGTGTCGTTCATCGAGAACCTGACTGCCGAGTCCCTGAACATGGACAAGAAGGAGTTCGACTGTTACATGGCCATGCCGGCCACCATCGGCGGCAGTGCTTGGGTAAATATTATATTATTATAGCTAGCCTGTACGGTCCCAGTGCTGGGTAAAGGTCGCCACCGGCGGGAGTGCTTGGGTGAGATAGATGGGTTTTATATAGAATTGACGTACGAATTACGTACCATTCACTTCCTCGTTGGTATAGTGTAATCCCTTTATTCCCGTTGTCCCCGTACGCCGTGTCCCCGTCCTAGGGGGACAGCGGTACTTTAATTAAATATTTAAAAATACTTCCCGTTGTCCCCGTACACTATCCCCGTTAATATAGTTGAATAAAATAAGTAAAAATTATTGCCGACAGTCCCCGTTTTTTCTTTTATTCTATAGTGTTATGTGTTAGTCGGCATCTTTCACCCAGCAAACAAAGTGTATGGAATATTGGTAGATTTGTCTTGGTACCCAGTAGATTAAAATAATTTAGACCTTGTTTTCATGTAGGATTTTTTTATATAATGAATTTGATCGAAATAGTAGATGATTGTGAATGATAATGCCCTCAATTTTGCTTAAAAAATAGGTAAGTACACAATCTTAAACTAATTTAATTACATGTTTTATTGTTTTAAAAGTACCACTCAAATTAAAATTCGAATACAAATAAATAAATTTTGTTTTGTTGCCCTTTTCTTTTTCTTTTTCTCATGCTAAAAACTAAGCTTACAACAGAATGCATATTTAAGAGGATAACGACTCGTGAAAAGTTTACTTCCCGTTGTCCCCGTTAGCCGAATGTACGTTATGGGGACAACGGGAAATAAATTTTATCACGTCCCGCTGTCCCCGTGACGGGGATATGGCATTCGAGGACATCGGGAATAAAGGGTGGTCGCAAACACGACTGCTGAACACGAGATTCTGGGTCCGATTCCCAGTCGGGCAGTGTTATTGGGTTTGTCCATCAGGGATTTCTTAGTAGCAGCCACGGAGTCTAGATTTGTGCCCCGTTGATTGCAATAGGCTCGCCCCCTATTACAAGGGACTTAAATATAACCGGCGAAATGTGGGTGTGCTATTAGGTACGCCTCTGTCTAATTCTTCGGGGATTACAGGCGTGATGTTATGTTATGTGATTATGTATTTTATTACACCATGACTAGAGCTAGAGCATGGTTAGAGCTAGTGAATGCCGTCGAATCTTCTTTTTTTTTTTTGAAAAATACCTCCTAGTACACTGAGCGATAGTGAGCTGATGAGGTTTATATCCCACAAAAATAGCTAAAAAAACCTCTAGGTCAGTCTTCTGCTATTGGACAATGGACATAGGTCTCTCTTAAAGATATGTTTGTGTGATGTTTAATAACAACTTCCTCGCCAAACCCGGTTTCGTATTTATGAAACTTACACGTTATTAATAGTTAGAGTCGTTCCCGCCAGGCGGCAGCGCTGTCGCTGTGCGGCGCGGCGCGCGAGGCGCACGAGCAGCGCGCGCTCGCGCTCCGCCTGCGCGCGCACACGCGCCACGTGCACGACCGAGCCGACCAGCTCGCTGCCAACGCACTGAGCTTTGAGGTAACTAACTGAACAGGGCCCTTTCAACATAAATATAAAATACTAGCTTTTTTGCCCGGGACTTCAATCGCGTTATGATCGAAAATGATCCCACGAACCACAAACATTTTAAGTATAGATAATGTAGCTTCTAATTACTGAAATATCTTTCGGAATCGGATCAGTAGTTCCGAAGATTACCTTCTACATCCAAACAAAAACTTAAACCTCTATAATATGATTATTGTATAGAAATATTTGGCCTATGTCGTCCCACTGCTGGGCAAAGGCGTCCCTTTTCTTTTTACACTCATCTTGCGACTACATGGACTAATCAGAAAAAGGGTCGGCCGCTGTGTTTGCCGGACGTTCTCAAAAACGTTTTTTTTTTTTAATGTAAATGGTAATATCAAGTTACAAGACACGAGGATGTTGGCTCCTTGACCAACTGTTTACAAATAAATGATGATGATATTGTTTATTTTTGTAAATTGGTTTTACAAAAAATTTACACGTAATTTTTTTTATAATCTATGTGAGGCGGGTGTATCTAAGTCCTCACGCGTTCTCGGGGATGTGCGAGCGCCCAATTTTATAGTTAAGAGCGTTTACGTCTATCGCGCGAAGTCAAGTTTAGGTAATTCAATGCATTTTTACGCACACAGAAGCGCGCGTGACTGTGTGCGTAGCGCTGGCGCGTTCTCTTGAGCTATAGTCAAACTAACCCACTTTGATCCGTTAGAGTGCAATCGTTGTAGTAAAATTTAATTCGAATTTGAATTTGAACTTACACGGATGACTAAACTACGAGTGCATAAAATAAGTATTTAATAATATATTGGTATAACTATGATTAATATTAAAGTCGTATGTATGTATAATTGTTTGGCACGCTCTGCGGCCTGAACGGCTCGATGGATTTTAGCTTGAGAGGTGTCGTTAGATTCGTATTTACTGTGAGAGTGACACTGGTGATATCAAAATAAAAAATGACAAAATGTCGGATTTTTGGCGCCAAATTCAAATGTTTGGCACGCTCTGCGGCCTGAACGGCTTGATGGATGGCTTGCTGTAAAGATGTCGTTAGATTCGTATTAATTGTGAAAGTGACACCGCGTATAAATTTTGAATCAGAACACAACATAAGCTGGGAGTGAAGGCGGTAAAAATTTGTTTGGCTAATCAAATTAAATTAAATTAATCGCCTGCGAAATCTTTCACATTTGTAAACTAAAAAGCTGCAAATAAAAAAACTAAATAACCCGACTGCAATAAAAAACTCAAGTTAAAAAAACACTAAAAACTAAGAACAAGCACATTTTAAATTAAAAAAGGTTGGAAGCAGGTGGGAGCCATTCCATTTTTATATTTTCAAACTCAAACGGGTCCCGCCTGCTTCCAACTTTTTTATTTATTCAAACATGAATTTTTTGATCTAAAAGAAAGAATCCCAACTTCATTAAATTATTATTGATTTGTGATTGATTAATAAATATTTTTTATTCTGTTCAAATAAATCACTTTATACGGAAATCCGTATTTATGTTTATTTTATATTATATTTTAATCTGACGTGGTGTTCCTCTTAGTGACACCTGTTATGAGGGAAATACAACATGTTGGCGTTAACTTTTAAAACAATTTATGATCTTATTAAAAAAAAGAAAGTAAAAACTTTAATAAATAAAATTAGTAGGTAAAAAATAGGGTAAATATTTGTTGTCACTAAAAATATTGTCAGTCATCGAAAATAATAATAAAAAAATTTAATCATCAAAGTACCAAGATTTTTCTATCACACTATAAACGTCCGCTATCCTGTTACGTAGGCAAAGGTCAACACAGGCCAGGCAGAGCGCCGAACGACATGTCCTCTCTCTAGAAAGCGTCGCGGCGGACTGATTTGAAATTGCTCGCGCAATGATTTATAGTAGTTGTCAAATATTTATAGAAAAATAATCACTGTAAATTAGTTGAAATTTTAAAGTGGATGTTTTAAAGCATATGTTCTATTATATTATGCTATTATTATATTAAACTAAGTAAGATATATCGGTGAAAAAATCATTTTAATTCCTTAATATTTCACAGTGTTTGAACTTTAATTTCATAAAGAAAGAAAAATCTTCTTCACGAACTATTTTCCTTAGGATATTAGCAATTGGTAAAAAAAAATCTAAAGGTTTGCCATTGGTTTCTTATAATTAGAGCTTCGAAACTGACGCTAAAAGGTAAATTAAGAAAACCTCTGTTGAGTTATCTTCTTTTGATAGAATTTACCAATACTATCTATTAATTTAAATATTTTTTCCATAACTATTGAGAGAACGTTTCCTAAAGTTATTAGTAATTAACAATTTTCTAAGATAAAGGGTTGATGGTATTAAAGGGTTTGAAAAGTACTGTTTTGGAGTCAAACAGCGCATGGACGGCGTAAACGCTCTTAAAGGCAATACTGATCCAGTCCTATATTCACTGACATCAGAAAAGTGCGCGAGGATTTTCCGCCTGGTGGTAACGGACCCTAAGAATTCCTCTGACGCAGATGTTCGCTTACGGACGATTGCGAGTCTATGGTAACAATTTAATTTAGAACAGGCCTTTATTTCGTTACAATAAGGCTCATTTTTGTTATTGAAATGTTACTTTGACGTGTCGCCTGTGGTTGATGGTGTATGCGTCAGTCGGTCTATGAGCACTACTCTGTGACGCTGACCAGCTGTCGATAGGTCTCCTATACACCGACCGAGTCGGCGTAACTCTGTTTCCCGTTATCTCTGGAATTGCGTAATTTTGTGGTTAATTCTCTCATTAGGAAAACCCGAAACTGTGTAATTGACTTTAAACTGGTTTTGTATCCAGGAAAACTATAAGGAAAAATGACGATATTTTTCACATTGTTGAATGTTACATTCCCCTTTCAAAAGTATGTTATTATGATTTATGAGAGCAAATAACAAAAAATGAAGGAAATGACGGCCGGTTACTTACCGATAAAAAAATAATAAGGAATGATTATTAAAACATTTTATATATTTACAGGAGCAAATCGCCAAAAAAGTACAAGACGTCCTAGCGAAGACTCCATTAGAAATAAAACCACGTCGAGAGCTGCCTCGCTTCGGGAAGTTCAAGGAGATAAGTACCGCACCCCTCATCGACTTCAGTACCAGCCACGCGCACGGAGAGCCTCAGCCCTTGCCAGAGACCAAGCCAGAGCCCCAACCAGGACCCACAGTTTCCAAAGAACCAAACATTACCATACAAGCCTCAGAAAACGAGCCAAAACTCAACATCCTAGGATTCGAAGTTATCGAAAGACAATCCCCATCAAACTCACCACAGAACCTTGACCAAACATGGGATTTAAAACAAACCAGGTCAATGGAACTACTAACACCATCGCCTTTAGGATTCACGCCCTTCGACTCACGATCCATCGACGAACTGATGACCCCAGAAGATTTTGGAGCAGACCAACTGCCTCCAGGGTTGAGCAACATAAACTACGACATAGACCTGTCTGACTTCAGCGGAGACAACAGCATAGCCGAGGATGCACCCAAATCCGACCCTAAGGACCCATTCAGCCCAGAAGCATTAAGAAAACCAGCCACCTTCGACCCTTTCGCACCACAAACTTCTAGGGGATACGAGACAGCTTTGGACTCATTTGATGAATTCAGTTTTGTTGATCAAAGGAAGCAGGAAACTGATCCATTTCAGGTTGTACATAGAGGCCAGGATCCTTTCAGCCCAGTCGATCTAGCAAAAGACCCGTTTTTCAGTCCACAGAAACCATCGACCTCTATTCTCGACGACAATGACTCCCCAACCACTGGCTGCCTCCTACCTTCGCCAATGCAACCACAAAGCAGCGGGAAACCAACTTAGTTGGTCTTCAACCACAGTTGAAATATAGATCTATAAACCAAATTGGTTGGTGCTAAAGTTGCAAGTCTATTATTGATTTGTTCTTGTTTATAATTTATTTAAAACATAGTTTAACCTTTTGACCGCCACGGACGTCTATGGACGTCAAATCAAAAATTGCTCACGACGCCACGGACGGCATGGCACGTCTAATATTTGGATACGGTGAATGTGGCTTGGCGTGGAGGGCACGCGCGTGTATTTATGCTCTGGCGTTCAAAAAGTTAATGTGTCCCAGTCGAAGTAATAAATGGCATGCCAGAAATGTTTGCGTTTTTATTTTATTGAAATCCCTTTTGGTTTTTGTGAAAGCAAATTATGAATATACCATGAAATGCTATCTAATGTCGTATAGGTGCATAATCAAAACTACAGGATATGTACATTACAAAATTTATTTCAACTAGAATTTCTCATAAAACTTTTATCAGTTTATTATTAGATAGATATAGAAGAGATTTAAATAATAAAAGTTACGGCCTACGTCGCTTGGCGCAACACAGATGCGAAGTGATATAGATGAGGCAATTAAAACTACACAATTAAGTAACGGTTGGTATAAATAAATGAAGCTAACACTAACAAATTACAGATAGATACCTATAATATTCATTAATCATTATTAACAGTCACGACATAGAAAATAATATATTTCTGGTAATCTTGAGCTGTTGTTCTCGGAAAACAAACTTAAGACGAGGCTAAATACACTGGTGAGCAAATAAATAGCCGTCGATTTTCCAAGCTTTTCTTTTGATCTCCAACAGAAACTTGGCAAGTCCTTTAAAGAGTATTCTAAAGCATCCAAGTTTTGGAATGTAATCTTTCCTCGGCATAGCAAACTGCGACACAAATCCAATACTCCTTAATATCCTTTATCAAGTTGCAGATATATAAAAATAAACATTTGTAATGAAAAACTTACACTATCAAGGATATGCTATTTATTTGCTCGCCACTGTGGGTACTGTATAAAGTATGCTAAACACAACTTACAAATAAAATCAAATATAGTGTGATGATTGTCTCGATAGATGATGAAACATTTCAACCCCAAGTGCACTAGGTAATGTATAAAACTACTTCATAAGGAAGGCAGTCAGCCAGGTTGGCTGTAAGGTACTGGCAGAAAAAGAACTTCACATAGATCACCTTAACTAACTTGGTAATAACCTATTATTTTGAAGAAACTGAATTCCTAAATGCATTATTGAAGACAGTTCATTTCAAACTACATAAATTGTATGTATCTATAAGTAGGTATTCAAAATAATTGTCAAGTTTGTTTTTCATTTGACTTTACTTCTAGTATCCTTGGTTTAAAGCGTTGTAAGTTTAAAATGGTCATATTAACACCATTCTTTAGAATATCATGTCGCAATATTTGCACATGTGTGATAAGTTGGCTTGAAAAATCTAATTAGCACTGGCAGTGAGAGGCCGATAGTTTGCGCAAATGCAACAAAATGCTGCACATCTACACAACAGCTTCATGTGATAAATATCTTTCTTGTTATCTGCACAATGTGAGATAGCATTGCATATCAGATAAGTGCCTTGGGAGTCAGTCAACTCGTTGTGACCTTATAACTCAGGTGAAGCACTCCAAGAAGAAACATCACTCACTCTTAACATAAAATGTTTACGCTCCTATATACAAATGATTATTATTTTATGTTAGTACAAATTTGTTCAATGTTTGGAATAAAATAATCACTTTCTCATGCGAGAGGTCATAATTTCTATAAAACTATGCTGACAAGGCAATTCTAAAGTGAATATTTTATTATTCACTCTGAGAATTTAAAACTTTCCACTACTTAAACTCTAAGTTGAACACATTTACAAAGTAATGAGATAAAAAAAAAACATTATTTTTGGCTTACTTTGATGTTGATTATTTGATAAATTCAATACAAAACATGTCAAGTCAAAATTACATCATAAACACCACAAACTGTAACAAAAATATGGATTCACTTTAATTGCAATATGTCTATGTTCTCTATTATATTAATATTATGTATATCATATCTACTATAATGTGGTTAAAACTCCATCGACTTGAAAACATAATTACATTATTATTAACAGCCAATGAAAGTCACTCAGGTTCCTTTACTGTGCTATAAATAATAACAGTGTGGTAATGATTAGGCAATAGATATTGTGACATTTATTCCGAGGTTTCCATTATCCGCAAACAATTGTGCAAGAGATGTGTCAAACACAAGACAATCCGAATTCATGATGGCAGATGACACTCCTTCATGGATGGAGCGAGGCATGGCCTCCCATGTGAGTCTCCTGCGATGCCCGTTCAGCTCTAGCCTGTAAGCAAAGTTCTCTGCTTCTTTTCGAGATCCTATAAGTTGCACAATGGCAAAGAATTGTTGATGTCCATCAAACTTCTCCTGTTTTTCGAGTACTAACATAAAATGGTGATTAAAACATGACTGCATCATTACCCAATCTACTGCTCCAGGGAGGTTGATGTCCGTGGCTAGGAACACTATATCCTCACCCTGGAGAGTAGTAATACTTTTGTGTGACATCATAAGGTGCGGCATAACTTGGTCAAGGCCTCCTTGCCACTTGCATGACGCACCGGGGCAGGGACATGAGTAAGGCCTGAACTCACAAGCTTCTTCATGCTCCGCCTTCTCTGTGTGCACCAGAGTGACAGTACAGCCGGTGTTGGAGTGTTTACAAGGGAACATAACATTGCTGGCGACTTTCTCCATGGCGAGGTTGCGGATGTTGCCGAGCGGGCCACGGCACGTGGGGCAGCAGGACAGCTTGGGCCGGCAGCTGGAGCACACCAGGTGCCCGCTCTGGCACTGCAGGATCGGTGGCAACACATAGTCGAAGCACACAGGGCATTCAAACAGCGAGGCGAGGTCAGCAGACATGGCGGTCGGCGCGTTCACCAGTGCAGGCACCCCGGGGACAGAACAACTGGAACTGCTAGCTCCGCGCCGCTTGTTGTTTGTGCTCATGTCACCGTCACGCGCACATAAAACCCGTCTGTCGACGATCGCCTTACCTCTTCGCCGTGATTCAAAAAAGTTTCGCCGCTGGATGTATCATTTGTAGCCCTCCTCAGCTGATTCTTTCCGCCTAGAGGTCGCGGTGAAGTAAGTTTCCATCACAATTCTTGAGGCCAATGTTATTCAGTACATACGACGTGATTAGAGTGAACTATTCTCAGTTAGATTTGGGGCGATTGATACAATCAGTACCACTTTCAAACTACTATAATTTAATACATATTTACTGTGTTGTGTTTGTTTAAATAAAAATCAATTTAATGAGAATGTTCTAGCTCATCACAAAAAGACGAAATTCGACGTAAAACCCAATGACGGCCAATCGAACAAAACTCACAAATGACATGATGTGATGACAGTACCATCACACCATGATGTCACACCATAGAGTAGATATACATACCTATAGACCAGCTGATGAGTCTGTCTGATATTCTCGGTTAAGCTATCGATGCAACATGGTAGAAAAATACTACCATTCAATAAATTACAGTGCTGCATGGTTCTTTTGGCGATTGAATGACAGGAATGTAAACATTGTGAAAATGTAATTTAAAAAAAAAACAATGAGGCGGCGGCGGCGTAAGTTCCGTAGGCGAAAGGTCAATTAGTAATGCCCGCGAAATTGTAAGGGATGTGAATATTTTGTATGGAGCCTGGCCCTTACTCAACCTTATTTTTTTCAAAATTGCGGCCACGCATAAACCTGAACAAGTACTGTAATATGATACAAAATCTTTTAAAGGATCATGTTTGATATCACTTGAACATTTTAGGTACAATTTATAGTTTATTTTTATGCGTGGCCGCAGAATCTTATCTTATTACTATTATAATATTATCTTACTTCTTACTTCCTATTGTTACGAGCTGGGTATGGGATAAATTAATTACTACCAATCAGACAATTTAATAACTTTATTAAACACAAAACACTTAAATCTTAATCACCAGTACACTACTGATCACTATTCGCTTAGATATCGCACTTCTAGTTCACTTCGATTCGCTCCGTTGTATCGCCTGAATCAGACTACTCCATGTGTGTCGGCGCTTGTGCTTTTTATACTACCCCATTATTCACGAACATTCCGGCGATGTGTAGAACGGTTCGATAAAAACATCAACAAAAAACATTACCGAGTAGTAGGCAAAAAAAAATAATAACCTACTTGTACCGAATAAAGAAGTAGGTACTTTATGCCCTCGGCGTACGGTCGAAATTACAATGACAATTCCTAATATTTTTTATAAGTAGTTACCTACTTAACTTGGAACTAATAATAATGGCACGCTTCTCGAAGTTTTTAGCGCAAACACACTGAATCACGTCCTTTCTCGAAAGATCTCGTACGTACGACGTAACACTGCCCCCTCCTTAGACATGCTCGTCCCGAGCATCATTAGCCCCGTAGTATCGGGCCAATCGGTCTACATGAACAATCTTAGGCGCACCTCGTAGACCCTTCTGTATTCGGTAGGTGACATCGTTGATCCTAGTCACGACTCGGTATGGTCCATCCCATTTTGCTTGCAATTTCGGAGACCTCCCCTTGCTCCGCACTGGGTTATGTAACCACACCAGTGAACCCTCGTCGAAGGCCCTACTGTTTGCCTTGCGGTCATAACGGGTCTTCATCTTCTCAGACATCCGTTGGCCGGATTGTCGGATATGCTCATAAACATCATTCAGCTTGTTACGCAAATCATGTGCGTAATCTGTTATACTACGTGGAGCATCAGGGGGAGTTCCAGTGATTAAATCTGCAGGCAACCGTAATTCCCTTCCAAAGTTCGCGAATGCTGGCGTCACAGTTGTACTTTCGTGGACTGCGCTGCGGTAGGACAGTAGAAACGGCTGTATGTGCTTGTCCCAATCCCTTTGCCTGCTTTCCACGACTTTTGCCAGATATCTTTCCAACGTTTGGTTGAATCGTTCCACCATTCCATCAGATTGTGGGTGGTAAGAGGTGGTTCTGGTTTTGTAGGTACCCATCAATCGACAAGTTTCCTGAAATACTTGCGATTCAAAATTCCTTCCTTGATCGCTGTGTATTTCTAAGGGTACTCCAAAACGACAGAAAACTTCCTGAACTAATTTATCTGCGACAGTTGTAGCCTCTTGATTAGGAATGGCGAAGACTTCTGGCCACTTTGTGAAGTAATCCATGACCACCAGGAAGTACTTGTTTCCGCTCTCACTTTCTGGAAATGGTCCCGCAACGTCTAGTGCTATCCGTTCCCAAGGGGCTCCAACGTTGTACACTTTTAATGCACCTCGGCTGCGTGTGTGGGGTCCTTTCACGGCCGCACAACTGGTACATTTGCGACACCAGTCCTCCACATCATCTCGACAGTGGATCCAGTAAAAGCGTTCTCGAATTTTTAGTAGAGTCCTTTTTACCCCCATATGTCCTCCTGAACATCCATCATGGTAGAGCCGTAGAACATCTGGTACCTTAGCTTTAGGGACAACCATTTGTAGATGACAGCTGTCCCCTCGAGCGTTTTCCCATTTACGGCACAAGACTCCATCCTGGATCACCAAGCTGTTCCATTGCGCCCAATAACTCTTCGTGATGGAACTCATCGCAGCCACATCACTCCACTTAGGTTTAGGAGCACCAGCTTTGATCCACTCGAAGATCGGTTTGATGTCCGAGTCATTTTGCTGAGCCTGCTGTAGGGTTTCCTTCCATTCATCGCTGAGATCTGTTCTAAGCATCCTCACGGACACTACTTCCTTAGTCTCTTGCCTGGCACAGTGCTTACAGTCTTCAGGACAAGGTCTTCTTGACAAGGCGTCTGTCTTAACGTGAGTTCTCCACTGTTGCTGGGCAGTCATGCATGGCATTTCAGCCGCTTTTCCCTCATGGGGTTGACCTTCTCTCATTGTGCTTCGGTTTTTACAGTTTGACCGAAGATGACCCCTTTCTCCACAAGTGTAGCACCTAGGGCTGTACCGTTGCGGAAGCTGGCGTACAGGTGATGCCACAACTTGCTTTGGACTGCTAGACCAAAGATGATCCCTTTCTCTACCAGTGTAGCACCTAAGACTGTACCCTTGCGGCCGGTCGCGTACAGGAGATGCTACAACCTCTCTGACGCGGTGCGTTCGGTGGTCCTGCCTCACTGCCTCTACTTCTAAGGCATGGGCCAAGGCGTCTTTCAGCGCCTCATGATGCCCAAGTCTCACAGCGGCTCTAACTTCTAGGTCGCGTATTCCATCAACGAACGCTTGTACCAGATTCCCATCGATAAGTGCAGGGGCAGACTGGTATGCTTTCCGAACCAGCTTTTCAACTTCGAGGGCCCACTGCTGTAAATTCTCGCCACTACGTTGAACACGATCTTTCAACTTAGCACGAAATACGTGCTCCAGGTGCGCGTCACCGTATCTGGACTCTAACGCCTCCAGCAGTTGCTCGTAGGTTACATTCTCGCCGAGCGCCTCAAGAATATTAAGGGCCTGGTCTCGGAGGGCCAAGGTGAGCGCGGTCATGGCTTGCGGTTTTGTCCATCCATTCGCCTTCATAACGGCCTCAAATTGAATTTTATAAGCCGACCACGAAGATGTGCCATCGAATGGAGGCACCTTAAAGCCCCGCGCTGAAGGTGCAGCAACTACTGAAGCTACAGTCAAGTCTCCAGTCTTCAGTTCCCCCAAAGCCTTCTTCACCCCAGCGATCTGAACTTCGGCTTCTGAGAGGCGACTCTCGTGCTGCTGTACCTGATCCTTCATCACCTTTAGGTCTTTGCCAAAAGTTGCATGAAGATCCTTTATGAGGAGCATCTGCTCGTCTTGGCGGCGGACCTGCTCCTCTTTGTCTCGCTGCAACTGCTCTTCCAACCGGCGAACCTGCTCCTCTTGACGGCGAGCCTGCTCCTCTTTGTCTCGCTGCAACTGCTCTTCCAACCGGCGAGCCTGCTCTTCTTGACGGCGAGCCTGCTCCTGTAGCAGCGCCATTAAAGCTGACAAGTCTGGCGCCATTGATGCTGTAGGAACTGCGGATGGGCCAGCGACTGGCACTGACGTAGGCTGGACACCACCCGGTGTCTGTGTTGGGGAATCTCCAAACCGCCTTTGGTCCATGTCCTGCTGTCGCTGACTCCTGGTACGGATACCGTCCGTGTCGTCCTTCGGTAGAATTGGCATAATTTATCCCTCACTTCTGACACCAAATTGTTACGAGCTGGGTATGGGATAAATTAATTACTACCAATCAGACAATTTAATAACTTTATTAAACACAAAACACTTAAATCTTAATCACCAGTACACTACTGATCACTATTCGCTTAGATATCGCACTTCTAGTTCACTTCGATTCGCTCCGTTGTATCGCCTGAATCAGACTACTCCATGTGTGTCGGCGCTTGTGCTTTTTATACTACCCCATTATTCACGAACATTCCGGCGATGTGTAGAACGGTTCGATAAAAACATCAACAAAAAACATTACCGAGTAGTAGGCAAAAAAAAATAATAACCTACTTGTACCGAATAAAGAAGTAGGTACTTTATGCCCTCGGCGTACGGTCGAAATTACAATGACAATTCCTAATATTTTTTATAAGTAGTTACCTACTTAACTTGGAACTAATAATAATGGCACGCTTCTCGAAGTTTTTAGCGCAAACACACTGAATCACGTCCTTTCTCGAAAGATCTCGTACGTACGACGTAACACTATTATAAATGCGAAAGTTTGTGAGGATGGATGGATGTTTGTTACTCTTTCACGCAAAAACTACTGAAACTTGGCATACAGATAGTTCATAACCTGGATTAACACATAGACTACTTTTTATTCCGGTAGTACGATCCCGTGCCGCGGTACGAAGGGTACGAAGGGTACGAAGCCGCGGGCATAAGCTAGTAGTGTAGGTAGTAGTTAGTTTAAAAATATTGTGTGTCTCATGTCCCGCTGTTTTGTCTGAATCTCTTTTGTGTGATTATTTGGGACCTACCTATATAAATTAGAAACTATAAACAAACTTAAACTAATAATTATAACATGTTCATGTAATAAAGGAGAAAATAATTCCTTTAATTATTTTCTCCTCTTTCTCCATCAAAAAATTCCTTCATTTCCTGTGTGCTTCATCTTGTGTGTACAATTTCTGACCTTCTCTTCTCACCCCTCTGTACTCCCAACTCCTAAAAACCAGAACCAACAGTGAGGCAATGTAGCTCGACGAAATACCAGAGCAACAATAATTTAATTGTGTTGGATCCTGGATGGCAACGAAATTAATCGGAAAAGAATAGCGGATAGCGGTGGTGTCTCTTTGTCTTCTGCTTGATATAAATCAAGGAGAAGACAGAACAGAGCAGAACAATAGACGACGTTTACAACTGGGATATCTGTAAATACTACCATACCATTCTTAGATCGGGATCATCTTTAATAGTCTGGGGACTAGATACCTCGCTGTCTCAGTGGTTGACAGAACGACTGCTGAGCGTCCTGAGTTCCTTAACTGAGTTGCAAAAGCTTCCGGAAAGTATAACTACAATAATTCCTGAATGCACAAACCATTGGAATTTCTCAGTAGCACGTAGCCCGGAATCTGGAGCTTATCAAATCGGCGACAAACAGCTGGCGAAATGTATGGATCGAAACGTTTATGGGCAATACCTGTGCGACACATGGAGCCAACTACAGTAGGTAATTCACAGTTGTTTTTCTTCGAATATTCATTACATTGATCTTTATTCTTGTTGCTCAAGACCTGTGTACGTTCACTCATGTCTTTACAAAATAAATACCTATATCATTATCTAATGTTAATACAACGCATCACTCGTTTTGGTAAACATTGTCAATATCATTCAAGTGTCAAAATATCCATGTAGCACTGTACTTACTGTTAACCTAATCATCACCATCTCCTCCGTCTCTCCATTTGCACGCCACAGCTTCGATTCTCGCCAACTCCCATCTAGCTGCTACCAGCTGCCCTGCGGAGCTCCACCTAGCCGTGACCTTACGCTTGCCGATTCGCGTTCCCCACTCAAGAACACCTCTAGGTAAGTACCTGAAGGCTGGAAAAAGACTGGCTAAAGAACCCACGTAGACGAAGCACTTCCTCTAGTTAAGTCACCAGAGCAAGTGCTACGTGGGTTCTAAGGCTAATATGGCTCGCCCATTACCACTTCAGCCTGTTTTAGTCAACCTATAAAGAAGGTTTCACTATCTCCGGAGAGACTTAAGAATATAGTGCGAAATTCAAATAAATCCTTTACGTCATGTGAAGTTTTGGGGAACTATTTTTATTGCTTCAATTGTTCTTAACTGCACCTGTTTTTTATAATTGATTTGCCTGCTCCTACACTAGTCCTGCTCCCTCTCACAAGGAAGTCGGTGTCCCAGCTGTGGTAGCACTAAAGGCCGATTATGCTCCTGCTTTTCATAATTACCTCTGGGAGGGCCGTCGCCGTTGACGTCACAACATTAGCGGATATTTATATTGTAGATACTATTTGACGCACGCGATTTCTAAGAAGTGTCGCGAATTGCGCTGTTATCTCAACTAGCCAACAATGGTAGCAAACACGCGTTTCTAAGGAACGAATTTCACTTAATTATAAAAGCAGTGCCCATAACTTGCAACAGGCAGGCCCGGTGGTAACGGAAGCACGCACGATACTTTTGGCAATTTATTTCGTCAACACTGCTTTTGATAGTTATTATAGCAGCCCGTACTGTCCCACTGCTGGGCAAAGCCACCCCCCACTCCAGCTCCACTCCATCGGCTTTTAATTATAGTAATAATTTTATTATCAGGCAGCTAAGGCAAATAGTTAAAATACACAAAATAATCTTGAAACAATATTAATAAACTAATCTAAATTAAAAACTATTAAACCATAACTATACACTTTTAACTATTGTTGACTCACACGAAGGTGTCTAGTTCTTCTCGCCAACCTCGCCTGGGTCTTCCAAGTCGTTTTTTGTTCTTCGGCAATCGTTCAGGTGTTATTATGCCCGATCGTTTATTAAATAAGTGAACGAATGAAGATATCGGCATGCTCAAGATCTGACCATTCAATTCCATGACATCTAATTTATCTAGTCCACTGGCAACGGTAACAGCATTCTTGAGACTCAGCACCGAGAAATATCGAATCTCTGGCCAAAACGCGTCGTGTTCAGAAGAACTGCTTTCTGTATCTGTCATTCTCCCTAGCTATCATTGTAACTATGTTGGGGATTAGTGATTTCGAAGCCTTTGAATGCCCTTGACCCATCTGCCAACCAACAGATGTTACGCAGGTGACAGGTGTTACCAGAGGTTCTTGTCTAAGGTGATTCGTCAGTCGCAATGACTTTCGGCATCATTAATGCAACATGCTATGGATTCTTTGTTCATATATTTTACACGCTATTGTATAAAATCTGGTTCTTCTAACCTAACAGACAGATGTGTTGCTAGGGAGTCTGTTCCGCCACTTCTTCTTCCCAGCTAAAACACTAGGAAGTGGCGAAGGGCATTCGTTTTGGGGGACTGTCTCTTGTCAATTTTGACGTTCGAAAAGTGCTGATTATCCGCCTAATTTGAATAAATTACTTTTGATTTTGAGTACTACTACGAGACATTACTCCACATAAATCTTAGTTAATAGTCTCAGGGATCTTAGTTAGCTAAAGGTTTTGTAAACGTTTCCATAAAAATTTGAAGGTCAACGAATAGGCACTGGATGGGATCAGCATCGACTTAACTCGAGCTATTCTGCATTCTTTATAAGAAACTCGAAAATGGAACGCACCACCGGCTTGGGACCAGCTACAGAATTGAAAGGCTTGAATAAATTATAGTTTAGGGTCCTAAATTGAAGGAACAATAGTCTCATGAGTTGAGGTCTGGTAACCAACAATAAACGAATCGAGCCGATGTGGTGAGGACGGTGAGGTGGTCTCATGCAGTGTTTATGCGTATGCTTCCACATTAATCCGAAACCGTTCAGGCGTCGTCGGTTAAAAGATGCGAGTAGCACCGTCTTGAAAATTTTAGAAATCTTCGAGCAAAGATAAACTACCTAAATTGTTGGGTTCAGTTCAATAATGCCCCGTTTGTGTATTTCCAAAGTCATCGGTAATCGCTCGACTCATTAGTTTATCCCTCAAGATAAGTAAATTGCTTAAAATAACTAGCTGTCTGGATAGTTAGGTAGGTACAACAAGTAGGTAGTGATGTAGGTATTTATGGCATGGCACCTTCTTCAGTATTTTACTTTGTAGAAGATAAGGGATTTTTGCACAGAGAGTACTTAGAATTGATTCTAAAACGTTGGCAAATAGAACACAAACTCACCTTTGTGCATAACAGTCTTGTTCGCACTCATCACATTTTGATTTTGATAGGATTGACGTTTAGTAGGTAAATGGATTGATAATGGTAGGCCCCTTTTTACTTACTTCTTCCTCAACTATCTATGTGTACATGTGTACCTAAATTGTTATATTCTGGCCACCTAGAATCATAGAGTATAGTAATAGCCTAGAATCCTCACCTGTCTCGTTGACAACGTGTGACGTTCATCACTCATTGTCTAACTTATGAAAATTATATTAATACATAATGAAAATGCGTATTAAATATAAATAATAATTGCCCCTTAGGTCGCGTGGTCGCAAGCACGATCGCTGAGCATCCTGGGTTCGATTAGGATTTTCTCAACCCGGAGTTAGAAAGTACCTAGGTTGTCTGACATCCCCGTGCCTCGGAAAAGACGTAATGCTGTTGGTCCTGCGGCCGATCACTCTCCGGGATTGCAGTCAGATCTGACTGTGAGACTAAAGGAACAGAGAACGCTCCTGTGATTTGCACAGGCGAGTGCGCTATGATAACCTCCTACATCCTTTGCTAATGTCCGTTGAGCTTGGCCGCTGTGATCGAAATTTGGTGACGTTCGTAACTTACGTGTAAGTGACGCATAAAAAAACATTAATAAAGCGCATAAAACACAAAAGAACAAATTGGGGAAAGTATGCGTTGTCCACACAAAACGGCCATCGCTCAGCGTAACGCTGTGCGTAAATCCAGCGCTGAAGTGCTTGCAGGTCACAACCTACAAGCACTTCAGCGCTGGATTTCAGTGAGAGCGACAGCCAACCATTTTAGATAGGTAACTTAACATCATAAACATAAAATCATACTTGTAATACCCGAAGTGTTAGGCAGAGGTGTACCTAATAGTACACCCACATTTCGCCAGTAATGTTTAAGTCCCACGTAATAAGCCAACAACCAGGCACAAATCTAGACTCCATGGCAGCTACTGAGAAATTTCTGAAGGAAAAACCCAATCACACTTCGATGGCCGACCTGCGAATCGCACCCAGGAACCCATGCTGAGCAGTAACCCTTGGGGCCACTAGACCAATGGAACGAGGAACTTTGAAATCTCCCAGCTTAAAAACGCAAAAGGCGCTATACTTCCAATTTATTGTCAGCGTAAGAACAAAATGAATTTGACGACCCAAATGGCGCAGCGGTAGTGAGGTTGCCTTACGTTCATAGGGTTCCGGGTTCGAATCCCGGTAGGAGCAAGTGTTTGTGTGATTAAGCATGGACATTTGTTACCGAGTCATGGATGTTTATATGTATAATAAGTATGTATTTACAAACAAAAAGTATCTATGTAGTATATCAACTATCTAGTGTCCACGACACAAGCCTCGTTGCTTAGTGTGGCACTAGATGGCGCTGTGTGTAATGTCTAGCGATATTTATTTTTTTTTATTTTTTTTTATTTAAAATGGATGTTCTTCTTTCGAAACCCCAGATTTTGTAACCGATCGGAATTTTCTTCCAAATACTCTCGTCACATATTATCTGACAGTTAACTCTTCCAGACGTCGAAATAATAATTTTATCTTACAGATAAAGGCGTCAGTTGATTCATGATTCTGTCGAGACGATAACAATGACAGCATAGTTGCAAAAGTAGATAATTTGAAATGTGGCGCAATGCCCTTTTCTATGTCAACGTGAGGTGAATTCCAAGCCCTATTTTATTTGAAATTCTGGTCACCTAGCAACACGGTCATGTGCGACTAAATGATATCTAGCAATTGTGGTCACATACTTATAGCATTTATTTTGTAAGTCATTAGACTTTTTTTGTAAGTCATTAGACGTTTTGAAGATACATTTATGGGCATTACAGACTCATTTTTGGACGGCTTTTCAATAAATCTTTGGAATAGTCGACCGCATACCGGTGGTAATACTTTGACCTGTGGGGTTACCATGACGTCTTAAAGCAGTATTGTTTTAATCTTATTCAGGAGTGAGAAAGAGATGGCGCTAGACGTCTTCTATAGCTCCGTCTCTTTTCCACGCTGGAGTGACATTAAAACAATACTGCTTTAAGACGTCATGATAGGCCACCTGGAGCTGGCTTAGCGTAGTACAAACTTTCAATGGAATGAGAGGCCAGCCTCTACTGGTTTAGCTCCCAATGACTTGCGGCTTACTGTACAAAATTTAGACACCTGATAGTTGCAAAATGAATCATACATATTTTCTGTCCTTAATAAAATTATTGTAATTTCGTAACGTTGGTGGTGTTCGCACATTGCTTAAAGTTTTTTTCTTTAGCTGTATTGCTTTACGGAATTAGAATAGCTAAGCAGAAGGGGACCGAATTCATGGATTATAAAAAAGAGAGTTTAAATTCATTCCCAAACATCCCGCCTCGGGAACTTAACTCGCGACTGGGTGAGTGTTCGAAACCTGACTTCCTACCGGGCCATTGAACAACTAGAAATAATAAAAAAAGGAATTAAAAAAAAAACTAAAAACCTGACTGCGGTAATTGTTTATATTTTTGTAATCACCTTTCCCCCATTTTGATACTCCACACTATGGACATACTTACCTAAAACAATATATTATATATTATAGGTCAAACACATAACCCTCCTTTTGGGCTTCGCCGAAGTCGGGTAAAAAGAAACAAGTACTTCATTGAATTTAGATACGAAAAGCCTACATTTTTGAAAACTATGCCTAATGTTTATTTCATGAACCCACAGTTTTTAATTTAAGATAGAACCAATTTTTTTATTTTATTTTATTTTTTATTTTATTTATTCGGGAAAATAAACAGTTATACATTAAAATCTTACACTAAGTTATAAATATACAAGGTTTATAAATGTATAACCTACGACATTTTCCACAACATATTAAAAGTTATATCTAACAGTGCGCTATTCTAAGATTTAAAATTTTTGTGTAGGTAATTAGTAGTAATTACTACTTCATTCATATTTATCGTCACAAATTAACCATGTTAATTCGCAGTTAGGTGCTCTCTATGACTGAATAAACGTCACATCAGTCCCACATTTTTTTGTCAACAAAAAGATTCTAATCAAGAAAAAACAATGCCTACGCTAACAAATCAAGTAATCACACGCATAGTTACGCAACGATTTGTAAAAGTAAATAAATGTAACAGAGTTTGTTCGCGGCTCACAGGTATTTGTCTCGGCCGGATTGTATACAGTCGGAGGGAAAAATAAATTAGTCTATGGAAAGTGTTGTTGTTGAACGCACGCTGCATCGAACGCGCGTGGCGCGAAAATTGATTAACGATTCGTAATTATAATCGATCTTATTTATTTCCGTGAGTGTCTGTTTACTAATATTCAGTGATATTTAAGTGTTTCCAAAGAATATTTTAGGCATTTTTGTGTGTTCCTTGGATTTTAGTGACGTGAAGACTTGCTGATAAAAAGTTACAGGTAAATAATTTCAGCAGTCATTGTAGATTTTCTTTTAAATTTTATGACAGTGTTTATTAGTGTTTGTTTGTTGTTCACGCGTTTATACTTAGTAGAAAGTTAATAAATTAACTCGTCGCGTTGTTTTACAAGCCACTTGGTTGTTATAGTAATTACAATATGAGATATTTATTGGAGATCGGATTTGTAAAGAAACGAAGATTCTTTCATGAGAAAAAGTTTTTCACATTGCTCAGGGATCCAAATTTAGGAAAATAAAAACAACGCTATTGTCCAAGATTATCTATTTAAAAACGTTAGAATTCAAATAAAATTCAAGCACAAAGTTTTTAACATCAGGGCATTGTCATCAATATTTCTTGAGAACAATAAATTGATGGCTTAGCCTTCAATAGTTTTTTTTTTCTAATGACAAATGCATTCATAGAAACCGATAAGGGTTTTCCATTTCAGACATTGACGTAGGTATGAATGAATTGTAAATTACATAAACTATTGCCTTTTTTTCTTTAGTTCCGCTCCAATCCTTACCAGCTCCTCTTGCTTCGTCCACGTATACGGTGTGGACCGGCACACACAAACGCGAAAACGGTTACCACTTACGTATTCAGTATATCATTCTGAGCCCCTTCCACATAGAATTTCTTCATCGGTAATTAAAAAAAAAATCAGCTGTGCCTGTGACTGAAATTTTTAGATTTATTGATGACTTATTTGGTTTATGTGGATTATCGAACTATTCAGCAAGTGTATGTACTACCTATCCATACAAACCAAATTAGGCACTTTAATCGTCACGTAATGATTAGATTCAAAAGATTAGATATTCGGGCTCGGTTAATAGTTCTGGAAAATATGATCGGTTCTGGTATTTCCCTTTTTTAGGTCGTGTCTGCTAGTAATATAATACATAAATTTGTCTTATAGCGTTTACACCTAATTTTTTCATTTTATCTTACCACAGGTGACAAAAACCATGAATGCAATGTGTGTAGATATGTATTTAATTATAATTAATGGAATTATTTGTCAAAAACTGATTCAATACTATCTGTATTTGTTTGATAATGGATAATTCCATTATCAAACAAATTATCATGATAACTAAGTAAGTTCATCGTTTACTTATTTACAGACGATTTAAAATATACATTACAAATTAAGTTATTGAATTTCAAGAGGGAAAAGAGGACTTTCTGCCATTACGAACCAGTAATGGGTGCCATTTTATATACCAGTACGTGATTCTGAATGTATTTTGAATGTAAAGAGTATATACATTTATACATTTCAGTTCAAAATACTGGTGTTACCTACTTAAATATGTATCCATCATTCTGGCCTATTACGTTTATCCTGTTCTCGCCCCAGTGCCGACACATCGAAAGGTTTAAATATAAAAATATGGTAAACCTATCCTGTTTTGAGTGCAAAACGTAAAACTTTAAATTATAATTTAAATTTGACTTAGAGAATTATTGGTTGAAGACTTCGTGAAGAAAACTGTCGCGCTCATAATTTATCAATTTCAAGTACTATCGAATTAACGTTTTCGAGCAAGTGTTATTCGATCTCACGTCATTCGATTTCGGGTAGGGAACCCAACCCAACCTTCTGCCCAACCCTTCGGTGAAAAGAGGCGTGGTAGAATGGAACGCAAAAGTACTTTGGCTCGTTGCTTCAATCACATCCAACAGGAAGAGGCTGCGGTAATATCCTTTGATACTAAGTATACTTACAACTTTTATTCTTATCACAATCTATTTGGGGTCGGCGCTGCATGTCACATTCTTCCATATTTCTCTATTCGTCGTCATCTCATGAACCACCCGTTTTCTAGTCATACCATCTGTCTCACAGTCCACCCATCGCTTCTTTGGTCTTCCCCTACTCTTATAGCCTTAATACTCAAAATACTTCGATCATACTTTGTTATCGCAATTTCAAAAAGCCCCAATCAATTTAATAGATCATTAAATGGCCAGCCAATTAAAGGATAATGGACCAGATTTGTTATTATTAACATTAAAACATCAAGTTATCCCTGAAATGCTTACAGAAATAGATTAACCTATATCTATTCATTCTATGATTAGAATAGATTATGAATAGATAAACAATAATTTATCATTTGTTGTCGATGGTATCCGAACCGATTAAACAGAAATGATCTGATTTATTTGCCGTTTTGGTAAGTAGTGGTCGTAAGAGCCACTTTTAAACCGGAGGGGTCTGGGTTCGATGTGTTTTCTATTAGGAATTTCTCAGTTACAGCTCGAAGCCTGAAGTTTTGAATGTTTAATGGCAACCTCCGTCACATGACTGTAACTGTGGGTGTACTATTTATGTATGTACCTACTACTGTTATTACACCCGAGGTGCACTACTAATCCATATCTGCCTAACCCTTCGAGGAATATAGGCGTGTCGTATGATGTCAGTATTTTTGTCTTGTCGTAAAAAAGTTCTAGGCCGCGTTTCCATCCGCGTGGTTATTATCCCATGAGACCGTACTACTAAGACGAAAAATATCCTTTATCCCACTTTACCCATTGTGTTCCAAATTCGTTTAGCCGTTAAGACGGGAAAAGGTAACATACAGACAGAGTACCTTCGCATTTATAATATTAATAAACAGGCTGTAACTCCAGAACCGCAATATCTTTACTAAACCCACGTTTGGTCGAAAACGTGGACACTTCATACTAATTACTTCAGCCGATGCGATATTTTGTATGGGAACATAATTGTTTTAAATATTTTTTCATCCTTTTTCTACAGCAATGCACTTTCATGCTTTTTGCCAAAAATATGTCTCTACTGTTTACCACAACATAGGCACTTATAAAAAGACACCGTTTTCCCTTATCAACTTAATTATATGCACCTAATTTTGCCAAATTATGTCAACGAGCATTATATTGATTGTCCTGTTCACGAGACTTTTTCCACGAGCATTCATGTTTTTTCAATAAATTACCTGAAATCCATAAATAAAATGATTGTTTGAATTGTCCTAGTTTAACCACAATCAGTTTATGCACCTGATAATATTGTGTACTTATTTCCTTAATCAATGTTATTTTATTGTTTCGTTATGTTTATGGAGTTAACGCGAACATATTTTTTTTTCGATACAATTTCAACATAGACGAAGTAAATACCCATGATTTAAATAAACTTCTGAACTTCTTATTAGATATTGACCAATCTATATACATATATATATCCCTATTGAATGAAAAAGAATAATCGAAATCGGTCAGTCGACGCGGCAAAGAATTATCGCGGAACATATTAAAAAAAAAAACAGACGAATTGATAACCAGCTTCTTTCGGAAATTGTTCGAAAATTACCGATATAATGGTTTCCTTATGGTTTGGAACAGATGACTAAGGTGATGGCTAAGGAGGGGGTGACTCTCGGACGAGCTTCTTCACAAACTGTTACTGCTGCGGATGGTACCCTTATCTCTTCAAAGTTAGAGTAAACAGGCTTCTTCTTGGTAAGCTCGCTCCATCGTCGACTCTGTTTCTGTCACCTCTGACCTAGACTAGAGTCAAGAGCAAACCCATCTTAAATTAAAAAAAAATGGTAAAAAATAAAATGAATTAGAGAATATTTCGTGTCAACATGATCCGTAAATTATATTGTAGGTATTATATTTATGTGTTACATGATTATCATATATTTTATATAAATTGGTTTTTGCTTTATATGTATATGTATGTATATTGATATGTAATTGGAACAGCACAGACTATCTGCAGTATTGTCACTCGCTCTTCCTCTAATCTATCCAAAGCTTGTCTTGAAAAGATTGCTCTTAGCGATAAGACCCTGTGTGAAATATTTTTATTTTATGAATGATACTTGTATTGTGTACATAATAAAGAATATTCTATTCAATTCTATAAATAATGGAGAAATGAATGATGATTTCATCGGATACAAGATATTTCTTAGATGAACATAACATAATAAAAAAAAAAATAAGTAGAGATGAAGAAAAACAAAGCAGATAATGCCAAACAATAAATGAGAAAGGCAGTTGCTGCCTTCATAAAGAGTGCATCTGTATTTCCGCGCACACTTGTGCACTACCCTCCTGCGGCGATTCATCTTCTTCGCTGGGATGGACCGCATTGGCTGAAAAAAGGTAAGGAGGACTATTCATAGAGCATAGAGCATGGAGCCTTAGTTCAAATCAAACGTAAATGTAGTAACTTTACTGTGTGTAAAACGAGCAATAACGTTTATCTTGGGTTTTCTTATCAGGAACAACAGAATTTGTTATTTGTTAGTTTCTGTACTAGGTAACGGTGTTCGCGAATTCTCAGATACGAAGCGACGTCATATAATATGACGAATAAGAATCATATTCCACTCGAATGATATTTAAATATCACTTTTGTTGATCATTTACAAAGTGACTGGAGACTTCCGTTAGACTTTCAACAATAGGTATTGCAATTAATTTTTTCATTATAGTTACGTTACGCTTGAGTTAAAATGATAACTTTTGAAATCTTAATGATATTTCAATTTAAACTTGACAATAATCCGAACTAAAAAACCAATTTCAAACTATGTATTTATTTATTTATTTAATGCACAATGTACACAAGCATAGATTTATAGCTGGGCTTAAAACTAGTGTCTACATGACCCTGTTAGGGCGCAGCAAGAATGAAATGCACTAGTATAATTATGAACAAATTAAATTATTTCGAACTTGCACTCGGCTTACGTGGTGGATTTCAGATTTACTGACATAGTTTTTTTGATCCATCAGTAAGAATATTATACGCTTACTATGTTGCAATTTTTGACCTTGTAGGTAAAAAATTGTTCCACAAAGTTGATTAAGAACAATTTAATTCCGCAAAGGAACTGGTCACAAGACTTTAAAAGAAACTCCTATGACAAATATTGCAACTCGTATAATCAGAAGGCAGGAAATTATGTCAGGCTTATCATAAACAAACAACATCAATAATATTAACTAGGTACTAAGTAAATAAGGGATTGCTCATGAGCACCTGAAGCAGGGGCTTGGCGAACGTTGAGTCCCACATATTTGTGATATCAAAGTGATAGTAATTTTGCGTGTGCATGGAAGGCTGCTTTTTTGTATTAAAGCATCTATGAAACACAAGAATTCTGCCCTAATTAGTACAAAAGCGGTATCTCAAAAAATAACGTAAAGGTGATTTTTATGACATCGGATAGCGTTAAAAATACGCATCTAATGAACTAAGCCTTTTAGCGCTAACTTGTGCAAAAAAAAAGCCTAAAGTAAGAATTCCCTGCCTCAGTTTTACCTTAAAACTATTTTTACATAACTTCAACTATCGCGAAACTCGCTTTAAATGAGATACCGCTTTTGCGCTTAGTTGGGCAGAATTGTCCCAGCTCTATCAACAGGGCTTCTTTTATTTAGTCACTTTGAGATAGCATTTACTAGAATCGGATCTCTTAATGAAAGAGTACTAATGTATGCTTCTACTATACCTAGTGTTGCCAGGTGTCCCGATTTGCGCGGGGCGTCCCGATTTTCAGGGGTCTGGGGACGCGTCCCGATTTGTACCTGATCGGGACGCTAAAGGTCCCGATTTATCAAAAAATTAAAAAAAAATCTAAATCTTTTATATCCTGAAAGATTATTTTATATCATTGGGAGAAGACGCCCCAGTGCGCTGTGGCAATTTTTTTAATTCTGACGAAACAGAACCTTGTTTGACATTTTATCAAAATGCACTGAAAGTCTTACAGGATGCAGTGATATGTCTTGAAAACGAAACATTGCTGTGTTTTGAAGGTCATAAAATAATGCTAGAAGTTAGTGAAAAATTTAGGCTGAGAATTGAAGATGAATTTATGGGATTTACGTGTAGTAACTTGATTAAAAAGTTGCCTGCTGCTAAAGTGACTAAAATAAAAAAAAGACTGTTGTGCGTGGTACAAATATGTTCTTCATTAAATAGAAACTAAATATGATCTCAAGAATAGCAGATTGGACTTATTTAAACCATTTTCTCTCCAGGATGATTCATTTACTTACACGTCAATGGTTAACATTATTGAAAATCTAAAAATTGATACGTTTTTCGACATGGATCAACTTTATGAAGAAGTTTGTAAAATCAAAGAATTAGTGAAGGCAGCAGTGCAAAACAAAGACTTAACGCTGCAACGCGGCAATCAAGATTTAGTAAATATTCAAAAATTGTTTTCTTTTATGGCTTCAATTCTAGTATCAAACGCAACAACAGAAAGGGTATTTTCCCAGGCTAACTTAATTTGGTCTGAGAGACAAAACCATTTGACACTCGAGCATGTGAAAGCAGGAATTTGAATTAAAACCAACTTTAATATGACATGCAATGAATTTTATAACTATGTTATATAAAACAAGGTCATTCTAAAGGCGGCAAAGTACAATATTTTTTTTTAAAACTAAAAACAAATAATTTACATTAATACTTAGGTACTTTATTCTTCCGAAGTGCGTCAATTACATTTAAAGTACGATTTTATTTTATAATTTCTACTAGTCTAGCAAGACTGATTACTTGTTAATTAAGATTAAATGGACTTATAACCCCTTTTTTTTCTTATTTACTGTCCCGATCTGCAGCCCTAAATCCCGATTTTTTTGACCTCATGTACCGATTTACAACAAATCGGACCTGGCAACACTAACTATACCCGTTCTTGCCACTAAGCAGTTTTACTGTATTTTCGTTTAAAATTAAATCTATGTTATAATTAATTTGGATGCTATTGTCATGGCAGAATATGTCCTGCACTAAAAATAACTGTAACGTCCTATATTTATCACATTTTATGCAAATAAAGAAATTTACTTTTTTAGTTAGGTATGTACATTTATGTACATATACGAGTATTGCTATGCACATAAAACTGCTAATTTGGCTTTGAGTCATCGTCCCAATTTATTAATTTGGCTTTGACCATTGAACCTAATTGAATGAGTCTAATGACACTTCCCTAAAGGTTGGACACATGCTACGATGGATCATATGGCTGTGGTCGACGAGGTAGAAGTTTGTAGTTTACCATCAAATGAGGCATTCATTTGATGGCAAATTTTCGATGGGATCTCCTATCGACAAAAATGTGTAGACTTCCATACACAGTTTCAATCTCTATTTGACCACTATAAGGGACGTTTTTTTTAATTCTTCGTTTCTGCTAACTTTCGAGCTACATGCTTATACACCTAACCGATTTGAAAGCGTTGCATACAACAAGTAACTGTTAACTGTCAGGTGGGTTTGTCAGCCTGTTCGCCTTTATTGTAAAAGTAAGCCGCTATTATATGCAAAGCAGGGCCGCCCCTAAATTATACCGGTGATGCAGGTTAGCCTTCGTCACTCGACTAATTGGAACAGTGATTTTACGTGTACATTGGATGTTTTCGTATCAGCTCAAACAGATTTAGAAAACTATAGAGAGGCTACCAGAGGGAGAGCTCGTGGCTAAATATCGTATTACCCAGTAGTAACTGGGTTGTGGAGGTCAGATAGGCAGTCGCTTCATGTAAAATACTGGTATTCAGCTGCATCCGGTTAGACTGGAAGTCGACCCAGACATAGGTGGGAAAAGGCTAGGCAGATGATGAGAGAGGCTACCACAAAAAATATGACATGTCAAAGCAAAATGACGTATTGCCAAGTTCACAAGTTACACTTTTGTCGACAGCAATCAGCAGCCAGTAATTGGCTATTGCAAGTAGGTTAAGATTTTGTACCCATAAATCATACGTAAACTAAAATGCCATTGTTTCATCCGGTGCGGTGCTCTAGCAGTCGAAATAGACCTAGGTAATGAATTAAACCAGTTTCAGTGATCTACTTACATATCCGATCAGTTCTGGTTCTGGCAATAAAAGTATCCTCAAAGAGTAGCAATTAAACTTAAATAGTCGTCCGGCACAGTCCGGGCAGTCAACCGGTGTACCCACCTTGCTGACTGGTCAATATTTTACAACAGTATGAGCAGTCATTCAGTCTATACAGGGTGGAACGGACACCGACGCGAAAACGGAAACCACATATTCAGTACATCATTCTGAACATATAAATTTTTCGTCGTTTATTGAGAAAAAAACAGCTGTTCAATACATTTGACCGTGTAAGTATTGCACTTTTGTAGGAAACAGCAGTTTTTTTAAAATTACAGATGAAAAATTTCTACGTGTTCCATGTACAAATTTTTCGTCGTTTATTAAGAATAAAACAGCTGTTCCAAAAAAAATTGACCGTGTAGGTATTGCATTTTTGTAGGAAAAAGCAGTTTTTTTTTAATAACCAACGAAAAATTTCTATGTTGGGGGGTTCACAGAATGATGTACTGAGTATTTGGTTTCCGTTTTCGCGTCGGTGTCCCCTCCACCCCGTATAAATATATTTTATAAACAAACTGGTTTATTTGGAATAATACCTTAAAACCTACATATATGGTTCAATTAGCGCTACAACTTCAATAAATAAAACTTTGTCAATAGTGGTCATGTAAAAATCGAGATAATTCATTTAAAAAACAAGTGGAGATTATAAGAGGGCAAATAGTGGTCCACTATAGACAGAATAAAGAAATGAAATGATAAAAATAATTAATTAATTAAAGCACCTCGGCTGAATATCACTTTGTTCGAAATTTATTTACTTAATTATTTTCCTTTAAATGCTTTGTTCAGACAAATATGGGACTACTTTTATATGTATGTATTCCGATACATATTTATAAATGTCTAGAATGGTCTCGCCTGTCTCCATAACTTCATTACTAAACATAATCATTACTTACAATACGGTAAGAAGATATACTTTATCGGTAAGAACACTCCCGTTTAGATAATGTTTATATTATCTATGTCTTGAGGTTCATACCACGACAAAGGAATGCAAAAAAGTATGAATTGTGTTTGCTTGTCTGCAAGGAAGGGAAATATGCATGAATAAAAACAAACATTATAGAAAATGATAAGCGAGAGTTACACCCGTATCTATAGTCAAGTTAAAGTAATTACTTTAGCTTAAGCAATTACTTGTGCAAAATTATTTATGCAATAGACAAGAATTTAAGCGAAGTAAGAACCGTCAAAGAAAGCAAAACTAAGAATTCTATATTTTTATTACAATTATAACTTTAAGCAATTACTTAATTACATAATGAAATCGTATCTTAATAAAAGAACTTTTTTGCAAAAAAAAACCGACTTCCAAAAAAAACACTAAAAAGTGGAAAATAACTTTCGGAAGTCGGTGACTATTGTTTGCTTCATTGACTTTTTTGCCACCGACTTCCGAAAGTAAAGTTATTTTCCACTTTTTTAGTGTTTTTTTTGGAAGTCGGTTTTTTTTGCAAAAAAGTTTTTATTTTACCCTTTTTTTAGTTATCGTATCACACATAAATCCTTATCGAGTATGGAAGTTGGATGACATTTTTTCCAGTTATTTTGATTTCAAAACCAAACTGCTGAACCGATTTTGATGAAAGTTCTATGGGACCAATCGGGAAGTAAATCCATTCAGATAAAAGAAGAATTTTTCAAATCGGTTCGTAAATGACGAAGATATGAGGTAACAAACACAAAAAAAACATACAAACGAATTGAGAACCTCTTCCTTTTTTTGAAGTCGGTTAAAAATACATTTTACCCAAGTAAACACATTGACTTGTCTATAGATACGGGAGTTAGTATTCTCTATCTATTCAATTTTTGTTTTTTATCAGTTGGAAAAGCTGATCAGCTCGTAAGTAAAGAACCGTAGTATTATCATAATGTCTATTCTTCTATTTTATCAGTATGAAGACGTCTTCGGTGACTACAGTCCGTTTGCACCATTTCATCACAAAATGCATATAATATTATAACCATTATAAGTAAAATACTAGCGACCCGCCCCGGCTTCGCACGGCGGTGGCACCTATCGGCTCTTTTAAGCTAAATCCAAACGTATATATTCACAAAATTTCATTGAAATCGGGTGAGTGGTTTCGGAGATTAGCGTGTGCGAACATAGCACTCACACATTATTTTTATATGTATTACGATATGCTGCCTCCGTCAACTTAAAAAAAAAAATAGAGAAATCGAACCAATATCTTAAATTAATGATTTGTCGTGCAAGTGGGCCTAAAAGTTAACCATGAAATGGATATTCTAAGAATCCTAAACCAAAACAAAAATAAATGAGATAATGAAAATCCGATACACCGGTACCTAAATAATATATAACTAGATAGGTAAAATACCGATAATAACGTCGCAATTTCGATGATCCACCATCAAATTGAATTGCCTAGATCGTCACCCAAGTCAAGCGATGGGATTTCTCATGGCTCATTGGAAAACGTCTACCATGGCAAAATCACTCGTAAAACAGTTCCGCATCAGTTTGAACTGCCTTCAGTCACAGCACGGTAAACCTCGGTAAACTGGCGTTGATAATTGACTTGCTATGTTTAACTGATGACCGTGGTTTTACTGCACAGTCGAATAGTTAAAAGGTGCCGCTTATTGATTGCAGCTGGCGGTTCTCAGGCTAACCAGTGATGTTGTTTTCCTACAGAATTTTAGTTTGAAAGTGGTGTGTTCGGAATGCAGGTGTTTGACTGTCTCGCTGTTACGTACACCCGTATCTGTAAACTAGTCAAAGTGTTTACTTGAGTAAATGTCATTTTTTAAGATACGATTTTTATTATGTACGTAGTTTAGTAATTGCTTAAAGTTACAACTGTAAAAAGATAGAATTCTTAGCTTTGCTTTTGTTAACGGTTCTTACTTCGTTTAAATTCTTGTCTATTGCATAATAAAATTTGCAAGTAATTTTACTTAAGCTCAAGTAATTACTTTAACTTGACTTTAGATACGGGTGTTAGTGTTTATGTTTATCTGAAAACTTGAAAAGGGGGCATTATAATCATCATTACATATTAGCTACTTTCAATATGGGACAAAACATAAAACATGAAAAAAAATATTCTTCCCTACAATTTGTCAAGTTATGCGAACATAATTATTACATAAATGGAGAAATTGTACATAATTGTTTTGTTTTTCACTATTTCGCTCTGGTTCCACACAAAATATTATGATTACAGTGATCCCTTTTCAGGTTTTACTTTTCATACAGCAAATGATTGATATATTGCCAAGGTGTTTGTCTGCTAAAGTTTTTTGAGCGGCGTGCTTGACGTCATTTCTTTTTGGAAATTCTTTTGTTGGTGAATACCGAGATGACGCGCGACGTGTGATTAAGATGTATGCCGTTTGATAATAATGCCGCGTCCACCTCTGATAAATTGGAATAGGATGAAGGATGGTCTGTTCCAAAAGTATTCGAGGAAAGTGTAAATAAGACCTGTTCAGGTCGAACTGCCATTCAATAAAAGGAAATTAGTTACTAGAATTAACAGTTTATCTGTATTTAGAAGGTTTCATCTTCATATCTCTTTTCCAACAATTACCTAATGCATTCATTCTTTGCACGTCAACAAAAGGGAAAAAAGGTAAAAAAATTAACCTGAGTTGTAAAATGAAAATATCTTTAATGTGAGGTTAAATTAGAATTTCGGGTTTTAGTATACAAATAATCGAATCAAAACACCCAATTTGTAAGTGAGACTACAATCGGCGTCCACAGGTCTGTTTTCTGACCCATTTGTTTACATTTTCATCAAATTCTGTTGGAACAGAGAATAGATGTCTGCCAGACTTTCTGGCTAAAGTGATCTGTCTAAAGTATTGTTGAATGGCGGCCGAGACAGGACGGAATAAACTGTTTTTCAGGCATTCCATTGGTAAATGTCTCACAAATTAACTATAGTTAGTAAACGTTCGCATACTTCTCCTGATAGATAATTGCCTAATGTTAATGATATTATTGTGAAGCTATTGATTGTTTGTGTCTATTGTTCAGCTAAGAAGTATTGTTTTATTATCCTTTTAAAACAAAAACATTAGAAAGTCAACTGGCTATTACTCACTTGTCTAGATCAGTGTTACCATGTCAAAATTGGCAATTATGTCATATTGCTTTATGGCGTCATTTGTTCTACGATTTTTTTTCTGATAGATTCTCTATAGTAGAGTGCAGAATGGTTAGCGCGTGGCCATCGACGGAACTGACGCCGCCCTTTTTGTTTTATAATACAACTAGCTGTGCCCCGCGGTTTCACCCACGTAAGGTTCGATTCCATGGGAATATCGGGATAAAAAGTAACAGTTATAGGTAACAGCTATGTACCTATCAAGTGTCACCGCAATCGGTTCATTAGTTTTTGAGTGAAGAAGTAACAAACATATTATGTACATAGATACTA
The DNA here is from genome assembly GCA_964057025.1 of Standfussiana lucernea. Lineage (NCBI taxonomy): Eukaryota > Metazoa > Arthropoda > Insecta > Lepidoptera > Noctuidae > Standfussiana > Standfussiana lucernea. The sequence continues at coordinate 1,769,418 of OZ059791.1, read as the reverse complement.
CCACAAACTTTCGCAATTCGAGTAGGATTTGATTAATGGGGCCACAGTATTAAATCTTTCACAGCTAATATTTCATTTACTTATACATGGAACAAAAAAACTTACACTCAACAGCAAAACTAAGTTTGTTTTTCATAGTATGTTAATGAAAAGAAAATTACTGCTGCAGTTTTTAGAAAAAGTCCATATCTGAAAAAAATAATATCAAATCTTGTTCAAACCAATTTTCGTTGAAAGATTTTTAAATTTATACAAACCTATTTTTTTTTCAGAATTTTTCTCCTATTACTTTAGAAATTAGAGGCGGGAGGGACACAATTTTTACAGCTTTGGAAGCAAATATCTCATTAACCATTGAGTTGAGAAAAATGTGTTTTAAGAACCTTGATATTATTTTTTAAGAGCTGTCGATAAGCACCCCAAACAGTTGTTAAACTTGATTTTTTTTCAACCCTCTTTTACATGTATGGAGAGCCACCCCTATTTTTATTTTTTTTCCTAATTTTTCATCACTTTTGTCTAGCAGTTTATAGAAGACACCTACCCTCCAAATTTCAACTGTTTCTTGCCTATAGTCTTGGAATAAAATGGCTGTGACATACGGACGGACAGACCGAATCTATAAGGCTTCTGTTTTTGCCATTTGCCAAAAACAAAAACAGCTGTTCCATAAATTTTGACCGTGTAGATATTGCACTTTTGTAGGAAACAGATGTCTTTTTTAATAAGTACCGATGAAATAATTCTATGTAGATTTAGAATGATGTACTGAGTATGTGGTTAAATGTGATGTAAAATATGTAGCTTTTATTCCGCGAAAACGATTCAGGCCTGGATGCAAGGTGTAGCACCGCCTTCCCGTTCGCATAAATATGCACATCCAGGAAAAGCAATAATAATTAGCATGCCATACACCTAAACTTATACTCGACACGTTTTTCGCCCCTCCACGGGGCATCCTCAGGAGATATGTTGACTCGACGACCGCTCCGGCGCGAATGAGCCAATTGACGTGACGTAATGTCCTTGTACCCACAATCATTCGTAATAAAGGACAAAGAATTAGATCTGATTGGTCATTCAATAGTGTGTTTCTATTATTATTATGTTTTAAAATCTCTAATTGTTCCAATACATACAACCGGAATCAACACATACATTCAAAATATTATATGTTTTATTGTCGTACATATTTTACATAACTTTTAATGTCTTAGATTTCCGCAAAGAAACGCCTGATTCTATAACTTATCTATTATCTACTTAATAAATGGTATTGGAAGACTCTCCAATACCATTTATTTCGGCTGCCCTCGCCTTGGACATACATATGTTAAGAAAGTTGTGATCTTCCTCTTTTAGGCATGCTTTACTATCTCGAAATAAATGTAAGTAAAAATAATTTTAGCACTGGTTTACCCGTCGTAACTTTTAAAGGAAAGGTTCGATTCAAATAATTTAAAGTGTAATTTACATGTACATAATCAACCTTAATTATTTAAATGGATAAGGATTAATGTTATGATACCAATTTCACCACTATTCGATTTCACCCGTGTTTAGATTAAATCATTTGAACAAAAAGCGGTCATTGTGACTTAACCATAATAGTTAGGCATATACCCTCGTGTACTTTTTTATAGGTCATAATAAGTACTTTAATTATGTAGCACATAATTTTTATGTATCATCAATAGTTTTCTCAGCGCACGCCAAATAATATTTTTATAGAAAAAAAAATTGCTACTTTGGGTTACATTATTGTAATTTTCTTAAGGATCTCTATTTTTTTTTTAAATAAATTATAACCTATGTTACTTCCTGAAAATTTAGCTTTCTAATGGTGAAAAAATGATCAAAATCGGTCCCGTACTTTCGGAGTCTATTCGGTACTTACAAACAAACAAAAAAATCTTTCCTCTTTATAATAGTTAAGATACAAAGACAAAGGTTACCAATTACAGCGCCCTTGCAGCAATTTTATTCAAGTGCCAAAAGAATCTTGCTTAGCTATACATATCGATATACGTTATCTAATCTTCACGAACAAAGCATTAAAAATGTTTAGATTAATAGATCATTCGGTCCGCCAAGCATGACTGTAAACAAATTAGAGCATTATCATCTTTATGGAACCTTTCAGTCAATTGTGCTGTGGGAATCCCATTTGTATCGTCTGCTTGTGAATGATTCACGTCATTGTTTACGTTATAAAAAAGAAGTTGAGTTAATCTACCTTATCATATATTGTCCCACTGCTGGGCAAAGGTCTCACCCATAACCTTCCTCCACTCTTCAGTATATGCAGTTTTCTCCGGCCAATCTCTCATAACTACTTATGAGAGATTGGCCGGGGAAAACGATAGCGTGACTCCTTCGGCGACGACGCCCACCCACTGCGTGACAACTCTTCCCCATCGGTCCTGATGCATTCCACAAACATAGCATTTATTCTTCTTAAAATTTGTGGTAGGGGAACATTTTAGAAAGAGACTCGTTTGGTATCGTTGATATTGAAATGATTGGACACTAATTTGTCTGTTGAAGTCAGTTCTTCAGAATTCCAATCGAGTACCGAAATTCACTACACTTATTTTAATAATTGATGTTTTTATTGAGTTTTTGTTTCTCATTTTCTTGCTTCTATTCCGATGGTATTGCATGCTTGTAACTTTTTCATCTTTGCCATCGTTTGTTTCCCGATGCTTATTTATCCGTAGATTTAATTTATATGCATAAGAAATCAGTATTTACATCGGATACATGGGTAAAGGTAATTGTTTATGTTCCAATATGCTGCAAATACTGGTACATGTGAAATAATTACACAATGCATTTACTAGAATCAACTCTAAACTCTCTAGTTTCTATTAGATTCTGCGAAGGTAAGGTAAACACGCCTTTATCAGAATTATATCGTTTACCCACAGCAAGCACGTCTCGGCCATTAGAGACCAGCGAGGTCTCATTATGCTCTTTAAAAAGTTTGTGTACGTGTTTTTAGATACGGCAATAGTATTCGCTGATGCAGACTTATTTACTATTTTGTTTGTTAAAATTAATCAACGTTTTCTTTTTCTGTCGTGCTTTTTATTTAATTATTTTTGTGATACACATCGTCATTATCATCCACAGCCTGATTTCACATTTTCGCCCATCAGTGGGTGGCCTCTCTTTGCTTGTAGAATGACTATATGGCTTCTTTTCCTTTTTTGAGATGGCTCCGCCCTTCATTTAGTAAAGTAGATACGTCAGTTTGTTAGAATTAGCATTTCAATTGTTGTCTTCTAGGTGTATTTTATGTTTCCATAACCGCTACATTATTAACAGTTTCATTTCAAATTCAGTGGTATCATCGGCAGCTTTGTTCCAGCCACGGCTGAGACAGATACTTCATATCTGTTTTTGATGAAATGAAACTGTCATAGACTCCTCGTTTATCTTGTCTTGTGATATTTAGTATCATGATCATAATATAATTGTGATGTTTCTTTAATAAGCGTGATAATCATAATGTTCCGTGCGTCAGGAAGATAGTTATTAATTTTGCGGTATTAACGCTATGGGAGCGAGTGTTCCAATGTCCGCCAGAGGCCGTGTGTGTGCGTAATTAACTATTTTACGATCAGCTATATTTGAGCCGGCCCATTTGTCTGAATATTTACGATATTATAATGTAGAGTAAACAGTCAATATCTGAAGTTTAGAACGATTCGCTATAAGCCCGTTAAGTATACAGCTGAAGTTGTGTTTTTAGAAAATTATGCAGTAAATTCTTATCATACAGGATCATCTATAATGTAGTTGGCGAAACATGGGGTTATTCATCACAACTAATATCTTTAAGGCAAGAAAATACGACGTTACTCTAATTCTCGTTCGGAGAGAGGCCCGAAAATATGAAGAAGTCATCTAAAGAGCCATTTAATTCAGGTTGCCATACGTCGTTCAGCAGTTATAGAATTGATGAACGGTGATCGCAGTTCATATTCAGTACACATTCGATATTATTGCCAATCATTGAGTAAATTAACTACACCTGAGCAAAGAATTCGCCTTTTCTTTGAAGAAACCCCAGTCTTTAGTAATTAATAAGATAATAAACTGTTACTAATATGGACAATAACATAACTAATGTAATGTCTAGACGGAGCTAACACATGTCATGCTAAGAAATTAGAATAGAATCTTTTGGGCACTTTACCAGTCGACAGATATGCTGAGGAATTTGTCGACGAAGAGGTCACATTTTTTGTTTCTTATTAGATTTACTTAAGTAAAGATATCTTATTGGTTTTTTTACTTAGATAAAATTATTCTGGGAGGGTTAGGCAGAGGTGTGCCTATAGTACTCACAGCTATGTACATTGCACCAGTTATGTCTGAGTCCCATGTAACAGGGAACGACTTAAATCCAGACTCCGTGGTGCTACTGACTCCTGATGACAAAACTCAATAACATTTTGCCCGACCTGGGAATCGAACTTCATTCTTCACAGTAGCGCTTATCACCACTGGACCAACTAGGGAAACAGTAGTTTTTTTAATTTATAAATAGGTACTGGAGTAGCATATATTTACAATCAAAAGTAGCATTAAATCCCTTAGTGCTACTTATTGCCAATAGCAAATACCGTTCTCGGTGAATGGTACGATACTTTTCAGTAACACAGCAAATGTATTAGTTTGTTAGCGCAAAGTGTAATAATAATGATAAGGCCTGATACGTGATATATACTTACCTACATTTGAATCAAGAAAGCCTTTAATTTTTTATATTAAAAACGTTGCCCGTATTAGGAAATTCTCCTGTATCGTGGGTGCGTTATACAAAAAACAGCCAGACCTGGAACAACTACCTGTAGGTCATATTGATATTTGTCCCGTGCGGGGATCGAACCTGCCTCACGCATCGCAGCAGCCAATCGCTCAGCCACTTGCCATATTAGGGCCTAGATCGACCGCATACTAAATAGTACTGCCGTCTCTAAAGTCCGTGCTTTGTCGGCCTCTGTGAGGATGGTGACGAGAATACATCATGTTGGTTCGTCAAGTACCAGTCTGCTATAATAATTCAACAATCCGTATCCTATAGTTATGTCTGTATACATAAGTTTATTATTCTTATTTACCCTTGATAACAATGGTACATGCGAATATGAATCAGTCAAACAAACAAGATAATTATAATTATTATAAATGTGTCTACCATTTAAGAATGCTGTGATATTTTTACTTTCGTATTATATTTTCTCCTTTGTGTATTGTTTTATTGTTATTATTAAAAGGTACGCCTCCAAGTATTGCGTGGTCATTGATAATAATACCACCTCTTCTGTTTTGTTGATTGTCGTTAACTGTGGGTACGTCAATACTGGGAATATCTGTGGCATTCCTCAGGTTCAATGGCATGAAAATTATGGTCTTCATCTATTTACCACTTTGTTTTGTCCAGTGCGAGACTAATAAATACTTTTTCTTTCTTTCTTTCTTTATTTTCTGACTAAGATCTTGGCAGTATTGGGGTATTGTGATTGCTTGTAAGCATTGCTACTGAAAATAGGAAACTGATGAAAATGAGAACCAAACAGGGCAGATACAAGTGATGTAACTAGTTTATCCCAATATTACAATAAATTTAAAATTTACTGAGTGACAAGGCACAGCCTAAGTCGTTGGCTAACGAAGAATTTTAACTTGAATTTAAATAATAACAATAAACTCCTGAAGGGGTAGGAATCGTATAGAGGAAAAAAAACTTTTTATGAATGTTGCTATTTTCACCGATGGGAAAACCCAACGGGCGTACTTGTTTCTAAGATGTAACCCTATTTTGACGCATTATTAATAAACCTTCTTATCTATGTAAAGTTCTACGTAACATTAATTCAGTAATTTAATGGTAGTTATACAGATCACAAGCCCAACATTAGTACTACACTACACTGTACTAGACCAACGTTTATACTCAAACATCAAAGTCAGTACTCATGTTTGTAAATAATTTGTCTTCGTACAATCTTATATTTCCGTCTGTAAACGTAGCTGCAGCTTCCGGTGGAATTTACGATGGTGACGTCATTGACATAAATAATTATGACGTCAGTGAATACCTGCTGATAAATCATCTCGTTTGTACTGTTTGGAGATAAAGAGAAGAGAATACAGAAGGTTACTACAGTTTTTTATGTTTGACTCACGTATTCTGAATTGAAACTTTTCGCCTGAGATTAAGTACTGCACTCGTATACTGCCTTTAGCCGGGAGTTGACGTTGGTTTTTTCATTGAATTTTAATTTTTTTATGCGATACACATATTTTTATATTGTTTACTTTCTATGTAGGTATATTTGTTTGCGAAAAGTATGGGAAATAGGCGGTGCCAAATGATAATTTGATAGTCTTCTAGTTTGCAGTTTCATTATACTCTTGTTTTGAGTAAACCTTCTAGTTCTTTCTGTTGTTGTGTAGTCGTAGGTTTTAATGCCTGCTTTTAGTGTCGTATAGTTTACGCTCCACATACGGACAGGAGAGTAAGTCCTACTGTATGATTATTTACGTGTTTTGTTATTACTACGGCTGTAGTCTTTTATGGCTCTATGCACGGGAAGTGAAGTGGGACTGGACTAACCACGTCTGCCGGTTACCTAGTGAGCTGTGTGGCCAAAATAGCCACTATGTGCAGACCTTGTATAAGATTGGGGGACGAGCTGGACAAAACCATCGACCAATGGTCTACATTGGCCCAGGATTGGAAGAGCTGGAAATCATGGTGGGAGGCCTCCGCTCAGCGGTGGATCATGCGGCCAGCAGTCTTGGTTGCAGATAGTAAAAGCTTTCCTCAATTTTGTATCAGCTGAAATGTTGTTAGGACTAGAAAAACTACACAAACCCTCATCTCGTTTTTCCTCCATGTCCACTGACGACATCCAATATGCTCTTGATATTAGATTACTGTTCTTGTGAATACATTGGCAAATGAAAATCTACATATTGACTAGTTAATCCAAATTGTTTTGTTGAGAAGCCGGTGTACTCTATAATATTGCTTCATTCCCTATGTGCATATTTCACGAGCAATATTATATAAATATAGTGATAGTATATTATAGCTTTCACGTGAATTGGAAAATAGAAATGGAATGGAATATATCAGAAGCGTGTAAGTATGTTATAAAACAAGAATGGGGTACTATACGAAATAGTATAACGAATTTAACAAAGTTTTCAATGTTTTCAAGTCCTGTGGACTGGCTGAAACAGTGAGTATCTAATAAATGTAGTCCTCGAGTGGGTAGTAATATAACATCACGCCTGTAATCACTGAAGGTATTATTAGACAGCGGTGTACCCTAGTTACATTTTACCAGTTATGTAAATTTAAGTCCACACATACACACGTAAACTAAAAAAACTTTAATGCAAAAAAAAAACCGACTTCCAAAATAAACACTAAAAAAGTGGGAAATAACTTTACTTTCGGAAGTCGGTGACTATTGTTTGTTTCATTGACGTTTTTGCCACCGACTTCCGAAAGTAAAGTTATTTCCCACTTTTTTAGTGTTTATTTTGGAAGTCGGTTTTTTTTTGCAAAAAAGTTTTTATTTTACCCTTTTTAGTTATCGCATCACACACAAATCCATGTCAAGTATCAATTTCGCAATTTCTTTTACTTGGATGACATATTGTTTCCAGCTATTTTGATTTCAAAACCAAACTACTGAACCGATTTCGATGAAATTTCTATGGGACCAATCGGGAAGTAGATCCATTCAGATAAAAGAAGAATTTTTCAAATCGGTTCATAAATGACGGAGATATGAGGTAACAAACACAAAAATTTCCAGCTATTTTGATTTCAAAACCAAACTGCTGAACCGATTTTGATGAAATTTCTATGGGACCAATCGGGAAGTAGATCCATTCAGATAAAAGAAGAATTTCTCCTCCTTTTTTAGAAGTCGGTTAACAATTAAAATTAAAACTGAAAGGTTGCTGAACAATATCTAAAACCTTGCTTTTATAATGAACAAATTGCTCAGAATTAAGTAATTCGACCGCTAATTCAATAATTACCAACAAAGAGTGCATTAGTTACAAGTATGTTCTTCATGCACTGCTGACACAAACTGCGGAGGTCGAAGTGCTTGGCTCCCACAGTCACTTGTCCTGACTTGACCTTTGCCCGACTCGTCTTGGGGATAGGGTTGTCAAGTACAAGAATGACTGACGATCCATGGATTGGTGTGATATCTGTGGTGCGGTATAGGTACATATCTAGTAGACCATGAATAAGATGTTGGTTTAGTTGGGTGTAGGTACTCTATAGTTGTACATGATTTTTTGGCGTGGCCATAATCGGATCAAATACATCCATCTTGTTTTCAAAATTTTCCACTCACTATGGAGAAGTTTCATGATGTTGATAACACTTTATTTAACCAAGTGGAATTAAAATACGAGTATAGATCGAAACTAGAAAATTTCTGTTTTTTTTTAATTCGGCAATAAATTACTGAGAAATAGATTATTAAAGTCGAACTAAAAAAACAAAATAAAAAAAAAGACTTAAACACAGTATTGGACGTTTTTTCTTTAAATCTGTCTTAGGTTAGTGCCGAAATAAAAATAGTTTAACTTTCCAAGTTACTAAACACCTACTTATCTACCTTCTCTTGGGTTTGTTTTGTGAGCCACACATCAAGAATAAATAAGCTTTTAAGTTACAAACGGAACTTTAAAATCTTAGAACTTTTTAATTTCTAGAGATATTTTAATGATTTTTTGACATATTTGTTTCTTCTTATTTAAAATTAATAAACATATACAAAAAAAAATAAAGAAACTTCTCCGTTTCACAAATTTTGGTTATATCATTCAAGCGTCAAGAAACCTGGCCGCACTGTACAATTGTACATAACTAGAAGCTATAGCTATAGGTGTATACATATACATTTACGGTACATTTTATTTTGTAGTGGTAAATACCGTTTAACATTATAAAGTTGAAAGTTTCAACGAAACGACTTTAATCGAACTTCCTTTGAGAAACGTAAACAAACATTAAAATAGGGAAACTGAAAATTACACCAAACTGCTATGTTCCTACTTAAATAGATACACTTAGCATTTTTATGTAATTTTCAGTTTCTCAATTAATAATGTCGTAATAGCTCATAATTGTCTCATCAAGTATAATTTTATTTCATTCATTTTAACACCTACACAAATATGACTTCCTTTATGAGAATTACAGTTGTACTAATAGCACTTTTGCAAACAATATTTATTATTAGAATAAATATTTTTATAACACATACAGTCTGTAATAAAAAAAGACTTACCTTCTAACACTCACAATGTAGAACAATTAAAAATGTCACGATCTTAAAGAACACTTATTAACGGTGACAACCCTACACGTTCACTTCATTCTCAGGGCCACATAATCATAGTAAGTTTTTTTGCCACGATCTGCAAAGCATTGTTCAGTCCCTACTATAACCATCAGTTAACTATCGAGGTTACTAACAACGAATGGTAAGTTGGACAACTCACCACCAGGTGGGTTACCATGATCTGATAATGCGGGAATGTTTTAGGACTATTCGGAGAGTGGGAAAGTGACAGCGCAAGACAGCTGTCTAGCGCCATCTCTTACCCACTCTCGGAATAGTACTAAAACATTCCTGCACTAACAGATCATGGTAACCCCCTGCACTTATTATTATTTAGCCGCACGAGTCGATCTTCAAGGTTAAGCTTTGCAGAGGTGTGTTCGTGGATGGATGACCATCCAGTACATACCGACTTACCTTCGTGCCGTGCCTCTTGGATTGGCTTGGATTTGTAGATCTATCATAGTCGGAACGGATAGTCAGAAGTCGCAAGTTTGGACCAAGGGGTATCGGGTTCCCCAGTTACTGGGTTGTGGAGGTCAGCCGTGCAGTTGCTTCTTGTAAAATATTGGTATTCGTTTATAGTGAAAGTCAGAATATAGTTGGGAACTATATTATTCTGACTTTCACTATACAGTTGGGTAAAGGCTAGGCAGATGATGAAGTAGTTTAAAATAACGAATAGTACGTAGTCTCATTTGCAACTTGTGATTATGCACTTCATGCTTGTTGCGACTTCTATTGCATGCTATAAATGTTTTATGACCATTTTATGAATAATTTTAATGAAATCGAAAGTTATGGTCTGGTGAGACAAAACGTGCCTTTAATTGTGGTTCGTTAGAATATTGTCATAATTTTGCATTTCATTATGCTGGTACCAGTGTGGAGAGTTCTTGGATACCACATTTCTGTGAGAAAGGATCTTTAGTCAGGTATTTCTTCTCATTTGTATAACGCAACGCCTTTCGAGTTTATCGTGTGAAATTATAGAACATCCTCACTTATTTTCGATATTCACAAGCACTACTTCCATAGATTTATTGATACTACAAACCTACAAACAGCTGCTATTGTTTTACATGTTCCCGTTACGTGTCACGAGTTGAAAGATGGGATTCGGGAGTTGTCTATACCGTTTTTTCCCGATTTAATGTTTTCGACCAGATATTGTAAGGAAACTATTATATTTGAATGAAAAAAATATCATTTTCCTAACCTAATTCCGACTATGTTGGGTTCGGCGCCTAGCCAGATACAGCTGGGTACCAGTATTTTAAATGGAGCGTCTGTCCTCTTCAACCGAGTTACAAGGTTATGGTAACACTTGGTCAGACTTTCAACTTTCAACAGTTGCCAGATCCGGAGTTCCAACGACCAGTCACACTGTCAATGATCAACAAATGTCCAAGTACAAATTTAATGACAAGGTTTCGATATGCAATAGATGGCCACCCATCCTCGAAAAGTTATCACCACCACCAGTGGTACCAGAATCTTCAATCAACATGATTGTATTGCTGTTATTATTTAGTCTGAAATCCCTGTAGTAACAAAAAGTCTATGACGATATTAATAATTTCATTCAATTATGTGCTTTCAAACAAGCAAAGCCAGTACATGTAATAAGTCGGATGCGACAATGTTTTGCTCGGCGCTGCGCTCAGTCATGCATCCAGATGCGCGCAGTCACAATAATATGCACTTTCCTTCTGTTACACATTTTTCTTAACAACTTTCAACACGTAAATACTTGACGTTCTTTGAGAATATGAGGATAAATATAAATTTTGAGGATAGCTTAGCTCATGGCAGTTCTTTGGCGGTTAAGACTGCCCTATCGATATCACCTAGATGTGGTTGAAAGTTGGAACATCAAAATTATCTGGTATTGCCGTGTTTATCCTTCTGCCCTTTCGATACCCTATTTATTTAAGGTCGATGCAGCATACTTTTTCTTCTAGCGTAACAGCTCATTCACACGGCTTCCGTCATAAGACACGATACGTCATGAGGGGTGGACGCTCACATTGCATACGGAATCGTGTTTTATCACGATCCATGTTCTTTGACGTTCCTGATTTTCAAAAGATGTTACGTGATTTAAGACGTGTCTGTCATTTTTCACAATTCGTGATGGGTGTGAACACGGGCATTTAAAAAGAACTACCGCCGCCAAAAAAATTGACGGATCGTGAAAAAAGACGATACGTCAAAAAACACGGATCGTCGTCGTGTGAACGGGCTGTAACTTTATCTCGGTGGCCTTCTTTCTGGCCATATCAATCCATCCATTGTTTCTTTGGTCTTCCTTTATCCTTATAAGTAAAATCATCCACATTGATGCTGACTGCACAATTTACAAGATACGGATCCCGGAACGAATCCGGCTGAACGTGTCTAATCGAAGGATTAGATTATACCTAGAGAATCGACCACATGAGTACCGTTTATTATGTTAGCTGATGATATCGTATGTAAACTTAGTAATTTTACGGAGGTCAATCCAATTCTTTGAAGGATGTAGGAACTCATATTCCGTTCACTTACAAATTAAGTCTTCCGATTTACAAAGCGGTGGATAATCGATTTATTTTCGTACACGAATCGAATTGTGCAAGTGGGCGCGTAACGTCTATACATTGACTTTGAACTATTGTATCGTAAAGATGATGATATAGAAGAGAATCACTGCACTTTTGTGATCTCGACGGACGGAAGATGTCAGGGTTCTTATAGCCTACTACGAAATTAATCATCCATAATCATACAATAGCATTTATATCCCCTACATTGTTGAATGTTTGTTTATCGTTCGTAAAATACAATTCTCGCAGGGTTGGTCAACTTCCTGTCTTGGTTTACGTGATTACATACCTTTCTTTGATCGAGAAGTACAGTCATGCTGACGCTCGTATATCACCGTATCTACACTTTATTGCAATTCACGTATGATAGAGTGAACCTCTTTTCCTTGAAAACCCACGAAATCGAGATTAATGTCTCTCAAGTTGGGAAAACGTCTTGATCTTCGATTTTTACAACCAATTCTGTTGCATGCATCTGCTTTTTGTGTGTTTGGAGATAGAATTACGCTAATTATGAGCTTAAAAACAAAAGGTGTTTTAGATATTTGTATTTGGCTGGTGCCAAGTGTGAATCTTGTAAAAATCTTATAAAATATGTTTTGGAAGTCTTTCTACCTTCAGAGATCTTCACTCACATTGCTAGTCTTCTATTCTATTGCAGTCTAGTACCATAATTGAAGTATCAAGATGCCCCGCACGTAGTACACATTACTCACATTACACTGACTAATAAATACTTTTTCGTTCTTTCTTTCTTTACTCTTCAAAGTGTTTTCTTTGCCGAACACATCGGCATTATCTTTTGGGTGCGCTAAAATTGCCTTCATGAATGGCGATCGTCAGGCACACCCTGCACAGTCAGCCCACTTACCAACCTAACAGGGTAATATTTTCATAGTGTTTGTAGTTCGTTCCTATGAACATAATATATATGTCTATTCATGTCTCAGTTTCTTGTCGATAATTCGTTGAAATTTGTAGACAACTCATAACGTAAACGTATACGTATTAGGTATTAGCACAAACTCCTAGGTAGGTGGTAGCCATCACAGGTAGTTAGTGATAATAAAAAATATAGACCAAAGTTGTATATTAAAGTGTTCCTAAGCCAGGCCTAAATCTAGGAGCGTTCATTTACAGGCAAATATGATGATGATAGTTTACCAAATTAGACCTTCGCGTGAGTGAAGATATTACAGGAAGGTACAGGTTTATGATTTGCATAACTACTTCATAAAAATATTAAGTTTAATGTTATTCATAGCTGTAAAGATAATGACATTATGATAATAATTTAATTAAAATGTAATGCAGATCAGGTACGGGTTTGGCGGTATAATTATGGTGTTAGTACATTCAAAAGTGTTCACGTGGGAACTTGAAATAATGCCTCAAGGGGATTCCGGTGTTACACTGCCGGGCTTTCTCTTAGAGGTATTATTATACATTTTGTGAGGTCGGCACATCAGATTCGGCATGGATGGACTGTGTGAAGGATGATATGGCTAGAAAGGAGGTGACTGCTGAGATCACGAGTTACATATGTAGAAGTATGGGAGAAGAAGACATGCTGTGCCGACCCCAAATTGGGATAAGGGCAATGATAGTCAGATTCGGTAGTATATTTTTAACAAGAAAGGCGACCCGAAGCAATTATTATTTATCGGTTTTCGTTCGGGTGGTCTCGATTAGTAAACTTCGTTCGGCAATTACCATGGCTGAATAATGTTCGGGTGGGGTCCGCACAATTCGGACTAAGCTGAGCAGCCTTTTCCCAAATAATCGTTTTTCCGCCCGGCCGGAGCATGCCAAGCGAAACAAGTGTAAAGCATCCCTTTATGTTGATTATTTATAACACGTCAAGCTATGCTTCAATATAATCATAACATAGCTAGCTACTTGTATAATATATACCTACTATCAGCACTTGCTATACTTTTAAAATGAAACCTTGTTATCACAATTTGCCGAAACGGCTGAATGGTGAATGTTTGGTGAATGTTGTCTTTCAATGTTTTTCAAATATAGGTGCGAGTACGCACCTAGTCTTTCGGGACATCGCCAAGCGGTTGGTCGACTTTTCTCGTGTGGACGATTTTTTTGACGCCCTTTAATACTTTTCTTCTTTTATCTTTTTTTTTTCTTCTTTTTTTTTTCCAAGCTTATCGTGCTGTGCTGGCGCTGCCGCTGCGGCTGCGGAGAACCTCAAGCGGCGTAAATATAGTAACCTTTGTGGAAACTATATTTTCGAGCCGTTTGGGGTTGAAACTCTGGGGCCGCGGGCTCCGAGTGCTCACTGCCTTTTTAAGGAAATTTCCAAACGCCTAGTTGACGCTTCCCGTGAAAAGGAAGGACTGGCTTTTACCTTGGCCAGAGGCTAAGTGTTGTCATACAACGTGGCAACGCCGCCAGTCTCTTGGGCACATTACCGGCTGACAGCGTTGAGGAGGAGTTTTTTGATGCTCTTTTATAGTTTGTAGTTAGTTAATTTTAGTCATTTTAATTATTATAATGTATATTTTATCTATACATATACATATTGGTATTATTATTTTCAGTTTTTAATATAGGTTGACTGAACTGCCAAAATTCTAGGGTCAGACCAATTAACACTATTATTTTAATTATTAATATCAAAACTACCTCATTTTTGGTTTGGAATATTGCTCGCTACCTAATTGTTTTTTTCTTAATGTCATCAGCAAACTGCAGTTCCTGGCCATTTTTTACTTAGGTGCTCACTTATTACACACACAATTAATACGTAAATTGATTGCAATTAAGTCTCCACATACCACGAATGAAAGCGCTAAAGAAGCCTCTTTTGTGGCTAAATAATAACTGCCGCTCGAATCAATCTTCAGGTTAAGCCGCGCTTTCCTAGTTTGGGCTGTGAATGGGTGAACACCCATTACATACTGAGTTTCCTCCGTGCCTCGGAAAGCACGTTAAGCCATTGGTCCCGGCTGCCTTTTGTAGATCTTTGACAGGCATTACAGGTAGTCAGTGATCAGAAAGTCTGATAACCAGCCTTATAAAGGGTATCGTATTACCCAGTACTAACTGGGTTGTGGAGTTCAGATAGGCAGTCGCTCCATGTAAAATACTGGTATTCAGCTGCATCCGGTTAGACTGGCAGCCGACCCCAACATAGTTAGTACAGGTTAGGCAGATAATACCACGAATGAAAGTAGTGGTGGCCAATTCATAACGGCCCCATATTACGAGTCACAGGTTCGAACCCAAGCAGACGCTTAACTCTTTGTTATTTAATTACCAATGCTCTCAAAACGGTGAAGGAAAACATCGTGAGGATACCAGAATTTCTTAGAACCAAAAATTCGACTACATGTGACATCAACCAAGCCGCACCGATCGCGTCTTGCACTATAGGCCACCTGTCGTAGAGAAGAAGGCCTGTGTCCCGAATGGTGGGAAGATTATAGTCTGATTATGTGTAGGTATGCTATACCAAGAATAAACAAAGCAACTCTCCAGCGTAAACCTACTTTGTAACATATAAATCAATCAGCTCTCGTTATTACGAAACACCACATTAAAACTCAAGTACCTAAAACAACAATTATCTTTTAACCGCCACATTACCGTTGTCTAAAACACTTTTAATGCTAATCCCATTTTATAAATAGCGTGTGTACAATGCTTTGTATTTCACAGGGAAGTGAGTTTTCCGTGAGAAAAGGTGGCATTATGGTTTGTGCGATCGTATGAACGGCTAGGCTACGCTTCCTCAGTAATTAAGTGAAAGCCAGCAAGTATTTGTAAGTTATTGTGTGTCGTCGAACAAAATGCCAGTAATTGCCTTTATCTTTGGTAATAACTCAGTATATGTCTCGCACGAAATTTTTTCTTCGTTAATTAAAGATGTCGTGTACGATGTAGCCGACGTTCACATGGAATTCTCGTGTGTTATGGAGTGAGGCGAAAAAAGATTGCATTGTTTGAAAATTTCTTGCGGTAATGATGGTATCTTTACTGATTAGTGATTACTATCGTGTAGTAATATATTTAAGTCCCAGTAGTTATTAATGTGAGAACTTTGCGATAGTCATTTACATATGCATATTCTACGCCATTGATATGAAAGAAAAAGCAGTTATGGCTGACAGTGGAAAATAGAAGAAAAAAACGCGTTGCGACGACACAAAGTAACATGGGACGAGGACAGGAAGAAGATGATGCTGATCCTGTAACAGTGATGAGTGATGATCTCGAAGTTTATGTCAAGCTATACAACAATCTTTCAAACAACACAGTGATCAAAAGGATCCCTAATTAAATAAACAAACAACAAAATTCCAGGGAACCGAACGTTTTGTTTTACCATTTCAATGCTAAAAATAGGGCTCTTTGCGGCACGACTCGAGGTTCACCTTTACGACCCAGTTACTTGCAGACACCTTGAACGAATTCCACCGAACATTCACTTTGATTTTCAAGAAAACAACTGAAAAACATCCCACCAATGTCCCGTGCCAAATACTCAGTTGATTTTGGCTCAATTAAATATTTAGCATGAAAGTCCTTGATAAAAAGGTGGACAAATATTTATTGGAACTCGATCGAGGTTTTCGTTTTTAGTGTTGTTACCTGAAACAAAATTATTTGCAGTGACGACAGTTGACGTCTCGCTTCAACATGAAAAGTAGGTCATTGTTGATTCCATCTCCTGTTCAATTTTCTAATTCATTCTGGGTCTATGGTTTATTTGGCGCATGACATTAATCTGAACTAAAACCGCTATCTTGGTTTTTCAATACACATCAGACACAGATAATTCCACTAATGTTTACCAACAGTTCTCTCCTATCAAGGTCATGTCAGTCAAACGCTAGAAGGACCATGCTGCACTGTACCGACCATATCTTGATAGATGATATATCCGCCAATATATTAATTATGACATCAATCTTAAAGTTTTATCTTTTCACTATAGTAATAGGAACCAAGGGGTATCGTATTACTCAGTACTAACTGGGTTGTGGAAGTCAGATATGCAGTCTCTCCATATAAAATACAGGTATTCAGCTGCATCCGGTTAGGCTGGAAGCCGACCCCGACATAGTTGGGAAAAGGCTAGACAGAATATATTATGTACTTTATTGTACACCAAAATTGAAACATAACTGTTTTACAATACTGCTAATTTTATGGGTACTATGGCAGATGATCATGTTTAGCAGCGTCTTCAGAAAGAATAAAAACACCTTTTTATCTCACAAAATGATAATAAAACAGGAAAAGCATGAAACTAGCCGTAGGTAGGTACTACGAGTATGTACTGTATTATCGCAGTTCTCATGTTTATGACTGTTCAAGATTCATGTCCATATGCTAATACCAGTATCGCGCGTGTTTATACACCGCTATCTTTATAAGGTGTTCACAGATTGTAAGTGCTGTGAAAACTGACTTTAGTAGCTGATTTGAATATATTTTCCTATAATTTTATGTTTAAAAGAGTTACCGTGGAGTTTCTTGACGGTTTTTCTCCAACCCAAACCGTACACCTAACTTTGACGATTCATAAGTGCCCATGTAGGTTTATTTCAAATAAAATATTTTGAATTTGATAGCCTCGTTGCAAGCTTTAGATACTTCTTGAGTTCGTTACTCGGATCGGGTAGTGTTATTGTGTTTTTTCATTAGACATTTCTCAGTAGTAACGTGGAGTCTGAATTTGTGCATTATAGATTCGTCACCAATTCATTACATGAGACTCAAACATAACTGGCGAAATGCGAGTGACATAAACGCAAGCCTCTGTCTAATGATAGTCGTGATGTTCGGTATTTTCTGGAACAGAGAGGTTTTCACTTCCAGGAGGAACAGATATGGCTAATCCAGTATTTGTATGAGTGTTTTATCTTGAGGGCCATTTATATTATTATGCTTTATAGCCAGCCATTCAAGGTTAAATATTGTTTGTATTTGTTAAACTTTTGTTTTCTGGACCTTTTTTGGTAAAACGGTCATCGAAAATACCAATATTTCAACTAAATAAATATGAGGTTTTTTCATTCTGCTGCACCTAGGCAAAAAGTTAGGATGTACAAAAATCCTGCTGATAGTCCTTCTTTTTCTCCACTTTACGAGGACTGGTTTATGAGACCCTTTTTCAAAAAACAAATCTATCTGCAAAATTCAGCATTGTGAATTAAATGTTACAAGTGTCTACTTATGTTACACAAATTAAAAAAAAAGCTTCAGTGTCCATTTTGTTTTCATTCGCTCATGTTGACGCATCAGATTTATTTTCTGATATGTTATCGATTAGCTTGGTGATAATAATGTTATTTTGAGATACATAATATGTATAATACGCATATTAATATAAATATCTTTCCAGCTGTTACATGCATATTAAATCAGATTTATATTTAGTGTATTCTTATCAGTTTCTATAATAGTAATCATTTTCTTCACGGAGGGACGAGGCGTGTTCGTATTCTGATGTAAATTTGGTCAAAAAGCATTGTCTGGCTAGCATCTGTTCAGACTCGAAGCCGTCTGAAACACAGCAGGGGAAAGTCCCATGACTTTTCTGCTGTTGAATAAAACCTTGGCAAAATAAAATCACGTCACATAAATAGATTTGTAACATGGAGAATGCTGATCACCAATTTCTTGAAATAATCTTCTAAGGCCTGGACGACAGACCGGGATGTGGATTTCGTTAACTAACGTCATTGGTTGAATCCCGCTCGTCTCGCTGCTCCGCTGATCACTGTTTTGGTGGTAACTGGGACTAAAGCCCGGACTCCACTAAAGCGGAGACGAGTGGAGCGGAAAAGCGATGTGACTAGCTGAAAACCACATCGCGTGTCTCGTCTATCCTGTGATTGGTTGAATCTTGCACGTCTATTCTCCGCTCCGTTCATCTCCACTTTGGTGGAAACCCAGTTACAGAACTGGAACTGTTACCAATCTGCACACGCAACGCAACGTTAACGTAAACGTTCACGTTTTCTGTACAATAGTATTAGTAGAATAAGATAATTGAGCGGTCGCATGTCACGGTTTTTATTGACTGACTAATAATAGATTAATCAATGCAATCATTACGTGTTTATTGACGATTATGATGTAAGTAACTGTAATTTCCGATGACGATTCCGATCTTCTGTATATTCAGGTGCTTGAAATTAAAACAGTAGTTTTGCCCTCTGATCTGTCGATCGAAAATTATCCTACGCTAACGTTCTACCTGGATACAAATAGAGATAGATTTCCTATGTCCTAACCCAGGTCATGGTCTACCAGTGTGCCTAATTTCATCTAAATCCGGTCAGCCGTTAAAATGTAATAGGCAGACATACAGAGTTACTAATGTGTTTACATTATTACTATTATTAGTTTTAGTATTGATTTAGAAGAATTGAAATCGCTAAATGTAGTATTTCAATAGCGGACTTCCTACTTCTCATTTAGATAATGCCTAAGTGCGATTTTTATGAAGCACTTCAAAATAAAATATTATCAAATTCGCAAGTAGATGTTGTTTATTCCTGCTCTGACGTAGCGTAGCCAACATTTATTCAGCGAAGTACGCTATAAAAACGTCGATCTAGCGAGCAATGAGCTGCACCTATTGCATAGAAATTATTGTACAGAAAACCCACTTACAAAAGGAAAGAGACGAAGATAACACAAGAAGACACAAGCTGTATAAGAATATCTCAATCATGCCGGTGAAAAAAAGTTGCTTGTCACATAAGTTGTTAGTGAAGCTCCTGGTTGCCAGAAGTCTGAGCCTATGCTGGATAATTGTGGGAAAAAAAAAAACAAAATGCAGGCGTATTCCGACTAGGACCACGCGCTAAAAGATCACGTACAAAATTATGATTCACAAACGACAGTTATGTATTAGGTATATTTTATGCACTGTTCTTTTATGTTTTTGGACTGTATGAAGGATGATATGGCTAGAAAAAGGTTACTGCTGGGATGACGAGTAATAGAGAAGTATGGAAAAAGAAGACAAGCTGCGCCCACTCCAAATGAATTGGGATAAGGGATGGCGAATGATGATGAATGTATATTTTATGTTATGAATACTACTCATAATACTAAACACACACAAATGACATATCACCTTGATGACACGGGCTTAATAGGCTACATCTTTTTTCCCACGACCACCGATTTGTTTTCTTCTACGTCCGATTTGTACCCATGTTGCTTTTTACATGGGAAAACAGTAAAACTATTAGTCTATCGTTGATCACTTATGAGGAAAATTGACTATTCCACTTCTTTTCTTCCTCCATCTGCCCTGGTCCCAAAGTAAATATGAAATACTCCAACAGAGTCATTAATCAGAGTAATTATTAATATTTACTTTCGCCATGTCAGCGTCTATCTTATCACGCAGTTGTGTACGGATTTGTGAGTGGATGTGGATGTTCATCATTATTTAGAGAATTTACTCCGGAATGTTTATGTGGCTTCCAGTCTAATCGGATGCAGCTGAATACCAGTATTGTACATGGAACGACTGCCTATCTGACCTCCACGATCCAGTTAGTACTGGGTAATACGATACCCCTTGGCAAGACTGGTTGTCAGACGTTCGGGCCATTGACTACCTGTGACGACTGTCAAAGATCTACAATTGACAGCCGGGACCAACAGCTTAACGTGCTTTCTGAGGCACGGAGAAAACCCGGTATGTGGTGCTCACCCAGGTTCCTCCGTGCATAACTCAACATAGTTTTGGAAAGGCTAGGCAGATGATGAATCCGAAAGGTTTATATGTGTCATTTATTAATTTTAAACATATTCATAATACACAAACAATGATGTTTTATCAAGTCATAAAAACTTTACAACCCAGGAGAAGTCACTAGTAACTAACCTACTAGGTTATAAAAATAATCAATCGTCAAGATATATCTTCGCTATCATCTATTTATTATACTAGGTAGGGTAAAGAAATACCCTTAGCATGACTGAGAGTCATGCTAAGGGTATTTCTTTTAACTCGTTAGATCTTCTTCTTCTGCCGATATACCTGTCTATTGGTTGCTTGCTCCACCCTCACAAGTACTCCTAAGTACAGCTCATTGGCGTAGCCTTGTTCAAATGTTTTTATCCTTGTGCTTTATTGACCGATGTTGTCCCTCGCCTATGATTAAATGAAGAATAATGTTATCTAGTAAAGTGAATTAAATTCTGAAACAAATCAAACGAAGACTGCGTAGTGATTCATAATTATTGTACCTTTTTTGTTTTTCTATCTGTTTCTGATTTTTGTAGATTGCCTTTTAAGTGGCATAATGCGCGCAGTAATATAGCAGTAGTGGCCAGTGATAACGGCCGCGACTTATGACTTGTAGGTCATAGCTTCGAACCCAATCAGACAATTTTATTTTGCGAAAATTTTAACCCCACTGCTCGCAAAACGGTGTAACAAAACATTGTAAAAAACAGGCATTCCCTAGAACCTTAAAATGGAAGATTTATATTATATCACAGCCTCCATTTCGTCTCACAGACTGGTCTATGTACAAACAATGGGGACAGTATACCTAGGCTAATTATACGCCAGCTGGTATATTACCAGGACTGCTAATGGTTTCGACTCACTTAAAAATACTGTACCTATCAACTTCCCCTAGAAAGCGTTTCTCCATTTACACACGCAATCACTTAAACTTAAGAACAACTATAACATTACATCGAAACAATTTATGTTATTGTTATGTACACTAAAAATATCTCACACTTCTCTATACGGTACTAAATTAACACATTTAAATAGTAACTGGAATCATATAATAATTGGAACAGTCTATACGGGAATTCCATCAAACGTCTCCTAATATAAGCATATTAGCAAAGATGTGTGAAGATAAGCCACCTCAATAGGCAGTCGTATAGTCGAAGAAATTAATTGGTCATCTAGTTGACACTCTATGTCCATTTGCCGCGTTAAAGCTAGTTCATACAACTGCCGAACAATGACCGCTGTGATTTGAAAATACGGACAATTTAAGTTAGCAGTCACTGTGTTAAACAATTAATTTTCTTGACTTTGCTTAGGTATCGATGTAAATTTGATGAAAATTTGGTTATCAACCAGTCACGTTTTAGAGACGTGGATACAGTTAGATTCATTTAGGCTGTGGTCAGACTGAGTCAAGTGGAAGACCGATTATGCGGATACCGTTACACACGTCGGATTCTGATAGAAGCTGTACTCGAATATTTGTAAGTGGTGGGTACCAAACTTCATAGCCTGGTCCACCGCCACAAAGTTGCATGCTTGTCGGTCTTTTACGGACTGTACTTAGGTGAGTGTCATTCCACCATCTCCCTTCTTCCATCGGGAGGCCCGAGTACGTCTTAGGTTACCCATACCTCGTGTTCCACACATTCTAAATCATTGCTACATTTTTTATTATGCGCACTGCCAAGGAGTGGAATCTCCTGCCTGCGTCGGTGTTCCCGAGTTCATAAGACCCAAATCTATTTAAGTCGCGAGTTAATAGGCTTCTCTTGGGTTAGCTCGTTCCATCGTCGACATCATACTCTGTTCTCAGGACAAGATTGAAGTCAAGAGTGCCCATCTAACTAAAAAAATAAAAAAAAAGTGTGCGGTGTCCGCAGCTATTCCGTAATTTTGGCCAAAAAAATAATACATATCATTATCTAAGATATCAAACTGACTGTTTGTTAGACAGAAGATAAACTGTTCTGTGTACTATAAACAAAATGTTCTGACTCTTGTGTGTACACTGTCTAACAATTCGTTATAAATGTTTTTAACTCAAAGGTTCTAATTTCCGCAAGGTTTTTATATGACTTCTTTGTTATTTAGATCAAAGGAAATCCTTGTCCGATACTTCTAATTCTATTCTCTTCATTGAACTCTATTAGTCATTCGCAATGTTGCGGAATGAGCTTCAAGACGACCTCGATATAGGTTCTACATGAATATCATCATAGCATATGACTTGTTGGGCATTCCTGTGCAAACAAATCCAAATGAAGAAATACTAGAGGACCCTGGTAAGTGGCAATCACTATGAAAGCGTTTCGTATTTCTAAGGCTACTTTCAACAGGCTTTTCTTTCACAGCTTCTCAATAGCAGCTGATGACAATTCATTTACTTATAACTTTTTATCAAAATTAGAAGTCTACATTTTTTAATTATTGAATAAGTAAGTATGTTTAGTTGTATCTGGCTTGTGGAGGCCAGATAGGCAATCCCTCCATGTAAGATACTGGTATTCAGTTGCATCCGGTTAGACTGGAAGCCGACCCCAACATAGTTGGGAAACGGCTAGACAGATGATAATGAGTACGATTGGTTGTCTAAATTAATTATTTCAACTAGTACCTACGTACAATCCATTGTGTAGGTTACCTATTTGCCATTCCATGGATGTAGTTAAATTGCATTAATTAATTGCCACAATTGTAAGGATATGCGTATTCATTATCACTCATTGTTAATGATCTTAATTTGCATTTACGGGTGTACTACTAATGACGACTAAATTGCTTTTGTAGCACATAATACCGACTATTATCAACTGTACTACTTAAAAACTTTATACTGGGTTCAACAGTAGCTATAATGAATGTTAAAGGCTGCGGGTTGTTCGAAAGAGATACCGCGGCCCCGGATCACAAAGGGCGATGAAGGAACATGGGTGGGTTTTAGTCAGTAAAAGTCTGACACACCCTCCCGCTCAGCCCAGAGCGGGAGAAGTCATTTGATGATTTCCCATCCGAAAAAAAAAAAGGTTAGGTTTTTGTCTACGTTGTCTGAAGTTAAAATTGTAGGGCTTGGTAAAGTGCACCCGGAATACTATTGAGAATTAACATCATGGAGCAAGTATCATGCA
Source organism: Standfussiana lucernea (assembly GCA_964057025.1). Classification (NCBI taxonomy): domain Eukaryota; kingdom Metazoa; phylum Arthropoda; class Insecta; order Lepidoptera; family Noctuidae; genus Standfussiana; species Standfussiana lucernea. Next base: position 1,745,555 of record OZ059791.1, on the reverse strand, counting down.
GAAATCAGATAAAAAGTACCCACCAGGTTGCCATCAAACTCAATAGCAGTCCACAGTTGGACATGGGTCCCCCAAACTGCGTCAGAACACCCTGTCGTCATCCTATCAGCATTCCTACCTATCTGGGGACAGTCCCACACCCCGCTGGACAATACACATTCTTTACTCTAGTGCCCGTCTGCTAAATGCTATCGTTATTGTAAAATGTTACGCTATTGAAGGCGCCAAAATACTGGCTCAGTTCTAACACAATTTAGATTGCTGTCGACACGCTAAGAACAAGATTACAAAATTAAAACATTTATGACAATCCTGATGGGAGGGCGCAAATAGAGATTGAACTACGTAGTTCAATTTCACAGCCAGTCTACAAAGTAATTAATAAGATGGCACATAGCCAAAGCATTATTCAATTACGTTTATTCAGATTTTTTATACAAGTCTGCGTGTGTGCGTAAGAGTTGTTTGTAGAAATAGAAATACCTACCTCAGGGCTCAGTTCAAAAACATCAAACGAAAATGCTATTAATAACTTAATTATTCGTTTTCACATTATCTTTCAACTAGCTTTTACCCGCGACTTCGTCCGCGTGTAGTGCTGAAATAATTTCTACATTCCTATCCTATCATGAAACGCAACGATATCGTCAGTAGCTCAAAACAACTGGATGACGATCACACGGACAGTCATCATTTCAGCCCAAATTAACCAGATTTTGGGCTGAGGTTTTGGCTGTCCGTGTGATCCTGGGTGCATTGGTTGATTTGGGCTTAAATAATGCGGACTTCCTATTCCAGGACGTAATCTACCTATCTGCCAAATTATATACAAATCCGTTCAGCCGTTACAGGGATGAAAGCTGACAGACATGCAGACGTTACTTTCGCATTTATTATGTACTAGTATGGATAAACATTATGACATTTTCTGAGAAGTTAGTAGCAAATACTTTGATCACAAACAGAGGTGATGAGATTGTGTCGTCATATCATCTTGAGCAAAAACATCAGGGCGATATGACTCATTGGATGCGGTGATAAGGCACGTTATGGATCTGTTATCATTTGCACATTGTTAACAGGAGATGTGACTCGTAAATATTTGAATGTGCGACGTTGTTTTTCTCAGGACTGTCAATGGTAAGATGAAGTACTTACTATAATTTAAGAATGATGTGATTTCTTAGATGATATCGCAGGCTGTAATGGAAATAAAATCTATAGCCAATCCATGCGTAAATCCGGCTAGGCTAGCTAAGTTTGATTACGACAAACCCGATTTACGGCTATTCTTGTTTGGGTTAGTCATAAATATAAAGCTACGATGATGAAGTTCATCTAATGGAGAAATAAAATTGGAAGTCGAGCAAACAAAGATAACATACCTATGTAACACGTTTACATTTCAAGTGAACCTGTTAAAAGGAAGAATGATATCAACCTGACGTTTTTTATTTTGATAATTTAAAAAAAAGGAACAAAGCCACTAAATAATCATTTGATCCACGAGTTACCACAAAAAACGTCACCATCAAACGTGAATTTTCCACAAAAAATCGCCTTTGACACAGATTTAGTTCCATTACATCATAGACACTGCGACACTGCTCCTGACCTTAGCTATTAGAATATTTCATTTCTTTTACCCAAACGACCGTCTTAATGGAAACCGATGACGTATTCAGATCATTTCAATCAATTAATTGATATTAATCACGCTACTGAAACTTTCAGGTGTAGTTGCTATGCCAACAGTGCTTGAACATTGGAATTTTAATTTAAAAAACAGCGGGCTAAAGTTGAGTTTTCTTTGTCTTTACGTTTATTAGTTATCAGTGAATTGACTTTCGTAAATTAATTATGATTTAAATCATAGATATTTATAGAGGAAATAGTGGGTGTTAATGACAGAATTTCTGTTTTGATCGTGTTTTATGACCCATTGCGGTTTTGCAGTATTTCTTAGATAGACGATTTTCCTGAACTAGACTATTATCATTACTTTTCATGTGCTCATTTTATTTTAAACATCAACTCGTGTAGTAACAAGACCATTTTTCGTACTGACCAATAACAGACTAATATTCAACTGATCATTCAATGGAATGATCAATTTGAAGTTATCGCGAACCATGTATCCTTTGTAAAAAAAAACGATATCCAATAGTAGACGTAGCCTTTCTATTCCGAATGGCCGATATACTACGCTATCTAGCAAAAGGTGTAAATAATCAGTTGTTTACATCAGCAACACGTGTTAATCGCTCTAATTGATACAGCGATACTTCTTTTGGTGCAAGCGCCAATCGAAACTTCGACCGTGAGCACAAACCAACAATCCACCTCTTCTCCATTTGAGCAGCAAAAAATCCGGATATCCCTACTCGCAAGCCTGTCTGTCCACTCTTAATCAGAGTTCAGAATCAGACGCCAAGTGTACCAATTTATGGTTATAAAAGTTAAGGCCCCAATTAAATCATGATCCCTTGACATCTCACCCGACACCCAAGAAGGTTGAATTCGCATTAATGACACCTTTAATCTTTTCAGACGAAACCGCGGAACAAGCAACTACAAATACTGTGTAAGCAAGTTTGAGCCGTAGTGCGTCAAGAACAAAGTCTTAAATGGGATTGTAAGATGAGCTGGCATATAAGACTGTTCGTCATTCGCGCTCAAATCACTTAAGCAATGAAGGTAAGGAAAAAAAAGTTAATTTATTTCAAACTAACTTTTGACCGCGGCACTGCTCGCGTTATGGTCGAAAATTATCCCACGGGAGCGTTTTAAATATCCTAGCCGCCTAATAAGCCTATGTCACTCGGAGATAACGTATGCATTTTCGTTATCGGATCAGCAGCGCCTCTAAGATGACCAAAAATTCCTCCCTACATCCAAACATACAAACGTTACATCTTTGTAATTAGTAACTCTTTAAAATACCTCTTTATAATTAGTACAATGGATATAAAAATACCCTTAGCGAAGCCGAAAAGCACTCCTTGTCATTGCAATAGCCTTTTGGAGGTCAAAGTTCCATCTTTTTCACAAGTTTTTTTTTTAATTTTAAATTCTGAATTTTATAAATTTACTTTAAATACCTCCACGACTCTTGTACTATTCAATGCATCCATCAGCATAATGTTTTGATTTCGTTACATTAAGTCTACCGTAAAACTTGATATTACACCCAAAAAAAAGATACGTTTCCAACAATATTTTTTGCGCAGAGTTACATAGTTTGATGTACATACATACAGACTGCTTGGTTGATTTCGTGAAGGGTCTGTTTACACCTTGTGGCTAAAGACTACTGTTTGTTCGTGTCTGTAGTTATGCATACGATTACAAGTAGTTTTTAAGGAAAAAATATGTATTATTTGTCGATTACGTGTTATCAACGAGCAATCTAGAAATTAAATCAAAATCGAGCCATCATAACAGCTGTTTGGCCGACTGCCCATGGGTGACAATCAGTCAGTCACCTTAGCGACAGACTGGAATAATTATTAACTATGACATTATGGCACTATTGCTGCTCATCTAATGGGATGCGTGAGTGTTGGAAACCCTAATAGTATCCTGTAGATAAAAAGGCTTAAATTGATAAAAACCACTTCACTTCAGCAGACATGACGATAATCTCTTTTATTCAAAATCTTATAATACATTTACTAACAATTTTATAGTAAGATATGTTTTATTTAAGTGATTTGTTAATATCAGTATCAGCATCAGCATCCGCTGATACAGTAAAAACCGGAGATAATTTTCCGATTCCGATTTTTTTTCCACTAAATTGGAGGCTACATTATCCCTGAATGTATGTATGTATAAATGTTAAACGTTCCCGTAGTATAATTTCGAAGCTCCACGCGAGCAAAGCTAAAACTAGTTTAAAGTATTCTTTAAACAGCGAAATAAACAAACAAACAGTTTTAACACAACAATAATATAAAATGGACCTCGCTTTCATGATTAAGGTCATTGGAATTAAGTCACAATTACGTCGGCATTTTTTGTTTCGCTATGAATGTAATTCAATCTCGGACTTAATGCTTGCTGGATTATTAGTAACGTTTAAGTTAATGGCATGCATTGTTTTGATAACTCTCTTATTAAAATACTGGGTCGAAATAGCGAAACTTTAGGCTCAGAAGGAAATGGCGTGGCGAGTTCTCCTATCTGAAGGATTGGGCCGAAATTGCAAAACATAGAGAACAATGAAAATAGAGAGGCCTTTCGTGTGATAAAATTGGCTCGTATAAAAAAACCGACTTCCAGAAAAACAGTCTAGAATAACTTTACTTTCGGAAGTTGGTGGCAAAAAAGTCAATGAAACAAACAAAAAGTAAAGTAAAGTTATTCTGTACTTTTTTATTTTCAAATGAAAAAGAATCATGTAAATTGGCCCTATAATCACGGAGTAATCGGTGTCCTATACAAGAAAAAAAAGGTGCTAGTCAAACCTCCTCCTTCTTTTGAAGTCGGTTGAAATAGCCTTTTATCAGGCTGTGGCTAGCAAATGTCTAGAAAGATCGATCGATGTTCGGCTATTGAGTTGTTAGCATCTCGATAGCCATTTACTATCTCTCTTTAAGGAACTCATAAAACAATGTCCATATTCGTTGAAGCAAGCAGAGGAGCATATTTCTAAATTTAGAATTTAGGTTATAGGGTATAAGCATATGACAAGGTTCATAAGAACTATCAAGGATTAGATGTCAGTAGAAAAATTAGAAAATCCTTCAAGGAAATAAACACAAAATAAGCAGTGCTAAATAAACAATATTCAGTGATTTAGTGGTAAATAAGTGCATTAGGATTATCATTCGTGTGTGACACGAGTTCCGTCCTAATTAATCAATGGCAACCCTAATCAGATATTACTGATATTAGTTATCTGGTTTTAAAATGTTAATTAATTGACGTCTTTGCCAAATGATCTAGTGACTTCTAGATACTGCTTTTTAATGTCGTTATATCAATACTTGGTGAACAAAATTAAATACACTGATTAAAGGTTCAGATAAGCTAGTACGTAGGTATACTTCTGCCTATCCCATCGGGAATTACAGGCGGGATGTTTCTTCTATCATTCTCATCCGTTGTTAACAAATAAATCAAAATTAATCGTTAATCAAAATGTAACAACTCGCAATTATTGGATCATAAAAAATTACATGACAAGATAAATGGCTGATAGGTAAAAGCAATCATTTATTGTTATTTCAATTGTCTTTCTTTGATAAAAACCATAGTATATAATATTGTTTTGTTCGAGTCCAAATATATTAGAATTGAATTTAATATATAATCAGACATGTCATGATATCAGTGATAAAAGGTTTATTAAATTAATGTTTTAAGTAGTTCATATTTATGTTCAAAGTTAGGGAAATTGATTGCAAAGCCACTTGACTATCGAATTAAATAGTCCGTATACTGATACAAATCACAACTCTCAAAGAATTACTTCTTTGAGAATCCTTTGAAATAGCTATAACGCAAACAACGAACAACACAACAAAGTAAAGTAAATACATAGCAAATAATTGACATCGGGTGTCAATTTTCTTAACAATTTCCCTGACGGTGTATCAATGAGGTTTAATAAATTAACAGTCCCAGGGCATTTACTACAGAAATCTTAGAAAAATGAATTCGTACCATCCATGCCATCCCGTGCTATGGTTTGTAGGTAACTAAAGACTTTTGCTAATTTTGAACTTTTAGAGAGGTATAAAAACATTCAGAGGAAATAATGATTTATCTATAGAGAAGTGCATCAAAAAGCGGCCAGTCTATCGATATCCGCCTAAGGTATCACAGCGCTAAAACAGTCCTGAATTTCCACTATCCTCGAACACCTTAGCGTAACGCGGTACTTGACTGGTCCGACCGATTTTACTTGCCTGGCTGATACGGCTAATTGATTACGTCTTTTCGACTTCGACTTTTACGTCTTTAGACGTAAAGGTGACGCTCTTTAGTGCATTCTGTACCACTTTCTACTCGTGCAGCTTGTGGGAAAATTATTCGCGAGCGTCGTATGGAGCTCTTCGTGTCCAATTCAAAAATGCGTTTAGGAAACTGATGGGGTTGCCATGGCGTTGCAGTGCATCAAGGATGTTTGCGGCGGCGAGTGTAGTTTGTTTTTACACAATAATGCGCAAGCGTGCAGCATAGATGGTGGCTCGAGTCATGGCCAGCCCTAACAGGGTTCTAGAAATGATTGCTGGCAGAGTGGACTGTCCATATGTTGTTCACTGCTGTCAGTCACCGTATCGTGTTGTGTAAGCACTGTCATTAACCCTTTATGAGCCTCCGCTCGAAATAAAGATTTTTAATTTAGAGATGGTAGATAATCTATTTTAACTCACAAAAAGAATGAAACACGAAAAACTGAAACAGTTAGGAACTGAGCCGGAAGGTTGCGCATAAGCTTACCATTTCGAAATAGAAGTCTTGAGAAAAAACCATGATATTTATAAAAAGTTCTTTGTGTCTTTCTGTTATCAGAATTCGTTTTTTTAATTTTTTACATAAACAATCAATGTTGATCGAAAAGTCACAAGAATGATATAAAAATAGGTTAACATCAGTGAGTTTATGAGAAAAATAGCCGCTTTAGAAAATAATGTACCACAATCAGCTGTGGTAATGTCCGTGTATATCGGTAACAATGTTGAGTGCTACAAGCTCGGAATTATCTCCAGATAGGTTCTCAATGAGATAAGATTGATAATAGATAACTGATCCATGATAAAATCCTAAATCATATTATGAACGGACAGGAAAAACTGTTAAATGAATAACTTTTTTGGAGTATTTTGAGATTTCCCACAAATAGACAAAATAAATTTTGTCTATTTGTGATAAATAAAACCTTTGTCTCGTCTGATCAGCACCCGTATTAGTATTAGTCATTCATCATGATCTTGATGAACATGTTATTGGTTGAAGCACAAGAGGCACTGGAAGTTGGAAACAACTCGTAGAAAATAATATTAGATGTAATTCAACACCTCACTTTATTCTTATTTCAGATGGTCCCAGTTCATCGAACACCAATCGTAGCCACGCTAATACTCCTATTGTTACTACAACCAGCACTCGAAGCCAAGGAATCCAAAACAGTAATATGTCCAATAGGATTTCGAGTAACCTACTCCAACATCAACGGAGAACCAATATGTTACCGGTTAAAAGGCCCAGAGAAACTCACAGACAAATATGTCGGGTGTACCGGTAACCTATACACATCCAAACTGTACAACAATTTGAATCTGACCAAGTCTGAGTTAGTATTATGGACAGAGTACAAATCATTGTACCCTGGGGGACCCTTCATTGATTACTCATTTACGAAATCAACAGGGTCTCTTTTAAAAACAACGTTTGAAGTAGATAACCCGCAAAAGGGTATTGAAGAGGAATTATGTGTGGTGATGGACCCAGTAACTAATTTTACGGCGACGAGGTGCGATGATGAGTTCTACCGGTACTGTCTTGTACCTCCTTATGTTGGTAAGGATGCAATGTCTCACGAAGGCTGTGATGATTTCAAAGGCTCTTTGAGATTTTGGTCGCCTAAAGCGACCTGCTTGATGCCACTGCCTGCCACTGCTGTTGGAGGTAAGAGCGCAGTGAGAGCCACTTGGTTCCAATCAAAGGAACTATGTGAGAAGAGAGGAAGTACAGTCCTCTATAACGGGTGGAGATACTCAAATAATCCACTGTTACAAGTCTCTGGATCGCTTCCTGTTTACCCGCTGGGCATTACGTACGACCCTCAACGTCACAGTCACATTGTGAATGAAGACGCTACGGTGAGTTACGATTTCTTTCAATCTTGTTTAGATCATGTCCATCAATGTTACTTTGTCTTTGATCTTGTAAACGTCTATAAAAGCATTCCTAAGTATTCCCAAGAATAGTTCTTCTATATCATTTCTTTGTGCACTGTCTTCTACTTGTAAACTTTTTGTGAAGTGTGGAATCAGGTTTTCCTTAATATTAGATTAGATCATGTCATATTTCTAATATCTCTGTTATCTTTGCTATAGAGTAGTGTCTATGTACTAGTTACGAAAATGTCGTTGAGTATTTAATTATATTAATGTTAGTGTCAAACCCAAAACTGCTTTTGTTGTTTTAGAATGTTTTGTTTTTAATAGCTTTTGGACTGTGGTGGCTGGTTTCCATTAGTATCTCCTTCGATGAAACGAAGCCCTTTTGAGCTAGAAACAAGGGGCTGTTGTAGGTATGATACCAAGACTCCAGAATCACACAGAAGCAGGTTGCCGTCGCGAAGTATTTCACAACCCGTATTCCGGGATGTGTGGGTGTTGGTGCGAACTTTTTCATTCAAATATTGTTTCATATAATCAATAGTCACTAATAATTTTGCATGAATGAAATTTGGAATAGCATTTATGTGTTTAAAAATACATTGCTTAGCTTCTAACATATTGTGCCCGTGAATAAATGTGAATAGGCTTCTTTTGTGAGCTTATTAGTTTGTGAAGTTCCGATTTTGGATATCTTGTTTGAGTTAAAATGATCTGGTGGCTCAGTATCAATTTGCTTTTCCAGATTGCGTATTGAATTACGTAAAAACGTAACGTTTCTAGATGTTCATTTTTTACCAATAAAATGAACATTGTGAAATATCATGGTTACTAACTACCTACATTGTCTATATGAGCAAATCAAAAATTGAGCTTCCAATGATTCTTCAAATACCTAACACGTGTCTAGATACCTAATGTTATGCCCGTTCATGTGCTTCTTTATACAATAAAAAATGATAATCCTATCCCTCATATACGTAAATTACCTTATAGACACCGCCAGCAGAGTGGGGTTTGGAAGACAATATTGGATTGATGAGTGGCAACGAAACTTCATACGGGGCAATAAGAAATGGTGTATGGGACCTGGTGAACAGCTCCTATATTTTCTTCGATGTTATTTGTGAGAAGAATGTTGAATTAAGAAAAGTTGAATTAGTCGTTAGCGCTGATGAGTAAGTATTTTGTATAAGTTTTTAAACTGACATGGTCACTAACACTTTGGTTAACAAATAAAACGGGATCAAAAACCGGGACCTCTCGGGATTGTAAACATGGTAAATATCCCGTTTTATGTGTTAGCCAAACAATTTTTTACTTAAAACACACACTATGTATATAATTATAGAACAGCATTAAAGGCAAAATGTAGGTGCACTCTAGGCACACCTATCCTACCTATAGACATGATGTTATGTTATATAAAAATGGAAAAAAGTTAATTGAGAGCTTTAAATTTTTGTTACGCCTATTAGATGAGACGCATTGTACTGTGTGTTCAGTATAAGATAAAAAGATCATTTAGAAGCAAGTTACAATCAAATTTTTTATATTAACTCCAAACCGTCTATTTCACAGTCAAAATAAGCTGATATTGACTGTAGGAGCAGGTAACGTAGAAGAAGACGACATCTACTGCTTCACTGACTCCCAGACATTTTCCCCGACTCCTGTAGAGATTAGCTCCGATATTATTCACAACAAGTTACTGACCTATGTCCTCACACCCAAAGGCGACGGATACTACTGGTGTGTTCACACAGATTCTAAGCGGTTTCTCGTCTCCGAATCTAACAGAGCTCTCTGGGTAAGAGAAGAACAATCCCTCCAATATAACTACGCTGTCAAACTTTCTCTCAAGAAAGAATACAATTTTGAAAACGTGAAAAAACTGAAAGATATTTGGGAGAAGAAGTTAAAAGAATACATTTTGTATTCAACAAAATATTACGAAGTGAACGGAGGATTGGAACAGATACAAGACCCGAAATCCTTTGAAGGTATCTTGAAGGACTTCAAAGCGTCGCGACCAGATTTGAATCCAAAAGAGAAAGATATACTGTTTGGGCTGAAGCTGAAGAAATTGTTTCTGGATAAGAAGACGGTGGTGCTACATTTGAACCTGAATCCTAAAATGATGCCGGTTAAACCTGGAAATTGGAATGACATTGAAATCCTTTATATGAAACCTGTGTATTACTGTACGGTTGATAACCAAAAGTTTGGTAAGTACATTTTTTATTTATTTACTGAGTTTGAGATTTATTAGTTTATATTCGACTGTACTGCCAGGACATGGTCTTCTTGTGTACAGTTTCATCGAAATCCGTTCAGCCGTTAAGGCGGTAACAGATAACAGTCAGAGGGACAGAGTCATAATCAAATTTTTAATATTAGTAGGCATGGATTGGGTTAATTCATCCATCGGCATGTTTCGCTTTCTCTTTTTATATCCTGCCTTTATCCGGTCTACCTCTGACCTTTTATCTCTTTCATATCAAATCGTCGGTATTCTATAGGGAAATCTTGGTCGGTATCATATCTGATTAAACTACGTTAGTGTGTGTCTTAATTAGCCTAATTATATCCAAGTGCAGAGGTCAGACAGTCCGGAGACGGTCGCAGCGTGACTCATAATATACATTAAAACTTCACCATGTCTTCTTTTTCTATACTTCTCTATTACTCGTCATCTCAGCAGTCACCTCCTTTCTGACCATATCATCTTTCTCACAGTCAATGCTCCGTTTCTTTGGTCTCTCTCTACTCTTATAGCCATCCGCTTGTAGTATGTGATGCTTCAAACAAACTGTACGAAGGTTATGCTTGAGAATTTTGGCAATGCGGTGCGGCCCGCCCAGGTCTGCGTCAGCCTTTATGGATTAACTTAACTCTTTGATACCAAAGATTTGCTTCTTCTTACATCTTCGATACCAGAGAGTTAATTTATAACATTTGTGAATGGTTAGTTATAGGAAACAGACGAGAGTTAATCATTCAGGTCTAGAACTTCTTGCTTTTTTTTTACCTTGTCACCTACACATCTTATCTTGTTCTCAATGTCACTTCAGACGGAATTAAATCATCAATTAAGGATAATATCATTCATTGTTGACGGCAGCTCTTGTAGATTAAAATTCTTTTACATCTGCATTGTCTTGTTTAAGTAGTCGAGATAAAAACCTCGAGATGATTGAAAGGTCAGATTGAGAGAATTAAATGAAAGGTTATGATGACTGTGTCTGAGTTCCTTTGCTGCGTAAGAATACTTACATAAAGTTCAAATTGTTAGTGCGCTGAGTTTTTTTCATTTTATTTTATTAAATACTTACGATGCGCATACAAAACATGGGACAAAGCGGAATATATCGTAGTCTCTTACTATAACCGATTAGTTAGTGTCAGTAAAAGTGTAACGAACGGGTCAAGATACCTTGAGACATGGAATCACAATCTTTTACGTTTACGTTTTACATTTCGTTTGAAAGCCTTTGTTTATAGAATCTTATAATAAAAATAAGAAAAAAATAAATCATCGGCACAAAGTGGACCAGCCAGTCCGCTTTGTGCCGACAGTCTAAAAATCTTTTCAGTGTCAGCCTTATGCAAGAATTTGGTCCCCATTACGTAGTGATTAACTGTACCTATTGCTCCTACATTCAAGCTTTCACGAAAAACATAGCTCAATTTCATGTATATGTTGTCTTTGACAGTGAAATCAGTAAAAGTAAAATGCCAGATCCACTCGTGTGTCGGCAACTTCAACGATGGCATGCAGGTAGTGACCTCTATTGACGAGAACTGCTCCCAGAGCACTGAGCTGCCCACCTCGTACAGCAACTTACCAAACTCGCCAACGCTACCTGGTAGAACACGGAACCGGGTAAGTGAAGTTGAGTTAGCAAAAGTCTACAAACGTTATGTTTGATTGATATGACTGATCACCCTCAGAAAAAAAGAATTCAATCATTTATTTTTATTTGACCGTGTATAAAGAACGACTCATCACGTCTGCAGAGTTTTGCTACCTAATTTACTGTGACCTTGTAGTGTCAGCAGTTGGTATTTAAAAGAGCCAGCTTATGAGTTCAGAATTGTAATATAATTTTATTTAAGATTCAGAGAACATCAAAATTGTATCTGCTTTTCCTAGTCCGTGTTTTTGAGCATTTTTACTTTTCGTTCTTAAAAGCAGAAAGCTTACAAATTTAGAAATAGTATTAAGTTTATACATTTAACTAATTCGAAATTATTGACTAACGTGCATAGTCACAAAACAAATCAATGTTTCGTTACTAATAACACATATTTAAATTTTAACATGCTTAACTCATGATTCTAGTATTTGGCTTAGAACACTTAACGTTACCTAAACAAATAACTTAATTGTAAATGAAATAACTAGCTTATCGTTATGCTTCGCGATAGCCAATAAAGGTAATTAATTAAATATTAAATTTAATCATAATACTTTGTTACTTTACAATGCTTAGTTAATAGTTTGTGCAGCAATAGTTAACTGCTAACTGTGGAGGCTCGTCAATGGCTTGTCGCTGATTACCTCACTAAATTTGTATCGTTAGCTGTAAGCCACCCAAACATCATTAAAATAAAACAATATTATCAATACTATTCTATTGTTCATCAAGTAACATCAGTAACAATGAAATTGCACTGAAAAACATAGTTTCAGTATCAGTAACAATAAAATTGCACTGAAAAACATAGTTTCGGTAATGTACGTAATGGCTTCGGAGAAGCAAGACTCGTTAACAGCGCTCCCTTCTAGAAGTCATTCGAGCGCTAAAAGATTCATGCAGCAATGTAGCAGCCTGCTGTCGTATGAGGTAGTCTGGCGAACAAATTATTATCTGTTTTTCCTTAGATAAACATAATATAATATTACCGTTTCGCGAAGTTTTAGTTCTGATTGATTGATTTATATTTGTTATTGTAAAATATACCAAAAATTTATTAAATCAAAGACATTCAAAATTGGATTATATGAATAAATCAATGACATAACAAACAAAATATTTGCAAACCGGAAGTCAGGTCTAACAATAATCAAAACTGTAAAATAACTGCACTTAAGCTCATCCTACAAGCACTAACTAACGAACTAACATTCTAGATCAACAAGCTTCAAATGGAGGAGCAGGGATCAAACAGTTCAGAAGAGTCACAGACGCGTCCTGTGCCTCCCACAGCTGGAGATAGCGTTTTCACATACGATCCCCCTGAAAACATTACTATAGTTGATAATTATACTTCTCCGGATACTACAGCCGCAACATGGGCAGAAGCTAGTACTCTTATTGATTCTACTTCTGATTCATCTACTGTTACAACTACCGATACAACTACTATTACAACTACCGATACAACTACTGTTACAACTACCGATACAACTACTACAACGGAGACGACTACCGACCATTCAACCAGTACTACGGCTGAGCCAATTAGAACTGAAATACCTATAGTAATTACTCCACCGTCCAGTCCTCCTACTACTACGACTACAACTACCACTACAACTACTACCAAAGAACCCACTACTACTCCTAGTACTACTCCTAGTACTACACCTGTATGGACTGCCCCACCGACGCCGCCACCAGTAAGTTCTATATTTGTTTGTGGTTGTCCCCTAGCTAGTCTTGTAGAGATATCTTCGAGAAAATGTCAAGGGTCGTAGAATTTTTGCTGTCTTATATTTCATGTCTTGGAGTGTGTCAAAACGGAGGTTTATTCCAAAGGACGTACCTAGGTATCAATTTTTAATTCTATTTTATCATTTAACCCTAACATTGCATGATTCATTTGCATGAATTGTATTTGCATGAGCATTTAATTTAATAAAATATTTATTATCTAACAGGGATATGTGATAGTGATGTATCTTCAAAATATTTGCTGTAAAAATGTTAGATTATAAAAATTGAATTTTTTTCAGCCTTCTGAACAACTTCAACAAGTGATGGACGATCTACAGAGCCTGATCGATAATGACGATGTGCCCGTGTCAGTTGATAATATCAGTACAGCATTTGATCAGGTAACCATAGATTGAGATTTGTGTGATGTCCTTCTTGTTTATCTGAGAAGGAGTAAAGTACACTACTGCATCAGTGATCTAAACAAATTTTATTTCGCTAATTACTATGGCCACACAAACCTAATTTATTCTGACATCAGAATGAATGAATGAATTATTAAGGACCAATAGTTAGACGTTAGCTGCTGGTCCTTAATAAGGAATACAATTAACCTAAATTCTCTTCCCTCACTCCTATAGTCCGATGGCATGGCGATCCGACACGACCAGATAGAGATCAGGCGCAGGACCAATGGCTTAACGGGCTTTCTTAGGCCCATGCCTAACCCATGTCTTACCCCCATGGGTATCATACCGTGATACCATCAACATCCAAACTCCGCGCTGCTACTGAGAAATTCCTTATGGAAAACCCCAATTACACTTTGAAATCCAACCCAGGGCCCGACGCTCAGCAGTCGCGTTTGCGATCACGAGAGCAACGGAGTAGTTTAAAAAGTGTACCTGAAAAACCAACGCCAACGAAATTTTTTGCCTTTCCAGGTAGATGGACTTCTAGCAGAAAACATAGACTTGTCCATACCTGGGGAACTGCTTCACCTCCTAGACGAGATCGGATCCAGGCTGGACCTGGATGGGTCTGAGAACGCGACGACTATCAGAGACAATATAGCCTTGTTGGTGACTAATGCTGATCCTAACCAGCCGGTGAAGGGCCTCAGGATTGCTTCCAGGGACCAAGACGTCTTCACTAACGATGCTTTCGAGATTCTTCGAGGTTTGTATAACCGCTGTGGTGGTTTTACATATATTTTATTTTTAATTCATGAGAGTAGGAACATTTCGTTGAAAGAAGAATGGCAGGCTTACGTGCATTTTGGGTATCGCGTTTTGATTTTATGTACATTCAAAAATATACTCTCGAAAGATAGGTCTTGATCAAGTTTAGGGTAAAAGGTTTATATGGTAGCCTAGCCCGAGTTCCATAAGAATCCAAATGCGAGTGAACAACTGTGTAAGTGTCTGCCAATTCATTGTGCTACGTAGTAAGACCGATGGTCAGACTTTAGAGTGTCTCACTATTCATTCCGTCAAACGATATAAAATACTAGGTAAGTACTTCATTTCTGCGCTATTCCCAACGTTTTCAATACCGATTTGTCCACGTTTTATGACGCACGTTTGATCGCAATGCCGAACTAATCTGAATCAGTTGTAACATGTGTATCGTAATTGGCTGTTTAATGCTATGGACGTGGCCCGTGGGAACGATAGATTGCAATGAAATACAAAAAATAATGTGGCTGTATAGAGTGTACAGAGTTCTTGGCTTTAATTATTTATGTAAGCTAAATTATGTGTAGTTGTTAATTAAAAAAAAAATCGGACTCATAAAAAAGAAAGAAAGTACGTTTATTTGGAACATGCCACAATATAATTTTTTTTTTTGTGTTTTTACCCGACTGCAGCGAAACCCTAAAGGGGGGTTATTTACACGGATATTTTACTACTACTTACAGCAAGATAATCGAGAAATTACTTAATCCCCTTGTCATTGCGTTCAATCATGGGCCTATGTTTACTTACCAAGACTAACATGATGTTCTAGTTAAAGGTAAAACTCTCTAACATTTTAAAACCATTCATCTACAGACGAAAACGACTCAATAAATCTTCAACTAGAGAACAGCGAGGCGGTAGTGAAGCTGCCTGACTCCGTAGCCACATCATCTCGGCGGATCAGCTTCGTGGTGTTCCGTAACGACCGCGCCTTCCACACCCAGACCTCTGATGACTACTTCGTCAACAGCCGGGTGTTGAGTGTCAATGTGGAGAATATCACCGAGTTTGAGAGAGGAGAGGTGTGTTATGATAAACTGAAAATACTTATTTTTATCATTCGCAAAACAAATAAGAGTAAACAAATAACCTAAAACTGATCTGCAAAACTGTAAGAAAATCTGAATTTCGCGAAATACCTTGTGACATCCATCTTGAATTAACTGATGACTTGTCGACACCGCCTTACGGCATTAAATACGCTATGTTTCGATACAAGTCCAGTAGACCACGGCACTAAGAGATTTAGATGACCAAATTAAATGCAATCAATACCTATCGAGGGCTAAGCCAAGTCTAATAAATAACCACTGATGAAAATGACTTTTCTGCCTTTACAGACGGTGGACATTCACTTCAGCTCTCTCGGCGGCGGCCCCGAACGGAACCAGAGTCGTGCGTGCGCTTTCTGGCACTTCCTGGAGAGCGGCCAGGGCTACTGGTCACAGGATGGCTGCACCTTCATCCGCGCCAGCAGGCCCGGCATGCTCGACACGTGCCGCTGCAACCATCTCACGCACTTCGCCGAGATCCTCGTCCCCAGGGCCGTGTTCTCCGAAAAAAATGAACAGGTGCTCGAAATACTCTCTGTGATAGGCTGCTGTTTATCCATGTTCGGTCTCATCGTCATTGGCATCACTGCCGCCCTGTTTAGGTCTTGGCGAAGAGACTTCAGTAACAAAATATGGTTGCAACTCTGCATCTCTATACTACTGCTCATCATCTGTTTCTTAGTCATAGTCTTTGCTAAGTTTGACCACTACGGTATACCCTGTATGCTGGTAGGAGTGTTGTTACACTACTCTGTGTTAGCGTCCTTCTGCTGGATGTTGATCGCCGCCGTGATCTCATACAGGAGACTGGTGATGGTGTTCACTCGCGATGCTTCGCACAAACTGTTGCGAGCTTCAGCTTTCTCATGGGGAGTTCCCTGTGCTATAGTCGGTATCCTGCTCTCAGTCGACCCGCAGTCTTACGCGGGACGCTTCGAAGACAAGACCCCGACGGGAGCTTTCTGCTATCCTTCAGGGCTCGGGCTCTGGCTGGCCGTGTATGCGCCCATCGCGGTCATGCTGCTCGCAAACTGGACGCTATTCGTTCTGATAGTGCGCTCCGTGTTTGCTACTAAAAGCGGGATAACGAGGCACGGCGACCGCAACGAAGCCATCCGCTGTGCCTCCGTCAGCTGTTTACTTGTGTTCTTGTTTGGTCTTCCGTGGATATTTGGTTTGTTTGCTCATAACATCGTGTTGGCCTACCTGTTCGCTTTGACGGCTACTTTCCAAGGTTTTGTGTTGTTCATATTCTTTGTCGTTGGGAACAAAAAGACGCGAGATCTTTGGTTAAACAAGTTGAAGATCAAGCAGACTCGCAAGATTCCAGTGACTTCGTCGACCTACACTAACAACAGGAGTACGGTTCCTGGCTTGCGGGGCACGCCCCAGAACTCAGTGGAGGCGAAGGTATCAAAGCCCAGGTCTCTAGCGAGTTCTGACGACTCAAGGTTCTCTTGACAAAAACAAGTGAGGTCCTCCAAAACGGACCGCTTGAGGAAAAGGTCTAGTGACATTTCTCCCCAAAATAATAAGTAGAGATTCCCCACAAGAATTGATTTGTAGATCAGCACAGATGTTTAGTCTTCTAACTTTTGCATTTACATTCCGGGAGTTTCACTTATTATCGTGGATATCTTCAAATCCTTTGACGACATGTTTCATTTTGAACTGTTTGTTTATATTTTTACTTACATACGGGGTTACATTAAATAAATCTTTTTTTTTCCATAAGCGATATGCAGCAGCCTATTCTTTTTTTAACTTATGTATATAACTATTTATACTCTTAGTAATTAAGACTTATGTTACCTTTTTGAGTATTAAGTATGATTGTAGTGTAGTAGATGTAAATCTATTATGTAATTTAATCGTCTCCTAGATTACTTTAATTGAGTCTGTGTTTATTTATTGTATTTTTGTAGTGTTATATATTCCTTAATTGAAATATATTCTTACTATCTTAAGATCCTATTACGTATACTGTAAAATTTAATATAAAAAAGCATCGTTCATCAATTTTCAGATTATCATTGTGTGGTTTGATCGAAGTGTGGTCAAATAGTCAGTCATGTCCCAGAACTCATCTGTCATTCATCATCAAGTTGTCTTAGCCAAAAGAACTTAGATACGAATATGGTTTATTTATATAATGTTTCAATCATAAG
This sequence comes from Standfussiana lucernea, assembly GCA_964057025.1. Lineage (NCBI taxonomy): Eukaryota > Metazoa > Arthropoda > Insecta > Lepidoptera > Noctuidae > Standfussiana > Standfussiana lucernea. Next base: position 1,727,578 of record OZ059791.1, on the reverse strand, counting down.
TTTGCCATACACAAGGCAATGGGTCTGTTCAGGGGTGTCATAGCCATGGCTATTCCAAAAAGGTAAAAAAGTGGTCAATATGGCATTTATTTTCAGTTTACAAAACATTAATCTAACCTACCTTATTTTAACCTGGGTATTCACACTATGACATTTAGTGAAGTGGAAATTATGTTTTTTCTACTCCTCTGCAATTTTTTTCTATTTTCGTTGCGGGATCCAAGACAGTTAAATTGTCTCTCCGGGGCTTCGTCGAGCTTCATTGTCTCTGCGCTTTTCTGGTGGTCGCCACTGTTGCAGTGGTTTGGGAATAGTTTGGGGGTTTGTTTAAATAAAAAATAATAAAAATACCAAGTATAACGTTTTTGTTAGTATAAGTTTTAACTGTCTGAACACATTTCTGTCTCTGTGGTGTGGTTATGGGTGTGACAAGTCTGATTAGACCCTTTGTATCGTCAGATTATAGATGGTATACTTGTATAGTTTAGTTTTCCCTATATCTGACGATAAAAGGTGCCAATGGTATGCTTCATGAAATTCACTTTCTAGTCTGTGTCTAAAAAGGCGATCCGTTTCACGCTTACCTAATTAAAAATAAAAAGTCAGTCAAATGACTGATTACTTGTAAACTTCTAGCTTGCAACGGAACGCGAAGGTAAGCATCAAAGATAGTTACCAAATAATTAATTTATAACTAGGTACGTATGCTAGTTTGATATTTTATATAGAAAAGTTAATACTGTATTGGAACTTAGATATTTAGTACCGAGGACTGTTTATGCTATTTAACGTAGTACTGTTATGTCATATTATAGGTAAATAAAACGTCACAATGAATTGAAATATCCTAATATGTGTTCCCGTTCCGTTTTCACTAATACTGGGTCACACTTAAGTGAATACCAAAATAAAAGCGCTCAGTTTGATTTTCAACGTTACAGCTAAGCACCATGAGTTGAATTTCTAACAGCGCAGTCATACCTGCTAAAAATATACGATTAAAAACAATGATATGTATCTTCTACTTGCGTACATTATGCTAAAGATAATCAATAGTAAATAATCGTTTTAGTTTAGTAGTTGATACCAAATATAAAATTTAAATTATTCGTGTTGATAACAGCGATGCTACGAATAGTTTTAATATTAAAAACAAAGGCGGTTGCCCAATGCAGTGTTGTTATTTAATACACGTCAGTGTGCAGAAGCCTTTTAATAGAGAGTATGAAAATCTGTACTGTAATACCTTGTAAAAGTGTAAATATTATTAGTAGATGGTGTATATAAAGAACAAAATAGATAAGAGAAAAGACCAGAAGACTATTTTTATGTTATTATTTAAATCCATGCATGTGTGCCTACTCCATGTATGTGTAAAAAACATACCAACAACTCCTGCAACAGTTGCTGATGTGGTGGCCTACCATGACGTCTTAATGCAGGAATATTTTAGTTCTATTCCTGTGTGGGAAAGAGACAGAGCTATACAGGATGTCTAGCGCCATCTCTTTCTTACACTTGAATAGAACTCAACATTCCTGCATTAAGACGTCATGGTTCAAAGGTTCACAGGTACGGGGGTTCAAGTCTGCTATTCAAACCATGCCAGAACGGTCCGTCATTGACTTAATCTGACCACTTGGGTGTTTTTGCTCGCTACCAAAAAAACATGTGTTCTTCATCATGAAAAAGTCTACGAAATTTTGGCACAGTAACTGTCATAATAGAAAATCGAACCCCCTGAGTTTTATACTGAACCGACTTTCAGGAGCATGTGACATTCTCCGATAAGATCACCAATCAGTTAGATATCTGATAACTACAGATTGCATTGTGTAAGAAATCATCACATGTTGAAAGTTATGTTGGAAAACATGTTTACAAGTTGTATACGCAAACAAATTTCTTTTTTTCAGGAGCTATTTAATTAAACATGATTGTTGCAACTTTTAATGCTCGAATACAGCACTGTCTTCCTGGCCAGGCTTATTGTACTATTTTTGATAGTAACATATTTATAACCACAGAGGCATTTACTATATTATGGAGTTATTTAATAAAATATTTTAAGATATTGCATGTGTTTTATTTTTTTGATATCTTCGATATCATCTTCACAGCGTTCTGCTATTGAAACTGGAACTGGTACAGAAAAATGTGACACTGGACACTGGCAGACACTTTAGTGCATATATTGTCTGTCGGTCAAGCCAGTACGGACAAATCGCGGACGGAATTCCGGACACCATACGTATACAGGTAGACACTGTAGACACTATGCCAGTTAAATTTCAAGTAAACCTAACGTATACTCCAGGTAGACACCCCGTAGAAACGAATAGATCTCACATAATCCGCAGGTAGGCACTGCGTGGCATCACGTATATACAACGTAGACTTTATGTGAACCTACGTCCGTACGCAAAATACGCACTTTGGATGTGGAGTTGCGAACCGTTATACTATACCATACTATACTATACGTAGGTTCATATAACGTAGACTTCTCGAGTACTCCAGGTAGACACCACGTGAACATATATTAGACACCGTATAAACCATGGCTGATACCTCACAGATACCTGACTCAAAAAGAAGATTCCAAGTTTCCATTTCAGGACATGTCTGACGCGAACTGCCAATCCTGAATTTGTGGTAACTGTGAGTCAAGTAAAGGTCATCCAGGAACTCTAAGAGAAAGATCCTAGGCGGTGTTATGCAAGGGAGTAATAAAAATATCATGATTTTCGACGTGAGACGAAAATCATGATATTCAATCATCATCTTTATTACTCTAATCTTTCATATTAATGAAAGATAACAAATAACTTAATCAAATTATTGATTAAGTTTCATTGAAATATTTGTAATTAAATTAACCAACCGACGGAAAGACAGCGACACGTAGTGTCTCAACTGCTCGAAAATCCGATATATACATATAGTTGGTTGGGCAATAATTATATTAGTCACAATTATGGACCCTGTCGGGCACCGCATAAATCAACTAGGAGACAGGAGAAAGGGCACTGGGTGTTTAATGTGAGATATTTTATTATTAGTTAAGTAGTTAGTAAGTTCTAATTTACTAGACCATGGAACACTCTTTGTGGGTAGACTGTTTCATAGGTTCATGCCTAATGAGGTGTATGAAATTGATAGCTGTTGATTAATACAACTATAGAACAAACAAAATTATATATAAGTTACACCTGATTTGTTTTTCTTTTTATATGTGACAAAGACACAAAGGGCGTCCACATTGTTAGTTTTCTTTTTATAAAGAAACTTTCACGCTCGAGTTTTCGTGACCTTATACACGTCAGTGGGCAGAAGCCTTTAGTTAGAATGTTACTCTGTATTACCGAAAATATTAATAGTGGATCGTTTCGATGGGTCATGGCTGAATAATAACAGCCGCACGGGCGGATCTTCGTGGTTAATCAATGTTTGCCGAGGTCTGTCCGTGGATGGGTCACCATCATTACGTACCGAGTTCCCTCCGTGCCTCGGCAAGCACGTTAAGCTGTTGGTCGTGGGTGTCATTTGTAAGATCTTGAAAGTTGTTACGGGCAGTGAGAAGCACGAAAGTCTGACAACCAGTAAAGAGGTATCGTATTGCGTACCAGTACTAAATGGTCGGAGAGGCAGTTGCTCTATGTAAAATACTGGAACTCAGCTGCATCCGGTCAGACTAGAAGCCGACCCCAACATTGTTGGGGAAAGGCAGGCATGGGTTTTTGAGCAGCAGGAGTGGATTTTTGAGATGGAGCAGAATTTTTGTAAAGGCCGGTGTTTTAACCGCTGTATCGACAGAAAACGTTCTTAGGAAACTGTATGTAGGTACTTAATTTTGGATCTAGGACATTTGCGCGAAGTCATTTGCGCGGCTGGACTTTTGAGCGAACGGAAATTTGCACTACTCATACTTGCGCGATAGATACGTGCGCGACTCAGTCGGTCAGTGACCTTACGGACAAAACGTAACATCACACCTGTTATTACTAGAAGGTGGGTAGGTAGTAGTAGTAAGTCGGGGTGTCTGATTCAAGGTTAGAACATGGATGGGTTACCTTACCGATCCAGGTTAAGCAACTCTTGCCAGGGTTTGGATACAGATGGGTTACCTTACCGATCCAGGTTAAGCAACTCTTGTCAAGGTTTAGAAACGGATGGGTAACCTTACCGGTTCAGGTTAAGCAACTCTTGCCAAGGTTTGGAATTGAGATGAGAATAAATGTTTGTCTGCTATACTAACCAGGTTCCGACATGAAAGTTACGTTGGTGCACCAAGAGTCCAACCGAAAGCTGTTCCAGTACCCCTTGAAGAGAGGCTTGAATCCAACTAGAGCGCTTCATCACGGTTTATTGGGTTTTTCCAACAGGAATTTCTTAGTAGCAGCCACGGAGTCTGGATTTGTGCCCAGGTCCTTGTAATGTGTTCACCCCCTATAAATGGGAATTAAAAAACATAACTGGCGAAATGTGGTGAACGATAAGATACCTCTCTGCCTAACCCTTCGGGGATTACAGGCGTGATGTTAAGATATGATGATGATTATTAATTTAGTTGCCCTGAATAATATTATAACATATCCTGAAAGTGAAGCTGTGTCTATAACTTATCGATTCTTTACAACTCTCTGACCCTTTATCTATTAAAAATAGACTCCCCCACACGTTACGGGCATGCAAATCGATACTCAGCTTATTGCCACTTGAGCGACTATCTAGGACCTTCACGATATTATTAATTAGCGATATAATCTATACTAATATTATAAATGTGAAAGTTTGGATGGATGTTTGTTGCTCAATCACGCCAGAACGGCTGAACGGATCTGAATGAAATTTGGCACAGAGATAGATTATAGTTTGGAATAGCACATAGGCTACTTTTAATCCCGGTAGAACGACCCCTGGGTCAATTATCGAACTTCAAGCGGGCGAAGCCGCTGGCATAAGCTAGTCTAACATATATATCCAACCTTTGCGGCGGCGAGCTCTTCGCGCGCCAATCAACCCGGAGGCTACAAGCTACGAGTGCATAAATAGATCGTAACCATGGCAACGCCCCGATCGCCAAATAAACATGCTCCATTGAACGTCACCATGACAATGACTTTCATTCCATTCTTGTCAGCCGAGGCGACCACACAAAATGTTCTGGGGTATCAGTCCTGCTATCGATTTGCAAGAAGAGTACTTAAAATACGGCGATAAGAATGCCTACGAGCTCAACTTCCTCGTCATCGGAGGCTGCGATGGAAGACATCTCCTCAAAACGTTGGCTCAAGCTTACCGACACAAGAGGCGCTACATGAATTTGTTTGTCATTGATGGGTGTCCGGAGCTGGTGGCGAGACAACTCCTCCTCACGTCGTTGGCGCTGGAGAAGACAACACGATGTGGTCTCTTAGAGAAAACCCGACGCTATCTGGAGGTGTACGGGAATATGCTGTTGCGACCTGCCACGTCAAGGTACTTGATCGCTAAAGCTCGCCAATTAGTCGGCATGGTTACTAACCCTGAGTATATGAACTGCCTCCTACCATGTGTATCCATCGAGCAGATGAAGTATCGTGAACGAGATTACATGGAGAACCTCGTCTGTTTCTGGACTACCGGTAACACTAACCAATTCAATGCTTGTGAGCTCTGGGAACACCGTGTTAGACACAGTCTTGGTATAAGATACGACTCCAGAATGGGTGTGTTTGACTGGGATTATCACATGAGGATGAAGGAAATCGGAAGCCAGATTTGTTATCCGGAATACAAACATTTTCGGGAGCATGGTGTAGCCTTTACATGGCTTGAGACAGAAGTGTGTCGACCAAATGTGAGCCTTGCGGCGGGTGTTTATAAGTGTGGTGACAGATACCTACACAGGGGTTACCTAGGCGACATAGTGACTTCTCCATACATAGGATATGGTCTCAACTGCGAAGATACGGATATGTTGAAGTCCTCCCACGGTGTCAATTATAAACGGGCAACTGATATCGCAGAAAGAAATGTATTGAGAATGCTTTATGAAATAGAAAATCGTCAAGAATTTGACGCCGCTGCATTGAACCTGGAAACGGAAAAGAATTTAGGAATGGTGGTGCTAGCTCAGATCGACGCTAAGATATCCGAGAGCGGGCCTGAAGCTCCTTTACTTTTGCGTGAGGATCGTGATACTTACATAAATGTGGATTACGGGAAGGTCCACTTTTTGTCTCTATCAGCATTGGAGCATTACCCACATAAGCCGCAGTTCCAGGGTCTGTTCCATGGAGTGTTTGTTGGGCATAACATGTTGCCTCGCGTGAAGCCGAGTGTGTGGTCGATGGCGCGCGACGACGCCGTGGTGCTCATGGAGTCGAGGAAGTACTTGGTGGAACAGAAGAGAGATGATGTAAAGGCGTATGGCGAGCAGATCCAGCAGGCCGCCACAGCAGCTCAGTGCGAAAGGATCGCCACGTTTGATCCCGAGAAAGATGATTTTGCCAGGTTTTTGATTAAACGTAGGAGTGAGAGTACTGATACGACTATTTCGTTTTAGATTCCTTCTTAGTATATTTTGTTTTAGTAACTTACTTTCAAAGACATGTTTCCTGTTATTACCAGTGACATTTGTTTAGGAACATGTTAGTTTTATTTACGTCGACAGCGGATGATATGATCTAGTCTAATATTAAAATTGATAATACTATTATTACCTACTGTTTCATTTTAAGCCCATTGAATTGCATGATTGTGATTGTGTACCGAGTTTAAGGGCCGGACTACACCAGAGCGGAGACGAGCGAAGATGTGCGAAGTGGAGGGGAGTGGAGATATGCACCGCTCACCGCACGCCCCTCACAGCACACCGCTCACCACACGCCGCTCACAGGACACCGCTCACCGTACGCCGCTCACCGTACGCCGCTCACCGTACGCCGCTCACGTCTCTCCTCGTCTCCGCTGTGCACTTGGCTGCCGAGGGCGGAGGCTGGCCTTAACAATTACGAGACATCTCCTCTCCCATCTGCTCAACAGTTTCCACTAAAGCTAAGCGAAAAACAAGAAGTGTAAATAACGAAATTCTATTGGTGGTTTACAACAACTCTCGTCTCTTCTCCACTTCGGTGGAGTCTTGTGTTCTTAAAATATCAGTCTATATCACTCCGAGGAAAAGGCTTCCAAAACCGAGAAGGAACCAGCATTATTTCTCTTGTGTGCAGATAGCTTGGACAAGTGGCAAGTTTCCACCCTCTTTCATGCAGTGTGACACTGAATTGTCCTCTGGACGGATTTAAGGTTATATAAAGGTGTTATTGCAATGCCTTTCAGTAATATTTGTTTTCCTCATTACCTACAGACTTGTTATCTTGACCTTCCTTGTGGTTGCTCAATGAGGTAGGCGTAGGAGGGTAGGTAGATTAGAAGCCCACATTGATTAATAGGTATTATCATAAAGGTGGTGTAAGGTGATAAAAGTAAAAAAAAACAAACACTCAAAATGTGTCATCTATTTTTTCATTAATAATATGTTACATTCATTTAGTAAATCATATAGCAAATATATTTACAAGGACAAATCAAACGGAAAAAATTACAACGTCTTAACGTTTTTTTTTCGTTTAAAATTCGTATTTTTATATTATATAATATCACTTAAGTTTAACATTACTAAATCAGTAGTTCGGTAGTGGTGAACGGTTCCTACGAATCGTCGCAACTTAGCGATTGAGGATACGAAACTTCATATTATTGAGCCATTCCTCTTAGCTTATGCGCCGCTTTATTATAGGTACAAAACATTCAATATTCAGTTACACGATTAATTACTGTTCGATACATACAATGCTTACTGCTGGTTATCCGTGGCTGTGCTATGCACGTTATAAAGTAAGAACAGTTAGGATCTAGATCTAATTTACTCATTTAAATAGCACTCTTGCAAGTTAAGTCCCCACGTCATAGTTCACAAAACAGCTCTGTGGAAAGTCAAGCGTTCGACAGTTGATCATTGCACAGTGCTGTTGGTGAGACGTGGGTATGACGTCATAGCACAGCACGGTAAACTAACTCCGATACATTAGTTACGAGAATTCGTACAAAGAACAGAGCACTACCGTGAGCAATGGCGGCGTCGGTCGCCGGTCGCAATTGACGTGTTAGGCCTACGCGTGCAGGCGGCGGTGCGCGGCGCGACGTCCCGCCCCGCACCGCGCGCCGCACGGACGTGCCGCCCGGGACGTGGCGCACGGGACGCGCCCGCACGGGACGCACCCGCACGGGACGCACGCCACGGGACGCGCGCACGCGACGCCTACTGGGCGCACTCGCGCCGCTCCGGCCCCGCGGGACACTGGACGACAGGGAGCGACAGACACGACACGTGCTGCCGGAGCGAGACGGTGGCAGACGGTGCGGTGCGCAGTTGCCCGCCGACGCTTACAACATCGACTGGCCTCAGGGCGCCGCGGCCAACTCCGCACCGGCCGGCGAGTGCCACACCCAGTCACAGAGTATTGCAAAAACATCTACCCTGTACGTGTTCATAGTTCCTATTTAGACTTACTTAAGGTTTAACGATTATCTAGGAGAATAATTACGAAAACAGGGCGCGCAGCCTCACAGCGCCAGTGAACATCGTACCAATGTGACGCAACCATACGCGGCCGCTCCACTTTACTTCATTACTCAATAATTTAACTGCAAGTCAACTACATAATGTGTTTATATTCGTGGCCGGGCCACCTAGCCTAGCGTAAACGCGAATCAAACGATAACTTCCTAAATTGTCACAATAAACTAAACTTGAAAACTATAACATATTTTTTTAACATACATCATCCTCTGCTATGTATCGGCATAAATTCGTTTTAAGTCAATACAATAATAATAGATATTCTGATAAAATCGAAATAACTTTTATTCACAGTTTAAGTTTTAGAATATGTGTACGTTAAGGGCTAATTAAATTATGTATTTACGTTGTGCACGGTGGTTCGAGATCGCTGAACGGTCTACAGGTCTACTCTCTGACGCGAACACAACGAACTATAACATTAAAACTATAACACAAGGATGCGGCGATGACCTCATTGGTGTTCATGATCCTGTCAACATCGCGATCGTAACAAATGGAACACGAAGTTGGGCGTATATTCGGAGAGGTGATAACAGTATGAAAGCGATAGTTGTTGGCTCTCCGGGGACGGTTGCATGTCGCCCACCTCCTGACGTGACGATGAGACGAACTCAGACAACTTAACTACAACCACCAGCGATGATACTCTAGAGTGTAGGACAACGCGACGTCGAGACGCGACGCCGAGCTCAGCCCTCGCCTCTCCCGCTAACATTGTGTTACATTAAAGCTTCGCTTAAGAATTAGCTCAATTTGTTAATCGCCTATCTAATTTGCAAGCTACTTGAGCTTCGTCTGTCGGAAGTGAAACGAAATCGAGCTCGACGTGTCGGAGGACCTCGGCACCGTACAGTTTCACTTAACGCTACCTTCATACACCGATGTACTTAAAGTTACTTTAGACATACATTCTGCCGCACCACCGCCAGGGTGTTGAGTGTGATAAAGCGTATTGATTGAATGAACTAATATAATAATGAATACTTCAACATAACAGATGTCACCCTCCGGCGGTGCAGCAGGCAAAACACTTCCAATCGAGACTTACATTCGACGGTTACTCTTAATCGTTATGAGTAAGTACGTTTACAAGTTCAGTCATTATCGTTTATGTGCAATTAATATGTATATTTACAAGTCACTGGTTTTCTAACTTTAACTACGTATTCACAAGCGGCGGTGCGCCGGCCGGGGCCGACGCCGGCCCTACGTCCGATCACTATTCCTTTATTAGATTAACTACGCGTGAAGAGAATTATCGTGTTTCTTACTAACGGTTAAACTAACCACGTGCTTATGCTAAAAGTGCAATAGCCGCATACATCGATATCTAGTAGCCTAGGACGCGCGGAGAGGGCCCCACAGTCGTCAGTGCTTGTACTCGGGGAAGGCGGCCGGGGCCGTCGGCGGGGCCGGCGACGCCGAGCTGTCGGGCGACGGCAGGTACCCGCGCGGGCCCCCGCCCCCCGCACCCGGGGCCACCGTCTCCTCACTCGCCCACCGGGCTAACTGTTGTTGAGCTTGAATAAATTCATCACTAGAAAATGATAGAGAAGAGGAACGGAGAGTCGAGGCGCGGCGCGGCCCCACTGGGCCCCGGG